>CM060375.1:150750249-152016915 GCA_030545235.1 Helianthus tuberosus
TGTTTGATTTTTTTAACTTTTTTGGCGTTTTACCGATAAAAAGAACACCACGAATTAAGAGCACCTTAAACCTCAAAATTTGATCATGCTAAAATCAATAATGTTTTGCTGTATGAGATGGACAACATTGTTAATCATCGGTTAAGAAAGTTAACTGACAATGTTGTCCACCACATACAGCTAAATTTGACAACAAAGCTCAATAATGTTTTTGTATGTTTTGGCGTTATAAATTGGATGGAAGTTGAGGATTAGTCAATAAGATTTTACTCAATGAAATGGACAACATCCTCACTTAAGGATTTTTTCCATTTCATTTAGCGAAATCATACAGATAACCAAACTGAATTTCAAAAATTTTTTTTGGGTTAGAAGATATTTGATGTTTGGGTTTTTTGGCGTTTCTAAGGCGAATGGGTTATATCAAATATGGCGTTTGGGTTTTTGTGTGTGTTTTTAATTGAAGGTCTGAGATGTTGTATATATAGGATTTTTTGGCGGTTTTTTTACGCGGGATTTTGCTATAATTAAGTTTGGCGTTTTATATCTAATGACGTTTTTACTTAGAATGGTCTGTGATTTTTGTTTTTGGCGTTTTATTTCATGAGATGGCGTTTTGTGTGGAGAAGTCAAAAGACCCTTTTACCCTTAATGAAGCGCATCCACGTAATCAAATTGATGTTATTTACGAAAACGCCACCGCGCCAATCTAGTCCATAGATTGTTTTGATCGGACGATCGATAAGCGTTCTCACCGTTCTCACACTTTCTACGGTTTTCTCTAAATCCTGACCCTATATATATATATAGTGGGGATCCTGCGGAAAGTGTGTTTTTCCAAGAAAGTCTAGGAAGCGATCTTTGCCATCAAATGGGTGTGTTTAATGGTTGAGATCATCTTGGTGGCATTTTGGTAATATGTGTTTCTTAAAAAAAGGATTATTTAATTAATCAGGGGTAGATATGTCATTTAGCTTGTTTTAAATATGGAAATAACTGACATTCTATAAACCACCCCACATTTCTTGTGATTTTATTCTCTCTCTCTCTCCCTTTCTCTCGTCTCTCGTCTCTCTCTCTCTCTCTTCCTTCTATCCTTCATGAAGAAACACAACATCAAGAAAACACATCGTGACAAATGTCACACATCGTAACAGCATGAATGGTAAAACACAGCATCAAGAAATCCTCCAGCATTACCAGCATGGATGGTAAAACACAGCGTTAAGAAATCCTCCACCATTACCAACATGGATGGTAAAACACAGCGTCAAGAAATCCTCCAGCATTACCAGCATGGATGGTAAAACACAGCGTTAAGAAATCCTCCACCATTACCAACATGAATGCTAAAACACAACTGTATTAATCTGCTTGCTGTTAAAACACAATGTCAAGAAATCCTCCAGCAGGATGGTAAAACACAGTGTCAAGAAATCCTCCAACATTACCAACATGAATGCTAAAACACAACTGTATTAATCTGCTTTATGTTAAAACACAATGTCAATAAATCCTCCAGCATTACCAGCATGGATGGTAAAACACAGCGTCAAGAAATCCTCCAGCATTACCAGCATGAATGCTAAAACACAACGGTATTAAACTGCTTGCTGTTAAAACACAATGTCAAGAAATCCTCCAGCATTACCAGCATGATTGATAAACCACAGCGTCAAGAAATCCTCCAGCATTACCAGCATGAATGCTAAAACACAACGGTATTAACTGCTTGCTATTAAAACACAATGTCAGGAACTGTACTTACCATCCCCACAATCAACAATTGTGTTTGATGCCATGATTTTTCTCTCAGTATAAAAATATGATCAGCGATGAATCTTGTGATAAAGAAAACGAAAGAATGATTGATATTTAACTGAGATCAGAATTCGAAAACAAACAATTCTGAAAATTATGGATAGTTAGTTATTGAAGATAATTTCCTAAAATAAAAATAGAATGTGAAAGTACATAATTGCCCTTCTAGTTAAAATCTTTCAATGCCATGTGTCGCATTCTGATTGCTTCCTAGACTTTCTAGGAAAAATCCACTTTCTACCCAACTCCTCATATATATATATATATATATATATAAATAGGGGAGCGCTAAAATGAAAACCACATCCAGTTGTAAGAACCGTGAGAACCACTCTCCACCAATCAGATCACGCCAACAAAAAGGGTGTTTTGGCCATTTACTCCAAATGTCTAATCTCTCACACTCTTTCTTCATTAATGGTTGCAAACTATTATATTTAATCTCTCCTCTCTCTTCTCTTTCATCTATGTCATTAAAATTCAAAATCCATCTTCATTTCTCTTATCTCTCATCGAGAGACACCTGCAACCTACTTGAACCCCCTAAAATTCAAATCCATCTTCATTTTTCATTTTCATCTCTCTCATCGAGAGACACCTGAACCCTCAAAACCCATCATCTCTTTCCGGCGATAGTTAACTGCAACCCACCCAAACACCCTCGGTCCCCCTGTTTCCGGCGACAACCACCAGCCAAACAACGGAGGAGAGATCCGACCACCACTTTAGGCGGCGGGGCACCACAAACAACGACAGCAGCGGCGGAAGGCAATGGTGGGGCGGTGGTTGGTCGGTGGCGGAAGACGGTTGTGTGAGGTGGTTGGTCGGAAGACGGCGGTGTGGGAGGTGGTTGGTGGGAGTTGTACAGAGGCGGAAGGCGGTGGTTTGGTGGGAGTCTTTGCAACAGCCGCAGTGGTGGGTTTTTGACGGTGTCCCTGTGTTTTTATGGTGATTTTGATATTTACGGCTAATGATGCAGGTGATTTTGATGGTGATTTTGGTTCTGATCTTGTGTCCATGTTTTTTGATGGTGATTTTGGTTCTGATCTTGTGTCCATGTCTTTTTGATGGTGATTTTGGTTCTGATGTTTACGGCTGATGATGCAGGTTGTTTGAATGTTTTTTGGATCTGGTGATTTTTGGCCTGTGTTCTTGATCTTCTGGTATTTTTTGATAAGTGAACTCTTTTGGTTTTGATCGGGTGGATTTGGGTGGCGATGATGAAAAAAACAAACCTACATTTTGATGACGATGGCGTGGCAACGATGGTGGAGGGTAGGTTTTTTAACCTGCAACCCCACTTTGCAACCTTTTGATTATCGGAAAATCTGAGCCAAACCCTGTTTTTTTTCAAGATACACTTTGTTTTGATGTTGTTGGTTTTTATATATTTTTCCCCAGTCGATGACGATAACAATCTATTTGAGAAACCTACCGAGTTTGCGATTTCTGGGTGCGTTCGTTTTGCGTAAAAAAGTTTTTGTAAAAAAAAAGAAAGTTAAACCGTAAACTTTTTAACGTAAAATGTAAATTTTTTGATGTAAAACGTAAAAAGTTTAACGTAAAACGTCAAAACGTAAACCTTTTAACGTAAAACGTAAAACGTAAAAAGGTTAACGTAAAACGTAAAAAGTGTAACGTAAAACGTAAATTTTTTAACGTAAAACATAAACTTTTTAACGTAAAACGGAAAATGTAAACTTTTTAATGTAAAACGTAAACTTTTTAACGTAAAACGTAAACTTTTTTAACGGAAAACGTAAAACGTAAAAAGTTTAACGTAAAACGTAAAAAGTTTTACGTAAAACATAAAACGTAAAAAGTTTAACGTAAAACGTAAAACGTAAAAAGTTTAACGTAAAACGTAAACTTTTTTCACGTAAAACGTGAAACGTAAACTTTTTTAACGTAAAACGGGACGTAAAAAACGGCGTGTTAAAAAAACGACGCTTTAAAACGGGACGTAAAAAACGACGCATAAAAAGGAGACGTAAAAAACGGCGCGTTAAAAAAACGACGCTTGAAAAAGCCGAGCGTAAAAAACGTCGTGCAAAAACGACGCGTTAAAAAACGATCCGTGAAAAAGCTGGGCATAAAAACGGCGTACAAAAACCGGCGCGCAAAAAAATTTGTTTTGTTAAAAAAATTTGAATTTAAAAATGCTTTTACTAAAAAAATTCTGTTTAAAAAATAAAAAGTAATATAATAAAACAAAAAAGTAATAAAAAAATAATAAAGACAAAAAAGAGTAATTTTGCTAAACTACCCCTTTGAATTAAAATATTAAAGACATAATAAGACAAAATGTATTTAATATTAATTTTATTTACTTTTAATCTCATCCATCCATCTTGTTAATCTAGTGGCTAGAAAGTGGTTCTCTCGGTTCTTACAACTGTATGTGGTTTTCATTTTAGCGCTCATATATATATATATATATATATATATATATATATATATAGAGAGAGAGAGAGAGAGAGAAAGGTTAACATACAAAAAGCCTTATCGTACATTAACATACGCGACGCCCGTAACCATCAGATCAGGGATGTAATCACGCATGGAACAGTTAATCACGCATGGATCCGTTGGTTTTGTGATAATCACGCATGGGAGTCACAAAATCACACATGGGAGTCACAAAATAACGCATGGAGCCCTTATAATCACGCATGGGAGCCTTTATTATACAAATCACGCACGTTATATGTTAATCACGCACGTTGTATTCTTGTCGCGTACGTTAACGTACGTTAAGGCTTTTTGTACATTATACTTTCTATATATATATATAGGATTAGGTTCAAAAGTGAACACTAGTGTAGCTTGCGAACTGAGTGAACTAATCCTAGCCATACACATGTGTAGATCAATGGCCAGGATTTGATGTTGAAATACACTAGTGTATTTTATGATTTGATGATGAGATCCTAGCCATACACGTGTGTAGATTGATTGATGTGTGCAAAATGTAACATATAAATTACATCAAATGAGACATAAAACTAACCCTTTTTTAGTACTAATGTTGGAAAAAGTGTGTTTTTGTCTTCTTTTTAAATTTACAGGACCAAATGAGCTTAAATGAACAAAAGGAACAAATATACAACCAAAACCAACATAAATACAAAGAAAAGGAATAAACGTGACATACCCGACCCCTTCGCAACATTCCCAAAGGCAAAAACAAGAAACAGAAGACTGACCACGGGGCCGTGGTCAGCCACCTGCAGAAAAGACAAAGTTGTGGAAGCTTCTACGCCCACCATGAGGGCGTGCCTAGCTCAGCACGGGGCGTGGTCAACGCTAAGATACGCAGAATCTTGCAAAATCTTGGTAGTACAGATACGCTTCTCCCACGGGGCCGTGCCCGCTGAACACGGGCCGTGTGGAGCCCTATGCTGACAAATGCAATTAATGAAACAAGAGAAAAGGATGGCCACGGGGGCGTGTCCGCTGGACACGGGGCCATGGCCGGGATTCTGTTCAGGCTATAAATAGGGGTGATTGGGTCACTTCAAAGGCATCCCTTGGCAAACCACTACTCTCCCACTTTGCCACCACTCCACCACCACTACATCACCCACATCCACCACCATCATCCATCATCTACTTTCGAGTGTGTGTAGTAGTCTCGGGATCCAAGATTGATAGTAGAGTTCTTACCAATCAAATGCATGTTTGGTTAAGCCTCTTGCATCACTTGGTGAAGACAAGTCTTTAGTGTATTACTTTTGATTTTTAATTTTTTCGCACTTTTTATTTGGTTTTGTATTAATGACTTTAATAATAATAACTAGTTTCTTTTGTTGAAGGTGAAACTTCTTTATCATTTGTCTGTGGTGTCTTGGCATTACTTTATTGTCTATATAAAGAAAAAGATTTACACCATTCGTATTTCTACGGTCTATATAGAGATATGTTGGCTACCTGGTCGGGGGTTAAGGGAATGGTTTAGTAAGATTCTTG
This sequence comes from Helianthus tuberosus, assembly GCA_030545235.1. Classification (NCBI taxonomy): domain Eukaryota; kingdom Viridiplantae; phylum Streptophyta; class Magnoliopsida; order Asterales; family Asteraceae; genus Helianthus; species Helianthus tuberosus. The sequence continues at coordinate 150,756,040 of CM060375.1, forward strand.
CCTTGTTCAGTGTATAGACCCTGCAAGGACCTGGGTCAAGCTTACTAGAACCTCCTTCAATACCCACTGGTATTGGATGGCGAGGGTGCGAATGGCTTGATCCCCTCATATGTAAACTACTATTAATACATTAAACCGGCTACTTGGGATTCTATCCCCACTGACTCAAACCACTTAGCCGAGGGTAACATCACCTTCAAACCACCTAGCCCAAAAGTTTTTATAAAAGTATTTCCCTCCTTATAAAATAGCTAAATTAATGACTGAAATTAATACATATTCGCAAGAGGACGGGGAATCCTTATATGAAACTTGGGAAAGGTTCAAGGAGCTATTAAGAAAATGCCCTCATCATGGTCTTGCGGTGTGGCAACAAGTATCCACTTTCTATAATGGGTTGTTGCCACACACAAGACACACACTCGACTCTAGCTCCGCGAGACTCCTAAATAATCGTCGCCCAAATGAAATTTATAATCAAATTGAGGAAATTGCTCAAAACAATTTTCAATGGCACACTCCCCGAGGCACAAAATCTATTGCCCCGGGCACCCATAAGGTGGATGAAAACACTTCTTTACAAACCTAAATCGAGGCCCTATCTTCAAAAATAAGAAAGTTAGAAATGGCAAAAACGGCCTCGGTTATGGCTTGCGAAGGTTATGGTGGGTCACATGAAAATTGGAGTTATATGAAGGAAATGGATAATCAAACGGAAATGGTATACTACATTGATAATAGACCTAGGCCGTCAGGTCCCCCAACGGGCACCTACAACCAAGGATGGCGTTGTGACGCCCTGCTTCCCAAAACTTTTAGCTATTGTTAGTTTTAGTCCTGTAGGATTGTTGTTAGACCCGACTGAGTCGTTCAGAAGAGCTTTACATCCGGTTCAAAGGCGGAATCAGTGAACTGGACTTGAACACAACTTAATACTCTTAATTTGTCACTTATATTGATAATAACACTGATTACAACCTGGACAAACTTTGGCAGCACTTCATTACAGATCTGGAAGTTGCGTCCCAAATGAACTAACAAGTGCACTATTTATACTAGTCTAATTCCGCTCCAAGTGACATTGGACACTTTCGGGCGGAATCAGAATGTTCTGATTTCGCTCCTAATGACTCCTTTACACTTTGGAGCGGAATCAGCATCTTAAACACTAAAATCTGTTTCTCAAACCTCGTGCACTGAAAATCCTATCCTAACCTATTACATGATACAAGACGAAGTCAATACACGTATTGCACTAACAGACTCCCCCTCGGATATTGACGAAGTCTTCAGTGTCTAATCTCTAGTATAACACATCTTCAGTCTTGATCATTCTGCCTTCTCATTCAATTTGTAACATTATAAGCATCCATCAATCTTTCTCCCTTTCTATCAGCTTTAGGCTCCCCCTTTCATCAAGCTTCCGTGCTTTGGGATCGACTCCTAGCTATCCATCTACAAGCTTCTCTTGCTTCAAGCTTGTCTTCAGACTCCCCCTTAGACTCTGCTCTCGGGATCGTAATCTGGACTATCTGCAATCACTCAAACATCTATAAATACAATGTTTTCATATTATCAATCAAATTCTCTAATTCACTTCCCCTATCAACAAATTAAATGATTTAGCAGCATTAAAGAATCCAACTCCCTCACAGTTAATCATCCAAGTCCAAACTAATGACCTTGGAGATATCACAAACTATTTTTTATTTTTGATTTTTAATTCAAGTTTCAAATTAATGAACTTGTTTTATTTTCAGAAACACAATCAGCTTACTTAGATTTTGAAACTCAACATTTTAGACATCAGTTGTCGAAAATAAAGCAGAATCAAAAATCTTTTTGAATTTTTCTGAAAATATAAAGCAGTAAAGAAATATGTACAAACATATTTACAAACAATATTTTTGTTTGAGTATGCGTCAGAGGATCATATCAGATATTGACAAGTCACAAGTACCGTTGAGCTTATTTACACATTAAGAATTAAACAATTCACTTAGATTGTCGATATACTGATCCACTTTAAATTTTCATACAAATTTCAACTGATTCAGGATACGAATTAGATGTTTTAAGAACTTAAACTCATTCATGTGTCCCACCTCTTGAATATACTCCCGTATCCAGATCCCAATATTCAGTCTTACAGGTGAGTATACCTAGATGATATCTGTAAGGGGAATAAATTATAGTACGAAACCGTGAGAGCTCAGGTCAGAACTGCCGTTCAGCAGAGAGATGACGGTTCGACTTTTCGGTGTGTCCCCTTTAGGGGATCTTTTGTATTACAACAGCAATGACTATCAATTTTTTTGTTTCATCAATTTGCTGAGGGCTGCGCTATGTATCAAGCAATGCAGAAAGTATTATTCGGAGACTAGGTCAGAACTTCCATTCAGCAGAAGTCCCGGAATAATACCGCAGATATCACTAAGCATAAAGACCTAGTATCTCAGAAAGAGGGACCTTTTAAACAAGATTTCAGGGGTTACCTATATATCCAAGTAGTGTTCCCCACGAAATAAGCAAGTTTGAATTTAGGTTTATATCCCGAAAAGGTTTACTAAATGTATAAAAATCTACCGAAACATCCACGGTGAGATCGTTTAACACATTTAAACTTTCCAATTCTTTAGCGTACTTGTAGGATCGGTTTGTGACCCAAACGAGTCGTTCAGAAGAGATTTTATCAGTTTCAGATGCGGAAAATAAGAAACTGATTTTGAAACAGCTTGGTTATCACTTTAAACACTGATTTGATTGATATAATAGCAATTACAATCAATCTTCACACCGGCAGCACCTCGGTATGGAATCTATACTTTCTACCTTGATAGCTTCAAATGACAACACAGGACCTATATATATACTACATGCTAGACAACTTGAAATAACACACACACGGTTCAAGCTATCAGACATGTTCAAGCTATCACACATGTTCAAGCTATCACACATGTTTAAGCTATTTCAAGTGATGATGTCATGTAATGATGTCATCTTTATGACATCACACTTGTACAGAACTGCAATGCAACCTAGACTCGATTTAAGATGAAGACAACAGATGAATGTACCAACAGACTCCCCCTCAGATGTTGACGAGTCTTAAGTGTCGAGTCTTCGCATCTTCAGTCTTTATCAGTCTCTTTTCTTTCTTAGCATGTACCAGGATCTTCTCTTTGGCTCTAACCTTGTCAGACTCCCCCTCTCATCATGATGGGATCGCCGTCTGGAATTAGCTATCACCTTGAGATCAATCCCTGGCTTTATCTATGTTTAAGCTCATCTCCTGCACAAATTTTCTTACCACCACATAAGTTTTTACTTAAATCAATAAGAAAAACTTACTGGAAATAGTTACATCAAGTTCAAATTAATGATCCTGATTAACTAATCAAACTTTCTTTCTCAAAATCAAAATTTCTTCATGTTAAACTCACACTCCCAAACCTGTTCATCATGTTCAGCACTTGAAATTTTGAATATCAGCTTTCCAACATCAGTTGTCGAAAATCTTTTTGAATTTTTACAAAATTTATGCTAAAACACACTTAAAATCTTTTTGGATTTTTGACTATAATGAAATGCAATAAAGAAATATTTACAGACAATATTTTGTGAGTTCGTGCAAGAGGATCATATCAGTTTATGAGATCAATCACCAACACCGTTAAGCTTTAAACATTTTAAGCTCTAAACGATTCACATAGATTGACGATATTGTTGTCCACTTAAACTCAATCTAAAAACTTTCGAAATGCTTACCGATACGTTAAGGTATATTAATTTTGCACTAAGTTCTTAGGGATCCCACGATCTCAGCATATCCCCTCATCATGCAATACACTAACTCAAGTAATGCCTTTAAACTTTTATCAACTGTGATTTGTGCGAAAACAAAGCAGAATGTTTAAACATTAACAATCAGGTCGATACTTCCGTATACGCAGAGAAAGTCCAATGTTTAAAAAAAATAAAAAAAATAAAACAAGTTGAAGTTGTTTAGGCTTTAACCACCAGGTCGATACTTCCGTATACACAGAGGAGGTCCAAAGCTTAAACGAAACACCAAAGAAAATAAAGCAGAACGTTTAGGCAATAACATCCAGTTTGATACTCACGTATACGCAGAGGATGTCCAATGCTTAAACAAAATAAAGAAATAAAACAAGTTTAAATCTTTGCAAAATGAAATGCACAATCACAGCGACTTTTCAGCAAAGTTGTGAAAGTTCACAAACTTAACCAGTTTTATGTCTTTCGACAATCAGCGATTACTGAGTAGGCACACAGTCAAGAAGGACAAAACTAAGTACTATGCTTTCAACCATGTTTCCCACTAGAACTAGGCCATTTCATTTAAATTTGTATCGTTATCGCAAATCTACTAGTCTAGCTGAGCCTATCGTCACATCCTTAGTGAGACCGTTTATCACATTTTTTTCTTTCCATTTCTTTAGCGTGTTGTGACAGTCCACTAATGTACTATCATTTCCTCTTTTATGCAACAAAAACTCATTTTCATTTTATCATGTTTTTGGCTTTTTCAAATTTTCAAATGTTTTTGGATTTTCAGAAATTTTCTTACTCCCCCTAAAATGCAAACACATTTCAGGAAATTTGAAACCAAACTATACAATAAAATTGACAACTGATATCGAATTGCTTCAATTCGCCATCCATTTGGAATAAACAATCAGAACTCCCCCTCACAACAAACTATTTTCCCATTGATTTCAAAACACTTAAGTTTGTTTTAATCAAATGGTTTTTCCGGAAAATAAGTTTTGTTGATTTTGTAAAACCATTGGTAGGTTAGGGGTTTGGTTCATCACATTGCTTTTTAACCACTTGTAGGAAATCAGATACAACTTAATGTCCCTGATTTACCACTTGTAAGATCAATCCAATCAAGCATTTTCAACCAAACATCATCTGTTGGTTGAATTCTCAAGGTGCCGATTCCTACTCCACACTTACCAACCTGGGAGTTCCGGCAATTCACACTTCTCAAATTAAAAAATTTCAAAAACTTTTTCAAGACTAATGCCGATTCCTGATCCACGATTACAAACTTGGGATCTCCGGCAAGTCAGGTTTTTCATTTAAACAGATTCACCCAAGCCTGACGGTCCTTGGGTGATTTTGAATTCTTGTTCAACAATGGTGGAAAATTTGCATTGTTAGACCAGAATTCTCATTTTTTACCTCAACACATGGCTCTTCTGGCTTTACCACACCAGATTCATCGCCTGAATGTGGCTTGTCTGACTTTGAAGAATCAGATTCATCGCCAACATGTGGCTCCTTTGTTTCCGAAGAAACAGATTCATTGCCACAAACTTTCTTCTTCTTCTTTCCCTCTTTCGTTCTCAGATTTGTATCTGATGAATGCGTTTTGCTAGATTTGTTGTTCTTTGGTGAGCAAGACGATTTATCAGAACTTTTATCTGTTTTACCAGTTGTATCCGAGGACAAAATCTTCTCTAGATACTCACTGGCCGTCTTCCTCTTTTTTCCTCAGTCTGTCTTTTTGCCCCTGAGAAAACTTCACTTTCTTTTCTTGAACTTTAGGTTCTTGAACCTTCTGTTCTTTGGGCTTGACATTGACTGGTTTCTTCACCTGCTTATGAGATTCAGCCCTCGATCTTTTCATTGATCTCATTGAGCAATCTCTAGCAATATGGCCAATGATGTTGCAATTAAAGCATCTCCTCGTCTCAAAACTCCAACTCTGGCAGTTAATAGCAATGTGTCCTTGATAACCGCATCTGTAACACACTATGTTATCGTACCAATCACCATTTTTAGTCCAAACACTTAGATCAAAACACTGTTTGGCTTGGTGATAATCTTTCCTCCCCTTATTTGCTGAATTTGGCTTTTGAGCACTGTGGTCCGACCTGCACCACTCATTACCAACAATTTTTGAATTTTCATTTTTTACTTTTTGTAATTTTTGATTGCGATTGGATGATTGATCTGATGAACTTTTATTTTCTTTTTGAACATTTTTCAAAATTTTCTCTTTTTGTTTTTGTTCCACTTTCTTCTTCAAAGGTTTTTGCTTAGAGCATTCTCCCTTTCAGTTGATTGTAGAACAGTTTCTTGAAACTTTTCTTTTAACTTCAAAAATAAATTCTTTTTCTTCATTTTTTCATTTTCATCATCAGATTTCTCATCATAATCTTCAACTTTGACTTTGTCAAAGTTTGTGACATTGTCACTTATTGGAACAGAATTGATCGGTTTTGGACACGGATAATCTGGTGTTGATGACGAAGTCACAAAACCTTTCAATTTCTTCTCAAGCTCGTCAATTTTATTCCGAGCAATTTCAGCTTCATTTTCAAGCCGAATGATTTTCTGAAGATGAGTATTTATTTCAATCTGTTTTTCAAGATTATTTTTAAAAATAATAGATATTTCATCTTCTAAAACCTTCATTTGACTTTGAAAATCATTTTCAATTTTTAATGGAGTGCCTTATTCCCACATACCCTATATCTTATTTTCACATCCCTTATTGTATACGTGCCGTATACAATTATACGGCTCGTATAGAATGTTTTTGAATAGGAAAATGCGCATGGAATCTTTTTTTTTGTTTTATTATATACGGCCCGTATACAGTTATACGAGTCGTATACATGTGTATACGATTTGTAAAACGTATACGACTCAATTGATTTATTTTTGTGGGTTTTTGATGTTAGCACAATATACGGGCCGTATAACTATATACGGGCCGTATATATTGGCTTTTTTCAAGTATCACGTTTTATTCCCGTAAAAACACAATCATTCTAGGGTTTCTAAACTCTTCATCACCTTTAACAATGTCGATAAACGTTGATCGGAACATGCCGCTTAAATCGGAGCACAGGTAGAGTAACGTTTCCGATCAGTCCGTTGATGAAAACCTTTGTCACACCCCGACCACGTGGAACATACAAAACATGGCGGAAACATCGGGGCGTGTTGCAACAGAATTAATGTTTCATAACCATGGATATCAAAAGTGTTTCGTTTTATTAATCATTGAACAATTACATCGTTTGGAAATCTAAATACACAATTTAAACGTAATCTATCATTGTTATTTAGTCACTAAGGCCTTGTCCAGTCCTATGTGAGCATGCATCTTATCAATCGATACCATTCAACAATACCTGAAACATATGTGAAAACGAGGTCAGCAAAGAAATGCTGGCGAGTACATAGGTTTTGTAGGAGTGTCGAAATCATGGCTAGTTTAGATGTTGCAATACTTTATTTAAAAACCTTGTTTTGAAAAGAGTATAATATTGCAACTTAATTAACCAACTCGAATCAAGCGGGTTATAATTTGTAAAACCTCGTAGCCATGACTCTTAACCCGAAAACATTTGTTTTAGTAAATTATTTGGAAAAACAATGATAAGTTCAGGTGATATGTATAACTAAGAGAATAATGCATGATTAAATGAATAACCATGTAATAATGAGTTTGTATAAGATAAGTTGTTTGTAAATAAATGTCTTGTGAAAAGTATGTTACTTGTATAAAATGTTCTATGTCTCGAGCTGAAATGATTCAAATAACACTACAATATGTAATACCATACAAACACTTATATATAGGAAGTACCAGCGGCGTATCCACCATGCTTGTATCATATTACACACGCATTGTTACTTAATCACTTAATCCAAACCAAACCACCAAAGTAATGTTCATGCCCAATGTAAAACATGTAATATGTAAACAAAACCCAATCGTATATCGCTTTGAAGCCAATCGTTTACCCAATCGTTACCCAATCGTTAAAACATCGTGTGAAAACCCTATCATTAATCGTTTAATTCGTTTTAGGTCGTGAAACTACTTATGTGGTCGTCTCGCTAATAACATCCAAACCTTCGTGACTCATCAATCGTAGCTTCTCGTTTTCGCATTAACAAACCTCCATAGGGTAAGTTAATGTTTCAGATTCAGTCGCTACCTACCATTGCCCACACATAACCACGGGAGTAGTAAATAACGGGATTTGTCAGATCCTATGGTACCATAACCTAATACTGGTCGGCTTGATCATAGCTAATGAATGTCATTTGTTATGTAACTACAACCAACAAGTTTGTTCACTTTATGAAATCGTTATTAGTTTTGTATAAATCGTCTTAATTGTTTTTGAAACCATCGTTATAACATCGAAAACATTTAGCACATATGAGTCACCCCAAAACAGTTGAAAACAGTAAAATAGGGGAAGAATGTACTCGCCTGAGAATGCTTGGAGGTCTTGAACAACAACCAAACAAAGCTTGAGGGAGCACGGAATCAATCGGCAATCTAAAACTATATAAATAAACCGGATCTAAATCGGGAGATCGGATAGGATGAGGCTTGGTAAACCAAACGAGTTTTGGAACTCATATGATATGGTTTAACAAGACCTACATACTACAATGAAACCAAACCTAAGTGCTATCGACCCACCGCGGCCCATTACGACCCGTTTAGGTAGCTTATGCTACTTTAACGCGTCGTTCGCGTGAAACGCGTCCGGACCGCCTAACTAGTCCTATGACAAGTGTTATATGCCTAAACATGTTACTTAATCAGTTATGTGACAAAAGTTTAGGTTACATATGCTTAATTACCAATTATACATGAAAAGGGTATTCTGGTAATTTACCTAAGGCATATAAACTACCTATCATACAACTACTTAAACGATGTGACCATAGGGTATAACCTCGGAAGGTTATTCCCTACCTACTATGGTCACCTAATGTATTTGGTCGGATCCTAATGATCGACCAAATGGGTCGAGTTCGAAGGTATAGGCGATTTATCAGATCGCCTACCCTACGACTCTAGACAACGTGGTAATCAGTGGGCATAGTCCCAAGGGACTATGACCAACGTGATTACACTCACGTTGCGAAGTTCAAACGAACTTCGCATTGACCATTACTGGTCAACGCTGAAAGTCAAACAAAGTTTGACTTTCTGACTCGAAAAGCAGTAAAAATAAGGAAAAGAACGAAAGAATACTTACCCAGGGTCCCCGAATGCTAATCCCGATTCGAGAATCTCAGGTATGAAACAATGGTTTTAACTTAGAGTTTCTAAAATCAGAATTCTAGTGCATTTGAAGTAATGGGGGGTGGGGTATTTATAGTATTCGGGTAACCGTTGAGATCGTTTCTTGGAAAAGGGGAAACGATCAAGGCCGTACATGTGTTGGAATGTTGTGGTGGCTAAATCTTGATCTTATCTTGCTGATTAGGCAAGTTTAAAACATGTGGATGGGGTTTAATCAGCTGCAAGTTGCAAAAACAAACATTGAATCTGGTCTGAAGGTGCCATGCGGCCCGCTTTAGATTCAAGCAAACACAATGCGGGCCGCTTTGGCCTGTCTGATCAGCAAACTTGTTTCAGAAATGACAGTTTCAGTCCCTGCACGTGTTTAAGGCCTTTTCCGACACTTCTAAGGCCCGTAAAGCCAACTTTAAGGCCCTAAAATGTTGCCTAAACATTGTGGACATGAAACATGTTCAAAAATATGCCGGGTGATGGTTCGTTTGGTCGTACGAACGCGATGTTCGCTTAATTACGACGGAATGCGCATAAGCACGAAAAACGATCCAAATGACGCAACGAATGGATTTTTCTTAAAGCGAACACTAAAATATAATGTAGTCATGCTTACATAAATTTTTGGGTGTCCGGATGTATTCAGAACGTAAGTTATGCGTAAAAATGCAAACTTGTGCACTTTTTGACACTTTTAGTCCCTGAATGACACAAAAGTTTATTTTAGCATACCTAACACCTCAAAGCCTATTTCTAAACTATGTGAAGGATATTTATGGTATGTTTAACTTATGGTCATGTTCCGGAAGGTCTGTTACAGTTCAAATTGGCATACTTTCGCAGTTCGTCAACTTTAGTCCCTGTAAGCGATTAAACTTGATTTTGGCATACCAAACCTTCCAAATCTTATTTCTAAGTTATGTAAAGGTTATTTAAGGTATGTTTAGCCTATTTCACTATTCCGGAGTGTTCGTTGCATTAAACTGGTTATATTTACGCATTGGTGCGCGTATAACCTTCCAGAAAGCGATTTAGAGTTTGAAATCGAATAAGAATCGATATGTGCAAATGATACACATATTAATACAAATCCAAAGTATGAAATACAATATTTCATTGGTTCGGTATTTGTTTGATGGCCGTGGAGGCACAGGTGTTACAGTCTCCCCTACTTTAGGAAATTTCGTCCCGAAATTTATTTAGAGGAAACTTGTGAGAGCTTGAAAATATGAAGTTGAAAAGATCAAACAACATTGGTTAGGGTTCTGAACTTCTAGTAACTTTAATAACATCATGATTGCAATGTAAGAGGGATACTTATATACAAGTATATGAAGCGTCATTGGTGCGTCCACCGTACCTCTATTACATCGTTCTCATTTTGTTATTGTTGTCACTATCGGTTCTTACACAGTAACTTGCTGGTTTTCTGTGCACTAAATTTCATAATTATGTACGCGTCCATAATCAGACAATTCCTTGCACAGTTCACACAGTCTATTTTATAATGTGTAGGGGAAAACCAAATGAACAAACCTGTGATGAGTGTGACTAGACCGCCATAGAGTCCCTTAGACTAAATCAATAAATGATCTAAATAGACTATCAAGGAGTCTGTCCAGCTACATCACTAGATGTCGTTCTTTAACCAAATTGTGAAACAATCTTTTGACTAGACCACTAAAAAGAGTCTGGAGTGGTACTATATAATCCAAGGGTCTTAACTATTACATAGAAGCCCATTAAGGATTGAAGGTAGTACCTTTTGAATATCCTGCTACGAATCTCTCATATGAAGATATGAAAGATTCTATGAGGATTTGAAAATCGGATCACACAAAAACATAGAGGAGAACACATAACACTTAACCACATAGTCGCATAATCGCTTATTCGTATAATCGTTAAATCGGAAAATCGTTTAATCGTATAATTGTTTAATTTGTTATCTTTGGAGATGGGTATTTAAAGCACACTAGGAATCCAATCCGTGGATTTCATTTGGCACTTTAAATATTTTCAAGAATCTAACTATGAAGATAGGAAGATCTTAAAAGGAATTCGGTTTGTCCTAATTGAGTTGTAATGTACATTTTAAGGTGTACAAGGAATTCAATCAGGGCTTCGATATCGACGAAGGTGTTGATCGTTATCGGCTCGGGATATGAATAGACCAAGATGTCATCAATAACAACAATGACGAACTGATCCAAATAAGGCTTGCAGACTTTATTTATTAAGTCCATGAAGATGGCTGGAGCATTTGTCAACCCAAAAGGTATGACTGTAAACTCTTAATGGCCATACTTCGTGTTGAAAGCCGTTTTGGGAATATCTTCTTCGAGAATACGAAGTTGATGATACCCATAACGCAAATCGATCTTGGAAAAGCATGAAACGCTATGCAGTTGATCGGAGAAATCGTTGATTTAAGGTAGGGGGATATCGATTCTTGATGGTAAGCTTACTAGGCTTACGTTACTCGATATACATTCGAAAGGATCCATTTTTCTTTTCACAAGGAGAACAGGAGTTTCTCCAAGGTGAAAAGTTCGGATGGATGAATCCTTTATCAGACAACTCTTGAAGTTGTTTTGATAATTCTTGCATCTCGAACGGTGCAAGATGATAAGATACTTTAGATTTAGAAGAAACTAGCGTTTGAGGTTCTTAGGGAGATCTCAAGTGATCGTAAAAATGACAGAACCACACGAGTAGTTTTTGTCTTTGTGTTGACATCACAAGGTTGGATCAAACATTCATACAATTGCATTAGTTAAAAATAAAAACCACAAATTTTTATTTATATAACAACCGCATTGTCTTTAAATGTTACAAGATAACAACCAGAGGAAATCACAAAATACTAAAAGTTCACTCCTTCATCATCGATTGCCTCATTGATGTTAAACACTCGACCACGTGCTGGATTCACAATGACATTCGCATTCGGGTTTGCATCAGCATTTGCATTCCCCAGTCTCGGGCAGTTGGGGCGGAAGTGACCAATCTCTCCGCAGTTGAAACATGAACCCAGTGGAAATCTCGCTGCATTCCCTTGAACCGGAGCTTGAACCTGAACAGCTTGATTTTGTCCCAGACGACAAATATTGGCCAAATGCCCAAGTCTACCACATGTTGTGCATTTCTTGCAACCTCGTTGTGCAACGTGATGACCGTTGCAACGGGCACAATGTGGTGCGGCACCAGCATATGCCTTCTTTGCAAGTGGCTGAGCCGGTAGGTTCTGCAAGTTCTGAGCAGTCTGTGCTGTAACAGCAAAGTTTTGGGCACCCTTCCGCTTCTTTGATTTCTTCGAAGTCTCACCTTCCTTACCCTTCTTGTTTTGATCTTTCTTGCTATCCTCCTTGTCAGACCCCTGCTTCTTACCCTTGTCACCCTTTCTGTGTAGTTTATTCTTCCGAATCTGCGACTCAGTTAATGTCGCAGCTAACTCGATCGCTTGACGAAGTCTGGCAGGGCTACTACCAGTAAGGATGTCTTGTACCGAGTCAGGTAGGCCGTCGATGTACCTTTCGATAGCTATGTCAAGTGGGGTAACCATTCTCGGGCAAAGCAGACTCAACTCCTCAAACCTATCAGTATACGCCCTGTGCTCACCACTATCTTGCTTCAACTCATCAAATTCCTTCTCCAAAGCTCGCTGCTCATGACGAGGACAGAATTCCCTCATCATAAGGGCCCTGAGTTCAGCCCACGTCTGTGCTAGAGCAACTTCTGCACCACGATCCCTCATAATCCCGTTCCACCATGTAAGAGCCCTCTTCTGAAACACACTCGAAGAAAACTCGACCCTGCGATTGTCAGGACACTGCACGTGGCGGAAAGTATTCTCAATGCTCTCGAACCATTGAAGAAGCCCAGTCGCTCCTTCAGAACCACTAAACTTGAGTGTTTTAGCTTGGTTAAAATCCTTGTATTTACACTGCGCGTTATTGTTGTTGTTATTGTTGCCGTTGTTGTATATCTCGTGGACTTGGGTTACAACCCCGGGAACCACAGCAGCCACCTGCTGAGAGATCAGAGCTGCGAGTTCTTCAATAGTGAAAGTCCGAGCATCGGTTCGATCATCGCGTCGAGGAGGCATTGTCTAAAAGAGGAAAACATGAAATGAAACGAGTGAGAGGTTTAGACGAAATGAATGAGATGAAACAAATCTGATGAAAGCAAGGATAGTGGTCATTTGTTTGTTACTACTAAGCAACAAACGACACACGGAACTAATCAAAGTAAATGGGTAAAAATAATGTATCGCGAAGACATGCTCGCCTATAAGTGAACACTCATCCCAAGAATTCCCAGGTAAGCACAACTGGTCTCGCGTCTGATGAGATGTATACGAAGTGCTTGCCTAGACAGAAAACCCAGAATACAGGCATTCACCCTTCCAGTTTGCACGTGTTCACATTATTTAGACTCAAACTTTGACGAGATTTTGAAAACTTAAAGGGGTTCAAAACCATATAACAGAGGGTTCAAAACCTTGTAATCAATCATCCTAGAACGGATGATTAGTTTTCAAAGCGGATTCGAAAATTGTGTTCTTGTTGTGGTTGTCACCTAAGGATAAGTGACGGTATTGTTTTATGACTAAACGCAAGTAAACTCGCGTTAGGGTCCTAAGAAGGTTATAGACTAGGTCAAAGCATTACTAATTACTAATAACCTAATTCCCTATAACCATTGGCTCTGATACCATCTTTTCTGTCACACCCCGACCACGTGGAACATACAAAACATGGCGGAAACATCGGGGCGTGTTGCAACAGAATTAATGTTTCATAACCATGGATATCAAAAGTGTTTCGTTTTATTAATCATTGAACAATTACATCGTTTGGAAATCTAAATACACAATTTAAACGTAATCTATCATTGTTATTTAGTCACTAAGGCCTTGTCCAGTCCTATGTGAGCATGCATCTTATCAATCGATACCATTCAACAATACCTGAAACATATGTGAAAACGAGGTCAGCAAAGAAATGCTGGCGAGTACATAGGTTTTGTAGGAGTGTCGAAATCATGGCTAGTTTAGATGTTGCAATACTTTATTTAAAAACCTTGTTTTGAAAAGAGTATAATATTGCAACTTAATTAACCAACTCGAATCAAGCGGGTTATAATTTGTAAAACCTCGTAGCCATGACTCTTAACCCGAAAACATTTGTTTTAGTAAATTATTTGGAAAAACAATGATAAGTTCAGGTGATATGTATAACTAAGAGAATAATGCATGATTAAATGAATAACCATGTAATAATGAGTTTGTATAAGATAAGTTGTTTGTAAATAAATGTCTTGTGAAAAGTATGTTACTTGTATAAAATGTTCTATGTCTCGAGCTGAAATGATTCAAATAACACTACAATATGTAATACCATACAAACACTTATATATAGGAAGTACCAGCGGCGTATCCACCATGCTTGTATCATATTACACACGCATTGTTACTTAATCACTTAATCCAAACCAAACCACCAAAGTAATGTTCATGCCCAATGTAAAACATGTAATATGTAAACAAAACCCAATCGTATATCGCTTTGAAGCCAATCGTTTACCCAATCGTTACCCAATCGTTAAAACATCGTGTGAAAACCCTATCGTTAATCGTTTAATTCGTTTTAGGTCGTGAAACTACTTATGTGGTCGTCTCGCTAATAACATCCAAACCTTCGTGACTCATCAATCGTAGCTTCTCGTTTTCGCATTAACAAACCTCCATAGGGTAAGTTAATGTTTCAGATTCAGTCGCTACCTACCATTGCCCACACATAACCACGGGAGTAGTAAATAACGGGATTTGTCAGATCCTATGGTACCATAACCTAATACTGGTCGGCTTGATCATAGCTAATGAATGTCATTTGTTATGTAACTACAACCAACAAGTTTGTTCACTTTATGAAATCGTTATTAGTTTTGTATAAATCGTCTTAATTGTTTTTGAAACCATCGTTATAACATCGAAAACATTTAGCACATATGAGTCACCCCAAAACAGTTGAAAACAGTAAAATAGGGGAAGAATGTACTCGCCTGAGAATGCTTGGAGGTCTTGAACAACAACCAAACAAAGCTTGAGGGAGCACGGAATCAATCGGCAATCTAAAACTATATAAATAAACCGGATCTAAATCGGGAGATCGGATAGGATGAGGCTTGGTAAACCAAACGAGTTTTGGAACTCATATGATATGGTTTAACAAGACCTACATACTACAATGAAACCAAACCTAAGTGCTATCGACCCACCGCGGCCCATTACGACCCGTTTAGGTAGCTTATGCTACTTTAACGCGTCGTTCGCGTGAAACGCGTTCGGACCGCCTAACTAGTCCTATGACAAGTGTTATATGCCTAAACATGTTACTTAATCAGTTATGTGACAAAAGTTTAGGTTACATATGCTTAATTACCAATTATACATGAAAAGGGTATTCTGGTAATTTACCTAAGGCATATAAACTACCTATCATACAACTACTTAAACGATGTGACCATAGGGTATAACCTCGGAAGGTTATTCCCTACCTACTATGGTCACCTAATGTATTTGGTCGGATCCTAATGATCGACCAAATGGGTCGAGTTCGAAGGTATAGGCGATTTATCAGATCGCCTACCCTACGACTCTAGACAACGTGGTAATCAGTGGGCATAGTCCCAAGGGACTATGACCAACGTGATTACACTCACGTTGCGAAGTTCAAACGAACTTCGCATTGACCATTACTGGTCAACGCTGAAAGTCAAACAAAGTTTGACTTTCTGACTCGAAAAGCAGTAAAAATAAGGAAAAGAACGAAAGAATACTTACCCAGGGTCCCCGAATGCTAATCCCGATTCGAGAATCTCAGGTATGAAACAATGGTTTCAACTTAGAGTTTCTAAAATCAGAATTCTAGTGCATTTGAAGTAATGGGGGGTGGGGTATTTATAGTATTCGGGTAACCGTTGAGATCGTTTCTTGGAAAAGGGGAAACGATCAAGGCCGTACATGTGTTGGAATGTTGTGGTGGCTAAATCTTGATCTTATCTTGCTGATTAGGCAAGTTTAAAACATGTGGATGGGGTTTAATCAGCTGCAAGTTGCAAAAACAAACATTGAATCTGGTCTGAAGGTGCCATGCGGCCCGCTTTAGATTCAAGCAAACACAATGCGGGCCGCTTTGGCCTGTCTGATCAGCAAACTTGTTTCAGAAATGACAGTTTCAGTCCCTGCACGTGTTTAAGGCCTTTTCCGACACTTCTAAGGCCCGTAAAGCCAACTTTAAGGCCCTAAAATGTTGCCTAAACATTGTGGACATGAAACATGTTCAAAAATATGCCGGGTGATGGTTCGTTTGGTCGTACGAACGCGATGTTCGCTTAATTACGACGGAATGCGCATAAGCGCGAAAAACGATCCAAATGACGCAACGAATGGATTTTTCTTAAAGCGAACACTAAAATATAATGTAGTCATGCTTACATAAATTTTTGGGTGTCCGGATGTATTCAGAACGTAAGTTATGCGTAAAAATGCAAACTTGTGCACTTTTTGACACTTTTAGTCCCTGAATGACACAAAAGTTTATTTTAGCATACCTAACACCTCAAAGCCTATTTCTAAACTATGTGAAGGATATTTATGGTATGTTTAACTTATGGTCATGTTCCGGAAGGTCTGTTACAGTTCAAATTGGCATACTTTCGCAGTTCGTCAACTTTAGTCCCTGTAAGCGATTAAACTTGATTTTGGCATACCAAACCTTCCAAATCTTATTTCTAAGTTATGTAAAGGTTATTTAAGGTATGTTTAGCCTATTTCACTATTCCGGAGTGTTCGTTGCATTAAACTGGTTATATTTACGCATTGGTGCGCGTATAACCTTCCAGAAAGCGATTTAGAGTTTGAAATCGAATAAGAATCGATATGTGCAAATGATACACATATTAATACAAATCCAAAGTATGAAATACAATATTTCATTGGTTCGGTATTTGTTTGATGGCCGTGGAGGCACAGGTGTTACAACCTTAGCGATCGCAGAGATCTTCGTGTTGGTTATTTATCGATTCCGAGTAACTAGCAGAAGAACCTGACACAAACAAGTTCTCCACAGTTTGTTATTCAGATCTCTGTTCGGTCATCTTTCCAAACTACAACACACGATACTTTTAATAAGCTGTCATAGTTGTCAAATTCGATTTCAACAAATCTTTTCATTTTCCTTCAATTTCTAAAACATTCTCTGTTACATGAAGACGTGTCGGGTTCTTCTACTAGTGGTATTTTACTGAAGTATTGAAGATTGAGGCGGGCATTGTTTAAATCTGAATATAACTAGATGTTACGTGTATCAGTGTTGTTTATCACCCTGTGTGAGCTTTGGAAACCCGACAAACAGTCTTGACAACTGTGACATTTTATCTATCTATGTGTGTCACATCCATCCTGTTATTGCAATCGATATGATTAATTTTTTTAGATTTTTTCTAATTAGCGTTGTTAACTACCAAAAGAATGCATACACAAATAGTTCTAGTGGACGAAGCAAAGAGACCGTTGTGTATCTGAATCAGGTTCTCAAACAAACACTACCAAAGATGGGTTGGTGATAAATACCGGAGCTGTTATCTCAGTTGTTCAGTACTCTCCTATATTAACTTGAACGGTTGATGGTTACAAGGATGGTTCTAATAGATTAAAGAGAATAAACCTTTTTTTACCAATTTTCACTCCAGTAGTTGAAACTTGAGCGCATGAATCTATTCAAAACCCTCACCCTCAAAAATTAAACAGAAACCAAAGGAAAAAAGGGCTGATAATGGCTGATGGTTCTTCGTTGAGGAAACCAAACGTAGACGGAGATGATAGGCCAGGTAACCGGAAGAGAAATCAATTGTATTTTTTTAGTTGCTTCTCTTGTTAAGTTTCTGAACCAACCGAAATCCACAAATTCCAACAGTTTCTTCATAGATTCCGTCCGGTTTCCAAACTCTTTCACACAAAGTTAATATTCACTATGGTGGATGCAAGCATAAAGTTAGAAAAATACGTAACAAAGATTGAAGGGTACACAACTGAAGGTTCAGTGCACGAACAGTTTCTTACGAACAATATGTATCAGGAAGCTCAACTTGAACGGATGATATGTATCAACAAATTGTGAGTGGGAATATGGCTTTGAAGAATAGTATGGATAAACAATCACCGGTACGGGTTTTTCTGCTAGTTATTCGGAATGTTTCGAATCATCACAGAAGACGTGTCGGGTTCTACTGCTAGTTGTTTAAATCAGAATCAGGTTCTCACGACAAGGATCGTTCTAATAGATTAAAGAGAATAACCCCTTTTTTTACCATTTTTTACCCATAGTATACGAGCCGTATAATAATATACGGCCCGTATACAACCATCGTATACATTGTATACGATCGGTAAAAATATTTTTTTACCAATGGTATACGGCCGTATAAACCGTATACGACTCGTATACATATGGTAAAAAATGGTAAAAACCTCTTTAATCTATTAGAACGATCCAATAAACGAAGAACAAAGCCTATTTTCAAAATGGCATCTAGCATTACTAACGGTTCAAGTAAGTGTCTAAAATTTTGAAAATTAAGGTTTACCTTGTTAGTTTCTCAAACACTACTAAACATCTGCTTTCTGAATCTGAATCAGAATGTTAACTTTTTAGTTGCTTATCTTGTTAAGTTTCTGAACCAACCGAAATCCACAAATTCTGTCACTTTGTGTATTGACGAAGCTGACAAACACATTGGTATTTTCTCAAAATGTGCAAACTTGAAGAATCTCACATTAAAGGAGTATGCAACAACGGGAGTACTTCCGAGATCTGACCGAACCGAAATCCACAATTCTTTTACTCATAAACCCTTGAATCCCAACGGTTCATTTGTAACCGTAAGGATGATGCAAATTTGTACGTAAAGATCTCTACACAAACTCTTCTACATCTTTTAACCAGTTGTCCATCACTTAAGACCTTGAAAAGATTTGTTGAAATCGAAGCATTCACGAACCACAATGGACTCAGGCTCATGTTCAAGTAAGTGTCTAAAAATCTGAAAATTCAGGTTTACCTTGTTAATTTCTCAAAACAAAGTCTCGTTTCTTCATCTTCATCTTCAAGAACAATGATGAACAGATGATGTCAGATAATACTTCATTTGTCGAGAAACCATTATCTTGTGATACATGAACGTTGTATTCTTGTCTTTCAGAAGAGTTTGTATTGAACCAAGAATACTTCAAACATTCTATACCTTGCAACGTATAGAGGTGCAAGAGAATGACGAGTTATTTTCAGTTATTTCTGTTGATCCACAAATTCCATTGTTTAAACCAGAATCAGGTTCTCAAGACAAGGATCGTTCTAATAGATTAAAGAGAATAAACCATTTTTTTCCATTTTTTACCATAGTATACGAGCCGTATCAGAATATACGGCCCGTATACAATCATCGTATAGATTGTATACGATCGGTAAATTTGTTTTTTACCCAGAGTATACTGCCGTATAAACGGTATACGGCCCGTATACATATGGTAAAAAATGGTAAAAAAATTCTTTCTTTCATTTTTTTAGTTGCTTCTCTTGTTAAGTTTCTGAACCAACCGAAATCCACAAATTCCAACAGTTTCTTCGTAGATTCTGTCCGGTTTCCAAACTCGGTCATTCCTTGTGATACATGAACGTTGTATTCTTGTCTTTCAGAAGAGTTTGTATTGAATGGCGAGTTATTTTCAGTTATTTCTGTTGATCAACAAATTACATTGTTTAAATCAGAATCAGGTTCTCAAGACAAGGATCGTTCTAATAGATTAAAGAGAATAAACCATTTTTTTACCATTTTTTAACCGAGAGTATATGAGTCAGGCGTTGGAAGGATTGTAGTAGTAGGACATTGGTACCACTGTGAAAATTGCATCAGGAATCTCAACTTGACTTGACATTGGTACCACTGTCAAGTATGTCGGGTTCTGCAAATATTATCTTGACAGTGGATCGAGTGATACGCTTATCTATTCTGGTCAAGGTGGGCATGGTTTGTTCGGGAGTAAAATTGCATCAGGAGGGGAGAGAGTCTGATACAATAAGTATGTTGGGAATTAAACGCATGTACGTGACAAAATAAGGATGTTCGCATAAACATATATTCGTTTCATAACCTCCTCCTATAAATCAACCACAACTGACAAAGAGCCTGTATTAGAAGCCATCCTATGTCTTTTACCAACCGAAGAGGCAGCAGAAGACGTGTCGGGTTCTTCCAACATTCACGAACCACAATGGACTCAGACTCATACTACTCACCCTCCCCTGAGGAAAAGTTTTCCCGACGACTCAAGAAAATCCACAATCAATGTATACAGGTGCAAGAGAATGGCGGGTGATATAGTAATTTTCAATAATGTAGGAAGGATTGAAGTAGTAGGACATTGGAATCTGGTTCTCAAACAAACCAACAAAATCCTGATAGAGAAAAACATCAACAACCATTTTTTCTTTTCCTTCAGTTTCGAGAACATTCTCCCTGTGTATGTGCTTGTGTTGTAGAAACCGGTGATGAATTTGTATACACAACTGAACGTTAATTGATATTGTTTTAGACAACAACAGATAATGAACGGATTGTTGGTGGATAACGCAAACAAGTTCTCCACAGTTTGTTATTCAGATCTCTATTCGGTCATCTTTCCAAACTACAACACACGATAAGTTTAAACTTTATAGTGTGTGATTTGACCAGGAAATGATTGGAGGTGAAGGTTCAGTGCACGAAAAGTTTCTTACGAAATGTACGTGACAAAACAAATATGTTGGGAATTAAACGCATGTCCGTAATCCCGCGTTGATAGCTTCCGTTTTATTCAGACTCCTTACAACTCTCATCAAATGCCTCACCCTTCCTTTTATTCTATAAATATTAAATAAAGAATAACACCATGCTCGTAATCCCGCGTTGATAGCTTCCGTTTTATTACAGTCATACGACACGTTTTCTTGTTCTTCAATCTTTGTTACTTGTTGATGTTTTATTTTTTTCTACCTTTAGAAAGTTTTGAGCACCTCACGACTCTAAAATATTTGAAAAATCAAAATTTCGTTCCATACGGGCCGTATAACAGTATACGACCCGTATACACGTTCGTATACATTGTATACGACCATGCAAACTTATTTACACATGGTGTATACGGGCCGTATACTGTTATACGGCCCGTATACACCATGTGTAAATATGTTTTCCCATGTGTTAATATTAGGACCCTTTTTAATTTTTCATTTTCAAAACCTTTTTCCTTTTCTTTCAAATTGTTATTTTCTAATGTCAAACTGTCCAAAACACTTAACAGTTTGACATTTTCAGATTTCAATTTCTCATAATTTTCTTGTAAAATAAAAATCTGTTTAACATCAGTTTTCTTCTCATCCTTCAACTTTTTGACTTCCAATGTCAAACTTTCCACATCTTTCAAGAGTTTGCCATTGTCAGCTTCAAGTGTATCACATTTAGAGCACACTGATGCAGAACCAGATTCTTCTTTCATTAAAACTTTCTCTTCCTCTATCTTGTATGTTCCTGCACAAAAAATTTTAACGAAATCAAGAGGATTCATATTCTTATCAATATAACAACCCCTCTTAATGTCATAGTTCATGACACTTTTTGCTGCAAGACACACACAAACTCTTTTGTCTATTTCAACAATTACATCCAAACTCATTTTATCTAAATTTCCTTTTATTTTATCCATCAATTCTCTCTTTTTCTTGTTATTTTAATAATCATATGCTTTGAGCTTTTTGATAAAATCTTTTGGATGTAATTTTGAGAACCCAGAAAATCCAGAATCTCTTTTAAGATTTTTTAAAAAAACATCCCATTCTGCAGGTAATGCATCTGCAAGCTTTGATACTTGTTCAGCATCTGACAACTTTATCTTATATATTTTCAATTTGTCCAGTAAATAGTTAAATCTGCTTTTCAACTCCTCAAATGTCTCATTCTTTTTACACAGAAAATTTTCAAGTCGCATAATCCAAATCCATTTATCATCTTGTTCATAACTGCTTGCTCTTTACCAACCATATCCATCATTTAATCGTTCAATATGATCATTTTCTTTTTCATCAAACATTTTTGCCATATTTCAAACACAACCTGTTCAAACACTTAAATCTGAATGGGCCTTCACTGATTGGGTCGATGATAATGAAACTTGGGCCGATTACAAACAATAACGATTGGCCCGTTAATGAGGATGCAACTTGGGCCGTTAATGAACTAATCAAAATCTGAATGGACCGTAACTTTGGACGATAATTGTTGTACAATTAAATGTGATTGGGCCAATAGAACTTGATCTAAACTTCAAATCTCTTTGATTGGGCCGATGATTTTAACTATTGATTTGGGTCATCAACAATTAATAACAGTCAACACAATTAACTATTTGGGTTTCAAGTACTGGCCGACAAACTCTGTTGATACCATCTGATGTTCACATGCAAACCTTGACACATGAAAGCTGGCAACAACTCTTTGAAGTTTCACACAAACCGAAGATAAAAGACAATACCACTTCGGGAATGATTGTCACGTGAATGGGCTGATAAGTCATGAAATAACAACAATCACATGCAATCTGATTAATCCGACAACTAAATAAATGTTCAGCACAAATCGATGCACTTTATCACCCAAAATACAATTCAAGCGGTCATTATATTCAAGCGGTCAACGTTTTCAAGCGGTCAATGATTTCAAGCGATCAATGTTTTCAAGCGGTTAATGATTTCAAGCGGTCAATGATTTTTCAAGCGAGCTCAACAATGTAAATTCAAGCGAGCAGACAATTTCAAGCGAACACGGTGTATTTTCAAGCGAGAAACCAGTTTCAAGCTGACTCACGATGTTATGTTCGCTTGAACATTCAATGACGTCAGCAAAAATCGAACCAATTTCAAGCGAAACACTGATTTTAACTGGTTTTAAGTCGATTTAAGTTCTGAAACTTTACAGGATTTGTTAATACATGAATGCGCACAATATGTGAAAGTTTGAACCGTTTTTACCGTGAAAAATTTTTAAATTTGAAAAAGAATGGTGTAGAAATCAGAAAAAGTGACGAAAACAAGCTGTTTTGTCAAGATCTCTTCCTCCTGAGCTCTGATACCACTTGTAGGATCGGTTTGAGACCCAAACGAGTCGTTCAGAAGAGATTTTATCAGTTTCAGATGCGGAAAATAAGAAACTGATTTAGAAACAGCCTGCAAATCACTTTAAACACTGATTTGATTGATATAATAGCAATTACAATCAGTCTTCACACCGGCAGCACCTCGGTATGGAATCTATACTTTCTACCTTGATAGCTTCAAATGACATCACATGACCTATATATATACTACATGCTAGACAACTTGAAATGACACACACACGGTTCAAGCTATCAGACATGTTCAAGCTATCACACATGTTCAAGCTATCACACATGTTTAAGCTATTTCAAGTGATGATGTCATGTGATGATGTCATCTTTATGACATCACACTTGTACAGAACTGCAATGCAACCTAGACTCGATTTAAGACGAAGACAACAGATGAATGCACCAACAGTACTGTAACTGTCTACTGATGTACTATCATTTCCTCTTTTTACGCAAAAACTCAATTTTTTAATTTTATCATGTTTTTTATTTTTTCAAATTTTCAAATGTTTTTGTATTTTCTGACAACAATACTAAATGTATAAAAATCTACCGACACATCCACGGTGAGATCGTTTAACTCATTTAAACTTTCCAACTTTGTTTCTTCTTATAACCTAACCCAACCTTCATGTTTTTCTTCTTGAAACTAGGTTTGTTATACGAACCTCTATTACTCTTACCAGCAAACTTTGAAATCTCAGACTTCTCAATCTCAACCATTTTGAAAACTTTATCAACCTTTTCTGAAATCACATTCTGAATCGGGAATACAACATCTAAGAACAATTTGTCCGATCCAATCATGGTATAAACCAATCCTTTTGAATCATCATTCAAACTTTTCTCGGATTTTGTGTTTTTCAGATAACTATCATGAAGATTTCCTTCATCTTCATCCTGTGATTCAGATTTACCTGTATCAACCGACTCTTCTTTCAACACACTTTCAACAACTTTACCTACCACCTCTGAATCAAGAGAATCATCAGATTTGGAATAAGTTATGTCAATGTTGTCTGGCAATTGATCTACCATGTTGAAAGCTTTTTTGACCTTTTCCTCATCATAAAATGCAAATTTTCCCGGTGGTGGAACTTGATGAAACTCTGAGCCAATGCCTTTCTTGTTTTGGTCAGACTCACCATCTCCCGGTTTTATATTGAAAATACGTTCAAGCACATATGACGACACGTGATAACTTTTCAACTTGTTGTTAACCTGTTCTAAATCAGCAATCTGTCGCTTTAACTTAGCAACATCCTCAATATAGGAATTAACAACATCTTGTTTTATAGAATACATTCGTTTAAGTTCTTTAGTTGTTTCAGAAAGATAATTCATTCTTGATTGAGCATATTTCATTTCATCTTTCACTTTTTCATATGACTCTTTCGTAATATGATATGCTAATTTCATTGAGTCATATTCTTTCTTCATCTCTTGACAAGCAATTTCTTTTTCAGAACATTTTTCTGTCATTTTAGAAATATTTTCTTTCAAAATTTCATTTTCTGCTTCTAACTTTTTACATTTTTCTGAAAGTTTTTCATCATTTTCTTTTAAAACTTTTTCTTTTTCTAGCATTTCTTTGCATTTTTCTTTAAACATAGTTTCAATTTTAGTAAATTCAAGATCTCTTGTTCTGAATTGCTCATCTTTTTCAGTACAAGCTCTGCACGGTTCCATGCATTTCTTGCACTGATCAATCGTTTTTAAGATTTTAGAATCAGAATGTACCTCAGTGATTGACACTTCGGTGTATAATGTAGTTGCCTCAGTTTGCTTTTGATTAGCATCATCTTTCTTTTCTTCAATACCAACTTCATCACCAACATTACCAGCTTTCAAATTCTCATTCTTAACTTCTGCTTCTGTTTTCTTCACCTCTTCTCCAATCTGTTGTTCTTCAATAACCACTTTCTCAACCTCTTCATTCACAACAACTTCTTCACTTTTGATTTCTTTCACAACATCAACATCAACAACTTCTGCGTTAACCTCTTCAGTGACTTTCTTCAGATTGTTCACCAACTCTTCAACATTCTTCTTCATTCTCTCTTCATCCCTTTTTCTCAGACAAGATGTCATAGCATATCTGATCTCCTTTTCATGCCTTTTAGCATATTTGTCATCTTTTAATACATTTCTATAGTATTCAGCTCTTAAAGGAATCATGAGAAGAACATCATTAAAGATTATATCTTTCTTTGGAACAACTGGTTCTCCTTCTCTGTTGAAGTAACACTCTCTCTTTTTATCCCATCTTCTGTTGCTCACTGTACTCTCATACTCTTCTTGCATTTCATCCATTCTGTTCAGCACAATGTTTCTTTCTCTGTAGGTCTTTTCTTCCAGAATCTCTTCTCTGGTTTTCTCCTTCATTTTAGCTTTATCTTTATCTTCATTGTTCTCTTCACGAATTTCAGCAACAAAAACAAACTTTCTTTCCTCTGTTATAGCTTTCCCATGAGCTGTTTTTCGAACATTCTCCAAACGATCTTCTTCTGGACATACCTCTGACCAATCAAAACCTTCATCATCTTGAATTACAAAACAAGCTCTTGATTTAGGTTTATCTTCAATCATCTTAGGCTCTTCTCTGCTTCGATGGTAGATTGCCTTTCGGTAGTAATCATCATTGAATGGATGTTCATTTCCACCAACTGCAGAATTAGTGCATTCTCTCTTGAAATGACCTTTCTGCTTACATTTGAAGCAAGTCACTTTGGATTTGTCGAATCCAAGCTTTGTTGATGCACCTCCAAGAGATTGTTTCCCAGTAATTTCCATATATCTCTGAGCTCTGCGAATGCAACTTGCCAAACACCAACGGATGTCAATGAGTTCCATCTCTTCCGGATCAATCTGGTCGTAATCTTCTTTGGTTAACTCTGAATTTCCAATTTTACCAGCTACAAGACCTTCATACGATTCCAAAACAGATGCAAGAAAACTAATTTACTGCTTGGCTGCATTGATGCTCATCGTCGGAGAATTCTTCAGTTTGAGAGAAATGTTGCATAGAATCTCCTCAGCTTCATAAGGATTTGATTTTGAAGAAGAATGATATCCAGAATGATGACTTATTGAAGTTGTTTGAGGTTCTTTCATCTTCTCACCACTAAATGCTGTCTTTGGTGAACCAACACCTTTCTCTGAAGGTACACTGCCTTTGTAATACAATCCAACATTCTGTTGATGTGAAGAACTAGCCATCTTGCTTTGCTTTTGTAATTCCAAATCATGACTCTCTATCTTTTCAAACAATGCATCAAGAGAAATTGTATCATATAAAGCATCATTTTTCAAAATAAACACAAACGTTTGCCACTGATCAGCTCGAGGTAACGCTTCAATCAGTTTATCTATCAGTTCCTCTCTTGTTTTCACTATCTCAAATCTCTCAAGTTCAATTTTAAGATGACAAAATCTCTCAATCATTTGTCTCACTGTCTCTCCTTTTAGACTATCAAATAGATCAAATTCTTTTTTAAGTAAAGCAATTTTGTTCTTTTTTATCTGTTTACCCCCCTCAGCTTTAACACGTAAAGCTTCCTAAACTGATTTAGATGACCCATCATGATTCAGCAACGCAAAAATATCATTTCTGATTGCAGACTGGATCAAAGCAATCATTCTTTGTTCGGCAGCAAACTCAGATTTATCTTCTCTTGATAACTTCTTGAATGAAAGTTCTTCGCCCTTATCATCTTTTGGCCTTTCGTATCCAAACTCTAAGCAAAACCAGCTTTCGTGAGCATATGCTTTCGCCCAATTGAGAAAACGTTCTTTCCACCATGTATAATCTTCAATACTTTCCAGAGTTGGTCGTTTTGAGTGTGTTCCATAGAAGTTATCATGCTTGATGTTCTCATTGATAGCTTTTGTGATAGTTTTTGGTGTAACATTTGCAATCTCGGACGATTCTGATGTGAATGCATTGAAAAATGTGTTGTAGAATTCTTCAGCCATGATGTAAACCTAAACAGACAATCAAACAAACACTTATCAGTACAAACAATATCAAATAAACTGAAAACAGACTGACACTCGATTGTCGTGAAACAATCTTGACACGAAATTTCACTTTTCAAGCGAAATAAGAATTTTGTCTTTGGAACGAAATTACTAAATGCAGTTTGGAGCGAAATCACTACAAACAGTCTAGAGCGAAATCACAAAGCACACTGGAGCGGAATCAGAAGTTTGTGTCTTGGAGCGAAATCAGAAATTTGTGTCTTGGAGCGAAATCAGAAGATTCTCTTTGGAGCGGAATCAGATTTCTATTTGGAACAGAATCTCAGGTATTGTATCCAGGAGCGAAATCAGCAAGAAATAATAGGAGCGGAATCAGAATATGGTAGCCTGGAGAGGAATCAACCAATTAAAACTGATTTGGAGCGGAATCAGCCTTTTGTAGCTAATCAGGAGCAGAATCAGAAAAATGTTGAAGCTGATACACCTTTTGGAGCGGAATCAGCAACTAAACATTTCGAGCGGAATCAGTTCGGAAGTCCATTTTGTCCATTTTTAGTCCGTATTTTAACATGAAACTTTCAAGGGTTTGTCTATACAAGATTCCGAACAATGTGTGCAAAACTGAACCAATTCTGACCGTGAAATAATGTTCAATTTGAAAAGAAAGTGTAGAAAAACAGAAATCGCAATGAAATTCAGCTGTAAACTGCAAAACTCCTCCTCCTGAGCTCTGATACCACTTGTAGGATCGTTGTTAGACCCAACTGAGTCGTTCAGAAGAGCTTTACATCCGGTTCAAAGGCGGAATCAGTGAACTGGACTTGAACACAACTTAATACTCTTAATTTGTCACTTATATTGATAATAACACTGATTACAACCTGGACAAACTTTGGCAGCACTTCGTTATAGATCTGGAAGTTGTGTCCCAAATGAACTAACAAGTGCACTATTTATACTAGTCTAATTCCGCTCCAAGTGACATTGGCACTTTCGGGCGGAATCAGAATGTTCTGATTTCGCTCCTAATGACTCCTTTACATTTTGGAGCGGAATCAGCATCTTAAACACTAAAATCTGTTTCTCAAACCTCGTGCACCGAAAATCCTATCCTTACCTATTACATGATACAAGACGAAGTCAATAGACGTATTGCACTAACAAGTCCCTATACTATGTGATTCTTGACACTTTTGACACTTGTGAACCTTTATGCCATGAAACTTGAATCTTATTCTTGATGCTTGATACTTAAATCCAATGAAGCTAGATTCTTGATACTTAACTCTAGACCCTTGATTCCTGATACTTAATGCTATGATGCTTGATTCTTGAGACTTGATTCTGGATGCTTGAGGCTTGATTCTTGATACTTGATAGTTGGTGCTTGACTCTTGAGGCTCGTGAAACTTGAGACTTGGTTAAACGAGAGACTGGAGACTTGATGTCACGGCCCTCGGCCCGGTTTTACCCGTTTCAGGAGCCGCGGGACAGAAATCCGTGGTAATTATTATGTTGGCAGCGGAATTTTAACAGGATCTTTTAAAACTTGAAAATACCCAATTTATTTTATTTCACAATTTTGGGGATAACACCCATAATTTACAATAAAGGTGATTACACTGGGAAATCCTTGTTTTTTTTTTACAAAAACAAGTTTCTTGATTTTATTGAGCCACTTCCTCAAGCTTTTAGTGCTACACGGCACTTTTCCCTGGATCACAGCAGATCACCTGAAACATGTTTTAAAAAGGTTTTATCAGCAGGGAAATACTGGCGAGTCACCCAAGTTGCACAAAATGACACATTGTTATAATGTACAGTATTAAGGGTGATTACATTGTTTCTATCAACCAATTACCCCAAATCGGTATTTGTCACTCGACAGTATCTGTGACTATGGCCAGATCACCCATTGGCTAACCCGTTGTCCAATGGTGACAGGTATCAAGTAATGTATACAAAACCCCACATACTGGCAGTAATTGAAGATTACAAAGACTTAATCCATGTAATTATAATTGGAAAAAAAATTTAAGGTTTTGTAAAGCACTTTGATAAAAAGAGAATGACTCACATTGCAGATTTAAACGGGCAGCGTTTAGCCTACTGATTTTAGCCTGGTTAACCTAATTCAAATAATAATGCACACGAAAACTAGGTCAGTAACTTAATACAACTTTTACGACAACTCACGAGATCCAAAACCTTCACGACGAATGACAAAGTATAGCCCATATACGGGCATCACTTAAACATCCATCGGATTGGTTTTTATCGATCGGACATTAAATCGTAGCAGTGATCGAGTTATTACCCTGTTATCGCGGCAGAATTTCGTGTTTGTGTGTGTTTTGGAGTAAACAGAGGATATCTCAACGTAGGAATTGGATTTTAACGTCGAACCAACGCCAAAATGCAAGTGCCATACCCTACTATTTATACTGAAAAACCGGCCCCCTCGCGTGGCGCGAGGGCCTGGCGCGTGGCGCGAGGGCACCCCCCTCTAGCATAGGGTTTCCTCGTGTCTAACTAGCTTGGGTGAGTCGACGGTTCGATAAAATTCGATTTCTACAGCGAACTGTTTAGATAATACCAATTAGGAAATACCCCCCCCCCCCGAGTTTTATGGACCCTGATCCTAGTTTCGATTGTTCTGAAAATTTTAGGGGTCATGCAATATTATTTAGGGGTCTCAATTAGGGTTTCCTGCTGGACATAATAAAATAAGAAATAGGACTTTTGGTGAGAGTTGTTACATCCTCCCCACCTAAAAAAAATCTCGTCCTCGAGATTTACTGGAACAAGTACGGATACTTTCGCTTCATCTCTGATTCCAGTTCCCAAGTGTATTCAGGTCCTTTCTTTGAATCCCACTTGACTTTAACCAGTACTAGTCGTTTGTGCTTGAGAAAATTGACCTTTCTGTCTTCTATCTGTAGTGGTTTCTCTATAAATTTTAACTTTTCATTTACCTCTATATCTTGAAGAGGTACTACCAGGGATTCGTCAGATAGACATTTCTTGAGGTTGGATACATGAAATACGTCATGTACCCCGACTAGCTCTTCTGGTAGCTGTAATCGATAAGCAACTGGTCCTATTCGCTGGATTACTGGGAAAGGTCCTACGTACCTTGGACTTAGCTTTCCCTTCTTTCCGAACCGACTACTCCTTTCCAAGGAGAAACTTTCAAGAGTACCTTGTCTCCAACTTGAAATTCTAGTGGCTTGCGCCGATTGTCTGCATAACTCTTCTGGCGATCTCTAGCCGTTTTCAGTCTTTCCTTGATTTGAGTGATCTTGTCGGTAGTTTCTTGTACGATTTCAGGACCTGATAGTTGACTTTCTCCTATTTCCGCCCAACAGACTGGAGTTCTGCACTTTCGCCCATACAGTGCTTCGAATGGGGCAGCTTCAATGCTTGCATGATAACTATTGTTATAGGAGAATTCAATTAAGGGTAGGTGGTCATCCCAGTTTCCATCAAAATCTATCACACATGCCCTGAGCATGTCTTCTAAGGTTTGAATCGTCCTTTCACTTTGTCCGTCTGTTTGAGGATGGTATGCAGTACTTAAATTTAATCGCGTCCCCATTGCTTCTTGGAAACTAGTCCAGAAATGTGAAGTGAAACGACTATCTCTATCCGATATGATAGAGAGTGGGACTCCATGTAAGGATACTACTTCATCTACATACAACTTTGCCAACCTTTCCATGCTAAAGGTTTCCTTCATGGGT
This sequence comes from Helianthus tuberosus, assembly GCA_030545235.1. NCBI lineage: Eukaryota > Viridiplantae > Streptophyta > Magnoliopsida > Asterales > Asteraceae > Helianthus > Helianthus tuberosus. The sequence goes on from CM060375.1 coordinate 150,787,118, forward strand.
AGAAAGTGAGCTGATTTGGTTAATCGATCCACAATTACCCAAATTGCGTCGTTACCTTTTCTGGTTTTGGGCAACTTAGTAACAAAATCCATGGTTATTAGTTCCCATTTCCAAACAGGCATTTCTAATTGTTGGAGTAACCCTAAAGGTTTCTGGTGTTCTGCCTTAACTTGTGAACAAGTTAGACACTTAGATACATATCTAGCTATATCCTTTTTCATTCCTATCCACCAGAAATTATTCCTTAAATCTTGGTACATCTTATTTTTTACCAGGATGCATAATATACCTAGATTTATGAGCTTCTTCTAAAATCTTATTTCTTAAATTTCCTTGCTTAGGTACCCAAATCCTTCTTTTGTGGAATCTCCAAATTCCATCAGCTCCTTGCTCTAATTCCTTTATTTGTCCTTTCATTCCTTCAGCATCATCCTTAATTGTTGTTTCTTGAACATTCTTCAATTGTTCCATTAAGTCTAATTGTAAACTTAATCTAAGAGCACGAACTCTTCTTTGTTTCTCATGATACTTACAACTTAAGGCATCTGCAACTACGTTTGCTTTTCCTTCGTGATACCGAATATCACAGTCGTAGTCACTTAGAATTTCTATCCATCTTCTTTGCCTCATGTTCAATTCTTTATGCCCAAATATATATCTTAAGCTCTTATGATCTGTATAGACTGTAAATTTACTTCCATACAGATAATGTCTCCAAATCTTAAGGGCAAAAATTATGGCTCCTAATTCTAAGTCGTGAGTCGTATAGTTTTCCTTGTGCTTTTTCAATTGCCTTGAGGCATACGCAATTACCTTTTTGCGTTACATTAGTACACATCCTAATCCTAGCTTAGAAGCATCACAGTAAACTTCAAAATCTTCTGTCCCTTTTGGTAAGGCAAGAATTGGGGTGTTTGTTAACCTTTGCTTTAAAATCTTAAAAGGCTCTTCCTGTCTAGGTCCCCATTCAAACTTGACTGTTTTACAGGTTAGCTTAGTTAATGGTACCGCTATCTTAGAGAAATCCTTAATGAAGCGCCTATAGTATCCAGCTAATCCCAGAAAACTTCTAACTTCTGTAGCTGATTGCGGGACCTTCCACTTGGTGATCGCTTCTATCTTGGAGGGATCTACGCGAATACCTTCGTGATTCACCATGTGACCTAAAAATTGCACCTCCTGTAGCCAAAATTCACACTTCAAGAATTTGGCGTAAAGCTTCTCCTTTCTTAACAAAGTTAAGAGTGCATGTAGGTGCTCACAATGCTCTTCCTGGTTTTTGGAACAAATAAGTATATCGTCGATGAAAACAGTTACAAATTTATCCATGTACGGTTTACAGATCCTATTCATCATGTCCATAAATGCTGCCGGAGCATTTGTTAATCCAAAGGGCATGACTGTAAACTCGTAGTGACCATACCTAGTTCTGAAAGCAGTTTTAGGTATGTCTTATTCTTGTACCTTCAATTGATGATATCCGGAGCGTAAATCTATCTTAGAAAAATATCTAGCTCCTTAAAGTTGATCGAAAAGATCATCAATCCTAGGCAAAGGATATCGATTCTTAATTGTAACCTTATTCAATTCCCTATAATCGATACATATTCGCATAGAACCATCTTTCTTCTTTACGAACAACACTGGTGCTCCCCAAGGGGATGAAATAGGTTATATGAATCCTTTACTGAGCAATTCATCTAATTGCTTTTTCAATTCTAACATTTCAGTGGGTGCTAACCGATAAGGTGCCTTGGCTATTGGTGTAATTTCTGGAATTAGATGAATTCTAAATTCTACCTCCCTATCTGGTGGTAATCCTGGTAATTCTTCTGGGAATACATCCGAGTATTCTGATACTACCGGAATTTCCTTAAGTTCCTTACCCTTAGTGCTAATGATTACTGAAATCATATACACTATTCCTTGCTTTCGTTCATAACTAGCTACTTTCATTACTGAAATGAACTTCATTGGTTTACGCGGCTTATCCCCTGTAATCATAATTACTTCTCCTGTGGGTGCACGAATTTCTATAGAATTCTTATCACAGAGGATTCAAGCATGGTTGGCTACTAACCAATCCATTCCTAATACGACATCGAATCCAGCTAAATTCATGGGTAATAGGTTTGCAGAAAATTTATGACCTGAAAGTTCTATATTTTCTTTTTGCAAAACCGTATCTATGTTAACAGAGTTCCCGTCTGCCGTTTCTACTGTAAAAACTTGCCCAAGTTTCGTTAAGGGTAGCTTAAGAGCTTGGCATAATGAAGTATTTATAAAACTTTGGTTTGCACCAGAGTCGAATAATACTTTCGCATAAACATTGTGAACTAAGAACGTACCAGCTATTATGTCAGGAATCAGTTCAGCTTCCTGCGTGGTCAATTGGAAGGCTCTTGCGTTCTTCTTGTTAGTCCCTTCAGCAGGTTTGGCCTTTTTATCTGCTGGTTTGACCAATTTAGGGCATTCTGGTCTAAAATGCCCAGCTTCTCCACAGTTGTAGCAGATCTTTGTTTTCCTTCTGCAATCTTCTTCACGATGTCCTAGAGCTTTGCAGAAGTTGCAGGTTTCATTACATTTTCCAAATTGTTTCTTTTTACAGTTCCAGCAGAACGGCGGAGTGGAAGATGATCCAGTTCCCTTTCTCTTGAAATTGCTATTATTACCCACATGAAATCCTTGGGTAATTTTCTGAGCCAATTCCTTCCTATTTTCTTCTCGCGTACGCACCAGTCCGTCAGTCAAAGTGTTGGCTAATTCCACCGCATCATCGATCGTGCGGGGTCTCGCAGCTTTGACAATATCACGGATCTCGCTTATTAAACCCCAAATGCGAGAAATAAGTACCGGTTCTGGCGAAGCCAGAGTAGGCACAATTCGAGCATATTCGAAAAACTTCGAAGTATACCCTCGACAATCAACATCCACCATTCGGTGGCTCAGGAATTTGTTCGCCATTTGTTCTTTTTCATATTCTGGGCAGAATTTTCTTTCCACCAGATGCTTAAATTCTTCCCAACTCGTGGCATAAGCCAGGTCACTTCCCTTGGCTTGTAATACCGTATTCCACCATTCTAATGCTTCTTCCTTGAAAAGGTGAGAAGCATACATGACTTTATCCTCCTCGGCACATTTACTTATTTTAATTATTGCTTCGGTTTTCTCTAACCAACGCAGTGCTGCAGTTGCCCCTTCATTGACTGCAAATTCGATGGGTTTACAGGCAAGAAATTCCTTATAAGTGCAACCAGGCGTTGCAGTTTCATTCTTTTAAGAAATGGGGCTTGTATCCCATCATTATTAATAATGTTGCCGCCTCCATTTATACTATTACTGAAATTGTCGCCATGAGTACGTTTGCTGGGAATAATTGGTTGAGGTTCAACTGGATTTTGGGCAGCAGCAAGAATTGCTGGAAAAGCATTGGCTATTCCTTGAGCAACGATGTTTTCTATATCTTGTCTGTTCAGAAAATGGTCCTCATTGTTTTGCTCAGATTGGTTAACCTCGTTAACTGGTTCATTACTAGCGTGTTCCATCTGGTATTTAATATATATTTATTAGTACAAGATAGATAACAACCAAACATAATAAAATAATCGCACATAATCACGTCAACACGTATAGCCAAAATTGTCGATTTTTCGACTTCCATATTTTATATATTACTATGCGTTCGTACACACCAGTTATCTTACAAGAGTTTTATTTTAGGTTATTTTACAGGATTATATTTTTATTACTATTATTATTATTATTATTATTATTATTATTATTATTATTATTATACAACCACAACCACACAGTCACACCACCCCCGTCAGTTGGCATCTTAAAAACGACGTTCCCTCTCGTTGTACTTCCATGATATCCTCTCCCCCACATCTCGGATTCTATTTCCTGCGTCCACCAGCTCCTCGCCATAGTGGCGAAGTTCAGCCAAGTTTTCTGTGCTCATAGGTGGATGTAGTGGAGGCTCAGGGTCAAATTGGGGGAAAAGGTATTAGGATTGTTTAAAAGATTCTGGAATTGCCAGTCAGTGGTCCACCATTCTTCTAGCTCTCCTAGAGGTCGGGGGTTAACAAGGGGATCTGGAATAGCCGGTTCCAGATTGACTGGAAGTTGGGCTTCAGCTGGGTAATTGAAGAGAGTCACATCGGCAGGTCCGATGAGGTTGCTATTTGCCAGTTGGCGGTCCAGCTCCTCCCAGGGTGGCATTTCTTGGGCTTGCCCTGAACTTTCCCCAATCTCTGTTCCTTTGCCTTTATCCATCGGATCCTCAGTCTTTTTGACTTTCGGTACCGTTGTTTTCTTCCTGCGCACACGCCTCCAACCTACGAGTGTTCTTCTTTTCTTCGGTTTAGGTTTTTCCTAAGGTTGGGCTTGGAATACCATTGGCTCTTCACTATCAGCCTGGTAGCCAGTGAAGGTATCGGTGGTATCCATATCTGTGGTATGGATAGTAAAGTTTTGAAGTGCTTCGGATAGTTCATTCATACTGTTAGCATACATAAAGAAACACACAAAATTCTAAGTTAAAATTTTGTAAATTGGATTTTCACATAATCACAGAATGGCAATTAGAAAAATTAAGTATTTCTAAATAATTAATTGTCTTAAATCAGTGGCTCTGATACCACCTTTTTCTGTCACGGCCCCTGGCCCGGTTTTACCCGTTTCAGGAGCTGCGTGACAGAAATCCGTGGTAATTATTATGTTGGCAGCGGAATTTTAACAGGATCTTTTAAAACTTGAAAATACCCAATTTATTTTATTTCACAATTTTAGGGATAACACCCATAATTTACAATAAAGGTGATTACACTGGGAAATCCTTGTTTTTTTTTTTTTTACAAAAAACATGTTTCTTGATTTTATTGAGCCACTTCCTCAAGCTTGTAGTGCTACACGTCACTTTTCCCTGGATCACAGCAGATCACCTGAAACATGTTTTAAAAAGGTTTTATCAGCAGGGAAATACTAGCGAGCCACTCAAGTTGCACAAAATGACACATTGTTATAATGTACAGTAGTAAGGGTGATTACATTATTTCTGTCAACCAATTACCCCAAATCGGTATTTGTCACTCGACAGTATCCGTGACTATGGTCAGATCACCCATTGGCTAACCTGTTGTCCAATGGTGACAGGTATCAAGTAATGTATACAAAACCCCACATACCGCCAGTAATTGAAGATTACAAAGACTTAATCCCTATAATTATAACTGGAAAACAATATAAGGTTTTGTAAAGCACTTTGATAAAAAGAGAATGACTCACATTGCAGATTTAAACGGGCAGCATTTAGCATACTGATTTTAGCCTGGTTAACCTAATTCAAATAATAATGCACACGAAAACTAGGTCAGTAACTTAATACAACTTTTACGACAACTAACGAGATCCAAAACCTTCATGACGAATGACAAAGTATAGCCCATATACGGGCATCACTTAAACATCCATCGGGTTGGTTTTATCGATCGGACATTAAATCGTAACAGTGATCGAGTTATTACCCTGTTATCGCGGCAGAATTTCGTGTTTGTGTGTGTTTTTTGGAGTAAACAGAGGATATCTCAACGTAGGAATTGAATTTTAACGTCGAACCAATGTCAAAATGCAAGTACCAAACCCTACTATTTATACTGAAAAATCGGCCCTCTCGCGTGGCGCGAGGGCCTGGCGCGTGGCGCGAGGGCACCCCCTCTAGCATAGGGTTGCCTCGTGTCTAACTAGCTTGGGTGAGTCGACGGTTCGATAAAATTCGATTTCTACAGCGAATTGTTTAGATAATACCAATTAGGGAATACCCCCCCTGAGTTTTAGGGGCCCTGATCCTAGTTCCGATTGTTCTGAAAATTTTAGGGGTCATGCAATATTATTTAGGGGTCTCAATTAGGGTTTCCTATTGGACATAATAAAATAAGAAATAGGACTTTTGGTGAGAGTTGTTACACTTGACACTTGTGTAAACTTGGAAACTTTTGTGTTAATGATATAATCTAGTATGTGGTACTATTGCACAATAAATACGCAACATAATGCTTAATCTGACTCACAAAACGAACCAAAGACGAAAAGCGGAAAGGATGGGATTGACCGAGTGGCAATCTGATTGGATGACCATTCGATCGGAGGGCCACTCGATCGAACCACCATCCGATCCTTTCCATACCGCCTTATTCCCCACTCTTGCACTATAAATAGGACCTGTCACATCATTCTTCACTGATGTGACAGCCTCCTTTGACCAGATGCACGCTCTCTCACTTTTCTTCCATTTTCGGCGATTTCGGTATGTTTTACACTAGATTCTTGTACGTCTTTGATCTATACACAAACCTCTACCTGATTCTTCTTTGAAATCACACATTTCACCGTGAAATCTCTAAGAATTGAGCTCTTGAGGGTGACGTCATCATGGCGGTTTGTACAAACAGTTGTGTGATGTCATTCAAGTCAAGATCTAGCTTAGATCTAAGGAATTTCATGTGTTGTTACGCCAAATCTTTGCTAAACCTAGACTTTTTCAACTAAAACTCATGCTTCCTTCACTTTTTCTTAAACTTTTACTTAAAACGGTGGAATCCGAATCTAAACGGACTGTAGACTTGATGATTAGTCTGGAGTTGGCTTAGAAATGGATCATCGCCGGAAAAGATGGCCGGAGTATAGATTCTGACATGAACACCGTCAAGAATAGACACCTAAACGGACGGGGTGATTCCCATCCAGTCAGGCAGGCTGAGCTTTGATGTGTTTATAGTTGTCTCAATATGAACCATGCTGTCAACGTTAATCCAGAAACTTAGAAACTTTACAAGGTTGCAAAAAGGAACGAGGGCACCTCAATCAAATGGCAATCCAATCGGACTACCGTCCGTTCGAAAAGCCATCCGATCGAAGTGGCAATGTGACCTATAACCTTCAAACACTTAAACTATTTTTGAAACAAAAACTTTAAACTTTGAAACCTGCACGAGAAGGGTAATTTGACTGAACGGCCATCCGATCGGATGACCATCCGATCGAAAGCCCTGGTTTGAACACTTTATCATTTTGGAAACTCAATCATTTGATCGAATGACGATTTGATCGAATGGCCATCCGTACGGATGACCATCCGATCGTATGGCGGTCTGTTCCATTCGTATAAGTCATCCGACCTGATGGCCATTCGTTCAGGTGATTGGTCCGACACTTTGCTTGATTCTTGTATTCTGTCCGACACTTATCTATGGTACTCTAATCAGGTTAATTCTAAAGAGCTCCATTTGATCCAATAATACTTTACTATTAAGCAATCACTGTGAGTATACTCGATCCCGTTTCGTTTTAAACTTTTGGGATGCAACATGTATTCTATGAAACTTGAAACTTTTGAATCTAAACTCTATCCTCTGTGAATGTGAAACTTGATACTTGTGATTCTTGATTCTTGATTCTTTATGCTATGTGAACGTTTAATCATTGTGTATAGTTCCGCCTTAACAATAGTAGCGCTATAGGAAGATGCACCTCCCCATTATTCTCGGGGGTATTGTTAGGAGGATTCTATTTGCTTTCCTTGATTCTTGGGAAAATGGTTAAAGCATCGGGACACTTGGGCTATCGCTTGGACTGCGAACACTAGCATGGCTGAAACTATTTTATCGTTTACATGATGGATATGAGTCTTTTAAACTATTATGCTATATATTCAAACTTGTATACTCGCCAGTACATTAGTGTATTGACTTTATTTTAATACATGTTGCAGGATGATAAAATGCTGAAACTATGGGAAAACAAGCTAGGATGCTGCTAGAAACACACACCTAGTTAATCTAGAAACTTGAACAATATTTGATGTTTTGAATATGATACTTGTGTTTGATTTGTGGATTGTTTAGACAATGTTTGAATCTATTTAATCTATATCGAAATATCTAATGTTATGGAAACGTTTGAGCAATCTAAACGCTTAGCGCCGCACCCCAATGTTTCCGCCATCGGTTGGGGTGTGACAGATTGGTATCAGAGCCATAACTATAGGGAATTAGGATAAGTAGGAATACTTGCCCTAGTCTATAGTTCTAGGAATCTTGACTCTTATCTATTGTTTAAGACTTATGCATTCTACCATATCTGCTTCCTAGCAGCACATTTCCTGTTAAACTCACATGCCTTCCCTAAGGTTGACACAATATACACTTTTAAACTTTGGAAACACTGCTAAATATTGTTTGTATTTTGCACGAGATTTGCCCTCAAGCCAGGAGTGACATCTGAACCTTGATGGGAAATTTCCTTACTTTATTCTAGTAGGTCTTGTTGGTTGACAAGTACCGACGCTATTAGGGTACGATGTTGTCAAGATAGAGGTGAAACTCAGACCTTGACAACTAGTCCCACTCTTTGATTTTCACGTCTCGCCAAAGTCTCGAAATTCCCAATCAATTAGGAGCGTGGAATGACCAAAAGGACGAATATCATAGGCCTGACATCGACAACGTATTTGTCTAAGTAAGCCAAGACACGTTGCCTCAATCCGAAAAGGGGTTCGATTCACTTTGGTTAGTCACTGTTCCTCTACGCGGAACAATCCTATGTTTTATGAGCCAATCTTTTATGCTATCTCGATTTTTATGTATGGTTTTAAACTTGATTCTTCATTATTTTAAGACTTTTTACACAAATTTCACGTATGTCCACAATGTAAAACTCTAATCAAAATACCTCAGAACAAACTAAATTTACGAAGCTTTAATCTATGTGTGAATCTTGATCGACTATGATACTATGTGAAGCTTTCTGATGAATCTATATGATATTATGGTTGTGAAACACTAAACGTAACATGGCATAGAAATACGAGACGGAAGTGACATGTCCGAAACATGGTGGATACGCCGCTGATACTTCCTATATATAAGTGTTTCTGGCATGTTACCAACTTTCGTACCTCATGCCATGCGAAACTTAGTGCTTGCAGACCAGTGATGGGAATGTTGAACTCTAAGCTATGAGAAACTACCTGTCTAATCTATGTGTAACCTACTTGTACTCTAGTGTGAATGTGTTGTTTTGAGTAACAAAATACGAAACATAGCCCAGCGCTGAAGACGAGGCGGACGTGGCATGTCTGAAACATGGTGGATACGCCGCTGGTACTTCCTATATATAAGTATTTCTGGCATGTTACCGAACCTTCGTACCACACGCTAAGGGAAGTTCGTAGTTTTGCGGACTCGGGTTGAAGTTGTTGAATCTATTTTGTTAATCTATGTGTAAGTCTTGCGAGAATCGTAGAATTTAATGTTGTGGTTGGCGAATCATGACACCGATGACGAGACGGACGTGGCATGATTGAAGCATGGTGGATACGCCGCTGATACTTCCTATATATAAGTGCTTCCATCATGTTGCCAAACTTTCATAGCACGTGCCGTGTGGGGATTCGTTGTTTTGTGGATTATGGTGAGATGGTTGAACACTAATCTATGTGAAACTATTGGGTTAATCTAAGCGCGTATGATGATGATGATGATGAGTGTGTTGTTATGCTTGGCAATTGCGACACGTAACATGACACCGAATACGAGGTCGAAGCGATGTGCCCGAAGCATGGTGGATACGCCGCTGGTACTTCCTATATATAAGCGTTTCTGACATGTTGCCAAACTTCGTACAACGTGCGATGCAAAGGTCGTGGGTTGCGGTGTTGAATCTATTGGAATATATGTGAAACTAAAACTCGAACCTTTAAGAGATCCAGGGAGAAGTCTCAGAAAAAGATGATGTCCTTCATGGCCGATCAGATCGCTCGAGTCGTGCCCAAGATCGTCTCTAAGATCCAAGGATCGAACACTCCACCTTCTTCTGTTGACTTTAAGACAGAGAAAGAGAAGCCTCCAAAGTTCAACTACAAACACTTTGTCTCTTGCAACCCTAAGCCTTTGACGGGCAGTGACGGGGTGACTACTATGCTGGAATGGTTTGACAGCATCGAAGTTACCTTCATTAACATCGAGTGACCAGAGCATCTAAAGACTAGGAGTGCAACGGGAATGTTTCAAGGCAGAGCTCTAGAGTGGTGGTCGAATGAGAGATACATCCGTTCTAATGAAGAAGCCTATGCTCTTCCATGGGCAGAGGTGCGAGAATTGATGATGCTTGAGTTCTACCCTCCCCATGAACAACTGAAGCTTGAAGAAGAGTTCTGGCACTTGAAGCAGATTGGTGATGACAATCTGGCTTATACTACCCGATTTAAGCAACTCAGCTTAATCATGCCTCACTTGGTTTCTACTCTAAAACGCATGATAACCAAGTACATCAATGGGTTACCTCCTGCTATGAGAGATTCGATTGAAGCAGCTCGGATCGAGATAATTGAAGAAATTTATCGTCTGGAAGCAAGTTTGAACAACAACCGCGTACGTGATAAACAGTTTGGAAACTCCGCCCCTTCGAAAACAGCGAATCAAGTTACCCAGCAGCCTAGTGGCAGCAAGAACAAGAGAAGGAAGTCACAGGGTTCAGGATGCAATGCGATTGTTCCTGCTACAAACCCTGCTGCTAAACCTACTCCTGCTACCGTTGTTCCGAACCCTCCTGCTCCTGAAATAAAAAAGCAGTACACTGGGCCTCACCCTAAGAGTGCAACTTGTAATTTTCATCATCCTGTCATCTCTGCTTGTCGTTTGTGTGCCAATTGCAATCGCTACGGTCATACGACTCCTTATTGCCGTCAAGTTAACCCGGCCCAACAAGCCCAGCAAGCCCGAGTTCAGGCAGCTCTACCAGCTCCCCCACAGAATCCTAGACTAGTCAATGCAGTTCGTGCATGCTATAAGTGTGGAGACACTACTCATCTCCGTAACCGGTGTTCGCAGTTAAACCAGGAGCAACAGCCAGCCGCTCGTGAATGAGCGTTCAACCTCAATGCTAACTAGGCTCGCAACGACAATGACATCGTTAATGGTACGTTCCTCGTCAATAATCTTTACGCTTCGATACTATTTGATACTGGTGCCGACAGAAGCTTTGTGTCTGTAGAATTTGAATCTTTGTTAGATTGTGCACGCTCGAAACTACCTAAGTCATTCTCTGTTGAGGTTGCCAATGGCAAGTCTATTCTAGTTGATTCTATTCTCATTGGTTGTTCCTTGACTCTTAACGACCACGTTTTTACTATTGATCTCATACCCATGCAATTGGGTAGCTTTGACGTCATAATCGGCAAGGATTGGTTGCGTAAGAATCATGCCGAGATTACTTGTCATGAGAAGTTTGTTCGTCTACCTCTTCCGTCCGGTGATATCTTACACGTCTATGGAGACCGACCTTCTAGAGGATTGAAGTTGATGTCATGCACTCAAGCGAGCAGATGCTTACGTAAATAGAACTTTGCCTTCTTGGCCCATGTTGTGGAACAAAAGGGCAAAGGAAAGAACATAAGTGACGTTCCAGTAGTGTGTGATTTCCCTGATGTCTTTCCTGAAGATCTACCTGGCCTTCCTCCTCCCAGATCTGTTGATTTTCATATTGATCTCATACCTAGCGCGACTCCTGTCGCCAAGGCTCCTTACCGACTTGCACCTTCCGAGATGCAAGAGCTATCTAGTCAATTGCAAGAATTGCTCGACAAGGGATTCATTCGTTCAAGTACCTCCCCGTGGGGTGCTCCTGTGCTATTCGTCAAGAAGAAAGATTGTTCATTTCGTATGTGTATCGACTACCGTGAACTTAATAAGCTTACCATTAAGAATCGTTATCCTCTCCCTCGCATCGATGATTTATTCGACCAACTACAAGGCGCGTCCTGTTTCTCAAAAATCGACCTTCGGTCTGGCTATCATCAGCTTTGTGTTCTCGAAGATGATGTACCAAAAACCGCATTTCGTACTCGTTATGGGCACTAGGAGTTCGTGGTCATGCCCTTCGGTCTGACCAACGCACACACCGTGTTCATGGATCTTATGAATCGTGTTTGTAAACCTTATCTGGATCGTTTTGCGATAGTCTTTATTGATGATATTCTCATTTATTCTAAAACTAGAGCTGATCATGCTCGTCATTTACGCTTGATGCTTGAGTTACTACATGGTGAACGCTTATACGCTAAATTCCCTAAATTTGAGTTCTGGATTGATGAAGTACAATTTCTTGGTCACGTTCTTAGTAAACAAGGTATCCATGCTTACCCTTCTAAAATCGAAGCTGTGAAGAATTGGTGTATGCCTAAATTTGCATTTGAGATTCGTTCTTTCCTAGGATTGGCGGGTTATTACCGTCGATTTATCTTGGACTTTTCTAAGATCGCCGTTCCTCTTACTTTGTTAACTCAAATAGAGAAACCTTTTGCTTGGGGTCCCGAGCAAGAGGAATCTTTTCAGACTCTTAAGACCCTTTTGTGTAACGCTCCTGTCCTCACTCTCCCTGATGGGAATGACGACTTCATGGTCTATTGCGATTCCTCGAACCGTGGCTTGGGATGTGTGCTCATGCAGCGGGACAAGGTTACTGCTTATGCCTCCCGTCAACTTAAGATACATGAGAAAAACTACACTACTCACGATCTGGAGCTTGGTGCAGTCGTGTTTGCAATAAAGATTTGGCGACACTATTTGTATGGAACTAAGTGTGTGGTTTTCACTGACCATAAGAGCCTTCAACATATCTTTAACCAGAAGGAACTGAAAATGCGACAGAGACATTGGGTGGAATTGCTTAACGACTACGATTGCGAAATTCGCTATCATCCTGGCACGGCAAATGTTGTGGCCGACGCTCTTAGTCGTAAGGCTCAAGTTAATACTATTCGTTGTTATCATACTTCTAGTGATCTTCAAACCTGTATTCGTGAAGCTCAATATTCGTCAGCAAATGAAGGAAGTCTAAAAGTGGAAATCCAAGGCGCTAAAATCGATCAACTTGAAACTAGATCTAATGGACTCCAATATTACCTTAATCGCATCTGGGTACCGGATCGCGATAACCTACGTGAGCTCATTATGAATGAAGCCCACAAGTCTCGATACTCTATTCATCCTGGTGCCGATAAGATGTACCATGACTTGTGTACGACCTATTGGTGGTCTGGCATGAAGAAGGATATCGCCACCTATATCTCGAAGTGCCTCACTTTTTTAAAGGTGAAGGCTGAACATCAACGCCCTTCATGTCTTCTTGAACAACCTGAAATCCTTGTTTAGCAATGGGATAGTATCGCTATAGACTTTATAACTAAACTACCCCGCATACCTGCTGGTCATTACAGTATATGGGTGATCATTGACCGATTGACCCAATCGGCCCACTTTCTTCCGATCCGTGAGGACTTCAAAGTGGAGAGACTTGCTCGAATCTATACTGATGAGATTATATGCCGTCATGGCATACCTCTTGACATAATCTCCGACCGTGATGGTCGTTTAACTTCACGTCTTTGGCAAACTTTCCAGTCCGCTATGGGTTCTATTTTGAATCTTAGCACAACCTTTCATCCTCAAACGACATAATCTCTGACCGTGATGGTCGTTTTACTTCACGTCTTTGGCAAACTTTCCAGTCCGCTATGGGTTCTATTTTGAATCTTAGCACAACCTTTCATCCTCAAACGGATGGACAGACTGAGCGCACTATAAAAACCCTATTGTATATGCTCCGCTCTTGTGTCAGCGACTTTGGTGGTAATTGGGATGTACATTTACCATTGATTGAGTTCTCGTACAACAACAACTATCATTCTAGTATTCAGATGGCTCCTTTCGAAGCTTTATATGGTCGCAAGTGCCGATCTCCTCTCATCTGGCATGAGATTGGTGACAAGAACTTACTGGCCCTGAAATCATTCAAGCGACGACAAATAAGATCCTTCAAATCCGCGATAACTTGGTCAAGGCTAGGAGCAGACAAAAGAGCTATGCTGATAAAAGGCGTAAGCCTCTAGAATTTGGTGTTGGAGATCGGGTACTGCTTAAGGTATCTCCCTGGAAGGGAGTGGTTCATTTTGGTAAGAAGGGAAAGCTCGCCCCTCGCTATGTGGGTCCTTTCACGATACTCGAGAGGATTGGTAAGGTGGTGTACCGACTCGACCTGCCACAAGAACTTAATAGTGTACATCCGGTATTCCACGTGTATAACCTCAGAAAGTGTTTAGCCAACGAGGAACTTCAGGTTCCCGTTGAATAATTGCAAGTGAACGAAACCTTACATTTTGTGGAGAAACCAGTTGAAATCATGGACCAACGTGTCAAGCGATTGAGGCGCAGCAAAATTCCCATAGTTAAGGTGCGATGGCAAGGCAAGCGTGGCGCTCAATTCACCTGGGAACTCAAGAGTGAAATGAAAGCCAAGTATTCTCGAGGGTATTGTTAGGAGGATTCTATTTGCTTTCCTTGATTCTTGGGAAAGTGGTTAAAGCGTCGGGACACTTGGGCTATCACTTGGACTGCGAACACTAGCATGGCTGAAACTATTTTATCGTTTACATGATGGATATGAGTCTTTTAAACTATTATGCTATATATTCAAACTTGTATACTCGCCAGTACATTAGTGTATTGACTTTATTTTAATACATGTTGCAGGATGATAGGATGCTGGAACTATGGGAAAACAAGCTAGGATGCTGCTAGAAACACACGCCTAGTTAATCTAGAAACTTGAACAATATTTGATGTTTTGAATATGATACTTGTGTTTGATTTGTGGATTGTTTAGACAATGTTTGTATCTATTTAATCTATATCGAAATATCTAGTGTTATGGAAACATTTGAGCAATCTGAACGCTTAGTGCCGCACCCCGATGTTTCCGCCATCAGTTGGGGTGTGACAGGCGTAACCACCCTAACCTTGGTTGGAGAGAACCCGTCAATAGTAGTAACCAACAAAACCAAAACCAACGAACAAACTTTCAACAACAACCAAGAAATGAGTCACAAAATTTCTCTCAGCAACAACAAGGGGGACGAGAGAGGCTTGAAGATACTGTTTCACGCCTCATCTCTGAAACCGAAAAGAAAAACTCGGATCGATTCCTATAAATGGAATCAAACTTTAGAAATCAACAAGCTAGTATTCAAAACATTGAAAAACAACTAATCAACTAGCTCAAAACTTCTCTGAGAGACCACAAGGCGCGTTACCTAGCAATACCGAACCCAACCCAAAGGCGCAAGTGCATCTCATAACATTGAGAAACCATACCGTAGGTCCTGAGGAGGCTCCACTACCCCCATCTGACAAAAATCCACCCATTCAAACCACAATCGCACCAACAACCCATAAGGAAACAACTCATCCGCCAATTCCCGAGCCTACCAAGAACCCCTCGGTAACCTACCCCGGTCGGCTACTTCGCCAAACGACCGACGAGCAATTCACAAAGTTCATAAACTTACTATAAAAATTGCATATCAATCTTCCATTTGTAGAAGTCCTAACTCAAATTCCAAAATATTCAAAATTTATGTGAGACTTCCTCACTCACAAAAGGAAAATTGAAACATTGCAATTGGTAAATTTAAGTGAATAATGCTCCGCCGTACTACTCAATAAACTTCCACAAAAGAAAATCAACCCCGTAAGCTTCACCATCCCTTGTTCCATTGGGGGATCACCTGTACGTAATGCACTAGCCGACCTTGGGGCTAGTATCAATCTTATGCCCGCATCAATGTTTGACCGACTCGTACTAGGTAAGACAAGCCCCACAAAGATGAGCATACAACTCGCCGATAGGTCTATCAAATATCCACAAGGTGTCACCGAAAATTTATTGGTAAAAGTCGGAGACTTTGTATTTCCGGCCGACTTTGTCATACCCGATATGGAGGAAGACATCAAAGTGCCACTCATTCTAGGAAGACCATTCCTTGCCACCGCTCACGCAATGGTGGATATGAGTGATGGAAAGTTAACATTGAGGGTCGGAGAAAAAGAGATAAAGTTCGGGGTTGGGAAAAGAGTAGAAGACGACCTAGTTAACTACATGGATGTTATAGACTCAAGCTTGGATTACGCTCTCCGACGATGCAACACGGGATGTGAGACATCCCGCTCGGGTAACATATGACTGACTTTGGGTCTAGCCAAGTACCCTTATAAACGTGGCGCACCACGGAGGCATTCCGCGGAACTATCCGTAGTTTTTAGTATAGTTTAACTTTCATGTTTTCTAGTTTAGCTTTACTTTTCAGGAATAAAACACACTCGAAAAGGTGGAGGTTACCAAGGGAATGTTAAAACCACACCCAATGCACGAAAACAGAGCCTCCCTACAATTTTCCAGCATTACAGCAAGTTTAGCACGGGGCCGTGCTCAACCCAACACGCCCCGTGCCCAAGCTCTGTAGAAATTTGCCAAGTTCAGGTAACTGGACACGGGGCCATGCTCACTGAACACGCCTCGTTCCTAGCCTTCTGTTAAATTTTGTTACTGGCAATCTGACCACGGAGCCGTGCCCGGACCAACACGGGCCGTGACCAGTTGCCCAGTAACATTAAATTTTGTTTTTCAACACCTTTTTACACATTCAATCAACCTAAAAACTTATTATTGGGACACATTGAGGACAATGTGTAATTTAAGTGTGGGGGCGATGCTAAAACCTTGAGTTTTGCAAGTCCTAATAACAAGCCTTACACAAAACTCTATGCTAAAACCTTGAAAAAGACAAAGCCGTGTAAGCTTCTACGCCCACCACGGGGGCGTGCCTAGCTCAGCACAGGGCGTGGTCAACGCTAAGATACGCAGAATCTTGCAAAATCTTGGTAGTACAGATACGCTTCTGCCCACAGGGCCATGCCCGCTGAACACGGGCCGTGTGGAGCCCTATGCTGATAAATGCAATTAATGAAGGAAGAGAAAAGGATGGCCACGTGGGCGTGTCCGCTGGACACAGGGCCGTGGCCGGGCTTCTTTTCAGGCTATAAATAGGAGTGCTTGGTTCACTTCAAAGACATCCCTTGGCAAACCACTACTCTCCCACTTTGCCACCACTCCACCACCACTACAACACCCACATCCACCACCATCATCCATCATCCATCTTAGAGTGTGTGTAGTAGTCTCGGGATCCAAGATCGATAGTAAGAGTTCTTACCAATCAAATGCCATGTTAGGTTAAGCCTCTTACATCACTTGGTGAATACAAGTCTTTAGTGTATTACTTTTGATTTTTAATCTTTTCGCACTTTTTATTTGGTTTTGTATTAATGACTTTAATAACTAGTTTCTTATGTTGAAGGTGAAACTTCTTTATCATTTGTCTGTGGTGTGTTGGCGTTACTTTACTTTCTATATAAAGTAAAAGATTTACACCATTCATATCTCTACGGTCTATATAGAGATATATTGGCGACCTGGTCGGGGGTTAAGGGAATGGTTTAGTAAGGTTCTTGCCTTGTTCAGTGTATAGATCCTGCAAGTACCTGGGTCAAGCTTAGTAGGACCTCCTTCAATACCCACTGGTATTGGATGGCGGGGGTGCGAATGGCTTGATCCCCTCATATGTAAACTACTATTAATACATTAAATCGGCTACTTGGGATTGTATCCCTGCTGACTAAAAACCACTTAGCCGAGGGTAACGTCACCTTCAAAAGAGGGGCCTACCACTTTTCGCATTTATAAATTAATTAATTATCTTTCAATATTTCGACCCATTGGGATTGCATCCTTGTTGACTCAAACCACTGGATTGAGGGTAACGCCACCTTTAAAAGAGGGGCCTACTAATATAACTAAGATAATTTCTTAAAAAGTGCAAAAGTGCGAAAATCATCAAAGGATACATTAAAGGCAAGTCGGATCCAAGTGATTTATCTTGTCTATCCGTTTTTATTTTATTTTTATTTCTGCATTTTTAGTTTTTATTTTCATGTTTTAAAAATATTTTCTCAAAAAATATTAGATTGATTAGACGTTGAGGATAAACCGGTACTAAAAGCTCTTGTGTCATTGGACGACATCGGTATCTTACCAACGCTATACTACGCTCACGATCGGTGCACTTGCCCATGTGTGTGTTTAGTGTTAGTAGAATATCATGTTTTATAAATTTAAAACTTGACTAATGCGTAGAATGGGCTAAAAATATCAATAAAAATATAACACGCTTCGCACACACCAAGATCAATGGCCAGGATTCGTTCACTCAGTTCGCAAATACACTAGTGTTCACTCTAGAACTCCACCCTATATATATATATATATATATATATATATATATATAAGTGTAAAATACAATATCCCTTAACGTACAATACGTACGATATAGTGAAATCACATGTTATAAAAAAGCATGTTGGAAATCGCATGTTGTTTTTTTTTTTTTTGATAAAATTGCATGTTGGTATATAAAGCAATTTCGCATGTTGGTTTTTTTGCATAAATTGCATGTTCAAAATTGAATTCGCATCAGATCGGACGGCTGAGATGAGCGCGTACATATTGTACGATAAGAGCTACTGTACGTTAACCTAACCACATATATATATATATATATATATATATATATATATATATATATATATATATATATATAAAAGTAAACATTTATATTTACTTTTAAAAGGTCCAATGTGTTTTAAGACTTGAAGTTACAACCATTTTAAAAGACCCAAAATTTAAATCAAAACTAAATAACTAATGGTAAAATGACATACTCCATTTTAAAAGACTTAAATTTCGATCATTTTGTTACACTACTTTTTTTATAACAATTATCGTTGTAATATAGGTTTTTACTATTATATGTGACTAAGAAGTTTATATTACTTGGCGGATAGGACCCGGTGCTTTTATCTCGCCCAAAACGTATATCTGGTTTTTACTTTTATATGTGTGATTAATGAGTTTATATTAGAGGGTGGATATGACCCTTTTTTTTTATCTTGACTAAAGCCAATTCTTTTTTTAACATTCTCAGTCTAAGGGATTGTTAATAGAAAAAAATTACAAAAATATATTTAAGTTAATAGAAATATTTAAAGAAGTCCAACCCGGACCGTTTGATCCAGGCTTAATACCTACCTTAGTTTTGGCTGTATCAAAAACACTCATCGACTTTTTAACTTATTCGTTTTGTCATATTATTCTAGAATCATAAAATTGTGTTTGAAAATTTTGATGTCGAGTTGGACTTTCTTCAGAATGACGACTAAGGTTCTTTATCGAATAAACATCAAAACATGAAGAATAAATATTGAATATATAATATAAGAATATAAAAAGAAATAAGACAAATTA
The DNA here is from genome assembly GCA_030545235.1 of Helianthus tuberosus. Lineage (NCBI taxonomy): Eukaryota > Viridiplantae > Streptophyta > Magnoliopsida > Asterales > Asteraceae > Helianthus > Helianthus tuberosus. The sequence continues at coordinate 150,806,372 of CM060375.1, forward strand.
GACGTGGCATGAAAAAACAATTGACGTACCACAAATAGAAGAATAAAACCAATAGTGGGAATATTAACGTTTAGGTTTAAATCTCACACCACTAATGGTATGGTTTACTTTAAGATGAGTGATATCATGATTCTATATTATATTAGGATATATTTTAAAATACTATTGCTTTGCATTATCGGTAAGCAATATATAAAGGTTGATGAGATATCATATTTATTTGTACGAATTACAGAGAAATTGAATATGGAAAATCAAAGAGTTAATTACACGGATATCTCATATGGTCTCTTAAAAGTAAATAAGTTTGGGTAGTAATAGCCAATAGGTTGGGGTTTGATACTTTAAAGTTTGCTAAAATAAGCAAAAATTTCTTACTATTTTTGTGATAAACTCTTTTTTTTTTTAAGTAAACTTCATTCGAACCAACCAACCAACAAAACTAAGTGGCCAACCACACAAGAACTACCTACTCACAAAATTACACCAATCGGTCTAAAAAAGGATATCGATTTACATATACTACTAAACCATAAAAACCCTAACGCTTTTATTTCGCTAACAATATCTTCAATCAAAACTTGCTTGTCTTCAAAACGTTGTTTATTCTGCGCACTCCATAAGCTCCAGCACCCCACCCCACCCTCACGATCCCAACGCACATATCTTTCGCAGAATCGGACAGCCCCACAACATTATGAATATCGAGTAACTCTCTTACCGAACTAGCGCTAAACGGAGATACCTTGCACCATCTCGAAACCGCCTGCCATATACGATCTGCAGTAGTACATCTCACGAATAAGTGATCAGCGCTTTCTTCCCCATTCTCACAGATATGACATGAAACATCTTCGATATCAATGTTACGGTTTCTTTGTGCTAGAGCAGTGGGTATTTTACCCATATCGGCTTTTCCACATTAAGATATTACATTTTGCCGGATTTAACGTGCACCGGTCCATAACATAACTGATATTATCATCCTCCCCTCCCGGAATTAACCAGCACCAATCCATAACATAATTGATATTATCATCCTCCCCTTTTAATGGACTTCTTTGTGTAAATTACTACTATAATAAAAAAAATTAAAACATGACAATTACTCCCTCCTTTGAAATTAGATTACCGGTGTTAGTGAGGATCAACGTCGGTCAGAACGGTTACAATCTACCCTCGCGGGAGCATGTGGTTCGGTTGGTTAAAGCCATCCGAGCAACAAGGTCAAGCTTTACCACGGTCTCTGTAGCACTTCAATTTTTGAAAACCTTAAAATACTATAAAACAATTTTATTTATGCCCACCTACTGTTCAATCAGTTGCCCCTGCATTGATTTTCAACATCTGAGTTTTCCATTGAGAATTTTGTGTGAGATTCAATTGGGTTTTTCATTCTAGTGTTTTTCAGGTACCATCTTCTTTCCGCTAATTCATCTCCCAAATTTCTCACAAACGCTCTATCATTTCACTATTATTCTTCAATTGGGACTCAGACCATAAAACCTAATAACTTTCTCACCTATTTCAATAGCCTATTGGGGGTTGTTTTGTTATTGGTGGTTGGTAACATAGGCCGCAAGTCACGCATTCATGATGTAGCTCTTTCTTGGTGGGGTGTCTGGGAGGGTGAGCAACTATAGGTTGCTTTCCTCTCCTTCGTTTCTTGGGTGGGTTGATACCTGGCCTCCTCCTCAACTCGAGACGGAGGACATGTTATCACTTCTCGGTTTTGATTGTTTTTAATGTGCTCTACTAGGGCTGCAAACGAACCAAACGAACACGAACAAGTCCTTGTTCGTGTTCGTTTGTTAAGAAATATATGTGTTCACAAACTGTTTATGAACGCTTACCAAACGAGATTTTATGTTCGTGTTTGTTTGTTAAAGAAATGAACTTTTTCGTGCTCGTTAGTGTTTGTTTGTTAATTGTAGGCAACGAATGAAAACGAACAATAATGAACACAAATGAGCACAAACTAATGTTCATGAACACAAATGGTAACAAACAACACAAACAAACGTTCATGAACAATATATATAATACGTTGACACTTATTAAATATTTTATTTGTCAGAATTTTGAAGTATTTCAATAAAATAGAAAAGCTAAAAACACTAATGAATTATCGAACACAAACAAACATGTTATCGAACGTTCACGAACATAAATGAACGAACGCGCCCCCTGTTCATGTTTGTTCATTTAATTAAACGAACGAAATTTCTTGTTTGTGTTCGTTTGTTTAATAAACGAACGAACACAAACGAACTTCCCGCCGAACAGTTCACGAACTGTTCGCCAAACGTTTGGTTCGTTTGCAGCCCTAGGCTCTACCAACGGTAGGAGCATGGCATCCAGTGCCTCTGAATGGGATGTTGGCTCCACCTCATTCAATGGAGTGTGGCTATGCCCCTTTAGAAACTTCCACGAGTGTAAAGACGGCAAGCCTGGGTCTTCTAGGTATAACAGATTGATGGCTCATTTTTAGCAATTTCATTTTAAAGATGATCGTAAAGAATCCCTTCAGGATACGCTTTCCAAGGATTTAGACTTGTTTTCGAATGTTGGGGAAACCCTGCGGGTTTTTGGATATTGGTTGTGTGGGAGGTGCATGAAGACACAAACACTTAGTAGGGGGTGTCATCATCCTGATGGTGTTTTCACGTTCACAAGGAAATCCGGGTCTGATGAGGATTTTTTCGTGGGATCCCAAGGCCCCAAGATCCTGGGTTGGTATTTGAGCTTAGCACCCTGCAGGGAGTGATGGGAGATGTCGCTCTCCTTGAACGTCTCTTCTCCCTTCCGGTTTGAACTGTTAAGAGCACCCCAAGCTGTCGTTTAGCATTTGCACAAGCTTTGACAGGTGCCATCCATAAAGTAGTAGCATCCTCTGGGACTATTGAAAGTTGGGTCAAACTTTTTCTCTTACCTCGTTGTACCCTTAAGGTGGTTAAGGCGTCCTCCAGGCAAGAGCGAAGGTCGGGTAATCGAAAGTCCTTGCAATGTGATAGTATTTTGCGGGCCTTAGCTATGTGGAAGGAGGGTTCTGGTTTTGAGGTTTTGGTCAATTCCCTCCTTGCCGATAGTGGAGAAGGGCTCGTGCGTGGGGGGAGGCACACCGGGAGATAGCTGAGGAGGTTAGCCCCAACATCAAGCAATGTCTCAGGAAAGTGAGTGATGATCACTTCACTTCTGGAGTCAAGGTGTTGTATTCTGACGGGGTTGCTCCTCGGGGGTAATCTACCATGCAAGCCCTTATCGACAAACATCCCTTCGTGCCACTCCCGAACCTCCCTTCAGCCCCTTAATGTGTGTAAAATTCAACATATAAATTAAATCAAAAGAGGCATAAAACTAATCATTTTTAGTACTAATGTTGGAAAAAGTGTGCTTTTGTCTTCCTTTTGTATTTTCAGGACCAAAGGAGCTTAAATGAACAAAAGGAACAAATATGCAGCAAAATCTAACATAAATACAAAGAAAAGGAATAAACTGGCATGCCCAACCCCTCGACAGCATCTTCCCAAGCAAAAACAAGAGATCAGAAGGCTAACCACGGCCCCGTGCCCAGCGGACATGGGGGCGTGGCCAGATGTCTGCAGAAAAGACGAAGTAATAGAAGCTTCTATTCATAGCACGGGGGCGTTCCTAGCTCAACACGGTCGTGGTCAACGCTAAGATTCGCAGAATCTTGCAAATCTTGATAGTACAGATACGCTTCTGCACACGGGGCCGTGCCCAGCCGACACGGGGGCGTGTGGAGCCTAATGTAGACAATTGCAATTAATGAAGAAAGAGAAAGTGGATGGCCATGGGGCCGTGTCCGGGCTTCTGTATAGGCTATAAATAAGGGTGCTTGGCTCACTTCAAAGGCATCCCTTGGCAAACCACCTCTCTCCCACTTCACCACCACTACAACACCCACATCCACCACCATCATCCACTTTAGAGTGTGTGTAGTAGTCTCGAGATCCAAGATTGATAGTAAGAGTTCTTGACAATCAAAGGCCATGTCTGCCTAAGTCTCTTACATCACTTGGTGAAGACAAGCATTTAATGTAATACTTTTGATTTAATGACTTTAATAACTAGTTTCTTATGTTTAAGGTGAAACTTTCTTATCATTTGTCCGTGGTGTCTCGGCATTATTTTACTGTCTATATAAAATAAAAAATTTTCACCATTCATATCTCTACGGTCTATATAGAGATATGTTGGCTACCTGGTCGGGGGTTAAGGGAATGGTTTGGTAAGGTTCTTGCCTTGTTCAGTGTATAGATCCTGCAAGGACCTGGGTTAAGCTTACTAGGACCTCCTTCAATACCCACTGGGATTGGATGGCGAGGGTGCGAATGGCTTGATCCCCTCATATGTAAACTACTATTAATACATTAACCCGGCTACTTGGGATTGTATCCCTGCTGACTCAAACCACTTAGCCGAGGGTAACGTCACCTTCAAAAGAAGGGCCTACCACTTTACGCGTTAATAACTTAATTAATTATCTTTCCATATTCCGACCCTTTGGGATTGTATCCTTACTGACTCAAACCACTGGGTTGAGGGTAACGTCACCTTCAAAAGAGGGGCCTACTACTATAACTAAGATAATCTCTTAAAAAGTGCAAAAGTGTGAAAATCATCAAAGATTACATTAAAGGCGAGTCGGATCCAAGTTATTCATCTTGTCTATCTGTTTTTATTTTTATTTTTCAACATTTTAGTTTTTATTTTCATGTTTAAAACCTTTTCTAAAAATTTTGATTTGATTAGACGTTGAGGACAAACCGGTATTAAAAGCTCTTGTGTCCTTAGACGACCTCGGTATCTTACCAATGCTATACTACGCTCACGATGGGTGCACTTGCCCATATGTGTGTTTAGTGTTAGTAGAATATCGTGTTTTATAAATTTAAAACTTCACTAATATGTTAAAAAGGGCTTAAAATAGTAATAAAAACATAACACACCTAACGCACATCAAGTTTTTGACGCCGTTGCCGGAGACATAAGGATTTTAAGAAAGCTTAAAATCGACGGACTAATCAGTTTTTCAAAAAAAAATTTTAAAACCGCGCGCACATTTTTACATTCTTAAGTAGTTTTTGCATTACAGTAGACTGAACACGGGGTCGTGCTCACTGAACACGCCCCTGTGCTGCACATTTTTTTCAAAACTCCCAGATACAGAGTCTGAACACGGGGTCGTGTTCGCTGAACACGGGGTCGTGTTCGCTGAACACGCCCCCGTGCTGAACTAAACCAGTTACATTTTCTAAAATGCCTAGATACAGAACCTGAACACGGGGTTGTGCTCACTGAACACGGGGCCGTGTCCAGCCTCTGTTTCCGTTTTTATTTTTGTTTTCTGGTCCCGAGACTCTGTTGTGATCTGCTGAGTGATTCTTATGGATCAATACTCAGGAGGTTACAACTACCACTATGAGGAGGATGATTATAGGGAAGAGTATTGTACCATTTGTGGTAATCCTCATTCGGTACAATATTGTGACCTCTTTGAACCATCCCCTTCACACACATACTACGAGGAGCCTAGGTACGAGCCATCCACTTCATACAGAACCTATGAAGAGCCAAGGTATGAACCTTCTCCCTCATACTCATATTTTGATGAACCAAGGTATGAGCCTTCATACTCATACATTGAGGAACCAAGATATGAGCCTCCACCTTCATATGCGATGTGCGCAAAATGCAACATATAAATTACATCAAATGTGGCATTAAACTAACCCTTTTTTAGTACTAATGTTGGAAAAAGTGTGTTTTTGTCTTCCATTTGTATTTTCAGGATTAAATGAGCTCAAATGAACAAAAGAAGCAAAAAGACAGCTAAATCTAACATAAATACAAGAAAATGGATAAATGTGGCATCCCCAACCCCTCGACAACATCTTCCCAAGCAAAACAAGAAAACAGAAGGCTGAACACACCCCGTACTCAATGAGCACGGGGGCGTGCCCAAGTGTCTGCAGAAAAGACAAAGCTGTAGAAGCTTCTATCACCCACCACGGGGGCGTGCCCAGTGGACACGGGGCCGTGGTCAACTCTAAGATTCGCAGAATCTGAGGAAATCTTGATAGTACAGATAAGCTTCTACACACGGGGTTGTACCCAGCAGACACTGGGGCATGGTCAACTAATGCAGACAAACTGCATTTAATGAAGAAAGAGAAGACGGGTGGACACGGGGCCATGCCCAAAGGACACGGGGCCCTGTCCGAGCTTCTGTGCAGGCTATAAATAGGGGTGCTTTGCTCATTTGCAAACCATCCCTTGGCAAACCACCTCTCTCACACTTCACCCACCCACCACCACCATCACAACCCACATCCACCACCGTCATCCATCATCCATCATAGAGTGTGTGAGTAGTCTCGGGATCCAAGATTGATTGTAAGAGTTCTTGACAATCAAAGGCCATGTTTGCTTAAGTCTCTTACATCACTTGGTGAAGACAAGTGTCTAGTGTAATACTTTTTATTTTTAATCTTTTCGCACTTTTTAGTTGGTTATGTATTAATGACTTTAATAACTAGTTTCTTATGTTGAAGGTGAGTCTGCCTTATCGTTTGTCCGTGGTGTCTTGGCATTATTTTACTGTCTATATAAAATAAAAGATTTTCACCATTCATATCTCCACGGTCTATATGGAGGTATGTTGGCTACCTGGTCGGGGGTTAAGGGAACGGTTTGGTAAGAGTCTTGCCTTGTTCAGTGTATAGATCCTGCAAGGACCTGGGTCAACTTTAGTAGGACCTCCTTCAATACCCACTGGTATTGGATGGCGGGGGTCCGAACTCCTTGATCCCCTCCAATGTAAACTACTATTAAAACTTTAACCCGGCTACTTAGGACTATATCCCTGCTGACTCAGACTACTTAGCCGAGGGTAACGTCACCTCCAGAAGAGGGGCCTACCACAATATGCATTAATAACTTAATTGATTATCTTTCAATAATCCAACCCTTTAGGATTGTATCCTTGCTGACTCAAACTACTGGGTTGAGGGTAACGTCACCTTCAGAAGAGGGGCCTACTACAATAACTAAGATAATCTCTTAAAAAGTGCAAAAGTGCGGAAATAATCAAAGGTTACACTAAACACGAGTCGGATCCAAGTGATTCATCTTGTCTATCTGTTTTTTTTCGAGCATTTTAGTTAGTTTTATTTTTCTAGTTTAAAACCTTTTTCTAAACTTTTGATTTGATTAGACGTTGAGGATAAACCGGTACTAAAAGCTCTTGTGTCCTTGGACGACCTCGGTATCTTACCAACACTATACTACGCTCACGATGGGTGCACTTGCCCATATGTTTGTTTAGTGTTAGTAAATATCGTGTTTTATAAATTTAAAACTTGGCTAAAATATGTTAAAGGGCTTAAAATATACATTAAAAATATACGACTCTTCACACGCATCAAGTTTTTGGCGACGTTGCCGGGGACACAAGGATTTTAAGAAAGTTAGGAATCAACGGCCTAATCGTTTTTTTTCTTATTTTTCTAATTTTTTAGGATTTTTCTTAAATTTCCAGCTTCTGCAGAACTCAGCACGGGGCGTGCCCGCTGAAAACGCCCCCGTGCCCAATCTTTGGTACTGGCAATCCTGTTTTAAGTCAGACAGTAAGCTGAACACGGGGCCGTGCCCACTCAACACGCCCCGTGCCCAAGTTTCAGTTACTGAAAACAGAACCGTAAGATCCCGACGGTTGGTAATTTCTGACACAAACATGAGTGATACTGATATTTTTTACTTTCGGCACTCTTATGGTACATGGTGTCAAATATGTGGTGACCCTCATAAAGATTTAGAATGTTATTTTCTAAATTATAAGCCCCATTATATAGACCCATTGTTTTTCTGTAGCCTTAAGAGGGGCGAAAGTAAAAATAATCCCTATCTCTCCCTCGAATGCTCCCAATCGAATCTTCTAGGAGAAATGCTTCTTGACGAATTATTTCAAATGGAGGATTTAATTCTTAATTGGGTAAAGGAACTTGAAATGGATTCCATTAATTCACCTCAAGAAGATACCCAAGAAGAATTATTAGGATAGTCGTCCATGTGTCGATTTTGCCGTGAAGGACTCCCCATCGACTTCGTTCGGTGCATACATAGACCTGAGCGATTCGGTATACACCTTCTTTAACGAGAGCCCGGGAAAGGGTTGGACTTGTCCACCTACATTTAGATAGGAATCACCCTCACCGACATCCTCTTGCGTTTTCATCTTAGTCTAGAGCAATTAAGGTATCTCAGGCACTTTGGGGTTGTTCCATACAGTAAGGAACCACTCGATCCAGATAAGTTCCTTAGAAATAGACGAAACTTCATAAACAGCCTCTCGACACGGGCCCGTGTCCAGGTCAACACGCCCTCGTGTCCACCCAAAGATTCCTTTTTGACTTTTTGTCAGAATAAGGACAAAATGTGTCAGTGCTTCGTCTGCACAAGGGGCCGTGTGCAGCGTGCTGTCGTTTTCTATAAATGCAGCCAAGAATCCTGCACATTTGGACCATTCCAGGGACAGAGATTTGGTGGGATCTTCACACATACCATCCTAGGTATTTTCTAAAAGAAGGTTCTCAACAACCATCTTGTCCTTTCCTCTCTTGTCCATTCCCTTCTTCTTCATTTTTCACCTCAACAACTCCATTAAAGCTTGAGATCACCATGATTCCAAGCTTTATTGTGATATTTGTTAGGTTTTTGTTCAAGGAATCTTGTTATAAATAAGTGTTACAACATTGTTTTAAGTTATTTCTGCTAAAAAACGCTTCCTAAGTTGGAAAAATAATTTAAAACTCCAAGATTCCTTGTTCCAAAAATCTGCAGAAATGTGAACACGGGGCCATGCTCATTGAGCACGGGGCCGTGTTCGAGGCTACTGTTTCATTAAAATGAACTTTTTAGTTTATTTTTGTGGAATGTCGAGCCAAAACAGTGGAACTTCTTCTGCACATTCCAGAAACAGTCGGAGGAAATAAGGTCTTCGATTGAAGCAACTCTCGTACGCTACGTGATGGCATAACGTGAAGCTCTTGATGAGATGACATCGGTAGAGGAGGTCCTCATAGACCGTATAAATTATCTTATGGTGGGGTTGGAAAACAGTTTTCAAGAAATCAACCTCTTGCACCAGGGGTTAAACATTCTTGTGACACCTCCCATGGAGCCAATCCTCCCTCAAGAGGATTGGAACCTAGCACTTGGAGTCAATAATCCCATACCCGGAGGAAGAAGTTCTTCGAGCCACATCAAATCGAAAGAATTATCTTTTCTGAAATTTTGCTAATTGAATAAACTTTAGGCTATAACTTCTTGGTTTAGACTTCTTGTGTTTCTTTTGACCTATTTATCTAGAATTTTAATTTATCAGGATGTAACTTTCTCTATTTGAATGAATGATTTGGTGTTTGGATGATGATGTAATGGGTAAAACACACTCGGGATGGTGAAGGATACCAAGGGAAACTTGCACCAGCACCCCATGCACAAAAACAGAGCCTCCCGCCGATTTTTCTTCATTACAGCAAGTTCAGCACGGGGCCGTGCTCATCCAACACGCCCCGTGTTCAACCATCTGCAGAAAAATGCCCAGTTCAGGTATCTGGACACGGGGCGTGCTCACTGAACACGCCCCCGTGTCCAGCCTTCTGTTACTTTACTTTCTTTTCTGTTACTGGCGATCTGAACACGGGGTCGTGCCCGGACACCACGGGGCCGTGTCCAGACGCCCAGTAACATAAAATTTTGTTTTTTCATATGTTTTTACACATTCAATCAACCTAAAAACTTATTTTTGGGGCACATTGAGGTCAATGTGTAATTTAAGTGTGTGGGGAGGCTAAAACCTTGAATTTTGCAAGTCCTAATTACAAGCCTTACACAAAACTCTATTGGAACCGCTAAACACCCCAAATTTTTTTCAAAAATTTTTCAATTTTTTACTTGTCTAGGTTTAAGTTGGGAATTTCAAATTCTAAAAAGGTGATATTTTTACAAATTTACAACCGATAGCGTCGTGATAAAAAGAACCAACATAAGAAAATTATGAAACGGCATGACAAATCTAGTTAAAATTTGATTATATATACTCGATCACATAAAAACCCATTCCCACAAAAAAGTGAGTTTTGAGCCTTTATTGAGCATACAAATACACATCTTTAAACTAAATGCTTATTTTTCGTTTCTTGTGTGAATAGCCGCTTGGTTCTTACGACTCTAGAACTTGCCACGACGATACATTCCCGGTCCTTACCAACTTAAACCCGAGTAAGTAAATGATGGAGGCATTAGGACTAACCCTTTTTATTTCTACACCATTATTTTTCTTTTTTTTACCACATACCCAAAATCCCCCTAGTTAACCCCTTTGAGCCTAAACCTTTTCATTTCTTAACCCAAATCAAATACCCTTTTACCCACCTAAACCCTTTTTCATTTTAAACCCTTTATTTTAGTAACAAAGCTCGGTTTTTCTTTTGACTTCTTCAAAAAAAAAAAAAATGATGATGAAGCCAAAAGAAATAAACAAACAAGTTTATCAAAAAGAACTTTGTTTGAAGAATTGCTTCATCAAAATAAAAAGTTACAAAAATAAAAAGTCTTACGAAAACCGATGCTTTTTATGCCTTTCGCCCTTTTCTACTAACCACTAACCCAACCACCTACCTTTAACCCAAGCCTAACCCTTCCCCCAAAGTCCTGTTAATATTTACAAAGGTATATAGTTAAAAAGGATGAGGATTGATTGCTTGGCAAGCTTATGGTAGAAGTAAGTTTCCTGCCGCTCTCGAGAGTTTTCACAAAAATACACCTTCGTCCGAGTGTTGAGTGATCCCACGTGAGGTATGTGAACTTGTATATAAATGGAATTTTAAAAAGGCATGTTATGCCCTAATAAGTAATTTATCTTATGTAATGTTTTAAATAAATCATGACGAATAGGATTATAAATAACATAAAAATAAAACCTAATAAAGAATCTTGGAAATCCCGGCACTCTATGACAAATCCAAAAAAACCTTCACTTCTACCCGTTCCATTTAGGAGTGTATAGCCACATTATAAAGTGTTTTGCTTGAGGACAAGCAAAGATTCAAGTGTGGAGGTATTTGATGTGCGCAAAATGCAACATATAAATTACATCAAATGTGGCATTAAACTAACCCTTTTTTAGTACTAATGTTGGAAAAAGTGTGTTTTTGTCTTCCTTTTGTGTCTTCAGGATTAAATGAGCTCAAATGAAAAGCAAAAAGGCAGCTAAATCTAACATAAATACAAGAAAAGGGATAAACGTGGCATGCCCGACCCCTCGACAACATCTTCCCAAGCAAAATAAGAAAACAGAAGGCTGAACACGCCCAGTCCTTAATGAGCACGGGGGCGTGCCCAAGTGTCTACAGAAAAGACAAAGCTGTAGAAGCTTCTATCACCCACCACGGGGGCGTGCCCAGCGGACACGGGGCCGTGGTCAACTCTAAGATTCGCAGAATCTGAGGAAATCTTGATAGTACATATACGCTTTTGCACATGGGGTCGTGCCCAGCGGACACGGGGGCGTGGTCAACTAATGTAGACAAACTGCATTTAATGAAGAAATAGAAGATGGGTGGACACGGGGCCGTGTCCGAGCTTCTGTGCAGGCTATAAATAGGGGTGCTTGGCTCATTTGCAAACCATCCCTTGGCAAACCACCTCTCTCACACTTCACCCACCCACCACCACCTTCACAACCCACATCCACCACCATCATCGATCAAAGAGTGTGTGGGTAGTCTCGGGATCCAAGATTGATCGTAAGAGTTCTTGACAATCACAGGCCATGTTTGCCTAAGTCTCTTGCATCACTTGGTGAAGACAAGTGTCTAGTGTAATACTTTTTATTTTTAATATTTTCGCACTTTTTATTTGGTTATGTATTAATGACTTTAATAACTAGTTTCTTATGTTGAAGGTGAGTCTTCCTTATCGTTTGTCCGTGCTGCATTTAATGAAGAAATAGAAGACGGGTGGACACGGGGCCGTGTCCGAGCTTCTGTGCAGGCTATAAATATGGGTGCTTGGCAAACTGCATTTAATGAAGAAAGAGAAGACGGGTGGACACGGGGCCGTGTCCGAGCTTCTGTGCAGGCTATAAATAGGGGTGCTTGGCTCATTTGCAAACCATCCTTTGGCAAACCACCTCTCTCACACTTCACCCACCCACCCACCACCACCATCACAACCCACATCCACCACCATCATCGATCAAAGAGTGTGTGGGTAGTCTCGGGATCCAAGATTGATTGTAAGAGTTCTTGACAATCACTGGCCATGTTTGCCTAAGTCTCTTGCATCACTTGGTGAAGACAAGTGTCTAGTGTAATACTTTTTATTTTTAGTATTTTCGCACTTTTTATTTGGTTATGTATTAATGACTTTAATAACTAGTTTCTTATGTTGAAGGTGAGTCTTCCTTATCGTTTGTCCATGGTGTCTTGGCATTATTTTACTGTCTATATAAAATAAAAGATTTTCACCATTCATATCTCCATGGTCTATATGGAGGTATGTTGGCTACCTGGTCGGGGGTTAAGGGAACGGTTTGGTAATAGTCTTGCCTTGTTCAGTGTATATGTCACACCCCGACCACGTTAAAACAACAAACCGTGGCGGAAACGTCGGGGAGTGTTGTAACAGAATCATTGTTTCATAACCATGGTAATTAAAAGTTTCATTTCATTGATTCATCAAGTAATGTACATTGTCTTTAAACCAAAACAAACAAACTACACATTGTTTATAACTGTTTTTAAGTCACTAAGGCCTCATCCAGGTCCTATGTGACACAAACTTCTTAGCAAGCAACATCAAGCAATACCACCTGAAACATATGTAAAAATAAAGTCAGCAAAGAAATGTTGGCGAGCATATAGGTTTTATAAGAGTATCAGAATCATGGCTCGTTTATGTATATATTGCAATACCTCGAAAACCTTGTTTTGAAAAATATATAATATTGCAACATGATTAACCAACTCAAATCAAGATGGTTATAATTTATAAAATCTCGTAGCCATGATTCTTAACCCCAAAACATTTGCTTTAGTAAACCAATTCGTAAATGTTGGGATTGAACCCTACCAGAGGAACAGATAATTAAAGCCAAAACCGGATCACTATAGTGGATTCATAATAAGCAGCTGTTTACATTAGACTTTCCCCTTGAAAGTGATTATAACAACTGATGGTTCTCTATCCATTGTCCGTATACAACTGCTGCTACCCTTTAAACTGCTGATATGGCCCTGAAGAAGTAAACACTGCTGGTTCAATCTACTGTTGACAAAACACTGCCCACTCAAGGACTGATCAACTTTGAGGAAAGCACTGATAGAATAAGATAGCAGTAGTTTAGTGAATTAGTTATCTTATGTAGTATCAGTGGTTAAGATTAGCAGTGTTTGTATAGGAACAGTTATTACAGGTTGTTAGGCTGTTAGATGTCGCTTTCATGGTGACGTCGGCTGAGATGCCTCAGAGGTTTGGTTTTCCTATAAATGGAACAGTACTCTGTACTGTTACATTTGAATGACTGAGTGAGTTCTTCTCCTCTAGCCCAATCCTTTCATCTTGTGTGCAATCAACCTTGAAGCATCAGGCTGAGGGGGAGTTTAGTTTGTAAGCTTGCTTTGTAATCTTTTGATTTGCTTTGTAACCTTTCGACTGATGCAATTCATGGGTTTATCAAAACTATTTTCCTCTTTGATTGTGTTTACAAAGTTTGTGTTCATTTCCGCTGCATAACTCATTGAATTATAGTTATTAATTGTTCATTTATTACAAACAAACACAATCATGAGAGCCTACGATCCCAACAATTGGTATCAGAGCTTGGACAGTCAAATTTGATCTAACAATCAATTGGACATAACAGTTCAGCTGAAAATTCATTGATACTAAGGTTGATTGTATTCAGTTGAAAAACAGAGTAACAAGTAATCACGTTCAAAATTGCTTTTCAAAAACTCTGTAAAACAACCAAGATGTCATAAGACACACAAAATTCACATAACAAGTGATGTCATACATAAATCACCTATAGGTTTCAGATCTGAAAATATATCTGTTAACTATGGTGTAATTATCTTCTTTACAAAATTGATTTCAGTTGTTGATATTAAGTTTTGTGCTGTATCCATCGTGTTTTCAGCTAAAGTATGTACCTCAGGTCGACAAAAACCTATGTTCATAAAAACATTAGTGTTTTTGTTTACATAAAAAGAGGGAAATTAAAACTTTAGACATTTAGATCTTATGTATTGAAAAACAGGTTGAAAATCCTTCAAAAGGACCAAAATCAATTGTGTTAAGAATACATTAAGAAAATCAGATGTCAAAATGTCCAGATCATGAGTAATGTGAAATTTGGCATAAGAATGTGCAAAAATGACAAAATCTCTCAAAACATTGCTGCAAAATGATTCTGGAATAAGTATTCCTTCAATAAATACCTCCCAGTGAGTATTTCAGTACTTATGAATGGGAAGGGTAAAAAGGGAAGAAGAAAATTACAAAAACTCAAAAGTGTGTTTATCTCAAAACTTTTGAAGTAAAGAGTATAAATATAAAACACTTAAGAGTACAAAAATAGGGTGGACAATGGTCATCAAGCAACTGTGTGCATTCATTGGTTCAGAAAAGTTCATGTAAAAATTGTATCACCAGTGGTTAAACTTAAAAGAGGACTAAACAAGTTTGTCAACATCATCACATGGTAAAGTCTGTGTCAACATCATCACATGGTAAAGTCTGTGTCAGGACTCTCAGAAAATGATACCAAACAGTGGTCAAAATGTATTTACAATTTCATACCACTGTTGTCAAACCACTGACCATTTTCATAAAACTTGAGATTGATATGATTATGAGTTTTATTGGAAAGTATACCAGATCCTCTTGATGTTGTTTTTCAGATTAACCTTTAATTATTTTTTCTTGAAAAGTTTTTTTTTCAATAAAACAGGATATATTATTCTTTATTTTTCCTTAGAATGATATATTTTGTACTTTTACTTGTTTTTTATAGTAAAAGTTTCATTCTCCTGTCAGGATATAAAACCTTTATTTTTGTTGGTAATATTATCCTTAAAAACAGATCAAAAGGAAATGGTACAAGTGTCAAGGTCATGTCAAAATCAAGTTTGTTTTAACACAGAGCAAAAATTTGATTGTTAACAGACCCTAAAATACTTGGGTACTCATGTTCTAATTGAAATATTATGACACAAAATGAGTACCCTTAGTAAAAGGTTTTTTCATCATCTGGGATACTAAACCACTGTCAGGAATCTATAAAAGCTTCAAAATGTGTAATTGACATGTGGCAAAACCTTGAATGAAAATTTCACTTACAGTTGCTGATATACTTGTCTTTCAAATCTTTATCTTTACCCCTAACCACTGCTTCGCTCAAACGTCTGTTTCCTAAATATTGTCCACTGCTGAAAGTCAACCCCTGTTCTCTCATTTTCTTGATAAGCACTGATGCTCAAAATCAGTGTTTTATCCACTGATGTGCTATCTACTGATAGTGAAAATCATCCACTGTTATCACATTATTACCGTTGTAACCACTGATGCTTGCTTCATCAGTGGCTCTCAAAACAACTGTTCTACATAAAACATCTCTTCATCAGCGGTTGACACGTGGTTAGTTTTTAGCCTTCAGATCTTTGTAACCGCTGCCACATCAGCGTTCATTCTTTTCCCTAAATAAAAACCTGATCAAAACCCCAAGCAGGGTTTTACACTGTCGAATTGAATTCCAAACTTCTCTTCTCAAAGCAGTTTCCCACTTTCCGTCTCAAATCATTCTTCGTTCATCCTCATCAAAATGACGAAATCAAAATCAAAATCATTCTCATCTTCATCTCCCAAAGAAGCCACACAAATGGCCGCTGAACCTATTGAAATCCCATACAAATCCCCTCACAACTATCTGGGTCTACTCATAAAACCCACCAACAATCACACCTTCGATTCCATCATCGACATTATGTCGGCGTCAAAAGTACAAAACTTTGCTTACAACAGATGCTCCAATTTATCAACAAACCCAGAGAGCGTTTTGGAAAAATGCTACGCTTGAAAAACAAGACGATAAAGTCATAGCCAACAACTCCTCCATACAGGGTAAAGCGATTCAAATTACTCCACAATCCATTTCGGAAGTCTTTAAACTCGATGATCAGAAAGGTAGAACATCTTTTCCCAAAAACGAGTTGAAAACTGATTTTCTGAAAAGAGGGTATGCAGAACAAACGAAAAAGGATACCTTACAAAAAGGTTATTTTCCTTCTGCACCTCGATTTTTATTTCATACACTTTTAATGTGTGTTTCAAATAAAACAACTGCTTTTAACGAAATACCATTGAAGATCCAATGTCTGGGTTTTGCTATTTTAAATAATGAAAATTATAACTATTCCCAGGAGACCTTTGATGATTTGGTGAAAAATGTTGATAGCAAAGCATTTCTACTTTTTCTAAGGTTTCTAAGTTACTATTTTAAACAAAAAATTGGAAAAGAAAATGAAAATTTGCTCAAACAAGGTGTTTATTTTCAAATAAAAGGTTTAACACCTGAAACATTCACTAGAATGTTAGCACCTTTAAAAACATAAGCATAGGTGCCTGAGCAGAATTTAGCAGCTACCACTGCTCCTCAGACATCTGCTGCTGAGCCCACTGCTCCAGTGATCATAGCAGCACAACCACTGCTTTGAAACCCATACCTGCCATCACCAAAAAGGCCAAAAAGAAATCATCCAAAAAGCCCACCAAACCCTCTAAAAAGGCAACCCTGGAAGATGAGATCCCAGAGCTAATGCCAGTGACAACACAAATGTCACCACAAACCACTGCTGCTACTTCCTCACAGCAGATGGAAGAAAGATCTCCACCATTGCCTCAAACTCCTCCTGCATCCTCATAAAAGGATCAGGTTGTAAGCACAGGGACCCCACATTATGAAGCTCTGGATCCAATTGGTTCCATCTTCGTCAGTCCTGATGCCAAGGACATGTCTCGTTCAACACCTATACCCTCACCAATCACATTACCACAATCAATAATACCCTTGTTGCATGCAGTTGCTATAGCTCAGACACAAACCAGTTCCTCTCTATCACCTATCACTGAGAGTACACTCCCACAAGTGACTGGGTCTGATGCTACTACCCCTGCTATCCCAGCAAAAACTGAGGAGGTTGCACCCCTTGAGTTACAAGTAACTCTTGGTGGTAGTTCAAGTGGAGCAGCAACTACAAGTGATGGATCAACAGATCTACATTTGGACAGTTGTTTCATTAGTAAGGCTCCCTTGAAGGCAATTTCTTCTATAGCACCTCTAGCAACCACCAGTGAGTTTGTTTTAACCACTGGTACCCTCAAAAGGTTATCAAGTGTTGAAGAGAGAAGACCCCAGAACCAAGAACAAAGGGCATCAATGGGTGATTTTTGGGACTCAGTTCCTAAGTCACACATTGGTACAACCACTGCTGGTGGGGAATCAGATGATCCCATTAACTTGGGTGATGATTTAAAATATCAGAAATTGACGGCCAGAGTTGAAAATCTTGAAACATCAGTTGCTGAAATAAAGGGTATGGTGCAACAGTTGTTAAAAGCTCAAAAAACACAATCCACTGCTGGTCCAGCTCAAGCACCTGCACAACCTGCACCTGCTGCAAATGAGCTATGGAATGTATTTCAACCCCTGCTTGAAAAACAAAAACAAATGGCTGATCAGCAGCATGCAATACATGTACAAATGCTGACAAACATGGTGGAGTCAAGATTTAAAGATACTCAAGCAGACATCAAAGCTATCAAGGCTCATATCCAAAGAACCACTGGAAAAGTTCCTCCCACTATCCTCTTCATGGATAATCCCCTTCCAGATAATGCCAAAAAGGGGGAGAAAATCAAGCAGTTGAAGAAGAAGGGAATTGAGGATGGTGTCTATATTGAATCACTCAAAGATAGCAAGACTAAAGTTGCCATAACAACACATACTACTTCACCACACACCACAACAACCACTGCCCTACCACCATCATAATCTATAATCACATCACCACCATTACCTCCTGCCATAAAGCAGAAGACAACAGATGTTACAACATCTGTTGTAATGACAACAATGGTTGAAGCACCAGTTGTTTCAACACCTGTTAGTCAGACACTTTCCACCACTCAAACCATCACCACTGATCCACCCAAGACATCATCAGCCTCTCCTATAATAAAAAGGAAAAGGATTTTCATTCCTGATGATGATTCTCACCACCACCAAAAACAACTTCACCACCTTCAACCCTTGCTCAAAAGCAGAAGACATCTACTGACACATCAGTAGTTGTAATAACAACAGAGGTCGAAACACCAGTTGTTTCAACAACTGTTAGTCAGCCACCATCCACCACTACCTTCACTTCACTTCAAGCTATCTTCACTCCAATCAACAAATCACCCAAAAGC
The DNA here is from genome assembly GCA_030545235.1 of Helianthus tuberosus. NCBI lineage: Eukaryota > Viridiplantae > Streptophyta > Magnoliopsida > Asterales > Asteraceae > Helianthus > Helianthus tuberosus. Next base: position 150,824,933 of record CM060375.1, read on the forward strand.
ATTCTATCACTAGAGAAAACTTACACTAGAAAAAGAATAACAACTCAGGCAGATGAAGACAAATATGATCCTATTGCTGCAAAATATCCACTGGAACCTGAAGCTGTAAAAAATGAGATGAGATAATTCTACACTGAGGATAATCCTTCAAAAAGAAGATTTCCTTCTCTCATAGGCTTCATAATCCAGAAAATATGGATGAATATCTCAAGCTCAAAGCAAGGCAGGCTAAGATAAGAGCCAAACTTGAAAGTGAAGATCAAAGTGACAAAGCCATTTCTGAAAGAATGGAATTTTTGCTCACTAAAGTCAAACAGATGGAAGACTATGCAAGAGATCTGAGCAAAGAAATGTCAAATTTACCACCCAAAGTAGATCTACGAAAAGAAATGAGAAACGAATATCTTGCATACATCATGAAAGAAAAATTATATCCAGCTGAAGAAAAACAATTCGAAGAATGGCCAATAGTTGCATTAAAGCATGAGGCAAACAGAATTGAACGAATCAAAAATGATCCAAGCAAGAAGAAGACAGCTCCAAACTGGAGCAAATACAAAAAGTTCATTGCTGATCTTACATCTGAGTACAAAAGAAAGAAGCAGGAGTTGGTGGATGCAAAGGTGGATACTGCTAAAGCCATAGTAAAATGGACAAAATAGTATACAGATGAGGCTTATGAAAGGCTGAAAAGAAGAAAAATGACAGATTCTATTTCACCAAAGAAGTCTGACCACAAAAACCTAAAACAAGTCATTGATTCTGAACCACTGATCTCAACAGCAGATACCTCTATCATTGTGATAAACCAAGAAAAGAGGAAACATCTGACTGTTGCAGAAGAAAAGGAAAAAGAAGCTGAATACTTTGAAGAAGCCATCAAGAAAATGGTTTTAGATAAAGACAGATCAGCAAAGCTTCAAGACCTTGCCAAAAAGGTTTTAAACAAACCATCATTACCAAACACATCAGCAGAAACATCAGACATTGAGCTAGATCAACAAAAGAGACAAGAGCAGATTGACAAAGAAGTTGCAGAAGATATAGCTGCAGCAAATGATGTCATAAAAATGGCTTTCCAACAAATGTCTGAAAATTCTGAGCTAACAAAAGCTCAGGATACTGCTTCACAAATCTTTACAAGTCCAAAATCTCCCAACTCATCAGTAAATAAACCTCTCCCAAGAAACCCATTGGGTTCAAAAATACTAAAGTGGCTCTCTGATCAAAAGACCCATGTATTGACCCTGATCAGATCCAATGGTGAAGTGAAGTACATATCAAGGAAACAAGCACTAAGCCTTGGTGTTGAAGATCTACAAGATCTCCTTGAACTTACACTGTGCAGGGATGAGGAGGACTCAAGTTCCAAGGACTTTGAAGCAGAATTTAAAAGATAAGATAAGGAACTTCTGATGAGAAAATAAAGATCCAGAATAATGAAGGGTTTTGGCATTATCTGTTCCAGGGGGAGATTGTTGGGATTGAACCCTACCTGAGGAAGAGATAATTAAAGCCAAAACCGGATCACTACAGTGGATTCACAATAAGCAGCTGTTTACATTAGACTTTCCCCTTGAAAGTGATTATAACAACTAATGGTTCTCAATCCACTGTCCGTATACAACTGCTGCTACCATTTAAACTGCTGATATTGCCCTGAAGAAGTCAACACTGCTGGTTCAATCTACTGTTGACAAAACACTGCCCACTCAAGGACTAATCAACTTTGAGGAAAGCACTGATAGAAGAAGATAGCAGTAGTTTAGTGAATTACTTGTCTTATGTAGCATTAGTGGTTAAGATTAGTAGTGTTTGTATAGGAACAGTTGTTACAGGTTGTTAGGCTATTAGACGTCGCTTTAATGGTGACGTCAGCTGAGATGCCTCAGAGGTTTGGTTTGCCTATAAATGGAACAGTACTATGTACTGTTACATTTGATTGACTGAGTGAGTTCTTCTCCTCTAGTCCAATCCTTTCATCTTGTGTGCAATCAACCTTGAAGCATTAGGCTGAGGGGGAGTTTAGTTTGTAAGCTTGCTTTGTAATCTTTTGATTTTCTTTGTAACCTTTCGACAGATGCAATTCATGGGTTTATCAAAACTATTTTCCTCTTTGATTGTGTTTACAAAGTTTGTGTTCATTTCCGCTGCATAACTCATTGAATTATAGTTATTAATTGTTCATTTATTACAAACAAACACAATCATGAGAGCCTACAATCCCAACAGTAAAACATCTAGTTAAAAACTCGTTAATAAAACTCCTATGGTTTATACCATTTCGAAAACCTCATTGTGTGACATCGTTTCAAATCGTTTCCCAAGTGAACTAAATAATGACACGCAATGTAATATGATAGAAGCACTTATATATAAGATGTACCAGCAGCGTATCTGTAACACCCCGAAAATATAAAACCTTAAACTGGAATTAGTAAGGTTTAAATAAACGAGAATTAACTAACTAGGAATTTAACCTAATTAGTTATAAGTCTAGAAATAACCTAAAGTAGAGTTAAAATTAACTAAAATCAATGTTGATCAAAGTGGAGGGGTTTAAGTTGTCAAAATTGAAAGTTTAAATTCTAATAAACAAATAAAACCATACACTTAACACCCCCACTTTGAAGCTGGTCGACCAGAACATCAGGGGCGACACCCACCTTCTATCAAACCTAGAATTCTACTAAAATTCACAAATTGAAGGAGCAAATCTGGTCCAAACGAAAATCCGAGCATAGAATCGTGATCCTCATCACAAGAGGATTACAAGGTATGTAAAATTTAAGGATTTCTCTCAACTTGAAATTTTGATGATTTGGGAAAAATCTGGAATTAGGGTTGCATGTGTATGTTATGATGATTGTGGAACAATTATAGTGTCTAAGGACAAACCCTAGATCAATAGAAGTTGATATCATAAGAAATTTTGGGTGAATCCATAATCACCATGGTAGGTGGTTAGTGGGTCATGTGTATTTGGATGAACACTAGAAAGTAAATTGTTAATCTAGTATAATTTAGCAATCTGGAAGTGATTTCAGCAATTAGAAGCTAACATTCATGTAAATTGGTTGATTTATATGAAAATAGGGTTAAATGATAAACTAAAGATGTGATGTTTAATCATGTAAAAATCTGCTTATAAAGTGTTTGTTGAAATGCCTCTATGAAGGCTTAAAAACTGAAATTTCGAGTTTAAACGCATAATCATGATGTCGGTGTATTATGCGAATTATGATATTAAGAGAGTTCTAAACATGTCTTGAATTGAACTCTATAGGACAAGATACCGGAACGTCGAGTGGACAAGCCGGTGGTGATTCACGGTTGAAGGGCGTGCGCTAAGGTATGTAACTTGTTCCGTTACATTTATTATATCGGATGATTTAAATATGTAATTGAATTTTGAATAAGAGTTGTTTTGAATTAAGCCTTGAAGTCGTTATATTGATTGATTTATTAAATTCGGTTGGTACGCGTTGGTAGTCGTCATATAGGAGGATTTCCTTAGACGAGCCAAACGGGTCAATTAATCAAGTGAAACATGATATATATATATACTCCGGAATATGATGGATAGTGTTATGTTATTGGTTAATATTTATCACATTATTAGAAATACTAGAATTTGGATGTTATGGGTTGATAGAAAAGCAAAATTACAAGATTTGTTTGAATGAGATGAACTAAACAAAACAAGACATTGATTTCCAGGTCCTACCGTAAATTACGGTAATACCGTAATTTACGGTAAAGGTCAGATCTGCTACGGTGTATACCTCCTGGTTTACGGTGACCAGAAATCTTCAGGGCTCACCGTAAATTACGGTGATACCGTAATTTACGGTGGATCCAGAATAGTTGTTTTGTTTTTATTATTTCAAATGTGATGTACAACTTTGTGATTATATTATACAATAACGTCAAAACTAATGTTTTTAATGGTTTTGATCATAGGTAAATTGACAAGTCTTACGGGTGGCGATCAAGTGATTAATGAAGAACCGAACACTACATTTCTAAGCTTCCGCTACGTTTTGAATCTTTAAAACTTTTGTGTATGGGATGTAAACATGTTTTGAACATCTTTTTAAATGTTTCAACTTAGTTATTAGTTGACTAACCTTGATGTAAGTTATGAACTTTAATATGAAAGTCAGGTTTTGTAAACAATATTTTACTAGGAATGGTATAAACTATTATAAACATCAAGGGTATAATTTAGGGTGTTACAAGTTGGTAATCAGAGCTCATGGTTGTCAATAAGTGTTCGGTTCAAGCTTGATCGATCGTCCGGTAAGAATTAACTTATTTTGTTAATAAATTATGTACTATGTATAAAATGAAAAATGAACAAATATGCATGAAAAGAGTGTGTAAGCTCACTCAAAAACAAGAAACGCATGAAACAAGAATTATTAAATCAAGTCACGGACTTGATTTAATAGAAACAAGAATGATTAAATCAAGTTACGGACTTGATTTAATAGAAACAAGAATGATTGAATCAAGTTATGAACTTGATTAAATCAAAACAAGTAAAGCATGTGTTATAAATGAAATGTTTAACAATCTATGTAAACATTTCAGAAATAGAGATGGCTGAGGGAGGTAATGATAATGCGGTGCCAAGGGTCACCGAACAAATGAAGGAAGTGATTGCCGAGGAGGTTGGAAAGGCGATCGAAAACAGTTTGTCGGGCTTTATTGATAAGATACAAAATACAGTTTTATCAATAATAGAAGAAAGAATCAAGAAATTGGAAGATGATTCCAATTCAGCAAAGGAAAAGCATGGTGGACGAAAGCCTTGTTCATACAAGGAATTCATGGCATGTAAGCCACCATTATATAATGGAGAGGTTGATCCAATTGTGTGCCAACGATGGCTAAGTGATATCGAAGGAGTATTCGAGAGATCTCATTGTGACGAAAACGACTACGTAGCTTATGGTACGGGTCAATTAAGAAGTCAAGCGAAAGATTGGTGGGATAACAAAAAGAAGGAGATTGGAAGTGAAGCGGCTAAGGCCATGACATGGGAGGAGTTTAAGACGCCATTTCTTAAACACCATAGTCCCAAAGCGGTCATAAATAGAATCAAGGAAGAGTTTATGCAACTCAGACACAAGGGTGACTCCATAGACAAGATCACGGGAATGTTTATGGACAAGATAAAATTCTGTGATGATTTGGTGACAAACGAAGAACAAAAAGTCTATTACTACCATAACATGCTAAGTGCGGAGTATAGAGAGTTCATAACCCCTTCAAAATACGAGACCCTTACCGAGATTGTCAATGCTGCTCGGGAAAGGGAGATCGAATTGAAAAAGAGCATAGAACGGGGTGAACGAAGGGCACAAGATGCGAATCCAAGCCCTACTAAGAAGGCATGAACAAATGAAAGCACAAAGAAATCTGACACGAAAAGCGGGTCGCCAAGTTGTAGAATCTGCGGGAAAGGTCATAAGGGCGAATGTCGTTACAAGGATAAGCCTTGTCCCATATGCAAGAAAACGGGACATATGGCTATGTCATGCCCGGAGAAAGTGACGGTTTGTTACAACTGTTATCGAACGGGTCACAAGAAGTCGGAATGCCCGGAATTGGTTGGAAAGAAGGATGGGCAAGAATCGAAAGGTGAAGCCCCGAAAACAAAGGCAAGATCTTTCCAACTAACTGCCGCAGAAGCAAAGGTTGAACCTGACGTGGTCTCAGGTATATTTGCTGTAAATTCAATTCCTGCACACGTGTTATTTGATACGGGTGCGAATAAATCCTTTGTTTCATATGGACTTATTCGACATCCTTCATTTATTCTAACAAAATTACCTGTGCCTTTAGAAGTAGAGATAGGTAATAACAAAAGATTTATTGTTTGTGATGTATGTGAAAATTGTAAACTGAGCATTGACGATGAAGAATATTCGATAAATTTAATCCCTATGTCGTTGGGAGAATTTCAAGTAGTCGTTGGGATGGATTGGCTATCTCGACATCATGCAAAGGTCGTGTGTTTCCGTAAAGAGATAAAACTAACATCTCCGAGCGGGAAACACGTCACCATTTATGGCGAAAAAGGAGGCAACCCCATAGTATGCTCGATGTTGAAAGCTCACAAGCTAATGAAGCGAGGATGCAAGGCATTCATAATATATGCAAATGAGCCCGAGAAAGAATCAAGAAAGATTGAAGATGTACCAGTAGTACGAGATTATGAAGATGTTTTTCCGGAAGATTTACCGGGGATACCGCCTGAACGGGAAGTAGAGTTCGGGATCGAATTGATTCCGGGCACGAAACCTGTAGCAAAAGCCCCGTACCGACTTGCACCATCGGAACTACAAGAGTTGATGTCCCAAATCCAAGACCTGCTTGACAAGGGATTCATAAGGCCGAGTGTGTCTCCTTGGGGCGCACCGGTATTGTTCGTGAGGAAGAAAGACGGGAGCATGCGTATGTGTATTGATTACCGGGAGTTAAACAAACTCACGGTAAAGAACCGATACCCGCTCCCGAGGATAGATGATTTATTCGACCAACTACAAGGTGCGAATTGGTTTTCCAAAATTGACCTTAGATCGGGGTATCACCAACTAAAGGTCAAAGAAGAAGATGTGCCGAAGACGGCTTTCCGCACGAGGTACGGACATTACGAATTCCTCGTGATGTCGTTTGGGCTAACAAACGCACCCGCTGCTTTCATGGACCTCATGAACCGGGTTTGCAAGCCAATGTTGGATAAGTCGGTCATCGTGTTTATCGATGATATCTTGGTGTACTCGAAAAATGAAGTTGAACACGCACACCACTTACAAGAAGTGTTAGAGACACTTAGGCGAGAGAAGTTATATGCAAAATTCTCTAAATGTGCCTTTTGGTTACGAGAGGTTCAATTTTTAGGCCATGTCATAAATGCCGACGGAGTATTGGTGGATCCGTAAAAAATAGAGGCAGTGTCAAAATGGAATCCCCCGAAGAACCCTTCAGAAATTAGAAGCTTTTTGGGGCTTGCGGGGTACTATAGGAGATTCATTCAAGATTTCTCTAAAATTGCGTCACCGCTAACCAAGCTAACTCAAAAGAAAGCAAAGTTTATTTGGGGAATTGATCAAGAAAAAGCGTTTCAAACGCTAAAAGAAAAGCTAACCCAAGCTCCAGTACTGACATTGCCAGACGGAGTCGAAGACATGGTGGTTTATTCGGATGCTTCATTATCGGGGCTCGGTTGCGTGTTGATGCAACGGAGCAAGGTAATAGCCTATGCCTCGAGACAATTGAAGATACACGAGAAGAAATATCCCACGCATGATCTCGAGTTGGCAGCGGTGGTATTTGCATTAAAAATATGGAGGCATTACTTGTATGGGGTAAAATGCACCATATTCACTGACCACAAGAGCTTGAAATACTTCTTCGATCAGAAGGAGTTAAATATGCGACAAAGGCGATGGTTGGAAACGGTGAAAGACTATGATTGTGAGATACATTATCACCCCGGAAAAGCAAATGTGGTAGCGGACGCTCTTAGCAGAAAAGCGGATTATGTCCCGATACGAGTACGATCGATGCAACTCGTGGTAACCTCGGGTATACTTGAACGAATTCGAGAGGCGCAATTAGAAGCAGTAAAAGAAGAGAATTGGATGAAAGAAAGAATAATCGGTCAGTTGAAAGATTTGTCGGATGGGAATCACGGGTTGAAGACTCGATCCGGAAGGATATGGGTCCCACATACTTGTGGAGTAAAGGCGCTTCTACTTAACGAAGCTCATAAATCTCGTTATTCGATTCATCCGGGTGCAACCAAGATGTACAATGATTTGAAACAAAATTATTGGTGGCCCGGAATGAAGAGGGACGTGGCGAAATATGTGGAAAAATGTTTGACATGTTTACAAGTCAAGGCGGAGCACCAGAAACCATACGGCAAACTTCAACCGTTAGAAATTCCGGTTTGGAAATGGGAACATATTACAATGGACCTGTTAACCAAGTTTCCTAAGACGAATCGGGGTTTTGATGCCATATGGGTAGTGGTGGATAGATTGACGAAAAGTGCTCACTTCATTCCGATTCGTGAGACTTATACGTCAGAAAAGATGTCAGAAGTTTATACCAATGAAATCATAGCACGTCATGGAGTGCCGGTGTCCATCGTGTCCGATAGGGATACCCGGTTTACCTCGAATTTCTGGCGAGATTTCCAAGAGCAAATGGGGACCAAATTGTTCATTAGCACTGCGTACCATCCTCAAACGGATGGTCAAAGTGAAAGAACGATACAAACATTGGGGGACATGTTGCGGGCGTGTATAATTGACTTTGGAGGCAGTTGGGATGTTCACTTACCGTTAGTCAAGTTTTCGTATAACAACAGTTACCAATCTAGTATTAAGATGGCACCATACGAAATGCTTTACAGTAGGAAGTGTCGAACCCCGGTATGTTGGGGTGAAGTGGGTCCACGTGAACTCGCCCACCAAGATATAGTACGAGCCACGAATGAAAAGATCGATAAAGTTCGGGCACACTTGAAAGCGGCTCAAGACAGGCAAAAGGCGTATGTTGATAAAAGGAAAAGGCCGATTGAATTCCAAGTTGGTGACATGGTCATGCTAAAAGTCTCCCCATGGAAAGGTGTTATTAGATTCAGAAAAAGGGGGAAGCTAAGCCCAAGGTTTATTGGACCCTTTAAAATTATCGGGAAAGTTGGCAAGGTAGCTTACCGCCTTGAATTACCGGAGGAGCTAAGTGGAATCCATGGCACGTTCCACGTGTCGCAATTAAGAAAGTGCCTAGCAGACGAAACGACCTATATCCATTACGATGATATCGAAGTGGATAATAGTCTGAATTACGCTGTGAGACCATTGGAGATTCTTGATCGAAAAGTCAAACACTTACGAAATAGACAAATCGATCAAGTCAAAGTTAAATGGGAGCATAGGAAGGGTTCGGACACTACGTGGGAGTCCGAAGAGGAGATGAGACGTCTTCACCCTACTTTATTTGGTACGTATTACGGTTTCGGGGACGAAACCCTTTTAAGGGGGGTGGACTTGTAACACCCCGAAAATATAAAACCTTAAACTGGAATTAGTAAGGTTTAAATAAACGAGAATTAACTAACTAGGAATTTAACCTAATTAGTTATAAGTCTAGAAATAACCTAAAGTAGAGTTAAAATTAACTAAAATCAATGTTGATCAAAGTGGAGGGGTTTAAGTTGTCAAAATTGAAAGTTTAAATTCTAATAAACAAATAAAACCATACACTTAACACCCCCACTTTGAAGCTGGTCGACCAGAACATCAGGGGCGACACCCACCTTCTATCAAAAATAGAATTCTACTAAAATTCACAAATTGAAGGAGCAAATCTGGTCCAAACGAAAATCCGAGCATAGAATCGTGATCCTCATCACAAGAGGATTACAAGGTATGTAAAATTTAAGGATTTCTCTCAACTTGAAATTTTGATGATTTGGGAAAAATCTAGAATTAGGGTTGCATGTGTATGTTATGATGATTGTGGAACAATTATAGTGTCTAAGGACAAACCCTAGATCAATAGAAGTTGATATCATAAGAAATTTTGGGTGAATCCATAATCACCATGGTAGGTGGTTAGTGGGTCATGTGTATTTGGATGAACACTAGAAAGTAAATTGTTAATCTAGTATAATTTAGCAATCTGGAAGTGATTTCAGCAATTAGAAGCTAACATTCATGTAAATTGGTTGATTTATATGAAAATAGGGTTAAATGATAAACTAAAGATGTGATGTTTAATCATGTAAAAATCTGCTTATAAAGTGTTTGTTGAAATGCCTCTATGAAGGCTTAAAAACTGAAATTTCGAGTTTAAACGCATAATCATGATGTCGGTGTATTATGCGAATTATGATATGAAGAGAGTTCTAAACATGTCTTGAATTGAACTCTATAGGACAAGATACCGGAACGTCGAGTGGACAAGCCGGTGGTGATTCACGGTTGAAGGGCGTGCGCTAAGGTATGTAACTTGTTCCGTTACATTTATTATATCGGATGATTTAAATATGTAATTGAATTTTGAATAAGAGTTGTTTTGAATTAAGCCTTGAAGTCGTTATATTGATTGATTTATTAAATTCGGTTGGTACGCGTTGGTAGTCGTCATATAGGAGGATTTCCTTAGACGAGCCAAACGGGTCAATTAATCAAGTGAAACATGATATATATATACTCCGGAATATGATGGATAGTGTTATGTTATTGGTTAATACTTATCACATTATTAGAAATACTAGAATTTGGATGTTATGGGTTGATAGAAAAGCAAATTACAAGATTTGTTTGAATGAGATGAACTAAACAAAACAAGACATTGATTTCCAGGTCCTACCGTAAATTACGGTAATACCATAATTTACCGTAAAGGTCAGACCTGCTACGGTGTATACCTCCTGGTTTACGGTGACCAGAAATCTTCAGGGCTCACCGTAAATTACGGTGATACCGTAATTTACGGTGGATCCAGAATAGTTGTTTTGTTTTTATTATTTCAAATGTGATGTACAACTTTGTGATTATATTATACAATAACGTCAAAACTAATGTTTTTAATGGTTTTGATCATAGGTAAATTGACAAGTCTTACGGGTGGCGATCAAGTGATTAATGAAGAACCGAACACTACATTTCTAAGCTTCCGCTACGTTTTGAATCTTTAAAACTTTTGTGTATGGGATGTAAACATGTTTTGAACATCTTTTTAAATGTTTCAACTTAGTTATTAGTTGACTAACCTTGATGTAAGTTATGAACTTTAATATGAAAGTCAGGTTTTGTAAACAATATTTTACTAGGAATGGTATAAACTATTATAAACATCAAGGGTATAATTTAGGGTGTTACAGTATCTACCATGATTCTATCATGCTACACCCGTCCCATTATCTAATCACTACCCAAAACCAATCGTTCGTTCAAATCGTTTATTTCGTTTAGGTCGTTCCAAATCGTTTAATTCGTCCCAAAATCGTTTTCGTTTTAATTGTGAAACTACTTTTGGTCGTCTCGCTAATAATATTCAAACCTTCGTGACTCGACTATTTCGCCTATCGCATTAACAAACCACTAAAGAGTAAGTTAGCAATCATCATATTCGGTCGTTACCTACATAACCCCCACACATAACCATGGGTGTAGTCTGATAACGGGATTTGTCAGATCCTATGGTACCATAACCTAATACTGGTCGGTTCGGCCAAAATTAATGAATGTCATTCGTTATGTAACTACAACCAACAAGTTCGTTCACATTATCAAAATCGTTATTAGTTTAATATAAACCATTTAAATCGTTTTTGAAACCATCGTTTAAATATCGAAATCGTTTTAATACATATGAATCACCCCAAAACAATTGAAAAGAGTAAAATAGGGGAACTATGTACTCACATTGAATAGAAGGGTATCATTGATCTAAAGAACTTAGCGAAGCTCAGACAAACCAAGGAAATTCAAGTAGTACCTAGTAATCGGATCACTAGTAAATAAATCGACACCTAAATCGGAAGATAGGATAGAATGAGGTCTTGTAAACCAAATGAGTGTTGGAACTCATGTGATATGGTTTAACAAAGCCTACATTCAAGATCGGAACCTAACCTAAGTGCTTTCGACCCGTTACGACCCGTTTAGGTAGCTTATGCTACTTTAACGCGTCGTGCGCTCAAACGCGCGTTCGAGATGTCTAACTAGTCCTATGACAAGTATTATATGCCTAAACATGTTTAATTAGGTTGCATAATCAGTTAAGTGACAAATGTTTAGGTTACATATGCTTAAAATCCAATTATGCATGAAATGGGTATTTTGGTCATTTATCTAAGGCATATAAATTACCTATCATATAACTACTTAAACTATGTGACCATAAGGTATAACCTCGGAAGGTTATTCCCTATGCAACTATGGTCACTAAACATGCTTGGTCGGATCCTAATGATCGACCAAACGGGTCGAGTTCGAAAGTCTAAGCGGTGGTTTAGACCGCTTGACTTACGACTCTAAACAAGCACTAAACTAAAAGTGACGAGCTAAGCATGTTAAAACATGCTTACCTAATTTAGAAAACAGGTTTTGATATCAAAACAAAGTGTTTTGATATCCTAAAGTAGTTTGGTTGCAAAATACGCTTAAATGCGCATTTTGACCGAAACTACAACTCATCACTACACCTAGTCAACGTGGTAATCAGTAGGTATAATCACTAGGGACTATAACCATCGTGATTACGCTCACGTTGCGAAGTTCTAACGAACTTCTTGTTGACCATCTCGTGGTCAAAGCTGAAAGTCAAACACTGTTTGACCTTTAAGCTAAGAAAGCAATAAAAGAATGAAAGAGGACTTACAAAGTGTCCAAATAGATTTGATTCTAAGTATTTCTCAGGTAGGACGTGAAATATCACAACCACTTAGAGAAAATCTCAGATCAAATGTGAGGAATTGGAATGAATGGCATGGCCTTATATAGTTTTTCACAAACTGTTAGGATTATTTCTTGGAGAAGAGGAAATGATCTTGGCCATACAAATGTTAAAGACTGATTGGGGGACTTATTCTCCACATAAACCAGCCCATAGCATTGAAAACTAGAGATCAAAACCATCTACTTCGAGCTAAATGACAAGATTCAATGTTTCTGTCTGGCATGCCCACACGCCCCGCGTAAGATATGGCTTGGGCTTACGCGCCCCGCCTGAGTATCTTTGGCAGATTGACAGTTTTTGCCCCTGAACTTGTAAAACTTGCATTTCGGCTCATTTTTGACATGTTTAAACCCCGTTAACCTCATTTCAAGGCCCTAAGATGAAATTAAAGTATGGGGAACTTAAAATATGCTCAAAAATATCTTGGATGTCGGCTCGTTTGGTCGTACGGTCGCGTTGTTCGTTAAATTACGCCGAAACTCAAACGGACGCGAAAACGATCCAAATTAAGCGACGAATGGAATTTTTGCATGACGATCACTAAAATAAAAATATTTTAGTGTGTGCAAAAATTTTGGGTGTCCAAATGTGGTCAGAACGTATGATATGCGCGAAAATGCAAACTTACGTCGTTTTTGACACTTTTAGTCCCAGTAAGATCAAATAAGCATGTTTTCGCATACCGAACCCCTCAAAGCTTATTTCTAAGCTATTTTTAGGTTATTTATGGTATGTTTAGCTTATGATCAAGTTCCAGACTATTCGAAACCATACAATTCGGTATAGTTTCGTAGTTTGACACAAATAGTCCCTGCGATCGAATAGACTTGTTTTCAACACACCAAACCATCCAAAACTTATTTCTAAGTTATGTGAAGGTTATTTAAGATATGTTAAGCCTATTTCACTATTATGGATTGTTCATTGCATTAAACTGGTTATATTTACGCATCAGTGCGCGTATAACCTTCCAGAAAGCGATTTAAAGCTTGAAATCGGAATCGAATCGAATTGTAAAATCATCAAACACAAATACACACATAATAACATCAAAACACATATAATAACACCAAATCTCATTGTTTTATTGATAATTAACATTGTTTTACATTGTACATCGATTACAGAGCACAATTGTCACAGTCTCCCCTACTTTAGGAAATTTCGTCCTGAAATTTTAACTAGAGGAAACTTGTGAGAACAATTGCGGATATTTCGCCTTCATTTGGTCCTCACGTTCCCAAGTAAACTCTGGGCCACGTTTGGATTCCCAGCGAACCTTGACCAAATGAATTCGTTTGTTCTTCAACTGTTTGTATGTACGGTCCACTATCTCCACAGGTTTCTCGACAAACTGCATCGTTTCATCGATTTGGATTTAATCGAGTGGAATGTGAAGATCAGCGTCAGCTAAACACTTTCGCAAATTGGACACATGAAAAGTCGGATGAATATTTCCAAGCTTTGGAGGTAGTTCTAGTCGATAGGCAACCTTTCCAACCCTTTCAACAATCTTAAATGGTCCAACATATCGTGGTGCAAGTTTTCCTTTCTTTCCAAATCTCACCACTCCCTTCCAAGGTGACACCTTGAGTAGGACATGGTCTCCGACTTGAAATTCTAGTGGCTTGCGTCGCATATTCGCATAACTCTTTTGACGGCATCTAGTTGTCACAAGATTATCGCGAATTTTCTTATTTTGTCTGTTGTTTCTAGAATGAGCTCAGGTCCAGTAAGCTGAGCTTCACCGATCTCATTCCAACAGACAGGTGAACGAAATTTTCGGCCGTAGAGAGCTTCGAATGGTGCCATATTAATGCTAGCATGATAACTATTGTTGTAAGAAAACTCGATCAGTGGCAGATGAGAATCCCAATTACCACCAAAGTCTATCACGCATGCTCTAAGCATATCCTCCAAAGTTTGAATCGTTCTCTCGTATTGTCCATCTGTTTGAGGATGATAAGCAGTGCTTAGATTTAGTTGGGTTCCCATAGCATATTGCATGGCCTTACAAAAATGAGATGAAAATCGAGCATCACGATTGGATATGATGTCCAAAGGAACACCATGTCGAGATACAATCTCATCAACATAAATCTTTGCAAGTTTATGAGCAGATAGATCCTCGCGAATCGGAATAAAATGAGCTGACTTCGTCAGTCGGTCGATGACAACCCAAATAGCATCGTGACCTTTTGATGTACGCGGTAATTTAGTGATGAGATCCATAGCAATGTTCTCCCACTTCCAAACCGGTATCTCTGGTTGTACAAGCAAACCAGATGGTCGTTGATGTTCAGCCTTGACTTTGAGATAAGTTAGGCATTTCGCTACGTACAAGGCAAAATCTTTCTTCATACCAGGCCACCAATACTGAGTACGAAGATCCTTGTACATTTTGTCAGCACCTGGATGGATAAAATATCGAGACTTATGAGATTCGTCCATCACTAAAGTGCGGAGATTGTCTTGTTTCGGAATCCACAAACGATACTTGAAATAGAGTAAACCATCGTCCTTCGCTTCAAGTTTAAGCTCAAGTTGACGTGGTAATTCCTTACCCATCAAATTTTGTGAAACACAAAATTGCTGAGCTTGAAGAACGCGAGTTTGAATATCAGATAGAATTCAAACAGAATGAACCTTGACTCGCTCCTTTCGACTAAGCGCATCGGCTACGACATTCGCCTT
Source organism: Helianthus tuberosus (assembly GCA_030545235.1). Lineage (NCBI taxonomy): Eukaryota > Viridiplantae > Streptophyta > Magnoliopsida > Asterales > Asteraceae > Helianthus > Helianthus tuberosus. The sequence goes on from CM060375.1 coordinate 150,840,119, forward strand.
ACCAGGATGGTAGCGAATCTCGCAATCATAGTCGTTTAAGAGTTCAACCCAACGTCGTTGTCTCATGTTCAGCTCCTTCTGATTAAGAATGTGATGGAGACTTTTATGGTCTGTGAAAACCACACACTTCGTGCCATAAGGATAGTGTCTCCAGATTTTGAGAGCGAAAACCACAGCTCCCAACTCAAGATCGTGAGTCATGTAGTTCTTCTCGTGAACTTTCAATTGTCTAGATGCATATGCTATAACTTTGCCTCGTTGCATGAGAACACAACCAAGGCCTAAGTTGGATGCATCGCAGTAGACAACGAAATCATCGTTTCCCTCGGGCAAAGATAAAATAGGAGCATCACATAGCTTCCGTTTCAGCGTTGGGAACGCTTCTTCTTGTTTGGTTCCCCACTCAAAACGCTTATTCTTTTGAGTCAAAGCAGTGAGTGGAACCGCAATCTTCGAGAAATTAGAAATGAATCGACGATAATATCCAGTGAGACCAAGGAAAGAACGAATTTCTGTAGGCGTCGTTGGTGTATTCCATTCCTTGATTGCAACAATATTGGATGGATCCACATGAATACCTTGCTCGTTGACAATATGTCCCAAAAACTGAACTTCTTTAAGCCAAAATTCACACTTGGAGAATTTAGCAAAAAGTTGTTCCTTCTTAAGGAGTTCTAATGTCAAACGAAGGTGTGGCTCGTGATTGGCTCGAGACTTCGAATAAATGAGAATATCGTCGATGAACACAATGATGAACTTGTCTAAATAAGGTTTACAGACCCTATTCATTAAGTCCATGAAAATAGCTGGGGCATTTGTCAAACCAAAAAGGCATGACTGTGAACTCGTAATGCCCATATCTCGTGCGGAATGCAGTTTTGGAAATATCTTCTTCGAATACACGAAGCTGATGATACCCAAAACGTAGATCGATCTTGGAAAAACAGGTAGCACCTTGCAGCTGATCAAATAGATCATCAATTCGGGGTAGGGGATATCGATTCTTGATGGTAAGCTTGTTAAGCTCACGATAATCGATACACATTCGAAAAGATCCATCCTTCTTTTTCACAAAGAGGACAGGAGCACCCCAAGGTGAATAACTCGGACGGATGAATCCTTTATCCGATAATTCTTGAAGCTTTTTCGATAACTCTTGCATCTCAGACGGTGCAAGACGATAAGGTGCTTTCGCAATCGGGTTAGCATTGGGTACAAGGTTAATATGAAACTCGACTTGACGAACTGGAGGCAAACCAGGCAGTTCATCAGGAAACACCTCTGGATAATCCCGAACAATCGGAATATCCTGAATACTCTTGTTCTTGCCTTTCTCCTCGGTGACATGTGCCAGAAAAGCAACATATCCTTTTCGTAAATAACTTTGGGCTTTCATACATGACATGAGTTTCAATCCACCAGATGGTTTCTCGCCTCGAACCTCTAGGACATCACCAGACGGAAGAGGAATACGAATGATCTTATCGAAACAAACAACCCCAGCATGATGTTTGGTTAACCAATCCATTCCCATGATAATGTCGAAACTCCCAAGTTGCATCGGTGTGAGGTCGATAGGAAAAAGATGGTTATCGAGGTTCAATTGACAACCATGAAGAACAGAATTGAGTACGAGAGGTTTACCGGTAGCAACTTCGACAGATAAGGGTTTCCTTAGTTTAGTTCTAGGTATCGCAAGTAAAGACTCAAAGGATAACGAAACAAAACTCCTATCAGCACCAGAATCGAAAAGAACAGATGCAAGTTGATTGTTAACAAGGAACGTACCGTTAACAACCTCGTTGTCCGCCCTCGCCTCATTCGCGTTTAGATTGAATGCCCATCCACGAGCAGGATTCACATTCACGATCGCGTTACCATTCGGATTCGCATTTACCAATCTCGGGCAGTTGTTGCGGAAATGACCCATTTCTCTGCAATTGAAACATGAACCAGGTGGGAATCTCGCAGCATTCCCTTAAACTTGAGCTGGAACCTGGGCAGCCTGATTCTAGCCCAAACGAAAAATGTTGGCCAGATGCCCAAGTCTACCACACGTAGTACACTGTTTACAGGCCTGCTGGGCACCATGGTAACCATTACATCGAGCACAGTGAGGTGCGGTACCAGCATATGCTTTCTTTGCAGGAGTTTGAGTCGGTGGGTTCTGAGGGTTCTGGTTGGTGACAGCAAAGTTCTGAGCACCCTTTCGCTTTTTCGACTTCTTCGACGACTCACCTTTCTTACCCTTACCCTTACCCTTTTCTTTATCAGAATTGGTTGACTTCTTTTTATCACCCTTGCGGGTGAGTTTACCCTTCCTGACTAGGGACTCAGTCAGGGTAGCTGACAACTCGATTACATGACGAACGGTAGTAGGATTAACACCGGTCACAAAATCCTGAATGGAATCGGGTAAACCATCAATATCTCTCTCGATTGCTTTCTCCGGTGGGGTAACCATAGTGGGACACAACAAACTGAGCTCCTCAAATCGATCCGTATAAGCACAGTGTTCACCCCCATCGTGCTTTAAATCGTCAAACTCTCGTTCCAAAGCTCGAATTTCGTGACGGGGACAAAACTCTCTCATCATGAGAGATCGGAGCTCTCCCCAAGTTTGTGCTAATGCCACTTCGGCACCCCTATCACGCATCACTCCGTTCCACCATGTTAGAGCTCGCTTCTCAAACACGCTTGAAGCAAAGTTAACCTTATGCGCATTCGGACACTGCACATGTCTGAATGTGCTCTCGATACTCTCGAACCACTGCAGGAGTGCAGTTGCTCCTTGTGACCAAGAAAACTTAAGCGGCTTAGCAGAATTAAAATTCTTGAAATTGCAATGAGTATTATTGTTGTTATTATTGTTGTTGTTGTTGTATAACTCATGGATTTGGGTCACAACGCCTGGAAGTACAGCAGCCATTTGCTGAGAGACAAGGGCTGCGACTTCTTCAGCAGTAAAAGTTCGAGCTTCGCGTCGAGGAGGCATTGTCTAACAAGGAAACATGAGAAACGAGTGAGGTCGACAATTGGAGAAACAAAAGAGGCATTGAAAACATCGACAAAACACAAGGAAGGTGATCATTTGTTCATTACCTCGAACAAACAAACGACACGCAGTGACAAATCAAAGTAAATGGGTCAATATAATGTATTGCGAAGACGTGCTCGCCTATAAGTGAACACTCACCCCAAGAGTTCCCAGGTAAGAGTGACTGGTCTGGTACTGCGGATTTGTATGAACACTCTAGCCTTAGACATAAAACTCAGGGTACAGGCATTCATTCTTCTAGTTTGCACGTGTTCACATTATTTAGACCCAAACTTTGACGAGATTTTGAAAACTAAGAGGGATCAAAACCTTTCAATCAATCATCCAAGGATTGGTGATTAATTTTTGAAGCGGATTTGTTATTGTGTTCTCGTTGTGGTTATCACCTAAGGATAGGTGACGGTATTGTTTTAAAATCTAAACGCAAGTAAACTTGCGTTGGGGTCCTAGAAAGTTATAGTCTAGGTCAAAGCATTACTAATAACCTAATTCCCTATAACCATTGGCTCTGATACCAACTCTTCTGTCACACCCCGACCACGTTAAAACAACAAACCGTGGCGGAAACGTCGGGGAGTGTTGTAACAGAATCATCGTTTCATAACCATGGTAATTAAAAGTTTTGTTTCATTGATTCATCATGTAACGTACATTGTCTTTAAACCAAAACAAACAAACTACACATTGTTTATAACTGTTTTTAAGTCACTAAGGCCTCGTCCAGGTCCTATGTGACACAAGCTTCTTAGCAAGCAACATCAAGCAATACCACCTGAAACATATGTAAAAATAAAGTCAGCAAAGAAATGCTGGCGAGAACATAGGTTTTATAAGAGTATCGGAATCATGGCTCGTTTATGTATATATTGCAATACCTCGAAAACCTTGTTTTGAAAAGTATATAATATTGCAACATGATTAACCAACTCAAATCAAGATGGTTATAATTTATAAAATCTCGTAGCTATGATTCTTAACCCCAAAACATTTGCTTTAGTAAACCAATTCGTAAAACATCTCGCTAAAAACTCGTTAACAAAACTTGTATCGTTTATATCATTTCGAAAACCTCGTTGTGTGACATCATTTCAAATCGTTTCCCAAGTGAACTAAATAATGACACACAATGTAATATGATAGAAGCACTTATATATAAGATGTACCAGCGGCGTATCTACCATGATTCTATCATGCTACACCCGTCCCATTATCTAATCACTACCTAAAACCAATCGTTCGTTCAAATCGTTTATTTCATTTAGGTCATTTCAAATCGTTTAATTCGTCCCAAAATCGTTTTCGTTTTAATTGTGAAACTACTTTTGGTCATCTCGCTAATAACATTCAAACCTTCGTGACTCGACTATTTCGCCTATCGCATTAACAAACCACCAAAGAGTAAGTTAACAATTATCAGATTCGGTCGTTACCTACATAACCCCCACACATAACCATGGGTGTAGTCTGATAACGGGATTTGTCAGATCCTATGGTACCATAACCTAATACTGGTCGGTTCAGCTAAAATTAATGAATGTCATTCGTTATGTAACTACAACCAACAAGTTCGTTTATATTTTCGAAATCGTTATTAGTTTAATATAAACCATTTAAATCGTTTTTGAAACCATCGTTTAAATATCGAAATCGTTTTAATACATATGAATCACCCCAAAACAATTGAAAATAGTAAAATAGGGGAACTATGTACTCACATTGAATAGAAGGGTATCCTTGATCTAAAGAACTTAGCGAAGCTCAGGCAAACCAAGGAAATTCAAGTAGTACCTAGTAATCGGATCACTAGTAAATAAATCGACACCTAAATCGGAAGATCGGATAGAATGAGGTCTTGTAAACCAAATGAGTGTTGGAACTCATGTGATATAGTTTAACAAAGCCTACATTCAAGACCAGAACCTTACCTAAGTGCTTTTGACCCGTTACGATCCGCTTAGGTAGCTTATGCTACTTTAACGCGTCGTGCGCGTAAACGCGTGTTCGAGATGTCTAACTAGTCCTATGACAAGTATTATATGCCTAAAAATGTTTAATTAGGTTGCATAATCAGTTAAGTGACAAATGTTTAGGTTACATATGCTTAAAATCCAATTATGCATGAAAAGGGTATTTTGGTCATTTATTTAAGGCATATAAATTACCTATCATATAACTACTTAAACTATGTGACCATAAGGTATAACCTCGGAAGGTTATTCCCTATGCAACTATGGTCACTAAACATGCTTGGTCGGATCCTAATGATCGACCAAACGGGTCGAGTTCGAAAGTCTAAGCGGTGGTATAGACTGCTTGACTTACGACTCTAAACAAGCACTAAACTAAAAGTGACGAGCTAAGCATGTTAAAACATGCTTACCTAATTTAGAAAACAGGTTTTGATATCAAAACAAAGTGTTTTGATATCCTAAAGTAGTTTGGTTGCAAAATACGCTTAAATGCGCATTTTGACCGAAACTACGACTCGTCACTACACTTAGTCAACGTGGTAATCAGTAGGTATAGTCACTAGGGACTATAACCATTGTGATTATGCTCACGTTGCGAAGTTCGAACGAACTTCTCGTTGACCATCTCGTGGTCAAAGCTGAAAGTCAAACACTGTTTGACTTTTAAGCTAAGAAAGCAATAAAAGAATGATAGAGGACTTACAAAGGGTCCAAATAGATTTGATTCTAAGTATTTCTCAGGTAGGAAGTGAAATATCACAACCACTTAGAGAAAATCTCAGATCAAATGTGAGGAATTGGAATGAATGGCATGGCCATATATAGTTTATCACAAACTGTTAGGATTATTTCTTGGAGAAGAGGGAATGATCTTGGCCATACAAATGTTAAAGACTGGTTGGGGGGGGGGGGGGCTTGTTCTCCACACAAACCAGCCCATAGCATTGAAAACTAGAGATCAAAACCATCAAATTCGAGCTAAATGACTAGATTCAATGTTTCTGTCTAGCATGCCCATGCGCCCCGCGTAAGATATGGCTTGGGCTTACGCGCCCCGCCTGAGTATCTTTGGCAGATTGACAGTTTCAGCCCCTGAACTTGTAAAACTTGCATTTTGGCTCATTTTTGACACGTTTAAGCCCCGTTAACCTCATTTCAAGGCCCTAAGATGAAGTTAAAGTTTCGGGAACTTAAAATATGCTCAAAAACATCTCGGATGTCGGCTCGTTTGGTCGTACGGTCGTGTTGTTCGTTAAATTACGACGAAACTCAAACGGACGCGAAAACGATCCAAATTAAGCGACGGATGGAATTTTTGCATGCCGATCACTAAAATAAAATTATTTTAGTGTGTACAAAAATTTTGGGTGTCCAGATGTGGTCAGAACGTAAGATATGCGCGAAAATGCAAACTTACATCGTTTTTGACACTTTTAGTCGCTGTAAGATCAAATAAGCATGTTTTCGTATACCGAACCCCTCAAAGCTTATTTCTAAGCTATTTTTAGGTTATTTATGGTATGTTTAGCTTATGATCAAGTTCCGGACTTTTTGACACCATACAATTCGGTATAGTTTCGCAGTTTGTCACAAATAGTCCCTGCGATCGAATAGACATGTTTTCAACATACCAAACCATCCGAAACTTATTTCTAAGTTATGTGAAGGTTATTTAAGGTATGTTAAGCCTATGTCACTATTCCGGAGTATTCGTTGCATTAAACTGGTTATATTTACGCATCAGTGCGCGATAACCTTCCAGAAAGCGATTTAAAGCTTGAAATCGGAATCGAATCGAATTGTAAAATCATCAAACACAAATACACACATAATAACATCAAAACACATATAATAACACCAAATATCATTGTTTTATTGATAATTAACATTGTTTTACATTGTACATCAATTATAGAGCACAGTTGTCACAGTATAGATCCTGCAAGGACCTGGGTCAAATTTACTAGGACCTCCTTCAATACCCACTGGTATTGGATGGCGGGGGTCCGAACTCCTTGATCCCCTCATATGTAAACTACTATTAAAACTTTAACCCGGCTACTTAGGACTGTATCCCTGCTGACTCAGACTACTTAGCCGAGAGTAACGTCACCTCTAGAAGAGGGGCTACCACAATATGCATTAATAACTTAATTAATTATCTTTCAATAATCCAACCCTTTAGGATTGTATCCTTGCTGACTCAAACTACTGGGTTGAGGGTAACGTCACCTTAAGAAGAGAGGCCTACTACAATAACTAAGATAATCTCTTAAAAAGTGCAAAAGTGCGGAAATAATCAAAGGTTATACTAAACACGAGTCGGATCCAAGTGATTCATCTTGTCTATCTGTTTTTATTTTTATTTTATTTTTCTGCATTTTAGTTAGTTTTATTTTTCTAGTTTAAAACCTTTTTCTAAACTTTTGATTTGATTAGACGTTGAGGATAAACCGGTACTAAAAGCTCTTGTGTCGTTGGACGACCTCGGTATCTTACCAACACTATACTACGCTCACGATGGGTGCGTTTGCCCATATGTGTGTTTAGTGTTAGTAAATATCGTGTTTTATAAATTTAAAACTTGGCTAAAAAGTGTTAAAGGGCTTAAAATATACATTAAAATATACGACACTTCACACGCATCAATATGCTTACTATGAGGAACCATGGCGTGAACAACCCACCTCATATGAGTATTATGAAGAACCAAGTTACGACCCTTATCCATCATATACTTACAATGAGGAATAATGGTATGAACCATCTACTTCATATGAGTACTATGAGGAACCAAGGATCGAACTTCCGAATTCAAGCTTTGAGGATACTTATTCCACTCACTTTGACGAACCACCAACTATCTCACCCGTAGCCGAAAAGATAATAGAACACCTTAAAACTATCGAGCGCTATATAAAAGAAGCCCGCGCAAGGGAAGAGGAATCCTGCGCAAGGGAAGAATTAACATGTAATAAAGAAGAGATAGTTGATGAGGTAAAAATGGAAGAACAAGTAAGTGAAAAGCCGACACATGAGTTAAACAACGAAAAAGGTGAGTCCGATAAGTTTTTAAAAGAGCTTAATCTCTTGTCACCTTCTTTTCAAGAAATTAATCTCTTGTCACCTTCTTTCTAAAACCATTGTTTAGTACCTACTCATGCTAAGTTTTTAAAATAGTTAAACACTAACACTAAAATTGACGAAATAGTAAGCATTAAGTTAACAAATGATCAAACTACGCTAATAAAAGAAGATCCATTTGAAATTAACATTACACCGGTTTCATGTTTTTTTTCCAAATTCCTTTATTAGTAATTTTACAATTGATAAAGATTTTTGTGTTAATATAATGCCAAACTACATTTTCGAAAAATTAAGTATTGGTGATTTTTCTCAACTTTAAATACCCATTTTTTTATCTAATCGGAAAACAATAAAATCAATGGGAGTAGTTGAAGATGTGTTAGTCCAAACAAATCAAATGGTAATCCCAACCGACTTCGTCATCCTTGATGACGCTCCGCTAGTGTTGGGACAACCTTTTGTAAAAACCCACGAAGCTTTGAAAAATCGGAAGCATAACAATCTACCCATTCAATTAGGGGCATTCTAAAGAAGTGTCAATCTTGAGCGTTCAATGAAATATCCATTCAGTAATAATGACCTCCTAATTGAAGATGAAGATGAGCCACCCGATACAAGAGAAGAAATCGACCACTTTGTTGAAGAAGTGGTCGCCTTAGAACAAACCTTTTTGGTTCTTGATCAAATAGAGCAACCAAATAAGGAGTCTCCTAAAGACCCACCACTTGAGCTCAAAGAACTTCCAAAAGGTTTGGAATATGCTTTTCTCGACAAAGATGATAAGTTACCTGGGAATTATTTCGTCAAAATTAACTAGTGTAGAAAAAGAAAAATTAATCTCACTTTTGAAAAACCATAAAAACGCGATCGCTTGGAAGCTTGTAGATATTAAAGGAATAAGCCCTTCCATGTGCACGCACAAAATTTTAATGAATGATGACTATAAATCGGTAATACAACCACAACGTAGAGTAAATCCAAACGTCCAAGAAGTGGTTAAAAATGAAGTCATCAAGTTACTTGACGTCGGACTCATTTACGCAATCTCCGATAGTCCTTGGGTAAGTCCCGTTCAAGTAGTTCCTCAGAAAGGAGGTATGACGGTGGTCACTAATGAAAAAAATGAATTAATACCAACAAGAACCGACACAGGATGGAGAGTATATATAGACTATCGTCGATTAAATGAGGCAACAAGGAAAGATCACTTCCCTTTACCTTTAATTGATCAAATGTTAGAAAGATTATCCGGTCACAAGTTTTATTGTTTTTTAGATGGTTTTTCAGGTTACTTTCATATACCGATAGCACCCAAAGACCAAGAAAAGACAACATTCACATGTCCCTACGAAACTTTTGCTTATCGACGCATGCCTTTTGGTCTATGTAATGCCCCCGTAACTTTTCAACGTTGCATGGTGGGCATCTTCCATGATATGATAGAAAAGACTATGGAAGTCTTCATGGACGACTTTTCTATCTTTGGAGATTCATACGTCCAATGCCTCGATATCCTTGAATGAATGCTATCCCGATGTGAGAAAACTAACCTCGCCCTTAATTGGGAAAAATGCCATTTCATGGTAAAGAGGGAATAGTACTTGGTCTTAAAATCTCAAGTGAAGGAATGGAGGTTGATCGAGCCAAAATAGACACTATTTCTCGATTACCACCCCATCCTCCGTTAGAGCTATCAGAATTTTCCTAGGACATGCCTGAGTCTATAGACGATTTATCAAGAACTTTTCTAAAATCTCAAGGCCTTTAAAAAAATTACTTGAAAAAGATGCTCCTTTCATCTTTGACAAGGATTACAACCAAGCATTTCTAACACTAAAAGAAATGCTAGCCAATGCACCTATCATGATAGCGCCTGATTGGAAATTACCTTTCGAAATCATGTGTGATGCAAGTGACTTTGCAGTTGGAGCCGTCTTGGGACAAAGAAAAGATATGCATTTTCACCCAATATATTACGCTAGTAAAACACTTAACAATGCACAAGAAAATTACACAACAACTGAAAAAGAATTATTAGCTGTAGTATTTGCTTTTGATAAATTTTGTTCTTATCATGTTCTTTCTAAAACGATAGTTTATACAGACCATGCAGCCATTCGTTATCTCTTTAAGAAACAGGATGCTAAACCACGTTTAATCAGAAGGATTCTACTCCTCCAAGAGTTCGACATTGAAATAAAAGACAAAAGAGGAGTAGAAAACACCGCTGTAGATCATCTTTCCCGCTTGGAAGATCCAGCTTTAGAGGCAACTAGGGATGAGCTAATCAATGAAAAATTCCCAACAGAATCCCTAGAAATGGTGGAATACCGAGAAGAACTATGGTACGCCGACTATGCTAACTACTTAGCTAGCGGAATAGTCGCAAAAGGATGGCCACATCATCAAAGAAAAAAGTTCCTTGCCGATGTAAAGCATTATTTTTAGGAACATCCTTATCTTTTCAAAATGTGTGCCGACCAACTTATCCTCCGATGCGTACATGGTAGTGAAGCAAGAAGAATTCTCCACCATTGTAATGAAGGTCCATACGGAGGACATTATGGTGCCGCTAGTACCGCACGAAAGGTATTTGATTCAGGATTTTATTGGCCAACCATTTACAAAGCCGCCCAAAGTCTTATCAAAACGTGTGATGATTGCCAACGATCAGGTAATATTTCTTCCAAAAACGAAATGCCACAAAATGGCATTCTTGTTTGTGAAATTTTTGATGTGTGGGGACTCGACTTTATGGGACCTTTCCCACCGTCGAAAGGAAACAAATATACACTTGTAGCAGTAGATTACTTGTCTAAATAGGCCGAGGCTGAAGCTCTTCCAACAAATGATGGAAGAGTTGTGGTAAGATTCCTGAAACGATTATTTTCTCGTTTTGGAACTCCAAAAGCTTTAATAAGTGATAGGGGTGCCCATTTTTGTAACCATCAACTTGAAAAAATCTTAACAAGGTATGGGGTCTATCACCGGATCTCAACAGCATATCACCCTCAAACAAATGGACAGGCCGAAGTGACTAATCGAGGTTTAAAACGAATACTTGAAAAAAAAAGTAGGGTTAAATAAAAAGGAATGGGCCGATAAATTAGACGACGCTTTATGGGATTTTCGAACTGCATATAAAACAACAATAGGTACCACCCTATATTAGCTTGTCTATGGAAAAAGTTGTCATTTGCCAGTAGAAATCGCACACAAAGCCTACTGGGCAATTGAAAACGTAAACTTAGACATAGATTTTGCCAGTAAGAATCGATTTTGTCAATTAAATGAATTAGACGAATTAAGAAATCACGTATACTCTAACTCCGAAATTTATAAGGAAAGAATGAAAAATTTGCATGATAAACACATTAAACCTAATGAATTTCGGGTAGGAGATCAAGTTCTATTGTTTAATTCACGGCTTCGATTATTTCCCGGTAAATTAAAGTCTAGGTGGACGGGTCCTTTTTCTATCATCTATATTTTTCCACACGATGCAATTGAAATTAAATCCCAGAATAGAATTCCATTCAAAGTGAATGGCCAAAGGCTAAATCTTTATCAAGGATTCATTGAGGATGAAGAGGAAGAGATCTCGCTACAAGCGGCCGAGGAATAAACAAAGGTTTGAGCATCATCATATCTTGTAAGTAACGAACGTCGGGAAAGCTTCTAAATCGGTAAGATTTCTAAAACCAAGTTTCGGGAAACAGGTCACTCACACGTGCACTATATAAAAAAATAAAATAATAATAATAATATTTTTACCCGCCCACGGGGCGGTACCCAGCTGAGCACGGGGCCGTGTTCGCGTAACTGACGGGATAAAAACCCTTTATTCTTTCATTTTTCACTTCAACACGACCCGTTTCCCCGAAAACTCTCTGGTTCCACCGGAAATTTCTGTAGATTTTCACGTTCTTCCACCGTCCAACAACGTCAAGGTATGATTCTATCATCATAGTTAGTTAGATTAATCACTTGCATGTAGTTTAACATCAAAAATTTGGGGAAAAATCTAGGGTTCTTCAACTTGAACCGAATCAAACCTCAATTTTTTTGCTTAGATCTGTTAGTAGTAATATAGTTACATGTTATAGGAACTAAATCAACTTGAATTGTTTGTAGATTTGCCTGATTTCAAACACAAACCTGAAACCCTTGTTTTTGAACCGAAAAAGATGAAATTTAAGGGGTAAACGGTTTGTTTTGGGAAAAGGGCACTTGGGGTTTCATTTTCGGGGAAAACCGCCCCTACTCAACCAAAAATTTTCAAATTTTCGGAATAGGGTCGAAAAATGAAGTTTTTTGGAAACAGACGCCTGAGCATGGGGTCGTGCTTAGCGAGCACGGGGGCGTGTCCAGTGGCCACGGGGTCGTGTTCAGCTTGCTGTTTTCAGTTTTCTTTGAAAATTTACTGTTTCGTGCTAATTGTTTTGTGTTTTCTTTTAGATGGCCAAGAAATTCACGCACTTCCACCAGAATGAATGGGCAGCTCAAGCCCGATTATTCTAAAGCCAAGGCCCGAAAAAACCCACAACAAGTATGCCTAGACACCCTGGAGGCAGTAGGGCAGATTGACCGCTTCAACACCCTAGTCACTAGTCCACTTAGGGTAGCCCTTTGCACTAGACTCCGCTCGGTCCACGAATACAACATGGAGTTCTATAGCACGCTTGCATTCAAGGGAAAAGATGAGTCGTTTGATGCAGAAGGGGTGGAGTTTCGTTGTGCTGGGAATGTGCTTTCAATTTCGATTGCACAGTTTGGATCAATCATTGGGTTGTATGCTGAAGAGGATGCCAGAGACGAGGATAAAAACGGGTGGTCTCCGTGAACTCCCATAAAACCAATGTCAAGCAGCATGGGCTCAAATTGGGGAAGGAGCCTATAACCCAAGCCAAACCAAGAGCACACAGTTGCGGGACCCACTATACCGCTACATTCATAGGGTCCTTAGCAACTCACTCTGCCAAAGGCATGACAGTACTGGTGTTGTAGGCTTACGTGATCTGACGGTCCTCTACTGCATTCACAACAGTGTGCCCCTCGATGTTCCACACTTGCACCTCCGCAACATCCACCTGAACCAACTAGCCAATCCCTCGACCCCTATCTTCTTTGGAGGGTGGATCTACCGCCTTTTCAAGAACTTCGTGCAAGGGATGCCAAGGTCCTTCAAGAAGGGCCCATGGTCGGGGAAGGTGGATCTCGTCATATGCCACTAAATGGGGATCATCAATGAAGCGGGTGACGGAATGATTCGATTTCAAAAGGTTCAGGGTCATGTTTGGAACCTACAAGAGGCTCTCGTCCTTCATGCCCCACAAATCCGTCCTCCTCCACAGTACCAGTACCACTATCATGGTGATGCGGGTCAATCCTCCTCTCAAGGGGGTGGCTTTCCTAACTTTCAGAGTTAACATGATCTTTTGCAGGAAAACCTCTTATGCACCCGCAACACCTATAACATGGCCAGCAACATGTACACCCGGGTTGGAGCAATAAAGAGAAACATCTCCGACATACAAGATGACATCGGTAATATCCAGGAGTAGATGGCGAATCAAGGAGGAGATGACGAGGATGAAGACATGGATTGAGATGGAGGCATTGGAAATAATGTGACACGGTTGGAGCTCTACCCAGGTTAAACCCCCTTATCTTACAAATAATTATCTGGCATGCGTGCCAATGTTGAACAATTTACTTTCCGTTAACACTTTAACTTTCTTGCATTTTCTTTTTAGTTTTTTTTGATATGGATGATGAACTTGTGGTATTTTAGGATGTTTGTTATTTGTGTGGTGTGGTATTTAATCATAAACTGGTACCTAGGAGGCTTGGGAGCACTAAGTATTAGTGCTACATAAGCCCAGAAACCAGAACCGAAAGCCAAAACCTGTTTTCAAATAATGCAGATTGTCAACACAGGGCCGTGCCCAGCCAGCACGCCCCCGTGTCCATCGCCCAGAACCTGCTGTTTGTTTAAAATCTGCCCAGCATGGGGCCGTGTCCACCAGGCATGCCCTCGTGTTCACTTTTCGTAAGTTCTTGTTACTAGCACTCTGCACACGGGGCCGTGCTCACCCAGCACGAAGCCGTGTCCAGATGCCCAGTAACACCAAAACCTTGTTTTTAAACACCTTTTTACACGTTCAATCAACCTAAAAACTTATTTTTGTGACACATTGAGGACAATGTGTAATTTAAGTGTGCGGGGGTTGCTAAAACCTTGAATTTTGCAAGTCCTAATAACAAGCCTTACACAAAACTCTATTGGAACCGATAATCACCCCAAATTTTTTCAAAAACTTTTCGTTTGTTTTACGTATCTTGGTTTAATTTGGGAATAACATGTTCTAAAAAGGTTATATTTTTAATAATTTACAACCAATAGCGTCGTGATAAAAAGAACCAACATAAGAAAATTATGAAACGACATGACAAATCTAATTAAAATTTGATTATATATACTAGATCACATTATAAATCCATTCACACAAAAAGTGAGTTTTGAGCCTTTATTGAGCATACAAGCATACATCTTTAAACTAAATGCTCATTTTTCGTTTCTTGTGTGAATAGCCTCTTGGTTCTTATGACTCTAGAACTGGCCACGACGATACATTCCCGGTCCTTACCAACTTAAACCCAAGTAAGTAAATGATGGAGGCATTAGGACTAACCCTTTTTCTTTTCAACACCATTATTTTTCATTTTCTTTTTCAGCTTCCCAAAATCTCCCTAGTTAACTCCTTTGAGCCTAAACCTTTTCATTTCTAAACCCACAAAACAAACACCATTTACCCACCAAACCCTTTTTCATTTTAAACCCTTTATTTTAGTAAAAAGCGGTGTTTTCTTGTGACGTTCCTAAAAAAATGAAGTCTAGCAATAAACAAACAAGTTCTTCAAAGAAACTTGTTTTAAAGTGCTTAGTTTGAATAAAAGTCACAAAAACAAAAAGTTTTAAGACGACCAACGCTTTTTACACTTTTAGTCCTTTTTACTAACCACTAACCAAAACCATCTACCTTTTAACCCAAGCCTAACGCTTCCCCAAAGTCCTTTTGATATTTACAAAGGTTTATAGTTAAAAAGGAGGAAGATTGATTGCTTGGCAAGCTTATGGTAGAAGTAAGTTCCATGTCGGTCTCGAGTGTTTCACAAAATTACATCTTTGGCCGAGTGTTGAGTGATCTCCTATGAGGTATGTGAAGTTGTACATATATGGAATTTTAAAAAGGCATGTTATGCCCAAATAAGTATTTTCTCTTATGAAACGTTCTAAATAAATCATAACGAATAGGATTGAAAATAGTATAAAAATAAAACCTAATAAAGATCTTGGATTCCAAAGCTTCTCTTCTACCCATTCCAATTGGTTGTGTAAGCCACAAATTAAAGAGTTTTGCTTGAGGACAAGCAAAGATTCAAGTGTGGGGGTATTTGATGTGTGTAAAATGCAACATATAAATTACATCAAACGAGGCATAAAACTAACCCCTTTTTAGTACTAATGTTGGACAAAAAGAACAAATATGCAGCAAAATCTAACATAAATACAAAGAAAAGGAATAAACGTGGCATGCCCGACCCCTCGACAGCATCTTCCCAAGCAAAAACAAGAGATCAGAAGGCTGACCACGACCCTGTGCCCAGCGGACACGGGGGCGTGGCCAGATGTCTACAGAAAAGACAAAGTAATAGAAGCTTCTATTCCCAGCACGGGGGTGTGCCCAGCTCAACACGGGCAGTGGCCAACGCTAAGATTCGCAGAATCTTGCAAATCTTGATAGTACAGATACGCTTCAGCACACACGGGGCCGTGCCCAGCCGACACGGGGGCGTGTGGACCCTAATGCAGACAATTGCAATTAATGAAGAAAGAGAAAGTGGATGGCCACGAGGCCGTGTCCGGGCTTCTGTACAGGCTATAAATAGGGGTGCTTGGCTCACTTCAAAGGAATCCCTTGGCAAACAACCTCTCTTCCACTTCACCACCACTCCACCACCACTACAACACCCACATCCACCACCATCATCCATCATCCACCTTAGAGTGTGTGTAGTAGTCTCGGGATCCAAGATTGATAGTAAGAGTTCTTGACAATCAAAGGCCATGTTTGCCTAAGTCTTTTACATCCCTTGGTGAAGACAAGCATTTAATGTAATACTTTTGATTTTTAATCTTTTCGCACTTTTTATTTGGATTTGTATTAATGACTTTAATAACTAGTTTCTTTTGCTGAAGGTGAAAATTCCTTATCATCTGTCCATGGTGTCTTGGCATTATTTTACTGTCTATGTAAAATAAAATATTTTCACCATTCATATCTTACGGTCTATATAGAGATTTGTTGGCTACCTGGTCGGGGGTTAAGGGAATGGTTTGGTAAGGTTCTTGCCTTGTTCAGTGTATAGATCCTGCAAGGACCTGGGTTAAGCTTACTAGGACCTCCTTCAATACCCACTGGTATTGATGTTGTCTTTCGAAAAACCGACTAACCGTTTGTAGTAGTTTCAATAAAATATTGTGTAAATTATCGTTTTTGTTTGTTTCTATCTTTTATTGCTTTTTAGTTTAGCTTGCTTGAGGACAAGCAAGGTTCAAGTGTGGGGAGATTTGATATTCGCTAATTTACACATATTTTAGTCCCCCGTTTTACCCCTATTTTATGCGTTTTCGGCCGTAAAACCGTCATTCGGATGCTTAATCATCTACACTTCTGTTTACAGGCCTAAAACAGCATACCAGACAAGATGATAGAGAAAACGAGGACTTTCCGGACAAAACGACGAAGCTGCGAACCTTCTGTTAGAAAACTGACCTGGGCATGTGGAGCGGTCGTGCGACCTAATGCACGACCGTGCATCTCCGACAAATGATGATCAGCCCGGCAATGAACGAGGGTGCGACTAGGCGTGCAAGGCACACAAGGCCAGCCCGGTGACGCACGGTCGTGCCATAATTTGCACCCCATGCGGATCCGATGATCAGCCAAAAGCTCGGTGATGAACGACCAGTGCAGCAGCTCGTGCAACAAGATCCCGGAATGGAACGGTCGTGCGATACGAAGAACGACCGTGCGTGACCTACGACTGGTCAAGATCTGTGACGTCATGCAGTATGGTGCACCATACCTCCAATAATGCATTAAAGTGAACGACCGTGCAACAGGACGCACGACCGTGCGACATCGAAAAAATATAAAAACCTGCAGAAACATTCTTCTCGTAACTCTGGACATTTTGGAAGCGATTCTGGCGATTTTCAGGCTCCGGAGGCTTCTGCTTTCACCCGGATTCAAGCCACATTGTGCCGATTAGCTTCGTTATCTTCTAGATTCTTAATCTTATGCTTGTTTATGGTTTGGTTTTCTAATCTTTCCATAATTTTGTTAATCTTTCAAGGCTCCGGAGGCTTCTGCTTTCACCCGGATTCAAGCCACATTGTGCCAATTAGCTTCGTTATCTTCCAGATTCTTAATCTTATGCTTGTTTATGGTTTGGTTTTCTAATCTTTCCATAATTTTGTTAATCTTTCAAGCATTTAGATTAATGTTTATGTATTATTGTAGCCTTTGGGCAAAAACACAACAATCCCTTGCTTGATTATAACCATTAGTATGTTAATATTTGTTTGTAATGACATTTGGAAGTATTTTCTATGTTAATCTTTGATGATTAGTTTGTAACCTTGTTATTGATATTGATTTCTTGATTATAAGTAATTGTGTTGGATGATTAGTATTTGGTTAGTTAAGATAGTTGAAAATGAAGCTTAATTAATCTTGTATTAGTAAACTTTGAACTTGGTTAACTAGTTTAGCTTGGTTTAAATGTGTGCATCATGATACTAGAAATGGTTAGTGATTTAATAAAATGTAATTATTGTTAATCAAGAAAGCTTGCCGTCACGTAAGGACCTAAACGGGTTAAATGGTGTCGTTATGAATTCTTGCCATGATTTGTTAACTTAGTTAGTAGTTTAGGCCAAAATTGCTATCTTGGTGAATTTATGTGTAAGATTTGTAAAATGAACTCGGTTGTGATTTAATCTAGTTTATGCTTGTCTTGGTGGTTACATTGTGTTTATCGGTGTCGCTTTCCTTGATTAAGTGCGGTTAGAAAACTCCTAACGGATGACTAACTTATTTTTAAGAGATTTTCATAGACATTTATCAATTGCACATTAAAGAACAATTTTAGGTGGTTAAAGTGTGTTTATCGTTTTAACTTTCCGAATGATTGTCATGTTAGGATTCCCGAAAGGGATACTAATTGTCTTAAAATGGAAAATTGACCGAATGCTTCTAGTGTTAAACCGACTTAGTTAACATGCTTTGGTTGTGTATTAAGCAAGGCTATTTATCTATTTTCATATTTGAAATCTATTATGTTTTTATAAGTAGTTGTTTATGCTTACTTTAGTTTATTAAAAATCAAACAACTTATGTTTTTACCGGTAGTTTAGTGACAAAGGTCTAGTATTATTCCTCCGCCCATCTCCTTGGATCGATACTTGGTTCTTACCGATACTTTACTACATATATGACGGGGTACACTTGCCTCTTTCGTGTGTTTTTTGATGTAAAAGTAATAATCACTTTTATAAATTTAAAACCAAATCGCGTGTAATTTCATTGCAAAATTATGTATATATACGCACACGTTAGCGGGGGTGCGAATGGCTTGATCCCCTCATATGTAAACTACTATTAATACATTAACCCGGCTACTTAGGATTGTATCCCTGCTGACTTAAACCACTTAGCCGAGGGTAACGTCACCTTCAAAAGAGGGGCCAACCACTTTACGCATTAATAACTTGATTAATTATCTTTCATGTCACACCCCGACAACGTAAAACAACGAAACTGCGGCGGAAACGTCGGGGAGTGGAGCGACAGAATTATTGTTTCACAACCATGGATTCAAAAAGTTTCGTTTTATTGAATTGTTAAACATTTACATTGTCTTTAAAGTTAAATAAACAAGATCACATATCGACTATTATCGTTATTAAGTCACTAAGGCTTTGTCCAGTCCTAAGTGAGCATGCTTCCTAGATGCATTCAACATCATTCGACACCACCTGAAACATATGTTAAAATAAAGTCAGCAAAGAAATGTCGCGAGCACATAGGTTTTGTGTGAGTGTCATGGCTCGTTTACATGTTGAAATAACTCGTACAACTTCGTTAATTGATATTAGAAAACTTTGTTTTGTAAAATGTTTGTATTGTAAAATGAATAACCAAATCAAAACAGATTGGTTATAGTTTTATAAAACCTCGTTGCCATGAATCTTAACTCAAAACATTTGTTTATGTAAACCCAAATCGTAAATCGTTCTCGTAATAAAACTCGTATGGTTTATATTGTATAGTAAACATCGTTGTGTGACATCGTTTAAAATCGTTCGTCCAAGTGAACTAAATATCGCTACGGAATGTAATATGATAAAAACACTTATATATAAGAAGTACCAGTGGCGTATCTTCCATGTCTTCATCATATTACACCCGTCCCGTTATCTAAACACTAACCAAAAACCAATCGTTCATTTAATTCGTTTAACTTGTTTAGATCGTTCAAATCGTTCATTCATTTCAATCGTTCAATCGTTCAAAATCGTTCAATCATTCAAAATCGTTCAATCGTTCAAAATCGATCATTCGTTCAATATCGTTCAATCATTCAAAATCGATCAATCGTTCAAAATCGTTCAATCGTTCAAATCGTTCTCGTTTTAATTAAGAAAACTAACTTTTGGTCGTCTCGCTAATAACATTCAAACCTTCGTAACTCGTCCATCTTCCAACTCGTATTAACAAACCACCAAAGGGTAAGTTAAGAATCAACAGGTTCAGTCGTTACCCACATAACCCCCACACATAACCATGGGTGCAGTCCGATAATGGGATTTGTCAGATCCTATGGTACCATAACCTAATCCTGGTCGGCATGGCCAAAGCTAATGAATGTCATTCGTTATGTAAATACGTCCTACAAGTTCGTTCACATTATCGAAATCATTATAGTTTAATATAAACCATAGTATTCGTTTTTGAAATCATCGTTAAAAGCATCGAAATCGTTTAACACATATGAATCACCCCAAAACAATTGAAAACAGTAAAATAGGGGAACTATGTACTCACATCGTAGTGAAAAGTATCCTTGATTAAATGAACTAGCAAAGCTCGAGTAAACCAAGGAAATCAAATAGCACCTAGTAATCGGATCGCTAGTTAATAAATCGACACTTAAATCGGAAGGTTGGGTAGAATGAGGTCTCGTAAACCAAATGAGTGTTGGAACTCATGTGATATGGTTTAACAAAGCCTACATTCTAAATCAGAACCTATCCTAAGTACTTACGACCCGTTACGACCCATTAAGGTAGTCTATGTTACTTTAACGCGTCGTTCGCGCGAATGCGCGTTCGAGACGCCTAACTAGTCCTATGACAAGTATTATATGCCCTAACATGTTTAAATAGGTTGCATAAGCAGTTTGAATGGCAAAAGTTAAGTTACATATGTTTAAAATCAAATTATGCATGAAAAGGGCATTTTGGTCATTTTCCTAAGGCATACAAACTACCTATCATACAACTAATTAAACTAAGTGACTATAAGGTATAACCTCAGAAGGTTATTCCCTATACAACTATGGTCACAAAATATGCTTGGTCGGATCCTAACGATCGACCAAACGACTCGGGTTCGAAAGCCTAAGCGGTGGTTTAGACCGCTTGACTTTACGGCCCTAGACAAACACTAGACTAAAAGTGACGAGTTAAACATGTTAAAACATGTTTAACTAAGTTAGAAAACAAGTTTGATATCAAAACAAAGTGTTTTGATACCCAAAAGTAGCTTCGTCGCAAAATATGCAAAAACACGTATTTTGACCGAAACTTTGACTCGTCACTTCGACTAATCAACGTGGTAATCAGTAGGTATAGTCACACGGGACTATAACCATCGTGATTACGCTCACGTTGCAAAGTTCAAACGAACTTTGTAATGACCAATTCATGGTCAAAGCAGAAAGTCAAACCCTGTTTGTCTTTCATGCTTGAAAAGCATGAAAGAAGCTTACAAAAGATCTAAGCAAGGAATATTTTATTCAAATTACTCAGGTATGAAGTATTAAACTCTAACTTAGAGCAGATTTTGAATCAACTGTGAGGAATGAAGTGAAGGACCCACTTCTATTTATAGGAAGTTAGGATCAACAAGATCATTCCAAGTGTTTTTGCAAGAATCAAGGTTCAATCCTAGCCATACACTTGTGGAACATGGTTTAGAATACAATGGGAATCCAAAACCAGCTCAAGGTATTGAGAAAATTGCATAAATAACCATGGAAATTAAGCCAGTTGCTGAAACTGGACTGCTAAGTTTTGTTCCCTGTAGCGTGGCGCGCCAGGATGACCTGGTCTTGGCGCGTGGCGTGGGGGAGGCCAGTTCCAAGTTTCCTAAATTGGCAGAACAGGTCCCTACATGCTTAAAACTTATTTTCCGACACGTTTAAGCCCTGTTAACCCCATTTCAACGCTCTAAAATGAAGTTAAAGTATAGGGAACTTAAAATATGCTTGAAAACATCTCGGATGTCGGTTCGTTTGGTCGTACGGTTGCGTTATTCGGTTAATTATGACGAAAACTCGAACGGACACAAAAATGAACCAAATTAAACGACGAATGGTATTTTTTTATTCCAATCACTAAAATAAAATATTTTAATGATTACAAAAATTTTTGGATGTCCGGATTTATTCAGAACGTAAGATATGCGCGAAAATGCAAACTTATGCACTTTTTGACGCTTTTAGTCCCTATTGATCAAATAAGTTTATTTTCGCATACCAAACCCCTCAAAGTATATTTCTAAGTTATGTAAAGGATATTTAAGGTATGTTTAGATTATGATCAAGTTTTGGAATGTTCATTACTGTACAAATCGGCATAGTTTCGCAGTTTGACGTAAATAGTCGCTGCGATCGAATAAACTTGTTTTCGACACACCAAACCATCCAAAACTTATTTATAAGTTATGTAAAGGTTATTTAAGGTATGTTAAGCCTATATAACTGTTCCAGAGTGTTTGTCGCGTTAAAATGATTACGTTTACACATCAGTTTGCGTATAACTTCCTAGAAAGCGATTTAAAGCTTGAAATCCAACTCGAATCAAATCGTAAAATCGTCAAACACAAATACACAAATATTAACACCAAATCACATTGTTTTATTGATAATTGATATTGTTTTACATCGCAGATCATTTACAGATCACAGTTGTTACAGTCTCCCCTACTTTAGGAAATTTCGTCCCGAAATTTTAACTAGAGGAAACTTGTGAAAACAAATGTGGATATTTCGCTTTCATTTGGACCTCACACTCCCAAGTAAACTCTGGGCCAAGTTTGGACTCCCAGTGAAGTTTCACTAATCAAATTCGCTTGTTCTTTAATCGCTTGATTTCACGGTCCATTATCTCCACAGGTTTCTCGACAAAGTGCATCGTTTCGTCAACTTGAATTTGGTCGAGCGGAATGTGAAGATCTGTATCGGCTAAACACTTTCACAAATTGGACACATGGAATGTTGGGTGAATATTCCCAAGTTCATGAGGTAGCTCTAGTCGATAGGCAACCTTTCCAATTCTTTCAACAATCTTAAATGGTCCAACGTATCGTGATGCAAGTTTTCCTTTCTTTCCAAATCTCACCACTCCCTTCCAAGGTGATACCTTGAGTAGGAGACGGTCTTTGACTTGAAATTCCAAGCGCTTGCGTCGCCTATCCACATAACTCTTTTGACGGCTTCTAGCTGTCAGAAGATTATCGCGAATTTTCTTTATTTTATCTGTTGTTTCCAGAATGAGCTCAGGTCCAGTAAGCTGAGCTTCAACAATCTCATTCCAACAGACAGGTGAATGACATTTTCGACCGTATAAAGCTTCGAACGATGCCATATTGATGCTAGCATGATAACTATTATTGTAAGAGAATTAAATCAACGTTAGATGAGAATCCCAATTACCACCAAAGTCTATCACGCACGCTCTAAGCATATCCTCCAGTTTTTGTATCATCCTCTCAGAATGTCCATCTGTTTAGGGATGATAAACAATGCTTAGATTTAGTTGGTTTCCCATAGCAGATTGCATGGTCTTCCAAAAGTGAGATGAAAATCGAGCATCACGATCAGATATGATATCCAAAGGAACACCATGTCGAGATACAATCTCATCAACATAAATCTTGACAAGTTTATCAGCAGATAGATCCTCGAGAATCGGTATAAAATGAGCTAACTTCGTTAATCGATCAATGATAACCCAAATAGCATCGTGACCTCTAGATGTACGCGGTAACTTTGTGATGAGATCCATCGCAATGTTCTCCCACTTCCATACCAGTATCTCTGGTTGTACAAGCAAACCAGATGGTCGTTGATGTTCAGCCTTGACTTTGAAACAAGTTAGGCATTTCAATACATACAAGGCGTCATATTTCTTCATACCAGGTCACCAGTACTGAGTACGAAGATCCTTGTACATTTTTTCAGCGCTAGGATTTATAGAATATCGAGACTTGTGAGATTCGTCCATCACTAAAGTGCGAAGATCGTCTAGTTTTGGAATCCACAAACGATTCTTAAAATAGAGTAACCCATCGTCTTCGTTAATCGATCAATAATAACCCAAATAGCATCGTGACCTCTAGATGTACGCGGTAACTTTGTGATGAGATCCATCGTAATGTTCTCCCACTTCCATACCGGTATCTCTGGTTGTACAAGCAAAACAGATGGTCATTGATGTTCAGCCTTGACTTTGAAACAAGTTAGGAATTTCAATACATACAAGGCAACATATTTCTTCATACCAGGTCACCAGTACTGACTACGAAGATCCTTGTACATTTTGTCAGCACCAGGATTTATAGAATATCGAGACTTGTGAGATTCGTCCATCACTAAAGTGCGAAGATCGTCTAGTTTTGGAATCCACAAACGATTCTTAAAATAGAGTAACCCATCGTCTTTTGTTTCGAGTTTAAGCTCAAGTTGACACGGTAATTCCTTACCCATCAAATTTTGTGCAACACAAGTACGTTGAGCTTGAGAAACACGAGTTTGAATATCAGATAGAGTGCGAACAAAATTAAGCTTGACTCGTTCCCTTCGACTTAGCGCACCGGCTACAACATTCGCCTTACCAGGATGGTAGCGAATCTCGCAATCGTAATCGTTCAAGAGTTCAACCCAGCGTCGTTGTATCATGTTTAGCTCCTTCTGATTTAAAAAGTGCTGGAGACTTTTGTGATATGTGAAAACCACACATTTCGTGCCATAAAGATAGTGTCTCCAGATTTTGAGTGAAAAAAACATAACACCCAACTCAAGACCATGAGTCGTGTAGTTCTTCTCGTGTATTTTCAATTATCTTGACGCATAAGCTATAACTTTGCCTCATTGCATAGGAACACAACCAAGGCCTAGGTTCGACGCGTCACAATAGACAACGAAATCGTTGTTTCCATCGGGCAAAGATAAAACTGGAGCATCACAGAGTTTTTGTTTTAGCATTTGGAAAGCTTCTTCTTGTTTAGGTCCCCACTCAAAAGGCTTATTCTTTTGAGTCAAAGCAGTGAGAGGAACCGCAATCTTCGAGAAGTTCGAAATAAATCGTCGATAATAACCAGCAAGACCGAGAAAAGAACAAACTTCTGTGGGTGTCGTTGGTGTGTTCTAATCCTTAATTGCAGCTATTATGGAAGGATCCACATGAATACCCTGCTCGTTAACAATATGACCCAAAAATTGAACTTCTTTAAGCCAGAATTCACACTTGGAGAATTTAGCAAAAAGTTGTTCCTTCTTCAGGAGTTCCAGCGTCAGACGAAGGTGTTGTTCGTGATCGGCTCGAGACTTCGAATAAATGAGAATGTCGTCAATAAACACAATGATGAACTTGTCTAAATAAGGTTTACAAACCCTATTCATTAAATCCATGAAAATAGCTGGGGCATTCGTCAAACCAAAAGGCATGACAGTGAACTCGTAATGACCATATCTCGTGCGGAATGCAGTTTTGGGAATATCTTCCTCGCGTACAGAAAGCTGATGATACCCAGAACGCAGATCGATCTTGGAAAAACACGTAGCACCTTGCAGCTGATCAAAGAGATCATCAATTCGTGGTAGGGGATATCGATTCTTGATGGTAAGCTTATTAAGCTCAGGATAATCGATACACATTCTGAAAGATCCATCTTTCTTTTTCACAAATAGGACTGGAGCTCCCCAAGGTGAATAACTTGGTCGGATGAATCCTTTATCAGATAACTCTTGAAGCTGTTTCGATAACTCTTGCATCTCAGACGGTTCAAGACGATAAGGTGCTTTCGCAATCGGGTTGGCATTGGGTACAAGATCAATATGAAACTCGACTTGATGAACTGGAGGCAAACCAGGCAGTTCATCAGGAAACACTTCTGGATAATCTCGAACAATCGGAATATCTTGTATACACTTGCTCTTGCCTTTCTCCTCTGTGACATGTTCCAGAAAGGCCACATATCCTTTTCGTAAATAACTTTGGGCTTTCGTACACGGCATGAGTTTCAATCCACCAGATGGTTTCTTGCCATGAACCTCTAAAACTTCACCAGATGAAAGAGGAATACGAACAATCTTATCGAAACAAATCACCTCAGCGTGATGTTTGGTCAACCAATCCATCCCAATAATAATATCGAAACTCCAAAGTTGCATCGGTGTGAGGTCGATAGGAAAAAGATGGTTATCGAGGTTCAATTGACAATCACGAATATTAGAATTGAGTACAAGAGGTTTACCAGTAGCAACTTCGACAGATAAGGGTTTTCTCAGTTTAGTTCTAGGTATCGCAAGCAAAGGCTCAAATGATAATGAAACTAAACTTCTATCGGCACCAGAATCGAAAAGAACACATGCAGGTCGATGGTTAACAAGGAACGTACCATTAACAACCTCGTTGTCAGCTCGAGCCTCAACAGCATTTAAATTGTATGCTCGTCCACGAGCGGGATTCACATTGGCATTGGCATTTGGGTTCGCAAGCCTCGGATAATTGTTGCGGAAGTGACCCATTTCTCCGCAATTATAACATGAACCAGGTGGGAATCTAGCAGCGTTTCCCTGAACCTGTGCTGGATTTTGAGCAGCTTGATTTTGAACCAAACGATAACTGTTGGCTGTATGCCCAAGTTTACTACAAGTGGTGCACTGTTTACAAGCCTGTTGGGTCGCATGATGACCATTGCAGCTATTGCAGTGAGGTGCGGTACCAACATGCTATTTCTTTGCCGAAGGTTGTGCTGGTGGGTTCTGATCATTCTGATTGGTAACTGCAAAATTTTGGAAAGCCTTTCGCTTCCTCGACCTCCTTGACGACTCGCCTTTCTTACCCTTTCCCTTTCCCTTGTCTTGAACGGAATCAACCAACTGCTTCTTATCACCCTTGCGGGTCAGTTTACCTTTTCTGACTTGAGACTCAGTCAGAGTTGCAGCTAATTCAATTGCCTGACGAACAGTCGTAGGATTACTACCAGTTACAATGTCTTTCATAATATCGGGTAGACCATCGATATACCACTCAATCGCTTTCTCCAATGGGGTAACCATAGTAGGACACAACAAACTCAGCTCCTCATAACGATCCCTATACGCACGGTGTGATCGATATCGTTTGGTCGGTCAAAAAAATATTTATAAAAAGTTCCTAAATACCTTAACTAGTTAGGGTAAGTAGGGTGTCGGTCCACGAGGAGTATGTGGTCAGAATTGGTTTTCTATCTAAATTAACTAAATA
The DNA here is from genome assembly GCA_030545235.1 of Helianthus tuberosus. NCBI lineage: Eukaryota > Viridiplantae > Streptophyta > Magnoliopsida > Asterales > Asteraceae > Helianthus > Helianthus tuberosus. Next base: position 150,867,120 of record CM060375.1, read on the forward strand.
AAATAATTAATTGATTGGTTTGGCTGTTTTTTAGAAAATAAAGTCTAAACTAATGTGATTTAGAAAACAATAGTGGTAAAGGTAACCTCCTCCAAACTTCAGGTTCTAGGTTTACAAAATCTCAGTTTAATTCAATAATTGACACCACATAGACATAGTGCGGGAAAGTTGATTAGTTTGATTGGTTACTGAAAACGGGTCTTTGTCATCAGATCTCTTATAAGTCAATTAACCCTATTCACTAGCGTGAATCAACCTACTCTATGTCACCCAATCCGCTACAAGGTTTTGTCATCAACCGAACAAATTTTAAAGTAAGGACTAAAAAACACAAGCAAATAGTTCAAACAAAATCAACACATCAAATTACTTATAAAGGTTTGTCAATCCAAAATTAATTCCAAACATGAATAAAACTGGAAAGAAATAAAACCTAACTGAACCATCTGTCTGGAGGAAGCCACGTATGATTTTAGCCGCTCATGGTTGTGTTGAATCTTCAAAAGCTTGATATGGTCGATGGTGTTGAGTCATGAAGATGAGAGCCGGTTGCCTAACTTCGATCGTAACCGTCACTCCCCTGTGTGATAGTCACGTTATGTCGCCCTTGCTGCTAATTTTCGATGGTGGTGGAAATCCACGAATTCAAGGCCCAAAAAGGGAAGTCCACGTGCACCAAATCAAGCCCACATGTGGCTTAGAAGTCCACCCAACATGTCGCCCAATTATGTGTGTATTGTTGACTTCCTGCCAAAATAATGTTGGCTGCCCTTTTTCGTGATATGTGCTGCCCAATTATTGAGTGGATAATGAATATGTTGGGCCGTGAGTCTTTATGGAGCCAGAATGATGTTCTATGGCTGCTAATAAATCGTGATGAAAGAATTCCCCACAAGTCACGTGCAAGCCATGTCTTCTCTTGGTGATATGTTGTCCCTAATCCATAATGATTGATGGTGATGTTATTTGGTTTTGAGAGCTCACCAATATTACGTGAATCAAGAAGTCCCCTATTCTATTGTTGAGATGTGGACCGAAATAATCCCTTGCACCTCTCTCTATGTATTCACCCATCTATTCGACCCGAAACACATCCCATCTAATGTGCCGCGTCTTGATTTCCATCCGCGATCGTTCCGCTCCATCTTTAAGCATCCTAACTTCACCATATTACACGTCTTACCTGCAAAGCACACAAACACTCGCAATAAACATATTCCAAACATATAATTACCTAAAACGGATCAAATCACGTAAGATAAGCACTTTAGCACCCGTGTTTCACACTCTCCATCACATCCCCACACTTGTCGTTTGCTTGCCCTCAAGCAAATCTGTTTCAAAACTATTTCAAAACCACAAGCGATCAACATGCAAACCAAGCTAAAATGTATCGTCCTTTTACTAACTTTCAATCACACCACAAAACACACCTCTCACAAAAACTCTCGGTGAGAAGAAATATTAGCACATAATGCTAAACCACTCAATGCGTGTGTGTGTTTGTGCGACAATAAGCTTGTATAAAAATCAAGTCTCCTCCTATTGAGTATTTAGCATGCTTATGAATCAAAAGGACTTACGGGTTGTAACGGGGCTAGGTGCAAAGGTAGGAAAATGGTGGAATATATATATATATATATGCGAGAGCTAATTGATTTGACCCGGTTTTTATTTCTACCACTAAACAAAGCAACCATCAAATATATACACAACTTATTCAACATTCTCAACTACTATTGCAACTAAATACTTTTTTTTCATATTTTTCTCTTTCTCTTTCTCTTTTTTTTTTTCATTTCATTTTTTTTTCTTTTTTTTCATAACACATCAAACTCAACAATATATACAAGAACATCAATACTACATTCTAAATCTCCTAAACCGGGTCATCTCAAAAGGTAAAATTTTGTAGGAAGTAGGTTCGGGTCACAACCGAATGGTATAAGGCTCAAACATGGCTTTCTAAAGACCAAACCCCCACCCCTCGCAATACCAAGCTCATATATGTAACGTATGAGGTCCAACCCACCAATCCCACACTCTCACACGTCTAGACGAGGCTACCTAAAAGTCGCCTATCATTTTCAAAAGCATGCTAACTCTAGGATTTAACAAGAATTCGTACACAAGTTCTATTAACACAATAAACACACCGCCACTCAAAACAAAGAACTATCTATAATAATCATATGTGGCTCAAATTCTCACCAAGAAAAGACTAGGAATGGGTATCGGTGTGTCTAGTGGAACAACATCAAGTTTTCAAATGTTGACAATTTTCGCTTGGCTTCACAAAAATTTTAAAATTCCTCAAAAATTCCCCCCATCCCCACACTTGGGATACATTGTCCCAATGTATGGTTTTGAGGGAAAGATCGATTCTAACAAAAAACATTAGCTTTCGCTAATACTCTCAAATCCCAAATTTTTTTTTTTTTATGAAAATTAAAAACACACCACCACTAGCACAACCCACCAAACAAACAAACACATCAAAACACCACCCAACCGAAAAGTTAAACATGAATATATACAAAGGTGCACAAGATGAGAACAAGACACGACCTGATTAGTAAATCAGCAGTGTTGGTAGTGATGCAGCTGCGGTAATCGGACCGGTTCAAAAACATCTCTTGGATTCGCCGATATCTCAACAGGGATGTTGCCAAACATCCCCACACTTGAATCATTGCATCCACGAGGGTTGAAACGTAATAACCTGCCAAAACACAAAACCAAAACAAAACCAAACAAAGCAAAACAAAACAAAACAAAACACAAATACAATACTCTACATCCTCGGGTTGCCTCCCGAGAAGCGCTAAGTTTAACGTCTTCAGCCAGACCTAACCTGGCACTCATGGTGGTTGAGTGGGATGCTTGCACGCCTTCTTCATCGTATCATCACTATCATCAGCACCCATTCCCCAATATTTGTCAAGGAATAACATGTATGCCTCCTCCTCATCCGACGGGTATGATCCTTTCCTTTTCCTCTTCTTTGTTCTTTTTCTCTGTCTCTTCCTTCTATTTTCGTCTAACCCGTTAACCATAAAACACTCTTTCTGACTCTTCTCTTCAGAAGGTCCACTTTGGTCACTAGCTTTAGGTTTAGTCAAACTGGAAAATATTTTAATTGTCATCTTTTGAGACCCAAACCTAAACTTGACCGTTCCTTCAACACAATTAATATTAGCATGAGCGGTGGCTAAGAACGGTCTTCCCAAAATAACTGTTGGTTGATAATTTTTAACACAATCAAGAACAAGAAAATCTACCGGATAATAAAAATCACCAACTTTAATTATCACATCTCGCACAATCCCCCTAGGACTCGTAGGAGTTTGATCAGCTAAAACCACAGTTGTGTCAGCTTTTTCTAATGAACCAAAATCATACTGATCAAATAAACTCCCCGGTAAAATACTAACACTCGCTCCAAGATCCAATAAAGCCCGGTCTATTTTAAAATTACCAACTTGTATAGAAATAATAGGCGCTCCCGGATCTTGGAGTTTCGTGGGAAGAGTACCCAACAAAACGGCATTCACATTATTAGTTAAATCTAATTCTTTTGGAATTTTGTGACGTCGTTTTCTGGAACTTAATTCTTTTAAACACTCAACATTATCGGGATTTTCTTTAATTATTTTTAAAAAAGGTAAATTAATATTTCGCTTTTCGAATTTTTCCCATTTTTCATCATGTGTTGGATCCACTTTTGGTTTAGTTGACACCGGAGCTATTAACGCCGAAGGAAATGGAATGTTAAAGGATTTTTCCACATTTTTAGTTTCTAATTTAGTTTGTGAAATCAAATCCTGATCAATGTCATACTCACTACGCTCCACCACTTTCTCAACCCTTGGTGATGGAGTCTGTTCATTCACATAAAGCTCAGATGATGGTTGAAAACTTACCGTAGTAATGTGTGCACTGTCTGTGTTTTGGGAACTGGAAAACTGATGTGTTGGGTTGACTTGATTATGATTAGATGACGTACCTGAATCTGCGATTACTGCAACTACCCCACGTACATGTGTAACTATCTGTTCAGTTTGTTCCAACAACAATTGATGCCTAGCCTCTAAGATCTCTTGTCGATACATGACCTCTTTGACTATGCTTGTTAGCTCCTTGATAGCTACCCGAATGTCATTCAATTCAGACTGATCCACTTGTCGGCCGATTTGATTATGGCAGTTGTTTGAATAACCCCCTCGTTGATTATTGCACTGGATGTTTTGATTCATCCTGTACTTATTTTGGCAATCTTGAGCCCAGTGACCAAATTCACCACAACACGAACACGGCTCATAATAATACTGGCCATCATCATAATTCACGTCCATGATAGCCTGCACAAGTAACACAACCTCGTGTAATACTGAACAAGAAAAGAGAAAAAAAAATAATAATAATAATTTAGGTTTTTTTTTTTTTTTTTTAATTTTGAAAGAAACTAAACTAAACTAAAAACCAAAACTAAGCGCACTAACTCCCCGGCAATGGCGCCATTTTGATCGATGTCGTTTGGTCGGTCAAAAAAAATATTTATAAAAAGTTCCTAAATACCTTAACTAGTTAGGGTAAGTAGGGTGTCGGTCCACGAGGAGTATGTGGTCAGAATTGGTTTTCTATCTAAATTAACTAAATAAAATAATTAATTGATTGGTTTGGTTGTTTTTTAGAAAATAAAGTCTAAACTAATGTGATTTAGAAAACAATAGTGGTAAAGGTAACCTCCTCCAAACTTCAGGTTCTAGGTTTACAAAATCTCAGTTTAATTCAATAATTGACACCACATAGACATAGTGTGGGAAAGTTGATTAGTTTGATTGGTTACTGAAAACGGGTCTTTGTCATCAGATCTCTTATAAGTCAATTAACCCTATTCACTAGCGTGAATCAACCTACTCTATGTCACCCAATCCGCTACAAGGTTTTGTCATCAACCGAACAAATTGTAAAGTAAGGACTCAAAAACACAAGCAAATAGTTCAAACAAAATCAACACATCAAATTACTTATAAAGGTTTGTCAATCCAAAAGTAATTCCAAACATGAATAAAACTGGAAAGAAATAAAACCTAACTGAACCATCTGTCTGGAGGAAGCCACGTATGATTTTAGCCGCTCATGGTTGTGTTGAATCTTCAAGAGCTTGATATGGTCGATGGTGTTGAGTCATGAAGATGAGAGCCGGTTGCCTAACTTCGATCGTAACCGTCACTCCCCTGTGTGATAGTCACGTTATGTCGTCCTTGCTGCTAATTTTCGATGGTGGTGGAAATCCACGAATTCAAGGCCCAAAAAGGGAAGTCCACGTGCACCAAATCAAGCCCACATGTGGCTTAGAAGTCCACCCAACATGTCGCCCAATTATGTGTGTATTGTTGACTTCTTGCCAAAATAATGTTGGCTGCCCTTTTTCGTGATATGTGCTGCCCAATTATTGAGTGGATAATGAATATGTTGGGCCGTGAGTCTTTATGGAGCCAGAATGATGTTCTATGGCTGCTAATAAATCGTGATGAAAGAATTCCCCACAAGTCACGTGCAAGCCATGTCTTCTCTTGGTGATATGTTGTCCCTAATCCATAATGATTGATGGTGATGTTATTTGGTTTTGAGAGCTCACCAATATTACGTGAATCAAGAAGTCCCCTATTCTATTGTTGAGATGTGGACCGAAATAATCCCTTGCACCTCTCTCTATGTATTCACCCATCTATTCGACCCGAAACACATCCCATCTAATGTGCCGCGTCTTGATTTCCATCCGCGATCGTTCCGCTCCATCTTTAAGCATCCTAACTTCACCATATTACACGTCTTACCTGCAAAGCACACAAACACTCGCAATAAACATATTCCAAACATATAATTACCTAAAACGGATCAAATCACGTAAGATAAGCACTTTAGCACCCGTGTTTCACACTCTCCATCACGGTGTTCTCCCCCATCTTGTTTTAGATCGTCGAATTCTCGTTCCAAAGCCCAAATTTCGTGATGGGGACATAACTCTTTCATCATGAGAGCTCGAAGCTCTTCCCAAGTTTGTGCCATCGCCACATCGGCACCCCTATCATGCATCACACCATTCCACCATGTTAGAGCACGGTTCTCAGAAACACTTGATGCAAACTCAACCTTCCGCTCATTCGGATACTGAACATGTCTAAATGTACTCTCTAGACTCTCGAACCATTGTAGGAGCGTAGTTGCTCCTTGAGACCCAGAAAACTTCAATGGTTTAGCTGAATTAAAAGTTTGGAAACTACACTGAGCATTGTTGTTATTGTTGTAAAAAGAACAAGGAAACATGAGAAACGAGTGAGATCGACAATTAGATAAACAAAAGAGGTATTGAAAACATCGACAAAACACAAGGAAGGAGATCATTCATTCGTTACCTCGAACAAACAAACGATACACAATGACTAATCAAAGTAAATGGGTCAAAATAATTTATCGCGAAGACATGCTTTAGCCTATAAGTGGACACTCACCCCAAGAGTTCCCAGGTAAGAGTGACTGGTCTGATTATGTGGATTTGTACGAACATTCTAGCCTTAGGCAGAAAACTCAGGATACAGGCATCCACCCTTCCAGATTGCACGTGTTCACACTATCTAGACCCAAACCTTGACGAGATTTTGAAAACTTTGAAGGTTCAAAACCATATAAAAAATCATCTACGGAGAGATGATTGGTTTTCAAAGCGGATTTGTTATTGTGTTCTCATTGTGGTTATCACCTAAAGATAGGTGATGATATTTTTTTAAAATCTAAATGCAAGAAAACTTGCGTTAGGGTCCTAGAAAAGTTATAGTCTAGGTTAAAGCATTACTAATAACCTAATTCCCTATAACCATTGGCTCTAATACCAACTCTTCTGTCACACCCCGACCGCGTAAAACAACGAAACCGCGGCAAAAACATCGGGGAGTAGAGCGACAAAATTATTGTTTCACAACCATGGATTCAAAAAGTTTCGTTTTATTGAATTGTTATACATTTACATTGTCTTCAAAGTTAAATAAACAAGATCACATATCGACTATCATCGTTAGTAAGTCACTAAGGCTTTGTCCAGTCCTAAGTGAGCATGCTTCCTAGTCGCATTCAACATCATTCGACACCACCTGAAACATATGTAAAAATAAAGTCAGCAATGAAATGCCAGCGAGCACATAGGTTTTGTGTGAGTGTCAGATTCTTGGCTCGTTTACTTGTTGAAATAACTCGTACAACTTCGTTAATCGATATTAGAAAACTTTGTTTTGTAAAATGTTTGTATTGTAAAATGAATAACCAAGTCAAAACAGATTGGTTATAGTTTTATAAAACCTCATTGCCATGAATCTTAACTCAAAACATTTGTTTATGTAAACCCAAATCGTAAATCGTTCTCGTAATAAAACTCATATGGTTTATATCGTATGCCAAACATCGTTGTGTGACATCGTTTAAAATCGTTCATCCAAGTGAACTAAATAATGCCACGGAGTGTAATATGATAAAAGCACTTCTATATAAGAAGTACCAACAGCGTATCTACCATGCTTTCATCATATTACACCCGTCCCGTTATCTAAACACTAACCAAAAACCAGTCGTTCGTTCAATTAGTTTAACTTTTTTAAATCGTTCAAATCGTTCATTCGTTTCAATCATTCAATAGTTCAAAATCGTTCAATCGTTCAAAATCGTTCAAAATCGATCAATCGTTCAAAATCGATCAATCGTTCAAAATCATTCAATCGTTCAAATCATTCTCGTTTTAATTGTGAAAACAATCTTTTGGTCATCTTGCTTATAACATTCAAACCTTCATAACTCGTCCATCGTTCTACTCGTATTAACAAACCACCAAAGGGTAAGTTAACAATCAACAGGTTCAGTCGTTACCCACATAACCCCCACACATAACCATGGGTGTAGTCCGATAACAGGATTTGTCAGATCCTATGGTACCATAACCTAATACTGGTCGGCTTGGCCAAAGCTAATGAATGTCATTCGTTATGTAAATACATCCAACAAGTTCGTTCACATTATCAAAATCGTTATTGTTTAATATAAACCGTAGTATTCGTTTTTGATATCATCGTTAAAAGCATCGAAATCGTTTAACACATATGAATCACCCCAAAACAATTGAAAACAGTAAAATAGGGGAACTATGTACTCACATCGTAGTGCAAAGTATCCTTGATTAAATGAACTAGCAAAGCTCGAGTAAACCATGAAATCAAATAGCACCTAGCAATCAGATCGCTAGTTAATAAATCGACACCCAAATCGGAAGATTGGGTAGAATGAGGTCTCGTAAACCAAATGAGTATTGGAACTTATGTGATATGGTTTAACAAAGCCTACATTCTAAATCAGAACCTATCCTAAGTGCTTACGACCCGTTACGACCCATTAAGATAGTCTATGCTACTTTAACGCGTCGTTCACACGAATGCGCGTTCGAGACGCCTAACTAGTCCTATGACAAGAATTATATGCACTAACATGTTTAAATAGGTTGCATAATCAGTTTAAATGGCAAAAGTTAAGTTACATATGCTTAAAATCAAATTATGCATGAAAAGGGCATTTTGGTCATTTTCCTAAGGCATATAAACTACATATCATACAACTAATTAAACTAAGTGACCATAGCGTATAACCTCGAAAGGTTATTCCCTATACAACTATGGTCACAAAATATGCTTGGTCGGATCCTAACGATCGACCAAACGGGTCAGGTTCGAAAGCCTAAGCGGTGGTTTAGACCGCTTGACTTTACGACCCTAAACAAGCACTAGACTAAAAGTGACAAGTTAAACATGTTAAAACATGTTTTACTAAGTTAGAAAACAAGTTTGATATCAAAACAAAGTGTTTTGATACCCAAACGTAGCTTCGTCGCAAAATACGTATAAACACATATTTTGACTGAAACTTTGACTCGTCACTTCGACTAATCAACGTGGTAATCAGTAGGTATAGTCACAAGGGACTATAACCATCGTGATTACGCTCAAGTTGCAAAGTTCGAACGAAATTTGTATTGATCAATTCATGATCAAAGCAGAAAGTCATACAATGTTTGTCTTTCATGCTTGAAAAGCATAAAAAGCATGAAAGAAGCTTACAAAAGGTCCAAGCAAGGAAGATTTGATTCAAATTACTCACGTATGAAGTATTAAACTCCAACTTAGAGCAGATTTTGAATCAAGTGTGAGGAATGAAGTGAAGAACCCACTTCTATTTACAGGAAGTTAGGATCAACAAGATCATTCCAAGTGTTTTTGCAAGAATCAAGGTTTAATCCTAGCCATACACTTGTGAACATGGTTTAGAGTACAATCGGAATCCAAAACCAGCTCAAGGTATTGAGAAAATTGCTTAAATAACCCTGAAAATCAAGCCAGTTGCTGAAACTGGACTGCTGAGTTTTGGTCCTTGTAGCGTGGCGCGCCAAGATGACCTGGTCTTGGCGCGTGGCGTGGGGGAGGCCAGTTCCAAGCTTCCCAAATTGGCAGAACAGGTCCTTGCATGCTTAAAACTTGTTTTTAACACGTTTAAGCCCCGTTAACCCCATTTCAAGGATCTAAAATGAAGTTAAAGTATAGGGAACGTAAAATATGCTTGAAAACATCTCGGATTCGGTTCGTTTGGTCGTACTGCTGCGTTATTCGATTAATTACGACGAAAACTCGAACGGACGCAAGAACGATCCAAATTACATGATGAATGGTATTTTTGCATTCCAATCATTAAAATAAAATATTTTAATGATTAATAAAATTTTTGGATATCCAGATATGTTCAGAACGTAAGATATGCGCGAAAATGCAAACTTATGCACTTTTTGACGCTTTTAGTCCCTATTGATCAAATAAGTTTATTTTCGCATACCAAACCCCTCAAAGTCTATTTCTAAGCTATGTAAAGGATATTTAAGGTATGTTTAGCTTATGATCAAGTTCCAAAATGTTTGTTACTGTACAAATCGTTATAGTTTCGCTGTTTGACGCAAATAGTCCCTACGATCGAATAAACTTGTTTTCCACACACCAAACCATCCGAAACTTATATCTAAGTTAAGTAAAGATTATTTAAGGTATGTTAAGCCTATATCACTATTTCGGAGTGTTTATCGCATTAAACTGATTACGTCTATGGATCAGTTTGCGTATAACTTTCCAGAAAGCGATTTAATGCTTGAAATCGATCTCCAATCAAATCGTAATATCATCAAACAGAAATACACAAATATTAACACAAAAACACATTGTTTTATTGATAATTGATATTGTTTTACATCGTACATCATTTACAGATCACAGTTGTCACATTTCAATTTTCCGACCCTTTGGGATTGTATCTTTGCTGAGTCAAACTACTGGGTTGAGGGTAACGTCACCTTAAAAAGAGGGGCCTACTACTATAACTAAGATAATCTCTTAAAAAGTGCAAAAGTGCAAAAACATCAAAGGTTACATTAAAGGCAAGTCGGATCCAAGTGATTCATCTTGTCTATCTGTTTTTATTTTTATTTTTTTAGCATTTTAGTTTTTAATTTCATGTTTAAAATCTTTTCTAAAAATTTTGATTTGATTAGACATTGAGGACAAACCGGTATTAAAAGCTCTTGTGTCCTTGGACGACCTCGTTATCTTACCAACGCTATACTACGCTCACTATGGGTGCACTTGCCCATATGTGTGTTTAGTGTTAGTAGAATATCGTGTTTTATAAATTTAACACTTGACTAATGTGTTAAAAAGGGCTTAAAGTAGTAATAAAAACATAACACACCTAACGCACATGACCATCTTTCCCAACCTATGTTATCCGTGGATGAAGACTGCGTCTACAGGTGTGTGAAATCTTTCCCGAAAGGGACATCTTGTGGGTGAGATGGCCTCTGGCCCAACACATGTTGGACGCTCTTAGCAGCGAGGGGTCGGCGACTGCCTTGGGACTGCTTACTGCCATCACTGAAGTGGTAAACCTTTGGCTAGGGGGGTTATGTCCTAGGGTGCTTGCGGATTTCGTTGCTTCGGCCCCCTAACCCTTTGTTGAAGCCTGATAATGGAATTCGCCCCATTGTTGTGGGGGCAATTTGGAGAAGATTGGTCTCTAAAGTAGCCATGAATAAATTTGGAAAAGAAGTTGTTAAGTACTTGGGGGTCTACCAATTTGGGGTGGGGGTCCCCATTGGGGCGGAGGCGGTGCTGCACAATGTTAACAGGTTCCTTAATTCTTTTCATTCAGATGGCTCGCTGGTCATGCTTACGGTTGATTTTTCCAGCGCTTTCAACTTAGTTGAGCGTTTAGTTTTGCTTCGCGAGGTACATTGCCATTGCCCCTCCATATTCCCGTGGGTTCAATTTCTGTATGCCCAGCCTGCTAGGCTATACGTGAGGAATGATCGCATCGGGGCATTCACAGGGGTCCAGCAAGGGGATCCCTTGGGACCTTTGCTTTTTTACCCTAGCCTTACACCCTTAGTGCTTCAGGTGTAGGAAAACTACAAACTCTCCTTCCATGCTTGGTACTTGGATTACGGGACGGTTATTAGGGATGTTATTCAGGTTGCTAAAGCTCTTGAAATAATCGGTTCGGAGGGTCCAGCCTTGGGGCTACGACTTAATATTAGAAAAACTTAGATATTTTGGCCGACATGCAACGGAGTGAAGGTCTGGCCAGGGCTTTTCCCCAGAGAGACTGGGAGGCCGGAGAGAGGTGTCAAACTGCTTGGAGGGGCAGTCAGCCGTGATGCCAGTTTTATTAGTGGTCTAGCGGCTAAGAGGGTAACACGAGCTGTTGACATTATGGGGCGCCTTCCCTTGTTATGGGATCCTCAAAGCGAACTCCTTTTGCTTAGATCTTGCATGGGGATTGCAAAGTTGCTATTTGGTTTGCGAACTTGCCATCCCCCTTTGTGGATGATGTTGTTTCATGTTTTGATAAAGGTCTTTGGGAGGTAATAGAAGACATTGTCTTATGTGGGGGGTCTTTTTTGGTGAACTCTGGTGGTGGATTGCGACCTTTCCGATGCGGCTTGGTGGGTTGGGCCTTCTCTCGGCCTGGGATGTGGCTGCCTATGCCTTTGTGGCTTCCAGGTCTTAATCTTAGGAGTTGCAGGACCAAATCTTACGTAACATTGGGGTTGCTAACACTGACTCGAATTATGCCAGCGCCTTGGAATGCTTGCATGAATCTCTCCCTGACTCTGATCTCGACGATTTCTCTAACAAGGACACCGCCCATAAAAAGCCACATAAAACTTTGGCGAATGCCCTTTGTTGTCAAATAGCACAAAGCTTGGGAGAAGATTTCTATTTGCCCCCCTGTAAGAAAGCCGTCATTGAATGCCTACAGAGGCCTCACGCTCAGGATTTCTTAACTGTTATTTCTATTGAAGGTCTGGGTTAACGTATGTCAGCGGTAGAGTACCGGTCAATCCATAAGTACCGTCTAATGATCCCCATGTTCCCGAATGATGAAACTTGCCCAGTCTGTTGTAAAGCATGTCTAGATAAATACGGGAAGCATGCGTTACACTGTAGAGAGTTGTCAGGGTTTAAGTATTGCCATGACTTTGTTCGAAGCGCGTTAATGGATATTCTTAGATGAGCAGGGATCTCGGCAAAGAAAGATTCACCTGTTAATTTTCTTATGAACCTGGCGGAAGGGAGGTCCACCCTACGCTTGGCTGATGTGCTAGTTTTTGGTTGGGAGGGCGGGAAACATGGTTGTGTCGATCTCACAGGTGTATCCCCTCTAGCCGGGTTCCAGAAAAATGGGTTTGTGGCGAGGCAAGCGGTACTGAAAGCAGAGTCAAAGAAGGTGGAAAAGCACGCGAAAGCTTTTGAAGATAACCAGCATGACTTTGTCCCCCTTGCGTTTGACACGTTCGACTCCTTGGCGCCAGTGGCGGTTTGGTTGTTGGCTAGTGTTCAGCATGTGGTCCACAGCAACTTTTCGACCCCTCAGGGGCGAGGCTTTGTTTTTAGTAGATTAGGGTTTTCTATTCAGAAGGGTATGATGTCGCAGTTTGTTGCCCGTCTACCTACTATCCATATGTAATTTGCCTTGTTGATTGCAATGAAACTCAAATCGTTAAAATAAAAAAAAATTATTAATAATAAAAGTCATATTGGAGAATTTTTAAAATAGTAACAAGTGATATTAATGTTATACATTCTAGTTTAGAATTTAAACTCATTGACATGCATTATTTAATGAATATTCAAACTCTTCTAATATATGGATATTAATTATTATTATCATTAGTATCTGTTAACAGAGAAGCTGAAATGAATAGTGTCTGCTATACGTGTCTTACCCATTTACATGTATTGATGTTTCAGCCATCTTTCTCCTGATCTTCCACCTCACCCGCCCTTCTCAAAAAAAGATAGGCAGCCAACAAGAAAGAGAAATAGGAGAAATAGATTAGAGATAGAGAACATAGAGAGAGAAAGATATGCGAAAGATTTAGAGAGCCCGAGAGCCAGCGACTCTCCCGAAATCGGCCCCCACACGACGACTTCGATGAGCCTAGGGTTCAGGCGTGAACCATGATGACGGTGGTGTGGTGAATCAGCTTAAAAACCACGTCTTGCTTCACCACTCCATATTTCACGAAAATGACGACGATCAACCAGCTAGGTTCCGATCAGGTTACAACAGGTTCCGGCAAGTTCTAGTTAGCCCTTTTCTCTTGCATGTTCACTATTTGGTTGGGCCCGTTGTCCATGAACATTTATCTGACGAGACATGTTGATCTGATGAGTAGGTAACCTCTAGTGAGATCCGGTGAAGATTTCAGTGCTGCTAGGTCTCTGTTGTTCATCATCACACTACACATTCAGACTTCGTCTTGGCCAGTGAGTTTTTTTTTGTTTGCCTTTGTTTTCAGACGGTGATATTCAGCAAGTATAGTTGGTACGATCTCTTTCAGACCAACTCTTCATCCAACCTTCTACCTTCCACCGGAGCCACCAACGCCGCTGCCGTTGGACCACCGGTGCCACCTTCAATCAATTTTCAGACATAGAAGGACTGTGGATTATTTCTTTTCTGTTGTGGATTATTTCCTTTTGTTTTTCTTGATTGATTCAGGGTTTGTGAATCGAGTTCTTTCTTGTTGTTTAATCGATAGATTTTTTGTATTTTATTTTTATATGACCCTAACCTCATCAAACCAAGATCCACAGACCCTGTCTTTCTTTCTCTCTCTCTACTTTTAATTTCCCCCCAAATTAGTTACGTAATTTATTTTCAAATTTCATAAATTTTACCGGGTTTGAACTAAAACCAGTCTTTGAAACCCTAAAAAGTTACCCAAAACCCAACTGATTGTTTCTTGAGTTGGGTTCTTTTGGTCAAGATCGAAAACGATTTTCTTGTTCTTGTTCTTGTTTTACAACTGGTCAAACCCGACAAACATATTGGGTTGTAGAGTTCTGATTTTTTTGTGGGTTATAAGGGAGACCAAACCCACCAGTTTGTCCGAAGCTTCAGTACTTCCAGCGGTTCACGTCTAGGAAATCTCTCTCAGGCCAGATGCTTTCATTTCTAAAAAATACCCTAAATATAAAGTCTAATAATAATAGCAGAAATTTTGTGTGCCTCTTGTGTGGCTTATTGTGATTTCTTGTTAACTGTGTCGCATGCTAAGTGTATTACTTGGCCATGGTCATCTATACTATTTATTGTCATTGTATGCTTGTTGTTGCGGATTATATATTTTTGCCATCTGTGTACTTTGTGGTGCCCGTTGTTTGTTACCGTGTGGTTAGTTGTTAGTTGTAATCATAGTCAATAGAAACCATGACTTTTACTTGAGATCATGTCCAAGGATGAGAGGTGCAGGTAAGGGTAAAGTTAGAGAGTGTAGTTTACGGGTGGCGTCTTGGAACGTAGGAACTCTTAGTAGTAAATTGTTGGAAGTGATAGACACACTTAAAAGATGTAGGGTACAGATAACGTGCCTTAAGGAGACTAGGTGGATAGGACATAGAGCAGAATAGCGCAATGGGTATAAGTTGTATTCCGGGTCTGATGGGGCCGTGAACGGAGTAGGATTTTTGGTGTCTATAGAATTGCATAAGAATGTAATTGAGGTGATACGACACAATGATAGAATTATGGTGTTAAGTTTACTATTAGGTGAGCAAGTAGTGACAGTGGTATGCGCCTATGCACCACAAGTGGGACTAGGAGAACAAGAGAAAAGAGAGTTCTGGGATTGTCTAGATGTAGTAGTAAGGGCCGTACCTAGGCAGGAGAAAATTTTTATAGGAGGAGATTTTAATGGGCACATTGGTAAGGATAGTGATGGCTTTGAGTTGGTACATGGGGGTTTTGGTTTCGGCGATAGGAATGACCCTAGAGACCTTCTAGACTTTGCGGCAACTCACGACCTACGTATTATAAACTCGTTCTTTAGGGAGAGGGAATCTCATTTGATCACTTTTAGTAGAGGAGGACTTAACACGCAAATAGCTTATCTTTTGATGAGGCAGGAAGATCGAAGGATGTGGATAGACTGCAAGGTTATACCAAGGGAGACTATAGCGGCTCAACACCATTTGCTGGTAGCAGATATAGCCCTAAAAGTAAGGCTAACTAAGGGGGAGAGGAAACCTGACCTAGGATCTGTTGGGGAGACCTGAAGGGATAAAAATTTACGATGTTTAGAGATAAAGTTAACTCGATCACATCGATGCAACTAGGTGATGATGCAAACCGGATGTGGGAGGATATGGCGACTACGATCACTACAGTGGAGAATGAGACGCTAGGGGTCACAACAGGAAAGACTAGTGGGCATAAGGAGTCCTGGTGGAATGAAGATGTGCATACCAAAATAAAGGATAAGCAATAGAGTTTTAGAGATCTTTTGTGGTGCACACATGAGGAGGAGCGGCTGAGGGTGAGGGAGATATACAAGAAGGCGAAATGGGAAGCGAAAAAGGCAGTGATCGAGGCAAAAAACACAGCCTATAAAAAATGTATGAACGTTTGAAAATGAAAGAAGGGGAGCATGATATTTCAAGATTTCCAAAGCTAGGGAGCGAAGAAGACATGATCTAGGAGTAGTAAAGTTTATCAAAGGAGAGGATGGACGTGTTTTAGTTAAGGCACATGACATTAAGTTGAGATGGCAAACCTACTTCCATAATCTTTTCAATGACGGTAGGGCATACCAACAAGATAGCTGCAATCCCAGGACTCAAAGGCGACAACAGAATAATTGCTACTGCAGGAGGATCACACATGAATAGGTGACGATGGTACTTAGGAAGATGGGAAGAGGCAAGGCAGTGGGGTTGGACAACATAACGATTGAGGTGTGGAAGTGTTTGAGGGAAGAAGGAGTCCGATGGTTAACACTTTTGTGGAGGAGTATTGTCTTGGTGCCTTTATACAAGAATAAAGGAGACGCTCAATGTTATGGGAACTACAAGAATAAAGGAGACGCTCAATGTTGTGGGAACTACAGAGGAATCAAACTGCTAAGTCACACTATGAAGCTCTGGGAGAGGGTCATTGAAACTATAATTAGAAGAGAAACTCAAGTTTCAGTAAACCAATTTGTTTTCATGAAAGGGAGGTCAACTACAGAAGCGATACATATTCTAAGGAGATTGATGGAAAAATATAGAGCGAAGAAGAAAGATTTACATATGGTGTTCATAGACCTTGAAAAGGCATATGACATTGTCCCACGGCAACTGATTTGGGATAGTTTGGAGGGTCGAAGGCTACCTGGGAAGTATATAGACATGATTAAGGATACATACGATAGAACGAAAACTAGTGTCCGCGCGCCTGTAGGGGATACAAACTTCTTTCCTGCAGAGGTAGGACTCCACCAAGGGTCTGCATTGAGCCCTTTTCTTTTTGCGGTTGTATTGGATGAGTTGTCCAAGTTGATTCAGGAGACACTTCCGTGGTGCATGCATTTTGCAGACGATATTGTGTTGATTGCAGAGACTAAACAGTGCTTGAACGCGAGGGTAGAGGAGTGGTGAGTAGCTCTAAAGGGCAATGGCCTAAGGATTAATCGATCTAAGACTGAGTATCTTGTCACACCCCGACCATGTTAAAACAAAAAACCATGGCGGAAACATCGGGGAGTGTCGTAACAGAATCATTGTTTCACAACACAAGGATTGAAGTTTCGTATTATTGAATTAAGTTTATTACATTGTCTCGAAATATAAAAGCAAAACATGAACATATTGTCCTACATTGTTATTAAGTCACTAAGGCCTCGTCCATTCCTACGTGAGCATGCATCAATATCATCATCAAACATCATCATACAACAGTAACTGGAACATATGTGAAAATAAGTCAGCATAAAAGTGCCGGCGAGTACATAGATTTTGTGAGTGTGTCAGATTCATGGCTTTGAGTACATATTGCAAAACCTCGTCCAACTATGAGAGTTGTCTAGTGTATACCTTGAAATCAAAAGTTTTTGATTATTGCAATATGTTTTATCAACTTTACAAGTTGATATTTGTGTAAACCAAAACCATTGTAGCCATGAATCTTGACTGAAAACATTTGTCTTTGTAAACCAAGTGGTAAATCGTTGTTGAAAGTAAACATTGTATGGTTTATATATTTAAGTAAACCTTGTAGTGTAACATCGTCCTGAAAACATTCGTCCAAGTGATTTAGATAACGCAACGACATGCAATGTGTTAAAAGCACTTATATATAGGAAGTACCAATGGCGTATCCACCATGCTTTTATCACATTACACCCTCCCCGTTACCTAATCACTTACCATAAACCAATCGTTCATTTTGTTCAAATCGTTCACATAGTTCAAATAGTTCCAATGGTTCAAATAGTTCAAATTGTTCACGTAGTTCAAATAGTTCCAATGGTTCAAATAGTTCAAATCGTTCACATAGTTCAAATAGTTCCAATGGTTCAAATAGTTCAAATCGTTCACATAGTTCAAACAGTTCCAATGGTTCAAATAGTTCCAATGGTTCAAATAGTTCAAATCATTCACATAGTTCAAATAGTTCCAATGGTTCGTGTTTTAATTGTGAAAACTAACTTTTGGTCGTCTTGTTGAATACATTCAAACATGTGTGACTAGTCCTAATCGTTCAACTCGTATTAATAAACCACCAAAGGGTAAGTTAACAATTCATCAGTTTCTGTCATTACCCACATTACCCCCATAACCATGGTGATAGTCCGACAACGGGATTTGTCAGATCCTATGGTACCATAACAGCCTACGGTACCATAACATACTACTGGTCAGCTTAATCATAGCTAATGAATGTCATTCAATTGTCATTCGACCAACGCCCCAACAAGTTCGTTCACATTATAGAAAACGTTGTGTTTAATATAAACCATAGCTTTTGTTTTGGAAACTCGAAATCGTTTAGCACATATGAATCACCTCAAAACATTTAAAAGCGGTAAAAGAGGGGAACTATGCACTCACATAAGTTTGCAAGGTATCCTTGATTAAAGTGAACTAACAAGCTTGGGCAATCAAGGAATCAAGTGGTACCTAGTATCGGATCACTATGTTAATAAATCGGCACCTAAATTGGGAGATCGGGTAGAATGAGGTCTTGTAATCCAAATGAGTATTGGAACTCATGTGATATGGTTTAACAAAGCCTACATTCTGATTCAGAACCTATCCTAAGTGCTTATGACCTGTTAAGGTAGTCTACGCTACTTTAACGCGTCATTCACGTGAATGCGCGTTCGAGACGCCTAACTAGTCCTATGATAAGTATTATATGCACTAACATGTTTAAATATGTTGCATAATCAGTTTGAGTGTCAAAAATTAAGTTACATATGCTTAAATTCAAATTATGCATGAAAAGGGCATTTTGATCATTTCATAAGGCATATAAACTACCTATCATACAACTAATCAAACTAAGTGACCATAAGGTATAACCTTGGAAGGTTATTCCCTATACAACTATGGTCACAAAATATGTTTGGTCGGATCCTAATGATCGACCAATCGGGTCAGGTTTGAAAGCCAAACACTGTTTGAATTTCTTGCTTGAAAAATATAACCAAGCATGAAGGAAACTTACAAAGGGTCCAAGCTTCGAGATAGAACAAAGAAAACTCAGGTATGAAGCCTTCAACAAGTGTGAGAGCTTCAACTTAGAGAAGATTTGTGATGATGAACAAAGATAATGGCAAAACCCAATGGCTATTTATAGAAATATTGAATCAAAAGGATCATTCCAAGTGTTTCTAATCAAGATCTTGGCCTTACACTTGTTGGACAATGCTTGGGTAACTTGGGGAACACATAAACCAGCTCATGGTATTCAAAATCTATGGTTAAAATCAATGGAAACAGGCTGTTTGGCTTAATTCATTGAATCTTCCAGGTACATCAGTCGCTTCCCGCGAAGACAGAGGCATAGGCCTTCGCGCCCCGCGACCTCCTGCTATACAGAAGTTTCAAAATTGACAAAACAGGCCACTGCATGCTAAAAACTTGGTTTTCGATGCATTTAGCCCCTGTTAACCCGATTTCAAGGCTCTACAATGATGTTAAGGCATATGGAACATGAAATATGCTTGAAATCATCTCGTATGTCGGTTTGTTTGGTCGTACAATCACGTTATTCGGTTAATTACGACGAAACTCGAACGGACACGAAAAACGATCCAAATTACGTGACGAATGGTATTTTTGCATTCCAATCACTAAAATAAAATATTTTAATGATTACAAAAATTTTTGGATGTCCGGATCTGTTCAGAACGTAAGATATGCACGTAAATGTAAACTTATGCACTTTTTGACGCTTTTAGTCCCTATTGATCAAGTAAGCGCATTTTCGCATACCAAACCCCTCAAAGTCTATTTCTAAGCTATGTAAAGGATATTTAGGGTATGTTTAGCTTATGATCATGTTTTGGAATGTTCGTTGCTTATACGAATAGGCAGACTTTCGCAGTTTGTCACAAATAGTCCCTGTGATCGAATAAACTTGTTTTTGCCATACCAAACCCTTCAAAACTTATTTCTAAGTTATGTAAAGGTTATTTAAGGTATGTTAAGCTTATGTCGCTATTCCGGAGTGTTTGTCGTGTTAAACTGATTACGTTTGCGTATAACTTTCCAGAAAGCGATTTAGAGCTCGAAATCGAACGAGAATTGATATGTGTAACTGTCATATGTATTTGTACAAATCCCAAGAATGAAACACAAGATTTCATTAGGTTCGTATATGTATGGTGGTCGTAGTGTCACAAATGTCACATATTTACACCGTGATTTCAATGGTGTAGCCGATGATGATGACACCCAAATCACCATTGAGGATCAATTGGTTTCGCAGGCAACTAAATTTAAATATTTGGGGTCGTTTGTACAAAGGGATCGTGACATAGATGGAGGGTAGCCAGTGGGGTATTGTGCGATAGGAGGTTCCAACTAAACTAAAGGGGAAATTTTACAGGGTAACAGTTAGGCCTGCTATGCTATATGGAATAAACTGTTGGGCTATCAAGAAGACACAAGCGCGCAAGATGGAGGTAGCAGATATGAGGATGCTAAGGTGGATGTGTGGACACATGAGGTTATATCGAATAAGAAATGAGGTTTTTAGGGAAAGATTACGAATGGCTAGTATATCAGATAAGATTAAGGATGGGAGATTGAGATGGTTTGGGCATGTGAAGCGGAGGCAAACGACTACACCAGTTAGAGTAGTGGAAACTCTGTGAGTGCATATGTTTATCGCTTGCGTCAATCACATATCGTAGCTGAAACAAATGATACAAGACAGCTGAAAGGACCATAGCATGCCTTCGTACGAAGGCAGGACCTCTATAAAGAGGAGTCTTGTGTTTGTCATTTGTAATCTTTTGAGCAACTTTGAGGCGAAGCTCTGCTCGTTTGATTTCGTGGTGTAACTCTATCAAATCAGTAATAGAAATCAGTTATAATTACATCCTTGTGTTCTATCCACACACATGATTGGATTCCGCACATATCACGTGTCGGTGTGCATTCAACGGTTGAAGATTCGATCCAGGGTTCGAATTCACAAGTGGTATCAGAGCGGGTGATTGTTTGCACGGATCAGAGACACTAAGATTCAAGTTTCAACATCAAATTCAGATCCAAAATCATCATTTTCTACTTATATCTTCTTCTACACTTCTTCTACATTTCTCTTGAAACTTAAAACTCAGATCTACATAGTTTTACAGGTTAAAATCGACTGATTTTTGAATATGTTGTGTGAAAAACGTTTTTGAACAACCTACAAAGTTTCAGATAAAAAATTGAACATAATCATATTCAAATTAGTGAAAAACTATGAAAAACGTGTAAGGACTCTCAAAAATTTCCTAATAATAACCGTAAGTGAAAACCCGGACCCCTGAAACCTTACCCTACATCAAAAATCAAGAAAAACAAAACTTACAGGTTTCAGGCGGGCCGCGTAAGAGTAAGCCTTGTCTTACGCGGGCCGCGTCAATTCTGGGTTTGACCCGATAAACATTCCCGAGCCACGTAGCCACCAACTGTCGAACCTACTGATGACAAATCAAGCCTACTCATAGACTGGGCGGCCACGCGGGCCGCGTAAGATATAGGGGATAGGTTACACGGGCCGCGTAAGGCCCTAATTTTACCTATAAATAGCCTGTTGCATGCACTGTTCTCTGGTGTCGATCAAAATTTCAAAAACGAAAGTATTTCATTCTGAAGTCGAAATTTCATATATAATTAGCGAGGCGCTGCTCCGATACCGGGTATTAACTCGATCGCTGCTACGATTCAATGTCCGATTGATTAAACTATCCAATGGATGTTTAAGTGCTGCCCACATTAGGGTTTATGCTTTATCATTCGTCGTTAATTCGATGGATGTTTAAGTATCGCACTTTGTCATTCGCTGTGAAGGTTTAATCTCGTGAGTTATCGTAAATGCTGTATTAGTTACTAACCGAGTTCGTGTGCATATTATTAAATTTAGGTTATAAAGGCTAATCAGTAGGCTAAGCTCTGCTCATATAAATCTGCAAAGTGAGTCATTCTCTTTTTATCAACATGCTTTATAAATTCTTAAATATTTTCAAGGTTATAATTACAGGGATTAAGTCTTTGTAATCACCAAATTACAGCCGGTATGTGGGGTTTTGTATACATTACTTGATAAACTTCACCATTGGACAACGGGGTAGCCAAGGGGTGATATGACCAAAGTCACAGACACCATTGGACTCAGAGGTTACCAATGAATGTCGAGTGACA
Organism: Helianthus tuberosus; assembly: GCA_030545235.1. NCBI lineage: Eukaryota > Viridiplantae > Streptophyta > Magnoliopsida > Asterales > Asteraceae > Helianthus > Helianthus tuberosus. Next base: position 150,889,445 of record CM060375.1, read on the forward strand.
AATACTGTGGGTAGTTGGTTGATATTGAAACATTGTAATCACCCTTAATACTGTAAATTATAACAAACGAGTCGTTTTAGAAACAAGAATGATTCACCAGTATTTCCCGCTGACAAAACCTTTTTCAAACATGTTTCAGGTGATCTAGTGTGATCCAGGAAAAGTGCCGCGAAGCACTACAAAGCTTAAGGAAGTGGCTCAGTATAAAATAAAGAAACATGTTTTGATAAATAAAGATTTCTCAGTGAAATCATATGATTGTAAATTACCGGGGTTTTATCCCGAGTTGTGAAATAAAATAATCGGGAAAATAACAGTTTTAAAAAGATCCTGAAGAAATCTTCCGCTGTTAAATAAATACCACGGGATTTTCTGTCCCGCGGCTCCTGAAACGGGTCAAACCGGGTCGGGGGCCGTGACAGAAAATGGTGGTATCAGAGCCACTGATTTAAGCCAATTAAGTATTTAGAAAATACTTAATTTTATTAATTGCTATTCTGTGATTATGTGTTTTATTAATTGAATATTTGTGTACAGTATGGGTAAGCAAAAGCTTTCAAATATCTATTTTAAATTAGATAGGTCAGTAAACGAGAAGGGAAGTTCATCCCAAACAAATTCCTCAAAACTTATGCAAATCCCGAAGAAGGAATATTTGTCCGAAAGGCACAATATGAGGAACCACTTTCTCCTAATAAAAGAAGTTTGATTATTAGGAAAAGTCAGGAGAAATTAAAGAAATTACAACCAAAAGAAAAGAGAGTTAATCATAAAACCCAAGAACTAGGCAGTAACCCACCATGGGAAGACAAGTTAGATGAAAAATGGGCAGATCTCTATATGCTAGCTACTGTAGCAGTAAATGCAAATTTTTAAATACTTTGATTCAAGTTTTAGCACCCTTATTACCTACAAGCCAGAAACCTTATCTAGTAAATAAATAAATTTACAAGTAAACCCTAGTGTGTTTTAAATTTGCAGTTGTGTTTGTAGTCACACGGTATGCAATAATATTTAAAGTTTATTTATGAAAATTTTTATAAAATTTTAACTTAGCAATTCTTTTGTATTTTATGCTAAACAGCATGAATGACTTGTCTGAAGCCCTTCAGAATTTAAATCTCTATCCGGTGAAAATAGAGGTTTCGAGAGATTTTAATAGGTATATCCCTGATATAGAAGAACCTATGGAATTCAACGCTCCACCTTCAGAAAAACCCAAGCCTAAGAAAAGGAGAAGATTCGTGGGATGGAGGCGTGTGCGCAGGAGGAAACCCGCGACGAGGAAGATTCCTAAAATAGAAAATCCCTTAGACAAAGGGAAGGGAATTGAAGTCGGGGAAGGTTCTAGACAAATGGAAATGCAGTTTTGGGAATATTCTAGGCAAATGGAAATGGAGATTGGAGAAGGTTCTAGGCAATCCAAGATAGAAATTGGGGAAAGCTCTAGACAAATTGAGAATTTACCATTTCAGGAAGAATTGGATCGTGCATTGGCAAGCTGTGATGTCATCAGGCCTATTAATAATAATCTCCACCCTTATCCTGCTGAAACACAACTACCAATAAATTTGGAACCAGCAATCCCAGAACCTATAATTCATACCCAACCTCTAGGAATAGACGAGTGGTGGACTAATGATTGGCAGTTCCAAAACCTGCTCATCAGTCCTTATTCCTTTCTTCCTCAATTTGACCCGGAACCTATACCAAACCCACCCATGAGCAATGAAAACCTAGCTGAACTCCTCCACTTTGGCGAGGAATTGGTGGATGCAGGAAATAGGATCAGGGAAGTAGGAGAACAGATTTCCTGGAAATACGACGAGAGGGAACGTCGTTACTGAAATACCAACTGATGAAGGATAGTGGGTTTGTGAAAATGTGGTTGTATAATAAATACTAAAATATAATCTTATAAAATAACTCCAAATAAAACTTTGTAAGATAAATGGTATGTATTGACACATAATATAAAATATAAAAATGGGAATCGAGAAATCGATAGTTTTGGCTATATGTGCGTTGTGAAATTTGTATGATTGTTTTGTGTAAAATTGTTATTTATTCGGTACTAATAAAATATATATATTAGTTATCAGATGGAAAACGCTAATAATGAACCAGTTAACGAGGTTAATCAATCTGAGCAACATCCGGAGGATCAATTTATGACTAGGCAAGATATAGAAAATATTGTTGCTCAAGGAATAGCCAATGCTATTCCAGCAATCCTGGCTGCTGCCCAGAAACCTGCTGAACCTCAACAAATCATTCCTAGCCAACGTATTTCTGAAGATAACTTTAGTAATAGCATAAACGGAGGCGGTAATCATTACGATGATGATCCACTGCAAGCTCCGCTCCCTAAGAAAATGAAAGCTACAACGCCTGGTTGCACTTACAAGGAATTTCTTGCTTGTAAACCCGTTGAATTTGCAGGCAATGAAGGAGTGACTGCAGCACTGCGTTGGTTAGAGAAAACCGAGGCAGTAATCACAATAAGTAAATATGACAAGGACGACAAGGTCATGTACGCGTCAAATCTTTTCAAAGAAGCGGCGCTAGAATGGTGGAATACAGTACTTCAAGCTAAAGGAAGAAATATGGCCTATGCCATGAACTGGGAAGAATTTAAGAGTCTTGTAGAAAGAAAATTCTGTCTCGAATATGAAAAAGATCAAATGGTGAATAAGTTCCTAAACCATCGAATGACGGGTGTAGATTGTCGAGGATATACTTCGACATTCTTTGAATATGCTAGAGTGGTACCAACACTGGCTTCGCCAGAACCGGTACTCATTTCTCGCTATATTTGTGGACTGAATAGTGAAATCCGTAACATCGTTAAAGCTGCGAGATCTCGTACTATTGACGATGCGGTAGAATTAGCTAATACCCTAACTGATGAACTGGTACGCACAAGAGATGAAAACAGGAAAAAGGAACTGGCTCAGAAAATTACCCAAGGATTTCTTACGGGTAATACTAGCAGTTTCAAAAGAAGAGGAACAGGGCAATCTTCAAATTCGCCGTTCTGTAGGAATTGCAAAAAGAAACATTATGGAAGATGTAATGTAACCTGCAACTTTTGCAAAGCCATAGGGCATCGTGAAGAAGACTGTAGAAAGAAAACAAGAATCTGCTTTAACTGTGGCGAAGCAGGACATTTTAAAACCGAATGTCCTAAATTGGTCAAACCAGCAGACAACAAAACCAAGACGGCCGACGGAGCTACTAAAAAGAATGTTAGAGCATTCCAATTGACCAATCAAGAAGCAGAACTCATTCCAGATGTGATAGCTGGTACGTTCTTAGTTCACAACATTCACGCCAAAGTATTATTTGACTCTGGTGCAAACCAAAGTTTTATAAATACTTCGTTCTGCCAAGCTCTTAACTTACCTTTAACCGACCTTAGGAAGATTTTTACAGTCGAAACGGCAGACGGAAATTCTATTAACATAGATAAGGTTTTGCAAAAAGAAAATATAGAACTTTCAGGTCATAAATTTCATGCAAACCTATTTCCAATGAATTTAACTGGATTCGATGTCGTATTAGGAATGGATTGGTTAGTAGCCAACCATGCTCGAATCCTTTGTGATAAAAATTCCATAGAGATTCAGGCACCTACCGGAGAAGTACTTATGATTACAGGAGATAAGCCACGTAAACCCATGAAGTTCATATCAGTAATGAAAGTTGCTAATTATGAACGAAAGCAAGGAATAGTATATATGATTTCAGTAATCATTAGTACTAAGGGTAAAGAACTTAAGGAGATTCCTGTAGTCTCAGAATACCCAGATGTATTCCCAGAAGAATTACCAGGATTACCACCAGATAGGGAGGTAGAATTTAGAATTCATCTAATTCCAGGAACTATACCGATAGCCAAGGCACCTTATCGGTTAGCACCCACAGAAATGTTAGAACTGAAAAAGCAATTAGATGAATTACTAAGGAAAGGTTTCATACAACCTAGTTCATCCCCGTGGGGAGCACCAGTGTTGTTTGTAAAGAAAAAGGATGGTTTGATGAGAATGTGTATTGATTATAGAGAATTGAATAAGGTTACAATTAAGAATCGATACCCATTACCTAGGATTGATGATCTTTTTGATCAACTTCAAGGAGCTAGATATTTTTCTAAGATCGATCTACGCTCTGGATACCATCAGTTGAAAGTACAAGGAGAAGACATACCTAAAACTGCTTTCAGAACTAGGTATGGTCATTACGAGTTTACAGTCATGCCCTTCGGATTAACGAATGCACCTGCCGCGTTCATGGACATGATGAATAGAATCTGTAAACCGTATTTGGATAAATTTGTAATTGTTTTTATTGACGATATACTTATTTATTCAAAAATTCAGGACGAACATTGTCATCACTTGCATGCACTCTTAACTTTGTTAAGAAAAGAAAAGTTGTATGCCAAATTCTCGAAGTGTGAATTTTGGTTGCAAGAAGTACAATTTTTAGGACACATGGTGAATCACGAAGGTATTCATGTAGATCCTGCTAAAATAGAGGCAATTACTAAATGGAAGGTTCCGCAATCCGCAATGGAAATTAGAAGTTTTATAGGTTTAGCCGGATACTATAGACGGTTTATTAAAGATTTTTCCAAAATAGCTGTACCGTTAACTAAGCTAACCTGTAAAACAGTTAAGTTTGAACGGGGACCAAAGCAAGAAGAAGCTTTTAGGATTCTAAAACAAAAGTTAACCAATACACCAATTCTAGCCTTGCCAGAAGGAACTGAAGATTTTGAAGTTTACTGTGATGCTTCAAAACTAGGATTAGGATGTGTGCTAATGCAACGCAAAAAGGTAATTGCGTATGCCTCAAGACAGTTGAAAAAGCACGAGGAAAACTATACAACTCATGACTTAGAGTTAGGAGCTGTAATTTTTGCCCTTAAGATTTGGAGACATTATTTATACGGAAGTAAATTTACTGTCTATACGGATCATAAAAGCTTAAGGTACATATTTGGGCAAAAAGAGTTAAACATGAGGCAAAGGAGATGGATGGAAATCTTAAGTGATTACGACTGTGATATTCAGTATCATGAAGGAAAGGCAAATGTAGTTGCAGATGCCTTAAGTCGTAAGTATCATGAGAAACAACGACGAGTTTGTGCTCTCAGATTAAATCTACAATTAGATTTAATGGAACAACTAAAGAAAATTCAGGAAACAGCAATCAAGGATGATGCTGAAACAATGAAAGGACGAATAAAAAAATTAGAACAAGGAAGTGATGGAATTTGGAGATTCCATAAGAAAAGAATTTGGGTTCCTAAGCAAGGAGATTTGAGAGATCAAATTTTAAACGAAGCTCATAAATCTAGGTATACTATGCACCCAGGAAACAATAAAATGTACCAAGATTTAAGAAATAATTTCTGGTGGATAGGAATGAAAAAGGACATAGCTCGATATGTCTCTAAATGTCTTACTTGTTCTCAAGTAAAAGCAGAACACCAGAAACCTTCAGGTCTACTACAACAATTAGAAATGCCTGTATGGAAATGGGAACTAATAACAATGGATTTTGTTACTAAGTTACCCAAAACCAGAAAAGGTAATGATGCGATTTGGGTAATTGTGGATCGATTAACCAAATCAGCTCACTTTCTACCTATGAAAGAAACCTTTACCATGGAAAGGATGGCAAAGCTGTATCTAGATGAAATAGTATCCTTACATGGAGTTCCACTCTCCATTGTTTCGGATAGGGATAGTCGTTTCACTTCCCATTTCTGGACTAGTTTCCAAGAAGCAATGGGAACTCGATTAAATTTAAGCACTGCATATCATCCTCAAACCGACGGACAAAGCGAACAATCCAAACTCTAGAAGACATGCTTAGGTCATGTGTGATAGATTTTGGTGGAAACTGGGACGATCACCTACCTTTGATCGAATTCTCCTATAACAATAGTTATCATTCGAGCATCGAAACTGCTCCATTCGAAGCATTGTATGGAAGAAAATGCAGAACTCCCGTTTGTTGGGCAGAAATAGGAGAAAGTCAATTATCAGGTCCCGAGATAGTGCAAGAAACTACCGACAAAATCACACAGATCAAGGAAAGACTGAAGACTGCTCGAGATCGTCAAAAGAGCTATGCCGACAATCGACGCAAGCCACTCGAGTTTCAAGTTGGAGAGAAAGTATTATTGAAAGTTTCTCGTTGGAAGGGAGTAGTTCGATTTGGTAAGAAAGGAAAGCTAAGCCCAAGATACGTAGGACCATTTCCAGTAATCCAACGTATAGGACCAGTTGCTTATCGTTTACAACTACCAGAAGAGTAAGCTGGGGTACATGATGTATTTCATATATCCAACCTCAAGAAATGCCTATCAGACGAATCTTTAGTAGTACCTCTCCAAGATATAGAGGTAAACGAAAAGTTGAAATTTGTTGAGAAACCTCTTCAGATAGAAGACAGAAAGGTGAAATTTCTTAAACACAAATGGTTAGTACTTGTCAAGGTCAAGTGGGATTCAAAGAGAGGACCTGAATACACTTGGGAGCTGGAATCGGAGATGAAGAGAAAGCATCCTCACTTATTCCAATGAATCTCGAGGACGAGATTTTAAATAAGGTGGGGAGGATGTAAGGACTCTCAAAATTTTCCTAATAATAACCGTAAGTGAAAACCCGGACCCCTGAAACCTTACCCTACATCAAAAATCAAGAAAAACAAAACTTACAGGTTTCAGGCGGGTCGCGTAAGAGTAAGCCTTGTCTTACGCGGGCCGCGTCAATTCTGGGTTTGACCCGATAAACATTCACGAGCCATGTAGCCACCAACTGTCGAACCTACTGATGACCAATCAAGCCTACTCATAGACTGGGCGGCCACGCGGGCCGCGTAAGATATAGGGGATAGGTTACGCGGGCCGCATAAGGCCCTAATTTTACCTATAAATAGCATGTTGCATGCACTGTTCTCTGGTGTCGATCAAAACTTTCAAAAACGAAAGTATATCACATGGAAGTCAAAATTTCATATATAATTGGAGAGGCGCTTCTCCGATACCGGGTATTAACTCGATCGCTCCTACGATTCAATGTACGATTGATTAAACTATCCAATGGATGTTTAAGTGCTGCCCACATTAGGGTTTACGCTTTGTCATTCGTCGTTAATTCGATGGATGTTTAAGTATCGCACTTTGTCATTCGCTGTGAAGGTTTAATCTCGTGAGTTATCATAAATGCTGTATTAGTTACTTGTGACAACTCGAGTTTCCACGATTTCCATCTTCGCATTAATTGTGTGTTAATTGTTTAAGTTGATTGTTAAAACGACTTGTTGTTTCACAACGGTACATGTTTGTAATATGTTAAATTGTATTGTGGTTGTTATAATATATATGGTGTGCCTTATAAGTGAGTATGTTAATATATGGTTTATATTAATATGGTTGTTTAACCAAAGCCCAAATGGAAACATTGAATTGGGCCGGCCATTGTGAGAAAATATAAACACACGCACACCTTATTTCACTTGAGCCCACCCATCCCTACCTATTATTTACGTACAACACAATTCTTGCAAACCCTATTGTTCCCCTAAGAAAATCATCGACGGCAGGAGACACATCCCCCTCTCGAGGCATTCTCCTGGTGGATCAAGAGATTCGGTTAGCAATATTCTTATATTGTATTTGCCTTGTTTTGTGAAACCCAATATCTGGTAACATTAATACATGTGATAAGTATTGAAAGTGCAACCAATTTATAATTATCACTTCATATGTCAGTCACTATGTTTCAAGTGCATGACAATTGTAGGAATATGTGAATTTTCTTTTATATTGAATGAACTGATAATACTTTTGAAAACTTGCTATTGGGCCGATTGTAATAATATATTGCATATACTAAGATAGTGCATGATTAATGTCAGTACACATGTGATTATGACAGTAGGCATGTGATTGTCCTTGTGAATGTGTAAATTGCTAAGTCAAACTTGTATAATTAGATTTAATACAATCGGTAAGTGCTCTCGATTAAATGATGATCTCATGATTTGTGTCTAATGATTGATTGTTGTAATGATTTGATGATTTTTAGTGTTGTTTAGGGTTGCAGTTGATTTTAACTGATGTTGATGACGATGATGAAACCCAACGAAAACCCTACCTCCAACGAAAACACCTTGGGGTTTTCTGCCCAAGTGTTTTCGGCCCAAAGGGTTTTCGCCACTTAGGCGATTTCGCCACTTTGTGTACTGTTAGTTATTAACTCTATTAATTATGTGATTCAGTTAGGTTATTTACTTGATAAACTCTGTTAGTTGATAAATCGGTTAGTCTGTTAATTCAGTAACCCTGTTAGTTTAATAACCATGTCAGTTTATTAACTTTGTTAAGTCATTAGTTCTGTTAAGTATTAACTCTGTTGGTTTGGTTCAGTAAACTTAGTTAATTCATTAACTCAGTTAGTTGATAACTCTGTTAAGTTTGTTAACGCTGTTAAACACGTCAACTACGTTAAGTATGTTATCCAAGTTATGTTGACTATGCTATGCATGCAAATTATGTTATGTATGTTGAGTGGGTTAACTCGGTCAAGCATGTTAACTCTGTTAACTCAGTTAAGCTTATCATGTATGAAAATTGACAATTCAGGTTAGATTGGATTGAGAACCAAATTTCGTGAAGCATGAGTTGGTGAACTTGAATAACTGTCTACGTGTTATTTTGTGTTAATTATCCCGTACACTTTGTGATTTCGATTGCATGTGAAACTTTATCAACATGAACTGACTATGTATACATGCATACTTTAGGCTTTGAGTGATTGTTTGCGAGCACATAGTTTAGCATACCGAGCAAACCAAGGTGAGTTCACACTCTTACCAAGGCATGGGATTCCCCGGTGGGTTGGGAATGGGATTGAATGATTACTTGTACTTACATCACTACTAGACTACTTACCACGGTCCTCAGATTGGGAAGGATGCCTGTGCCAAACTCTACGTAAAGCCTACGTACTGTCCTCGGTTTGGGAAGGACACTAGTGTTTAAACCTACGTAAAACCTACGTACTACCGTCCTCGGATTGGGAAGGACGCCAGCGCTAAATCTACGTACTCGTTACGTACCACTGTCCTCGGTTGGGAAGGGCACTTACGTAAAACCTACGTAAACTTATGCTTACTACTATCCTCGGATTGGGAAGGATACTTATGGATACAACTAGTCTAGTAACTTACAGTATGGGAAGCCCCCACTAATTGAACTTATAACATGGGAAGCCCCCACTAGATGAACATACAAATGGCCTAGTGATACACGGCATGGTTATAAACGAACTTACGATTTGTTAAACGAACTTATTACTGAACAACCAACTGTGAACTCGCTCAACTTTGTTGTTGACTCTCTGTTACATGCCTTGCAGGTCGTTAGGTATCTATGGAGCTTGCATGGGAGTGGAGAGGAGTCGTTGTGGGACATGGACTGCTGTGTGCCATGCTAAACATTTGAAACATTTAAACTTATGTAGGGTTTACATATTTATGCTTCCGCTAAACGCTTAACTATGTTATGGTTCTGAACACCTTTCGTATTGATGAATGAATTTTATTTATTACTTACAATGTTCAATATGATTGGTGGCTTGATCCTGGTCATGTCACGCCTCCAAGCGGTGATACTCCGCGTGTGGATTTTAGGGGTGTGACAGATTGGTATCAGAGCCATTGGTTATAGTGAACTTGGTTTTAATAAGGGAAAAGTTTTTGTTAAAACCAGACTATAACCTGTACAGTGCTCAACGATCCACAACGACGCTTCGCTCCACGTGCAAGACTCGACATTCTAGGTGATATGGTTTATGTTTTATTGCCTACTTGTTAGTTACATAGAACTTTGCTCATGGTATGCTTAGATAAACGTAACAACTATTGATTGAAAACACATGTGTGCTTACTCTCTTCTGTCATCGCACTTTCGCAAACCTTTCTCACTCATATTCCCTTCGATGTGAAGATCATGAGTGTACGTGCGAACCTAACTCAAGCCCAGTTGACGGCTCTTATCAACGAACAAGTTACGGCAACACTCGCAGCCGCTCAGGCAGGAGGTATAACCTGCTATTCCGAACTTATCCTAGGATGTTAGATCCTACTCTCATAACCCAACTCTCGCGCTTAACCCAGTCTTTTCTTCCTCGCGCAACAAGGTCAGAACGCTCAGCCACCTGTATGCATATTCAAGACGTTCATGGACAGTCGCCCTAATACTTTCAGTGGCACTGTAGGAGCCGTTGGACTCCTCCATTGGTTTGAAAAGCTCGACTCTATCTTCGAGATGTGTGAATGCCCTGAGGCTCATAGGGTGAAGTACGCCACTGGTACTCTCGAAGGCACTGCGCTAACTTGGTGGAACGCGCAAGTTCAGATGCTGGCGGCTGCTAATGCCACCCCATGGAATGATTTTAAGGAACTGATCAAACGTGAATATTGTAGTCGGGATGACATCCACAAGCGGGAAATGGAGTTCTTTAACCTGAAGATGACGGGGTCAGAGATAGAAGTGTATACGAAACGATCCAACGAACTGGCAGTGTTAGGCCCAACTATGGTGGATCCTCCCATCAAGCGCATTGAGCTATACCTCAAAGGATTAGTACCAGAGATTCAAAGTCATGTGACTTCTGCCAACCTTGCTACTATTCAGGATGTTACCCGTCTTGCTCATCGTCTCACAGACCAGGCAGTGGAACAGAACAAGCTGCCTAAGCGTATTGGTGCTACTACTATTACTACTTCTGCTACTCCCAGTGACAACAAATGGAAGTGGGATGGAACCTCTAGCAAGGGTTCGACTACGGTTCACTCCCAGGCACAGCAGCGAAAGATCGATGACTACCAGAGTCCTGGTCAGCAATCTTCTGGTAGTCAAGGGCAGGGTGGATATCGAGGAAATCACCCAAAGTGCAATAGATGCAACAGACACCACAGTGGTCAGTGCAACATGGGTCGTTGCCAGAGGTGTCTCAAGATGGGGCATGAAACCAAGGATTTCAGGAGCTCACGACCTGCGAATCAGAACCAACAACAACAACCAACAGCTCCACAGAACCAGCAGCGACAGCGAGGTAACAGGGGATGCTTTCAGTAGGGTGCTGAAGGTCACTTCAAGAGACACTGCCCACAGTTGAACCAGAACCAGAACCAGAATCAGAACCACAACCAAGGAAACGAGAGTAATAAAGGAGGCAACAACGGGGGTAATAACGACGGCAATGGTGCCAGGGGTCGAGTGTTCGTGATTGGTCAGGGTGATGCTAGGAATGACCCCAATGTTGTGATGGTTTCGACATCGTCATTGGGATGGAATGGTTGTCCCAACAGCAAGCAGAGATCCTATGCAAAGAGAAGATTGTTCATATTCCCCGTTCTGGCAAGGAACCTCTCGAAATTCAAGGCGACAAGAATGGTGCTGTAGTGGGCATCATCTCCTTCCTTAAGGCCCGGAAGTGTTTGCGAAAGGGCCACACCGCTATCTTAGCACTTGTTACTGACACATCAACGAAAGAGAAGAAATTAGAGGATATTCCAGTGGTACGCGACTTTCCTCAAGTGTTTCCCGAAGATTTACCTGGGCTACCGCCTCATCGCCAGGTCGAATTCCAAATTGAGCTAGCTCCTGGAGCAGCACCCATAGCTCGAGCACCTTATCGCTTAGCTCCAACCGAACTAGAAGAACTGTCCAAGCAATTGCAAGAACTCTTGGATAAGGGTTTCATTCGTCCTAGCTCTTCGCCCTGGGGAGCTCCCGTGTTGTTTGTGAAGAAGAAAGACGGTACCTTCCGTATGTGCATAGATTACCGCGAACTAAACAAGGTAACCGTAAAGAATCGCTATCCTCTTCCACACATTGATAACTTGTTAGACCAGCTGCAAGGGTCGAGCTACTATTCAAAGATTGATCTGAGGTCAGGCTACCATCAACTGAGAGTCCGGGATGAGGACGTCTCCAAAACATCATTCAGAACTCGCTACGGCCACTACGAGTTTCTGGTCATGCCATTTGGGTTAACAAACGCGCCTGCAGTCTTCATGGATCTTATGAACAAAGTGTGCAAACCTTATCTTGACAAGTTCGTTATTATTTTCATCGACGACATCCTGATCTATTCGAAGAGTCAGGAGGAACACGAGCAGCATTTACGACTCATTTTGGAACTCCTTCGAACAGAACAGTTGTACGCCAAGTTTTCAAAATGCGACTTCTGGCTTCGTGAAGTCCACTTTCTAGGCCACGTGGTAAACAAGGATGGGATTCATGTTGATCCATCCAAGGTAAATTCGATCAGTAACTGGCCTGCACCTCGCGCACCAACAGAAATCCGCCAATTCTTGGGTTTGGCGGGCTACTATAGAAGGTTCATCAAGGACTTCTCCAAGATTGCACAACCCCTCACCTCACTAACTCAGAAAGGCGTTATCTATCGTTGGGGAAATGCACAGGAATCAGCATTTCAGTACTTAAAGGATAGACTTTGTAGCGCACCTATCCTCTCATTTCCTGAAGGCACAGACGATTTTGTAGTCTACTGCGACGCATCCATTCAGGGTCTTGGATGTGTGTTGATGCAACGGGATAAAGTCATTGCTTATGCTTCGCGCCAACTTAAGATTCATGAACGGAATTACACTACACACGATTTAGAGCTGGGAGTTGTTGTTTTTGTGCTCAAGATATGGAGACTTTACCTGTACGATACCAAGTGCACCATCTACACCGATCACAGGAGCCTCGAGCATATCTTCAAGCAGAAAGAGTTGAACATGCGTCATTGTCGATGGGTCGAGTTTTTAAACGATTACGAATGTGCTATAAAGTACCATCCGGGCAAAGCCAATGTGGTGGCTGACGCCCTCAGTCGAAAGGATACTACACCTAGGCGTGTACGAGCGTTGCAACTCACTATTCAGTCTAGTCTTCCTTCTCAGATACGAGATGCTCAGGTAGAAGCATTGAAACCAGAAAATGTCAGGGCTGAAGCCCTACGCGGTTCAAGGCAACGGTTAGAACAAAAGGCAGACAGCGCCTACTATGTAACGGGACGCATCTGGGTCCCACTCTATGGCAACTTACGCGAGCTTGTAATGGATGAAGCTCATAAGTCTCACTACTCAGTACATCCTAGTTCGGATAAGATGTACCACGACTTGAAACCTACATATTGGTGGCCTAGCATGAAAGCTCATATAGCAACTTACGTTAGCAAGTGTTTGACTAGTGCGAGAGTTAAAACGAAATATTAGAGACCATCAGGCCTACTTCAACAACCAGAGATACCACAATGGAAATGGGAGCCAATTTACATGGATTTTGTTACTGGCCTGCCTAGATCTCAACGTGGAAATGATACTATTTGGGTGATCGTGGATCGACTCACAAAGTCTGCACACTTCTTGGCCATCAAGGAAACGGATAAGTTCTCCACTCTAGCAGACGTCTATCTTAAGGAAGTTGTCTCGAGGCACGGGGTGCCAACCTCTATTATTTCTGATCGTGATGCACGTTTTACTTCAGAACTGTGGCAAGCGATGCACAAATCTTTTGGCTCTCGTTTAGACATGAGCACAACTTATCACCCTCAGACGATGGACAGTCTGAGCGCACTATTCAAACGTTAGAAGACATGCTTCGGGCATGTGTAATCGATTTCGGCAATGGCTGGGAAAAACACCTCCCATTAGTGGAGTTTTCGTATAACAACAGTTACCACACCAGCATTCAAGTCGCTCCATTTGAGGCATTGAACGGGAGTAAATGCCGATCACCTCTTTGTTGGGCAGAGGTGGGTGATAGTCAGATCACAGGTCCAGAACTTGTAGTAGATGCAACAGAAAGGATTGCACAAATACGACAACTCATGGCGGCAGCTCGTGACCGTCAGAAAGCCTACGCAAACAAGCGTCGGAAACCACTCGAGTTCCATGTTGGGGATCGAGTGCTACTCAAAGTTTCACCCTGGAAGGGTGTAGTTCGTTTTGGTAAACGAGGCAAGCTCAATCCACGATATGTCGGATCGTTCGAAATCATTGAGAAAATAGGCAGGGTGGCCTACAAACTAAACCTACCAGCAGAACTCAGTGTAGTTCACAACGTTTTTCACGTGTCGAATCTGAAGAAGTGTCTGTCAGATGAGACTCTCATAGTTCCTTTGAAGGAGCTCACTATCGACGATCAGTTGCAATTCGTCGAGGAACCAGTTGAAATCACGGACCAAGACGTCAAGGTCCTCATGCACACCAGAATACCTCTTGTTCGAGTTCGTTGGAACTCCCGTCGTGGCCCAGAGTTAACCTGGGAACAAGAAGATCAAATGAAACTCAAATATCCCCAGTTGTTCGGAAACAGTGCAACCACTACTGAGGCTGAAGCTACTACAGAATTTCAGGACGAAATTCCAAATCAACGGGGGGATGATGTGACACCCCAGGAAAACCAGTAAACTACACAACACAACTAGCTTCCTCAGTAACCACGTGCTAAATTTTGGGACGAAATTTCTTTCAAGTTGGGGATAATGTGACAACTCGAGTTTCCACGATTTCCATCTTCGCATTAATTACGTGTTAATTGTTTAAGTTGATTGTTAAAACGAGTTGTTGTTTCACAATGGTACATGTTTGTAATATGTTAAATCGTATTGTGGTTGTTATAATATATATGGTGTGCCTTATAGGTGAGTATGTTAATATATGGTTTATATTAATATGGTTGTTTAACCAAAGCCCAAATGGAAACATTGAATTGGGCCGGCCATTGTGAGAAAATATAAACACACGCACACCTTATTTCACTTGAGCCCACCCATCCCTACCTATTATTTACGTACAACACAATTCTTGCAAACCCTATTGTTCCCCTAAGAAAATCATCGACAGCAGGAGACACATCCCCCTCTCGAGGCATTCTCCTGGTGGATCAAGAGATTCGGTTAGCAATATTCTTATATTGTATTTGCCTTGTTTTGTGAAACCCAATATCTGGTAACATTAATACATGTGATAAGTATTGAAAGTGCAACCAATTTATAATTATCACTTCATATGTCGGCCACTATGTTTCAAGTGCATGACAATTGTAGGAATATGTGAATTTTCTTTTATATTGAATGAACTGATAATACTTTTGAAAACTTGCTATTGGGCCGATTGTAATAATATATTGCATATACTAAGATAGTGCATGATTAATGTCAGTAGACATGTGATTATGACAGTAGGCATGTGATTGTCCATGTGAATGTGTAAATTGCTAAGTCATACTTGTATAATTAGATTTAATACAATCGGTAAGTGCTCTCGATTAAATGATGATCTCATGATTTGTGTCTAATGATTGATTGTTGTAATGATTTGATGACTGTTAGTGTTGTTTAGGGTTGCTGTTGATTTTAACTGATGTTGATGACGATGATGAAACCCAATGAAAACCCTACCTCCAACGAAAACACCTTGGGGTTTTCGGCCCAAGTGTTTTCGGCCCAAAGGGTTTTCGCCACTTAAGCGATTTCGTCACTTTGTGTACTGGTAGTTATTAACTCTATTAATTATGTGATTCAGTTAGGTTATTTACTTGATAAACTCTGTTAGTTGATAAATCGGTTAGTCTGTTAATTCAGTAACCCTGTTAGTTTAATAACCATGTCAGTTTATTAACTTTGTTAAGTCATTAGTTCTGTTAAGTATTAACTCTGTTGGTTTGGTTTAGTAAACTTAGTTAATTCATTAACTCAGTTAGTTGTTAACTCTGTTAAGTTTGTTAACGCTGTTAAACACGTCAACTACGTTAAGTATGTTATCCAAGTTATGTTGACTATGCTATGCATGCAAATTATGTTATGTATGTTAAGTGGGTTAACTCGGTCAAGCATGTTAACTCTGTTAACTCAGTTAAGCTTATCATGTATGAAAATTGACAATTCAGGTTAGATTGGATTGAGAACCAAATTTCATGAAGCATGAGTTGGTGAACTTGAATAACTGTCTACGTGTTATTTTATGTTAATTATCCCGTACACTTTGTGATTTCGATTGCATGTGAAACTTTATCAACATGAACTGACTATGTATACATGCATACTTTAGGCTTTGAGTGATTGTTTGGGAGCACATAGTTTAGCATACCGAGCAAACCAAGGTGAGTTCACACTCTTACCAAGGCATGGGATTCCCCGGTGGGTTGGGAATGGGATTGAATGATTACTTGTACTTACATCACTACTAGACTACTTACCACGGTCCTCGGATTGGGAAGGATGCCTGTGCCAAACTCTACGTAAAGCCTACGTACTGTCCTCGGTTTGGGAAGGACACTAGTGTTTAAACCTACGTAAAACCTACGTACTACCGTCCTCGGATTGGGAAGGACGCCAGCGCTAAATCTACGTACTCGTTACGTACCACTGTCCTCGGTTGGGAAGGGCACTTACGTAAAACCTACGTAAACTTATGCTTACTACTATCCTCGGATTGGGAAGGATACTTATGGATACAACTAGTCTAGTAACTTACAGTATGGGAAGCCCCCACTAATTGAACTTATAACATGGGAAGCCCCCACTAGATGAACATACAAATGGCCTAGTGATACACGGCATGGTTATAAACGAACTTACGATTTGTTAAACGAACTTATTACTGAACAACCAACTGTGAACTCGCTCAACTTTGTTGGTGACTCTCTGTTACATGCCTTGCAGGTCGTTAGGTATCTATGGAGCTTGCATGGGAGTGGAGAGGAGTCGTTGTGGAACATGGACTGCTGTGTGCCATGCTAAACATTTGAAACATTTAAACTTATGTTGGGTTTACATATTTATGCTTCCGCTAAACGCGTAACTATGTTATGGTTCTGAAGACCTTTCGTATTGATGAATGACTTTTATTTATTACTTACAATGTTCAATATGATTGGTGGCTTGATCCTGGTCATGTCACGCCTCCAAGCGGTGATACTCCGCGTGTGGATTTTGGGGGTGTGACATTACTAACCGAGTTCGTGTGCATATTATTAAATTTAGGTTATAAAGGCTAATCAGTAGGCTAAGCTCTGCTCATATAAATCTGCAAAGTGAGTCATTCTCTTTTTATCAACATGCTTTATAAATTCTTAAATATTTTCAAGGTTATAATTACGGGGATTAAGTCTTTACAATCACCAAATTACAGCCCGTATGTGGGGTTTTGTATACATTACTTGATAAACTTCACCATTGGACAACGGAGTAGCCAAGGGGTGATATGACCATAGTCACAGACACCATTGGACTCAGAGGTTACCAATGAATGTCGAATGAAAAATATTGTGGGTAGTTGGTTGATATTGAAACATTGTAATCACCATTAATACTGTAAATTACAACAAACGAGTCGTTTTAGAAACAAGAATGATTCACCAGTATTTCCCGCTGACAAAACCTTTTTCAAACATGTTTCAGGTGATCTAGTGTGATCCAGGAAAAGTGTCGTGAAGCACTACAAAGCTTAAGGAAGTGGCTCAGTATAAAATAAAGAAACATGTTTTGATAAATAAAGATTTCTCAGTGAAATCATATGATTGTAAATTACCGGGGTTTTATCCCGAGTTGAGAAATAAAATAATCGGGAAAATTGCAGTTTTAAAAAGATCCTGAAGAAATCTTCTGTTGTTAAATAAATACCACGGGATTTTCTGTCCCGCGGCTCCTGAAACGGGTCAAACCGGGTCGGGGCTGTGACAAAACGTAACCTTGTTCTTCGTAGCGTAGCTTCGTACGAAGCCACACATTCAGCTTTGTTAGGAAACTTTATTTGTAAGTATTGAAGAAAAACACAATCAACTGGATCTATGAAGAGATTACAGTCCTGAAGATCACGAACTAGAAAAAGAAGATCAGATGGGACAACCGGAATACATAGCATCTACTTCAAAGAATCACAAGTTGATCAAGAGCTGAATTGGATTATCAGAAAAGGTCATTTCTGATGGATCTGATGATATTTCTGATGAAATATCATCAGTATCTGACGATTCTAATCATCAAGGATTTTCTGATGATTTGTTCATCAGAATTTCTGATGAAGTGGTTTATCAGAATTTCTGATGAAACAACCCACTTGTCTGAAATTGGCTCTGTCCTGCCACACTTACCGAAGCAAGTTGACATTTAATGATATCATGATGAAAAAGGAAACTTGAACGTTGGAATCAATGAATATGTCAATTGGCTACTTTTTGCAGGAATTATTGTATGAATAAACTATTGTTTATTCATACAAGCCGTCTATAAATAGAAGGCTAAACCAGGAGAAGCAAAGTGAGTTTGAAGCTTAGCATTCACACATACACCTAAACTCCATTGCTCTCTCCCCCACAGAATTCAAGATTCGTTTGTATTAGATAATAATCTTTCAATCACCTTGTAAACCATTTTGTTTCAAAGTGATATAAACTTGATAATTCTGTAGGTCTTGTTTCTTGAAAGTCTGATTTCCATTTCCGCACATCTTTTTCACATCTACTGAAATCACTTGCCATATTATGTGAAAAGAAGTTGTTTTGAGCCTGAACTGGGTCTAACAATTGGTATCAGAGTAGATTGAATAAACTATTTTCAAACGATCAATCGCTCATCTTCTTTTCTCTAAATATGGCCAGCTTTCAATCCTGGAATAATGCTTTTAACATTGGTTCTATGTCTAAACCTCCGACTCTGGTCAGAGAGGAATACCCCCAGTGGAAAATCAGGATGGTCAATTTCCTTAATGGTCATGACCGAGCTCTGTTTCAATCCATTGAAAGGGGTCCACATATACCAATGACTGAAATACCTGCTATTCCAGCAACTGATCAATCACCTGCTATCCCTGCCTCCCGAGCTCCCAAAAGTGAAATACTTTGGAGTGTGGAAGACAAGGAAAAGGTGGCTGGGGATGAAAGGGCAAAGTCACTTTTAATAATGGCCATCCCCAATGACATATTTTCACAAGTTGATGCATGTGCATCAGCTAAGGAAATATGGGATCAGTTGGAAAATCTTTGTGAAGGAGGAGAAAGGATGAGAAGAAACAAAAGAACAAATAATGTCTCATCTTATGAAAGGTTTAAAAGTTTGCCAAATGAAAGGTTAAATGATACATATCAAAGGTTTACTAAACATTTAAACGAGCTAAAGAAATTTGGTATAACAAAAGCAAACGATGAAAGAAACATAAAATTTCTTGATGCCCTTCCTAGAGAATGGAGAAGTCTAACCATGACTTTATCATCAACCTTAGAACTAGGAAACATGAGTCTTCATGACTTATACAGCATCTTGATCCCCAGAGAGGAAGAAATATTTGAAGAAACCATTCAAAGAGGGGGATCTTTAGCTCTAATCTCAAACTCACAAAGATCAACAACAACAAATGATCCACAACCTTCAAACAGTCAAAATCTTGAAACTTCTGATGCATCATCAGACTTTTCAGCTTTTGCTGAAGCAATTGCACTGCTCACCAAAACATTTGAGCAGATGTTGAGGGGAGGTAACCAAAGATACCAGAGGAGTGACAAAGGAAGGATGGAAGATCTAAAGAAGAGTTTAGATCTAAGGATAAAGGGAAGGCTGAAGTTGTGTGTTACAAGTGCAAGCAAAGAGGTCATTATGCATCAGAATGCAAGACCAAAAAGCTGAAGGATGTTGCCTATTATGAGAAAAAGCTTGAAGAAGCAGCAACAAGTAAGCTTAATTGCTGGAACAGATACCTGGTTATCTGATGATTCTTCTGATGATGAAGAAGAATTGGCAAATTTTTGCCTCATGGCACTCTCTGAAGGACTACCAGAAACATCAGAACAAAAGGTAAATTTAGACAATCTTGATCTTGAAAACAATTTAAACAAGCTCATGTCAGATTTTCTAAATCTGCAAGAAAAACATCAATCAGATATTAGAAAATCTGATGAGTTGCAAAGGACTTTGAATAAAATCATTCTTGAAAACCAACATCTTATAGAGGACAGTTTAGATCAAAGAGAAAAAATTGAGTTTTAAGAAAATGAAAGAAAAGATCTTTACAAGAAAATCAATGACAAAGAAATCAACGTAAGAGGTTTTCAACAGGCTAAAGAATTCATAAATTTTATTGAGTCCACACCAAAGAACAAAGGAGAGGGTTTAGGCTATACAAGTACTACAAGATCAAATAGAAATAAACCCACTATCTTTGTAAAAGCAACTCGTCAGATTTCTGATAATTTAGTATCAGAATCTGAATCTGAATCTTGCAAATCAATCTGTTCTGAATATTCTTTTGTCAAACCAAACTTCAAAACAAACAAGAGTGAATGCAGTCAAGAATCTGTAAAAACTCCAGAAGCAGTTCACTCATCTTTTCAAAATTATCCAATCATTCCATCACAAGAGGAACTATCAGAAAATTCTGATAACTATTGTATGTGTGTTGACATACTAAAGCTTGTTCAACACCATGTTCAAAAGAAAAATGTAAAATCCGTTAATGGCTCAGCATATAACAGAGTTTCTGATGCAAAACCAAGAAGAAATAAAAATAAATTGTTTCAAGTTTCATCAGAAACAGTACCCAAGCATGCCTGGGTACCAAAAACCCTCTAATCATGTCATTTCAGGACCATCATGTGCAGCAGATCTGGTACTGCGACTCAGGAAGCTCCAAGCACATGACTGGGGACAGGAGCTTACTCAGCAACTTTGTTTCAAAGCTGGGTAGAATGGTAAACTTTGGAAATGGTGTGAAAGGAAGGATCATGGGATATGGTTGCATAAAATATGGATGTTTGACCATTGAGAAAGTAGCCTATGTTGAAGGCTTAAAGTATAATTTGCTGAGTTGTGGTCAATTCTGTGACAAAGGTTTTCAGGTAACCTTTTTACTAGAAAAATGCTTGTTAATAGGTATAGATGATAACAATATTTATTTAAGTGGGAAAAGGATAAGAAAATCAATCTACTATTTTGACATCAAAGAAGAAAGTGAACATCCAAAACTATGTTTATTTTCAAAACATAACAAAGGTAGTAGTTGGTTATGGAACAAAAGTCTTGCTCATTTGAATTTCAAAAACCTAAGCAAATTAGCAAGTAAAGGTCTGGTAAAAGGATTACCTTTGATATCCTCAAAGAAGGATAAAATTTGTGAAGCATGTGAAATGGGAAAATCCAAAAGAAGCTCACACAAATCAATTTCTGAGTCTTCTATTTCACAAAATTTGGAACTTTTACACATGGATTTGTGTGGACCCATAAGTATAGAAAGTTTTTTCTGGAAAGAAATACATACTAGTAATAGTGGATGACTTCTCCAGGTACACATCGGTAGAATTTTTGAGAAAGAAGAGTGAAACTCCTGATCTGATCATTAATTTTATTAAGAAAATTGAAAATCTGTTAAAACTAATAGTGAGAAGAATCAGATCATACAATGGAACAGAATTTAAAAATGCAAAAATTGAGAATTTCTTAGTAAGTAAAGAAATTTCTCATGATTTTTCTGCTCCAAGAACACCCCAATAGAATGGTGTGGTTGAAAGAAGGAATAGGACCTTGGTAGAAGCTGCCAGAACCATGCTAGCTTATGCTAAATTGCCCACTCACTTTTGGGCAGAAGCTATAGCAAATGCATGTTTTACTCAAAACAGATCCATAATCAACAAAAGGCACAACAAAACACCTTACAACATTACAAATGGAAGAATACCAAGTATAAAATTTATGCATACATTTGGTTGTAGATGTTTTGTTTTTAATGATTTTGAAAGCCTTGAAAATTTTGACAGAAAAGCAGAAAAAGGCATTTTTCTTGGTTACTCTTTGTCCTCAAAAGCATACAGAGTTTTTATTCTCAACACCAGGACCATCAGAGAAAGTTTATATGTCTCATTCGATGACTCATCAGAAACAGAGGTTTCTGATGAGTACATAAAAGAAATAAACTTTTCTGACAAACAAGAAAATTATGAACATCTCTTTGAAATATTAAATGAAGATTTCCTAGAACATGATAATACCTACAAAAATAAATCAAACGATTATTCATGCTCTAACCCTGCAGATCAAGTATGTAGTACATCAGAAATCCAGATGACTGATACTTTTCAGACAAATGTAGCACCTGATCAGGGGGAAACTTCAAATCCATTAGAACCAACAACATTTCATAACAAGTTAAGATGGATCAAAGGACATATTCATTCTGACATCATAGGCAATCCTGCAGATGGTGTCAGAACAAGATCTGCCACTGCACATGAGTGTGCATTCTCTGGGTTCTTAAGCAAGATAGAACCCAAATCTGTCAAGGAAGCTCTAAATGATCCAGACTGGATTCAAGCCATGCAAGAAGAGCTTGATCAATTTGAAAGGAGCAAGGTATGGGATCTGGAACAAAGCACGGTTAGTGGTTAAGGGTTACTATCAACAAGAAGGTATTGATTATGACGAAACTTTTGCACCAGTAGCTAGGTTAGAAGCTGTAAGAATTTTTCTTGCTTATGCTGCATCTAAGGATTTAAAAGTTTATCAAATGGATGTTAAATCAGCTTTTCTGAATGGTAAAATTGAGGAAGAAGTTTATGTGCATCAACCAGAAGGCTTTGTTGATCCAAAATTTCAAAATCATGTTTATAGATTAAACAAAGCCTTGTATGGGTTGAAGCAAGCCTCTAGAGCCTGGTATGAAACTTTATCAAACTTCTTACTCAATTCTGGGTTTACCAAAGGAACTATTGACACTACTCTTTTTCTCAAAACACACAAAGGTCACACTTTGCTGGTCCAGATATATGTTGATGACATTATATTTGGATCAACAAATGAAAAATTTTGTGACAAATTTCAAAAATTGATGACCAACCACTTTGAAATGAGTATGATGGGTGAGTTGACCTTTTTCTTAGGGTTACAGGTAAAACAAAGAATTGATGGAATATTTTTTAGTCAATCAAAATATGTGAAAACAATTCTACAAAAATACTCACTTGAAAACTGCTCTGTTTCAAAAACTCCCATGGCAACAGGGAACAAGTTAGATTCTGATAAAAATGGCATAAGTGTTGATATTAAAACCTATAGAGGGATGATAGGATCACTTCTTTATTTAACTGCAAGTAGACCAGATATCATGTTTGCAACATGTTTTCTGGCCAGATATCAATGTGATCCTAAAGAATCCCATCTGAAAGCTGTAAAAAGGGTTTTTAAATATCTCAAAGGCACATCAGAAATTGGTCTCTGGTATCCAAAGGATACAAACCTTGAACTAATTGCATACACAGATGCAGATTATGCAGGGTGTAAAATTGACCGGAAAAGCACATCTGGTGCCTGTCAACTTTTGGGAGAAAAATTGGTATGTTGGGCAAGCAAGAAACAAAACTGTGTTGCCACATCAACAACATAATCAGAATATGTAGCAGCAGCAAGTTGCTGTTCACAAGTGTTGTGGATGCAAACTCAACTGAAAGATTATGGAGTAACTCTGACAAGAATTCCAATTCTATGTGACTCAAAGAGTGCCATTGCAATAACTGAAAATCCTATTCATCACTCAAGAACCAAACACATAGATGTCAGATACCACTTCATAAAAGATCATGTGGAGAAAGGTAACATTGAAATGTATTTTGTTCCAACTGAAAATCAAATTGCTGATATCTTTACAAAACCTCTTGATGAAAAGAGGCACAATTTTTTAATCAGCAAACTAGGCATGGTTAATCTAAATGATGAAGAGTTCTCAGAAAACTCAAAAACACAAATTGAAAACCAACTTGTTGAAAATCAAAATTCTGATATTCATAGAACAAATCAACTAGCTTCTGATAACACAACCCATCAATCTGATGGAACACAAGAAAATCTGATGAACTATCCATAAGTGACAGTTTATCAGATATTCTGAAGAAATATCAGAAAATCTGGTAAAAGCACTAGAAGTTCTGATATAAAATCAGAAATTATGTTTGAAACATCAGGATAATCTGTAAAAATACATCCTCATGCACATTCCACATATTGTAATTATTTTTTTTTAGTGTATTTTTTTTGTTTTGTTTTTTTTAAATTAAAAAAAACAAAAAAGGGGAAAAGTAACATGCATACTGATGGAGTTTCATACAGCTGTAATAATCAACCGTCTCATTTTCTTTTCAGTTTATTGAATTTCATTTTTTTTTTGCATGCAACGTCATTTCTTCATAAGGAACTCAAATGTGACACGTAGGCACTAGAATTATTAGGAGCTATGAAAATAGATGCCTAGTCATTAAATGCTTACTCACACATGGGGCTTAATAGACTGTCAAAATCACTGTTACACTCACTGTTACATTCACTGGGATATATATCTTCTTAATTGAAGAGAAAAAGGTTGGCTGATAACATCACTTTCGCCTATAAATATTAACAACCTGAAAAGAACATTTTGTAACAAAAACCAGTTCTTCAAAAGCCTTACAACAGTTTTTTTCCTTATCAAAAATGGGTCACCCAAAATTGATGAAAGCCACTCAATTCCCTCTTCCGTTTCATAGACTTCATAATCTTAGATTAAGATCCAACTTGGAAGGACCTGCATGGGAGGACTGCAGGTGTGTGTACAATATGATCATGCGAAGTCCTCTAGGCTTTGCTGTATCATCACATGTCACCATATATCCAGAACTTCTCCAAGAGTTCTGGTGGAACTCTCAAATCATTTTTGGTGGTACTTCTATGTGGATTGAAAGTGAGGTCATGGGAGTAAAAATTACTCTAAAAGAAGAAACAATCAGAAAAGTCCTCAAACTGGGTGATGATCATGAAATCCAACTTCCGGAAAAATCAAATGTGCAACAAACCTTGACTAAAATGGGCTATCACACACTCAACTCGTCAAGGGCCATTAGCAAGTCTAGTTTTATACCACCTTTCCAGTTTTTGGTAACACAGCTAAGTGTCTGTTTTTCCAAGAAAATTGGACACTTCAATGAGCTGTCGAATAGGATGATGGAAGTGGTGCATGCTGTGATACAAGAAAAACCTTTCAACTTTGCTAAGTTTCTAATGAGAGACCTAGAAGCAAACATCCACGACCGTCAACCCTTTCTGATTTACCCTCGATTTGTTACCAAGGTGATCACTAGTCAGCTGGACTTTGGAGGAGTGAGAAGCTGCTACTCAAGAGCTGAGCTGGTACTTCAAGAAAACATTAGTGAAGCCACCTTGACGCCATTAACAAATCACACTGGACGAGTAACCAGTCTTTGGTTATATGTGAAGTGCATGTTCAATGTGTTAGAGGAGGAGGAGGAGGAGGAGTTTTTCTTTGTTTTATGTTTTGTTTTCGATCAACATGTTTGTGTTATTTTTTTTAACAGGTTTGCTTTAAATTTTTTTTTGGGGTAAATAGATCTAGGGGGAACTAACACAACTTATCTGATAAAATCAAAGAAAATCTGGTGGATTACACATGAAAACTGACACAAGTTAGTAGAACTCAAGATCTGATGATTAATCAGAAAAATTGATCATTCACCAGAAAACTGTGAAAATTCTGATAACAAATCAGAAAATCATATTTTGTTTTGAAAAACCAGAAAGTTTAACATATCATCAGAAAAACAATTCTTTTAATCAAATTTAATTGAATTGATGAAAATCCAAATTTGTAAGAAAAAGTTTCTTTCTAAATTTTTTTTTCTGAGGACTGGAACAAGCTATATAAAAATATACCTCTGGTATATCAGAACAAAGGTGTGGAGTTCAGAACTGCAAGACTACAATGTAAGTAAAATCTCAGAACTCTACTTATTCCCTCTCATCTCAAAAAAAAATATTCTGATGATATATATATATCACTATGAGAAATATCTGGGGAGACACACAAAGGGTTTCTATTGGACCTTTTAAACAGGGGTCCCACATAGAGAAAAGGTGCAAGTTGGAAACTAGTGTTTATCTGCAAAAACTTTGAAATCTCTAAGTATCTTTAAAAGGATATACATTAAATTAGAGATAAATCAAAGGTTTTTCAAAAACGGTTGTTTCCTTAAAGGATTAAAACATCTTAAAGGTGTCATTAATCACCCTGAACTCAAACAACCCACGACAAACACTCAAAAATCTCTGTCGATACACCCTATAAATACCTCATTCAAAAACAGAGTCTCTCATCTTCAACCTTCAAATTCAAAACCCTAAAACCCTTTTCCAAAAACAAAACCCAAATTCTCAATGGTTGTTGTCAACATCAACTTACCTCAAGTTAAACACTCAGTTCCTTTCATCACTGAAGATGAATTTCTTCCATTAAAGAGCAACAATGAAGCAATGAATGATAACATCGAAGAATATGATATGAAGTGTCAAATTCTCATTGAATTTCTAACAAGATGCCCGTTAGCTCAAGCTCTTACAAAGACCAGAGAGGTGCCACAAGAACTCATACAACAAGTTGTAAAAACTCTCAAAATCTCAAGTCAAACTGAGCTAACAGCACATGTATGGGGAAATATCTTCATCAAAATTTCACCAGAAAAGATAAGGGAATGTTTGGAGCTACCCTTACATCAGAACTTTGAAAAGTCACCAGAAAGAGAAGATATGTTTTCACAACTTGATGCTGTGATGGGATACAAAGCAAAGATTTCGACAATCAATAAATTCAAGAGAAACAAGCTACCTGCCTTCTGGCAAGTCTTAATGGAAATTCTGAACAAGTGTCTATCGTCAAAGATTGGAGGTACAGATCAGATAAATATGAACATTCTAACAATCATGTTCAGTCTAATTAATGGATTGAACATTGATTATGAAGCAGAAATATTTATTCTGATCAGGAGATCAATTCTGACCAAAGATGGTAGAATAGATTCACATCTACCCTTTCCAAGATTTCTATCTATCATAATTTCTGATGCTTTTCTGAAAAGAAACATAGCAATACCAGCATCAGAAAATATGTGGAAGACAGAAATTATGAAACCTTGGAATGCTGCAGGGTCTTGGAAGACAGATTATGATGTACCTGCTCTAACAGAAAAACTGATGAGTATGATACCAGAAGAATCACCATACAGAGCAGAATACATGAAAATGTTGAACAAAAAGTCAGAAAGAAAAGGAGTTTTTGAACAAGTATCCTCTATGGAGCATGATGCACAGGAGTCAAGCACACCAAGAATGGAACAGCAGGATGAATCTGATCCTCATCTAGCTGATAAAGATATGAATCCTGTGGCTGAAGGACATCATGCTGAAGACTCACACATTGGAGAAACAGGTGCACAACAGTCTAAAATAAACATATTTTATGATTCTGAGAATGATTCTGACGAATCAATTCAAGGAAAACATGAAATCTTATTTAGAGATACTATTTCTTCAAAACAAGATGTGAGTAAAACAAAAGACTCATTTTCTGAATCAGATTCTGAGGAGGAAAATGTAGTAACAACAGGTGGAGATCAGCCTGCTGATTAAGGAAACCTGGATGAGAAAACAAAAAGTTTCTCAACAACTCATGGAGAACCTGAAAAGGTTCAAGGATATGAGGAAACCCAGAACTTGAATTTGTTTCAATTTTCTGGTGAGGATATAGGGAATTTGGATTCGTCCAATCCTTTTAACCTTAAAACAGCAGAGAATGTGTTTTCTGCTGGTGGTAGAAGAGAAACATCTGTTGTTTTTCCAATTTCCCAAGAACATCAATCTATGTCACCTAAACAATTTCAAAGAGAACCTGAAGATAAAGATGCTACTGTGAAAACAGCAACAGAAGAAAAACTTGATTTAATACTAGAAGAAATCAGAAATCAAAAGTTAGAGATCAAGTTTTTGTCAGAAACTGTCAAACCTGTGCAGAAGCAAACTGAAGACAATACTGCAACTCTCAACAAATTGCAAAAATCATCAGAAAACAAAGAAAGCTCATCAGAAATTGAGAAAGCAATCAAGGAACTGAATGATATCAAGAAAAAGATGGCTGAGGGTGCAACTGCAGGAGAAAGCTCAAGTTCAGGGAAGCTTCTTGAAGAAATACAGTTCCTCAGAGCCAACAACAGCATCATGACTGAGGCTTTTGAGAAACTGTTGATGGAATTAGCTGCACAAAGAAATCAAGAGAATCAAGAGATACAGAAAATGAAGAAACAAGAGGAAACAAATACTCAAGCTCTTACTAATGTTCATCTGTTAGTTAAGAGATTGCAGTATAATGTTGCCAGACTAGCAAATATTGATCTTCATGAACTGAAAGCCCCAATTCCACAAGAAAGACAAGCAAGAAGATCAGAAACTTCTCAACAACAACCAGAAATTGTTCAACAAGATCAAACCAAACCAACAAAAACCTCAACAGTTCAAAAACAGAAGCAACCCATGGGTCCACCTCAAGATAAACAGAAGATACTCATGGGTCCTCCACCAAATGTCTCAAAGCCAAACACATCAAGGGTACAACCGAAAGATCATGTTCCAGTACAACCAGTTTCTACAACCATCACAGGAGAAACAGAGTTGAGCATATTAATGGATACAAAAGAAAATAGAAGAATGGAACATGAAGTGACTTCCTCAAAAAGGCCAAGAAAAGAAATGATAGAAGATTCAGAAGGAAACATCAGAGAAATGGAAGTGCTAAAAGGTGATTTATACACTATTATGTATCCTGAAGAACATCTAAAGAATTACTATTGGAAAGGTCCAGAAGACAACCCAAAGAGATCACTCTCTCCAATGAGCAAAGGTATTGTTGAAAACAGAAACAATGGAGGTTGGGTAATTTTACACAAGCACATGACCAATCCAATAGTATCAATTGAAAGAATTGACACAATGACCACTGGAGGAGGCATCCTAGGCAATGAAGCACAAAACAAGTATACCTTGATCAGAAAAGACAACAGTCAACAAAAGGTTACTGATGCAGATCTGGCTGATTATATTCACCCATTGGGTATAGTCAAAATGAAGAAAATCATTGATGAAATGAAAGGTAATTTAGTTATAATCAGAAGAGCCCTTGAAAGTCTCAAAAGTGCAGGAGCAAAGTTATACAAAAGGGCTGCACTAGCAGACTTTGATCCATGTATCAATTTTGAGTACAGCAACAAAGTGCTAATACCACCTCCGAACACTTCAATTCCAGCTGAAATTGCTTCTAAACTATTAAGAACTGGAGCAATCTTTGATCAACCAGAAATGAGTGTAGTCTTCAAAGATGCTAATAATGAGAAAGCTCTGTTCAGAATCAGTGACATATGCAGGTATTCAAATCAAACTCTGAAATACATAAAAAACTGCATGAATGAAAAACAAGAGCAGCACAAAAAGAAGGGAAGGAACAATGAAAAGCTGAGAAAAACAATTGAAGAGTGCATTGAAAATTGGATGGAAGCAAGAGGATGGTATAAAGAAATGTACAAAGAAACTCAAAAAGCAATTGACTACAAGAAAAAACTGAAACCTGGAGACAAATACAGAAGTGGAGTGAAGATCAACTAAACAATTTAATAAGATTAAATTTCCTGTTTATGAACAATATTTTATCAATGTCTGATTTTTAGTTGGTTTGACTATGTTCAAATGTTTCTGAACTTAGTTGTTTTTGAATTTTTCTTTCAAAGAAAGTTGTTTATGCTTGATATAGAGGTAGTTCATTTTCTTACAATACTTAGGGGGAAACTGTTAGGAAACTTTATTTGTAAGTATTGAAGAAAAACACAATCAACTGGATCTATGAAGAGATCACAGTCCTGAAGATTACGACCTAGAAAAAGAAGATCAGATGGGACAACCGGAATACATAGCATCTACTTCAAAGAATCACAAGTTGATCAAAAGCTGAATTGGATTATCAGAAAAGGTCATTTCTGATGGATCTGATGATATTTCTGATGAAATATCATCAGTATCTGACGATTCTAATCATCAAGGATTTTCTGATGATTTGTTCATCAGAATTTCTGATGAAGTGGTTTATCAGAATTTCTGATGAAACAACCCACTTGTCTGAAATTGGCTCTGTCCTGCCACACTTACCGAAGCAAGTTGACATTTAATGATATCATGATGAAAAAGGCAACTTGAATGTTGGAATCAATGAATATGTCAATTGGCTACTTTTTGCAGGAATTATTGTATGAATAAACTATTGTTTATTCATACAAGCCGTCTATAAATAGAAGGCTAAACCAGGAGAAGCAAAGTGAGTTTGAAGCTTAGCATTCACACATACACCAAAACTCCATTGCTCTCTCCCCCACAGAATTCAAGATTCGTTTGTATTAGATAATAATCTTTCAATCACCTTTTAAACCATTTTGTTTCAAAGTGATATAAACTTGATAATTCTGTAGGTCTTGTTTCTTGAAAGTCTGATTTCCATTTCCGCACATCTTTTTCACATCTACTGAAATCACTTGCCATATTACGTGAAAAGAAGTTGTTTTGAGACTGAACTGGGTCTAACAAGCTTCGTACGAACCCAGTTCAATAGTTGTGTTCTTGAAAAACTTGGCTTCGTACGAACCCAACCTTATAGCTTCGTACGAACGGAGAAGTTGTTTGTTTGTTTTTCAGGTTTAATCAAGTGTTTGATTGTGTATTTGCAGGTTATCATGGCTGAAGAGTTCTGTAACACGTTTTACAAAGCTTTCCCTTCCGAGTCAAGTGAGACACCAACTGTTGCACCAAAAAGTATTTCCAAAGCTATAAATTATAATATAAAACATGAAAACTTTTACGGAACTCATTCTATATTTCCAAAGCTTGATAACACTGAAGACTACACTTGGTGGAAAGAAAGGTTTCTTAACTGGGCTAAAGCGTTTGCTCATGAGAGTTGGTTATGTTTGGAATTTGGATATCATAGACCAAAGAATGATAAAAATGAAAAAAAATTCCACTTGCAATCTTAGAAGATGAAGACAAAAGAAAATTCTCTTATGAACAAAAAATGATTGCATTAATCCAGCAGTCAATCAGAGATGATATTTTTGCACTACTTAATCATGATGGTTCTTCAAAGTCTGTCTGGGAAGCATTAAGAGTGAAAGCTGAGGGAGGAAAACAAATTAAAAAGAACAAAATTTCATTGCTTAAAAAGGAATTTGATTTGTTTGATAGTATAAAAGGTGAAACAGTAAGGCAAATGATTGAGAGATCTTGCCAATTGAAAATTGAACTTGACAGGTTTGGGATAACTAAAACTAGAGAAGAAATTATTGATAAAGTTATCAAAGCCTTACCACGTGCAGATCATTGGCAAACATTTGTCTTCATATTGAAAAATGATGTGTTGTTTGATGAGATTACTTTGGATACATCGATAGAAAAGATTGAAAGTCATGAGCTCGAGTTGTAAAAACAGAACAAAATGAGCAACTTTACCTATCAACAAAATGTGGGTCTTTACTACAAAGGAAGCTTACCATCAACCAATGAATCACCAAGATTGGTACAGCTTTCAGTGTCGGAAAGTCGAAAAGCTTATCAAGTTACAATCAAGGTTATCATTCATCTTCAACAGCATCAAACTCAGAAGAACCCGATGAGATTCTCTGCAACATTGCTCTAAAATTGAAAAATTCTCCAACAATGAGCATCAATGCTGCTAAACAACAAATGAGTTTTCTAGCATCGATTCTGGAATCGTCCGAGAGTCTGGTAGCAGGGAGAATAGGAAATCCCGAGTTGACAAAGGAAGATTATGACCAGATAGATCCAGAGGAGATGGAACTTATTAATATTAGATAGTGTTTCACTAATGGCATTCGTAGAGCACAACGTTTCATGGAAATAACATGTAGACAGGAATTGGGAGGGTTGTTTAACACAAAGCTCAGGTTTGACAAGTTTAAAGTCACATGCTTTCGATGTAAACAGAATGGTCATTTCAAATGGGAGTGTTTTAACCGAGAAGTAGCTGATCATGATAATCCATTCCATGATCACTACTACAAAAAGGCAATTTATCATAAAATCGGTGAGCATACTTCTACAGAAAGTCTAAAGCAAATTACTAGAAGTTCATCAAAAGAGAAATCACAAGCTTTAGTGTCGGTGAATAATCATGCCAAACATAGGATCATTCATGATGACGAAGGGTTTAACTAGGGTGATTATATAGACGATGATGGAAGTGCATTGATCGCTGAGGTGAAAGAGAGTGCATTGGTTGCTGAGGTGAAAGAGAGAACAAAAGAAGAAATTCTGCAAGAGAAAACGCCCAGAGAAAGATTTTTTACATATTGTAGAATAGAAGAAATGCAAAAAGAGTACGAAGAAGTTCGAAGTTATAAAAGATGGGATAAGAAAAGAGAGATCAATCGCAAGGGAGATCCAGTCATTCATAAATGCGAGGTGGTGTATAATGATGTGCTTGCGGGTTCCTTTGTCCGGCGAATTCTATTCAAATATAGAAAAAGATAAAGATTATCTCAAGAAGCTGGATAAGATAATCAGGGGAGTGATGACAACTAGTTTGCAGAAGAGAGATGAAGAAAGGGTGAAAAGAGTGTTGAGTATATGGTGGAAGAGCTGAAAGAAACAACAAGTAAAGATGATGGTGAAAGTGAACAAAAGAATGAAGAAGCTGGTGAAGAAGAGCAGAAACCAGCAGAAGAAGTTGTTACTGAAAAACAGCAGGATGAAGAGAATTTGAATAAGAAAGAAGAAGTTGGTGAAGAGAAACAGGAGAAAGCTAATGAGAAACTGGTTGCTGAAGTTGTTGCTGAGGAACAACAGAAGAAGGAAGATGGTCAGAAACATACGACAGAAAAAGCCGAGGTGCCAATTGTTAAGGTAAATACTTCAACTGAATCTTCTGAAATGTTAAATAAAACTGATGAACAGCGCAAGAAATGCATGGAAACGTGTAGTGCTTGTACTAAAAAAGATGAAAAATTAAGAACAAGAGATATAGAATTTAATAAAATTGAAAGAGCTTTCAAAGATAAATGTAAAGAAATGTTTGAAAATGAAAAAGGTTTTAAAAGATAACGATGAAAAGCTGACATAAAAATGTAAAGTTTTAGAAAAGGAAAATGAGATTTTGAAAGAAAAGTGTTCAGCAAGGACTGAAGAGTTGTTACAAAAAGAAAATGCTATTCAAGAAATGAAAACAGAGTATGATTCAATAAAACTTGCATACAACATTACAAAAGAGTCATACAAAGCAGTGAAAATTCAAACGAAACTTGTTCAATCTAGATTGAAACATTGTTCTGAAACATCTGAAACGCTTAAAAAACAATATGAAATAAAGCAACAAGTTGTAAATTCATATATTGAAGAGGTTGCTGAGCTTAAACGTAAAATGGCTGATTTAGAACAAGATAATAACAAGTTGCATAGTTATCACGCTTCATCATATGTTCTTGGACGTATTTTCAACATAAAACGGATGATAATGATTTTGAGAAAAACAAGAAAGGGATTGACTCGGAATATCATCAGGTTCCACCACCGTTTGAGAAAAAAGTTCACATTTTATGATGGCGAGAAGGTGGAAAAAGCTTTCAACATGGTTGATCAATTGCCAGATAATACTGACCTAACCTATTCCAAATCTGATGATACGAGTGATTCAGAGGTGGTATGTAAGGTCGTTGAAAGTGTTTTGTAAGATGATTCTGCCAAAACAAATAAATCTGAGTCACAGGATGAAAATAAGGGAAGTTTTCATGAAAGTTATTTGAAGAATTCAAAAACTGAGAAAAATGTGAATGATGATTTGATAGGATTGGCATACGTCATGATTGGATCAGACAAATTATTCTTAGATATTGAATTCCCGGTTAAAAATGCGATTTCGGAAAAGATTGACAAGGTTTTCAAATTGGTAGAGACTAAGAAGTCTGAAATTGAAAAATTTGCTGGAAAGAGCAAGAAAACCTTTTATAACAAACCTGGTTACAAAAAGAAAAACATGAAGGCTGGGATGGGTTATAAAAAGAAACAAAATCAGAAAAGGTTTGAAAAGCAAAATTTTCAGAAAAAGATGAACTTTGTTCACGGAACAAGTTCTGAGGAAGAGAAAGAACTCCAATTTAGACGACAGTCTAATGAAGAGTTCTATGCTCAGAAAAAGCAACAACAACAGGTCAAAGATGTTTCAAATGTAATCAAACTGGACATCTTGGTCGCAAGTGTCTAAATCTAAAGCCTGTTGCTATTGAAAAGAAAAAGAAAGTTGAGGTTGAAACACAATTATCAACCAAACAAACTTGGATTCCGAAAAGATCCAAGTTTGAATCAAAACAATCTTGGAAACCAGTGACACCTAGATTTTGAACAACACAAAGTTGGAAAACAACTGTTGATATGACAAAACCAAATCAGTTTTGGAAACTAAAAGTAGTTGAATTAAAACAAAACATTCAAAATGAGTAAAGATTTTATAAAAGGAATGTTTCAAATGGTCAAATCTGGGTGGTCAAGCAACAAAAGGTTTCTAATGATGAGACACTTAAAGAGAATATTTTTGAAAAGAATAATAGAAACTATCTAGTTTTACCTGGAAGGATACACATTCAGCTACCTGAGTCAAAGCAGGCTTGGGTTGCTTTGTTCAAGTAATTCAGTTGAGTGTATGTGTAGGTGCTCCTGGAGACAGTAGAATTTCAAATCAAGGAGAGGAGCAGCCTGACATAAGAGGAAGAGAATCCCTGCAACTGAAAACAAAGAGTTTGTTTGTTTCTGCACATAAATAAACTATATTCAAAAACCTAAAAAAGGAATAATTTAAAAACCAAGAATATGTTTTTAATTTTGTCAAAAATTGAAAAAAAAAGTTTGTTTTTAAATTTGTCAAAAATCAAAAAAAAAATTAAAAAAATGTTGATTGAATACGCCGAAACCCTCACGGCTGAACAAACATGATTATTTCACAATTGAAAATGGTTTTAACATTGTTAAAAATCAGTGTGTTGTAAATCATGGGGTTATTTTATGCAAAACAGAGCATGTAAAGTAGAAAATGGATGGCGACACAAAACTATCTACATTGGGATTGTCAAATTTTCTTAAAATATTTTGAATTTTAGGGGGAGTAAAAATTTCAGAAAATACAAAAACATTTGAAAATTTGAAAAATCCAAAAACAATAGAAAATGAAAAAGAGTTTTCGTGTAAAAAGAGGAAATGATAGTAAATCAGTAGACAATCACAGTACGCTAAAAAAATGGAAAGTCAAATGTGATAAACGATCTCACTGATGATGTGCCAGTAGGTTTTTACATACTTAGTAGATTGATTTCGAGATATAAATCTAAATATCAATATCTTACTTATCTCGTGGGGAACATCTCTCGAATATATGGGTAACCCCCGAAATCTTGTTTGAGAGATTGCCTGATTCTGAGATACTAGGTTTTTATACTGTTTGATATCTGGGGTATTATACCTAGTCTTCTGATTTTGCGTCAGCAATGGCCTAGACCTCGTATAATACTTTATGCGCTTTAATAAAAAGCTTTCCCTCTGCATAAAAATTGAGAAATATCGAAGGATATAAATCAAGTGCAGTTGTAAAGAAGATCCCTAAGTGGGACACACCTAAAGTCGAGCCTTCATCTCTTTGACTAAACGGTAGTTCATACCTGAGCTCTCAAGGTCTCGCACTAACACAGAGTATAGATATCATTATAGTATATTCACCTGTAAGACTGAATCTAGAGAATCATGATACGGGAGTATATTCTGAGGTGGGACACGCGAATAAGTTAAGTTCTTTAAACACTAAATCTCCTATCTTGAATCAGTTGAAATTTGTGTGAAAATTTAAGTGGATCAGTATACTGACAATCTAAGTGAATCGGTTAGAACCTAAAGTGTTTATAGCTCAACGGTGCTAGTGATTTGTCATAAACTGACATGATACTTTGACACAAACTCAAAACAAAAATATTGTCTGTAAATATTTCTTTACTGCTTTATGATTAAAGAAAAATTAGAAAAATATTTTCGGAGTATTTTAGCATAAACTTTGAAAAATATGAAAAGATTTTGTTTCTATTTTATTTTCAACAACCGATGTCTGAATGCTGATTTCAAAATCTGAGTATGCTGATCATTAATTTGAAACTTGAGGTTTTTATTGAAAAACTCAAAAACACTTTGTGAAATCTCCAAGTTCATTAAGTTGAACTTGGATAATTAAATGAGAGGGGTTTGGATTCTAAAATTGTTATATTTGATGTATAGGGTAAAGTTACGATTTTGGACCTAAAATTATCAAATACATTTGTGGTTAAGTGCCAGACAATCGTTCTTGGGAGATATTAGATAGTTTAAAATTGGTAAATTTGAGCCAGGTTCTCGATCTAAAAATATTTTGAGCCCGGTCACAGATTTCTATGAAGATACGATGTCCTGTGCAGTCACATATTTGAAATGCACCAGCTTGTCATTGTTAAATTTTTAAAGCTAGTCTTTAAATCCTGAAATTTATAATGTCAAATATCTTACAAAAAAAAAATTGAGATTTTGTAGATGATTTGCAAGACTACGATCTCGATAGCTGAGCTTAAGGGGGAGTCTGAAGACGGGCTCAAAGCAAGGGGGAGTTGTAGAGTCAGGTGCCGATCCTAGTAGCTGAAAGCATAGAAGCTTAAACCAAGAGGGAGCCTTAGCTGAACGAAAGGGGGAGCAGATAGAGCTGTTAGAGAAAAAAGGGAGAGTCTGTGGTGCTGAAGTTGTCAACACTTCTGAAAGACTCAGAGAGAGACAAAAAACTACGAGATTGACTACAACAATATCCAAGAGGGAATCTGTGAGTGCCTATGTCTATCGCTTTAGTCAATCACGTTTCGTAGCTGAAACAAATGATACAAGACTGGTGCTGAACTGAACAAAGTATGAAGATGATTTGTAAAAGTGCAGCTTCGTACGAAGGGACCAAAGCATGCCTTCGTACGAAGGCAGAACCTCTATAAACAGGAGTCTTGTGTTTGTCATTTGTAATCTTTTGAACAACTTTGAGGCGAAGCTCTGCTCGTTTGATTTCGTGGTGTAAACTCTGTCAAATCAGTAATAGAATTAGTTATAATTACATCCTCGTGTTCTATCCACACACGTGATTAGATTCCGCACATATCACGTGTCGGTACGCATTCAACGGTTGAAGATTCGATCCTGGGTTCGAATTCACAACTCTTACTGTGGAGGGGAGGAGAGGAAGAGAAAGACCCAAACTGACATGGGATGAGCAGATTAGGCATGATTTACTAGAGTTGCATCTTTTTGAGGACATGGTCCAAGATAGGATTTCGTGGAGACGTAGGATTAGGGTTAAGGACTTCTAAAGGATATTACAGTAAGGTCTTAGGTGAATTTTAGGGATGTAGTTTTTTTATTTGTTAAGTGACTTTACCGGTGATTAACTTCTTGTGTTTATGCCCAAATGATGTTGTATACTATTATACATGATTTACATTATACTGTGTCACTCTGATCACTTTCTTGGTATAGGCAGTGTTGTAAAAGTCGGATTCCAAGGCCGAGTACTCGGCGAGTACTCTGTCCTCGGAACCCCTCCGAGGCGACTTCCTCCTAGGCGGACTCAATTAGTCGGCCTCGGTCAAACTCGGCGCCTAGTCGGCGCCTAGTCGGACGTAGTCGGAAAGAGTCGGCCTAGTCGGTCTACGCGGTCAACGTGGTTTGTTGACTTTTAATTAGTCAAAATCGGTCAAAATCGGCCTACTCGGCCTTGTACTCAGACTACTCGGCCTTGTACTCGGACTACTCGGACTACTCGGACTTGTATTCAGAATATTTGAACTTTAAACATGTTTTATTTTAAATTATACTCAGTTGACATGAATTATGATTATTTTAACATATGTATAATATATAACAATTAATTTTCTTTATAGTTACCATGTCCGCGTACTCCCCGAGTACTCTCCGAGTACTCCGATTACTCCCAACTCCCCAGTCGGCCGACTAGAGACCGCCTAGCGACTTTTACAACACTGGGTATAGGTGACTTTTTTTTTCTATATTCTATATTTCTATATTCTTTGACTTGATGTGCTAGTATGCTGCTCGTTTTGGAGCCGAGGGTCTCCTCTAGAAGTAGCATCTCTATCCCTAGGGATAGAGATAAAGTCTGTCTACATCCCACCCTCCCTAGACCCTATAAGTAGCTTTGCTATTTGTGGGATTTACTAGATATGGTTGTTATTGTTGTTGTTTGTTGTCTTTGTTTTCAGATGGTGCTTTGTATTGGTTTTTGGTTGAAGCAGATGCCGAATGATTGTTTTGAATTAAGTTTATAGTATAATGCTGGAAATTGAATTGTGGTCTTGTGTGAAAGTTTTTTTTTATTATAAATAGTATATTAAACAAATTGAATTGTGATCTTGTAGGTAAGAGTTTTTTGGATAAATGATATTGTTAATAACATGTGAGCCCTAGAAACATATGTAATAAGTTGGGCTTGAATTTTAAAAACATGATTTAATTTAAACTTTTATGACTCGTGTATGTTTCAATAGCACATGAATTGAACTTGGTTTAAGCACATTAATTCTGTTGTTTAACTAAGAGATCTTGAATTGAGCTCAAATTTATTTCAACTTGTGTTTTAGTTACATGTAGATAGCATATAAGCTAAAAAGTGTCATGTAGATGTCTGAGACTGTGAAGTAGGACTAGATGTCCCTTAGTGCAAGGCGAAGCACACATCGGCTTAGGTGAGGTTGAGGCTAGGTGCAGGAGAAAAGGGCTAACCGGTTGTTCTGGCAGTTCCATATTTGTTCAGTTTGTATACTGCATGCTTTGGATGCATTAAGGTAAGATATCTCGACTTAACTGGTAATCCAAGGAATTTGATTGACTTACTATGAAATAACTTTTTCTAATTTTTTATATGCTTGATTGATTTTTCATAGTGGATTGTTTTGTGATTTTTATGGATTCTAATTTCATGTTAAATATATTAAAATGTACATTGCTGAAACAGCTGCAAATGAAAGCTGAGAGCGAGAGAGAGAGAGAGAGAGAGAGAAGTAAGAAGGCAGTGGTCGTTTCGAAGTTCTTCGGGTCTGGTGAGAAGGAGAGGTGCAACAGCAGCTATGATTTTGAGTAGGGGTTCATTTTCCCCCATCGGTTCAGCTCGGCCAGAACCGATAATGATAAAATAGTCGGTGATCACTTCTGTAATTAACTCCAACAAGATCGAAGACCATCATTCTCATCCTCCACCTATAAAAGTGAGAAACTAAATGAGAGAGAAACATGAGAAAGAGAGAGAACAATAAGATGGAGAGAGATCCGAAACGGTGAGCCTCCGGAAACCGGCCAAGATGTAGAAACTGTTGGTGGTGTCGGTTTAGAGGCTGTAGTGGCGAGTTCCATGAAGAGTCAGAGGGTTTAGAGGTAACAGTGATGAGTTCCGACGAGTCTTAAGGTTCCGTCATGAATTATGATCATAGTGGTGCCGATGTTGTGGTTCGAAGTCAGAATAGAGATGCCGTCGTGAATCATGATCACCTGGTCTTTTACATAATAGGCTTGCAAGAGGCTTCTTTTAGTTTGTAGTTAGATTCGTTAGATCTTCAAGATATCGGGTGACTTATTGGTGAGAGGTATTGGCTTGAGCCGTAGTATTACCGGAGTTATGGGGAATTGGTGTGATATTTGAGTCTAGGTAGATTGTTGGATCGAATAAGAACCTCTAGCTTATAAATTCTCGGGGTTCTTTAGTTTAGAATGTAAAAAAGAATTGCAGCATAGCAAAAAGACTTAAGATGGGACCACGTCGGTCCAAATGGATGTGGGCCTCGTCTAGACCGCTTAATGCTTGGCCGGAAGAATAGGAGCTGAGACAGCTGGATGTTTTGAAGTAGGTATTTGTGTTTGGGCTAGGTGAAGACAGCTAGCTCTGGGCACGATAACGCAGAGGGTTTTTTGATGCGCCTGCCAATAGAAATGTGCAGTATAATTCAGTGCTTTGCCTGGTATGTGGCGAGTATAGAGACTCGGTGTAACACGTGTTCGTATCAAGTTCCTTTAGTCAAAAGGTGTGACAAATTGTTTCCCAATGGTGTAAGCTCCAACAATTTCTGCCATCCAAGTTGGTGACATATTTGATATGCATAAGTCTTTCCAGTTCTCAAAGAAGAAAGGTAAAATGATTAATCATTAATGCCATTTTTTGGGTTAGTGTGTAGTGTTTATAGAAAGCCTAAAACACATTGATTTTTTATCAGAAGCCGCCTTCGCTGGTAAAGGTTATAGAAGAGGTCAAGGTTCTCGGCTACTTATGATCCGGAACCGGTCAAAGGTCGTCGCTCTAACCTGGGAGGGTTGGAAATTGTTTAAAGTGTAATTTTGACCGATAAGTTTGCTGGTATGTAGAGTGTATTCTCTGGTGGAAACATGTGTAATATTTGATGATTTGGGTTTAGCGCTTTGCTTTCCCATGTGAATAATATAACTTTTTGTTTGTTCAATTTTTTTTTTATGTTTTTAACTCTTTTGTTTGTCATGGTGTGTGACAATATCGTACCAGCACTGTAATGAACTTTGCCGCGTCTGCGCTT
The DNA here is from genome assembly GCA_030545235.1 of Helianthus tuberosus. Lineage (NCBI taxonomy): Eukaryota > Viridiplantae > Streptophyta > Magnoliopsida > Asterales > Asteraceae > Helianthus > Helianthus tuberosus. Next base: position 150,930,042 of record CM060375.1, read on the forward strand.
GCTCCGCAGCGCGAGCGTTGATTACCACTAGTTTAAATAAAATGCATTGGTTTCTAATATAATATGCATAAGTGGTATGTACTCTTAAAGTGTTTTTTTTTCTAGTGCCTATGGTTTTAAAAAATATACTTGCACAATTCGAATTTAATTGCCTTTGGTTTAAAGAAAATATAGTTGAACAATTTGAATTTATATAGGGTAGGTGCAGACTATGATGATATCGTTGCTTGTAGGGGTGTTCATCGAATCGAATATCGAATTTTCGAATTATTCGAATCGAATTATTCTAATAAATTTTATTTTTCCTTGAATTCGAATTCAATTCATATTCGATTAAAACCTACCTAATTCGATTCGAATCCGTATTCGAATAAAAAACCCAATTCGTATTCGATTAAAAATTCGAATTCAAATCGAATTCGAATAAATTCGATTTGATTTAATTTTCTTTTAAAACATGTAAATAACTATTAAAATGAAACATAAGTTTTAAAGCAGGCACAAAACATTCCAAATAAAGTACCATAAGTCTAACATTCAAAACGAGAATTTGGGAATAACCACTAAAGGTTAATATTTTTAGGGTTTGAATCTACTGATAGATTTGCTACTTAGATTTTGGTTATGGGCCATGTAGTGGGTTTGGAAATTGGTAATTTTAATACTTGGAATAAATTTTAAAATAATTTATAGAATAGCCTAATAAAAGTTATATATGTATTATATATAAAAATATTAAATAAAATGTATAATTTTTATTCGAATTTCGAATCGAATCGAATTTGAAATTATAAATTCGTATTCGATTCGTATTCGATTTACTTGACTCGAATTGAATCGAATTCGAAATCTTATAATCGAAACGAATTCCTGATAATCGAATCGAATTTAATCGAATTTCGAATTTTTCGAATTATCAAATTCTGAAAACCCCTAGTTGCTTGTGCTTCGGTGGTTGGGTGTAATCCTGGTAACTCGAATTTACCGTTTATTTACTTGGGTCTGCCGGTCGGTCTAAATATGGGAAGCTCGAGAGGATGGAAGCTAGATTGACTTCCTGGAAAGCTTCTCTTCTTTCTATAGTAGCCAGATTTTTGTTGATAAAATGTTTCTTGGTTCCTTAGGGAATACTATTTGTCATTTCTAACTCCGGTGGGTGTCCTGAAGAGGTTGGAACAGATTCGGTCCAGGTTTTTTTTAGGGTGGTACTCTGGTGGGATAAAAATTGCGTTGGGCCCTCTTGGAAGTTGGTTTTGTCTACAAAAGACAAAGGAGGGACTAGTCATTGGGTCATTAAAAAGGTTCAATAATGCTCTTTTGCAAAAAAATGGAGATGGAGGCTTATGAACAAAGCGAATGTGATTTGTGTAAAAATTATTTCTTCCTTATACGGTGCAGAAGACTATTTATCTTCTCCTATTAAGGCCAATAGTATTTGGTACAGAATGATAAAAGTTTTTACAAAGCTAAATCAATTAGGTACGGTTACTCTCAATTCGATTCATAAAAAGATGGGTTTTGGAAATGAGACTATGTTTAGGAAACATACTCGTGCCATGATTTTTGTTTAGCGGAAAAGTTTCCGAGGTAATATGTCTTAGAAATGTTTAAAAAATATTTGGTGGCACAAAGGGTGAGGGGAGAGTTATGCATGGGAGTGGTGTAGGGGTCTTCCAGCGGGTGTCGTGATGGGTCAGGTCATTGAGATGCAAAACCTAATTAATAGTGTTTCTCTTTAGAATTGTAATTATCGGAGTGTTTGGTCTCCGCATGGGATGTCTGAATTATCGGTTAGGGGAAGGGTGGTGGTGGGGGGGGGGGGGGGGGGGGGGGGGGGGGGGGGGGGGGGGGGGGGGGGGGGGGGGGGGGGGGGGGGGGGGTTTAAGGAATGTGCTGATGAAGTTATGCTTCCGAGTGCTTCGAGCAAAACTAATTGGTTCCATTGTTTGCCTTGGGAAATAAAATTTGTGGGTGGAGGGTCGTGGGAAACCGACAGCCAACTTAGATGAATCTGGCTGCTAAGAGGATTGATATTCCGTCTACTATTTTTCCCTTGTGTAATGTTAGGTTGTAATTCGTTTACATGTCTTTATTGTGTGCATCTCAGTTAAGAAAATTTGTGATTTGGTTGAAAGGTTGTTAGAAGTGAAGTTGTCGGTCTTGCACTTCCCCTCTGATCTCTTGGGAGTGTGTTGAACATTCGCACTTAGGTGTGCCAAAGAAAGAAGTTGTGGTTGCAGTTATATATGTTGCTTGGGAGACAATTTGGAAGCTTTTGAAATGATAGAGTATTCTGAAAGAGACGCACCTAATTTTGTAGTGTTGTTTAATGATTTCACGTATTTCTCCTTTCTTGGTATTAGAGTAGGAAGAATAAGTGTAAAGTAAATTGGGTTGAGTGGTTGAGAAAACATCTTTTATTCATGTAATTTTCTTGTTCTAGCCTGGCTAGTATCCAGCTAGTCGGTCATTTATAAAATCTCTACAGTTCAAAACAATATAATACGCCTAATAAAATTTTATTGCTACACAGGTAAGAAATATAGTATTCTGAATTTGAATACTGGATGTTATTTTAACATGAATTAAAGAAAAACTAAATTAATGATTTCACGCTTTGAAGCTTTCGATTTCTTTGTCGGTTTCTTGTTTTCTTTACGTAGCCCTTAACACAAACTTGCTCGATTGATGGTTGTCATTAGTTCCATTCAAAAACCAATCATATTCGGCATTATAAAATCCAACGCGACCTAAAATTAACCGAAAATTTTTCTCCTCTATTATGATTTTCTAAACTAAGAACCCTAGCTTATGGCCGTCCTCCTATGAAAAGATTTCACACTGACAAGGTAGACACCATTGCTTCGTAACCTTCCTACCACCACAATGCCCCATACAGTTTTGATCAACCGATTCATTTTCTTTTCAATTTGTCCATACAGATGTATGAAGTTGTCATTTTTGTCAAGTGAAATGTTAGACTTGCACAAGTTTAAATCAACATGATTAAGGTACGACTCTTGAACAATTTATATGAAAGGATTTAGATTTCCACTACCTCATACTTGGAGTATAAATCGTTATTATGTGCTATTGAAATTGCTATTAACATACATGATTTTATATATATATATATATATAGACGAGGGTTTAAGAGAAAACTTCTTTTAGAGAACTCGAAAACTCCTAAAAAAAAGCTTAAAAACACACCTAGATTTTTTTAAACATTTTTGGCTGTAAATCTGGTATTTTTTTAAATATAAAAAATTGAAAAAATAGTATTACATATGTGCAACACTACAAAAAACATAAACCCGCCAACCCCCCCCCCCCCCCCCTCACACCCCCAAAAACCTAAAAACTAAACTCGAAACCTATACCCCCCGCCCTACCCCCAATAACCTAAATCCCCCCCCCCCCCCCCCCCACCCCAAAAAAAAAAAAGAAAGAAAGAAAGCTAAAAACTAAACCAGAAACCTAAAATCCCCAAAAACCTATCCCTAAAAGCTAAACTAGACAAAAAACTAAACCCTAAGTCTAAGTAGTATTGCATATGGTAGCATTGAAAAAAGTATGACACGTTAAATCTTTATTTTCTTGTCGAAAAATATGCTCCAATATAGTTGAACGAAAGATAAAAAAAATTATGATCTTATGGTGAAATTTTTAGAAAACAATTACATACAAAAAAGATAGAAATATTTGGAGAGCTATATATATATATATATATATATATATAGGGTGGGGTTCTAGAGTGAACACTAGTGTAAATTTGTGAACTGAGTGAACAAATCCTGGCCATTGATCTAAACACGTGTATGGCCAGAATTAGTTCACTCAGTTCACAAACAACACTAGTGTTCACTCTTTAACCTAATCGTATGTGTATATATATATATATATATATATATATATATATATATATTTCAATTTTGCCACTCCATCATTAAAAGTGCCATTCCCTCATAAATAAGGAGTTTTCGAGTTTTTTTTGCTAAGTGTGGGTTTTTAATTTACCCCCCCCCCCCCCCTCTCTTTATATATATATGGGGACCGCTAGAATGAGAACCACCTCTAGTTATGAGAACCGCGAGAACCACACCGTACGGGGCGAGGTGGACCAAATTTTTTTTTTCAAAAACGTAGATGCATGTATTATAAACACATTTGTAAAAAAAATGTCGTGTGTATAGTTTTGAGCACCACAAGTTTGTGGTTTACGAGTTCCGTAATTTACGAAACTACGGAACTCGTAAACCACAAACTTGTGGTGCTCAAAACTACACACACGGCATTTTCTTTTTTAAATTTTTTTTTACAAATGTGTTTATAATACATGAATCTACGTTTTTGTAAAAAAAATTTGGTACAACTCGCCCCGGATCAAGTAGTTCTCGCGATTCTCATAACTAGAGGTGGTTCTCATTCTAGCGGTCCCCATATATATATATATATATATATATATATATATATATATATATATATATATATATATATATATATATATATATAGAGGATCATTTACAGAACATTAAATATTGCGAGAACAAAAAGAACAATTATAAATCACTAAATTTTGAGATTTAAGGTTGATATTTTTTTGAAATTTTATGATTCTTACATTCATATGTGTATTACATATACATAAAAAAAACCATATATTTTTACCTACACATAGCCTACATACATGTTGGTAATTTAACCTACACATAACTCACTTATACGTAGGTTATATAAAAACTGTGTATTATATCTATACTACTTTATAAAGCATATAGGAAGGACTTCTTAAAGTCATAAAAATTCCCTTAAAACACCTCTAAAGCATGCTGTACAACCCTCTAAAGCACAATATAATTTACAATTCCAATTATGCCCTCCAAAACTTTTACCCTTGACCCGGATCCATCATCAGCCGTCCATTTTCTTTCACTTCTTCACACGGATCGTGATCTGACGGATGATATTGTTTTCACACGGATCCACCTTTCCCCTTCCTTCTCTCTCTCATCTCTCTCACAACTCACATCTCACCAGATCTCATCCGCCCCCAACTCCATGCTTTCTCTCTCCCAGGAGATTTCCAGATCTAGGGTTTCAATAACCCTGAATCGTTCATTTTCTCTCAATCCGACAGAAGATCCAGTGGGGTTGACCTCTAGGTACCGTTTTAAACCACATCTAAAGTTTTTGTTTGTTATTTGAGTCTGATATGTTTGTTATTTGTGTTGAATCATTCATTTTCTCTCAAATCTGACAGAAGATCCACTGGGTTTTTCTCTATTCGGCACAAGATCCACTGTGGATGACATCTAGGTACCGTTATAAAACCACATCTAATGTTTTTTGTTTGTTATTTGAGTCTGATTTGGATCTGGTTAAAATTCTGTTTGCGAGGCAATGCTTGAACGGGTCTCTGACATGATGGAAAAGGATTTGATTCTTGTTGGTGCAACTGGTATAAACCATCTTCTCCGAGATCGGTTGCTGCTTATGTTAATCCTCATCGTCTTCTGTTGAGATCTTGTTTTAATTCCGGTAATCGTTTAATCTAGCTTTAGTTTACTTTGTATCTGTTGTTGAATTTGTTGTTTTTGGTTGATTTTAGGTGTTAAAATCACATTTTATATGATGAATTTGTTCAGATCAGCGTGGAAGGATGTGCGAACCGAGATCTAGGGTTAGATCTGGCGAAAGTTTTGGATGATTCTGGATTTGTTATTGTGTTACACACACACACACACACTTATACGTACACTTATATTTATACAGACACAAATATATACGCACATATTGATGTATGAAGTTAATTTTGTTCATGATAATCTCAGGTGAAGTACTCAACGGAACCCGAAAACCCTACGAAATGTTAGTTTTCCGATTATTATTCTTATATTATGTCCTAATCGTTGATCGCTAGGGTTTACAGCTCTGTAATTTAATATCGTGTTCGTTGTTGATGTTCGATCAGCTTGCAAAGCTAGAGGTTCAGATCTCAGGTGTCACTTTAAGGTACACTAATTTTAGTTATTGAATTTTTCGTTTCGATTTCGATTTGTTACTGATTGTTAACAATTTTAACGTTACGAACGCGTAAATTATTGTGACAGATGTTGTATCTATGTGTGTGTTGCTAATTTAGAGTTTGAACATTTTTATTGTAGAACACTAGAGAAATCGTACATGCTATACGAGAATTGCCATTGGTTAATAATAGTTTAGTGTTGTTATGAACATACAAATTATTGTTTTAGATGTTGTATCTATCTGTATGTTGCAAATTTAGGTTTTGAGCATTTTTATATTATAGAACACTAGAGAAACAGCACATGCTATATGCAAGTTGCCGCTGATTATTAACAGTTTAACATTACGAATGCATAAATTGTTGTTCTAGATGTTGCTTTGATTTGTGTGTTGCTAATTTATGTTTTGAACATTTTGTTTTAGAAGACGGACTGCACAAGCTAAGAATCGCCATTCGTATGGCCAAGGACGTTGGCCTGCTAAATCTGCCAAGATTATTCTTGATTTGCTGAAGAATGCTGAGAGTAACACTGAAGTAATGATCTAAGTTTCACTTATATGTTGTTCTAATTTGGTTTTGTAAGTTATGTATAAAAGCATAATGTACTAACCTATTGATTTTAAAAGTAACTAGGTCGGGTCGTGTCGTGTCGTGGCGTTAAACGACTGCAAACGCGGCAGCAAATGGCTGCGTTTTTACACCCATTTGTTGCTGCATTTGCAGCCGTAAACGCGCCGTTAAACGGCTGCAAAAACGTAGCCGTTTGTAGCCGTTTAACGACGCGTTTACGGCTGCAAACGCAGCAGCAAACGGGTGTAAAAGCGCAGTCGTTTGCTGCTGCGTTTGCAGCCGTAAGCGCGCCGTTAAACGGCTGCAAACGCGGCAGCAAACGGCTTCGTGTTTACACCCGTTTGCTTCTGCGTTTGTAGCCATAAACGCGTCGTTAAACGGCTGCAAACGTGGCAGCAAACAGCTGCGTTTTTACACCCGTTTGCAGCCGTAAACGCGCCGTTAAACGGCTGCAAACAGCTGCGTTTTTGCACCCGTTTGCTGCCACGTTTGCAGCCGTAAACGCGCCGTTAAATGGCTGCAAACGGGGGCAAAAACGCAGCTGTTTGCAGCCGTTTAACGACGCGTTTACGGCTGCAAACGCAACAGCAAACGGGTGTAAAAAGCGCAGCTGTTTGCTGCTGCGTTTGCAGCCGTAAACGTGCCGTTAAACCGCTGCAAACGGGTGAAAAAACACAGCCGTTTAACGGCTGCAAACACAGCACCAAATGGGTGTAAAAACGCAGCAAGAACGCGAACTACCCTACTCGGTATACCCAACCCGGAACTGGTTCCTACCCTACTTGACCTGTGAATACATACCAGTTCCAGAACCGGTGTCGAAAAAGGAACCAGACTGGACCCGGTTTCACCTCTACCCAGTCAAAACCTGGACCCAAATCGGCCAAAACCCCCAGCCAAACCGATAAAAAACCCAAACGTACTCGGAACCGGTTCCTACCATACCCATACCTGGTTCCTACCCGTTTTAGATTCTAAACAAACCTGATTTGTGCTTCTCTAGCAGTGTGTGATAAATAGTTTTGAATTTTTAACATATCCCATTGTGAGTAAACTCAATTCAACTTTCATGTTGACATCTTGAAGAAGGTAATCTAAAAATAGTTATTTTATTCGTTTATCGCAGTGAGAAGTAAGCAAGACAAGAGTAAAGTTTGATAATGATGATGATAGTGTTAGCTGTTTGCTGCAGTGTCTTGTTCATGTGAACAAGTTGGATTGAAAAAGAGACTATTGTTGTATTTTGATGGGAGAAATGAATATGTAAAACTGTTCTTATTACCGAATTTCCTTGTGATGGTATAGTGTTTAAAATTTGTGGGAATATCAAGTTAGTTATTATCAAGTATTAACCTTTCTTTGCTTTTGGTGCAAACTTTTAATATACAACTACTAAGGCTGTCATAGCGGGAATTCAGTTGGTATTGGTTTTGTTTGTTATGGTACATTAGGACAATCAATCACTATAGCAAACAAAAGAAAAAAAAACAAATGCCTAAAAGTTGCAGGGTTTTTTTTTTTTTTTTTTTTTGAATCAATATATAAATAAAACAAATAAGAATTTAAAAAAAATATAACCAAGTATAATACTATAAACTTATTCTTTGTAAATAATATATTAACCGCACCCTCACACACCCATTCCCTCTTTTCCAACCCATCAGCACCACTGCCACTTTTGGCCACCTCCCACCCACGCCACCCACCCAAATATCCATGCATTATCCTCAAAAGTAAAATAATAAAAACAATTAACTTTTGTAAACTATTATACGTAAACGAAACTAACTGAACTACTATACAATTTATCAAGGAATGATTAATAAATAAACGGAACGAGTACCGCGTTGCAAATTGTCCCCGGCTCATAAACTAACGGTTAACTAACGGATTGGTTTGATTAGTTTTGAGCTTATGGTTGTGCTTTTGTTGGCTTGGCACAGTTTGGTTTGTTTACATCCTTTTAAAACTCTTTAAATCCGCATGACCGGTTTTGAAGTACCTTAACCAAAAATTTAGATTTTAGTTATGACCCAACTGAATTGAACTGAACTTTCTTATGCAAACAAGTGTTGTGTTTTCCGTTGCATCGCGAATTTGGTTTTGGTTATGGCTCAAAACCGAACCGCCCCGTACGTAGCTCTTAACTCAACCAACCTAAGTGATATGTTTCGCAGCTTCGTCCAATAAAGCTGTTATCTTCAGTTAAAACAGAAGCTTTACGAGCGGATTCTGCGGTTCCTAGATTTAAACGTAGTGTCAAGAAGCTTTTAGACCCATCATTTTATTCATTTGGCTTTTGTTCCCACCTGGATTTGAGTAAATCTACTTCTGTCTTGCTAAATGTTGAACACGATGGTCAAAACAAGAAGCAACGTACCAAGGGCATTCTCCATCATAAGGTACGTCTTGATTGTGTATTTATAGAGAAAGTGATCATTAAACTTTCTTTGTTTTTCTACTTGTGTATCTCAACAAAAGGATTTATTAATCAAAGCATGATATTATATAGTGGTAATATAATAATCTTCATTGTATTGCCCAAATAGTGGGTATACCCTTAAGGACTCAAAAGTCTTTAAGAAAATCAAAACAACAAATAATAGACTTTTGTAAACTATCATATAAATAAAAAAACTAACAGAGGTATTCTTCAGTATATCAATACAAGATAATTGATAAATAAATAGAATGTTTTTTTAAATGTAACAGAGTCCCAATTTTCAGCAAAACATGTTTAAATTTATGTTTTTTAACCTCAGTAAGCAACATACGAAACACTGTACTTGGAAAACATCCTTTATTGAGATCTATAACTGTAAGGTTTATGGCATAGATAAAACAAAGTTATGCTACGAATAAAAAAACTAACAGAAAATGAGTATCGGCGCTGAAGCCGGTAACCGGCCGTCACATAATAACCACCAAAAGCCATCACGAAACCACCAATCGCTGAACACCGCTGATTCTCCGCCCCTGAAGAAGGCTGCAACCGACCCTTACGTTCTGCTACACTACCATCATCTTCGTCGCACGCCACATCGGAAACTACATCCCCGTACATAGCCCTAAACTCACCAACCTAAGTGATATGTCTCCCGTCGCATCGCGCAGGTAAACGACTAGTATATATATAAACCATATATTTTTACCTACACATAGTCTACATACATGTAGGTAATTTAACCTACACATAACCTACCTATATGTAGGTTATATAAAAACTAAAAAAATTTCATATTTTATTTTCAATTCTGGTGTTAGAAACAATAAATCTTACATTTGTAACATTTTCATTAATTTTGAAGTTTTTAGGATTGAAAAAATGAGTAATTTATTTTGTTCTGCGTGTTCTCGTAATATTTAGTGTTATGTATAGAACATTCCCCTATATATATTGCAAAGTTTGTGTACGAAGTCCTCCATTATACATAAGAAACCATGTGGATCATTGGATTAGAATATTGGATTTATGAGATTATAGTAATGAATTTTTTTGTAATATGTGTTTCATTTTCAGTGATTGATTTGATAATATAGGTGTACAAATGTAATTTTGATATGTTTTAAATTTAAAAACCCACAAGCAAGTCATATTCAAGTCCATAATCTTTTTTAAACATCCATAATTTTTATACGTAGTTTATTTAAGGGGAAATGGATGTTATCACCTCCAACTAATCAATTTTGGTTGCTGCTACTCCCAACTTTCATTTTGGCTCCCACCACCATCTACTTAACATTTAGGTTGTTGTGTCATCCCTTCGTTAAATAATCACTAACTCAGTTTGTTTCTTAATCCTACGTGTCAAAAGAGTTGTGACCTGGCGTGCCTACGTGGACTCACCCCTTACAACCTCTGTATACTTAATGAAAACCCTAAATCAGTTGCCCCAAAGCCATATTTGGAAACCTTCTCTTAAACTTATCAATCACGACCACCATAAGCGGTGCTCTGCCGCTTAATACCAACTCCACAGATCTCCAATCACTTCCATTCACCAAACCTTCAATGCTACCGTCCACCAATGCCACCACCACCGGCGGTGCTAGTGGCAGATGAGTAACCTTAAACTCCCTAATCCACCGCAGCATTGACCGCAGATTGAACCGTCCAATGGACACTACACTATCACCACACGCCACTGTCCTTATGCAGAGACCGAAGCCATGGATACGAAAGTACGGTACCGGAAAAAAGGTACATTGCCGGAGAAGATCTGGGTTGACGTCCGGCGAATGCTCCGACGAATGAGATATAAAATTCCGATGCGTCAGTTTCACTCCTTTGATCTTCCCTGTGGTACCTGATTAAAAGGCAGAGATTGATTAGAACAAGGGTTTCACTCTGTTTCACTCATGTGGTACCTGATTAAACGGAAGAGATTGATTAAAAGGCAAAGATCAATTCGAATAGGGGATATCAAAATACGATGTGTCCGTTTCACTCTGTTTGATTTTGTTCTGCAGACTGTGTGTTTGTATTGAGATGCAACTGATTTAGGGTTTTTATTAAGTATACTGGGTTGTAAGGGGTGAGTCCAGATAGACGCGCCAGGTCACCACTCTTTTGACACGTAGGGTTAAAAACCAAACTGAGTTAGTGATTATTTAACAAAAGGGTGACACAACAACCTAAATATTAAGTAGAGGGTGGTGGGAGCCAAAATGGATGTTGGGAGTGGCAACGGCCAAAATTGATTAGTTGGGGGTGATAAAATCCATTTCCCCTTTATTTAAATGACACCATAATAAGGATCGTTTTTCATCTTTAATATAAGTACGTTATCGCTATATAAAAATAAAAAAATCCGAGTTAAGTAGGTGTTTTTAGTCCATGGTGTTTTTGGTTCTTTCATTGTATTATTGTTCTATAAATGGAGGCTACTGGGACCATTGTGTTTTAATTTCAGAAATTAGAGTTTTTTTTTCTAATCGAACGTTAGTGTTTATACATTGGTGTTTTATTTGTAGCATGTATATAGTGTAATATGTATGTTTTGTTGGTATAATGTTGTTTCATTTGTAGGAGGTAAATAGTGTTTAATGATAGTTACCAAACATAATCCATAATCTAAATTACTTTTATACTATTGTAGCAAAAAAAATTAATTTTCATACTTCTAATCACTTGAATTCTTAAGGAAAGTGGATTGTTAATGGGAGTTTTCTAGTAATGTACCAAATCACAAATGTAGTAGACAACATTTTAATGAAGTAACTAATTAACTTGAACACCCAACTTACTTCATTGTAAAATAGACTTTTAACGTAACTCCCTTTAAAATTCATAACTAAAATATGAAATTCTTTAATCAAGAGGAAATAGATTTACATATGAGCCTCGTTATTTTCTAGCATGTGGTTCAGCTAGTTCCTAGATCCCAACCGGCCAATCTAACCAACAAATCCTTACTCACAGGATGCTTACAGGTTCATCATCTGATACTCTTCTAGATTTGCATAAAAGTAATCTTCTGATTCGGTCTATCGGCACTACGTCAAAAACCACCTACGGCCACACATATGGCCAAACCGTCCGGCCACACTTTTGGTTAAATGTGTGGCCAAATGTCATTTTTAACATTTGAAAAACCTTCAGCCCACTTACCGCCACACATTTTACGTATTCATGTGGCCATTATATAACAACGTAAAACTTTTAGCCACGCTTTAAGAAAAAGTTATGACATTTACTAGTCACACTAAAAAAGTGTGGCAAAATGTGATCTACGACCACGGTAATTGTTTTATGTGACCATAAACACATGTTTTTGAAACCGTCAGCCACATTTTAAGAAAAAACCGTGACATTTATTAGTCACACCGGAAATGTGTGGCCACACGTGATCTACGACCATGGTATTTTTTAATCATGTGGCTAAAATCATATATTTGGGAAAAACTAAGACATTTAGTAGCCACACTAAAAAAAGTGTGGCCATATATGATCTACGGCCACAATATTTGTGTGATGGTGTGACTAAAAGGTAATACATATGGCCACATATATTATTTTGTATGACCGAAAGTCAGGTAATAGTCACACTTAAAATTACAATATTTATGTCGCTTTACATAAACATTCGTCACATCATCGTTACATAGTATATTTTTTGGTAACAAAATGATAGCAAATGTTATGGGGTTAGTTTACAAAATCTGATGCTAAAAGTGTTAATAATGAAATACCTATAAAAATCAGGATTATTATTTTAATAATCCCAATTTCTAACACTGGCTCACATAAGTAGTTAGTTTACGAAATCTGATGCTAAAAGTTTCTAGCCCAGTTGATAAGCGCACGCTCTTCTAAATAGTAGATTAGACTTCGATCCTTGATTCGCCATTTATTTTTTTAGATTATTTAACAGAATGCCCATATATTAATATTTATTGTTATTTTTATTAAAATAAGCGTCAATTAAAAGAAAAAATATATATAATATTAAAAGATGAGAAGGGAGAGGCTTGGGTTCGAGTCCCACAAAAAATAGAGGATTAAAAGAAATTAGTTGTTAAAAAAAGGAGACTATTATAGATAGTGTTGGTGCAACCGAGGTTGCAACTAAGATTTAGGATAGTGGTTATTATTATTTTTTTTGATTTGTTTCGTTTTCAAACAATTAACTATAGAGTTTGTCTAATAACTTATAATCTTCATGTTTAAAAACAATATAAAAGCACAGCATTGCTTGGTTTTTTTCTATGAACATTCTAATGTAAATTTTACTAAAAATTGTTTTTTAATCTTCTAATACAACTCTTCAATCATGCATTTATGCATTTTATTAAATATGTTTGACAAATGTAAAAAATATAAATCTTTTAATAACTTTTAAATTATAAAGTAATTTAAAATCAAATAAATTTTTTTTGTTATTTATAGAAAAACTCAATAAACTAAAACCAAAAATCATATTTATTTGGTAAAAAAATAGTGTAGATTGGTTGATGGCCAACTAGGCTCAATGAATGTCAATTTTGGTTGATGTGGCTTAATGATGGTCAATTAGGCCTAACGACGGTCGACTAGGCTCAGTGAAGGTCAATTAGGGTTAATAAGGCTCAATGATGGTCAACTAGGCTTACTGAAAACAATTAGGGTTAATGAGGCTCAATTATGGTCTATTAGATCCAACGATGGTAACTTAGAACCAATGATAGAGATTTAGGCCCAATGAAGGTCAGTTAGGTTTGTTGAGTTCAATGATTGTCAATTTGGCCCAATGACGGTCAATTAGACCCAACGATGGTCAACTAGGTTCAATGAAGGTCAATTAGGGTTGTTGAGGCTTAGTGATGGCCAATTAAGCCTAATTGGTAGTCAAATAGACCTAATGATGATCATGTAGGCCCAATGATGGTCAACTAGGGTTTTCGAGCTTAATGATGATCAATTAGGGCTCGGTAAGGCTCGGCTTATTTTGAGCTTTTTCTCGAGCTGATCTCAAGCATATCTCAAAATACACTATTTCAAAAAATATACAAAAAATCTTACTATAAAATTCATATATGTCTTAATCTGCCATTGGGCCTCAATGTGTCACAATGGGCAATAGTATGTCATATATGTCCTAATGAACAATATTGGGCCATTTTGGGCCTTAGTGGTTCACTTTGGACAATTGTAGATCGTACATGTTTTAATGGACCATATTGGGCTTTAGTGGATCAAAATGGACAATAATAAATCGTACATGTATTAATGGACCATATTGGGCCATAATGGATCACAATGGACACTAATAGACCGTACATGTGTTAATGGACCGTATTGGGGCTTAACGGATCAAGATAGACAATAGTAGAGAATAAATGTGTTATGTATACTATACATAATCTCATAGGTTTTTAGCTTTCCCTCCCCAAAATACAGCTACAAGTAAGGTTTTGTATGATTTTAGCTGCATGTACAATCCAAAAAACCCAATGTACAACAGTTAGACGCATAAAAACGTCTTGGGTATGAGAGGCGCGCGCCTCAGGCCAATAAAGCCCAAAAAATCCCAAAAAAACTCGCCTTTTTGACGATTCTTGTAATTACACTAGGCACTGAGCGAAAAAACCCTAGGGTGTGCGCTTGTAGCGCCTCACACTTAAGCACAAATGAGTCGCGTTTTTTAAGACCAAGTACATATCCTAGTTCAACTTTTAAAAGACTATGGGGGTGTTTGGTGTTGCGTTTTCAAAACTGTGTTTTGAAAAAGCATGTAGGTACATGCTTCTCCAAAACTGCGTTTTGGAGCCAGATAATCATTTTTTTCATCTAAACATTTTTTTTTATTATTTATGTTTTACAAACGCAACACAATAATCAAACAATCACTTCAAAACGTAACCTCAAACACCGTCTAAATTAATAATTTGTGTAAATAATCACAATTACAAAATTTTATTCCATATCATATCCTTGTTCCCCGCCCAACTTTTCCCTCTTCCTCAAAATCTCAAATTCCGCTCTCATCTCCCCCTTTCCCTCCTAACCTAATCAACCCTCTTCGTCCAAAACCCAAATTCCCCTCTCATCTCCTCCTTTCCCTCTTAACCTAATTGAATCTTCGTGTCCTCACCAAATTCAAGTACTCAAACTACTCAATGGCTACTCTACGATGATCGACACCGTCAAATCCTACGGCTCAAACATACTTGCTCTGCGCGCCGATGGATATCTTTAGTTTTTAAACTCATTAGAGATGGTGACCCATGAAATCACGACAAGAGATTCTGATTTCATAATATCTTCCGTAAAAAAACGTTGATCGATCAAGACTTTTTTAGGGTTTTAGGATTTTCCCCAAATCGGTATACATAGGTTTTGAATGGATATCAAATCAGAAGGTAAAAGTGTTCTCCATTTCGTTTTTTTTTGACAAACAATGTCATTGGTTTTCGTTTTCTACATCAAATTACTAGTTGACAATGATGTAACTTTGCACTTTATTTTTCATAATTTCGGTTTATTCTACCTAATCTGTATGTCGTCATTTTATTTCGGTTGATGTGAATGTAATTTTTTAAGGAGTATATAATTTTTTAACGGCGATTCCACCTGTGTGTTTATGAATAGGGGTGTCGAGGTGAGTGCTGGTGAGTTTGGTGATGCAGGTAGTGTTACTGTTGATGGTGAAGGTGAACAGTTTAAGAAAGAAGGGCGACTGTTGATTTGTTGGTGTCGGAGACTACTAGCGTTGTTCACGGGGATATGAAAGTAAATGTTACGGAGGTACGTGCGGCTAAAGACGATGTAAATGTTGAGAATGGATTCGGTGTTGATTGATCCTCATGTGGTCCTGGTGAGTAATGGTATTGCTAAGGATGTTAATGGTCATCTTGACAAGGTCTCGGGGAACAGAAGGCGGATGTTAAGAGCACCGAAGAAGTGGATGATATTGGTTCTTATCGAGTCAACTCTAAAAAGTATAGAAAACTCTCAAGTGACTGGTTCTGAGTTAGAGTATGCTATTAAGCCATCTGATGTAACCAACAAAACAGATGAGCCCCTCTCCGCACCCTTTACAAGTCGCAATCTGTTATCAATCTGACTGACAAGGAAGAATGCCTAGTGATAGTTGATGGGTCTGGTAAGACATATGAAGATTTGGAATTTCTGGTAACAGCTTAACAGAAAGGTACGCAATAGATGATATTTCTGGTAAGCCATACGATAATTTGGTATATGGGTCAGGTTAGAGCTGATAACCCAGAATCTTGTGGAGGCCCAATCAAGGGACACAACTGTAAAGTGTCAGTTGATGGGTCAGATTTCGTTGGCAGTTTAGCCTGACTAAATTTTTGTTCATTCAGCTTTCTTGATCTCTGTTTTTATCATGCTAGAGACGTGATTTGGTTCAACCTCTACACTGACCTCTGACCTTAACACGACCTGTGTAAACCGGCTACATAAACTTGCTCGAATAATAGTAGAATCTTATCTTTTAAATATACGTGTGTGTGCGAATGTACTTATCTTTTAAATCCACATCTTCACAGTTATGCAATTCAGATATGACAATCGCTCATATACACGTCTCACATTCTCTCCCTCTGAACCGGTACGAGTCACACAGTGTTAGCAGTAGATGTTTATACTAAGAACGATTCGGGACTTGAAGGACTTATTAAATGCTCTGATCTGGCATAGTTTTTTTCATTATGTTGATAGATTTGGTTAGTTTAGATTTGTTGAAGTTTTGTGATGTTATGTTATGATGTTAAACAACTTGGATCTGCGTATTTGATGTTTGAGAGTGTGAATTTGTTGCTGTGAAATTGTTGTAAGGTTTTAAGTGTTTGATGCGTTAATCTAATGAAATATTCGGTTTCAGTGTTTGTATATTGTGATTAATCATTATGGATCTGCGTTTTCATGTTTGATTGATTATTTATCTGTTTGAGAGTGTGAATTAGAATCTGCAAAGTTAATTTAGGTTTCGAGTTTTTAATACTTTAATCTGGTGAAAGATTCCGTTTCAGCTTCCGTATATGTGTATTGTGCTCTTAAGCGTTTTGGATCTGCATTTTCATATTGAGAGTGTGAATTGGTTTATGTGAAGTTAATTTATTGTTCAGGTGTTTGATACATAATCCGGTGAAATATGTTGACTGTTACGTGCTTGAAGGTTAATGTAGTGAAATAGTATAGAAAATGTCATTGATTGTTGGCTAATTGCTGAGAATCGTAATTTTGAACACATATTTGTCTTTCATTACACTGCCAGATTTGTCTAGTTTAATTTTGTTTCACTGTTTTTGGTTGAGGATTGTGATATTAATCGGTTTGGCTCTGTGTTTTTAAGTTTTTTATATTTGATTGATTATCTCTATTGGAGAGTGTGAATTGGCTTCTGTGAAGTTATTTTAAGTTTCAGGTGTTTAATACATTAAGCTGGTGAAATATGTATTAACGATGTTGATTGTTAGTCAAATAGTATAGAAAATGTTATTGATCGTTGGCTAATTGCTGAGATTGTATTCAGTAACGCGTATCTGTCTCCCATTACTTTGCCTGACAAATGACTCGTCACTCGTATAACATCAACTCGTGAATGGCCTTTACAATTTCAAAAAGTACCTTGTCTCTGAACTAGTGAGCTGCAACACTTGTTAATGGTAGTTTCAATCTCCATATCGAGCATCAGTGGGTAGAGAAGCGAGAGAGATATCACGAACGAGAACGACGTCGGCGAGAGATCGTTGTCTCAAGCTGGAAGAAGCTTCGGTTGTCGAAAGAAGCTCGGCTGTGACGATGAAGACAGTGACAACAGCCGGAAGAAGCTACAGCTATCGAAAGATCAGTCGACGGTTCTAGTGTAAAAGTTGTACGGTACAGGTTCAGAGATATGGTATAAATGTAATTACTCATGTTGTTTTTTTGTGATAGAAACAAAAGCAGGCTTTGGCTAAGACGCAAGATTTTTTGTGACAGAAACAAAATATGGAAGTTTGGTTTCAGAACCGAAAGGCATGGTTAGTAAATATGTTATGATCAAAAGGGTATTAGTGTAATTTGATGTTTCACCAAATATGGATACGTTCTTATGTTTTGTCACTGTAGTATGCACTACGTCAAAAAAGCCTTACCGCCACATAAAAAAAGTGTGACCATACGCCTTTCGCCACACTTTTTTTTTCCATCTCAAGTGTGGCCAAAGGTCTAGTCATCGTAGGTATCATACGGCCACACTCACTTATGTGTGGCCGTAGCAACTTAAACTGTGGCTAAAAGGTCTTATTGAAAATCAATCATTTTGTCTGATAAGTGTGGCTAAAAGGGTAGCAACAGCCACATGAATTTACTATAAGTGTGGCCAATTCTATTATATAGTCACTAATAAGTTTGTTTTAGCCACATCAATTTTTAAAAAATGTGGCAAAAAGATTTTGTAATCAAGCAAATGGTCCATTAAATGTGGCTAAACGATATCAACGGCCACATGAGTTTAGTGTAAATGTGAGCGTTTCTATTATATAGCCACATGATTTTACTGTAAGTGTAGCCGTTTGTATTATATAGTCACCAAAAAGATTGATTTAGTCACATCAATTTAAAAAAAATGTGGCAAAATGGTTGTTGTAAGCAAGCAAATAGTCCATTAAGTGTGGCTAAATGGTATCATCAGCCACATAATTTACTATAAGTGTGGTCGTTTCTATTATATAGTCACATGAATTTACTATAAGTGTGTTCGTTTATATGATATAGTCACTAAAAAGTTTGTTTTAGCCACATTAATTTAAAAAATTGTGGCAAAAAAGTTGTTGAAGTCAAGTAAATGATCCATTACGTGTGGCTAAATAGTATCAACAGCTACATGAATTCATTGAAAGTGTGGCTAAATGGTATCAACGGCTACATAAATTCAATGTATGTGTGACCCTAACTATTATATAGTCACAAGAATTTATTATAAACATGGCTAAAAATTACATATAGAGACGTAGAAAATTGTAAATTTAAGTGTGACTATTGTCTAATCTTTAGTCACATATTTGTTATAGTTTTATGTGGCCATTTTTGTGTAATTGTCAATTTTATTTTTAAATTTTTGTAAAATTAAAACTGTAGTAAACATGAACAAATCTAAAAACCAAATTATTGATATTAACAATAATAAACCAAAATCCATACAAAAGTTTTCAATTTTAATACTAAATACATAAACTACTAATCCAAAGTTATCTACAAATATTAAATACATAAACTACTAATCAAAATTTATCTACAAATGATACAGCAACTGCAACATAACCTGCAGCACTTGCAATAAGAGCACTTTGGTCTCAGCCTGCATCACTCCTAGGCCCTAGCAACACTTGCAACAACATAACCTCCTCTCATTCTCTAAAAGAGTCTCCCCGCTTTCATTTCGGCCCTTAGCTGGTCTTTTTTGTCTCAGCCAATCAAAATTCCTTTGCAAAACAACTTCATGTAGTTCATCATGTTTATAATGTACAAAAATGAACATCTGATTTATACCATTTACCTTGTTAACTGGTCCAAACCCGCCTTGCCCCAGCTTGTTGTTGATCGAAAAGTCATTGGTAGCCTTAGAAATTTCAGCTAAGCTAAACAACGGTACCTCTGCACTTCGCATATGCCTGTTGATACCTTTGTAATCTTCATCAAGGGCCTCTGTAGGTCTACCTAGAAAATATGACAATGAGACAAAGATCATAAGGTATTAACTTATATATGTATTGCGTACAAATAGCAATTCAGATCAATATCACTTGCCTGCGGTCTCTGCATCTGACTTCTTCCATTTTCTCCATATGATGTAGAGTGCCAATATGAAGCCCACCAAAGTAACTACAGCTGATATTGACAAAGTCACTACCATAACTAGTCGTTTCTTTCCATCGAAGCTGGAATGGAGGTCTAGAAGATTTACATGTTTAACATATTGAAACATGAAATGCATTAATTTGGTAAAGTTATTGTTTTGCCTGATAATTCTGAGGCAGCAAGTCTAACATAAAGATCTTGCCCATTTTGTGGGTACACTCGGACATCAATCAAACCCCCAAACCATAGCAAGCACCCAACTCTACCTGTAGCGATGTTTGGATTTGCATAGGCGGTGCACGAGCAGTTATTCTTGCAAGCTGCCTCACAATCTAGTTTGCCTGATTGCCTCTGCTAAACACATTTGACCCGTACAAGTCGTTTCGACCCATACTCAAAATGACCAGATTCAACCTAAACCCATTTTGATCCATTACCCAACCTGGCCAATCCACCCATCTTGCCACCTCTAACGTCTAAAAGATAATGAAAATCGACCAATTTGTATATAAATATATCCAAATAACGACCTTTACAAAATCCAAACAAATGCCGCAACTCTTGTGGTTATTTACAAACCTGTGCTTCTGTGGTGCTAGCACCAAGATGAGGAGTCACAGTGACATTTTCATGATTAACCAACTTCCTATCCTTCGATGGAGGTTCTACAGTGAATACATCAAGTGCAGTCTGCAAGTACCCCACAGTTTAATTAAAATTATGAAATCTATGAACACAACTTAGGTCTTAGGGATGGCAATTCATGTCGAGTTCAGGTTGGCAGGTTCGTATAACTCAACCAAAACCAGGCCATAACTATTCCTGTTACAATAGTTGAACACTTAAACCCTATCCCAGCGACATGGGCCAGTATGACTAGTTTCATTGATATCCATAACTTAACTACTAAAAGACATTGGAAAGTTGGAAACTGATATATGATCAACATTAACCCTTGTTTTCAATTGGTTATACAAACTATACAGAATCAGAATACTCAATTTAACTCAAAGTCAGCCCCTGTTTTCAATTGGTTATACAAACCAATTTAACCTTGTACTTTGAGGTGGCTAGATACACTGGCCGAGCGGGTTGGTAACAGGTTGAAACATGTGCGGCTATTTTTTTAAACCCGCCAACACGCGAACACAACCCGTTTAACACCCCTACCCAGTTTTATAGCAAAGGAAAGTAAGGAAGACATGATACCTTGTATAGGGTCTGTACAAAAAGCTATTCATCAAAAGACCAGCTATTTGTGCATCTAAGTGGAGCTGAGAATGCAGAGTCTCAACATAAAAGAAGCAAAAAATAAAAAAAATAAAATATCATATTTGTAACACTCCTAGCATAGAACTCTAACCATAACAACTTTCAAAACACTATTCTGTTTTGATCATAGCATTTGCCAGTTCTAAAGACACCATTTAGTACCAAACCGAATATAGTAGCCCCAAACCGACTATACCATTTTTCACTCTAAAGATGCCAATTAGTTAGCATCATTGGACCTTTTTTGGCTTTTTACCTGGATTTACAGGAGTATAGTTTGAAGCAAGCTCGTTCATATTAGCTGCCGTAGATGCATTTCTCCTCAGGTTTGGGGGATTCTGAATAACTTCAAGCCCTCTGCAATTGAAAATGACAAAATAGAACACAACACCAACGTTCAGGATGCAAAATATTTCAATCAACAGCTAAGGGTATCATAATTCATACCTTGTTCCAAAATCTGCAACATTGCTTTGTCTACGTAAGCCCCCTGCAGAACAGTTATCCAACATTAAAACAGGAAAACAAAAAAAAAAAAAACAAGCCAGATACAACACCATGAAAAAATAATTAGGAGTCTCCAATAAGTGAATTTCTGATGCGACCCGAAAACCCGACACGAACCTAACACGAAATTCGCGGGTTTAGGTTTAGTCTAAATGGGTTCGGGTCAGTTTTAGGTTGAACCCGCAAACCTGTTTAGGTTAACGGGTCGGGTTCAGGTCAACCTGGTCGGGTTGATGGGTTGACCCGTTTAACACATTTATACTATATTATATTTTTTACAATAAATTTTTGTTATAAACTAAATGGGGTGTGTATTATATGCCATGATTATAACTTAATAAGAAAAATAACATAGATTTTATAATTTAAATATGATATTATTATATACATTTGTGTTTCTTAAGTAAATTTTAAGTTTAATATATTAATTTCAGAAAAAAAAATATAGAATTCGGGTTGAACGAGCAAACTTTTAATATATTATTGTCCCAAAAAAGGGTACATGTGGATTGCCATATTGCAGCAAGTTAACTTTTATCTAGATAGTATATAAACGAGCAAACTTCATAGAACCAACAATTATGAACTATTAAGTATTTAACTTCCAACTTTCAAGTTTACATCAGCAAACATTTAATACAAAATTAAGTAACATTAAAATGAAATATAGGAATTACTGTCGTTGCACGCTTTAATTATTCAATTGTTATATTTCTGCAAAAAGAGATCAAATAATAACAAAGATTAAATAGTAAACTTCTAGGTTAGTAATAACCCATTTGGACTATTTAGTTATCGTTGCAAATAATAACAAAGATCAAATAGGCGAATCAAGTAAACCTCTATGTTGTCAAAAGCCCATTAAGCGCTCAGGCACTGCTTCTGGGCAATTTCTAACCACGACAAGCTAACTGGTTAAAAAAAACCTTATGTAAGCATTGAATCAATCTAAAACATCTTAAACTAGCCCTAAGCCATCCTAAAACATATCTAAAATTCCTAAAATGATATTTTATACTATGTGCCTAGCTTAAAAAAGCCCTTGTTTTTTAAGCGCCTAGGGTGCAAACAAGCCGAGCGGCTTGCGAGCTACTCGAAATCGACTCGAGAAAAAGCTCGAAACGAGCTGAGCCTTATCGAGCCCGAGCCGAGCTTGAGCCTAAAATAAAGCTCGTTTGTTTATCAAGCCCGAGCTCGAGCCTCGCATGTGCCGTATGTCAAGTGCCGTCTGCAACAAATCTGAGCATCGCTGGAAGCTGAAAGCTTCAGCCAAGGTCTCGTTCACCTCTCCGTCGCGTAACGGTACCATTCTTCTCGTGCTTTTGTTTAATTGTTAATTCTGATTCGAGATCTAAGTGAATGTTACAGATGAATATTTTTTCCAATTTGAGTTGATCCATATTTAATTGCTTCCATTTTCTTGAGAATAACATCATGCGCAATGTGTATTAAGACTTGATTTGATCTTTTGTTTTCTTAATACTGCAATAGAAACTGTCATGTCTTCTGGTTGAAATCTGGTTCTTGGTTTTTTAGTTTTCATAAAACTGTTTTAGGGTCTTTGGATGTCTTACAAATACTGTAAAGTGATTTTTATTCTATTTTTTTTCTTCATATGGTACATTGTGCAGATTTGTCCCAAGAGAAGATAATAAACCATCATCTCTAAGAAAGCTAAAACTTTAATGCCAATACAATAACGTCTGGCTGGTCATAACTCTGCGACGCAACCATACTGGCATCAGGCATAATATAAACTTCTAATAAACATGGCACATGCATGTTCACTCTTTTTGGACGCATAATGCGAAACCACAGATTTTCATCTGATTCAGAAAATAAAACCAACATGAAAAACCGCCACCCGACATTGTCTCTGGAGTTTTAAAACATGCTTAAAAGCATGCTTAAAGATTAAGAGCTTGAGCATGGTGACGGAAGTGATCATCAAAAAAGAGGCTACGATATATTAATCATCATAAACAGGCTGAATGCACAAGAGCATGCTTACAGTTAACGTCTAACCACTTTGGTAGAAAATGAATATATCCCCGTTTCACTACCACTCAATGAGTCACCTCAAGGATTCAAAATTTGGGGAAATCTCACAAGTCACAATGCATTAGAATCTATTTCTAAAAGTGGTCAATTTTTATGAACTTTGGAGACTCCATTGCTCGATTAATTCTAAATCCAAAGTCAAAAAGGCATCTATAGTTAGCATTTATGAGCTCAGGACATCAAAAGAGCCACTTGATCAGTAATTTGAGGCAAAAACCGTCTCTTTTTGTCATTTGTGTCTAAACCCAAAAACAAAACCATACGAACCGTCTATTGACTGCTTCACAAATTTACCAACCAAACTACACAGACCAGTCAACTACAGTTTTCAAACCTTACTACAAATTACCACAAAAACATAAAATTAAATACATAAATACAAAAACATCCTAATTTACTTATTTGCAATTCTATTGTCACTAGACCACAACAATTTCCAGTACAAAACCCTAATTTTCTGATTGAAACCTCAATTTCTATAAACGTAGTTACCAAACGAACAAAATTCAAATACAAATGTCTTCTAACTGCAACTACTGAAGATATCTAGACAAATTAGGTCAAATTAAAGTCGATTATAACATGAAAAGGTCTGTAAACCGAATTACAAGTATGTTTTATGCAAGATCTTTAGAATATATCAAACATGAGATGTTTAAAAGTCGATAAAGCTAATTAATATGATTTGAATTGCAAAAGTATATGAAAATACCTGTGAAATTCAAAGAAATAGGTGATGAACGATGATGATTGTGAAGATGATTGCTGAATCGTGACTGAATGGTGGACTTTGGACTTTGGAGAGAAGAGGCTGGGTTGATTTCAAGTTTAGGGTTTGGACTTTTGAGAGACACGTGCACAGTCAAATATTCCAGGTAATGGATCGATCCGGATGGTGCTGGTACATTCGTCTCCGATTAGCCATTATAGTACACATGAGAGAGAGATAGAGTCAGCCAACTTCACCGGCGGTGCTGGTACATACAATTCATAAACAACATAAAACCCCTAGAAATTGGTTGGGTCAGAAGGGAAGAAAGGGTGTGGAATGTGTACGATTAGGAAGGTGGGAGTGAGTTACAGAATTTGTGAATTCTTAGGAAGAGGGAAGATTTGAGAATTTGAGGGTTTTAGGAAGAGGGAAGATTGGGCGGGGTGAATTTGATGGGGTTTGAAAATCCAATATTTAGGAGGTAATGTGAAAAGTGAAAACTAATATAGTGTTTGGGATTCCTTGTAAAAACAATTTATTAATTTATATAAGTCATAACTTTTAACAAATGCTAAATTATCGTTTTTAACTTCTCAACACATAAAAACAATGTAAATAAACTAACCCAAACACTATAAAAACAACTTGTTAACTTTTATAAGTCAATAAGTTATAAGTTCTTCCAAAAGAAGCTAACCCAAACACCCTCTAAAGGTTTTGAAACCTAATCGTATCTTTTAAAACCTCATAGCCATTGAATAACGGAAACAACTTATTAACCGAAACAGAAAAAATTTAAAAAATTTAAAAAATGGTTAATTAACTAAAAAAACCCGGTTATTCATTGAACCGTTTAAAGTGAATAACCGAAGAAAATTGTTATTAACCGAATCGCTGAAAGTAAAATCCGGTTAAAGCAAAAACGAGAAAAAAACCGGTGGTTCAGATAAACAAACCATTTATGGAAAAAATCATTTTGTGCACCTCTACGATATGATCCATTAAGACATGTATGACCTAATATTGGTTGTCGTGATCCATTAAGGCACAATATGATCCATTAACACATGTATGATCTACTGTTGGCCATCATGATCCATAAGGTCCAATATGGTCCATTAAAACATGTATGGTCTATTATAGTCCATTGTGATCCATTAAGAACTATATGATCTACTATTGGTTATCGTGATCCATTAAGGCTCAATATGGTCCATTAACACTTGTTTGATCTACTATTGACCATTGTGATCCATTAAGGCCCAATATGGTCCACTAACACTTGTATGATCTACTATTGGCCATTGTGATCCATTAAGGCCCAATATGATCCACTACACTTGTATGATCTACTATTGGTCATTGTGATCCATTAAGGTCTAATATGGTCCACTAAGACAAGTACGATCTACTATTATCTATTGTGATCCATTAAGGCCCAATATGGTCTATTAACACATGTGTGATCGATCTACTAGTGTCCATTGTGATCCATTAAGGCAAAACATGTCAATGAAGACATGTATGATGTACTATTGTCAATTATGATAAATTAAGGTCCAATATGATCAACGAAGACATGTATGATCTACTAAGTTTCATTGTGATCCATTAAGGCCCAATGGGGTCCATTAAGACATATATGATCTACTATCGCCCGTTGTGAGCTGTTAAGGCCTAATATGATTCATTAAGACATATATGAGCTATTGTTATCTGTTGTGATCCATTAAGGCCCAACGTAGTCAATTAAGACATATATGAGCTACTATTACTTGTTGTGATCCATTAAGGCCTAATATGGTCCTTTAATACATATATGATATACTATTGTGCATTGTGATCCATTAAGACATGTATGATCCACTATCATTTAGGCCCAATATGGTCCATTAAGACATGTATGATCTGTTATTGTCCATTGTGATCCATTAAGGTCCAATATGGTTCATTAACATATCTATGGCCACTATTGGCCATTGTGACCCAGTAAAGCCCAATATGGTATATTAACACATATATGATTAGGGGTGAGTTCGGTACTGGTACTGGTACTGAACATACCAGTACCGAAAATGCAGATACCGGAAATCATCAAATATGGGTACAGGTACCGGTACAAAAAATGTTCGGTATGGTACTGTACAATACTCGTACCGCAACGCTATTTGAAAGTAAAATTCGGTAAACTACTAGTACCGTATCGAACTAAAAGTACCAGTACCCAAAACAATTAATTACGAGAAATTCGATACCATTATTAATATGCATACATTAATATATTATTTAGAAGAAAACAAATATGGTTTAAAATATATAATATTTCAATAATGGTTTGAATTATTAAATATCTAGTAAGATTTTTTTATTTTTTAATATTAAATAATGTAAATTTTTAAATAAGAATATTATTTGAGAGGAAAGTTTTGAATCAAATATTTTGGGGGGAAGTTTAAGTTTTAGAATGAAATATTTTGAGAGAAACTTTAAGTTTTATGATGAAATATTTTGGGGGGAAGTCTAAGTTTTAGAATGAAATATTTTGGGGGAAAGTTTTAGGATGAAATATTTTAGGTGGGTCTTTAAGTTTTGGAATTAAATATATTGTGGGGATTTTACCAAGATGTAGTAAGTTTAACATTTGGTCACAATTTTTTTTAATGACATTTGATAATATTTCGTCACAAAAAATAAATAAAATGATGATTGTGTGACGAATGTTAATGTAAAACCACGTTAAATTTTGTAATTTTAAGTGTGAATATTGTCCAACCTTTGGTTACATAAAATAATATATTTGGCCATATGTATTAGATTTTAGCCACATTATTAAGCAAATAATGTGGACGTAGAACACATTTTGTCACACTTTTCTAATGTGGATGCTTTATCTTAACGTGTGGCTAAATTTTTGGAATAGTTTTATGTTTAGTCATGCGAAACAAATACAGTAACCGTAGATCAAATTTGGCCACACTTTTTTAGTGTGACTAAGAAATGTCACAGTTTTTTCTTAAAGTATGGCTAAAGGTTTTGAATACACATATTATTGGTCACATGAATATATATAATGTGATCGTAGATTACATTTAGCCACACTTTGCTAGTGTAGCAAATATATGTCACAATTTTTTTAAAGTGTGGCTAAAGGTCTCAAATACATGTTTTTTCGTCACATGAAACAAAAATATGTGGCCATAGATCACATTTGGTCACACATATCTTGTTGTGGCTAACAAATGTCACATTATTTTCTAAAAGTGTAGCTAAAGGTTCTGAACTGGCATAAATGGTCACATTAATAATAAAATGTGTGGCAGGGCGGTTTTGCCAAAAGTGTGGCCGTAGCCCCTTTTTCACGTAGTGATGTTATTTAGGTTAGTTTCTTTTAAGTGATGTTTAAGCTTCTCATGTTTTTTTATGCTGGTGGTAGAAATGACAAGGTATACTCTGTGGAACTAGATTCTCTAGGCAAATCCAACAAGAACTATGGGTTGCATATCATTGGTACATGCAGGCTTGGTATTCGTTAGTTATCAAACTTCAAGAATTGCTTCTTTTCCGTGTGATTAAGCTATCATGTGAATGTCTTTAATGGTTGTTGTTACAGTAAGGCTACAAGCTCTTTGACTTTTGCGATGGCTGGACTTCAATTAATTACTGAATCAGAGGATAGCTTCGTTTGAGACTAGTAGGTTTGCCATGCTTCTCTTTTAGTTACACGTTAATGACTTACATTATTGCAATCAGATAGTTAACTTTTATAAGCAAAAAAGTGATAGGTCTAAATCATTACATTCACTGGACTTTCAACATGATCATAAAAGATCCAGTTTAGTATCAATCTTTGTTTTTCTTAATTTACTATTTCTGCTACTAGATCAGCGGGTATATTATATGGTAATTACGGTGTAATGTTATGGAGCATTTACATGTATTTCTTTTCGAATGTTATCTTGTTTGGGAGGAAGGCATCCTTGATGATTATTTATGCGTCTGAGGGAACTTCATGAGAGTTCACACCTGTAAAATTGAGGTCTTTAGACATTTTAAACAATTCTAAACCTAAGACTTAGTAAAACTGGTATGGCTGAATGAGTTATTAAAAGCTAGTCTATTAAATTTGTGGTAGACTAGAAGTTAGCATCTACTTAAATTTGAAACTAGATAGATTGTTTTTTAGATTTAAGATTTGTGACCAAAATGCGCCTGGACCAACAATTTATTTAACCTGCCTTAAACAATGGTCCTTTTTTAGTTTAGATTGAGGTGTTTGTTAACTTTTCTAGTAAGGTATGTTTACGTTAACTGCTCGTTTTGGGAATCCGGTATGAACTGCTAGTTTCTGCCTAGAGTTGTTTTATTCTGTGACACCTAAGGTGATCGATTGTATATCCATAATAAAGATTGCGTGGGTATGTCATTCTTTCTCATGTGCTCACTTTACACATAGGAATTCCCAATTTGGTTTGTTTTTCCAGGTTCACATCGCAGTTTCAGAGTGTCTTGAGGAAGTGACAAAGCTGTACAGAGACTTTACTCATAACAGATCGGTTATTTCTATTATCAGTAAAACCCGTGTTTTGATTTCTTGCCATAGTTTCGACTTTCAATTATGTTCTCATTTGATCACTGAATATTATGCTTTTTCATTGATATCATTTGATCATACGACATCAAAATTGGCCGCTAGTTACAAGTTTACTCCCCACCACAACAGCATCAAGGTGGCAACCAGCCCATGGATGCAAATTTGCAGCACTTTCAAGTCCAAAAGCAGTAACTTTTTTTAGTTCTTAGTGTATTTGTATAGTCATTTTTCTTTGTAACTTTTTTAGATAGTTTTGATTAGAATTTTATGTCTTTAGTTAGTATTTAAATTGAAAAATTATGTATGAATTTTGGGTTATTATTGTTAATATCATTTGGTTATTATTGTTTACATCATTTTTATTTTAAAAAAAATTGAAATTAAATCTAAATGAAAATGGCCACATAAAACGACAATAAAAATGTGTAACTAAAGGGTAGATCATAGACACATTTAAAATTACAAATTTTTGTGTGGCTATAAATAACCATTAGTCACAGCATAGTCACTTTGTTTTTTTGTTTGTGCCATGAAATAATAGCAATGGCCACGGGAAAAGAAAATTATGTGTGACCAAAGGTTAAACAATAGAAACATTTACAATTATAAAATTTTGTATGGTTATAAATAACTATTAGCCACACCATAATCACTGTGTTTTTTGTTTGTGTGATGAAATGATACCAAACGTCACGTGAAAAGAAAATTATGTGTGATCAAAGGTTAGACAATAATCTCAATTGAAATTACAAAATTTCACGTAGCTATAAATAACTATTAGCCGCACCATAGTCACTTTGTTTTTTGTGTGTGTGACGAAATGATACCAAACGTCATGAGAATAACAAATATGTGTGACAAAAAGTTAGACAATAGCCACACATAAAATTACAAAAATGTTGTGTGTCTAGTTAAAGTTTTTAGCCACACTTACAACAAATTCATGTAACTTTATAATAGAACCGGCCACACTTATAGTAAATTATTGTGGTCGTTGCTATCCTTTAGCCACACTTAATGAACATAATGCTTGATTACAACAACTATTTTTGTCACACTTAATTTTAGTTGATGTGGCTAAACCAAACTTTTTAGTAAATATATGTGACTATAAAACATGAATAGTCACACTTAAATTAAATTCATGTGGCCATTGCTACATTTTAGACACATTTATGCTTTATTCCAACAAGAAAACTGAGTACCCTTTAGCCACACTTTTAAGTTGCAACGGCCACACATAAGTGAATGTGGCCGTATGATACCTATGATGACTCGACCTTTGGTCACACTTGAGCTAGAAAAAAAAGTGTGGCGAAAGGCATATAGCCACACTTTTTTATGTGGTTGTAAGAATTTTTTGACGTAGTGCGGGCATAACCAATCTTTTTTGTAGGGGCCCACTATGTTACGCGTGTGTATCCTTAAACGCGACAGAGAATTCATCCCAGTTCAAAACTCCACTTGTATATTTGTCTATTAAATCAACCAAAACCTTCCTGTCCAATAGAATCGTCTTTTGAAACCCAAAAATCTGAAAACCAATAAAATTTGAAGTTAGAATTTAATTAGCCATCTGATCTTGAATATTAAACATCATACTTAAAAGTGTGCATGTGCTGGCCTTTTACAACTTTGTCTATGTTTCCATCATAAGTAGGAACAAAAATATCACTCTCTAACCACACAAGATGATCCAAGGCTGCCATCTGTGGTGAGTGATTTTGAAAATACTGAAGGTCGCTTGGCCCTAACAGAGTCTCCTTTCTTACCTGTAAAAACATGCAACTCAGAAACCACGCTTAAACTTCTTTTTAGAAATTTGATATAATATTCTTTAAAAGTTCGTACCAGTCTTGGGTAGGCATCTGCAAGACTACCCATCCTCCCTTTCAAACATATATTTCACCAGCATCAATGTAAATCTGGATGTCATGGTTGATATCAAGTGCTTTAAGTGGTTGACCATTATTGGCAAGCCGAGCATCGGTTATGTTCAAGTGCACAACTTTGTGTTTTTAAGAGGAATAGTCTGTTAGCATTATGTGAAAAAAAAATGATCAAATGTAGTGTATATTATACCAAAAAAATCATACCTCATTATGATAGGAAGAGATATCAGGTCAACTAACAGGAGGCATGGTATGCATAATTCCTTATTCAACTATCTTTTTATGCCTAGGAGGAAGCTCCTTAAGTATCCGGACTTCACCTCTCTAAGATGTAATAATATGATCAACATAAAAAATGTCCTCAAACTAGCTGTCATTTACAAATCAGCAAAATCAATTTCAACATGAAGGGAAGTATATATAAACTTCAGCGATCAACATACCGGGGGATCAACCCAAAATGATGTATTATCCAGCTCAAGAATTAAAATAGCAACATTCAAATCTCTAGCAATCTCAACTATACCACAAATCTGCTCAATAAAAACACAGTCAATATCCTAACCAATCGTATAAAACATAAAATATTCGTAAAGATGGATTAAAAATTGACCATGCATATACTGATAATTGATATACCACCTACTTACTTTGATAACAAAAACATTACTGATGCAACATTATCAATTTGATATTTTTACATCAAATATCATAATCTGTCTCTACCTCGGTAAAAATTCCAATTACCTATTCCACTAACGGTTGAAACTAACAGATTATCAGCCTGTATTGAGCCAAAAAACCATATTACCTTTACTTAATTTAAAGTACGTTGATCAACATATGCAATTTGCATTGAATATACAGATTTATTTACCGCATCCATGACTAACAAAATGACATTCCCTAAAGATGTGTATGCCAAATCAACTGAAAATGGAAATCTTTCCTTTTCCAATACCACCATGGGCTTCCTACAATGTCCAGATAGAAATCAAATAAGTAATATGTATCCTTTATCATCTATTCACCAAAGAGTAAACCACAACAGAAAAACTCATAAAATCACAACCTTTATGTGCATATGACAACAGGAATGACAAAACGAGACTTACCACGGCACATCTTATGAGGAAACATGTAACGCAAATAGTTGTCACATATCAAACGACACAAATCCGATAACTTCCGTACTATTTTAATAATTATTTATTGTCCGTAATTATGTGTTTAAATGTCAACAATATATATTTACATGTCATACATTTAAATGATGCATGTTACACATTTCATTCATAGTATGGTGAAACAATTTAAGCGTCGCGTCGAAACAATTAGTAAACTCACCGGTTAGGCAGACTCTGTCAGCACAGCCTCAGTACTTAGCTAAATAGAAGATTTAAGACTTAGATTTAGGTCCGACATAAAAAATATATCAAATCCCAAGTGGGAAAACAAGAATATTAGTTAACACTTTCTGGAAAAATTTAACGAACGTAAAAGTGTCCGTTTCAGGCCATAAATGACAATTTTCGCAGAATTCAGAATCCGAAAAATTACACAAGTTAAGAAACATGTTTAAACATCAAAAACAACTTAAAACATATTGAGAACACTTTTAAAACACAAAAACATATAATACTTTTTATGTTACATAACTTAACCTTTTAACGAATCGACAATAAAACGAACACCGAACAATTATCCGGACACTACCAAAACACCAATAATGAACTAGAAACATTGTTTTAGTGTTATCAAAACCAGTGTTGGTCATAAAACATCTTACAACACTTAAAAACACCTAAACCTATCTAATATAACACTAAACCCCTAATTTACACCTTAAACCCTCAACTTTCAACTTCTAACAATTAACTCCCCCTTTGTGAAGTGGACGGTAAACATGAGGGCCCCACATGCCCTCATGTTGTCTACCAATGTTGGAGATTAAGTTGTTGGGTATTAGGATTACATGAGGGTTAGAATGGATGCATGAAACCTTATGAACCGACCTTATCACTGTCACACACCAACCAATGGCGGAAACCTCGGGATGAGACATATAAATTGCTCAAAACATCATAACACTATGTGACAATATAATTTAAATTAAATTTCATAATAAGACTAAAAATGTCATACAAAGATTCAAATAAGACAACATTGTTTCAACATAACATCAAAAGACAAATTAATCTAGGTGTGTTTCTAAGTCCACCAAAATCTTATTTTTCTCATAACATCATCTTGTATATCAACCTGCAACATGTATTAAAATATATCAACAAGAAGTTGGCGAGTATACAAGTTTTCATACATAGCATAATATAGAATAAAAAGTTTAACGAGCTCATATCCAACATGAATAACCAATATGCAAGTTACTAATATGCTGAAACGGTGTACTATATGTTCAAACCTAGGGCTGCAAACGAATCAATCGTTTGGCGAACAGTTCGTGAACTGTTCGGCGGGAAGTTCATTTGTGTTCGTTCGTTTAATTAAATGAACAAACATGAACATGGGGCGCGTTCGTTCATTTATGTTCGTGAACGTTCGGTAACATGTTTGTTTGTGTTCGATAATTCATTAGTGTGTTTAGCTTTTCTATTTTATTTAGATACTTCAAAATTCCGACAAATAAAATATTTAATAAGTGTCAACGTATTATATATATTGTTCATGAACGTTTGTTTGTGTTTGTTTGTTACCATTTGTGTTCATGAACATTAGTTTGTGCTCATTTGTGTTGATTATTGTTCGTTTTCATTCGTTGCCTAAAATTAAGAAACAAACACAAACGAACACGAAAAATATCATTTCTTTAACAAACAAACACGAACATAAAATCTCGTTTGGTAAGCGTTCATGAACAGTTCGTGAACACATATATTTCTTAACAAACGAACACCAACAAGGACTTGTTCGTGTTCGTTTGGTTCGTTTGCAGCCATATAAACCCAAGTATACAACGCGTTAATTTTTCCTATCCCAAAGAATAACGGGAGGTTAACATGTTTAACTTAACAATACTCCAAGACTAATGGGCGGTGCGTTAATCCTATAGCGCTATAATTGTTAATGTAGGCTAGCAAAGTTAATGAGCATATATCGACACAAAAAGTTTACATAGCATACAAGTCTAACAAGCATCACATAGTTTCATGTTTAACATGGATAGAGTGTGATTAAAATAGTTTCAAGTGTTGTGTTTTTGTATAACATACATGTTGCTCCCAAAGTGTTAAAAGTAAAACGGGATCGAGTATACTCACTGTTTTGCAAGCTTTCCACTTGGTAAAATCCGCGAGAGTTGTTGGTTGATTAGAGTGGAGCACCAAGTCCTTGTACACAAAGAAACACAGGTGTATGAGTATTCGATGTTTAACGGAGGATTAAAGATTCGGAGTTTAAAATGTATGAAAATAGGCATATGAGAAAGTAATCATCCATCACATGATACTTGTTTTGACACTATGAAACTCGAAAGAGTTTAAATGTTTTCATGGGTCAAATGCCCATTAGAATCGTAACAAGTACTATGGTCTTGAGATGATGTAACCTAATACTATGGCAAATAACCACTAGGTTATCATCAAGGGTTTGGTTACCTAGATAATATATATGTATTATATAGTTTATATCATAGTTTAAGTCCTAGAAGAACATCATATAAATCATGCATGAGGTAGGAAAATGAATCTTCCATTTAGGCACCTCTAGTGTTTCACCAATGCACAAGTTGTTACGGACAACAAGGATGGTCATTAATACTTAGAATAAGGAATGAAATAACTACAAGCTAACTAAGAAAACATCAAGTGATCTGTGTATTTGCAAGTAGGATAGCCCAAACTAACCTTATAATCACACAGTCTTCAAGCTTTAAGCTTGTTCATCACTTGTGGGTTAAAACCCTATCAAAACATAATGTTTATGAGGATTAAAGCTTTAAGCTTGTTCATCACTTGTAGGATAGCCCAAACTAACCTTATAATCACACAGTCTTCAAGCTTTAAGCTTGTTCATCACTTGTGGGTTAAAACCTTATAATCACACAGTCTTCAAGCTTTAAGCTTGTTCATCACTTGTTTTTAAGCCCACCTAATCATAGACTTGATTATGAGCATAAGGACATAGGAATGTGTTGAGAAATCTCAATTTAAAGTGTGTTAAACAAGAGTTTATACAAATCAGAAAGTTTACTTCACTTTGGAGGCTTTTACGGTGATGTTCCAGCCTTGGGTTTCCATGAAAACCCTTTGAAAACATCCCTAAGGTTGTTCCAAGTGATTAGAAAGAAGAATCAATGAAAAAGAAGGTGTAGCAGTGAACTTATGCTCACTTTAGTAACTTGTGACGAATCTGACTTGCTTCTGTTTTCCAGCTGAATTGAGAGTGATTTGAGTGTGTTTTAAGTGAGTTACGAAGTGGAAAAAGTGTGGAGGAGGCTTGGGTTTTATAGGGAAGGATTAGGGTAAAGTTTGGTGAGCAATTAATGGAGAAAACAAAAACCAAAACACAAAACACTGCCCAATCGCGAAGCCGATTTGAGCTGTTATGCGGATCGACTGTCTCGCGGGTCGCGAGACATGAAGAAGCCCCGGGTCTCGGCCGGTGAGCCAAGGGGTTCGCTGATTTTGTTTGTTAATTGGCAACTTTAGTCTTTGTAGTTCCTCATATGCATGTTTTAAGTAGGTTTTAGGTGGTTTATGTATAAATCATCATAGGTAAGAGTGTGTTATGAAATAAGATCATAATAACAATTGTAAACAAGTATCAATGAATATGTTTGTCGAGTTTAAGTGTCGTTTTCTCATAAATTGAGTATATGAATCACGTGTTTGCAAGTTTGACGTAGTTTGCACAAATTGTGAATAAAGTGTCACGTGTTTAATCAATTCAAGTGTATGAACATGTGTGAAAGGTGTATAACATGAATGTAAAGAAATATGAATTTTAATTATGATCCAAGTCTCGGATTTTACAACGATTACAGCAAAAAGACGAATACAAGAATACAAGACTTCCAAAAATAGAAATACAAGCAACGCTTTCTAATTATGGAAAGTATGAAAAAGCAGGGCGTTTCAGTCTCCCCTCCTTTAGGTAATTTCGTCCTGAGATTTAGGAAGAAGTAACAAAAAGTTGTGGATACTTGGTCTTCATACCACTCTCGAGTTCCCAAGTAAATTCAGTGCCATGTTTTCCTTCCCATCGAACCTTAATGATAGGAATTTGACTATGCCTCAATTTCTTGACTCCTCGGTCCATGATTTCGACTGGTTTTTCCATAGAATACAGAGTCTTGTTGATTTGAAGATCTTCGAGAGGAACTTGAAGTCCTTCTTCAGCTAGACACTTCTTGAGGTTCGAGACTTGAAATGTTAAATGAACGTTGTTGAGTTCTTGAGGTAAATCGAGTCGATAAGCCACCTTGCCAATCCTCTCGAGTATCTTGAAAGGACCAACATAGCGAGGTGCGAGTTTTCCCTTTTTACCAAAATGAACTACTCCTTTCCAAGGAGATACCTTGAGTAGTACATGATCACCAACATTAAACTCCAATGGTTTGCATCTCTTGTCAGCATAGCTCTTTTGTTGGCTTCTCGCCTTGAGTAAGTTGTCGTGGATTTGAAGAATCTTATCCGTTGTTTCTTGTATGAGCTCAGGGCCAGTAAATTGTTTATCACCAATCTCATGCCAGCTAATAGGAGATCGGCACTTACAACCATACAATGCCTTGAAAGGAGCCATTTGAATACTTGAGTGGTAGCTATTGTTGTACGAGAATTCGATCAATGGTAAATGCACATACCAACTACCACCAAAGTTGATGACACATGAATGGAGCATGTCCTTGAGGGTTTGGATAGTACGTTCAGTCTGTCCATCCATTTGAGGATGAAAGGCCGTACTGAGATTCAACTGAGAACCCATAGCGGACTAGAAAGTTTGCCAAAGACATGAAGTGAAACGACCATGACGGTCAGAAATGATGTCAATGGGTATACCATGACGACATATGATTTCATCGGTATAAAGTTGAGCAAGTTTCTCAACCATGAAATCTTCACGAATAGGAAGGAAATGAGCTGACTTGGTCAAAGGATCGATAATCACCCAAATGCTATCGTGACCAGACATGTGCGAGGAAGTTTGGTTATGAAGTCCATAGCAATGTTATCCCATTTCCAATTGGAGATTTCAGGTTGTCCGAGTAGACCAGAAGGGCGTTGATGCTCAGCTTTGACTTTTGAGCATGTGAGGCATTTCGAAACGCAGATGGTAATATCCTTCTTTATACCTGGCCACCAATAGGATGTACGTAGATCGTGGTACATCTTATCAGCACCAGGATTAATAGAGTATCGGGACTTGTGTGCCTCGTTCAAAATGAGCTCACAAAGATTGTTGCGATCTGGCACCCAGATGCGATCAAGGTAGTATTGAAGTCCATCTGATTTGGTCACAAGTTGGTCTATAGAAGCACCTCGTATTTCGACGATTAGACTACCTTCGTTGGCTGACGACTATTGAGCTTCACGAATGCAAGTATGAAGGTCACTAGAGATTTGAAAACAACGAACGCTACTAACATGAATCTTACGACTAAGTGCATCGGCCACGACATTCGCTTTACCAGGATGGTAGCGAATCTCACAGTCGTAGTCGTTAAGTAATTCCACCCAACGTTGTTGATGCATGTTTAGTTCCTTTTGGTTAAAGATGTGTTGCAGGCTCTTATGGTTAGTGAAAACCACACACTTCGTACAATATAGGTAGTGTCGCCAAATCTTTAACGCAAAAACAACTGCGCCATGCTCGAGATCGTGGATAGTATAGTTTTTCTCATGTATTTTGAGCTGACGAGAGGCATAAGCGATGACCATGTCTCGTTGCATAAGAACACAACCAAGACCATGGTTCGAGGCATCGCAATATACCACGAAATCATCATTCCCATCGGGAAGAGCAAGAATAGGAGCGTTACAAAGAACGTTCTTGAGAGTTTGAAAAGATTCCTCTTAAAGGTTTCTCTTATTGAGTCAACGAGGTGAGAGGAACGGCGATTTTCGAAAGGTTCGATATGAATCGACGGTAATAACCAGCCAATCCTAAGAAGGAACGGATTTTAGAAGGAGTTTTAGGCGCTGTCCAATTCTTCACTTCTTAGATTTTGGAAGGGTCAACATGGATTCCATTTTCACTAAAAACGTGCCTAAGGAATTGGACTTCTTTGAACCAGAATTCGCACTTAGAAAACTTCACGTATAAGCGTTCAACACGTAAGAGCTCGAGTATGAGGCATAAATGGTGTTCATGATTAGCTTGGGTTTTAGAATAAATGAGAATATCATCAATGAAGACGATTACAAAACCATCTAAGTAAGGTTTATAAACACGATTCATTAGATCCATAAACACAGCGGGTGTAACAATCTTACTTAAACCGACACCCTCAAATAATTTCTGACACCCCGAAATATTTTAAAATATCCCAATATGTCTTTAAATACATCCCATATGTGAAAACCGAGCCTGAAATACAATATATTATTTAAAATAAATAAAAAATAGAAAATTAAGTTGAGGCGGGCCGCGACACCCCTTATCGTTAGTTTACGCGGGCGGTTTAAAGGTTAAACCTGATTTCTTTGAATTTTAAGCTCAGATGGGCCGTGTAAGTCACCCGTTAAGTTCACGCGGGCCGCGTGAGATCGAAAGTTGTGGCGCAGCCCGGTGATGACACGTGTCATCATCGTGGCGAGTCTATGTGATGATACGGATGGGCTATACGTTGACCTGGAGTCAACGCGGGCCGCGTAGGCCTTGCCCCTGTGCTACGCGGGCCGCGAGAGGACCAGAATCATCACCTATATAAAGGAGCCATCGGATCTCAGTCGAAATCGTTCAAAAATCATTTCTCAATCTCAATTTCTGAATATTAGAGATAATACGCGGGTATTATACCCCCTAATTAGCGAAGTTCTGCTACGTTGTAAATATTATAACCCCTGGATATGTATTAGATATGCTACCCGATTGTTCTAGGGTTCCGTAATGGCTGTCGTGGTTCTACCCGACGTAGTCATTGGAATGCCGTCTCGGGGAGGGTATTGCTAATGTTAAAATGGGTTATTAATACTAACGCGTGTACATTTGTGTAATTTATAGATAATTCTCAGGAAACCCTTACGAAAAATCTAAGATAGCAATGTGAGTAATCTCCTTTTTGTAAACAGTTTTTATAAAACTTTAACTATTTCACAATGCAATCTAGCAGTGATTGAGTCTTTGTAATTCTATGATTACTGCCGGTATGTTGGGGTTTTGTATACAAAATGTGAGTAACGTTACCATTGGATGAAGAGCTAGCCAATGTGTAATATGACCCACCAGTCAGGATTGACAGTACTGAATGAGTAATTGGGTAGATATAAACATTGTAATCGCCCTCAATACTGTTAAGTTTAAATTAAATTAAGAATTCTTGATTAAACTGGGATTCACTCACCAGTATTTCCCACTGAAAAATGTTTTTAAAACGCGTTTCAGGTAACACAATGTGACAGCTAATTAGTAAAAAGCCAGCTGGAGAGCACTGACGGCTTGGGAAAAATGTGGCTATAAAAGTTACCTAAAAGACGATGTTTTAAATTCAATAAAATAGGGTTTATCCCTATAAACATGTTGTAATAAGAAACTTGTGTTGAAGGCTCAGCCAGAAGAGCCATTTCCTCAGAAAAAGAGGGGATGGTTCAGTAGAGGGGCACACGAGCGTAGAAAACATATGAAAAAGTTGCAAGATCAGAGGGTACTAGCAGCAGCTAAGAGAGAGACAGATGCCTATGCCCAGGATATGATAAATAGGGGTATAGCCAACATCCACATCCTAGCAACTACTGCAGCTGACCCTAATTTGGAGCAAATAATAGCACCCCAACCACAACTGCCAATCCCTGACCAACCCATGGAGATAGAAAACCCTGAAAACCAAGTAGAGATGCATGACTTCAATCCGGAAGAAATCCCTAGGGTACCTGCACCAAACCCCTTAGACCCAAATTACGATCCCTGGTGGGATGACGTTAGGGACTATGTGCAACGCTACCCGATACATGAAGACACAACCATACCGAAGTCATTGTATAACCTAAGGAAGATAATACGAGAATTAGGACTTAGTTATGATAAAATTGATGCATGTCCTAATGATTGTATGTTGTACTGGAAAGAAAACAGTAAGAAAACAGAATGTGATATATGTCATACGTCAAGGTATAAAGCAAATGAAAATGATCCAGATGATGAGTTAACCATACCTGATACGGATAAGAAGATTAAGAAGATTGGAGCAAAGGTTTTACGTCATTTTCCGCTCATACCACGGCTGCAAAGGTTGTTTATGTCATCTAAAACTGCTGCCTCCATGAGATGGCATGAAGAAAGTCACACGAAAGATGGTTACTTGAGACATCCTGCTGATTCCCCAGCTTAGAAAACATTTGATTTTAATTATCCTGATTTTGCCAGTGAGTCTCGTAATGTCAGGCTTGATTTAGCGAGTGATGGGTTTAACCCTTTTAGAACAATGAGTGTTTCTCATAGTACATGGCCTGTTGTTTTGATGCCATATAATCTACCTCCTTGGATGTGCATGAAACAACCTTATTTCTTTTTATCTTTACTTATACCTGGCCCATCAGCTCCTGGGAACAATATAGATGTTTATATGGAACCGTTAGTGGCTGAGCTGTAGGAGTTATGGGATATTAATGGAGTACAGACTTATGATGCATCGACAAAGAGTAACTTTCAGATGAGTGCTTCTTTGTTATGGACGATAAGTGACTTTCCCGCTTATGCGAATTTATCCGGATGGAGCACAAAAGGAAAACTTTCATGCCCTTGCTGCCATAAACATACAAAATCACAACGCTTAACTCATGGCAACAAATATTGTTTCATGGGGCATCGTCGATATCTGCCAGGTGATCATGCTTTTCGAAAAGATAAGAAGTCTTTTGATGGCACAAAAGAAACGGAGAGGCAACCACGTGGCTTAACAGGATCAGAAGTACTTGATGAGCTAAATGGTTTGAAATTAAATTTGGAAAACTTGTGAAGACCAATCCTGATCTACCATTTAACTGGAAGAAGAGAAGTATTTTTTTTTTAGTTACCATACTGGAAAACTAACTTGCTACGCCATAATCTAGATGAAATGCATATTGAGAAGAATGTTTGTGACAGTGTCGTTGGAACGTTAATGAATCTAGATGGAAAGACCAAGGATCATTTAAAAGCACGCCTTGATTTGCAAGAAATGGGTATTAGACCGGAACTTCATCCTAAAGTTCAGAATAACAACAAAGTGTATTTGCCACCTGCTTGTTTCTCAATGGATAAAAAAGAGAAAGATATATTTTGTCGTGTTCTTAAAAAGATTAAAGTTCCAGATGGTTATGCAGCTAATATATCAAGATGCGTAGAGTTAAAACCTCCAAAACGGTTTGGCCTTAAAAGTCATGATAGCCATATTTTGATGCAGCAGTTGCTTCCCATTGCTTTGTGAAATGTGTTACCTAAGCACGTGCGTTATCCTGTGATGAAGCTATGTCGTTACTACAAACAGTTATGCTCAAAAGTTCTTAATCCAAATGATTTGGTTCAAATGGAAAATGAGATTGGAAAAATCCTTTGTGATTTAGAAAGGATTTTTCCGCCATCATTCTTTGATTTCATGGTTCATCTTGCTTCAGAGGCCAAATTAGGAGGGACAGTTCATTACCGTTGGATGTATCCAATGGAGAGGTGTGCGTTCATATTTTATTAACTACTTTTTTTAATGATAATATTGAATCTGGTCTTAATATTTTTTTATCACTCAGGTATTTATCTACATTAAAATCTTACGTCAAAATAGGAGTAAACCCGAGGGTTCCATTGCAGAAGGATATTTAGCTGAAGAATGTTTGTCATTTTGTTCGTTGTACTTATCAAGTGATGTGGAGACCATACATAATAAGGCAAGTCGGAATTATGATGACGGTGGTTTCGAGGATATTTTTCCTATCTTTTCTATGTCGGGTCGGCCGATTGGTGCTACAGTGGTAGAGATACTTGACCTTGACATTTTGGCTAAAGCACATTCATATGTTTTATTCAATTGTAGTGAAGTTGATGAATTTCGAACGTAAGTAGTTATTTAGAAGTTGTGAGTTCCATTTATTATATTATATTTAAAATTGTGTTTATTGTTATCATCATTAATTATCATCTTTTGACGGTGAAGAGAACATCTGACGAATGTTTGTCATGAAAATCGGAAATTACGTGAGCGTGAGATTCAGCGTTTACATAGCGAGACTTTTGAGTCGTGGTTTCAAGATCATGTACGGAATAGACATAGATGTATTACTTTTAAAATACAATTATAATGATATAACATTTTCAAGCTTCTAATCGCTAGATGTATAACGAAAAATTTAACACATCTTTCCTTAATTCAGGTTGAGGAGCTGCATACCAGAGGGGATCATAGAATCACGGAAGATCTAAGAAACTTGGCAAGTGGCCCAGCTGAGTTTGTGAAAAAATACAAGGGATTTGTCATAAATGGTTTCCAATTTCACACAAAAGATCTGGAACAGAATAGGAAAACACAAAATAGTGGAGTTATGCTTGAGGCCATGACTAATAGCTTCTCAAGTGCTAAAGATAACAATCCTATCGTGGGAGATGTATCATACTATGGGGTTTTGAATGATATCATTGAGTTGGAATATGCTGTTGAAAGGAAAGTAGTTTTGTTCCATTGTGATTGGATCTCGAATGGTTCAAGGAAAAAGCAAGATGAGAATGGGTTTACTCTACTCAATTTTGAAGGTTTGAACCCTCATAACGACCCTTTTATACTAGCTTGTCAAGCACAACAAGTATTTTATGTTGCAGATCGTGTTGACAAAGGATGGAAAGTTGTGATCAAGACAACGCCTAGAGATTCTTATGACATGAATGAACAAACATGTCTTGAGAATGTGGAAACACATTTGCAGAGTGACACATCTACGGATCTTCAACTTGATGAAAATATGAATATTGAATTGGTTAGAAGGGGTTTAAATGGGACCGTTGTTGACAAAAATACCTTAGTTTTTGACGGAGATGAAGATCTATTTGAAGCTGCTTCATGATTTCAATTAGTTATTTAGTAATATGATTTTTTTCATCGCATATTCAATACTTGTATTTGATTTTTTTTTCTGCATCGCTGATAATAATTATTTTTTCATCGTTATTGCTTGTTTTTTAATAGTTATGTCATGTGAACAGATATGTATCACAACTAGTACATCTGCTGGGTTAGATCAGATCTTGCCTCGGATGTTCTATCATAAAGTACTTGGGGTTGGAACTCACTTGGAATAGATGGAGTAGTTTTGACTTGTCATGTTTGGGCAAGACAAAAATTCTTATGTACTTTAATGTAATGGTGTAACCGTGGGGTTTGGATGGTGTATACCCCAACACCTTGCTCGGTTTTAATTTATGAATGAAAGTTTGAGTTGGCCATTCAAAAAAAATTTGATTGAGTATGTGTCCCGCTTTCAACCAGATCAGAAAACCACAACCCAAGGTGGAAAGAATGTAGCAGGATGAATGATGAAACTTTAGTTTCAAAATTATTTTTTGTTTACTACCATCCCGTGTAATCACGGGTCAATAACCTATTGTGATTATAAAACTCTAGCGAATAAACGTCCTATAAAACTTATGTTTTACGACTCAAATATCAAGTATCCTATAACGGTGTATTATAATAACACCATAATGATTAAGCGTCCTATAAAGGTTAAAGTTATAAGACCCTAGTGTCAAGTGTCCTATTAAGTTAAGTTATAATAGAACTCTAGTGAATAAGCGTCCTATAAAACTGATGTTTTATGACTCAAATATCAGGTGTCCTTTTACAGTATATTATAATAACACCACAATGATTAAGCGTCCTATAAAGGTTAAATTTATAAGACCAAAGTGTCAAGTGTCTTTTTAAGTTATATTATAATAAAACTCTAGCGAATAAGCGTCCTATAAAACTAATGTTTTATGACTCAAATATCAAGTGTCCTATTACGGTGTATTATAATAACACCACAATGATTAAGCGTCCTATAAAGTTTAAAGTTATAAGACCCAAGTGTCAAGTGTCCTG
This sequence comes from Helianthus tuberosus, assembly GCA_030545235.1. Classification (NCBI taxonomy): domain Eukaryota; kingdom Viridiplantae; phylum Streptophyta; class Magnoliopsida; order Asterales; family Asteraceae; genus Helianthus; species Helianthus tuberosus. The sequence goes on from CM060375.1 coordinate 150,974,185, forward strand.
TTAAGTTAAGTTCTAATATGACTTCGACTAGAAAGGGTCCTATAACACTGAACATTTATCACTTAACTACAACGTGTCCTATTAAGTTATGTATAATAGGACCCTAGATGATCAAGTGTCCTAATACAGTACCACATAATGGGACACTAACAATTAAATGTCTTATAAAGTACTTTATTAGGATCTACATTTTAAGTGTCCTATTAAATTATATGATAATAGGACCCCAAAAAATCATCCATCCTATTAAATAGTTTTTTAGGACACCGGTTTAGTAGAGTATATTATAAAAGGACCTCAACAGTTCATTAGTCCTATTAAATAGTTTTTTAGGACCCTCTTTTACAAGTGTCCCACAGAAAAGGTCCTAAAAAGCCATTTTTGTTGTAGTGATGCCTTATGGTTGTTCTTACAAAGAATTCTGGTCCTGTAAACTGATAGAATTCTCAGGCAATAAAGAACCTATTGCAGCTCTACGCTGGATAGAAAAGACTGAGGTTGTTCTGAAAATAAGTAAATGTGCGGAATAGGACAAGATAATGTTTGCTTCCAATCTATTTAAGAACTCAGCCTTAGAGTGGTGGAACACTATCCTCCAGTCAAGAGGAAGTGATAGGGTTTACAACATGGAATGGGAAGAATTTAGGAATATGGTAGAAAGAAAATTCTGCCCTACTAATGAAAAGGAACAAATAGCAAACAAATTCCTAAACCTTAGGATGAATGGAGTGGATAGTAAGGGGTACACAAAGTTATTCTTTGAATATGCTAGAATAGTGCCAACCCTTGCATCACCTGAACCAGTGTTAATCTCCCGTTACATCTAGGGATTAATCGGAGAGATTAGACATGTAGTCAAGGCAGCTAGACCTCAAACCATAGAAGAAGCTGTTGAACTAGCGAATACCTTGACAGATGAATTAATCCGTACTAGAGAAGAAGAACAGAGGAGAAACCTAACCCAAAGGCTTACTCAAGAATTCCGTTCTGGAAATTACAACCGTAGGAATATGGGTTCTACCTCTGCACCTTTCTGCAAGGTCTGCAAGAAAAAAAGCATTCCGGAAAATGCTCTACTCTTTGCAATTATTGCAAGATGCCAGGGCACAAGGAAGAAAATTGTAGGAAGAAATCCAGTAATGGATTATGCTACAACTGTGGAGAAAAAGGTCATATCAGGCCAAACTGTCCAAAACTAACCCCAGCTGCAAACAACAAGAACACTAAAAATGTTAGAGCATTTGTTCTGACTGCAGATGAAGCCAAGATGATTCCAGACGTCATAGCTGGTACGTTTTTAGTTAATGATGTCTTTGCTAAAGTATTATTTGACTCCGGTGCAAACCAAAGTTTCATTAATATTTCGTTTTGCAAACTTCTAAATCAGTCATTAACTAAACTACCACAAGAATGTCTAGTAGAGACAGCTAATGGAGAAACTGTTAGGATTTCTGAAATCTTGCAGGGAGCAAGAATATAAATTTTAAATCAAAAGTTTATTTCAAACCTTTATCCCATGAATCTGGTAGGATTTGATGTTGTATTAGGAATGGATTGGTTAATAGCCAATAAAGCCAGTATTTTATGTGATCAAAAGTCAATTCAAGTACATTCACCAAAAGGTAAAAAGATCACAATTAAAGGTGATAAACCATCTAGATCCACAAAATTCATCTCTGTGATGAAAACTGCAAGTTATATAAGAAAAGGTTCTATAGTGTATTTGATTTCCATAATCACTAACGGAAAAGAACTAGAAGACATTCCAGTAGTGTCTCAGTTTTCAGATGTGTCCAGAAGAATTACCAGGACTACCGCCAGACAGAGAAGTTGAATTTAGAATTCACCTACTGCCAGGAACAGCACCGATTGCCAAAGCACCTTATCGTTTGGCACCATCCGAAATGCAGGAACTGAAGAAACAATTAGATGAATTATTAGAAAAAGGATTCATACAACCAAGTTCATCGCCATGGGGAGCGCCCATATTATTCGTTAAAAAGAAGGACGGATCAATGCGTATGTGCATTGACTACCGTGAATTGAACAAGGTCACGATTAAGAATCGGTATCCATTACCAAGAATCGATGATCTATTCGATCAATTGCAAGGAGCTCGATTTTTCTCTAAAATTGATTTAAGGTCAGGATATCATCAATTAAAGGTACATGAAGAGGACATACCTAAAACCGCTTTTCGAACAAGGTATAGTCATTATGAATTTACTGTCATGCCATTTGGTTTAACCAATTCCCCAGCCGCATTTATGGACATGATGAATCGAATATGTAAGCCATATTTGGATAAATTCATAATCGTCTTCATAGATGATATTCTAATTTACTCTAAGAGTAAAGAGGAACATGCAAAGCATTTGCACGCACTTTTAGATTTATTAAGAATGGAAAAGCTTTATGCTAAATTTTCAAAGTGCGAGTTTTGGCTAGAACAGGTACAATTTCTTGGACACTTAGTAAACCATGAAGGAATTCATGTGGATCCAACAAAGATTGAGGCGATTACTAAATGGAAAACCCCTGAATCACCAACTGAGGTTAGAAGTTTCTTAGGATTGGCCGGTTATTATAGAAGATTTATTTGAGATTTTGCTAGAATAGCCATTCCTTTAACTAAGTTAACCTGTAAATCCATTAAGTTTGAATGGGGACCAAAACAAGAAGAAGCATTTAGAATTCTTAAGCAAAGATTAACTAATACACCCATATTAGCGTTACCAGAAGGAACTGAAGACTTTGTAGTCTATAGTGACGCTTCTAAGTTAGGTTAAGGATGTGTATTAATGAAACGTCAAAAGGTTATAGCTTACGCATCTAGACAACATAAGAATCATGAAGAGAATTATTCAACCCATGATCTAGAATTAGGAGCTATAATTTTTGCCCTTAAGATTTGGAGACATTACCTTTATGGTAGTAAGTTTACCATATTCACTGATCATAAGAGTTTAAGGTATGTTTTCGGACAAAAAGGAGTTGAATATGAGACAAAGACGCTGGATGGAGATGCTTAGTGATTATGATTGTGATATCCAGTATCATGAAGGAAGGAAAAGTAAACATAGTGGCAGATGCTTTAAGTCGAAAGTATCATGAAAAGCCAAAAAGGATATGTTCTCTTAAATTAAATCTACAAGTGGATTTAAATGATCAAATCAGAAAAGCATAAGAATCAGTAATCAAGGATGATACTGAAAAATTAAAAGGTATGATTAAGGAACTAGAACAAGGAACAGATGGAATTTGGAGATTCCATAAAAAGAGAATGTGGATACCTAAATTAGGAAACCTACGTCATCGTATATTAGAAGAAGCCCGTAAGTTTAAGTATACGATGCATCAAGGAAGTGATAAAATGTACCAGGATTTAAGAAAGTATTTTTGGTGTATAGGAATGAAGAAGGACATAGCAACCTACGTTTCTAAATGTTTAACTTGTTCACAAGTTAAAGCTGAACACCAGAAACCCTCAGGTTTGTTACAGCAATTAGAAATGCCAGTGTGGAAATGGGAATTGATAACAATGGATTTTGTTGCTAAATTACCCAAAACAAGGAAAGGTAATGATACAATCTGGGTGATTGTAGATAGGCTAACTAAGTCAGCTTATTTCCTACCAATGAAGGAAACTTTCAGTATGGAACAGTTAGCTAAATTGTATGTAAATGAAATTGTTTCATTACATGGAATTCCTTTATCAATTGTTTCTGATAGAGATAGCCGATTTACCTCTCATTTTTGGTCAAGTTTCCAAAATCCATGGGAACCAAGTTAAACCTGAGCACAGCTTATCATCCTCAAACAGATGGACAAAGCGAAAGGACAATTCAGACAATGGAGGACATGCTTAGAGCTTGTGTAATTGATTTAGGAGGTAATTGGGACGACCACTTACCTTTAATAGAATTTTCTTATAATAATAGTTATCACACAAGTATCAATGCTGCACCATTCGAAGCACTTTATGGACGAAAGTGCCGAACCCCGGTCTGTTGGGCAGAAATTGGGGAAAACAACTATCTGGACCTGAGATAGTGCTAGAAACAACCGACAAGATTATTCAAGTCAAAGAATGACTGAAAGCAGCACGTGATCGACAAAAGAGTTATACTGATAACCGACGCAAACCATTGGAATTTCAAGTAGGAGATAAAGTATTGTTAAAAGTCTCTCCTTGGAAAGGAGTAGTAAGATTCATCAAAAGAGGGAAGCTAAGTCCCAGATATATTGGACCTTTTGAGATTATTAGAAGAATAGGACCTGTAACCTATCAGCTACAACTGCTAGAGGAAATGGCAGGAATACATGATGTGTTTCATGTATCTAATCTCAAGAAATGCTTAGCTGATGAATCGCTAATGGTACCTCTTAAGGATATAAAGGTAAATGAAAAACTCAAGTTTGTAGAAAGGCCTCTACAGATTGAAGACAGGAAAGTCAAGAATCTCAAATATAAGAGATTAGTTCTGGTCAAAGTGAAGTGGGACTCCAAAAGAGGACCTGAGTACACATGGGAGCTTGAATCCGAAATGCAAAGGAAATATCCACACTTGTTCCAGTAGATCTCGAGGACGAGCTCTAAAACAAGGTGGGGAGGATGTAACAATCCTAATTAAACCGACACCCTCAAATAATTTCTGACACCCTGAAATATTTTAAAATATCCCAATATGTGTTTAAATACATCCCGTATGTGAAAACCGACCCCGAAATACAATATATTATTTAAAATAAATAAAAAAAAAAGAAAATTAAGTTGAGGCGGGCCACGACACCCCTTATTGTTAGTTTACGCGGGCGGTTTAAAGGTTAAACCTGATTTCTTTGAATTTTAAGCTCAGACGGGCTGCGTAAGTCACCCGTTAAGTTCACGCGGGCCGCGTGAGATCGAAAGTTGTGGCGCAGCCCGGTGATGACACGTGTCATCATCGTGGCGAGTCTATGTGATGATCCGGATGGGCTATACATTGACCTGGAGTCAACGCGGGCCGCGAGAGGACCAAAATCAGCACCTATATAAAGGAGCCATCGGATCTCTGTCGAAATCGTTCAAAAATCATTTCTTAATCTCAATTTCTGAATAGTAGAGATAATACGCGGTTATTATACCCCCTAATTACCGAAGTTCTGCTCTGTTGTAAGTATTATAACCCCTGGATAAGTATTAGATACGCTACCCGATTGATCTAGGGTTCCGTAATGGCTGTCGTGGTTCTGCCCGACGTAGTCATTGGAATGCCGTCTCGGGGAGGGTATTACTAATGTTAAAATGGGTTATTAATACTAACGCGTGTACATTTGTGTAATTTATAGATAATTCTCAGGAATCCCTTACGGAAAATCTAAGACAACAATGTGAGTAATCTCCTTTTTGTAAACAGTTTTTATAAAACTTTAACTATTTCACAATGCAATTTAGCAGTGATTGAGTCTTTGTAATTCTACGATTACTGCCGGCATGTTGGGGTTTTGTATACAAACTGTGAGTAACGTTACCATTGGACGAAGAGTTAGGCAATGTGTAATATGACCCACCAGTCAAGATTGACAGTACTGAATGAGTAATTGGGTAGATATAAACATTGTAATCGCCCTCAATACTGTTAAGTTTAAATTAAATTAATAATTCTTGATTAAACTGGGATTCACTCACCAGTATTATCCACTGACAAATGGTTTTAAAACGAGTTTCAAGTAACACAATGTGACAGCCAATTAGTAAAAAGCCAGCTGGAGAGCACTGACAGCTTGGGAAAAATGTGGCTATAAAAGTTACCTAAAAGACGATGTTTTAAATTCAATAAAATAGGGTTTATCCCTATAAACATGTTGTAATAAGAAACTTGGGTTTTACCAATGTGATTATTAATATCAAATATGGTGGTTTTACTCTGATAAACATTTCCTAACTACGGTCCTGATGTAATTTCCGCTGACAAATTAACAAACTGATACCACCAGAATTCTGAGTTCGCGTCCACCCGTTCCCGAGACAGATAAGGGATCGGGGGTTGCGACAGCGGGTATGTTGGTCAGACCAAAAGGCATAACCACAAACTCATAGTGTCCATAGCGAGTGCGAAAAGCGGTTTTGGGTATGTCCTCTTTGAGAACACGAAGTTGATGATAACCAGATCAAAGATCGATCTTGCAGAAGCAAGTTGCACCTTGAAGTTGGTCGAAGAGATCGTCGATGCGTGGAAGAGGATAACGATACTTGATGGTGAGTTTGTTAAGCTCACGATAGTCGATGCACATGCGAAATAAGCCATCATTCTTCTTAACGAAAAGCACAGGAGCACCCCAAGGTGACGTACTTGGACGTATGAAGCCCTTATCGAGGATTTCTTGGAGTTGAGTATATAACTCTCGCATCTCAGAGGGTGCAAGACGATAAGGAGCTTTTGCAACAGGAGTCGAGCCAGGTACGAGATCCATGCGTAAATCAACAGATCGAGGTGGAGGAGGACCAGGTAAATCTTCAGGAAAGACGTCACATAAGTCGCGCACCACTGGAACATCACTGCGCTATTTCCCTTGCTCTTTCCTTCCACCACGTGGGCTAAAAAGGAAAAGTACTGTTTGCGTAAATATATGTTCGCTTGTGTACAGGACATCAATCTTAGTCCATTTGAAGGTTGGTCTCCATAAACGTGTAAAATGTCACCAGATGGAAGAGGCAAACGAACGTACTTCTCGTGGTTAGAAATTTCAGCATGGTTCTTTCGTAGCCAGTCCATGCCTACTATGATGTCAAAACTACCCAATTGCATGGGTATAAGGTAGATAGTGAAGGTGTGTTCGTTAAGAGTAAGAAGACAATCACGAAGAACAGAATAGACTAAGATGGATTTGCAATTGGCAACTTTGACGGAAATGACTTAGGCAGTTTAGAGTGTGTGCAGTTTAACAAGGATTCAAATTCAATGAACACAAAGCTTTTATCCGCACCAGTATCAAATAGTATCAAAGCATAAAGATTATTAACAAGAAAGTACCATTAACGATTTCATTGTCGTTTCGCCCCTGATTTGCGTTGAGGTTGAAAGCTCCTCCTCGTGCAGCTTGTTGTTGTTCTTGGTTCAGCTGAGGGCATTGAGGATGGAGATGCGTAGTATCACCACATTTGAAACAAGCTCTAGCTGGTCTAGCGTTTTGAGGAGCTGGTTGAGCTTGCGGTGCAGGGTTCGTACGACAATAAGCGGTATTATGCCCAAAACGGTTACAGGTAGTGCAATGACGACAGTTGACGTTGGCAGGGTGATGATAGTTACAAGTGGTACACTTGGGATGAATTCCAGTGTATGGATTTCGAGCGTTTTCAGGCATAACAGGGTTTGGGTTAATAGTTGGTACAATCGCATTGCAACCAGGGTTCTGATGCTTTTGCTTATTCTCCTTGTTACCACTCGATTGTTGGGTGATTTGATTGGCTAGCTTAGAAGAAACAGGGGTTGCAGCTCGTTTGTCGCGAATGCGATTGTTGTTTAGGGAAGCTGCGAGACGGTAAACGGCTTCAATGTTGTCAAGTTTGGTTGCCTCAATGGTATCACGCATGGCAGAAGGCAACCCATTGATGTACTTTTGAATCGTGCGTTCGGTGGTTAAAACAAGGTGGGGAACAATGAAACTAAGCTGTTTAAAGCGGGTGATGTAGGCTAGGTTGTCATCTCCAACTTGCTTTAGAGCCCAAAATTCTTCTTCCAGCTTTTGTTGCTCATGAGGAGGGCAAAACTTTTCCATCATAAGTTGCTTAAATTCCTCCAAAGGTAGAGCATAAGCCACTTCATTTGAACGAAAGTTCCTTTCGTTGGTCCACCATTCCAAGGCTCGGGCTTGGAAGACCCCCGTAGCACTATGCGTTTTAAGCTCTTCGGGACACTCACAATTGATGAACGTGACCTCTATGATGTCGAACCACTCTAGCATAACAGGCACCCCATCGTTGCCATTGAATGGGTTATGGTTGCAAGACGAGAAGTGTTTGAAGTTGAAAGACACGGGCTTGCCCACATCAATCTTTGAATCGACGGAGGAGTTTGGAGTAGTAGAAGCTTGGATTTCAGTGAAGATCTTAGGGACGATGGAGCAATCTGATTTTCCTGAATGCCATCATCTTCTTTTGGGAGCTGGTCTTCCACTTCTTAGTTGAGTTTGAGAGATGAGAAGACATCTAAGATTCAAAAAGAACGAATAGGTGAGACTTGATCATAATGTTTGTTTAAGAAAATCATTTTCATGAATGTATCACATGGCATATAGTTTCACATAGCATAAAAGTGTTCAAATTGTTTCACATAATATAATCATAAATTCCACATAGCATAACATAGATAATGAAAGCATCATAAATTTAGTTTGTTCACGAGAGATTATTGTTAGTGCATATTTCGTACGTCTGCCACTGTGCGAATAGTTAGATAGAGCGTGTGTTGAATATTGTATACAATTGGAGAAAGTTGGACACGGTTTCGTTAATGTAAAAGTCCATCCGGATGGATGGCCATCCGCCCTGATGACCGTCCGAACGGATGGACAGATAGGTAGTTGTCTATAAATAGGGACTTGGGGTTCCCATTTGGACAAGCTTTTGGTCCCTGAGGGGAAATGTTGTCCAACTGGTCTCGTGGTGCTGTAATTTGTTGAATAATCAATAGAGACCAGATTATAAGTAACTGCTCGGTGTCGTGTCTATCTTCTACTCCTTTCTTAGTCGTAATAAACGCACCGAATACGTTGGATCGGGACCGAGGCTCCGTCAAACTCGTCTGTTCCTGGATTAGCAGTGTATCAGAGCCACGGTACCAATTTAATCGATCTAACAGTTGGTTAAATCACCCAAAGCTCATCAATTTTGGGTTAAACGAGAGTTTTGACATTAAAACAGAGAAAAATCATCAAAATAAAGGTCAATTCATGGATGGATTTTGGAATTGAAGACTTCATTCTGTTCGGAATTGATTCGCGCACAATCCTGTGAAGTTTCATCATGAAATTCACAAAAATAAAGATTCTGGATCAAAAATACGTGATTTGGACTGTTCTTAAACTGTTAGAACATATCCGATCGGACGACCATCCGATCGGACAACTATCCGATCCATGTCACTATTGGGTGTTTGAATGATCAGTTGGTTTTCACTCAAATGACCTTCCGATCGGATGAACATCCGATCCACAAACACAAGTTTGTCCCTTATGCCATTCGTATGAACGACCATCCGATCGGACGACCCTCCAATCGGATGACCATCCGACAACACGCCATTCGACCAGATGATCAAATGCCTAAAAAATGCATTTTTTGATCACAACGACGAGGAGAGTCTCTAGAAAAAAATTGGTGATTGAAATTTTTTCCGGGTTTTTAACGACTAAGCTTGGTTGTTCGGGGACACCGTCTGTGGCTTCAGTGAACATATTTGATGATGCGATCATGGATTGTGAAAATAAGTGGGGTAGTCATGATACTGGTGCATAAAGTTTATTTTCCAGGGTATCTGACTATTTGTGGGCCAAAATGTAAAATCCGCAACGATGAAAAACTAACGTTTTGAGGAAAATTGTCATATTTTCGGCATAGTCGAGTTTTTCACAGATAAAAGAGGACTGAATTGCTCAGTTTGAGGGGGAATTCAGTGATTGATACGTCAGGATTTTCAAAAATGAGGGGGAATAAAAATTTCAATGTCATATGTTGAAATTCCGGAATTTTTTTGAAATTCGTGACACTACAACAGTATTCAAGGGGAATGTGAATCTGATCATGGGTGAAAGCTTCCGAGATCAAGATGATCCGAGGTGTTGATATCTGATCATGGACGAGAGCATCGGAGATTTGAGAGTGATCGTGGAAGATAGCTTCTAAGATCTAGATTATCCGAGGAGATGAATCTCATTGTGGACAAATGCTTCGGAGATTGGATTACATTACCAAGATGATTTGTTTTCCGATGAAGATTTGCTGATTGTGTAGAATACCATTTACACGGATCTGTCATTCTTACGAAGCATTAACATTGATCACGGTAAACGGGATATCAGATCTTCAGGGGGAATCACATATTTGAAGTTAATCAGTGGGGTATTTGAAGTTTCTATCAATTGCCGGTTAAGTTTTTGTACATTCGTAGATCGAGCAAGCGGAATGCGAGATCGTGGTGCTTACAATGACATATCAAAAACTGAGCTCGGATGCGGTTAAAGTTGAAACAAAGGATGCTGCAGTGATTAATTTCAAGTTGGTGATTGTTCGTGAAGGTTGCAGTTTAGCAAATCAGAGGAAAGTCTTGAACTTTGCAAAAGACCTGAAGATTTATTCCAGGGGAAATTAGTGTTTTATACTGACAAAAGCAAACCCGAATCATCAATCGAGGGGGAATCGATTGTCAGATTTCAAGATACCTGATTGAAGTTGCAGAAGGGTTGAAGATTACAGAATATTCAAACAATGCTCAAGGTTCTCAAAGTTTTAAAGACGATTCGACAGTGACAACCGAGGGGGAATCTGTTAGTGCGTATTTCGTACGTCTGCCACTGTGCGAATAGTTAGATAGAGCGTGTGTTGAATATTGTATAGAATAGGAGAAAGTTGGACATGGTTTCGTCAATGTAATAGTCCATCCGGACGGATGACAATCCGGACGGATGGACACATAGGTAGTTGTCTATAAACAGGGACTTGGGGTTCCCATTTGGACAAGCTTTTGTTCCCTGAGGGGAAATGTTGTCCAACTGGTCTCGTGGTGGTGTAACTTGTTCAATAATCAATAGAGACCAGATTATAAGTGACTGCTCGGTGTCGTGTCTATCTTCTATTCCTTTCTAAGTCGTAATAAACGCACCGAACACGTCGGATCGGGACCGAGGCTCCGTCAAACTCGCTGGTTCCTGGATTAGCAATTATTATTGTTTTTTATTGCAAGAAACGTGTGAATTATGTAATGGTTTTGAAATGAACGTGGTAACAAGTATAAAATCACATATAAATTGAGATAACATAAAAGAGAGGCTCATAAAACATAGGATTGTTTCGGGTAGAGAAACGTCGACTATTCCAAAGTGGGTCGAATGTCCTTTCGAATTAAAGAAACGTGCTTTGGCCTATAGGTAAGATACTCTCGTCGAGAAGCGATTAACGTAATCTTACCCTTCCAGTTACTACACGTCTCTAATCGATTGAAACAATCGGGACTTTGGAGAGATTGAAAATCTAGGAATGGGACTTAATCGACAAGATACGGGTTTTACCCCTAACTTGACGATTTCGTACCCTAATGTGGTTGGTACTTGTCAGGTCAAAACTTAATTTCGACACTTTGACGAGGGTCCACTAGAGTTTGAATTGGAAATTACCATTAAAGTGTTGATTTCACTCCTAACTTAATGGTGTAATTTCGTGCAAAAATAGAATTAAGCGGAATGAGAGTCGTTTACCAAATTGTGGGTTTCATGCCTATTTTGGTAAACTTGTCTCGTTTGTGTTAGCCTTAGGAAAGGCATGTAAGTTTAAGAGACCAATAGAGAAGAGATAAGAAGCAAATAAGCTAGAATGCAAGTAGTTTTAAACGACAAATAAGAATCAAAGTTCCTAAAACTATAGACTAGGCAAGCATTCCTACTTTTGCTAATTCCCTATAAGCTCTAATACTAATCTGTCACACCCCAACTGATGGCGGAAACATCGGGATGAGACGAACAAATTGCTCAAAATATCATAACACTATGTGACAATATAATTTAAATTAAATTTCATAATAAGACAAAAAAATGTCATACAAAGATTCAAATAAGACAACATTGTTTCAACATAAAATCAAAAGACAAATTAATCTAGGTGTGTTTCTAAGTCCACCTAAATCTTGTTTCTTCTAATAACATCATCTCGTTTATCAACCTGCAACATGTATTAAAATATATCAACAAGAAGTTGGCGAGTATACAAGTTTTCATACCTAGCATAACATAGAATAAAAAGTTTAACGAGCTCATATCCAACATGAATAACCAATATGCAAGTTACTAATATGCTGAAACGGTGTACTATATGTTCAAACCCAAGTATACAACGTGTTAATTTTGCTTATCCCAAAGAATAATGGAAGGTTAACATGTTTAACTTAACAGTACCCCAAGACTAATGGGCGGTGCATTAATCCTATAGAGCTATAATTGTTAAGGTAGGCTAGCAAAGTCAATGAGCATATATCGACACAAAAAGTTTACATAGAATACAAGTCTAACAAGCATCACATAGTTTCATGTTTAACGTGGATAGAGTGTGATTAAAATAGTTTCAAGTGTTGTGTTTTTGTATAACATACATGTTGCACCCAAAGTGTTAAAAGTAAAACGGGATCGAGTATACTCACGGTTTTGCAAGCTTTCCACTTGGTAAAATCCGTGAGAGTTGTTGGTTGATTAAAGTGCAGCACCAAGTCCTTTTAGATGAAGAAACGTAGGTGCATGAGTATTGGATGTTTGACGGAGGATTAAAGATTCGGAGTTTAAAATGTATGAAAATAGGCATATGAGAAAATAATCATCCATCACGTAATACTTGTTTTGACACTATGACACTCGAAAGAGTTTCAATGTTTTCATAGGTCAAAATGCCCATTAGAATCGTAACAAGTACTATGTTCTTGAGATGATGTAACCTAATACTTTGACAAATAACCACTAGGTTATCATCAAGGGTTTGGTTACCTAGATAATATATATGTATTATATAGTTTATATCATAGTTTAAGTCCAACAAGAACATCATATAAATCATGCATGAGGTAGGGAAATAAATCTTCCATTTAGGCACCTCTTGTGTTTCACCAATGCACAAGTTGTCATGGACAAGAAGGATGGTCATGAATACATAGAATAAGGAATGAAATAACTACAAGCTAACTAAGAAAACATCAAGTGATGTGTGGATTTGCAAGTAGGATGACCCAAACTAACCTTATAATCACACAATCTTCAAGCTTTAAGCTTGTTCATCACTTATGGGTTAAAACCCTATTAAATTAAACCTTTGGATTTACATATCATAACCTTGTTTTTAAGCCCACCTAATCATATACTTGATTATGAGCATATGGACATAGGAATGTGTTGAGAAATCTCAATTTAAACAAGAGTTTATACAAATCAGAAAGTTTACTTCACTTTGGAGCCTTTTATTGTGATGTTTCAGCCTTGGTTTTCCATGGAAAACCCTTGGAAACATACATAAGGTTGTTCCAAGTGATTAGAAAGAAGAATCAATGAAAAAGAAGGTTTTGAAGTGAACTTATGCTCACTTTAGTAACTTGTGACGAATCTGACTTACTTCTGTTTTCCAGCTGAATTAAGAGTGATTTGAGTGTGTTTTAAGTGAGTTGCAAAGTGGAAAAAGTGTGGAGGAGGCTTGGGTTTTATAGGGAAGGATTAGGGTAAAGTTTGGTCAGAAATTAATGGAGAAAACACAAAACACTGTCCAATCGCGAAGCTGATTTGGGCTGTTCTGCGGATCGACTGTCTTGCGGGCCGCGAGACATGGAGAAGGCCCGGGTCACGGCCGGTGAGCCAAGGGGTTCGCTTTTTGTTTGTTAATTGGCAACTTTAGTCTTTGTAGTTCCTCATATGCATGTTTTAAGTAGGTTTTAGGTGGTTTATGTATAAATCATCATAGGTAAGAGTATGTTATGAAATAAGATCATAAAAACAAAAGTAAACTAGTATAAATGAATACGTTTGTCGAGTTTAAGTGTCGTTTTCACATAAATTGAGTATATGAATCACGTGTTTGCAAGTTTGACGTATTTTGCACAAATTGTGAATAAAGTGTCACGTGTTTAATCAATTCAAATGTATGAACATGTGTGAAAGGTGTATAACATGAACCTAAAGAAATACGAATTTTCATTATGATCGAAGTCTCGGATTTTACAACGTTTACAGCGAAAAGACGAATACAAGAATACAAGACTTCCAAAAATAGAAATACAAGCAACGCTTTCTAATTATGGAAAGTATGAAAAAGCAGGGCATTACAATCAGTAACACCTTTCTCATTTACCAACATCACTATTTCAAACACATTTCTTCTCCTTTCTCCCTCCCTCACTCACGGCCACAACTACCTCCATGACACCTCTATTTTAGCTTCACTTTCAAGCCATTCCAAGGGTGTCCAAGGGTGCTAGAAGATCATCTAAGGAAGTAGAAGGACCTTCTTGTGGAGCTTTTAACCACCTTCTTCTAATCATCTTCATCTTCTTGTATCTCTTGCCACTTTCCTAGCCACAAGAGCTAGTACTGAGTCCTCTAATCTTCATTTTTCTTCTTGTTAGTAGTATGTTACATGTGTACAAGTTAAACCATCATGAAAACTTAACTTTAAAAGATGAACACTTGAAGAAACAACCCAATCTAAAGAAAATAAGTGTTTATTTTGTTATAATGAAGTATGTGATGAAGTTGTTGTTGTTGATTTTTTTGATTTTGTTAAGATCCATCATATGTAAGCTTGTTAGAAGCTTAGATCTACAAGTGTAAGCATGGATCTTGAAAGATCCATGATGAAACATGTTAGTAAACTTGAAGATCTTAAAAATAAACTTGAAAGTTATTTTAAAATGAAAGATACATGCTGATAAATCTACTAATCAAGTGGATGAACAAGTTTACAAATTAAAGTTTCAACAAAGTTTATAAAAATTAACAAGTAAGCTTTGATTTAAGTAGATCTACATGTTTAAAGTGTAAATCTAAATTACTACAATTTTTTGTGAAACTTCAAGATTATTTCATGAAAAAGTATTGATGAATTTAGTGATTATTACTTGCAAAAGTTGTTGATGATTGAGTTTTGATGTTTAAAAGAAAATAAACACAGGTTTTAAAACATGGGAAAACCTCCATTTTTAGGGGGAAACTATGTCAAAATTTTTATTAAATTTTAACACTTAGAAGAATATAAAGTTTTGCAAGACTTTTTCTACAAAAATATTCAAGAAAGTTAAACATGGTTTTCCCCTAATTTTTATACAAAAATACAAGTTAAGAAATAGATATTTCTTCCAAAATTAAAACAAGTATAAATATGTATATTTTTAGGAAAAAAAAATATATCTAGTGGTCACCAAAATTATGTGTTATGTGTATATTATGTGTAAATATATATTATGTACATGTAGGAATTTAAAATACACTAAGTACTCCCAAGGATTATAAATACCAAATACACTTAAAATACACAAAGAAATATTTATAAACAATATACACATAATTACCCATACATGGGTGCTTGGACAAAAATACCAAAATACATACATACATATATATATATATATATATATATATATATATTCCTTATTGAATTTATGGACTTTGGATACTTGCACAAGTATATGGACAAATATATATATTTAGAGAAAAATATATATAATTACTACGATTAATGAAAATTATACAAAAATCGGACAAGTAACAATATATATATATATATATGGGACAGTTAAAATGAGAACCACCTCCAGTTGTAAGAACCGTGAGAACTACACCGTACGGGGCGAGGTAGACCAAATTTTTTTTCATAAACGTAGATGGTTGTATTATAAACACATTTGTAAAAAAAATTCAAAAAAAAATGTCGTGTGTGTAGTTTTGAACACCACAAGTTTGTGTTTACGGGTACCGTAATATTTTTAGGAAAAAAAATATATATCTAGTGGTCACCAAAATTATGTGTTATGTGTATATTATGTGTAAATATATATTATGTACATGTAGGAATTTAAAATACACTAAGGTGCTTGGACAAAAATACCTATATATATATATATAGGGTTAGGTTAACGTACAAATGCCCTTATCGTACATTACGTACGCTACAATCTCAGCCGTCCGATCATCTTCCCGCATTGAATTCGCATGTTGTTTTTTTTACCACATGCGAAATTGTTACAAAAAAACAACATGCTATTTCATCAAAATTATCACATGCGAAATTGGTACAAAAAAAAACAACATGCGAATTCATCAAAAATTATCACATGCGAAATTGTTATAAAAAAACAACATGCTATTTCATCAAAATTATCACATGCGAAATTGGTACAAAAAAACATGTGAATTCATCAAAAATTATCACATGCGAAATTGTTATAAAAAAAACAACATGCGATTTTAAAAAGCGGGAAGGTGATCTGACGGCTAAGATTGAAGCGTACGTAATGTACGATAAGCAATATTGTACAGTACTCTTTACCTATATATATATATATATATATTCCTTATTGAATTTATGGACTTTGGATACTTGGACAAGTATATGGACAAATATATATATTTAGAGAAAAATATATATAATTACTACGATATATATATATAGGCTAAAGATAAATAGAAAACCACTTTTAGCTAGAAAACCCGGGAAACTCTAAGCTCCCGACATTGTTTTTTGAAAAAAAAATAACACATGTAATATACATGTTTTTAAGACTTTTGGGCAAAAAAAAACAAAAAAGCGCCAAAGGGATTTTTAAAAAAAAAAAATAAACAAATTTCAGCAACTTTGCTGTGTAACACGTGTTACACAAAAAATGCTGAAATTTGTTTATTTTTTAAAAAAAAATCCCTTCAGCGCTTTTTTGTTTTTTTTGGCCCAAAAGTCTTAAAAACATGTATATTACATGTGTTATTTAAAAAAAAAATGTCGGGAGCTTAGAGTTTCCCGGGTTTTCTAGCTAAAAGTGGTTTTCTATATATCCTTACCCTATATATATATATAGGGAGAATATCATGCGAGAACCACATCTTATTGCGAGAACCGCGAGAACCAATGTGAACACAACCAAAAATGCCTAAAAATAGCTAAAAATCACACAATTTTTTTTTTAATATTTTTATATCAAAATCGCTACTTTTCGAAGCAAAAAAAAAATTAAATTTTTTTTTAATTTTTTTTTTGCCACTAAAAGTAGCGATTTGAGCATAAAAATATTAAAAAAAAAAATAGATTTTTTTAGATTTTTTTTAGATTTTTTTAGGTTTTTTGGGGGATTTAGTTTTTAGCATTTTAGCTTTGGGGGGGGGGGTGTTAGGTTTTTTTTAGGTTTTTTTTGCTATTTTAGGTTGTGTTCACATTGGTTCTCGCGGTTCTCACAATAAGGGTGGTTCTCGCATGAGCTCCTCCCTATATATATATATATATATATATATACATATATATATATATATACATATATATATATATATATATATTCCTTATTGAATTTATGGACTTTGGATACTTGGACAAGTATATTAACAAATATATATATATTTAGAGAAAAATATATATAATTACTACGATTAATGAAAATTATACAAAAATCGAACAAGTGACTATATATATATATATATATATATATATATATATAGTGTAAGTATACGGAGAAAACCAATTTTATTGAGAAAACTTAGCAAACTAGAATATGTGGACCACATTCATCCACATCACCTCATCCAAACCCATGCTTTAAGTGTATTTTGGTCTTTTTGTTCTTTTCTTTGAAGAATGTGCTTTCTACTTTTCACCAACCAACACATTTCCCCACCATCCCCACTCGATTATACCCCAACCCATCATCCATCACCTTTTTGTACTTCTTATCTTCTTAGAAACCATTTTCTTTTTCAAAACTCCATTGTTCTTTCTTCAATTTTCTCTGCGTTAGAATGGGAGATCCACACCAAATAATGAAAGATCTTCCTGCATACTCTCCCACCAATGTTATCCCGAAGCGCTTTATCCTTGATGAATCTTCGGCGACTCACGGTGGTTCATCTTCTTCAGGTGTGTGGTGTGTGTTTTCTTTGCGTGTAATGTGTTTTAATGGTTTACTTAGTCTGTTTCTTTGTTTTTGAATAGGTTTTATGTTGATTTGTTTTTGAATATGTGTTTATATGATTTTGTTTTTGTTGTTTCTTTCACCGTTTATATGAATTTGTTTCCCCCCTGGTTGAATTGTTGATTTGTTTGAATATGTGTTTATATGATTTTGTTTTTGTTGTTTCTTTCAATTATTTGAAAGTTCTGTAAACAACTGTTGTAACACGTGTTACAACTTTTTACTCAGACGAGCATTTTCTTTTTATAATCCCCTCCTCAACGTAAAGATACGTCAAATGTAACACGTGTTACAACAGGTTTTTACCTACTTACACGTCTCTATTACAAATGGATGAAAACAGTTTTTTTAAAACATCCACGGTGTAACACTTGTTTATTTGAAAGTTCTTAAAACAACCGTTGTAACACGTGTTACATCTTTTTACTCAGCTTTGCATTTTCCTTTTTATAATCACATCCTCAACGTAAAGATACATCCAATGTAACACGTGTTACAAAAGGAAATTACCTACTTACACGTCTCTATTACGTTGATTTAAACAGTTATTTAAAAACATCCACTTTGCAACACTTGTTTATTTGAAAGTTCTTAAAACAACCGTTGTAACACGTGTTAAAACTTTTTTAATGTTATGCATTTTCCTTTTTATAATCATATCTCCAGCTTGAAGATACATCCAACGCAACACGTGTTAGATTTTTCAAAACATCCATTTGTACCACTGGCTATCGTCCGGCTTGTCACTTATTTGAAAGTTCTGTAAACAACCGTTGTAACACGTGTTACAACTTTTTACTCAGACGTGCATTTTCTTTTTATAATCCCCTCCTCAACGTAAAGATACATCAAATGTAACACGTGTTACAGCAGGTTTTTACCTACTTACACGTCTCTATTACAAATGGATGAAAACAGTTTTTTTTAAACATTCACTTTGTAACACTTGTTTATTTGGAAGTTCTTAAAACAACCGTTGTAACACGTGTTACATCTTTTTACTCAACTGTGCATTTTCCTTTTTATAATCCCTTCCTCAACGTAAAGATACATCCAATGTAAAACGTGTTACAAAAGGAAATTACCTACTTACACGTCTCTATTACGTTGATTTAAACAGTTATTCAAAAACATCCACTTTGCAACACTTGTTTATTTGAAAGTTCTTAAAACAACCGTTGTAACACGTGTTACAACTTTTTTAAAGTTGTGCATTTTCCTTTTTATAATCCCATCTTCAGCTTGAAGATACATCCAATGCAACACGTGTTAGGTTTTTTACGTGTTACAAAAGGTTTTTACTTAAGGTAATAGTAAGTTTAAATGTTAAAATGTTTTTTTAAGATTGGCTGTTAAATGTTAAAATGTATAAACTTCATAATTTATTAGGAATATCTCGTTTATTTTACAAATAAAAAGTCGCGTTTTTTTTGGTGGGATAATTAGCTACATATGTAGTAACAACGTTACACAAGTTACTTGTAGTTATCCCAACCCGTTTTTGGACACAAAGGGGGGTTGCACATATGTAACACATGTTTGTAACATGTGTTACACTAGAGAGGTAACACATGTATAGCCACGTTACACATGTTACATAGGAGATTAATAAGTTTTAACTATAGAAGATTAATATTGATGTACTTGTTTTGTTCATAGGTGAAAAGATGTTTTGTGTTCAAGATGAAGATGGTTATCAAGAAGCGATGCCCGCCGAAGGATTACAACGCATCATCAGGTTTTCGTGGTGACGATGGTGTGTTTTTTGGTTGGCTGCTATGTGTTGTGAAGATGGATGTTGTTGTGAAGACCATTTTTAGAAGCATTACAACTATTGATATAAAATTCATTTTTATTTTCATTGTTAGTATACCCTTTTTTGGATGAATACGGATGTTGATGTGGCGGCATTTTTTTTTTGGATGCAACAACTATATGTAACATGTGTAACCTTGACGTTGTAACACATGTGAAATGACTATACATGTGTTACATATGTCAGCCCCTTTGATGTCAATTTAAACTTAGTAAAATTACATATGTAACAACATTACATCATCCAAAATGTCATATCAATGAACAAACAAGTAATATATGTAACTATAAGTATATGAGACTAGTGTAACGAATTAAAGGGACAAACGATACACTTCATGTTACATATGTACGTAGACTTGTTATTAACAATGTTATTAGTAGATAAAAAAACTGCATTAACGTATATTTTTTACACTGAACCCAACTTATTGCTCATAAGTCATACATGGCAAGAAGTTCTTCCAGTGTGACGTATGATTTAACAATAATAGGATGACAGCGCTCATTGACATTCGGTGTCCACAATTTAGTGCCATTAGAAGACTCGTAAAGTTGGTAACGTGGAGTATGTTCAAGATCATCTGTGGACTTAGGGACGGATGTTAGTATAAGTTTACGTGCGTTATGAACGTTGTAATACGTTTAGCACCCTAGGGTAACAAAAAAAGATCACACATGACACTTGTCGCCATGTTACACATGTTAATTGTGTGTGCACATGTAACATCTTCTCTACAATGTGAGTAACATCCTTAAAAGTTGTGTTCCTACTCTGCTTTATATTTTGTAAGTACTTATAGATAAACATGTTTTAAAGATACAACCTGTAACATGTGTTACACCGAAATGTTGCACAAGTGTTTCCAGTTTACACATGTTACATCTTGTGTAACTCTGCTTTATATTTTGTAAGTGTTTCCAGCTTCCAGTTTAAACATGTTTTAAAGATACAACCTGTAACATGTAAGTACTTATAGGTAAACATATTTTAAAGATACAACCGTATCACCTTACAAGTTATATGTTTTGCTGACAAACGCCATGTCACACATGTTACACACTATAGAGTGAAAGAACAGTATTGAACGCTGCTACACATTTCCCATTCTGTCGTAACATGTGTAACCTTTTTGGGGGTATCGATGTTGTAGGTTTATACTTAAATATATACAAATGATCCAAAAATGATCATACATGTGTTACCCTCTGGTGTAACATAAGTTACAAACATGTCTTACATATGTGCAACCCCGATTTTTGGTAACAAAGAGGTTGAACATATGTAACACATGTTTGTAACATGTGTTACACTGGAGGGTAACTTCTGTACAACGTCAAAGGTACCCACCACCTGCCCTTCATCGACTTCTTGTTCCCATTCTTCATCGGTTTCTCCATCTACCTTCTTTCGTTATCGTTCTGTTTCTTTATCGTTCTGCTTTCGCTTATTAGCCAGCCTACCCGGCACGGACCTGGTCATTCTCCTCACTCCTGCAAATACAACCTCCATAGTAAATACATAATAGCACAAGTAATATTTCCGGAGTTATTTAACACAACAAATAGGTACGAGATAGGTAACACATGTTACCTGAAACTGTATTATGCACCGAAACCACGTATCTTCTTTTCGTCAAGCAACGCCCTCGCTACAAAGTGTTATAAATCGTTTTAACACATGTTACTATGACTGTTTTGGGTTTTTGTTGGTCCGACGCTTCAAAATCATACGCATACCTCTTCGCTTTCGAGTCTTTACACTTGTACTGCCCACTACAATTGTCTCTTTCACTATAAATAGAAAAAAAAACCCAAACGTTACACACATTATAGCGAGCGAGCCTACTATATTCAATATAATAAAAAAATACACACCATTCGGTGTTTTACGTTGGGTCCTTGTGCTGCTTAGATCGATTGGCACCATGCCTATATATAAATTAGAAAAGTTACACATGTTACTTTCTAAAAAAATATATATTATAAAAACAGCCACAACTAGTAAAAGGTCAAACCATTCTTCCTCCTTTGAATTTCGGCGATTGGTGTGTCTGAATCCCAGTCATCCAAATCTGCAATATGCTCTTAATATATCAATCAAAATATAATAATTCCAAAGGTATAATCATTGGCATTTTACGAATCAAAACATAGCACTCGCCTACGGTTTGTGTGATCGCCCCAACCCCCACCACCTCCTCTTCCATTTTAGAATTTCCGCTGGTGTCATCCAACACGATCACACTCTCTGATGCACTCGGGACGCTGCATTTTTTCTGCACACATCTTTCCACCCTACGCCTTCACATTTTAACAAAAAATGCCCACATTCAGGTAATCCGACACTAAAAACCCAATCTCAAAACTAAATCTAACAACATTACCAAACCAAACCGCTTAAACAGAGAAAAAAATAACTTTTGAACAGTCCTAAACAAACAATAATCACAAATTAAAGAAGACTGAAAAAAAATAATAAAACCAGAGAATCCAAACCAAATGACACCTAATAACTAATGTTCACGGTTATAAAAAAATAGATTTAAACTTCAGAAGATTCTGAAGCAAACAATAATCACAAAAAACTTTCCCCCAAAAAAACAAACAATCAAATTATTGGTGAAATTTAGGCGATATATAAACTGGACTTACTTTGAACTTGGTTTCTTCCCTTTCCGGCGACCTTTACCGGAGGATAGCAGCCGGAATGTTGCCCTCATAATACGTAAAATCTCTCCCTGATTACGATCGTACAGCCTACTTCCACCTTTGCTCACTTTCTCGCCGGCGTTTACGAGTTCTCTGTTGGGGGTTGCTCTGGTTGTTCAGAGAGGGAAGGAACCAGATGTATCTGTTTGTGTGAGTGCTTTAATGAAATTTGAAAAGGGTTTCTGTGTTGATATCTTGGATAGCTTAACTTGCTTTCCCTATGATTTGACGTGCCCTGAACATGCAGTCATTACATCAAATCCAAACAATATTTTAATATATGGTTTGTACTTAGCTTGACTTGTTTTGGACAAATATACTCCTCTTTGCATTTCCAATGGAATAAAAATAATGATTTAAGTCTTCTTTTTCCTCAACCATTAGATGACCTAGATCAACGGTGAAAAAGTTGGTTTCCTTAGTTTTCTAACTAATAAATGGTTTCCTATATATCCCTTCCCTATATATATATATACAGGGGATGGTTCAAATGAAAACCACTTTTATTGTGAAAACTCGAAAACTAACTAAAAAAAGCTAAAAAAACACACAAATTTTTTTTTTCAAAAAAAAAAAAATTTATAAAAAATCGCAGGTTTTTGTATATAAAAAAAATTCCAAATTTTTTTTTTTTTTTGTATTTCACATGTGGAATATTACACATGCGTTTGTGTATTACACATGTGTAGTATTACACATGTGCACTATAAAAATTTTTTTTTTTTTTTTGAAAATTTTTTTATATACTAAAAGTAGCGAAAATTATTATGCAAAAAAAAAAAAATTGGTATGTTTTTTTGGCAATTTTAATTAGTTTTCGAGTTTTCACAATAACTAGTGGTTTGCATTTGAACCTTCCCCTATATATATATAGGGGACCGCTAAAATGAGAACCAACTCCAGTTGTAAGAACCGTGAGAACTACACCGTACGGGGCGAGGTGGACCAAATTTTTTTTTCATAAACGTAGATGCTTGTATTATAAACACATTTGTAAAAAAATTCAAAAAAAAATGTTGTGTGTGTAGTTTTGAACACCACAAGTTTGTGTTTGCAGGTACCATCAATAAAATTTACGGTACCCGTAAACACAAACTTGTGGTGTTCAAAACTACACACCCGACATTTTTTTTTTGAATTTTTTTTACAATTGTGTTTATAATACAAGCATCTACGTTTATGAAAAAAAATTTGGTCCAACTCGCCCCGGATCAAAAATTTCTCACGGTTCTTACAACTGGAGGTGGTTTTCATTTTAGCGGTCCCCTATATATGTGTATATATATATATATTACAAACAAGCCTTAAAATATATTATTTTTAAGAGATATAAATTCCGGAAAGTATAAAAATCATAAGAAATGATTTTTTACATTTTGTACAAAATATAGAAGTATTTATATATAAATACATGTATACTTGTATACTTGTCTAAGTATACATTTGCTAAAATTACAAGCACATTTATACTAAAATAATATTGAAAATATTATTTATTAAAAGTATAAATTGACGTTGACTTAGTCAAACTAATACAAATACATGTATACTTGCCTAAGTATACATTTGGTGAGATTACAAATATATTTATACTAAAATAATATTGAAAATATTATTTATTAAAAGTATAAATCGACGTTGACTTGGTAAAACTAATACAAAGACAACTATACACATAAAATACAAGAAAACATAAACAAGGATAAGTTAAAAGTATATTATTTACTTTTAACACATACCATATACAAGAATTCAATATATATATATATATATATATATATATATATATATATATTTCCTTTATTTGAGAATAAAAAAAATATATTTTACAAAAAAAGAATACAATTTAAATCAACAATACGCGACGAACAGGTGAAACCCAACTACAATGGGCACGACACATACATGTCTCGGACATGCACATCTTACTCCTGCGTGGCACGAAGCCACTATAAGAATTAGATCTGTTAACACAACTCACACATATACAAAATTATATATATTTTATAAAATATATGTTGACAATTCAAGAACATATACATATAAGACAAAATGAATACATAAGACAAGATGGATTAACTTGTACGTAGTGAATTACAAGTTTAGGTGATTAACATACGTAGAACATTTATAGGTTACGTCGCAAATCAAGAATGGACCGGTGAAGTTTAGGACGCACGAAGACTCAAAACTGTGAGCTCATGTCCCATTTTTAAACATTTTCTTGTTTTCTAAACCTTGGAGAAAATACATGTACATTGGTATGTTAAAACTAAGGAATGATACAATAGATCATCTGCGAATAGGGTATAAGTAAGCACCATTAATCTAAGTTTAGACCAAGGAACAAAGGGTTAGATCTATCGGGTATTGGCAGCCTCACTCTTGGTCCACGTTGACCCATACGGAAGAGTGCTTTTGTGGACAGTCGAAGGGCAATCGACGTATAAATCTCCTAGGTTTGGATGTTTCCTATATCGTCACACATGTTAATGTCCTTGCAAAATATTAGCGATCTCAATTTCCTTACGTATTACATCTTATTTACATCTCAACTTATTTTTACAAGCTACATTCCATTTTTCACACAAATACAACTTATACATTTCATATAAATTAACTGCATGAATTCACACCAACTTTGTTGAAGAATTTTCAAACTTACATGTATTTCAGGTAAATAGTGGAATGCTTTGTGGGTCTTTGCTTCAAGAAGTCATGCGTCTTCACTCCATGCCACTATTGTAGGATTTATCATCATATCCCGCCTCTTTGTGGCGACATGAGGAATAAATCCTTATTCATTCTGAATTTGGAATGTGTTGTAAACTTTTAAAACTTGTTATGTTTTGAAGTGATGTAAACACTTTATTTAACTCATGTTTGAAACTCGAAACTTATGGTTGGCATTGGAGTTTATTTTAATCATATAGAATGTTTACTAATTCGTATGCAATGAGAATCAATCACGATCACACCTTGTGCTTCCGCCTCTGAGCGGGTGTGACAAACCTAAATAAACAAAACAAATCAAAATATCACATATACACATATAAATAATGGGTCAATTTAGAGAAAAAAAGGTTTAACATATATCTATTACTATATATAATGTATATAAGAAAGAGAGTGTTGAAAATTAAGAGTTTACAAGAAATTAAGCTCAATGTACAACTCTTCTATGCATATGCCTTAGGTTCCGAAAATCCTTGTGATGTTACCTAAAGAAGTATTTCTGCATCCCCTTATCCAAAAGTGTTCTGCAATTAGAACCTCCAAAGAAGCAAGTGTGCAGATTCTCAAAATTTTGAATTCCCGGGCGCGCATTTTATCTAATTTTTCACCTTTCAAAATTCAAACACCCCTTTTCTCTCTTCTTTCACACCGCAAAAAGAAACCTACGTAGAGAGAGAGAGAGAGAGAGAGAGAGAGAGAGAAAGCACCACAATTAGAACATAGTTTCAACCTCTTTTCTCTTTTCGATCACTTCCGTTTTAACAATCAATGTACCACCTCCAATTTTGAGTTCTGCTCAACCACCACTTCCAAATCAACAATCAATGGTTGCTATATCACCCCCGATGGGTGCAAGAGGCACTGCAGTTACAGGACCAGCGAAGATTGATTCTAACCAAATTCCCAGGTCGATTACCAATTCCTTAGTGCTTCTTCATAAAACTCGCCAGGGCAACCAAGCCAATCCTCCACCGGTACGGTATTTTAATTATTCTAAAATTTCTCTCTTAACATTCCAGCAATGTTTATTGAATTTTTTAAAATTTTGAAGCCTGCTACCAGTGAATTCATTGTTAGGGATACTGGAAATTGCAATCCTCGGTAAATGCCAGGTGACCTATACTTCCGCGTTTTTACTTTTTTCTTAAACATCTATGTTGGTTGGTTTACTGTAATATTGTTGTCTTGTTTTAGATTGCTTTCACTTCCGATCTTTTGACCGGTCCAACCTCATCCATCCATCTGGGCACTGTATTCCTTCAATCCACACACAATCTTGATCTATTATAAGGGATTTGTGACTGTATTATAAATATATTAAAGTGACTAGCATGTTCTCTCTCAATTTTGTGTTACACATGAGATCCTTGTGCTTCTGGGTTTTAACGGAGATTTACTAGGGGAGACGGACTGATTTTTGTGCTTCTGCAATTTATCGGAGATTTGCGATGTGCGCTTGTTTGTTCCAGTGATTTTGCTTGCCGGATATTTTACAAATGTTGCTCAGATCAGAATGAAGCCTCGCTGCAACTCTCCTTTATGAACAATCAGAAAGTTACAAAGGCATGTTGTTATTTGACATCAGATGAGTTTTCTGGCCATACAAAAGTTCATTTTTTCCTTTATATTCCAAGGTATACAATGATCCAGTTCTAAGGTAGTTATAATCGATTGATTCATTTCAAGTGTGACTATTAATTTGTATGTGTTTGTTTGTTCACTTGGAGAGGAATCATAAAAAGATGATGGAGATTCAGCAAAAGGTTCTACAATTTAAACACATACAAACACATACAAATTAATAGTCACACTTGAAACGAATCAATCGATTATAACTACCTTAGAACTGGATCATTGTATACCTTGGAATATAAAGGAAAAAATGAACTTTTGTATGGCCAGAAAACTCATCTGATGTCAAATAACAACATGCCTTTGTAACTTTCTGATTGTTCATAAAGGAGAGTTGCAGCGAGGCTTCATTCAAATCTGAGCAACATTTGTAAAATATCCGGCAAGCAAAATCACGGGAACAAACAAGCGCACATCGCAAATCTCCGATAAAATGCAGAAGCACAAAAATCAGTCCGTCTCCCCTAGTAAATCTCCGTTAAAACCCAAAAGCACAAAGATCTCATGTGTAACACAAAATTGAGAGAGAACATGCTAGTCACTTTAATATATTTATAATACAGTCACAAATCCCTTATAATAGATCAAGATTGTGTGTGGATTGAAGGAATACAGTGCCCAGATGGATGGATGAGGTTGGACAGGTCAAAAGATCGGAAGTGTAAGCAATCTAAAACAAGACAACAATATTACAGTAAACCAACCAACATAGATGTTTAAGCAAAAAGTAAAAAACGCGGAAGTATAGGTCACCTGGCATTTACCGAGGACTGCAATTTCCAGTATCCCTAACAATGAATTCATTGGTAGCAGGCTTCAAAATTTTAAAAAATTCAATAAACATTGCTGGAATGTTAAGAGAGAAATTTTAGAATAATTAAAATACCGTACCGGTGGAGGATTGGCTTGGTTGCCCTGGCGAGTTTTATGAAGAAGCACTAAGGAATTGGTAATCGACCTGGGAATTTGGTTAGGATCAATCTTCGCTGTGTCACACCCTGGCTTTTTTGCGGAAGCGTGGGTTTATTTGGTGTGACTTTTTAATACCATAGCTTAACCATAACTATGCTATATGAAAATAAAACCATGCAGATCATCCATTGATTTAAGTTTGAAAAGTAACATACCACAACATTTTCTTGAAGCGTTGACACATGCAACGGAAATTACAACCTAATAACATAAAAACGTTGTTTGAAAGACACAACCACAAACTTAAGATAGACGTAGTTTAAGAACTGTGACTCGTCCAGGTAAAAGCCACAACCCCTAAACTTGGATGATCCCATAACTCTAACGCAGCGAGAAAACGTAGCATACCGTGCCAGATCCTTAGTTCCCTGAAATACATGTAAGTTGGAAAAATCAACAAAAATTGTTGAGCGAGTTCATGTGTAAGTGAGTATGTAAAACCTTTGTAGGTATAAAAATCCCTGGTATGTAGCAAATAAGGAAAAAGAGATCACCAATGGTTTGCAAGGCCATTGATATGTGTGAAGTGCAAGTAGGAAGACTCAAACCTAGCGGATTTATGCGTTGGGCACAAAGTCACCCCGAGGTCCGTTCTGCTGGGCCTGGGGCTGGGCTCGCTACACCCAGATAGATCTACTGCTACTGTCCCTCGGTCCTACAATGAGGATTAATGGCCTCAAGTTGCGCCTACCCACTCACATGATCTAAGTAGTAACCCTCCTTACGCTAACCATACCATGTAAAAAGTACTCGTAATCATAGTAACATGTATTTCACCCCCGCAGTTTAGAAAACTGAAAACAGTTAAGAGAAAAGGGGGACATGAACTCACCGAAGTGCGTCTCTAAAAAGTATCTCCCAGAAAATCTGCTGTGCGACGACCTACACGTACTAACTTCTATTAGACGGACGGTCGTGCCTTAGTTTAAGATTTAATGTCTTTGGGAAATAGTAAGGCAACTATTTCGTGTTTACACTTCGTAATTATTTTGTAAATATATTCCTTCCCAAGGATGGGGGTTTTAATACATGTGCGTTCGTATAACTTTGAAATATATTATTAAGTGTCACTTAATAAAATTTATTTTATTTCATTTGTCCAAAAATACTTTACTTCCAAAATATAAATATTTTTCCCAAAAATATTATATTTTATTCCATACAATTTTTCCAAAATAATATCCTTGTCAAAATACACGCTTATGAGTATTTTCTGAAAATACGTAAGTTACGGATAAAGATCGGGTGGTAATAGTAATACCGTTGTAACTTAATATTTATTGTGAAGGCGTTAGAATTATTTTGGAGTCGTTAATATTTGGTAATATTATTTTTACCCTAAAAATAATATTTACGTAGTTCACAAAATAATCACAAAAATTTACACAAGTGTTGTTATGAAAATATATATTCTAAATATATATTTTAGCAAGTTTTATTTTGTGAAAATACCACCTCCTACTCTTGCTTAATTTGTAATAAAAATCGTGACGAAATTTATTTGGAAAAATAAGTTAAAAATATATCCATAACACTTGTGATAAAAATATTTACAAGTGTTAGATTTTTGGAAAAATTTCGCCAGAGTTTCCTCTGTAACTGGAGGTGGCCACGCTTTCAAGCGTATCATTTTCTTTTATAATTCAAATCAACAATTTTCCCAACATTAACAAACGATATTTCAACATCAACTAGTCCAAAATAGATATAAATCGCATAACACATGAACTTGTGGTTTGTGTAAGATATGTAGTAACCTTCCCCATATTTTAGTAGATCTTTTATAAATAGACTCGGTTTCTTTGAGAACCTTGTTTTTAAAGAAGATACATTTCTACAACTTCTTGTCCAAAATTTATAAAAATAATTCTTTGTTAAAACTTTTTGTTACACAAGTGTCTACACACTTGTGTGTTCACAAAAATCACTTTTGTTTAGGAAGGATCCGGCTTTAAAATTATGATTTCATTTTACACTTGGTCCTTCGAAAATACCACTTGTAGATCCGTAGATCTACTAGTTTAGAACTCCATTTTGTAAGAAAAATTGTTTTTACACAAGTTCATGGTTATAAGTAGTAGTGGTCTTCATCTAACCACTTTTCACACTATAACATACACTAGGTCATGTTCCATGAACATGACTTAGTCGGGTTAGATGACGATCCGAACTAACACTAGCATAAAACAACACTAAATAATCATAACAAAACAAGTCTTATAAGTTTTACACCAATATTCATCTATTAACCACTTTGTTTATATTATTTTAGTAGACTTTAACTTTTGTTCTTACATGTTCATAAATTTCATCCGTCAAAATTCTTATTAACCACTTTAGAATAGATCAAAAAAGCGTTTAGAGTCACTTACTACTAGCTCGAGGCTAGGGAAGAAACTAGTCGAAAAACGAGTGGTTAAAAGCGTTGGGGTGAGGTCCTTGACGATCCGCAAGCACCGGGTCTCCTCGTATGCGATCCTTCACCCTTGGTTGTATATTAAATTGCAAGATGGAAAATTTGAAGTATTGGTGGGTGGGCTTTGGAGTTCGGCCGAGAGCATCAAGGAAGAAAAAGGGAGTTGCAAATTTGTGTTGTTGCAATGAATGATTAGGTTTAGTCTTTTAAGCAATTTTATAAACCATACACTCCCATTATCCACTAAACAATATGTAGGCTAGATATTAAACTCTTGAGATTATAATAATCGAAATAGGACAATTTGTGTCACCCATATGGTGACCGAACTTGTTGGGGGAAGGGGTAATCGGTTGGTTTCCAACTATGTGATTAGAGATAAGTTATATTTGTTAGTTGATTTAAATTTAGTGTAATATTGTGTAGTAATATATAACGGGGGTTAGGGTATTCGGGGACCCTAACTGGCTCAGAAAAAGAAAAACAATGTCAATGACAATATTTTTATGTCTCGGGTTAAGTCCGGTTGTACGGTTGGATATTACTCCGTTAAAGCGCTAAATAAATATATAAAGTGTCGTTAATACTATTTTTAGTGACACAATTTATTCCCGACTCTTTGGAAAATGTCTAGTAATATTTTTCTCATGTTTTGGCACTTTACTAGTTAGCTAAATGCTGAATTTTTATTTAAAGTGCTGAATTTTGTACTCGAAGTACGTTTTAGGCACATCCGGTCACTATAATTATCACCTAGTGACGCAGTTCTACAACCCTCATTTCCCTACACTCTCTACAGGTGTAGTAAACTATCTCTGGCTCATACAGGCCTTAGAGGCAGTGTCTGCCTGATGCTGGTTATATCAGCATGTTTAATGGGTATCCCGCATAGTGTGCTCACTGTGCTTTTTGTGCATCAAGGTTGTCACTGATGTTTGTGTAAAAATAATAGAGTGACAGTATAAAATGTGATGCATGAGTATGTACGTATCAGAAATCAGTAAGCAGTTTAATCACAGTTGTAAGCAAGCACAGTAATTAAGCAGTAATTAAATATTAATTAATTCGTACGGATACCTGGTTTTGTGAGGGTTGTCACATTCTCCCCCCGTTAAAGAAATTTCGTCCCGAAATTTAAGTTCTGCTACTAGATGCAGGGTTCTTAGGAAATAAATGGGGGTATTTCTCTTTCATCCGATCCTCACGTTCCCACGTGAATTCAGGTCCATGCCTAGCATTCCAACGAGCTTTGACGAGTTTGACACTGCTCCTGCGAGTTTTATTAACTTTCCAATCCGTGACCTCAACAGGTTCTTCAGTGAAGTGGAGCGTGTCGTCGATATGAACTTCGTCAGCAGGAATGATCACTGTATCTTGTGTTGGACTTTTTCTCAAATTGGATACATGGAATGTATCGTGAACACCTTGGAGTTCAGCATGTAGGTCCAACTTGTAGGCTACAAGCCCAATCCTTTGCAGGATTCTGAAAGGGCCAATGTAACGCGGATTCAACTTCCCATGCTTTCCGAAGCGTGCCACACCCTTCCAGGGTGAAACTTTCAATAAAACCATATCTCCAACTTGGAATTCCAAATGTTTCCGGTTTGGATCTGCATAGGATTTCTGTCTTTCGCGAGCCGCTTCGATGCGTTTTCGAATTTGGCAATCTTGTCCGTTGTTTCTTGGACTATTTCGGGACCAACAAGTTGTCTATCACCTGCATCAGCCCAGCATAGTGGTGATCAACATTTGCGTCCGTAAAGAGCTTCAATTGGCGCGGCTTCAATACTGGTGTGATAGCTGTTGTTGTACGAGAATTCGGCCAATGGTAAATGCTTATCCCAGCTGCCACCAAGATCCAGTACACATGCTCTTAGCATATCCTCCAATGTCTGAATAGTTCTTTCACTTTGGCCATCAGTTTGCGGATGAAATGCAGTACTTATGTTCAATTGCGAGCCAAAAGCTTCTTGGAAGGATTGCCAAATCCTTGATACAAATCTCCCATCTCTATCAGAGATAATCGAGACGTGCAACAATTTCTCGCATGTATATTTCCGCAAGTTTACTCGTATTGTCCTTCTCCTTGATTGGCAAGAAGTGCGCGGACTTTGTTAGGCGGTTAACTATCACCCAAATAGTATCGTGACCCCTGGGCGTCTTGGGCAGTTTCGTTATGAAGTCCATTGAAATATGTTCCCATTTCCACTTGGGAATTTCGGGTTGTTGCAGAAGTCCCGAAGGCTTCTGGTATTCAGCTTTCACTTTGGCGCACGTTAAACACTTGCCAACATAAACAGCAACATCGCCTTTTTCATTCTAGGCCACCAATAATAATCCTTAAGATCCTGGTACATCTTATCCGCACCGGGATGAATAGAGTACCGTGATTTGTGTGCCTCATCACAAATAACTTTTCTCAAACCACCAAACAGAGGAACCCAAATCCTTTTCATAAAACATAAAGTTCCTTCCTCGTTTGGCACCAACTGCTTCTCCATCCCACGGAGATACTCATCTCCAATATTCCTTCCTTTCAAAGCTTCTCTCTGTGCAGCACGAATGCGTAGAGAGAGATCTGTCTGGATAATCATTTCTAAAGCCCTAACCCTTACGGGCTTGATCCTTTCTTTACGACTTAGGGCATCGGCGACCACATTCGCCTTCCCTGGATGGTACTTTATCTCGCAGTCGTAATCGTTCAACAATTCGACCCAACGTCTTTGTCTCATATTCAGCTCTTTCTGGTTGAATATGTGCTGTAAACTCTTGTGGTCTGTGAAAATTGTACACTTTTACCATACAAATAATGTCTCCAGATTTTTAGCGCAAACACCACTGCGCCTAGTTCTAAATCATGCGTGGTATAATTCCTTTCATGAACTTTCAACTGGCGTGACGCGTAAGCTATAACTTTCTGGCGTTGCATCAACACGCAACCCAATCCTTGACGTGAGGCGTCACAGTATACCACGAAATCACCTGTACCCTCTGGTAGTGCTAAGATCGGCGCATCACAAAGTTTGTTCTTCAATAACTGAAACGCTTCTTCCTGTTTGATTCCCCAATCAAACTTCTTATCCTTCTGTGTGAGCGTGGTAAGGGGTTGAGCGATTTTAGAAAAATCCTCAATGAATCTTCGATAATAGCCAGCCAAACCTAAGAACTGGCGAATCTCGGTCGGCGTCTTTGGAGTCTCCCAGCTCTTTATCGCCTCGATCTTTGTGGGATCAACAAGGATTCCATTTCCATTAACCACGTGTCCAAGAAACTGGACTTCATGTAGCCAAAACTCGCACTTGGAGAACTTGGCGTACAACTGTTCCTTTTTCAGCAACTCCAAAATAGCTCTTAAGTGCTGTTCGTGCTCAGCCTTTGTTTTTGAATAAATCAAAATATCATCGATGAATACAATCACGAACTTATCGAGATACGGCTTGCAGACTTGGTTCATTAGGTCCATAAAAACAGCAGGCGCGTTTGTCAACCCAAACGGCATAACTAGGAACTCGTAGTGCCCATAACGAGTTCTGAAGGCTGTCTTCGGGATACTCTCCTCTTGTATCCTTAGCTGGTGTTACCCAGATCGAAGATCGATCTTTGAATAAAAGCTTGAACCTTGGAGTTGATCGAATAAATCATCGATTCTGGGCAGAGGGTATCTATTTTTGATAGTTAACTTGTTCAACTCCTGGTAGTCAATACACATACGAAAACTACCGTCTTTCTTTTTGACAAATAAAACTGGAGCTCCCCAAGGTGAGAAGCTTGGTCGGATGAATCCTTTGTCAAGTAACTCCTGGAGTTGTGTCGACAACTCCTGCATCTCTGACGGTGCAAGTCTATAAGGTGCCCTAGCTACAGGCGCGGCGCCTGGAACTAAGTCAATGTGAAATTCCACTTGCCTTTGGGGTGGCAATCCTGGCAAGTCCTCTGGAAAGACTTCAGGATATTCCCTCACGATAGGGATGTCTTCGATTTTCAGCTCAGCAACTTTCTTATCCACGATGTGTGCTAGGAAGGCAGCACATCCCTTTTGTAAACACTTACGAGCTTTCAGGCAACTGATGATTCTTAAAGGCGTATCACGCTTTTCACCATGAACCACAATCGTTTCACCATCTTCGGTTGGGATACGAACGACCTTTTCGTGACATACAATCTCAGCCTTGTTGCTTGATAACCAATCAATTCCTATTACCACGTTGAAGCTCCCCAGCTGGACTGGTAGTAGATCCAAAGCAAATTCACACTCTCCCAATTTGATTACACAACCTCTGACCACTCCATTAGCTTCTACTAACTTTCCATTAGCCAATTCAATTGAGTAAGGAATATCTAATTTACTAGCGGCTAGACCAAGCATATTCTTAAACTCTAACGATACGAAGCTATAATCGGCACCAGTATCAAATAAAACGGATGCAAAGCATTGGTTTATAGGGAACGTACCAGTAACAACATTGAGATCCTGGCGCGATTCCCTCGCTTCGATATTGAAAACCCTTCCCCGTGCTTGGTTCAAGTCTGGGCAGTTCCTCTTATAGTGCCCAATGTCACCACAGTTAAAACAACCTGGTCTTTGCCCGTTTCCTCCACCATTTCCAGCTTGATTGTTGTTGTTTCGGTTCGCATTACCAGCCTGATTCACATTGTTGCCTCGATTCCCATTCCCTCCATTATTTCCTTGTGCATGATTTCCGTTTCCACCCTGATTATTGTTTCTATTCCCAAATCCTCCTTGGCCTCCCCGGCCAACAGTGGCCCAGCAAGTATCCTTTGAGTGGCCAGTCTTTCCACAAGCTTCGCATACTTTTGTTCCACACCGGCCAGAATGGTGACGCTGGCAGGTGTTGCACTTGGGATGTGTACCCATATATCCCTTTCCTTTCCTCCCACCACCGGCTGTAGCTCGGGCCGGCGTGCTTGACTCTCCTTTTCTGCCATCACTGCTTGTGCCTTGTTTGAAATTCGAGAATTTTATTTTGTTACCCCCGGACGACTCTACATGAGTCTCCTTCTTCTTTTGCTCCACATCAGAAAACTTATTTAGGCGGATCGCCTCCTCAGTGAGGGCTACGCTTAGATCGATCGCCTCAGTGATTGTTGCCGGTTTTGAAGAGGTCACCATACTTATGATTTGAGGAGCTAAACCCCAAATGAAGCGCTCGATTCTCTTGAATTCTGGTGTAACCATGTAAGGAACCACATGAGATAAATCGTGAAACCTCTGAACATATTCCGCAATTTTCGGACCTTCCATCTTCAAATGCCAAAACTCAGTTTCCAACCTCTGGATCTCAGCGCGAGAGCAATACCTTTTGTGCATGAGCTCTTTCAGCTCGTTCCACGTCAATGCGTAGGCTGCGGCTTCACCAAGTGTTTGGACTTGTAAATTCCACCATGACAGGGCTCCGTCCAAGAATAGCCCAGAGATGTAAGTAACCTGCTGATCCGGAGCGCATTTGCTCATGCGGAGAACTGATTCTGTCTTTTTGGCCCAACAAACAAAAGCAATAGCACCTCCGGTGCCATCAAAGTTTACAGGTTTGCAGTCTAGGAACTGCTTGTAGGTGCACCCTGCACATACGTTACAATATATGAATGGCATTAGCGAACTTGCTATAGATATCCAATGTATCATGGTATGCCTAAATGACTTAGTATTACCATGAGGCGGATTGTTGTTGCCGTTATTGTTTGAGCTGCTTCCGCTGGGTCCTCCTTGAGAGGCGGTGTATTGCGCGATGGCGGCAGCGATGATTTGTTGAAGTTCTGCCTCGTTGGCAGGCATGCGTGGATCGCGTTTCGGTGGCATCTTCTAAAAGATGGTTTACGTAAGGCAGGTCATGGTAAGTAAAGTGTGCGTATATAGCGATAGTAATAATACATAACATCTCATGTTAAAATAAACCAAACACACAACATCTCATGTTATAGAACATAAACAATCAATCACACAACATCCCATGTTATAAATATATCAACCACACAACATCCCATGTTATAGAATATAAATAATCAATCAAACATCACATATAATGAGAATACCGCGATTGCATTGCCATAAATCGAGACCACAAGGTAAAGTGTACAAGTACATAACTGTAACATACAACATCAACGACTAAGGGCTACATCACCCCCGTCTAAAATATCAAATCAGTGTCAACATATCCAATATACATATCAACAAAAGTCAGGATCAATATGCAGTCTCCAAAAAGCTGTGCAATCTGTGCAATCGCCGTCTTCTCAACAAAAGTCCACCCGTGTCGTACAAAATAGCCCTACGTTGATGGCGGTGGAGGAGGGGGAAAATGAGAATAGAACAAACGGCGCATGTGGAGCCAATCCTCCTCCATGGCTCGGTGAGAATGTAACAAGAAAGATATATGCTGCTCCTGTGTCCAAAAACGTGCAGCAGAGTCTGGAGATAACGGTCGGGGGGGATGCGATATCACAGGATGAGGAGGGCACTGGCATGGGGGTCTCTGAGCTCTCTCGAGCTCCTGCACGCGTCGAGCAAGTGCCTCCTGCTGGACCATGAACGAAACAAGGACATCCTCGGTAGAAGACCCGACATGATATGGATGATATGGATCCGTTGGTGGCATGATGGGTGGTGATGTCCAAAGAAAAGGCTCACCAGACGGAGCAAAGGGTGGTATCGCAAACGGTGGAACAGGGGGAACAGCAGAAGAAAACTGTGGTATGACCGGGACAGATATCGGCACATGACCAACGGGGTGAGTCGAGGAACCCTCTCCCGGGCGCGATGGCGGTGTAAACTGACGGAACATAACAGGTAAGTCGGTGTGGTGAACACCAGTAGTATGAACGGGATGCAAAGGAACTTCAGTAGGAACTAAAACAGGTGCTGAAGCAGGTGTAACAGGCACCACAAAAGATGGGTAGTCATCGTCATCTATCCACCCATTGTGGGTGTCAGCATCTCGTGGGTCAACATGGGCCTCAAAAGGTGCACGATCGAACTGCACAGGCACAGGGTCAGGAAGGGGGCAACAACAGGGTCAGCGGGTATATCAGCAATGTGAGGGGCAACAACCTGAGCATCAACAGCATGCTCATCCTCCAATAGTGGAGCAACAATAGGATGATCATCGATAGGTACATCAGCAATCAAAGGGTCAACAACGGGTACATCAGCATGAATAAGATCATGCTCGAATGCGGGGTCTGGAGCATCAACTGGCTCCGGGGCCACAGCAGGCTCTGGGCCAACGTCGTGAGGTGCAACAGACATCGCCATGTCTGAGTCGGAATCAGAGAAATGGAGCAGTACGCCCTGGGCGTGTAGTGAAGCGGACGCTACTGACTAGAAGGAGTGAGCACCAAACAGATCAAAAGGAGCCTCCTCAATGGGAGCCTCGACAGGAATGACAGGATCAACAATGGGCATATCAGCAGGAACTCCAGCCAAAGGAGCAACGGGATCGACAACAGGATCATCAGCCAGAGGAACATCGGTGTCCATGAGGGCCACACCATCCTGGTCTCCCTCCGGGGGACCCTCTAGGAACAAGTCGATGTCATCGTCAGGAAGCTCATCATGAGGCAGATCCTCGAGAGGAACTGCGGCAAACGGTAGAGGAGCAGGGACCTGAGGAAAAAGTAGGTCCCCACCGATAGGGCCATCAGCAATAGGGACGTCATCTCCAAAGTCAGGAAGAGCAAACGGCTGAAAATCGTCCTCATCCGTGCTGGTGGTGTCTGACGTGTACACCTCACTCTCTGACATAATCTCATCGTCCGACACGATCGCTAAAGGATCCAAAGTGTCCGATACTCCAGTATCTGAAGAGGAAGCCATGTCGTCTGTAACACAATCACACACATGCACAAATAATCAATCACATAGCCAAATAAGCATATTAGTCCAATAAGCAATCAAGTAGTTCTCCTAGTCCCACTAGCCTCCCAGCCTCCCAGACTGACTCCCTAGTCCCACTAGCCAATTCTCCCAGCCTCTCAGACTGACTCCCTAGTCCCACTAGCCAATTCTCCCAGCCTCTCAGACTGACTCCCTAGTCCCACTAGACAACTACCTCGGCCTCCCAGACTGAGCCTATAACTAACAAATAAAATGTTCTCAACATTTGTTTGTAAAAACGTTTTGGATCTGGACTTAAGTGGTATGCAGTGTAAAAATGTTTTTCGTGAGAGCCCTAGTGATCATAGTCTAGACTCGAGAAATAATCCTAGTTCGCTATGATCAGAGCTCTGATACCAAGCTGTCACACCCTGGCTTTTTGGCGGAAGCGTGGGTTTATTTGGTGTGACTTCTTAATACCATAGCTTAACCAAAACTAAGCTATATGAAAATAAAACCATGCAGATCATCCATTGATTTAAGTTTGAAAAGTAACATACCACAACATTTTCTTGAAGCGTTGACACATGCAACGGAAATTACAACCTAATAACATAAAAACGTTGTTTGAAAGACACAACCACAAACTTAAGATAGACGTAGTTTAAGAACTGTGACTCGTCCAGGTAAAAGCCACAACCCCTAAACTTGGATGATCCCATAACTCTAACGCAGCGAGAAAACGTAGCATACCGTGCCAGATCCTTAGTTCCCTGAAATACATGTAAGTTGGAAAAATCAACAAAAATTGTTGAGCGAGTTCATGTGTAAGTGAGTATGTAAAACCTTTGTAAGTATAAAAATCCCTGGTATGTAGCAAATAAGGAAAAAGAGATCACCAATGGTTTGCAAGGCCATTGATATGTGTGAAGTGCAAGTAGGAAG
The DNA here is from genome assembly GCA_030545235.1 of Helianthus tuberosus. Taxonomy (NCBI): domain Eukaryota; kingdom Viridiplantae; phylum Streptophyta; class Magnoliopsida; order Asterales; family Asteraceae; genus Helianthus; species Helianthus tuberosus. The sequence goes on from CM060375.1 coordinate 151,013,138, forward strand.
ACTCAAACCTAGCGGATTTATGCGTTGGGCACAAAGTCACCCCGAGGTCCGTTCTGCTGGGCCTGGGGCTGGGCTCGCTACACCCAGATAGATCTACTGCTACTGTCCCTCGGTCCTACAATGAGGATTAATGGCCTCAAGTTGCGCCTACCCACTCACATGATCTAAGTAGTAACCCTCCTTACGCTAACCATACCATGTAAAAAGTACTCGTAATCATAGTAACATGTATTTCACCCCCGCAGTTTAGAAAACTGAAAACAGTTAAGAGAAAAGGGGGACATGAACTCACCGAAGTGCGTCTCTAAAAAGTATCTCCCAGAAAATCTGCTGTGCGACGACCTACACGTACTAACTTCTATTAGACGGACGGCCGTGCCTTAGTTTAAGGTTTAATGTCTTTGGGAAATAGTTAGGCAACTATTTCGTGTTTACACTTCGTAATTATTTTGTAAATATATTCCTTCCCAAGGATGGGGGTTTTAATACATGTGCGTTCGTATAACTTCGAAATATATTATTAAGTCTCACTTAATAAAATATATTTTATTTCATTTGTCCAAAAATACTTTACTTCCAAAATATAAATATTTTTCCCAAAAATATTATATTTTATTCCATACAATTTTTCCAAAATAATATCCTTGTCAAAATACACGCTTAGGAGTATTTTCTGAAAATACGTAAGTTACGGATATCGGGTGGTAATAGTAATACCGTTGTAACTTAATATTTATTGTGAAGGCGTTAGAATTATTTTGGAGTCGTTAATATTTGGTAATATTATTTTTACCCTAAAAATAATATTTACGTAGTTCACAAAATAATCACAAAAATTTACACAAGTGTTGTTATGAAAATATATATTCTAAATATATATTTTAGCAAGTTTTATTTTGTGAAAATCCCACCTCCGACACTTGCTTAATTTGTAATAAAAATCGTGACGAAATTTATTTGGAAAAATAAGTTAAAAATTTATCCATAACACTTGTGATAAAAATATTTACAAGTGTTAGATTTTTGGAAAAATTTCGCCAGAGTTTCCTCTGTAACTGGAGGTGGCCACGCTTTCAAGCGTATTATTTTCTTTTATAATTCAAATCAACAATGTTCCCAACATTAACAAACGATATTTCAACATCAACTAGTCCAAAATAGATATAAATCGCATAACACATGAACTTGTGGTTTGTGTAAGATATGTAGTAACCTTCCCCATATTTTAGTAGATATTTTATAAATAGACTCGGTTTCTTTGAGAACCTTGTTTTTAAAGAAGATACATTTCTACAACTTCTTGTCCAAAATTTATAAAAATAATTCTTTGTTAAAACTTTTTGTTACACAAGTGTCTACACACTTATGTGTTCACAAAAATCACTTTTGTTTAGGAAGGATCCGGCTTTAAAATTATGATTTCATTTTACACTTGGTCCTTCGAAAATACCACTTGTAGATCCGTAGATCTACTAGTTTAGAACTCCATTTTGTAAGAAAATTTGTTTTTACACAAGTTCATGGTTATAAGTAGTAGTGGTCTTCATCTAACCACTTTTCACACTATAACATACACTAGGTCATGTTCCATGAACATGACTTAGTCGGGTTAGATGACGATCCGAACTAACACTAGCATAAAACAACACTAAATAATCATAACAAAACAAGTCTTATAAGTTTTACACCAATATTCATCTATTAACCACTTTGTTTATATTATTTTAGTAGACTTTAAATTTTGTTCTTACATGTTCATAAATTTCATCCGTCAAAATTCTTATTAACCACTTTAGAATAGATCAAAAAGGTGTTTAGAGTCACTTACTACTAGCTCGAGGCTAGGGAAGAAACTAGTCGAAAAATGAGTGGTTAAAAGCGTTGGGGTGAGGTCCTTGACGATCCGTAAGCACCGGGTCTCCTCGTATGCGATCCTTCACCCTTGGTTGTATATTAAATTGCAAGATGGAAAATTTGAAGTGTTGGTGGGTGGGCTTTGGAGTTCGGCCGAGAGCATCAAGGAAGAAAAAGGGAGTTGCAAATTTGTGTTGTTGCAATGAATGATAAGGTTTAGTCTTTTAAGCAATTTTATAAACCATACACTCCCATTATCCACTAAACAATATGTAGGCTAGATATTAAACTCTTGAGATTATAATAATCAAAATAGGACAATTTGTGTCACCCATATGGTGACCGACCTTGTTGAGGGGAAGGGGTAATCGGTTGGTTTCCAACTATGTGATTAGAGATAAGTTATATTTGTTAGTTGATTTAAATTTAGTGTAATATTGTGTAGTAATATATAACGGGGTTAGGGTATTCGGGGACCCTAACTGGCTCAGAAAAAGAAAAACAATGTCAATGACAATATTTTTATGTCTCGGGTTAAGTCCGGTTGTACGGTTGGATATTACTCCGTTAAAGCGCTAAATAAATATATAAAGTGTCGTTAATACTATTTTTAGTGACACAATTTATTCCCGACACTTTGGAAAGTGTCTAGTAATATTTTTCTCATGTTTTGGCACTTTACTAGTTAGCTAAATGCTGAATTTTTATTTAAAGTGCTGAATTTTGTACTCGAAGTACGTTTTAGGCACAGCCGGTCACTATAATTATCACCTAGTGACGCAGTTCTACAACCCTCATTTCCCTACACTCTCTACAGGTGTAGTAAACTATCTCTGGCTCATACAGGCCTTAGAGGCAGTGTCTGCCTGATGCTGGTTATATCAGCATGTTTGATGGGTATCCCGCATAGTGTGCTCACTGTGCTTTTTGTGCATCAAGGTTGTCACTGATGTTTGTGTAAAAATAATTGAGTGACAGTATAAAATGTGATGCATGAGTATGTACGTATCAGAAATCAGTAAGCAGTTTAATCACAGTTGTAAGCAAGCACAGTAATTAAGCAGTAATTAAATATTAATTAATTCGTACAGATACCTGGTTTGGTGAGGGTTGTCACACGCTGGTCCTGTAACTGCAGTGCCTCTTGCACCCATCGGGGGTGATATAGCAACCATTGATTGTTGATTTGGAAGTGGTGGTTGAGCAGAACTCAAAATTGGAAGTGGTACATTGATTGTTAAAACGGAAGTGATCGAAAAGAGAAAAGAGGTTGAAACTATGTTCTAATTGTGGTGCTCTCTCTCTCTCTCTCTCTCTCTCTCTCTCTCTACGTAGGTTTGTTTTTGCGGTGTGAAAGAAGAGAGAAAAGGGGTGTTTGAATTCTGAAAGGTGAAAAATTAGATAAAATGCGCGCCCGGGAATTCAAAATTTTGAGAATCTGCACACTTGCTTCTTTGGAGGTTCTAATTGCAGAACACTTTTGGATAAGGGGATGCAGAAATACTTCTTTAGGTAACATCACAAGGATTTTCGGAACCTAAGGCATATGCATAGAAGAGTTGTACATTGAGCTTAATTTCTTGTAAACTCTTAATTTTCAACACTCTCTTTCTTAGATACATGTAATAGAAAACTTGGGGAAACTCTAACCTCCCGAATTTTTTTTTTTTTTGTTTGAAAAAATTTACACATGTAATATACATGTTTTTAAGGGTTTTGGATTCCACATGAAACCATTACACATATATGCCTCGTGCAACTTCTTTTGTAGGCCTTTGGATTCCACATGAAACCATTACAACTTAAAAAAGAAAACAGATACAAAAAATAAAAAAATAAGAAAATAAGATGAAATTGGATTGAATTTAAATGTAAATTAGAGCATATAAAGAGCCCGTAGTGTTGCAAGATTAAATGCCCTAATTCACTAGTTTAAACGGCTGAGATCTCATCTTAGCTTGATCCTAAGGTCAGAATTTAGTCAAACTTCTGTTTTTTAACGGGAACATAAGTATATATAATTATTCCGTCTTGCTCAGGTTTGAACCTGTGACCTCCTCTTTAAGTGGCGTGTGCCTCTCTACCAAGTGGGCTTCCTTATAGACTTATGTAAGCCCTAAGAGGTTTGTTTATTAATGAGATTCGGTTACTTAATGTTCTTCTATAAGTTGATGTTACCATTTCAACATACATCATCATTTCCCGGAGTCATCAATAATTTTAGTTAATCTGATTGGGCTCTTACACTATCGGTTTGCGCCCAAGGACTTGAGCATGCTGAGTTCTACACACAAACCATCACATATGGTGTTAGAACATGGTCTCAAAGTTTGATATGTTCTAGTTATTGTTCATATTGTTCAGCTCCTTGCCAAAGGGTTGTTGTTGTCCTCACAGCTTGATACTGGTTGGTCCAAGCTACACGTTGATGTGAAGGTCTATGTTGAAAGGAAATTATGGAATAGTTATTGTAGAATTTGTTACTAGCAGTGGTCATTTTAGTTTGAAGTTTTCACAAAAAAGAAAATAAAAAATAAAAATCATAGATTCACTCTGTTCCACTTTGTAACTTTTTCATCTTTCATATTACGATTCCATGGAGTACCAAATCCCTAAGGTAACCTTTAGAGAGTGGTGGAGTGGTAAAGAGTGTTCGATACTTGCTTCCACCGGTTCTCTAAAGGCCACCGACCCGGTGCTTGCGCCGCGCTTTACCTGTTCCCCTCGGTTAGTCGGGTATTGGGGGGGACCCGGGGGTTTACCGTGTAAGCGGGTTCCCGCGGTTATCAAAAAAAAAAAAAAAAAATCCCTAAGGTGAACAATAATTAGGACGGGAAATATATAGTAACAATAATTTTTGAACAAATTATAATGTTGAACCCGGCTATTTACTTATAATGTTATTAATTTTATTTTTCTTTTAAAGTAACAGTTAGGAATTAATAAATTTATTGTCACATGAATGTCAAATCACCAAAGTATTGCAATAAGTGAATTAAATGGGGTTACTATTCTTATTGTATTTGAGTTGGTGCTCCATAAACAATGCTGATTAAAAGTTGATTTTATCGTTACTTAACTTTTTCTTACATGCTGCTATAACTCGTACTATATAACCATAAGGTATGTGCACATGGCCACACTCCACTACAAGAAAGTCGACCAATAGCGGCGACAAATGTCGCCGCTAATAGTCCCAAATGTCGCCGCTAAAGGTAATAGCGGCGACATGTCGCCGCTATTGGGTCGCCGCTAAAGCTTGGCCGCTAAAGGGCTATATGTCGCCGCTAAAGGCATGTGTCGCCGCTAATGATTAGAACTTTTAGCGGCGACATATGTCGCCGCTAAAAGTCAATTTTTTTTTTTAATTTTTTGCTGCATTTGCAGTATTTCCCGTTATAAACAAACCTGCCAATTTTCAAGTTTTACGCAACACAAACAGACTAAACAAACATAATGCTTTACATACTAAAATCGCATAAAACATTTCCGTACAATAACATCCTAAAATATCCGAAAAATAACATTCTAAAATATCCGTACAATAATACTAATTACTCCTCATCATCCTTGTCAAAAAGGTCGTCATCGTCATACTCATCATCGGTTGCGGCTTGCTTTCCCCTCGCCACAAGAAAGGATTCAAGTTAGGTCGTCATCGTCATACTCATCGTCGGGTGCGACTTGCTTTCCCCTCGCCGCAAGAAAGGATTCAAGTTTGTTTACGTATGCCGGACTTTGGAACAAAGTCGAAACGTATTCCTACATTAACACATATCAAACCCAATATTATTAGCAAAAAGAAGAGTTGCAAGTTTCAACTAGGCTAGAATGAAGCTCAATAGGATGTGGAATATATAAGATCACTTGTTATAAATCCGACCGAAGATTAACTTGATGTGAAACGAGATCATTTGTTATTAGCTATCACAACTATGATATATACACTATCATTTATGGTTAGTTAATTTTATAAACTATGATATAAACTATGATATAAAACATTTAGGGACCAAATCTAAAATTTTGGTAAACCACAAGACAATCCGTGTAATTTACTCTTTACAACAAGTACAAACTATGGAGCAACAAATATAGCATCCACATCGTCTAACTCATAGCATTTATCAAATATTTTGACATGGTAATTACAGCTTTGTAAATATTTAACGAACTCATATTTAAAGACGAAAATATAATTTTTGTTCATTTGACCTCAATATTTACAATAAGTGCACTTCATGTAACCTTTTTTAGTTAATAGTTAATACTCGATATCCATAGACATTGTCACGTACCATTGCAATGAAGAATCCCAACAAGGGTTTGATCAAGTACTGAGCAAGAAACCCACGCCAACCTAAAAACCGAAAACATATTCCTCTTTGATATCCAATACAGAAGATAAACTCCAACAAACAATAAAAAAAACGAAAAAGAAAAAAAAAAGAGAGGAAATGCTTACAGTCCATGGATTCCTTAAACGACGTCTGAAATCCTCAAATGTTAGCGTAAGTCCCATTGAAAGCATGAGAAAACCCAAGCCAACGGTAAAAAGGTCTGTTTCTAACCAAGTAACCTGCATGTTGATTCAAATGATAAAAACATAACTAACATTTTACTATTGTAAATTGCAATAAATTGAAACATGTTGACTCTTGAGCTACACGCATCATGTTGACTCTTGAGCCCCGATCAGTTCCTAACCAGACGCAGTTAATTACTTGATAATGCAAACACAAGCTAAAATACAAAATAAAAGACCGTGGAAAGCAGTTAACAATGTTAATAAGCATTCAGATATCATAACAACAAAGAAGTTATAAATTACCCTTAGAAAGCCTAGTTTCAAGTACAAGCGGAGAACATTATAGGTCCTGTTGTGGGCAACAAAACATATATTGGAATATAATAAAGTTCTATACAGTGCTGGTTTGATATTGTTACAAGAAAGAGATAAACATATGCTACAATTATTCAGATAATGATGATATATGGATATCCATTATCAGCTTGGTGTAATTTGTATATGACCCATGTATATCGCATTCAGTTTGTAAAAATACTACATCACGCATGATATGCTTGTAGCAAAGCTTTACCAATTCCGCCTCTTCATTCCGATTAGATTCCTTCTTCATTCTGATCAGCAATCACATGTCATCCAAATTCGAGTGAGGGAAATATCGCCTATCTAACCCGTTTGATAAATTGGTTGACTTGTTTAACCCATTTAATTGGACAAGTCGAACCACTAACCTTCGACTCGCCAACCTGTATTACAACCCACCAACCTAATTAACACATTTACAGCTACCAGCAAATCCATTTGACATGTTTAGGCAGACGGGTTAAACGGATCGTGTCCAAATTACTCAATTTTCAGTGTCCTACAACACTCCAGCCCTACCCGACACGATTAACCCCCTAGTTTTATCTTTGAAAAAAAAAACATGTCCAATGGGTCACAAGTCAACCTAAGGACTTTTTTTACAACTAATCACATATGACACCATCTTTTTACAAAAAAATAAAAAGTAAGTTAAAAATATAAAAGATTACCTATTTTGACCCTAACCGGCCCGTTTTGCCACCTCGAGTTATAATGTCAAAGACCCAAGCTATGTTATTTACCTTACATGTGCACTTATGGATCTCTATGTTATTTACCTTACATGTACACCCCCATTTTCCGCCCGCCCTGCTAAAGCATCACCATTTGCATTGAACAGAAAAGGGTGCAACAATATATCATGCAAAAAATCGTTTACAAGAATACTTATTTTGGATAGAATTGCACAAAAGAAGATGATTATTGATAAAAAGAGCAACATACACCATTGGATCCAAGCGATGTAAGAGCCATGGGTTATGTGACTGCACCAGGTGGAAGGTTGACCCGCACAAGTATGGTTTGCAAATAAAGTCTTCATATATGGGTTTGCCTTTGAATTCTTACACTGCTGGTGCTGCCAATGTAAATTGAACGAACCACAAACTTATTAATTATATTTCACCATAACCAACTTAAAAATATACATAGAAAGTAGTATCAAGAACCCCGCCAACAGAGTTAAAAACACATAAAACTCGAGAAATTATTGAAAAAAAATTGTGTGAAGGTTATTTCAGGTCCATATTCTTTATTTCAGGTTGTATTCGGTTTTTGCACCGAACCGAACCCGATCTCATAAGAATTGACGAACTGGCCATTGTACCTACCTTATTCGGTTCGGGTCGGTTTGGGTATTTTTTCGGGTCGTTTATCAGGTTTTATCTGTCTGTACCAAAATATGCTCACCTAATGAACTCTCACTAAAGAAAATAGTAAATTAACCAGAATCATCTCATGAAGCTCCATACCTGCAACTTCAGAACCCAATTATTTCGCTCCTCTACTTCTCTCTATCTAATCCTCCACCCACTACAGACCCCCAAACCGAGACCCACTTAGGCTACCATTTCGAAGCAAATTTCAAGCTCAAAAACTTTAGGGTTCTGGAAAATGGTTAAAAAAGATAGATTCAAGACTAAGGATGAAGAGGAAAAGTACCTGGTGATCCAATAGTGTTGAGATGATGGGGCGGCGGCGCTAGGGAGGTGGTCCGGCGAGGTGGCGCGGCGTCAATCCAGGGTTCGGGGAACAATATGGGTGTGATTTGGGAGGGAATTGGTGAATCTGTTGCCCGCCCAAAGGTTTTGATAACCTTTTAGCAAGCGACATGCCTTAATAAAACACCAACCCTTAGATTGCTTATGATCGAACGGCTAAGAACTGATTAAAAAGATGGGACACGGATAGGACCTTTAGCGGCGACCTTTTGGAAGTCGTCGCTAAAGAGGTCGCCACTATTGCAGCTTTTTCTTGTAGTGACTCAATTAGGATTTAAGCCAAGTTACCTTACACTAGCACATACACAGAATAACTAATTCTTACATGCTATGGCACCTCCTATTCCTAATCCTAAGCAAGGTGCACTCGCCTATCATGATTTGTCAAGATATTATCTAAAGAAGGTGCACTCGCCTTTCATAAATATACCTTATATTTCGGGGGGGAGGGGGGGGGGGAAGTGAAATTGTACCAACTTTAACGTTATTTTACTAATTTCGTGAAAATAACGTTAAAAGCGGCAGATGGTTAATCATGCATCATGTGGTGATCGACGTTGATTGCTGAAAGACACGGGGTACATGCACCAATCTGTCTCTGACCCGATTGTTTGAGTGTTATGTGTCTTACGTCCAAGGCTTGATACAAAACTACAATCGAGCAGGGCCGGGGTCTCACTAGAAGCAGTCTCTCTATTCCTACGGGGTAGAGGTAAGGTTGTCTACATCTTACCCTCCTTAGACCCTATGCTATTGGTGGGATTTAGTGAGTATGATGATTTTGGGTTAGCAAAGATCTATAAAGTGACACAAAATCTATCATGTTTTCCTAAGCTTATGTTCAATATTCTTAATTCCTAAGCATATATGGTTCATGTCAAAAAAAAAAGAAAAAAATTCTTTGGTATACCTTATGTTTTGGGTTACCAGAGATCTACCAAGTGACAAAAAATCTATCATATTGTCTTCACCGTGAGTTTAACTTCATGGAAAATGAAAATGTGTTTCAAGTCTGATGCTGACCGAAAGGGTTTTACCTAAGCTTTCTTATGTCATCTTTGATTCCCACCCCACTAAATTATATTATCGCATTCACACTTACTTATATGGCATTCTTTATTCTTTATATATTCAACTTCTGCCATATGGAATCTTTGTTTTTATTCTCTATGTTCTATATAAAAGCAACACATCCTTTGTGAAACACCAAACAACTCAAAATATAAGAGCATTCTTTCTCTACACACTAAAAACACACTGAAATGGGGATAGAGTGTGAATCCAAGAGAAGGTATGCATTACTGTTAGCAGCAAGAGACTCAGAATATGTGAAGAAGGTGTACGGAGGGTATTTTAATGTGTTTGTTGCTGCTTTCGGGGACGGTGAAGAACAAGAAGAGAAGTGGGATATGTACCGGGTTGTAGATGGGGAGTTCCCTGACATGAATGAGCTTCAAAACTATGATGGGTTTGTTGTGAGTGGAAGCCCTTATGATGCTTATGGAGATGACAATTGGATTCTTGATCTTTGTCATCTTTTGCAAACCCTATATTCCATGCAAAAGAAAGTCCTTGGTATTTGCTTTGGCCACCAGGTATCTTTAATCATGTAACTTGGTTTTAATAATAGAGATATCTTTTTTTCCATACCTTAGAAAAGGTTCTGTGATCCAAATTCTAAGGAACTTCATATCACAAGTGGAATGCAACCTTATATAACATTATAACATCGAATATATCATCTTTAACTATAATATATTCGCAACACTTGAATTGAGTACCAAGATATAATATATAAGTATCTTTAGCCACGAATCTAATTTTCCATTTTATTCTTGTCACCTTATGGATGGATATCCACGATATATGGAGATTCTGAAAGAGGTACCATTAGTATTTCTTCTCTAACCAAAAAATGCGACATTTCTTGGCCACTAGAATTTTTGCATCATAAATTGATCAATATTTCTTTCATGGCCAAATTATTATGTTTAACAAAACATGGACTACAATTTTTCTGAAAGCAAACGATAAAGCTTTTTCTTATTTGGGTTGTTAGCTCTAGTTTATAAGTTTTTTTTCTAAAAGTTCAGTGTCAGTAAACTTATAATTCATTTGTAGAACCTTATGTTTTAGGAAAATAGATCAGTGCCAATGGTCCAATCGAGCATTAGGTTCCTTTTATATTACTTTTTAAATCAAGTAATTAATTAACGATGCATCTTGTATCCTAAAACGTACGAGACTAATGACCATGAACTAACTTGTTTATGTTTTTATGTTAAATAGGTTTTGTGTAGGGCATTAGGAGGAAAGGTCGGAAAATCAGATAGTGGTTGGGATATTGGCCTAAGGAAAGTGAACATTGTCAAAGATTTCTCCCCTTGCAGCTTTCTGGAAACCTTTGTTGAGACACCCCCAGCTCTCACCATCATTGAGTGCCACCAAGATGAGGTCTCTCTCTCTCTCTCTCTCTCTCTCACTTAAAAGAATCAGTTGAAAGGGTTTGGTCATCTTGTCTTAGACAAGCTCAAGCATTTTAAAACCCCATTTGATCGAGTTTTGTTTGATCTTTTCCAAAAATCACATATACCCTAGAATTATTTGATTTGTGGGCATTTTAGCAAAGTTTTTCTAGTAGATTTTTGAAATAGTTATGGTTTTTAGCCAATTCTCTACCTTGTGTAGTGGACTCTTAAAAACCTGACACCAAATATTCATGTGGTAAGTGAACTTCTCGAATACTCTGACATGGGAAAATTAAAAAAAATGAGTCTGTTCCGTTGATCAGTACACTCCAATTGAGTGTGCTTCTTTGACAAACTGACTCCGACTAAAAAAGTTCAATAACCTGCTAGAAACTCCTAAAAACGCTAATGATATGCCCTCATGCACCCACATCATGGTAAAGGAACTTATACCATATTATCTGAACGAGCGTAGGTGTGGGAGGTGCCAACGGGAGCAGAAGTGATAGCATTCTCTGATAAAACAGGAGTTGAAATGTTCACAATCGGGGATCATATTCTAGGGATTCAAGGTCATCCAGAGTACCCCAAAGACATTTTAAACAATCTTATAGACCGCCTTCTCAATCAAGATTCCATTGAGGTACGTAACTCATCTCAATCTCCTTGTTCATCTACCTCAACTCAATCGCGATCTCTTGATTAACAAAACTGATTAGAATTGAACATAAAATTACAGACTGAACTAGCAAATGATGCAAGGTCAAAGCTGGAAACTGCAGATCCAGATAGCAAGTGCTGGCAAGAAATATGCAAAGCATTTCTTAAGGGTTACTGGAACCCATATTTAAGTATTGAACAATGAAGATGTAATACTTCTGTGATCTTGCCTTTATAGTAAGAATAAGCTGAAATGTATTGTGATATACAAGTGTAATAATAATACATGAATACATCTAAAGTCTTTATTCATGTGACTCGTTCTTTTATTTGTTTTGCTTGACCAAGGAAATTACATTTGCAAATGGCTTTTACGACTCATTTTTGAGTGGCCATGAGGAAATATTCCATTTCCATGTATCTGATGAATTATACAATAATCAAGTGGCCATGAGGGATCCATAATTTTTATTAGTGAGGAAAAAAACAGATGTTGAAAATATTAACATCAAGTCATAGCTAAAAGACATCACTAAATATGTATTATTTATTGAATATGGTGCATAAGTGAATTTCCATGGGCAAACCGGACAGAGTAAAAACTTTACCTATTGAGCTTACATGCAATGCAGATTACCAATTGATTTATATTTACGAACCGTCAACAACACATTCAGAGCACTGATGGTTATTGCTAGTGGCTCAATGATGATGATATCACTATAACGTTGTTTTTAATAAAACAGATAAATAAGATATATTTGTCGTTTTGTGTAAATCGGTATAGCACATTCTAAATAAACAGAATCATCTTGTAAATAACTTTTTTATATAAAATCTATAATAATTACATTTTAAAAACAAACTCTCTAATGCATTTTATTAAATAGGTCACACTATGTTAAGGTGATGAGTTATGGTTGATGAAACATCAACAAATTTACCGTTATTACTTTAATGAGTTTTTATTATGTGCCACTGAGCTATATTAGGTACACTAACTCATTTAGGTTATAACAAGTTATGTTATGTTTTAGTGACTTATGTTTGAAGATAGTTTCATTAATATACTGATATGGGCCTTAATAGGCTTTTGTATGTGTTATTTTTATTAATTGATTTTTTTTTTTTTATGTGTTAATGGAATATAATATGTTACACTGAAAATTTATGACACAAAAATATAATATGTTACACAAAAATTTTTATGACACAAAAAATCATGTAAAGTGTTAATGAGTTATGGTTGATGATAAATCCGATAATTGACTGTTATGAAACTTAATGGGTATTATTATGTGTTAATATGGTCTATTGGTTTACATTGAGCCATTTTAGGTTACTCTGCAAGTTATATGTGAGGTGTTAGTGACTTCATCTCATATTTTTTTTAAACGACAACTTTCTTGTGTTAAGCCACCACACTCTTCAAATTGGAGAGCTCCGTTGTCCCACTCCGGTCAGACTATTTTGTCTTAAACGGGTCCATGCTGTCTTTAGAGTTTAACTTAGACGTTCCTCCAGAAAACCATACTGTAACAACCCGACTTTTGGAAAGTCAAAGGAAGAAAAGATTGCTAAATGCGATCTGTCACTCCTTGCTTAATCATTGATTGTACTCCTTGACTTGTAATCGATATTTTAATTTATGATAACTTAGTTGTATTATGTGTAGTTATAATGCAATAATCGCTATTAATCGCTAATCGACTTATCGCTATCTCATCGCTATCGCAACACAACTCGAATTACAGGTTATGGATATTGTTTACGTTTGTGTGTCTTTATGTGTTACTTGTGCTACTTGTGCATGTTCATATTGTTTGAGATGATTATTCGCAAACGCAATCGCAACTCTATCGCAACGCAATCACATCGCAGACTCGAATAATAAGTTTTACTTTTATGGTAGTTAGTAGTTATGTTATTGGTGTAACTAATGTGTAATACTATCGCATCGCTTACTCGCACCACATCGCAACGCCCAACGCTCGAAACGAAAAGTCGGAACTCAACTCGCAGGAGTCCGTATGGATGGACTGGAAGAAAAGATAATGTGTGTTCAATGAAAGTGAGAAAGGTTTCGAGGACGAAACCTCGTTTAAGGGTGGTAGACTTGTAACGCCCCAAAATCTGAATGTTAATATTCACTACAAGAAAACTGGGTTTTTAGTACACGCAAAAGCGTCCTAAAATGTCATTTTATAGGACCTTTCATTTAATAGGACCAACGGTAAAAGCGTTTCATGTAAAGGGGTCGTAATAAGTCGCGGAACTAAAAAAGCGTCCTAAAATCTCAAATAAGATTATGAAACCAATTTTATGGTCGCGTAATATGTCTTTGAACAACCAAAATAGTGTCCTAATAAAAACATATTAGGACACTTTCACGATGTTCTAACATGTTCTTACATACTTTTAATCTTTTGATACACTTACAAGCGTCTTTAGAAATTAATTGATAGGACCCTTATGATGTAACATTATAGCTAATTTAGTACCAAGAAAAGGGTCCTAATATATACCAAATAAGATTATGAAACCAATTTTATGGTCGCATAATATGTCTATAGACAACTTAAATAGTGTCCTAAAAAGAACATATTAGGACACTTTTACAATGTTCTAATATGTGATTACCTACTTTTAATCTTTTGATACACATACAAGTGTCCTTAAAAATTAATTTATAGGATCCTTATGATATTACGTTATAGCTATTTTAATATCAAGAAAATGGTCCTAATATCCCAAATAAGATTATAATATAACATCCTAATTGTTATTGTATAACATCAACTAATGAAAGAAATAAAATTTCATTATATTTCAAATAAGCATGTTCATAACAAAAACACTAACTATAAATAAGTTATAACATTATCTAACATAAAGTCTTAACATTTAACAAAGAAATTAAAAGCAATTAAAGAAATAAGAAGCATAAAATCTTGAGTCATCATGCGTTCTCAATCCTCATGCACCATCTTCCTCGTAGTAATATCCGTCCCAATCACTCGTCAATTTGCTGCGAACAAAAATTAATTAATTTTTGTTGGTTGACTAACCCAAACATGACCCGTTTAGTTAATTGGGAATAAAACTCAACCCTAACCTGGGTATGCGTAGCCAATGTAGCTATTTTTATCTAAGCTATTTGTAATCATATCGTAATTAGGATGGTGGGTTGAACTTGTAACTTTTTTAAGTTCTAATAAATAGGTTGCAAGCTAACCTGTTTAATGACAACCCAACCAAACACGTTTTGTTTATTAAACATGTTAGACTATCAACCAACTTATGAAGAACCCTTTTATTTTAATGTCATGTCCATAACTGCCACTCTTAGTAAAGAAGTCCCAATTTGAAGTCATTTGATGTAGAATCTCATTTGGGTCAAATGACAAGTCATTACTTAAAAAATAGATTATGTTGTAATAATAATGTTTTCTAGTTGATATTTACAAAACGAAGAAACAAGTGCTCATGTGTCAAGCCAAGCTGGCCCTTTTCAGCCTGTACTAGAAAATAAACAGTGTCAAATAGGACCCGTTTTGACCCGTTAACCAATCCGTCCATCAAGCCACCTCTAACATTCTAACATACCAGCACTTGAAATTATTTACAACATTTCATAAAAGCATTTTTATCTAATCAACTTAAGAAACTCAAACCAGAAAGTAATGACACGCTTAAGCTTCATATTGTATAATAAAAAAAATGTATGACCATCTGTGTCAACACAAATATCAGATATTAACAACTCGATAAAACAGAAATATACACATTGGTGGAAAAACATACAAATTTTCACCATGACCCAAACTGCCTAGAAATTAGTAAATGGCTCAAAATTTGTCAACTTTAATGTCATGCAGCAATGAAAGTATGTAAGATTGTGGGGTATGGTGGGGCGGGGGTTTGGGGCATGAGTTGACACGTGTAGTTCGAGCCCCCCCGCTACCGAGTGACGTGTCCGTGGGGTATGGCGGGGCGTGGCTAGCCCGGCGTGGCATGGCCATGTGTATAAAAATAAAAAATTAAAAAATCTAAAATTAAAAAATACACACAACATTTAAAAAAAAAGCCTAAAATTTTATTAAAATTTCCTAAACATTATTACAAAATTCTACAAAAAAAAAAAAGATTACAAAAAAAAAACCCTAAAGCGTTAGGTAGATTTCGAAAAGGGCGAGCTTGTCGAACGGCTTCCGCTCCTTGCCCCGGAACTCGATGTTTGCCACCGCCACCCGGTCTTCGTGACTTATCTCACCGGCCGGGACGCTGTCATAGTATGCTTTAAAACGATCGAGTTTCGGTCGTAGCTCGCGCCACTTGTGTTGGCACGCGTTTAAATTGTGCCGGTCGTTTCCCACGTTGTGCCGGTAGTTTGCGAAAGCTTCCGGCCAGTAACGGGTCTCACCGGGTTGGCGGCCCTTCATCGCGTCCACGAGGCTCGTAACAAGGGCTAGCTCTTCCTCGTGTGTCCAATAGGCCATCGATCAAGTGTTTGTGGGTAGCGGTTCGGGTAGGTGACTTGGGTTGGAGTAGCGATGGGGGACAGCCGGTGGGGTTGGGGGTTATATAGTGATGGGGACAGTTGGGGTGGGTGAACCGTTTGGCTTGGCTAACGATTATATTTTAAAATTTAAATGGCCCGCTATGCCTAGCCAACAAGCCAATAAGAGCCGGCCACATAGGATCGCTAGCATGCCCCTCGCCCGGCCTTAAACTCCCGCCCAAGGGGCCACGCCCAAACCCAAGCCCACCCGGGGTGGTGGCTTGAGCGTTTTCAGCCAACCCACGCCCCAACCCCCGCCCCATACCCCACAGTCTAAAAGAAATCTTTGAACTAAATAAACCATAAACAAGAAATTAACCAGCTACAAGGCATATACTATTCCATAACCCTTGGTAACACCATACTCCTGGTCTCCAAAGTAAATGCTATTCTATTTATTGTAATACTAATGAAACTAGTTTTGGTCTAAAGCATCCTTGTAAAATTTATATAACTTTGAACTACGCATACTTAACAAAATGAGTATAAAAAAATACAATATTATGTGTGTTGATCAAGATTATAAAAAAAAAGATTATTATCATAACAATCTTATTTTTTTAGAGTGGCTAACTCACACCCCCTTTAAACCTACTCACTAGTTAACCCGTTGATCATGAACCAAAGTATCAAAACGTATGATAATTACTTGTACAATTTACACATTTTCTTTCATACATAAACTAAGAGATGCTTACGTGTATAGTAACGTTGTGGCCGCGATTCCGCAAATACGGTTGGGGCAGATTTAAGTCAAATTCATATAAGCAAGCTAAATTTGAACTGTAGCTCGATTCAACTAGACTCTCTATTTAGAAAAAAATAAATATTAATTAAGAAATTTAAATCCTACAACAGTCGTTGATACATGGTAAAATCAGTACAAAAAATTATGGATTCGACCAATAATAGAGAAAACAAACAAGAAAAAAACATAGTTGATCATCATATAAAAACAGAATAGAGAGATGACCATACCAACCAAATTGATTCGACGATGGAAGCCATTGACAGAAGGGAGGTCGATTGAGTGTGTCAAAAGACATCGCTTCTGCTGATGGTCATTTCAGATGCCTTTTAGCCTACATAGAAAATGAAATTTTAAGAATTAGGGCATCAATAAGATGTAAAATCTTAGAAATATATCCTCTTTAACCTAACATCCATACGACCATCAAACTAGAATGAAGAGGCTACTGAACAAGGATGTAGCGACCTTCTCAATATGTGATGTGGGGGTGGTTCAAAGATATGGAAATTGATTAAGATTGATGGAGAGAGCATGAGTAGAGAACACCATCAGATTTGGAGGATGAGGATATGAGGGGAGGGAGGGAACGGTTAGGGTTTAGAATCGAGGGAAAAGAAATTTAGAGGTGAAAATAATTAGGAGGTATTAGAGGGAAATTAAAAAATTTCAAGCTTTTCAAGGAGTGAAATTTTTAGTCGCACACCTAAATTGCCATTAAAAACTAAAATTAGTGGTATAAACACATATCACGCTCATAAGAACGTAAAAGTTACCATATTAAAATTGTCCATAACCTTTTTTGCTGCTAAACATCATCAATATAACTAGGGGTGTTAATGAGTCGAGTCAAGCCTGAGCTCGTCTCGTTTAATTTGCAGAGAGCTCGAGCTCGGCTAGTTTCAATATTTATTTCTAAAGCTCGAGCTCGGCTCGTGAGTAGTTTTTCAAGCTCGGGCTCGGCTCGTTTATTATTTATTAATCGAAACCGGCCACCACCACCACTCACCTGCCACCACCACCGCCAGCCACCACCACCACCACCACCGCCGGCCACCAGCACCACCAGCACCACTCACCATCACCTCTCACCACCACCACCACCACTGGCAGCCACCACCACTGGCCACCACCACTACTCACCACCACCACCACCACCGGCCACCACCACTACTCACCACCACCACCACTCACCACCACCACCACCACTCACAATCACCTCTCACCACCATCACCACCGCCGGCCACCACCACTACTCACCACCACCACCACCGGCCACCACTCACCAGCCACCACCACACCACCACTACTCACCACTACTCACCACCACCACTCACCAGCCGCCACCACCGGCCACCACCACTACTCACCACCACCACTCACCGGCCACCACCACTCACCACCACCACTCACCGGCCACCACCACCACCACCACTCACCGGCCCCCACCACCTCTCACCACCACCACTCACCGACCACAACCACTGCCGGCCACCACCACTACTCACCACCACCACCGCCCACCACCACTACTCACCATCACGGCCACCACTCACCGCTCACCGGCCACCACCACTACTCACCACCACCACTCACCGGCCACTACCACCTCTCACCACCACCACTCACCGGCCACCACCACCTGCCACCACCACTACTCACCACCACCACCACTCACCGGTCACCACTACCTCTCACCAGCACCACCAGCTCTCACCAGCACCACCAGCTCTCACCAGCACCAACACCACCACCACTCACCGGCCACCACCACTACTCACCACCACCACCACTCACCGTCCACCACCACCACCACCACTCACCGGCCACCACCATCACTCACCACCACCTCTCACCACCACCACCACCTCTCACCACCACCACCACCACCGCTCACCACCACCACCATTCACCGACCATGATTAAGCGGGTCAATAACCTAGTGTTATTATAAAACTCTAGCGAATAAACCTCCTATAAAACTTATGTTTTACGACTCAAATATCAAATGTCCTATTACGGTGTATTATAATAACACCATAATGATTAAGCGTCCTATAAAGGTTAAAGTTATAAGACCCTAGTGTCAAGTGTCCTATTAAGTTATGTTATAATAGAACTCTAGCGAATAAGCGTCTTATAAAACTGATGTTTTATGACTCAAATATCAGGTGTGTTATTACAGTGTATTATAATAACACCACGATGATTAAACGTCCTATAAAGGTTAAATTTATAAGACCCAAGTGTCAAGTGTCTTTTTAAGTTATATTATAATAAAACTCTAGCGAATAAGCGTCCTATAAAACTAATGTTTTATGACTCAAATATCAAGTGTCCTATTATGGTGTATTATAATAACACCATAATGATTAAGCGTCCTATAAAGTTTAAAGTTATAAGACCCAAGTGTCAAGTGTCCTATTAAGTTAAGTTCTAATATGACTTCGACTAGAAAGGGTCCTATAACACTGAACATTTATGACTTAACTACAACGTGTCCTATTAAGTTATGTTATAATAGGACCTCAGATGATCAAGTGTCCTAATACAGTACCACATAATGGGACACTAACAATTAAATGTCTTATAAAGTACTTCATTAGGATCTACATTTTAAGTGTCCTATTAAATTAAATGATAATATGACCCCAAAAAATCATCCATCCTATTAAATATTTTTTTAGGACACCAGTTTAGTAGAGTATATTATAAAAGGACCTCAAAAGTTCATTAGTCCTATTAAATAGTTTTTTAGGACCCTCTTTTACAAGTGTCCCACAGAAAAGGTCCTAAAAAGCTATTTTTGTTGTAGTGATTTGTCGTATGTTCTTATGTGACACGTCATGAAATAAATAACTAGGCTATTTAACCTAGTTAAGGGTATGGTCAAAAGTATTAAATGATGAGAGTAGTGTCAGTTATGTTTTAAAGGTAAACCCGAGGGGCTAAAGTGGAACAAATGAAAGTTAAGTTATTAAATAACTTGATCACACACAAACACACACATACGTGTGTTCGAGAAGGATCAGGAGGCTCCCTTGGAGCCTCAAACCCTAACATCATTTTATGCTCAAATCGGAAGGCAAGATGAAGCTTAAATCCATAACCGAGCATGGATTAATGATCACCAACACGAGGGGATCATAAGGTATGTCTTAAATCTAAGATTGGTGATCATGGGTGAAGTGGGTTATGTTCTAATCCATGAGTTAATATGAAATTGATCATGTACAAGGGTTAGAATCCTCGTTTAGAACATGGGTTATGTATGGTTTGCGTTAATTTGATGATTAGAGGTGAAACCCGTTAGTTAGGGTGAAGATGATGACTAGAATAACCTCCCATGTTCGAGTCTTGTTGAAAGATTGATGTATTATGTGGGTATGATGAATACTTGTTAGAAGAATTAGGAGAAATGTGATGATGATATGTTTGATGTTTATTTGGGAATGATACATGATGATTAGTAGTAGGTTTTGATGGGTTATGTATGAGTTTAGAAGATTTGTGCATGAAATAGTTGTACGTTATGCTTAAAAGGTAGTACTCACATCAAGTGTATGATGAAATGTATATGGTGTCGTCCGTATAGTCGATTATGATGTTACGGGTATATGTTGATAAGTCGATGGTTACATATGGTTAATAGTTGACTTTTGAAAATCAACAAGTATAAGAAACATGATTTGACTCGTTGTCGTAAAGGTAGGATTATAGGAAGTCGTTTGGTACATGTTATGTTAATATGTATTATTTGTAATTACATGATGAATTACGTGTGATGGAAAGGATATGAAGTTGATTATATGTTTTAATGCTTGTTAGAAATGACTAAGGAAAGTTAAGTGTGAATTATGCGAATGGTATGATTGTTACATGTACAAATGAGTATGCTAATAAGAGCGTGGTTTCGATGAAATGAACGTATAGGAATCACGTCGAGACGGACTCAAGCATGAGGTGTTAACGGGTCAAGAAGAGGCAAGGAATCGGATACGAGCACGGACGCATAAGGTAAGTGATTTTTGTAATCACTTCTTAGTTCGATTAAGTAATATGGTGTTTTAATTAACAAAACGTGATGGTTGAGGTCAAATAGGTGACGTAGTCTTTCGTTGTAATTGATGGGATTAAAGTTGACCAAAATGCCCCTGATGGGTATTTTAGGCAAACGATCTTAAAAAAGTAGTTTAGGAACAAGTTATTCGATTAGTGTAATGTTTTGGTCAAGTATGAAAGCGAGGGGTATGGTTTTGTAAGGCAGAAACGTTTTAATGCGCAATTACCCTTAACGGGTCAAAATAAGCTTTGAGCGCAAACGGGTGAAATAGGATGTAAGGTATCCGGGAAAGAATTCGTTTAAGACAAATGACTTTGATATTATCAATTCATACGAAGTTAAGGTCAAACAAACAAGTTATGTGACAGAATTATGAACGGGTCAATTCTTGGTAAAAATGGTAGTAAGCCGAAGACTTAAAAGTCAGGAATTTTGTTAATCCGGATGTCGGATCTTAACTCCATAAGATGGAGAATTAAATTACGGACGCGTAGGAAAAAGAATCGGGTAAAACGGACCAATAACGAAGAAGTTATGGCCGTTTTCGTGAAACACGGACGTGCTGGGAATCAGCAGCACCTCAGCTGCAAACATTCTGTGAAAACAGGGGCTTGGCTTGGCGTGACGCCAAGGCCCTTGGCGTCACGCGAGGCCCCCCCTTGTTAGCGAAAATCGTTCGTTTGCTCCGTTTTGGCTTGGGAACTCGTTTAAACGCGTTTTAAGTTGCGTATGACTAATTTAACTTACGTTTTATGACCATTAGGGTAAGCATACATGTAGATAGGTACATATGTATGGTTGTATACCTCGATACACGTATGTAGAATGTATGAAAGCATGTATGCACCTACGTGGGTATGTTGATAAGTATGTGAGCAGGAATACGCGGATATATGAAGGTTTGTATATGAGTAGGCGAGTATGAGTCGGGTATATTGCAATAGGGATTGTAAATATAAATGTAGGTATGTATGTAGGTATATACGTGTGTATGTTGTATAAGTCTAAGTGTATGTATGTAGGTATATACGTGTGTATGTTGTATAAGTCTAAGTGTATGTATGAAGGTGTGTATGTAGGTAGTACGTATATGTACGGAAGTGAGTATGTACGAAGGTATGCACGTATGTAGGTTTGTGTAAAGGCATGTAATAAGTGTGTGTGTGTGTATGTATGTATGTATGTATGTATGTATGTATGTATGTATGTATGTATGTATGTATGTATGTATGTATGTATGTATGTATGTATGTATGTATGTATGTATGTATGTATGTATGTATGTATGTATGTATGTATGAATCGATGTATTTAGGTATGCACGTACGTAGGTACGTACGTATATATGTAGGTACGTATGTATGTAAGTTGCTATGTGAGATCGTAAGTGTATGTATAAGTTGTATGAAAGTATTTACGCAGGCATTCAATGAAATTGAGTACTAACAATAATAATAGCGTGCCTGTGGATGAAGTTTAATAAAGGAATATCAAAGAAGTCTCACCACGGATCGTATGATCAGACGGAAAGCCGGGATGTAAAGAGTTGATGGAATGAAAAATAAACGTGAATAAATCTTATATGTTTATAATACGTACTAATGTTATGAATTTTATGTGGTGAGCGCAGGTTGTACAAGCCATGAGGATCATCAAGGTATAGAGATCGAGGATCGAGTCACAAGACAGATTGTACGGGAATGTTTAGATATGTAATCTAGTGATGATAAGTTATGTTTTTATATGATGAAATGAATTTTAAGAATGTCAAGACGTATATCATGAAAGAAATTTTAAGGCTCGAATTTCCGCTGCGTCGTTTTAAGGTTAAACGTGTTAGGGTGTTACAAGTTGGTATCAGAGCCCTGGTTTGAGGGAATCAAGTACGAGAAGGTAAGTACTTGAACTCAAACTTGTGTGCTCTTGAGATAAGAAATCCGTACAATCTAAGACTCGATCAAGATCCAAAGGTAAAGGCTAATGAAACTATGTACTTATGTATACGTATAAAGAAACTGACGGTTTTGTATGTGCAAGGTAAGCATAAGTGTTGGAAGAGGATGATCCGTGAATGCAGTCTAGGATGAATACTAAGGCAGGCAAAGAGGTAATAAGACAAATAGGCAAATGAGCCCAGGTACGTAAATGTAATATGTGGGTGTAAGTAATGGAAAAATTAATTAAGGGAAGGAAAATTTTAAAATGAAAGATAATGATCGTATAGTAATGAAGTACTGGAAGTGATACACGCGCCGAAACCTGCGCCGAAACCTAAGTCTACGGACATAAGGTGACAATTACATGAAGGCACGAAACTACTATGTGGATTGTGTACCTGGCCAGTACATGAGAAACGTATGACGTTCGTGAGATCATGATAATTGTTACAGGTATGTCCGGTAGAGTTAGGTAGCAGGCGGGCGTGTGGGTCAAATGGGAAGTAAGACTCTCGGGAAATTGAGAGTACTATGAAAGTATGAAAAACATGCCTGATAAGAATGAAGAATGTGGAATCCGTAATTAAGTACGGATCAACAAGATATGAATGATATGTTTGAATCCGTGAGATGGATTCAAGGATGAAAGGTATGAATGCAATGTTTGAATCCGTGAGACGGATTCAAGGATAAAAGGCATGAATGATATGTTTGAATCCGTGAGACGGATTTAAGGATGAAAGGTATGAATGCAATGTTTGAATCCGTGAGACGGATTCAAGGATGAAAGGCATGAATGTAATGTTTGAATCCGTAAGGCGTATTCAATGAATGAAAAAGTATGAATGATGCGTCTGGATCCGTGAGACAGATTCAAAAATATAAAAAGATTAAATTAACCCGCCTAAGAAGATGTCGACAGTTTGACCATGATTGAGTCGAACGAGTCATAGAAATAAGTATAAAGTAAAAAGTGATAGTATAATAGACGAAGTTTTGTATAAGTTACGTGTTAGATGTGTTAGTAATTGACTCTTAGAAGTCAGAATAATGACGGGCTGTGACCCGGACAATAACTTGAGTATGGGTGGGAATGGTAAGCTTAGTAAGAAATATTAAAACGATGTAATAAGGTCTTTGCAAGTAAGCATGAATGGAAGGAAGTACGAGCGTGTACTTCAGTTGGCGAAATGATTAATTGAATGAAAGGATTGCATGTAAGGGTTAGAATGTGTGGTACGTTATAGTAGGTACGTAGGAAATTGTAGAAGAGTTAAAGGTGGGTAATCACCTAGTGTAATGAATGTTTAAATGACATACGTTAACCGCCGATGTTGTTGATGATAATGTTAAAACTATTGATGTGATGAAACTAATCGTATTGGTGAAAGGATGTGCACGAGCGAAAGCTCATTTCAGGGATGAATGAAACCTGGCCTGTTACGGCTAGTACTCGAGGAGAAGACGATCGATCTGGGTTGCGGATCGTGGTTTGGGAAATGAGAAAGAGGTTAGTAAAATGTTTAACTCATGATTGGAGAGATATGAACTATTTATACACGTGAAATAAGTAATGCATGAAGTGAAAGCAATAGTAATGTAGAATGAACGAAATGATTTAAGGATAATATAAAGGTATGCAAGGTATACGTAACTGTAGAAAATGTAGAATAAGGTTAACGTTAAAGTTAAGCATATATGAGTAAGTATAGATTTCAAATTCAAAGTAAGGTCGTTTAGTCGACGAAAACGAAATGAATGTGCAAATAAACAGAAAGAATGTTAATAATGAAATGTTGGAATTATATAAGCAAACAAAAGGATATATTGCACATGGTGAAGGAATATTTGAACGAGGAATAAACCACTAGCTATGAAGGTTGTTAGAAATTAGCGCTACTAGTGAAAGCGATACTAATAAGAACTCCGGAACGGGTTCTTGGAGCTAGAAGATTCTCATTAGGATGGGCTAGTGGTCGTATGGATGGACTGGAAGAAAAGATAATGTGTGTTCGATGAAAGTGAGAAAGGTTTCGAGGACGAAACCTCGTTTAAGGGTGGTAGACTTGTAACGCCCCAAAATCTGAATGTTAATATTTGTCGTATGTTCTTATGTGACATGTCATGAAATAAATAACTAGGCTATTTAACCTAGTTAAGGGTATGGTCAAAAGTATTAAATGATGAGAGTAGTGTCAGTTATGTTTTAAAGGTAAACCCGAGGGGCTAAAGTGGAATAAATGAAAGTTAAGTTATTAAATAACTTAATCACACACAAACACACACATACGTGTGTTCGAGAAGGATCAGGAGGCTCCCATGGAGCCTCAAACCCTAACATCATCTTTATGCTCAAATCGGAAGGCAAGATGAAGCTTAAATCCATAACCGAGCATGGATTAATGATCACCAACACGAGGGGATCATAAGGTATGTCTTAAATCTAATATTGGTGATCATGGGTGAAGTGGGTTATGTTCTAATATGTGAGTTAATATGAAATTGATCATGTACAAGGGTTAGAATCCTCGTTTAGAACATGGGTTATGTATGGTTTGCGTTAATTTGATGATTAGAGGTGAAACCCGTTAGTTAGGGTGAAGATGATGACTAGAATCACCTCCCATGTTCGAGTCTTGTTGAAAGATTGATGTATTATGTGGGTATGATGAATACTTGTTAGAAGAATTAGGAGAAATGTGATGATGATATGTTTGATGTTTATTTGGGAATGATACATGATGATTAGTAGTAGGTTTTGATGGGTTATGTATGAGTTTAGAAGATTTGTGCATGAAATAGTTGTACGTTATGCTTAAAAGGTAGTACTCACATCAAGTGTATGATGAAATGTATATAGTGTCGTCCGTATAGTCGATTATGATGTTACGGGTATATGTTGATAAGTCGATGGTTACATATGGTTAATAGTTGACTTTTGAAAGTCAACAAGTATAAGAAACATGATTTGACTCGTTGTCGTAAAGATAGGATTATAGGAAGTCGTTTGGTACATGTTATGTTAATATGTATTATTTGTAATTACATGATGAATTATGTGTGATGGAAAGGATATGAAGTTGATTATATGTTTTAATGCTTGTTAGAAATGACTAAGGAAAGTTAAGTGTGAATTATGCGAATGGTATGATTGTTACATGTACAAATGAGTATGCTAATAAGAGCGTGGTTTCGATGAAATAAACGTATTGGAATCACGTCGAGACGGACTCAAGCATGAGGTGTTAACGGGTCAAGAAGAGGCAAGGAATCGGATACGAGCACGGACGCATAAGGTAAGTGATTTCTGTAATCACTTCTTAGTTCGATTAAGTAATATGGTGTTTTAATTAACAAAACGTGATGGTTGAGGTCAAATAGGTGACGTAGTCTTTCGTCGTAAATGATGGGTTAAAGTTGACCAAAATGCCCTTGATGGGTATTTTAGGCAAACGATCTTAAAAAGTAGTTTAGGAACAAGTTATTCGATTAGTGTAATGTTTTGGTCAAGTATGAAAGCGAGGGGTATGGTTTTGTAAGGCAGAAACGTTTTAATGCGCAATTACCCTTAACGGGTCAAAATAAGCTTTGAGCGCAAACGGGTGAAATAGGATGTAAGGTATCCGGGAAAGAATTCGTTTATGGCAAATGACCTTGATATTATCAATTCATACGAAGTTAAGGTCAAACAAACAAGTTATGTGATAGAATTATGAACGGGTCAATTCTTGGTAAAAAGGGTAGTAAGCCGAAGACTTAAAAGTCAGGAATTTTGTTAATCCGGATGTCGGATCTTAATTCCATAAGATGGAGAATTAAATTACGGACGCGTAGGAAAAAGAATCGGGTAAAACGGACCAATAACGAAGAAGTTATGACCGTTTTCGTGAAACGCGGACGTGCTGGGAATCTGCAGCACCTCAGCTGCAAACATTCTGTGAAAACAGGGGCTTGGCGTGACGCCAAGTCCCTTGGCGTCACGCGAGGCCCCCCCCCCCTTGTTAGCGAAAATCGTTCGTTTGCTCCGTTTTGGCTTGGGAACTCGTTTAAACGCGTTTTAAGTTGCGTATGACTAATTTAACTTACGTTTTATGAGCATTAGGGTAAGCATACATGTAGATAGGTACATATGTATGGTTGTATACCTCGATACACGTATGTAGAATGTATGAAAGCATGTGTGCACCTACGTGGGTATGTTGATAAGTATGTGAGCAGGAATACGCGGATATATGAAGGTTTGTATATGAGTAGGCGAGTATGAGTCGGGTATATTGCAATAGGGATTGTAAATATAAATGTAGGTATGTATGTAGGTATATACGTGTGTATGTTGTATAAGTCTAAGTGTATGTATGTAGGTATATACGTGTGTATGTTGTATAAGTCTAAGTGTATGTATGAAGGTGTGTATGTAGGTAGTACGTATATGTACGGAAGTGAGTATGTACGAAGGTATGCACGTATGTAGGTTTGTGTAAAGGCATGTAATAAGTGTGTGTGTATGTATGTATGTATGTATGTATGTATGTATGTATGTATGTATGTATGTATGTATGTATGTATGTATGTATGTATGTATGTATGTATGTATGTATGTATGTATGTATGTATGAATGGATGTATTTAGGTATGCACGTACGTAGGTACGTACGTACGTATGTATGTAGGTACGTATGTATGTAAGTTGCTATGTGAGATCGTAAGTGTATGTATAAGTTGTATGAAAGTATTTACGCATGCATTCAATGAAATTGAGTACTAACGATAATAATAGCGTGCATGTGGATGAAGTTTAATGCAGGAATATCAAAGAAGTCTCACCACGGATCGTATGATCAGACGGAAAGCCGGGATGTAAAGAGTTGATGGAATGAAAAATAAACGTGAATAAATCTTATATGTTTATAATACGTACTAATGTTATGAATTTTATGTGGTGAGCGCAGGTTGTACAAGCCATGAGGATCATCAAGGTATAGAGATCGAGGATCGAGTCACAAGACAGATTGTACGGGAATGTTTAGATATGTAATCTAGTGATGATAAGTTATGTTTTTATATTATAAAATGAATTTTAAGAATGTCAAGACGTATATCATGAAAGAAATTTTAAGGCTCGAATTTCCGCTGCGTCGTTTTAAGGTTAAACGTGTTAGGGTGTTACAAGCAATCATTAATGTGAAAGCTTCTCCTCCGACCAACACGTTCCAGCCCTATTTTCTCTCGATTCCTCGCGATTCTTGTAAGTTTTCCCCTCAAATCTTGTACTTCCATCAGCTATATACACTTCTTCATCATTTCACCATTAAATATTAACTTTCCACCATGAAGTCTATTGATTTGAGGTGTTTTACGATGACGTCATTATGGGTTCTCAAGAACACCAAAGTATGACTTCAATCCACCATGAACAACTCAGATCTAAGTGATTTCTAGAGTGTTTAAACACTCTTTTACTAAAAAACTGATAGAATTAGAGCTCATTCAGGCCTTTTTACTCGTTCTATAGTGAAGGGTTGGACTGAGAATGGATTCCTATCAAAGAGACAACCGATTAACGGGTTGCACATGAACAGCCGTCAAGAACTGTTGACTGATCAGACGGGGTGATTCCTATCTGATTGAATGACTGGGACTTGGTGGAGGTTCCGTTGTTTGACACGTTGTCATACCGTCTCGGGATAACCGCAAAACTTTCCAAACTTAACAAATTCTTACAAGTTTCTGAACGAACAGGTTGCTGAACGGACCGCGTCTGATCGGATTGCCATCCGATCGAACGATGATCCGATCGGATGACTTGTGACGTTCAATGCCTGTGATATTTTCCAACACTTAGACCTTTTCACAAAACTCCAAAAGAAGTTAGTTTCCAACGAATCACCATCCGATCAGACGGCCATCCGTCCGGATGACCATCCGGCCGGATGACCTGATTGGTAGAAACACTTCTTGTTTTTTTATAAAATGCTACAACGAAAACTTCAAAGTCCCACCATACACAAACACATCCATCCCAAATGAATGACAGTCTGACCGAATGGCCATCCGTCCGGATGACCATCTGTCCGGATTGTCATCCGATCGAATGACCTTCCGTCATTCTATTCACCCGCACTGTTTTTATACACCGATCAACGCTTATACTATCGTACTGTGTTCAGGCTAGTCTCTCAGCGCTCCCTTCAATTCTAAGAGAGTGTTTATTTACTAAACACAATCTGTGAGTATACTCGATCCCTTTTTGCTTAAAGCACTTTTGGGTGTTACATACGTTACTTATATCAAATCACATCGATCACACAAGGCAAACACTTTTATACGCTAACCGCTCTCGCATGTTATATTGTTACTCGATGAATGCTTGTATGTTATGTTTACACAGTGATTGTTGCCTGACACCTTAGCAACGATAGTACTATAGTTTGGACTCAGCACCTGTCGTGGACGGGGGTTGCTAAGGGTATTTCTTCACGTATCACAGTGGTGATATGTGTTGTACACTCTACAACTCGCAGTCACGTCTGTGCATATTTCATTGTCGATAACCTACTTGCTTCACATTAAACATGTTACATGCTGGTTATGCGTAATCTCGCTTTCGCTACTATTATACTACTAAACTTGTATGCTCACATTTACCCTATGTGTATTGACTTTTATTTTAACGTATGTAACAGGTGTTTAGGATGCTTCCTATGCTATGCCTTGCTTTTGTAGAATCAAGCTAGGGATTCTAGAAACAAACAATTAATATTATGAGTTGTCGGAATAGTTTTATATGTCTTTGAGAACAATTCGTCTGTATTAACTATGTTACTTTATATGTTACAGTATGGGACGTAATGATTAAATATTTGGTAATTATAGTTGTTATGGAACCTCATGGACAATCTGTTTCGCTCAGTGCCTCACCCCGATGTTTCCGCCATCGGTTGCGGTGTGACACATTGGTATCAGAGCCATAACTATAGGGAATTAGGCAATACTCGACCTAGTCCAGGTCGATGTCTTAGAAACGACCTATTCTATAGTCTAATTACCAACAGACCGACTTGTGCAAATCAAGTAGGGGTTTCATACGATACTCGATATTCTCACTCAAATTCGCTTTAAACCGCACACTTGCGCGAACATCGCATACTACCGTTCCGCGCAAGGTCAGCCTTTCCTAAGGCTGGCAACACACACAAACAAATGATCTGGTTTAGACTAGGTGTGAAAACCGTAAACTCTTGACAAAATCGCTCGTTGACGCACCATTTTCACTATAAACACGAGAATTTGCATTGAATCATGAGTGAAAGCCATGCTTCGACGCGATTCTCCCCACCTATCTCGTGATTTTGTCACACAAGCGGGAATAAAGTTGTTAAGCTAGGGGTGAAACCCGCATCTTAATGACTTATTCCGCACTATATTTTGGTTTTGCAAAGCTCTCACCAAAGTCTCGATGAGTTCCAATGACTTGAGTCACGAAATGGCCAAAAGGATGCATGCCATTCGCCCAGAATCAGGCGAGAGCACAGCCTGTTAAGCCAACATGTGTACTCGAAGTCCTTGAGAATAGTCGAATCACTTTGGGTAGTCAAAGTCTAGCACACCCAACGCATCCTAGTTTTCGCTGAGTTTACACTTAACGCTTTTATGTGTTTTGATTCTGAGGATCGCCACCACTGACTCTGTGAATTATGGATTTTATGTGTTTTATGTGGTTTTATGTGTTTCGATTTTGGTAATTTGCTCGCTTTGCGCTCATCGCTTTGATAAACATGCACGACACGCATAACTATTCACATCTCAAAACGTTAACAAATCGCTATGCTACTCGCTTCTCGCACTCGCAACTCTCGAATCGCTTTACGCAACTTTGAAGGATAAGGGAACACATTGGCAATACGTAGGTGAATACGTGCAAAATATAGTTGAAGATGTGTTTATGTGGACTATCTGCTTCTGTGCATTATGTGGATTACGTGTTCTGTGCTTTATATGTGCTTATGTGTCTCTGTAAATACGTGCCTATATGCCTAAATGATTGATGTGTTCCTGAGCTTTAGTAGTAACATGTTGTGAGGAGAGAATCGAATATATCACGTCGACCTATGACGATGTCTATTGCAAACAATGTCGTCATCTCACTCTTCTCGCACTGCTTGACGTAATCACGCTGACAAACGCATCGCATCGCTGGTGGCCAAGCAAAGTGCTAAGGTCATTCCGCAAATTGTCAGCGAGCTTAATGAAAATGCTAGCAAGTCCTCCGAGGAATCAAGGATCGACTCTCCCCGCGCTACTTTTAGCTTCAAGCAGTTTAAGGCATGCGGCCTCAAAGAATTCACCAGAGAAGACGGGCCTACTGCCATGTTTCAATGGTTCGATTCAATTGAAGTCACCCTGCGCCAAAGCGGCTGTCCTGATAATCTCAGCACTGTTAACGCCACTGGCGTTTTCCAGTCCAGGGCACTGGACTGGTGGACTGCCGAAAGAAACAAGCGCGAAAATGATGCAGCCTATGGGCTTACATGGGATGAGCTGAAGGAAATCATGATGAAGGAATTATGCCCTCCCTATGAGCTTCAGAAGTTGGAGGATGAGTTTTGGCACATCAAGCAAGAGGGTGGCGACAACGCTGGTCTAACTACTCGCTTTAAGCAGCTAAGTATCATTTGTCCTGGCCAAGTCTCTACTCCCGATGTCACCATCAAGAAATACATCGTGCTTTACCGGATTGTGTTGCTGATTTTGTGCAAGCCGTGAACACTACAACCATCGAAGAGACCTTTCTGCTCGCTGCTGAGATTAACGACAAGTGAGTTAGGGCTGGTTACTTCGATAAAATCACCAAGAGTCTTCACCAAGTTACCGCTGCTCCCACCGTTGAAACCGCCGCACCGCAAACCTCCAAGTCTGTTCGTTGCAAGCGCAAGAACACCAACAACAACAACAAGAACTGTGCTGTCACCACCGCACCGCTCCACTCAATGCAGTATCCATTCCGCCCCAAAACAAGAACCGCCAGGTAGCAGCACCTGCGACCAACGCACCGCCGGCCAAGCGTGCATATAGTGGTCCACACCCGCTCTACCCTACCTGTACTTATCATCATCCTGTTGGGATTGCATGTCGCTTTTCTGTTCACTGCAACCTTTACTGCCACTTTACTGCCAACTGCCGTACTAGTCCCCGCCAAGCTCCAGCTCAAGTTCAAGCTCCTGCACTGCCAGCTCCTCTTCCTGCTCCGCATGGACAACAAGCAGCTCCTGCTCCCTCTGCTCACGCAAGAGCCTGCTATGCGTGTGGTTATCCCAACCACTTTGCAAATGTCTGCCCCAACAGAGTGGTGAAGCAAGAGCCACAGCAGCAACCAGCACCACAACACCAGCAGCAGCAGCCTCAACAGCAGCAGCAACAGCTAGCAGCCCGCAGACGTACATTAAACATCAACGCCCGCCAGGCACAAGCAGACAAAAATGTGGGTTAATGATACGTTCCTTTTCAACGGTATATATGCTTCGTGTTTATTTGATACTGGAGATGATAACTGCTTTGTATCGTTTGAATTCGAGAAGCTCCTAGAACGTAAACGCGCAAACCTCCCTACGACGTTCGACGTAGAAATTACCACTGGAAGAACCGTCACTGTTAGTTCTGTTCTACGTGATTGTACTCTTGAGCTCAACAATCACGTCTTCCCTATCGATCTTATCCCGATGCAGCTTGGAAGTTTTGACGTCATAGTAGGCATGGATTTTCTTCGTGAAAATCGTGCCGAAGTCGTTTTTTTTATAAGATGATTCGTTTTTCTCTCGCTAATGGTGATCAACTCTGTGTATACGGCGAAACTCCCTCGAAGGATCTCAAACTCATGTTGTATGTTAAAGCTAGCAAGTATCTCCGCAAGGAATACCAAGCTTTTTTGGCACACATCGTAGTAGCAGAGAAGGAAAAGAAAGAGAAGGCAATGGAAAAGGTGCCTATGGTTTGTGATTTTCCTGTTGTCTTTCCCAATGATTTACCTGGTTTACCGCCTAGTCGTGATATCGACTTTCGAATCGACCTCATTCCTGGAGCAAATCCTTTTGCAAGAGCGCCTTACCGTTTTGCTCCATATGAAATGCGTGAATTCTCGAGTCAGATCTAGGAATTGCTTGATAAAGGCTTTATTCGCCCTAGCACCTCTCCTTGGGGCGCACCTGTCCTTTTCGTCAAAAAGAAGGACGGATCGTTTCGTATGTGCATCACCTACAGGGAATTGAATAAGCTTACCATCAAGAATCGTTATCCCTTACCTCGAATTGATGATTTGTTTGATCAGTTACAAGGTGCTACATGTTTCTCGAAGATCGATCTACGCTCCGGTTATCACCAGTTACGAATTCAAGAGGAAGATATACCTAAAACCGCTTTTCAAACCCGATACGGTCACTACGAGTTTGATGTTATGCCCTTTGGTCTAACTAACGCCGCTGCAGTCTTTATGGATCTAATGAATCGCGTGTGTAAACCCTTTCTCGACCGCTTCTTCATCGTGTTTATCAATGATATCCTAATCTATTCCAAGTCAAAAGCCGAACACACGCGACATCTCAGTTTGGTTCTTGAACTACTCCAGGGAAACTGCCTCTACGCCAAATTCTCCAAGTGTGAATTCTGGCTCGAGGAGGTTCAATTCCTCGGTCACGTTGTCAATAGTCAAGGTATTCACGTCGATCCCGCAAAGATTGAAGCAGTCAAGAGTTGGGTTACACCAAGGAACCCGTCTGAAGTCCGTTCTTTTCTCGAACTAGCGGGTTATTATCGCCGATTTATCGAAGTATTCTCTAAAATCGTTGTACCACTTACCTCTCTCACGCATAAAGACAAACCTTTTGTTTGGGGAACTGAACAAGAGGAAGCCTTTCAAACTCTCAAGCTTATGCCCTGCAATGCTCATGTTCTCACCTTACCCGACGGAAACGATGACTTCGTAGTCTATTGCGATGCCTCTAACCTCGGACTCGGTTGTGTTCTGATGCAACGAGACAAGGTTATCGTGTACGCCTCTCGACAGCTCAAGATCCACGAGAAGAATTACACGACCCACGATCTCGAGCTAGGTGCAGTTGTTATTGCGTTGAAGATTTGGCAACACTACCTTTGTGGTACCAAGTGTACGGTCTTCACCGACCATAAGAGCCTACAACACATCTTTAACCAGAAAGAGCTGAATATGCGCCAACGCCGATGGGTTGAACTCCTCAACAATTACGACTGTGCGATCCGTTACCACCCTGGCAAAGCAAATGTCGTTGCCGACGCTCTCAATCAACGAAGCTATTTGCATAGCATTCGTAATACTCAAGCCCAGCACAATCTCGAAGCTCTCATCCGTGATGCTCAACATGCTTGCTTTACCAAACGCACTTTGAAGAAAGAAAGGATTATCAACAAAGGCGAGCAGTTAGTAAATAAATCGAATGGTATATTCCATTATCTAGACCGAATTTGGATTCCCAAATGCACTAATTTACGAGAGATTATGTTAAACGAAGCCCACAAGTCCCGATATTCTATTCATCCCGGTGCAGACAAGATGTACCAGGACCTGCGCTATAAGTACTGTTGGCCGGGCATGAAAAAGGATATCGCTATCTATGTTTAGAAGTGCCTGACTTGTTCGACAGTCAAGGCCGAGCATCAACACCCCTCTGGCTTACTCGTGCAACCCGAGATCCCTATGTGGAATTGGGAGAGTATAGCTTTGGATTTCATAACGAAACTTCCGCGCACGCCATCAAGTCACGATAGCATCTGGGTTATCGTTGATCATCTTACTAAATCTGCTCATTTTTTGCTTATAAGAGAAGACTTTAAGGTAGAACGATTAGCACGAATCTACACCGACGAGATCATTTGTCGACATAGGACGCCTCTGTGATATCATCTCTGACCGAGATGGTCGGTTTACCTCGCGCCTTTGGGAAACGTTTCAATCTGCTCTCGGTACGACGCTTAATCTAAGTACCGCATTCCATCCCCAAACCGACGGTCAGACTAAACGAACGATTCGTACCCTTGAAGACATGCTTCGCTCGTGCGTCATAGATTTTGGTGGTAATTGGGATGCTCACTTACCTTTGGTTGAATTCTCGTACAATAACAGTTATCACTCTAGCATTCAAATGGCACCATTTGAGGCATTATACGGAAGAAAATGTCGATCGCCTATTGTGTGGCACGAGATCGGAGACGCGCAAATTACCGGTCCTGAGTTGTTGCAAGAAACGAGTGACAAGATCCTCTAAATCCTAGACAACCTCTTGAAAGCTCGGAGTCGTCAAAAGAGTTACGATAGAAGCCGCAAGCCCCTTGAATTTGACGTTGGCGATCATGTACTCCTAAAGGTATCACCTTGGAAGGTGATGCGTGTGAAGTGTCGTTAGTTTTTAATATATTTATTAAGCCCTTTTAACACTTTTTAGTCAAGTTTTAAATTTATAAAACACGATATTTACTAACACTAAACACACATATGGGCAAGTGCACCCATCGTGAGCGTAGTATAGTGTTGGCAAGATACCGAGGTCGTCCAAGGACACAAGAGCTTTTAGTACCGGTTTATCCTCAACGTCTAATCAAACCAAAAGTTTAGAAAAATGTTTTAAACTAAGAAAATAAAAATTAACTAAAATGCTGAAAAATAAAAATAAAAACAGATAGACAAGATGAATCACTTGGTTCCGACTCGTGTTTAGTGTAACCTTTGATTATTTCCGCACTTTTGCACTTATTTAAGATATTATCTTAGTTATTGTAGTAGGCTCCTCTTTTGGAGGTGACGTTACCCTCAACCCAGTAGTTTGAGTCAGCAAGGATACAATCCTAAAGGGTCGGATTATTGAAAGATAATTAATTAAGTTATTAATGCAAATTATGGTAGGCCCCTCTTTTGAAGGTGGCGTTACCCTCGGCTAAGTAGTCTGAGTCAGCAAGGATACTGATGTGGAGTAAAATACACATATTTGTCCCGTGTAAAGTGTATAATTATTGTATAGTTTTAGTTTAGTTTTTATTTAGTTTTAGTATTTATTATATTATTTTATGTTTTGCCAGGTCCTGGTGCAAATGGAGCGAAAAAGAGTAATAATTAAATGACCAGCCAGTTGGCCAGAGTAGAACGCCAGTGACAGAAGGAAATTCGCCGCTATTTTCTGTGAGTGGGTCGGGGCCACTATCTCTATTTTTAAGTTAAAGGGTTGTCACAAAAATAGCTATATAATTGGATCGAGTGAAAGGGCTAGGCCAACATCAAATAATAGTTCTATAATTTGAGTCCATTAGTGTTAGACCGCATGAAGTTTGAGCTGCTATAATACCCGTCAGACGAATGAGCTGCCAAAATATTTTATTTATTATGGTAAAAGGATATGGGCCGCCAAAGACTAAGTTTTACGTGAATGTTGACTTTGGGCATCTGAATCAATTCATTTAAGATTGTTATGATTATGAATAAAAAAAACCTAGTCAACATAAATAAATATACATGCAATACTTGGAAGTTGGAAAAGGAGATACATTTGGACGCAATTAACAGGAGGCGACTATTTGCTTGTTGGGCCGAAGCCCATGATTTGTGGGAACGAATTCAAAGGCTGCCAGATATACAATTATTGTTTGAGAGAACGGACTTTGGGGAATATCTTGGGGGCGGCATATCAGAGACACACAACAGCCGAACATAACAGAACAATTACGAATTTTAGACATCTTTGGACGATCATAGAGGCTGATTAGAGGCGTTTTGAAGGCTCGGGACTGCTGGGAATCATCGGGGATCATTCAGGAGCACTCGGGATCGAAGAAAACGGGTTTTACAATCTTGTTCATTCGTTTTTCGTTTGTTTTTGATTATTTGATGATGAATTCTGTTTTGATCTTGATTGATACTATGTTTTTAGACATGATTAGCGGCTAAATTTCTATTACTACCTAGACATGGATGAATGATTGCGTATGTGTTTTTGATTATTATTGGATTTTGGAAACTATGGCTAGTTTATAAATTGTAAACGGTTTGTTCTATCGGTTAGATGTGTTTGCGTGCTTGATGGTGTTTAATTGTTGATTATTGCTTCGCTTGAATCTTGGTGACGGTCTTTATCACGGAATAGAGTCAGACTAGGGTTTTAGGTTTTGGTGAGTGTCTATATCACATAATAAACCTTTGATCCTTTAGGGTGAAAATCATGTAAGTAACCTTAGAAGTAATAATTGGTAATTTAATAAAACCAAGTGTTCTACTAATCGTCAATAGCTGTAAGGTGCGAGATTATTGCTAGGTCTAAGTGATTAAACCGCAAGGTGGGTCCTTCTTAGAAAGTTAACCTATTTGCTGCTGTCTAGCAAGTCTAACTGAGAAAACAAACCTATCCTAGGTTTAGGTCTCGTAAGGGAGTGAACCTTGTAGGATACTTTTATAAACCCCATTAGGTGTCTTGTAAAGGAGTCTAATAACCGGTAGTTTAACAACCTTTAGGGGATCGTAGCGTGCTCTTGATAGGGGTCCTTAGATTTCCCGATAGGTGAGAATTTCAAGATCCCGGTTCCATAGCAGACAACTTCCAATTTTAATCATAACTAAAAGCAATCAGGATTCCTGTCTAGGTAGTTCTTTCATCATCCTTGAGTTCAGTCTTCGTGAGAGTTCGTGTCTAGTTCGTCTAGTCTAGCTAGTATTCATTATTTGCATTCTTAGGATTTTTAGAAACCCCCCCCCCCCTCAATAAACAACTGGTTAAGTCGTGTCAGTTTAAGTCTAGAGAGAGTCTTAGCGTAATCAGTAGAGTCTCTTGGGTTCGATACTTGGACTTCCTTAGGCTATACTACATTCGATCGGTACACTTGCCGGTCGTGTGGTTTAGGGTTTAGAGAGTCTTAGTTTTATAAATTTAAAACTTAGAGAGTCTAGTTTAGGGTTTAATTTAGTTGTTTTTGTTAAACCACTTTTCAGCACATCAGATACAGTCCTAAGTAGCCGGGTTATAGTATTAATAGTAGTTTAACTGAAGAGGGGTTCAAAGAGTCTGGACCCCCGCCATCCAATACCGTTAAGTATTGAAGGAGGTCCTACTAAATTTGACCCAGGTCCCTTGCAGGATCTCTAAACGCTGAACAACGGCAAGACTCTTACCAAACCGTTCCCTTAACCTCCGACCAGGTAGCCAACATACCTCCATATAGACCGTGGAGATATGAATGGTGAAAATATTTTATTTTATATAGACAGTAAAATAATGCCAAGACACCACGGACAAACGATAAGGAAGAATCACCTTCAACATAAGAAACTAGTTATTAAAGTCATTAATACATAACCAATTAAAAAGTGCGAAAAGATTAAAAATAAAAAGTATTACACTAGACACTTTGTCTTCACCAAGTGATGAAAGAGACTTAGGCAAACATGGCCTTGATTGTCAAGAACTCTTACGATCATTCTTGGATCCCGAGACGACTCACACACTCTATGATGGACAATGGATGATGGTGGTGGATGATGGTGTTATGGTGGTGGTGGGTGGTGGGTGAAGTGTGAGAGAGGTGGTGTGCCAAGGGATGGTTTGAGCTTGAGCCAAGCACTCCTATTTATAGGCTGAACAGAAGCTCGGGCACGGCCCCATGTCCAGTGGGCACGGCCCCGTGTCCACATCCTTCTCTTTCTTCATTAATTGCTCTTGTATTTATTAGTTGACCACGCCCCCGTGTCCGCTGAGCACGACCCCGTGTGCAGAAGCATATCTGTACTATGAAGATTTGCCTAGATTCTGCGAATCTTATAGTTGACCACGGCCCCGTGCCCGCTGAGCACGGCCCCGTGGTGGGCAATAGAAGCTTCTACCATTTTGTCTTTTCTGCTGACACTTGGGCATGCCCCCGTGCTGGCTGAGCACGGGGCGTGTTCAGTCTTCTGTCTTCTTGTTTTGCTTGGGAAGATGCTATCGTGGGGTCGGGCATGTCACGTTTGTTCCTTTTCTTGTATTTATGTTAGATTTTGCTGTCTTTTTGCTTCTTTTGTTAATTTGAGCTCATTTAGTCCTGCAAATACAAAAGGAAGACAACAGCACACTTTTTCTAACATTAGTACTAAAAAAGGGTTAGTTTTATGCCACAATTGATGTAATTTATATGTTGTATTTTGCACACATCAGAAGGGGTGATCAGATTCGGCAAGAAAGGAAAGCTCGCGCCTCGATATGTTGGACCCTTTAAAATTCTGGATGGAATTGGCAAAGTGGCCTACAGACTCGAACTACCGGAGGAACTTAGCAACGTCCACCCGACTTTCCACGTCTCGAACCTCAGAAAGTGTCTAGCTGAGCAAGATTTACAAGTACCATTTAAGGATCTACAAGTGGATGAAACATTACACTTCGTGGAAAAGCCTGTCGAGATCATGGATCGAGAAACCAAGCAGCTCCGACACTCATGCATTCCCATTGTAAAGGTTCGTTGGGAAGGCAAACGTGGCGCCGAGTTCACCTGGGAACTCGAAAGTGAGATGAAGGCTAAGTATCCATAGCTATTCGTTATACATGCGCCTTAATTTCGGGACGAAATTTCCTAAAGTAGGGGAGGCTGTAACAACCCGACTTTTGGAAAGTCAAAGGAAGAAAAGATTGCTAAATGCAATCTGTCACTCCTTACTTAATCATTGATTGTACTCCTTGACTTGTAATCGATATTTTAATTTATGATAACTTAGTTGTATTATGTGGAGTTATAATGCAGTAATCGCTAATCGACTTATCGCTATCTCATCGCTATCGCATCGCAACACGAATTACAGGTTATGGATATTGTTTACGTGTGTGTGTCTTTATGTGTTACTTGTGCATGTTCATATTGTTTGAGGCGATTATTCGCAAACGCAATCGCAACTCTATCGCAACGCAATCACATCGCAGACTTGAATGATAAGTTTTACTTTTATGGTAGTTAGTAGTTATGTTATTTGTAACACCTCGCAAAATCATGACCAATAAAGTGAAGACACGTGTCATAAACCCTAAACAAGTAAGAAGTTGATTTAGAGGGACTAAAGTTGTCAAAAAGAGAAAAGACGTATGTGAAAGGACTAAAAGTGTCAATATGTGAAAGGACTTATATGGTGTTCATATTCTTAAAACGATTAAATTATTGGGCGTGAGAAGCCATTCGTGAAAAACAAGTTAAACTTGTAATACGAAGGGGTTAAATGTGTCAACATTTTAATTCTTACCTCTGAGTGACCTTTTAACGATCCCGGAGCTTCGTAATGTCCAATTATATATCCAAGAATGCTAGATGATAATTATATGTGGTTTCGATATCATTATTTAAAAATTATGCAAGATTTCAAGGAAAAAGGATTAAAATCGTCAACGAGAGAAAATAGTACCTTTCGGGTGATCCCGTAACTATTTAGAAGCCTAACAATGTTTGTATAAGTTCCAAGACACTTAAAAATCAAGTTTGGGGATCAAAAGTGCAATAAACGAAAGTTATTTGGAGTTAATAAGGACCAGGGACTGAAAATGCAATTTTTGAAACATGTTAACCGGAAATAGGAAGTGTCGCGGGCCGCGTAGGCCATCCATAAACATCTTCGCGGGCCGTGAGAGAGGTGCCAGCGACAAATTTCTGGACAGCTGCATGTTGCAGCTCTTAAACCGCCATTGCATGCCATTTTCACAATACCAAGGCCTTGTTGATGGTTTTTACTGACACAATAACACCTGTGATCATCTGGTAACTCTCTATCAGCTGGAATGATCTCCAAGACCCTCAATTCTCTATAAATAGGTCCCTTGTTTGCACCATTAAACTTCCACATTCAAGTTTCTTTCTCTAACTTCTTCTCTGGAGCTTCCTGGATCTAAAGGAGCCTCCTCTAAGTTCAAACTTCGTACTAGGACCTTGTGTAAGTGTTCTTAGCTTCTATAGTTCGGTTTTTAGATGTTTAAAGACCGAAAGTCAAAGTTGTAGTAAATACGCTTTGACCTTTAGTTTAAAATTTATCGGTCCAGCCATTATTCGAAACAAAAGTGCTACGTGATCGTAATTAGTTAGGTGATAATCCCTCAAAAGGGCACCTCCTAATTACCACATTTACTTAGTTAATTGTCGGGTCAAAGTATTAACATAAAAAGTCAAACGGGTCAGTTTTTAAATAAATTCATATCTGATAATGTAGAAGCTATAAAATATGTTTTGTCACTTTAATAACTTGGTAAATATTATTAGAACATGTCTACACATGTTTGACCTGACAATTCTGAGTTTAGGCTCGGTTCGCAACCGAAAGTCGCAAAAGTTGACTTTTTCTTTGACTTTCAGTTCTGGCCCAAATTAGCTTAGTTTTTTTATACCTTAAGGTTCCTTTGTGACCATATGATATAGTAGTATAACCCTCTGAGGTTATATTACATTTTCCCTTAGTAATCTGAGTTTATTTACTTGTTTCCACTATTGTGCTTAACTTTGACCATAATGCCCCTATGGTCTAAAAACGAGATTTTTGAATATGTAAGCATGCAAATAACTTTGTTACTAATATATAAACATGTCTAAATTATTTTGACATTATTTTCTGGTCTCAAACTAATGTTATGCAAGATATCGTAAAATTTAACTTTTATAAATTTAAATTGCGCTTTTATGCATAAATCATGTTTAAACCCAAATTTTGGCACCAAACTCATTACCTACTGTTATGATATTATTTTTAGGGATTTTTGGAATGTTGGGTCAGATTATATACTGACCATAACTTAGAGTTCTTGTATAAATTCTATAATGGACGATTATGCCCTTTTTGTTAATAAAATGTGATTTACATATAATTAACATGTCAAACCTTTTCCTACTAATTTAATATGTAAAATAAAATATTTTAACCATACAAGGCTGGTCAAAATCTCAGAATCACATAAACACCGCAAATATCGTCAATTATCGATTTTTACGCTAATTAGGTGCATAGTATGGTTTAAAACCATATTTAGCAGCCAAGACTTGTTACCTACTGAAATTATAAATAATTTTTAATGTTTTTACAGTAGGTATAAGTCATGAACTCAGACTTTCAATTTTGTCCCTAAAAGCATATGTGAAATGACCAAAATACCCTTTCGGGGCATAGTTTGGTCATAAATGGTAAACCACACATATGTATGATATCCTACTGTTATAACATCATAAAATAAATATTTTTATAGAATGTTTTAGATCAGAACATCAGTTTACTTTAAAACCTCTTTTATAAATCGTAAAATGACCAAAATGCCCTTACGGGACTTAATTGGGTTTTAAAATCATTTTGGGCATGTTTGCTGATATCCTACTGATATCACAATATATTTTAAGCATAATAACTTTTGGAACTTGTATATGACTCATCTGGTTACCCGTTTATACTTACACGCGTAAGGTGCGGTTTATGTGACTAGTTTACATAAACTAGCCAAAACGGGTCAAATCTTATCATTTAAACTTCAAAATCCAGAATGTATTTAGTTTACCCATTTTATACAAGCCTCCATACTTGTTGGGTCTAAATTACATTCCAATCCGATCATCGCTTAATCTAGTGTTTCGTACCGTAAACCTTTCTTTAAACTAACTGGTCTAAGTTTACAACTTAAATAAGACCCGTTAGTAATCTAATAGGTTA
The DNA here is from genome assembly GCA_030545235.1 of Helianthus tuberosus. Taxonomy (NCBI): domain Eukaryota; kingdom Viridiplantae; phylum Streptophyta; class Magnoliopsida; order Asterales; family Asteraceae; genus Helianthus; species Helianthus tuberosus. The sequence goes on from CM060375.1 coordinate 151,055,738, forward strand.
ATAAAACCTTCGTTCCAGATTAGAAGCCCCGGTAAAAGCTATTTGCACTTGTTTGAGTAGATTATACGGCTGAGTATACAAAACTTGCATTTTAAGCTCAGGTAAATACTTTTAACTTATTTTCCCTTATACGGGCTTGGGATACGGTAAAATATTACCGTTTGGTCAGGTGTAAAAATAATTTAGTCGAATATGGTTAAATGGCATAATTCCGTTTTAATCAGCGTTTCTTGATAACAATAAACATTGGGGGTTAACGACCGTGTCCTGGATATCCTTGGCTCATTTAAATTGAAAATGGCCACGACTTAAGCACGGGGTGTAGGCATACACCTGACAGTTGCGTATGTAGAAGATGTACTCACTTGTTGGGGTAACCCGCCGTGGGATTATATTAGTGGTGTGTTGGTTAATCTTGTCCATGCGTTTATCCCAGGCCCTAAATGTATGACAAACATATGAATCTGATACAAGATTATCGTTATATAATTTTCCCAAGTTATAAAAGAATATTTGTGCCTTGTGCATTTAAATCAATTTTCATAAATGCTTTCAAAAGAGTCGGTTAAATATATTTACCAGTGTAAACTGACGTATTTTCAAAAAGGCTAAATGGCAGGTACAACTTGTAATTGGCTGGGAGCTTCTGGGCGTAATTAGTGAATCTTGCAGGTTCGTATGCCTTAATTCTGTTGAACAAGTTTTTGTATTATATTTTGCTCCGCTTGTGGATCCCTTGTTACAACCGTCTGTAAATTATTTTATTCGTACTTTACACTTTCGGTTTATAATAGTAATTTCTACCCAGACTACCGTTGTGCAATAAACTGACATTATTGGTGTAACTAATGTGTAATACTATCGCATCGCTTACTCGCACCACATCGCAATGCTCAACGCTCGAAAAAAAAAGTCGGAACTCAACTCGCAGGAGTCCTCCGATCGAAGGACCATCCGATCGGAAGGCCCTCCGATCCGTCACCCTGCACCACCTCTTCACCTCCCCTTGCCTATAAATAGCACCTGTCACATCAGCAATCATTGATGTGACAGCTTCTCCTCTGACCAGCACGTCCCAGCCCTATTTTCTCTCGATTCCTCGCGATTCTTGTAAGTTTTCCCCTCAAATTTTGTACTTCTATCATCTATACACAATTCTTCATCATTTTCACCATCAAATCTTAACTTTCCACCATGAAGTCTATGGATTTGAGGTGTTTTAAGATGATGTCATCATGGGTTCTCAAGAACACCAAAGTATGACTTCAATCCACCAAGAACAACTCGGATCTAAGTGATTTCTACAGTGTTTAAACACTAATTTCGCCTAAATCTAAACATTTCTAAACTGGTTTAAACTTCTTTCAACTCTTTAACACTCTTTTACTCAAAATCAATAGAATTAGAGCTCGTTCAGGCCTTTTTATTCGTTCTATAGTGAAGGGTTGGACTGATCTTAGATTCCTATCAAAGAGACAACCGATTAACGGGTTGAACATGAACAACCGTCAAGAACTGTTGACTGATCAAACGGGGTGATTCCCATTCGATCGAATGACTGGGACTTGGTGGAGGTTCCGTTGTTTGACACGTTGTCCTGCCGTCTCGGGATAACCGCAAAACTTTCCAAACTTAACAAGTTCTTACAAGTTTCAAAACGAACAGGTTGTTGAATGGACCACTGTCCGATCGGATTGCCATCTGATCGAACGACGATCCGATCGGATGACTTACGACGTTCAATGCTTGTGATATTTTCCAACACTTAGACATTTTTCACAAAATTCCAAAAGAAGTTAGTTTCCAACGAATCACCATCCGATTGGACGGCCATCCGTTCGGATGACCATCCGGCCGGATGACCTGATTGGTAGAAACACTTCTTGTTTTTATAAAATGCTACAACGAAAACTTCAACGTCCAACCATACACAAACACATCCATCCCAAACGAATGACAGTCTGACCGAATGGCCATCCGTCCGGATTGTCATCCGATCGAATGACCATCTGTCGTTCTGTTCACTCGCACTGTTTTTACGCACCGATCAACGCTTATACTATCGTACTGTGTTCAGGCTAGTCTCTCAGCGCTCCCTTCAATCCAAGAGAGTGTTTATTTACTAAACACAATCTGTGAGTATACTCGATCCCTTTTTGCTTAAAGCACTTTTGGGTGTTACATACATTATTTATATCAAATCACATCGATCACACGACGCAAACACTTTTATACGCTAACCGCTCTTGCATGTTATACGTGTTACTCGATGAATGCTTGTATGTTATGTTTACACAGTGATTGTTTCCTGACACCTTAGCAACGAAAGTAATATAGTTTGGACTCAGCACCTGTCGTGGACGGGGGTTGCTAAGGGTATTTCTTCACGTATCGCAGTGGTGATATGTGTTGCGCACTCTATAACTCGCAGTCACGTCTGCGCATATTTCATTGTCGATAACCTACTTGCTTCACATTATACATGTTACATGCTGGTTATGCGTATTCTCGCTTTCGCTACTGTTATACTACTAAACTCGTATGCTCACCTTTACACTATGTGTATTGACTTTTATTTTAACGTATGTGACAGGTGTTTAGGATGCTTGCTATGCTATGCCTTGATTTTGTGGAATCAAGCTAGGGAGTCTAGAAACATACAATTAATATTATGAGTTGTCGGAACAGTTTTATATGTCTTTGAGAACAATTTTTCTGTATTAACTATGTTACTTTATATGTTATGGTATGGGACGTAATGATTAAATATTTGGTAACTATAGTTGTTATGGAACCTCCTGGACAATCTGTTTCGCTCAGTGTCTCACCTCGATGTTTCCGCCACCGGTTGGGGTGTGACACATACCGCTGACTAACACTTGACAAATATTGTGCCACCACAAAAGCTGAACACTCTCTAACGTAACAAACAGTGAGACGAAAACCCAGGGGTGCAGGATAGAAGGGCCGGGAGGGGGGCAGGGGCGTCCGACCCCCCGAACTTTTAGCTCAGTAGTGTCCGGTATGTAGTTTTCGTATATAATTTTTTAGGTATATACGTTTCCAACCCCCGGTTTTATAATTTGTTTTCGTATATACGTTTTCGAACCCCGGTCGAAAATCTCAAACTCCGCCACTGCACGGGTAGGCTCAAGATAGAACCTGACACCTCTGTAAGAAGGCTAGGCTCTATCAGTCATTGACTAACCCCCCAAAATGACATAAATGGGGATTGAACTTGGGTATGGAGAACCCAAATATCTCTACCACTAGGCCACAAGTGCTGGATGTTTAATCTGATTATATATATTGTATGATTTAATATACAACTGGATTACTCCTCCGCACGTTGCGGCGGTACGTTACCGCGATCATTCGGTGGGTATTGGTTCAATTTGTTACAGTACATATACGATACATGCATTCAGTATAAAAATCAACACGTGTTTTACGTTGACCATAAACAATAAAAACAAACATGGGTACTGGCACCGATAATCGAATGGACGCGATGGTTTAGATGGTCAAGGTACTGGTACCAATATTCAAACAATATATAAAACATATATATAAATTATATCTATTCTCAAAGAAAGCTAATAATAAAATACTATTAATTTAGTTACCATTCATGAAGAATTCCTATATATATATATATATATATATATTCTCAAAGAAAGCTAATAATAAAATACTATATATCTATTCTCAAAGAAAGCTAATAATAAAAAATAAAATACTATTAAATTAGTTACTATTCATGAAGAATTTCTATTCATATAGATAATGATAATAATAATTTTCATATTTATTTATTAATTTAATATAATACAATTAGCAACTCTTGTTAGTTGTGACTTATGGTTTTATTTATTTATTTTTTCTTTGTCTTTTTTGTCTTTTGTATATTTTTACAGTTTTACCACTTAAACTTCAGCATTAACACTTACAAACTCTTAACTTTCTATAAATTTTATATTTGAGTTTTACTTGTTTTTTATGTACATGTGTCTATAAATTCAAGTTAATTTACGTTTCTACGTTTTTTTTTTTTTTTTTGAAATAAGTCGGGTCAAATGTAATATGTTTTCGTGCTTATTTTTATGGACGCTGACGTATAATTTTACGAAACACCGCGGCTAACACGCGAGATAATTTACTAGTTAATTCACATTTACAATTTTTTTTGCCGAAATGTACAAATATCATTTGTACTACATTACACGAGTTTCTCAAAGCCGGAAAGAAAAAGAGAATAGGTTCCTATGTTTAACCATAAACATGTCAAATAATGAACATATTCAGATTTTATAGAAAAAATATGCCTTGTATGTACACCATTGGTTTTCAAACATGGATTTTCTAAGAGCATAACTGGAAGCCATATATGGACAGTCATAGGCTCAAATATTCCAAGCCGTATATGGACACTCAAAGGCTCAAATATTCCAATACTATCCATTCAAGCATTTATTGACCATGAATGTCATAAGACGTGAAAACCATTTTGGGCTAATATATTTCGAGAATACAAATTCCAACAACGTAAATGCAACTTATGCTTTAGACTGCGGGGAGTGAAGGGGCTTGGGTCAGGGCTTTGTTCGACATGTGGCGATTGTGGGCTCCATCGGACCATTCCAAAAAAAGTGGGGTGTGAAAACGGCGTGGCTTAGCGGCGTTGGGCTGGCATGTTGGATGTCTTTTTTTTTTTTTTATATAAACTTGAGATTTATAAAATAAAATACAAACTTATATTATTTTAAAAAATTACATAAGATCCTAATTTAAAAAAAAAAATACTTATTAAATCCAAAAAATAAAAAAAGTAGTTAATAATTCCTAAAAAAATTACAAAGTTCTATAAATATTAAAGTGGGGAACCCACTTAAATTCTGGATTCGCGTCGTGCCTCCACTCAATCTTCACGATCTCCATTTGATCGTCGTGGCTTAGGTCCCCCGCAGGGACACGATCTTTAAACCGATCCAGTTTCGGTTTTAGTTCGCGCCACTTGTGTTGGCAGACGTTTATATTGTGGAGATTGTTACCAACGTTGTTGGTATTGTTGGAACGCTTGTCCCCAGTACGCGGTTTAACTGCGTTGTAACGTACAATGTGTGTCGACGATCGAAGTGAGTAGCGCGATCCTTCTCCTCCGTCCAGTGCACCATTTTTGGTTTTGTTGTTTGGTTGAAATAAATTCAAATTTTTGTGTGAGATTGGTTGAAGAATTTTGTAAAAATTTGATGTTGTGGGGAGTATTTATAGGTAAAAAATTTTAAGTTTTTTTGAAAAAAAATTTGATTTTTACCATTAAACCGCCATGCCAAACAACTATGGCTAACGGTAAAAATTGAAGGTCCAATCCTGGCTAGCCAGCTCAACCCCCCCCCCCCCCCACGCCAGGCTTCATAGCGATGCTGGCTGGGCAACGCTATGAGCAATGCTGGCACGGAGTGGGTTAGCCAATGTTGTCTTGCTTCCCCCGCCCAACCAACGCCACCACTCCCCGCAGTCTTAGGGGGAAGAGGCACTCCACAGGTAGGAAATCAAGGGTTTGAACTAGTGTTATAACACTGTCGTCACCCCTTAGGGTAAGCAAGACGGGTTAGTTAAACTAATAGCTTTACTAGTGCAAGGGTTAAGTTTGTTTGAGGAGGTTGTAGAACTTAGATGTTGGGTTTTGATTGGTTAGAGCATCTAACTTTTTTTAATTAAAAAAAATAGTTATGCCATGCAGGTGTTGTAGCGTTTAATAATTGGTATTTTGAGCCAAATTTGATATGGTGGGTTTGGTTGGTTGGGGCTTGGGTTCATACACTTGAGTGCCCCTTCCTCCCTTAGGATGTACTTCAACGTCTGAGGTATTAACGGTGACAAGACATGTTAACCAGTATTGTACATTCACCCCCTTTGTGTTAAGGGGTATTAAAGGGGTTATGTGTTAATATGTTAACGGGATGTTAAAGAGATTGAATGATATGACACCTAGGTACAGTGGCAGAGCTATCCCAAAAATTTAAGGTTATCCTAAAAAAATTTGGGATTAAGGGTATCCTAAAAAATTTTACACTATATAGATGGAGTTGAATAATATTTTTACACTATGAAGACTACCCCTTCTTGTATATTGCCTCCGCCCCTCCCTAGATAGAGTTTAGAAGAATTAAAGTATATCCAAAATCCTTATATCACAACATCAAGTAAACACAACATTGAAAGTTTCCTAAAGACTGTGGGATAATTCAACATCACAATAAAAACAATTAGTTCTAATACCACCTATTCCAACATCATTAGGTGATATATATATATAGGGGATAAATCATGAGAAAACCAAAAAACTAATAGCTACATGTATAGATTTACACGAATTATGATCAGAGATGATATAATAAAAGGATATCATAACATAGAGAGATTAACTTACAGAATGTTTGATAAGATTAGGGTTTGGTTTGATGGAAGAGGTGAAGGTTGTTTTAGATTTGGGGCTCTGCTGCAAGTTTGTGGTATGATGGCAGAGCTGAAGACGAAAGAAGTGTGATACAGAGAGCCTGGTTAAGACAGTAGTGGACACGTGGTACAGAGCAACAACGTGGCAGGGCAGAAAAAAAATACAACTAAAATACCCACATGTACACTTTGTATATGCATAAAACACACTTTAAGCATGAAGTACAACCAACTATTGCACAAATGTGTTTCTAATTTATAATATATAATATATAATATATAATATATACCTTTTTAATATTTTATTGGGGAATTAGCCTGTAATAATCCCAACTAGACCTTATTGGCCATTAATAATCCTACCTCAGAATATTCCCCCCACCAGTCTCACCTTTCATCTATTTTTCCTACAATGGTCCCCCGTTAAAAAAACTTAACGGAGTTAAGCTTTTTTTTCCAAATTACAAACAAATTTTTTAGGGCTTTTGATCGAAACGATGATACGAGTCCATTGATGTAAAACTTACTTCGAAATGGTGCTCCAAGTGACTTGATTTTGGTTAATTGAAAATTTAAACACCCGAATTGAAGCGCCGTTTTCATCGTTTGGAGCACCGTTTCGAGACAAGTTTTACATCAATGGACTCATATCGTTGTTCTAATCGAAAGCCCTAAAAAATCTGTTTGTAATTTGGAAAAAAACTTAACTCCGTTAAGTTTTTTTATTTTAACAGGGGACCATTGTAGGAAAAATAGGTGAAAGGTGGGACTGGTGGGGGAATATTCTGAGGTGGGATTATTAATGGCCAATAAGATCTAGGTGTGATTATTACAAGCCAATTTCTCTATTTTATTATATCAATATATTATTTTTAATATTTACTTTTTACTTTTAACATATTTTCATTTTTCTCCTATTTACTTTTAGCTTTTAACATATTTTTATTTTCTAAAACCATATTTCTTTTATCATTTATTTTTGTTTTTAATAATTATTTTTTTCTTTTTTTAAATCATCTTTACTTTATCAATTAATTTGTTATTTCTTTAATAACTTATGTTCGTTAATTTTTTTTCCTTAAAACTAAAGTACGTAGTTGTGTTTAATTTTTAATCTAGATCAGTATAAGTTTTATTAAAAACGAATTTATATTGAAAATAAAGTTTTTATTTGGTATCATAAAATGATACGATGATAAACTGAACCGATTCTAACGGTTTGACATTCTAAACAACATGCTACATTTTCAAATAACGTTTGTTTAACATTATCATTTGCTCTGTTTCGCCGCAAGGCGCAACGGGAAAAAACCTAGTATATATATATATAGTTAACGAGTGACGATGAATAGTAACTTTATTTCTAAAATAATATATAGCTTTTTATTATATTTTGTTTAATATATTATAATTTTTTATTATTATATTTACTTTTTATAGCACATTTTATTTTATTTTTCCTTTTATAAAACCATATATTTCCTTTACCATTTTTTAATAATTTTTTTTTTCTTTTTTTAAAAAATAAATTAATTCATCAAATAATTAGATATTTTTTTAATAATTTACGTTTATAAGTTATAACTTAAAAAAAACGTAAATACGTAGTCGTGCTTAATTTTTTTACTCGACATTCCGTTATAAGTTTTGTTAAAAACGAAGTTGTATTTAAAATAAAATGTTTTTTTTTTGTATAATAAAACGGTACAATAATAAACTAAACCGTTCTAATGGTTTGACTTTCTAAACAAAATGTTTTATTTTCAAATCACGTTTGTTTTAAATTATTATTTGCCCGGTTTCGCCACAACGCACGACGTAAAAAAAAAAGCTAGTTAACAAATATTATCATAAGATGGAGATTTACATTTCAAACACCAATAGGTGATATTAACATACATTACCATAAGGTAATGATCAAAATTAAATAATGTAAAAATCATATAGGTTTTATGATTATATATAATAAACATTTCCGATGAATAACGGAGACATAGGTTCAGATAAATAATGAACTAAGATGAAGTAAACTTTATCTAGAATCTTAGCTTCAGTTTTACAATAAATCACATATGGATAGTCCGCAAAAATGTTCCTTTTTGGAACAACAAATTTCTTTTAATCATGTCGACTGCGGGTACATATGGATAGTCCGCAAAAATGTTCCTTTTTGGAACAACAAATTTCTTTTAATCATGTCGACTGCGGGTCTTGAACTCGAGACCTCCCTCTTCCAAAGCGTTTTAAGGTTTTACCTATACCAATAAATCACCACTCCATTGGTCACAAGAGTGTTCTTAATTGACTAATACTGGTCAATGCGAGGATAACTCACTCGATAAAGGCTCTTGCCTCTTAGTTGAATATATTGGGTTCAATCCAAGCAAGAAGAAGTCTATGATTTATTTAGTGTAATTTAAGAGTATGTAAGAATTGTTATTTAAAAAAAATGACTAATATCGGAAAGACGTATCTTGTTATTAAATATCCATCACTACACACCGATCAGGCTTAAAAATGTTGTTTTTATTTATTATTTTATGTACCTTACGTCTTCATGAGACATGATCCATTGGTGATTTTCAATAAGCAACCGACAGAATATTTAATAACAAAATTGTCCTAAGATGTTGTTTTAGTGGTAAAAAGGTCTGCTCTCTCTAGTGGAGACGTAGGTTCGATTCTCATTTGTACTATTTTTTAAGGACATCTCGATAGAGGAACGAATTTGGGCTTTAATTACAGGTTTGAACCTGATGGGGCGAGGGTTTACGGATATATAGGTACACTTTATTATTTCAAACAAAAAATTGTTTACACTCTAAGATAGGTACACTTGCTACTCTTGTAACTTTGCAAAAAAAAAAAAAAAAAATTAATTCAAAATTTTATACCATATAAAATCGCCTTGCAAAAAAAATATAAAATCACATGAAATTTTATTGCAAGAAGTTGGTGGGGGAATGTTCGGCTTTGGAGCACCGATTCACATGTGATGTGCAGACAATCCGTACGTAGATGTGGTATTATTAAAGCGTCGTGACTTGATGTTTAATTAACGCCTTCTGATTTATAAAGCATCATTTGGAAGTGATCGAACGGATTAAATCAATTCAGACAAGTATTATAAAAAGTCAAACAAAATATAAAGTGGTTACACTTCATAGTTCGTATTCATTATATTCCTTTTCATAATGGCCGGTGCTCAATTTCGTTATCAAAATTCCGGCCTATTAAGTTAGAACTAAACGATTTAATTAGAACATATTGAACGTGGGTATAGAGCAAATTCTATCTTGTACTGCAAGATTGAAATCAAATTCCCTAATGACCCGTGAGTAACGTGTAAGAATAAGAATCAAATTATTAAGACAAAATTTCATAAATTAACCTCTATATTATACCTAAACTGTACTTCATACATTTTACTATGAAATCGACAAAAACCAATCTTTATGTTCATGTTTGTTAACATTCTATAACATTTACAACTAACGTCGTCCAAAACCTAACACCCCCCCCCCCCCCCCCGAAGCTAAAATGCTAAAAACTAAACCCTCAAAAAACCTAAAAAAAATCTAAATTTTTTTTTAATATTTTTATGTTAAAATCGCTACTTTTAGTAGCAAAAAAAATATTTTTTTTTTTTTAAAGAAAATTTTAAATTTTTTTTTGCTATTAAAAGTAGCGATTTTTTTATAAAAAAATATTAAAAAAAAAATTGTGTGTTTTTTAGCTATTTTTAGGCATTTTTGGTTGTGTTCACATTGGTTCTCGCGGTTCTCGCAATAAAGGATGGTTTCTAACGGATCTTTGTCCTATATATATATATATAGGGAGAAGATCATGCGAGAACCACCTCTTATTGCGAGAACCGCGAGAACCAATGTAAACACAACCAAAAATGCCTAAAAATAGCTAAAAATCACACAAAATTTTTTTTTTTGAATTTTTCAATAATTTTTATAAAAAAATCGCTACTTTTCGAAGAAAAAAAAATTTAAAAATTTTTTTTTTTTGGCTTCTAAAAGTAGCGATTTTAACATAAAAATATTAAAAATTCAAAAAAAAATTTTAGATTTTTTTTAGATTTTTTTAGGTTTTTTGGGGGTTTAGTTTTTAGCATTTTAGCTTGGGGGGGGGGGGGGGTTTAGGTTTTTGGGGGGTGGGGGAGGGGGGGGGGGTTAGGTTTTTTTTAGGTTTTAGTTTTTAGCATTTAGCTTGGGGGGGGGGTTAGGTTTTTTTTGGGGGGGGGGGGGTGGGGGTTAGGTTTTTTTAGCTATTTTAGGTTGTGTTCACATTGGTTCTCGCGGTTCTCACAATAAAGGTGGTTCTCGCATGAGCTCCTCCCTATATATATATATATATAGGTAAAGAGTATGGTACAAATCTCGCTATCGTACATTATGTACGCTACAACAGCAGCCATACACGTGTCCTGATTCAATTTTAACAAATAAGGGTATATCAGACATTCTAATCTAACATTTACGACTGCTAATCATTGAATCCCGTCAATTATGGAGTTCGTTTCCTAACCGTTCCATTCAAGTATTCTTCGTTATTGAATTCGATTGTAGGGTTTTGATTGATTCCACACAGAACGGCCATTTCAGAAACTGATTGATTCGTCATTTAGGTGAGTTTGGGTTTTTTTTTCATTTGAAGTTTTTTTTTATTAGATTTATAATCATGGGTAGAAGTTAAGTGTTATTTGGAATTAATTGTTGTGTTACTATATCGCATGTGTCTTTTTATATATCGCATGTGATGTGTTAAAATAATCCAACTAGTAAAGGAATGGATCTGTTGCATAAATTCGCATGTTTAAATATATTCTTTTCGCACACAATGAAGTTTGATATATAATTTCGCAAGTTTAATTCGATATTTCGCAAACCTTAAAGATTTTTATCAATTGTAGCTTTTGATTTCCCAATCTTTATTAGTAATTATTTTTATTTTTGCACAGTGTGTTTCAATTATTGAAATCAAATAATTCAGTTCAATAATTGATTTCAATAATTCATATCAATAATTTTTTTTTATTATATATTTTGTGTTTTCATTACTATTGAAAACATCCAATTAAAAAATGGCAGATCTACCAACATCCTCTTCTGCTTCTTCTGAACCAAGTATCAAGCAGGTTTTGAGGGAAAGGATTCAGCAACAGATTCAAGAGGATCAAACTTGTCAAGAGATGTTGGAAGCCAACATTTCTCGTGTAACAGAAAACATGAAGAGAAGACAAGAAATTCTGAACTTGTTATCCCAGATGCAAGTGAGTAGTCTTAAAGAAATTGCAGTTATGTTTATGGTGGATTTGGGTGAGAGGGATGAGAAACAGTTGAAAGAGTTGGCTGGTGCAATAAATGTATTAAGATGCTCAATGAAGATGAAAATAGAGTTTCTTTCATCTTTTGAATGAACTGTTTTTTTTTTTTTTTTTTTGGTGTATGTTCCAATAAATTAGCATGTTTTGTCATGTAATGGAATTGTTTTTCGCAAATTTTAATAATTCAATTTGAAACATGCGATTTTCATTCAAAACACATGCGAAATAAGAACACAATTGCAAGTTAAGAAACACCAATATATATTCGAAATTAATAAGAGAACTAAAGCAGTTGAAACAGTTGAAACAGTTGAAATATGTAACATAAGTACATCATCAAATGAACTTTAATTGTCCCTGTCAAAATATGTTTTCATCCTTTCTGGGATTATATTATCCAGATCTTTCATATACCTCTCTTTGTCTTTCCTTTTGTCGAAATCATTGGCCATTTTAATTATTTTTAGACGATGCATGTTGTGTTCTGATAGAATGATTTTGCTGAGATATCTTGTCCTTAGGAGATGAAGTTGTACTTTCTGTCTGTTGTTTACTTCATCTTCATTCACAAATCCTGTCACCCATGGTTTTTGGTCTCCCTTGTAGGTTTCCATGTGACGCATCGTAAACACTCCACAGTCTACGCCGTTATTCTTCGTCCTCCAAACCATTTGCTTTCTTTCTATCACTGAGGTTGCAAGTTGTTCTATAGCCGGTGTTGGTTTTAAAGCATCTTTTAGGTATAAAACCAATACCCTTCTCTGTAACATTTTAACATTGTGTTAGTAGCTTTTACATAAAATATAACATGTATAAGTATAGGGTTTTGTATTACCAGTGTGTCTGGTAGCCCTTTGTATCTATCATTGAATTCTTGTTCAGCTGCTGAATTGTCAATCAGATCAATTTTGCCGGATTTCAAGTTGAAGCACAAGACATAGAAGTGGTCACCTTGAAGTACCGGAATAAAGACCAGGTCAACCGATTCAAGTTTTTTTTACCTCATATCTATTTAACATGTCTTCAAAATTCGAGGCAAATATTCTGAGTCGTTGGTTGTCTGTGTATTTCTCCTCGTCGTAAAAGATATTCGGCTGTATGTTATGTAATTAGAATCAAAGTTATGCAAACAATGGATTCACATGCGAATTGTATTTATACCACATGCGAAATTCACAAGATTATGAGAAATGTTTAGAAAGGCAAACATTTGATCTTTTCACATGCGAATAGTATATACAACACATGCGATATTTTACAAACAGTATGAAAATGTTTCAAAAGCAAAAATTCTGCCATAATACATGCGATTTAGATATAACTAGTTTGCGAAATCATTTATTATGCATTTATGTTTTAAAATTTCAAATGACAAAATGTATATGAAAACATACCATCATTGTGGAATACAAGAAAAATCTGTGTGGTGATGATTTTCTATCCCTTTTCTTCTCTTCAAGGTTTAGAATATCTACAAATGCATCTAATCCGTTCGATGCTACGTATTGTCCCCTGAAGAAGCTTTCAAACACAGCTTTGAATGTTGCAACCTTAGTTTTGGATCGGTAAAACTCTTCTCTGCCAGGCATAAAATAAATAATTAGTTTTTGTTTTGTGTATATTTTTATTAGATGTTTTGTTTGTTGATATTTTGTTTTTCTACTTACTGCAAGTCTGCAAAGGTAGCAAATGTGAAGCGGATCACACTTAATTCTTGGGTCAAGAGTGCTTCATGCATGTTCACCACTCTATTGCAGTAAGGTGAACAAAATTTGTCTCCAAGATCTGCACATCTTTTTTCACCTCTTATTTTTGCTTGTTCTATTGTCTTATAAAGTAGTTCGTTTAACCTTTTTGGTATAACTTGTTTTGGAACTTGCTCTGGCTTTGTGGTTTTTCTCCCTCTAGTTAGTTTTTTTCCTTTATCTTCTTGCAATGTTGGTACTATGCTCAAAACCAACTCAACTGAATGCAATTCTTCAGTAGTTACCTGAGGGCATTCAGGTTCCATTTCCTTTTTAATTTCAACGTCCGTATCGAGTTGTTGGGGGTCTTTTTCCGGCACTTCTTCCTGGACTTTTTGTGTAGATTCTGCCAAGTTCACTGTCTCTTCGACAACACTTTCATTTTCACCAGTTTCTGCATGCCAGAGTAATTTAAGATATAAAATAATTTATGATGTTTAATTTTTGTCATAAAGTAAAGGGTTTTTATTACCATTGGCAGTTGTTTGGTAAGCATATACACCCGGTTCCACTGTTTGAATTTTTGCAATAAGGGTGTCTGTGACTCCTCCATCATCTGGTTGCAGTGTACCTATAGATTAAAATTATTTTATTTAATACAGTAGAGTCAAAATCGCAGGTGTATACATGACATCGTGTGCGAAATCAAAGCTAAAATGTTTTTGATAGTATCGCATGTGGGTTTCATAGGTTTCACAAATGTATAATTTTTAGTGAATTTTTACATTATATCGCATGTGTTAATATTGATTTCGCATGTGTTACCTTCTAATGCCATTTGCAGCAAAACACTGGATATTACTTTTTGTGCTTCTTCATCCTCTTTACCTTCTTTGTTTGTAGCAACTTCATGATGAACCTCAGAAGCTGGGTTTTCAGGGTCTTGATGAACAGGAGAGGCTGCAGGTTCATGCTCTTGAACCGGTTCAGGTGGCAGACAGATGGGATTATTCTGAAGCGTTTGATCCCACTCCTTACAAGCATTCATAACCTCAACATCCCAAAAACACTTAGTTTTTGCCTCTGACACTAAGTTGTTCATCTCTTGCTTTTTGACTTTTCTCTTATCGGTTATTATCTCAACCTTCGTTGGCCCTCTTGGTATTCCAAATACCTCAAAAACTGTGTCCGATGTTATTTTTATTTTGTGTTTTCCCAAGTTTAGCTCATCGGAATTCTCGTCAAAGTTTCTTGCTAGCCAATATGCCAATCGTGTCGAAATATGGTTGATGTTGATATCAAGAATAGCTCCAAACCCCATATCCCTAACATCATCTATCTGTTTTTTTGAAAATCTTCTAACAGTATCCATATATGAGTTAGGTTGGCATCTCAGCAGTATTGCTTCATTGCTGTATTTGAAAAACTCTCTATGTTCTGTTTTAGGTTGTTGCCCTTTTTTTGAATGTTTTTTTGTGAGTATCTTTGATTTTCTCTTATCTTCTTTCTTCTCATGTTTTTCTTTTTTGGGGGTGGCTTAACAAATTCATCATCTTCTGAACTTTCTTGAATCACCAATCTCTTTCTATTCTTTTTAATTTTTATCAGAGTTGATATTGGTCCTTCAAAGTCTTCATCAGATTCTATTTCTACAAAATCGCAAGCTATAGTTAAAAACACTTAACAAATCGCATTTGTCAGTTAATCATGCACAACAAGTCATCAATTCGCATGTGTTAGATATCACTTCGCATGTGTTATTTTATCAATTTGCATTTATGAGTTATGATTTCGCATTTGTTTCATAAGCATTACCTAAACAATACAACTAACTTCTCATATAAAATCGCATTTGCATTTATATCAATTCGCAAATCTAATTTAACCTAAAACAAAAAAACTTCTACATACTAGCTTTTTATCATATGAAATCGCAAATGTCATTAAAACCACAACAAAATCCTATATGATATCGCACACCCATCAGTATCATTAAGACAAGTGCATAAAAAATGCAAAACCTAATAAATAAATATACCTGCAATTAACCCTAGCAAAATTGAAGTTGTTATCAATATATAATGTTATAAAACTATATGTTTCAGTTAAAACGTTAATAAACAAACAAAATCGCATTTGATTTTAAAGCCCCTGTATATTACACTTTAAATCGCAAATGTAAATAGATACCTGGATTCATATTCTTCGCTTGTGGTCTGTCGTTGTTTGCTTTGCTTCTTTTCTCAATATTCATGGAATCGTAGTTGAAATCGCAATGGAGAGTAGCAGTGAATCGTAGTTGAAATCGCAATGAGTTGCAGGTAATGTTTTGGAGAAGGAGAATGCTTTTGATTTTTTGGGTTTTACGGTATGATTTTGAGTTTTTGTGTGCTGATAATCAGGGGTTTTGTTCTCACTATGGACGATTCTAACCTTGGCGGTTTCTTTTATTAATTTTAATTTGATTAATTTAATTGTTTAAACACGCGCTTTTAATGAGATGATCGTACGGTTGTTGTTGTAGCGTACATAATGTACGATTAGAGTGTTTGTATGATAACCGGCCTCTATATATATATATATATATATATATATATATATGATCAGAATTTAGAGAAAACGGTGAAAAGTGTGAGAACGGTGAGAACGATTATGGATCGTCCGAACAAAACAATCGATAGACTAGATTGCACGGTGGCGTTTTCGTAAATAACATCAATATTATTAGGTGGGGCGCGCTTCATTAAGGGTAAAAGGGTCTTTTACCTCTCATATTTAAAACGCCATCAAATGATAAAACGACAAACAAAAAAATAAAACGCCATTAAAAACAAAACGCCAAAAATTTAAATTAAAACTCGTTGAATATTACCAGAAGATGAAACAACACAAATAACTGAATTTCAGTTATTAACATTTTTTAAAAGAAATTCCCTCCTAAATTACGCACCAAAAACATAATTATATGAACAAACGTAAAACATAGCTTCCATAATCACTTCAATCTATCCATTTTCTGCAAAAAAAAATAAAAAAAAAATCCTTAACCACAAACGCCAACTTAAACAAAACGCCAAAAATGGCAACAATCGTTTCGTGGGTATACACTCTGGGGATCAGGCGATACGTCCTCCATTTCGACAACAGAAGGAGGGTGTATGTTAAGACGGTCAGGGCAATTCTGAAGATGGAAGAAGAGATACAGAGGCAAATCTTATCCATTGGCATCGCTCTAGACAACGAATGCCATGAAACGCATATGCTTATGAAAGCATTAACCAGCAAATTTGGACCAATCAAACGAGATGTGAAGCCAGAGCCTGTCATGACATCATGGCGTTTTGATGATGAAACAGACATGGTGACGGTTACATACGACAGCGGAGAGCAGGAAGTCTATTGGCTAGAGAACATCATGACAAAGCAGCGACTGGGTTTCATGGAAGAATTGCATAACGCCACTTGTACCAACACAGAAAAAGACCCAAAATTGGAGTTAATGCAAGACATGTTCAGGTGGAGGCTTTAGAATCTTCAGGATCAAGAAGCTGATGAAGGTGAATGTGATGACATGGATGAAGATCAAGATGAAGACTCCGAGGAGGAAGAAGATGACACAAGTGATGGATACAATTCAGATAAAGTACCTTCTGACGAAGGATTTTAATTTTTTTTTTCCTCTTTTTTTTCTTCTATGTAATCTTTTTTTTAAAGATAATTAAATGATATATTTCTTTTTTTATTAGCAAAACGCCAAAATAATACTAAAAATGGTTAACCCCAACAAAACGCCAAAAATAACAAAAAAAATTGTTCCTGCTTAATATTTTATTTACTCCGTTATTGTATTTTGTCATGTTGGTCTGCATAAGGACATTTAAAAAAAAAAGCCAAACTTAGAAGATGGGACGTTTATAACCTATAAAACTGATAAAAGCTGATCAACACAGTAAATACAAAAAACAGTAACTGAAAAGGCAGTTACTTTATTACTATCATTTATTACAATAAAAAGTCCCGCCTAAACTATGCGCCAAAAAACTCTTAAAAGAGAGGGGTCTATACACAATGAAATTAATCACACCCAGAAAAAACACAAAAACGTCATATCCTCTAGAAACCACTCCCTTTAAAACGCCATAGATGTCAAAGCTTTCACTGAAATAGATCCTTTTTTCTGAGGAGGTTAACTCAATAATATTTTGTTGGATGAGATGGACAAATATTCAAGAAAAAGAGACTGATGACAGTGATATGCCATCATGTGAGCTTTGTTCTTGATTATAGGCATGGAAGAAAGGGTTCAACACAATTGTAAAATGCTATTTTGGACTCTATTATTACAAATAGCATCAAGCAACAGTTGATCTTCAATGACATGCCACCAAACAAGAATATCACACTAAAAAACAAGATGCCACTAAGCAGCTTCTTCCGAAAAAGACGGATATTATGTAGGAAAGTTGACATCTAGTTAAAGTATTCAAAAAAGGTTCAAAACACCAAAACAAATTCAAGAAAGATAGAGGCTGATGACAGTGAAGATTCGTAAGAGAAATTAGATTACCATTTTTTATTATTTTTGTTTTCATTTTGTATTGTTTTGATATCAAGTTATATGTGGATGTGTTATCTAATTCTCTATAAATAAAATACATTATTATATAAAACGCCAAAAATTACAAACACCAAAACGCTAGAAGTATGAAAACTGGGAGAACAGCTGCTGTCAAAACACCTTGTAAAGGGTATTAAACGCCAAAAAATTCACTAAATGCCAAAAAAATTGGACTTATTGTAATCTTATGCAAATAATAGTGACTCGTAGTGAATAATTATACAAAACGCCATAAACGCCAAAAAAATTAACCAGAAAACGCTAAAACGCCAAAAAATTACATATGTGACACAAAAAAATTTAATTCAACGCCAAAAACTTTAAAAAATACAATTAACGCCAAAAAAAACTTAGACGCCATAAAATATTATACCGCGTTGGGAAATAAAAAGAAGAATGAAAAGACAAAAAAGCCCCTCCACTCTTCTCTATGTCGCGGGACACGTGCTGGGCCAGGATGCGTTCTCACACTTTTGAGCGTTTTCTCCTGATCCCATTTATATATATATATATACATATATATATATATATATATATATATATATATATATATATAGCATGGTTGTAAAACAAGTTTTCCAAGGCTGAGTACACCCCGAGTAGTCGCTACAAGTTAGGTTGCCGAGGCGACTTTCTATAACTCCGCCTAATTACTCTAAATCTATCAAACGCGGTCAAAGTCGGCCAAAATCGGATCTAGTAGGTCAATTCGGGACGAGTTTGACTTAAAAAATAATAAAACATAATTTATATGACTATCATATTAAATAACATTATTATTTTCACGTATTTTGTAACACCTCGAAAACGAGTTTGGTAATCAAACCACGTTAATACTAAAAGACGGGTAAAGTACCGTTAGTGGTGAAAATTTACCCAGTAAATATTAGGATTTAAGTAAATAAACCTAATATTAATTAAAAGGAGAATAAATGTTTTGAGAAAAGTAAGTTTATAAGAAGCCCGAGTTAACGGGACTTAAAATAAAACGGGTTATAACTCTCGAAACCCACTAAGTAACTAGGAATATCAACCTAGTTAATTATGTGCTTTGAAAACAATAAAGAAAACTTGGTTTATAATCCTTTTGATAACTCTAAAAACTTGAGGGACTAAAAGGGTTAAATGAGAAAATAGTTTTACTTTAATAAAAATCAAAACACCAAGACACACACTCATGTGTGTGTTCTGGTTGTGATTTACACAGGAGCCACAAAGGATTATTGATCAAAACCCTAAATCACAAGAAATTCAGCCAAATCAAGGGAAATCAAGCTAGGAAATTGGGGCTTTTAATAAATTAGTGATTACCAAGCCTAGGGGATCACAAGGTATGTCAAAATTCGTTGTTTGATTCTATTCAAAATTCTGGATGAACAATTATAATCCGAAATTAGTATTGCATGAATGTTGTATGGAAGACATTGAAGTGAAATAGTGTTTAGGAGTAAACCCTAGACAAGTATATATTGAAATCATCCCTAGCTCAAGTAAATTCAGATTTTGTTGATGCTAAATTCATGTATGAGATGTTTTTAGGGTTTTGATTGCTAAAAATTGGTGTTATGATGTCAAGAACATGCTTAAATTGAAAGTTGAATTCAAACAACTCCTGATCAGAATTTACAGCCTACTTGTATTGGCTGTAACCTGAATAAAACGTGACAAAAACATGTGTTTCTTAAGTCTAAAATGTAATTCCAGGAAATATCTTTAAAACCTCACTGGAATCGCATTTTTTTGACGAAAATTGAGCGTTTTATGAATTTTTCCGTATCAAAGGTTCACGCTGCGTTTTCTGGCAGAATTTGCAGCCCATTACGAATGTCATAACTCCATTTAGAAATTGAGTTATGATCTCAAATTCTTACTGTAGATAGTTTTAAGTGACTAAAAGAATCGCCAATTGGAATTTCGTCGATCGGATAAACGAGGAATTTTAAATGAATTTTTCCGTAAGCTGCAGTCAGAAGTGACGAATCTGATTGCAGCTTAGTAAATGAATTTTTACGAATTTTTGGTAAAGAGTTAGATCTTGAAATTTTAACACAAGGTCTAACCCTCCGAGAGGTACGCCACACAAAAAAATCAAAAATTTTGAAGGCTTGTAAACAGGTTAAACATGTCACCAAAAACAACCCATTTTCAGTGATATGAAATGCCTAAATGAAATCGCGGTCTACTTGGTTGTGTGTAAAATTTGATTTCATTAAGAGTTCGGATGAGATATACCTAAGTGAGTTCAGTGAACCAAATGTGCATTTTAATATGTTGATAAGTCAATTGACTTTTAAAAATTCAAACCGACCAATGATTAGATCGAATGATAATTTTGATATGCTCGAATGATAAATTCGACATAAAACCCGTAGGATGGAATAGTCGTAAAAGATTATGACTAATCTAACCGTCTTACGAATTGTGATGATGATAGTTTGACTCTAGACAAGCTAGATGAAGACTTGGGAAAGAAGCGGGTCAAACGGATCGAGTACGCGGAAAAAGGACATAACCGGATGCAAGGTAAGTGAAACTTACACCTTTTATTAAAATAAATGTTCATCCTATAAGTTTCAAATACAATAAGGATAATATTCAAGATATGGTTCCCGACACGAAATAATACGGGTCGGAACTAATATAAATGATAAAAACCATGTTTAATGGTAAAAGAGATAGAACGGTAAATTAGCCATGAAAAGCTAATTATAAAAATGGGTTTTGGACGGTTACTATAAGTAAGCTTAATGAATAAAAAGAGTAAAAAGGGTCAAATGGTAATGTGGATACCATTTGACAAATATCGACTAATAAGCTCTTGTCGAGTTTTATGCTTACGGGAGAAAGCGGCTTATGAATTAGCATTGCTATGAATTAGCAAATTTTCGAGACAAGGTATTAAAACGGGTCAATGTATCGATCCGAGCCAGGTACGTATAATTATGTTGTAGTTAAAAGTGCTAATTTGGTCAATAATTGGTGAGAGTCTTTCGTCGTAAAATAAGAGACTAGAATTGACCAAAAAGCCCTTAACGGACGAACCGGGTAAACGACCGTTAGAGTTTGTTTAGAAACTTGTTTATTGATTTTGAAACCCTTTGATACATATAAAAAGTGTAGGCAAAAACGTTTGCGGGTCAAAGTAGACTAAGAAGTAAATTGTGGTTAAATGCTTAGATAGATACAAATGAATCGGTGAATGTAAACGCCTACGTAAACTCTAGGATGGGAGCGAAAACGTTAAGGTTTGACAAGCCCGGGATGGGTAAAATGATAGTAATTAACTATTTTCTTTTTAGAGCATGTAGTTAAATAATAATGCCAAACGGGTCGAATAATCACCTAAAGGACTTATGATCCAACATTGGATAAATTAGATTTTTATGCAAACCAAGGTGATAAACGGGTCCGCAATTTAATTACTGACGCGTAGGAAAAAGAATCGTGTAAAACGGACATATGGATTAAAAGTTACGGCCAATTGAAGTTTAATTTTTGTTAAAAAAACTTGAGCTGGGCAGAAAACGCAGGTCCAGAAACGGACCTGCTGGAAATTAGTTTCCCCCGAGCCACGCGACGGGATCCGGTAATTCGGGCACGACACGCGACGATTGTCGCGACACGCGACAGAACAAGGGACTCCTCCCGCGTGTCGCTGGAGGCATGAATTGGAAAAAAAATTATTTTATTTTCATTTGTTGATAAAGGGACTTGATAAAACTAGTTATCTTAGTATCAAAACTAACATTGGTGTTGGTTTTGATTACAGGTAAACTTTAGTAAGCTTACGGATGAAGATCAAGCTCGTTGAAGGACCGAACACAATCAAGATACAAGCTTCCGCACGGCGTTTCGTTGTCATTTTAAATGACGAACTTATTTATATTATGTTGTAAACTTTTAAGTTGCAAAAGTTTTAAATTACTCGTATTTTCTACGGATCCTTAATCGTAATTACATGTTTATTTCCGTTATATATACGAAAACCTTTAAAATAATAACAAGGGTGTCACATATTTTGTTAAAAATATTAGTATTTATGTTATTAGACAAATATTTAATTTTCGAAAACTAATTTCTTTATAATTTAACATGTCCGAGTACTCCCCGAGTATTCTCCGCCTATGCCGAGTACTCTCAACTCTCTAGTCGACTGACTAGGGAGCACCAATCAACTTTTGCAACCATGATATATAGTAAAATATTTTAATAGTTTTAGATTTATTTTATAAAAATTCGGATTTTATTATTTTTATAAAGTAAAATATTTTTTTGCAAAATATATATATATATATATATATATATATATTTGCAAAAACATTATTATTTGTTAATAATTATATATTTGTATATATAAAGAATTAGATTTAAATTTATTTTTAAAAATTTTGATTTTAATATTTTTATAAAGTAAATAACAATGACATGATAAATTACTTTTTATATAAAGTATAAGTAAACACAAATTCTTTTAAAATAAAGTTATTGTAACATCCAGAATATTTTTATAATTATATATATTATAACGGATATTTTAAAACTACTCAAACTAAAAAGTATTTTTATGTATATGTAAGTATATGTTTATAAAATCAAAATATTAGACAAATTTATATCGTTAAAAGAAACTAATAAATTAATTTGACGTTTAAAAAATCTTTAATAAACTTCAGTAAACAAATTCTAAATATATAATATGTAGATAATACTAATACAAATGAAATAGGAAATAATAGAATGTCTTAAACTGCATATATATTTTTAATTTTGCATTTGTATTATATACATATTATATATTTAGAATTTGTTTACTGGAGTTTATTAATGATTTTTTTAAACGTCAAATTAATTTAGTAGTTTATTTTATCGATATTAATTTGTCTAACATTTTGTTTTTATAAACACATACTTACATATACATAAAAAAATACCTTTTAGTTTGAGTAGTTTTAAAAGATCCATTATAGTTATAAAAATATTACGGATATTGCAATAACTTTATTTTAAAAGAATTTGTGTTTTATTTATACTTTATATAAAGAGTAATTTATCTTGTCATTATTATTTACTGCAGCCGGTGATGTTCTTGAAGATGATGTTCTTGATTTTCTGGGTTTTGATGATGTTTGAAGATGAACGAGGTCTGGGTTTTGATGATGTTTTGAAGATGATGTTCTTGATTTTCTGGATTTTCTGGGTTTTGATGATGATAAAAAATGATGTTCTTGAAGATGATGTTATTAATTATTGAAATGTTATAATAAATTGACATGGACCAAAATGCCCCTGCACTAAAGGACAAAATAATCAGTTTTCAACTCTCAAAATAGAGAGTTTTTGGATTTTGGACTAAAATGGCAACAAAATGCAAACCACAGGGACCCAGATGTAATAAGTTTGAGATTTGGACTAAAGTGGCAAAACTGGCCAAACCAGAGGGACCAAAATGGCAGTTTACTCTAAAATAAATTTAAAACTAATTTTATATATACATATAAATATATAATTATTAACAAATAATAATGTTTTGAAAAAAAAATATTTTACTATATATATAATAACATTTTTTATGCAAAAATCAACCTTTATGTTATAAATAATCTTTTTTGCACTAATCAGCCTTTATATAATCAAAGACCATAGTACCCACAAATGCAAACAATGTGAGGTAACTTAACTGAGTTTATGGACGACGTTAGTTGTAAAGGTTATAGAACATTACATAACATGAATATAAAGGTTGGGTTTTGCCAATTTCATAGTGAAAGGTATGAAGTGCAGTTTAGATATAACATAAAGGTTGATTTATGAAATTTAGTCAATTATTAATTAATAAGTTTCTGATTCATTGCCAATGAGGTAGTGGTGGAATGGTTAGGAAAGACTTGGTGTTCCTTATGACCCAGGTTCGACTCCCACTCTCCCCATTATTTTCTGCGTCATCCAGGTAAAGGGCGAATACGGGTGGCGCCGGTTCGCCTTGAATAAGATGTGAGGTTTTACCGATTATTCCACTATCGCTGGCGGCCGTCGAGTAGTCGACCTTGATCACAGCGCCTAGTGTCACGGTAGTTTACACGTCGTTTCTTTTCGTTAAGAAAAAAAGGTTTTGGATTCATTTGCGCATTAACTAATCACCTTTTTACTTGGGTGATCATATAAGATAACTTAGAATCTTCTTTTGCATTGATGCTTTGATTTAGTGGTAGAGGAAAAATCTTATGAGTGTTTAAATAGGTGGAGGTTATAAGTTCAATATTGAGGAAGTAACATTTATCCGTCTAAAAAAACTTAGAATCTTCTTTTGCTATTTTTGGACAAATTAACCTTTAGATATTTTTAAATTACAAGATTTAAACACTTCAACTAGTACCACCAAACCAGTATATGTTGCTTGGGGGCAAGATAAACTTAGAATTTGTTTTATAATAATTTAATAAAACTATGTTGCTATACGGTTGAATAAATTATATGACCTATGATCACACATGTCAATTCTTTCAATGAAAACACTACTTGTATAATTCGGAAAAAGGTTTAACGAAGGTTTATTGTCATGCCCAACTTAATAATCTGAATTATAGGTATCATCCAGACTTTAATATTTGCACTTATGTAGATAAACGAGTTGCTTATATTACGTATGGCAACCTAATAAAACCGTAATTTTAATCTTCTAGAGATTCATGAAACATGCAATAAAAGCCCCAAAATAAGAATACAACTTATAATATCTTGAGAGTGAACTGAGTGAACTAATTTTAGTCCTTGATTATTTTTTAAATTAAAAGAGTAAGATTGACATTAAACAAGTATTTTTAATTAAAATCCCTTACTTTCTCATCTCTTAACTCTCTCTTTTTCGCTCTCATTTTTAGTTATTTCTCAATTATTTTAATTATTAGAGATTGAAGTGGTTTAAATTTTGGTAGACCATCATGGATGACGTGCAATGAGGGTATATAATTTTTAATACATACATGTAACTTGTTTGGTTCTAGTTGTTTTTATAATTTTATACAAATCTATGTATATGTGCATACGTATTATGTTTCTTGTTTCGTTTTCATTAATTTCATAATTTTTTATGAATTTACTCGTGTGCATACATAATATACTATACATTGTAAATATATACATATGTAACCATTTCTGAATATAATACACAGATGTATAAAAGTCTGTACACATGTGTATAAACTAACAGTTGTGTACCTTGCATAAACTGATAGTTAACGAGACTGTACACATATGTATAAACAAACGTCTGTGTATATTGTAAAATCTCATAACAGCAAGACTGTACACATGATGTCATCAACAAACACCATGACATAACACATGACAGACTATCGACTATAAACAAATAGAGACGTATTAGAGAGACACTGAGTGAAACCACTGAAAAGAAGAGCAGAAGAGAGCTTTGAAAACCAAGCCCGTGGAGCCTGCTTCAGGCTATAGAGAGCCTTCCGTAGTAGACACACATGATCAGGACGATCATGATCAACAAAGCTAGGATGCTGAGACATGTATACAGTCTCAGTCAAATCTCCATGTAGAAAAGCATTGTTGACATCAACCTGCCGAATAGTCCAGCCTCGAGAAAAAGCAACAGACAATAGTTGCTGGTTTGACCACAGGACTAAAAGTCTCAGTGTAATCAACACCAGCTGTCTGATGAAAGCCCTTAAAAACAAGTCGGGCTTTGTAACGTCTCACTGACCCATTAGGATGACGTTTGATCTTGTACACCCACTTGCAACCAACAATGTTAGTTGCAAGAGGAGACGGAACAAGATCCCATGTCTGATTGGCATGTAAAGCACCAATCTCAGTACGCATAGCATCCCACCACACAGAAAATCTCTGAGGCTGATGAAAAGTAGATGGCTCAGTAGTAGGAGCATCAGTAGTGGGAACAGTAGAAGCATGATGTCACACCCCGACCACGTTAAAACAACAAAACCATGGTGGAAACGTCGGGGAGTGTTGTAACAGAATCATCGTTTCAACAACCATGGTAATTAAAAGTTTCGTTTTATTGATTATTCAAGTAATGTACATTGTCTTAAAACCAAACAAACAAATTAAACATCGTCTACTATCGTTTTTATGTCACTAAGGCCACGTCCAGATCCTAAGTGAACATGCTCCCTAGCAATCATCACGCAACATCACCTGAAACATATGTAAAAATAAAGTCAGCAAAGAAATGCTGGCGAGCACATAGGTTTTATAAGAGTATCGGATTCATGGCTCGTTTGTATGTTGCAGTACCTCGTTAGACTACAAGAGTCAAAAGTACAAACCTTGTTTTGAAAAGTGTATTGCAACATAATTAACCAACTCAAATCAAGATGATTATAGTTTATAAAATCTCGTAGCCATGATTCTTAACCCCAAAACATTTGTTTTAGTAAACCAATTCGTAAAACATCTCGTTAAAAACTCGTTAATAAAACTCGTGTGGTTTATATCATTTCGAAAACCTCGTTGTGTGACATTGTTTCAAATCGTTTCCCAAGTGAACTAAATAATGACATGAAATGTATTATGATAGAAGCACTTATATATAAGATGTACCAGCGACGTATCTACCATGATTCTATCATGCTACACCCGTCCCATTATCTAATCACTACCCAAAACCAATCGTTTGATCAAATTGTTTATTTCATTTAGGTCGTTCCAAATCGTTTAATTCGTCCCAAAATCGTATTCGTTTTAATTGTGAAACTACTGTTGGGTCGCCTCGCTAATAACATTCAAACCTTCGTGACTCGACTACCTCGTTTATCGTATTAACAAACCACCAAAGGGTAAGTTAACAATCATCAGATTCGGTCGTTACCTACATAACCCCCACACATAACCATGGGTGTAGTCTGATAACGGGATTTGTCAGATCCTATGGTACCATAACCTAATACTGGTCGGCTTGATCAATGCTAATGAATGTCATTCGTTATGTAATTACAACCATCGAGTTCGTTCACATTATTGAAATCATTATTAGTTTAATATAAACCATCTTTATCGTTTTTTGAAACCATCGTTTAAATGTCGAAATCGTTTAAATACATATGAATCACCCCAAAACAATTGAAAATAGTAAAATAGGGGAACTATGTACTCACATTGAATGATAGGATATCCTTGATCTAAAGAACTTAGCGAAGCTCAGACAAACCAAGGAAATTCAAGTAGTACCTAGTAATCGGATTACTAGTAAATAAATCAACACCTAAATCGGAAGATCGGATAGAATGAGGTCTTGTAAACCAATGAGTGTGGAACTCATGTGATATGGTTTAACAAAGCCTACATCCTAAATCGGAACTTAGCCTAAGTGCTTTCGACCCGTTACGACCCATTAAGGTAGCTTATGCTACTTTAACGCGTCGTTCGCGTGAAACTATGTTCGGATGGTTATCTATGTGCTATGTCAAGTCTTACATGCCCAATAATACCTAAACATGTTACTAAATCAGATTATATGTCAAAAACATGTTCACATTTGTAAAATATGGATGTATGCTTCAAAAGGGCGTTTTGGTCATTTCTTATGGGCATACAAGCTAATTAACAAAGAACTAACCAATCCTATGTGATCATAAGGTATAACCTCAGTGGTTATTCCCTATGCAACTATTATCACTAATCAAGCTTAGTCGGATCCTAATGATTGACCAAACGGGTCAGGTTCGAAAGTCTAAGCGGTTGTTTAGACCGCTTAACTTACGACCTTAAACAAGCACGAAACTAATAGTGATGAGTTAAACATGTTAAAACATGTTTAACTAGCTTATAAAACTGATTTGGTATCAAAACAATGGGTTTTGATACCCGAAAATAGTTCCGTTGCAAAATGCGTGCTAAAACGCATTTTGACCGAAACTTTGACTCGTCACTACGCCTAGTTAACGTGGTAATCAGTAGGTATAATCACTAAGGATTATAACCATCGTGATTACAATCACGTTGCAAAGTTCAATTGAACTTTGACTTGACCAATTGATGGTCAAAACCGAAAGTCAAACTGTTGGCCAACCTGTTTGACTTTCTGCTTAAACATAAACATAAAGAATAAGCATGAAAGAAGACTTACAATAGGTCTTAGCTATCTTTTCTACAAAGAATAAAGTTCCAAGCAGATTAGAAAGCTCCAAACACTTGAGAGAGAGCTCCCAAATCAGATGTAGAGAAGAGAGGAGAGGAATGAGCAATGAATGAGTGAAATTGCTTGGCTATTTATACTTGTTGGAGGTTCACAAGATCATTACACATGTTTGTATAACCTCCAAGCATTAGATCATAGCCATACAATTGTTAGGAACTGATTAGTAACCATGGTGATCACTTAAACTTGCCCATCACACAAAAGAATTGCCATAACAGCCCCTGAAGTATCAAACAGTTGCTGAAAATCAACTTCTGGTCGCTGAGCACTTCACACGATCCGCGTGAACAATGGGGAGGGGGTCACGCTGTCCGCCTGGGCTCCCCAGTTCAGCATAAGTTTGTAAATTGACAATTCAGGTCCCTGTACTTGGTTTAAGCTCATTTCAGGTCCTTTTGACCCCCGTTAAGCCATTTTCAAGGCTCTACTAGGTCAATAAAGTTTAGAGTACTCAAATTGAGCTTGGAAAACTCTCGGATGTCAGCTCGTTTGGTCGTACGGTCGCGTTGTTCGTTAAATTACGACGAAACTCAAACAGACGCTAAAACGAACCAAATTAAGCGACGAATGGTATTTTTGCATGCCGATCACTAAAATAAAAATATTTTAGTGTGTACAAAAATTTTGGATGTCCAGATGTGGTCAGAACGTAAGATATGCGCGAAAATGCAAACTTACGTCGTTTTTGACGCTTTTAGTCCCTGCAAGATCAAATAAGCATGTTTTCGCACACCGAACCCCTCAAAGCTTATTTCTAAGCTATGTTTAGGTTATATATGGCATGTTTAGCTTATGATAAAGTTCCAGACTCTTCGATACCATACGGATCGGTATAGTTTCGCAGTTTGACACAAATAGTCCCTACGATCGAATAGACTTGTTTTCAACACACCAAACCATCCAAAACTTATTTCTAAGTTATGTGAAGGTTATTTAAGGTATGTTAAGCCTATGTCACTATTATGGAGTGTTTGTCGCATTAAACTGGCTGCGTTTACGCACCAGTTTGCGTATAACTTTCCAGAAAGTGATTTAAAGCTTGAAATCGGAATCGAATCAAATTGTAAAATCATCAAACACAAATAAACACATAATAACACCAAAACACATTTTTTATTGATAGTTAACATTTTTTTTGTATTGTTCATCGATTACAGAGCACAGTTGTCACAATCTCCAGTCCAGTAAGCTGAGCTTCACCGTTCTCGTACCAACAAACAGGTGAACGACATTTTCGACCGTAGAGAGCTTCGAATGGTGCCATTTTAATGCTAGCATGATAACTATTGTTGTAAGAGAACTCAATCAGTGGAAGATGAGAATCCCAATTACCACCAAAGTCTATCACGCATGCTCTAAGCATATCCTCCAAAGTTTGAATCGTTCTCTCAGATTGTCCATCTGTTTAGGGATGATAAGCAGTGCTTAGATTTAGTTAGGTTCCCATAGCAGATTGCATGGTCTTCCAAAAATGAGATGAAAATCGAGCATCACGATTGGAAATGATATCCAAAGGAACACCATGTCGTGATACAATCTCATCAACATAAATCTTTGCAAGTTTATCAGCAGATAGATCCTCGCAAATCGGAATAAAATGAGCTGACTTCGTCAGTCGATCGATAACAACCCAAATAGCATCATGACCCTTAGATGTATGCGGTAATTTAGTGATGAGATCCATAGTAATGTTCTCCCACTTCCAAACCGGTATCTCTGGTTGTACAAGCAAACCAGAAGGTCGTTGATGTTCTGTCTTGACTTTGAGACAAGTCAGGCATTTTGACACATACAAGGCAACATCTTTCTTCATACCAGGCCACCAGATCTTAGTACGAAGATCCTTGTACATTTTTTCAGCACCAGGATGGATAGAATATCGAGACTTGTGAGATTCGTTCATCACTAAAGTGCGAAGATCGTCTTGTTTCGGAATCCACATACGATCCTTGAAGTAGAGCAAACCATCGTCCTTTGCTTCGAGAAGTTGACGTGGTAATTCCTTACCCATCAAATTTTATGAAATACAAAATTGTTGAGCTTGAAGAACACGAGTCTGGAGATTAGATAGAGTTCGAACAGAATGAAGCTTGACTCGCTCCTTTCGACTTAGCGCATCGGCTACGACATTCGCCTTACCAGGATGGTAGCAAATCTCGCAATCGTAGTCGTTTAAGAGTTCAACCCAACGAAGTTGCCTCATGTTGAGCTCTTTCTGATTAAGAATGTGCTGGAGACTTTTGTGGTCTGTGAAAACCACACACTTCGTGCCATAGAGGTACTGTCTCTAGATTTTGAGAGCGAAAACCACAGCTCCTAACTCAAGATCATGAGTTGTGTAGTTCTTCTCGTGAACTTTCAATTGTCTAGATGCATATGCTATAACTTTACCTCGTTGCATAAGAACACAACCAAGGCCTAAGTTGGACGCATCACAGTAGACAACGAAATCATCGTTTCCCTCGGGCAAAGATAAAACAGGAGCATCACAGAGCTTCCGTTTCAGCGTTTGGAACGCTTCTTCTTGTTTGGGTCCCCACTCAAAAGGCTTATTCTTTTGAGTCAAAGCAGTGAGTGGAACCGCAATATTCGAGAAGTTAGAAATGAATCGACGATAATATCCAGCGAGACCAAGGAAAGAACGAATTTCTGTAGGCGTCGTTGGTGTATTCCAATCCTTGATTGCTACAATCTTGGATGGATCCACATGAATACCTTGCTTGTTGACTATATGTCCCAAGAACTGAACTTCTTTAAGCCAAAATTCACACTTAGAGAATTTAGCAAAAAGTTTTTCCTTCTTCAGGAGTTCTAGAGTCAAACGAAGGTGTTGCTCGTGCTCGGCTCGAGACTTTGAATAAATGAGAATATCGTCGATAAACACAATGATGAACTTGTCTAAATAAGGTTTACAGACCCTATTCATTAAGTCCATAAAGATAACTGGGGCATTTGTCAAACCAAAAGGCATGATAGTGAACTCGTAATGCCCATATCTTGTTCGGAAAGCAGTTTTGGGAATATCTTGTTCGAATACACGAAGTTGATGATACCAGAACGCAGGTCGATATTAGAAAAACAGGTAGCACCTTGCAGCTGATCAAAGAGATCATCGATTCGGGGTAGGGGATATCGATTCTTGATGGTAAGCCTGTTAAGCTCACGATAATCGATACACATCCGAAAAGATCCATCTTTCTTTTTCTCAAAGAGGATAGGAGCGCCCCAAGGTGAATAACTCGGACGGATGAATCTTTTATCAGACAACTCTTGAAGCTGTTTCGATAATTCTTGCATCTCAGATGGTGCAAGACGATAAGGTGCTTTCGCAATCGGGTTAGCATTGGGTACAAGGTCAATATGAAACTCGACTTGACGAACTGGAGGTAAACCAGGCAGTTCATCAGGAAACACCTCTGGATAATCCCGAACAATCGGAATATCCTGAATACTCTAGCTCTTGCTTTTTTCCTCGGTGACATGTGCCAGAAAAGCAACATATCCTTTTCGTAAACAACTTCGGGCTTCCGTACACGACATGAGTTTCAATCCACCAGATGGTTTCTCGCCACGAACTTCCAGAACATCGCCAGAAGAAAGAGGAATACGAATGATCTTATCGAAATAAATCACCTCAGCATGATGTTTGGTTAACCAATCCATCCCCACGATAATGTCGAAACTCCCAAGTTGCATCGGTACGAGGTCAATGGGAAAAAGATGGTTATCGAGGTTCAATTGACAACCACGAATAACAGAATCGAGAACAAGGGGTTTACCAGTCGCAACCTCGACAGATAAGGGTTTCCTTAGTTTAGTGCTAGGTATCGCAAGTAAAGGCTCAAATGATAACGAAACAAAACTCCTATCGGCACCAGAATCGAAAAGAACAGATGCAAGTTGATTGTTAACAAGGAACGTACCATTAACAACCTCGTTGTCTGCCCTCGCCTCGTTCTTGTTCAGATTGAATGCTCGTCCACGAGCGGGATTCACATTCGCGTTTGCATTCGGATTGACATTCGCATTTACCAACCTCGGGCAGTTGTTGTGGAAATGACCCATTTCTCCGCAATTGAAACACGAACCAGGTGGGAATCTCGCAATATTCCCTTAAGCTTGTGCTGGAACCTGAGCAGCTTTATTTTGACCAAAACGACAAATGTTGGCCAAATGCCCAAGTCTACCACATATAGCACACTGTTTACAGGCCTGTTGGGCAACATGGTGACCATTACATCGAGCACAGTGAGGTGCGGTACCAGCATATGCTTTCTTTGCAGGAGGTTGAGTCGGTGGGTTCTGAGGGTTCTGTGCTGTAACAACAAAGTTCTGGGAAGCCTTGCGCTTCCTTGACTTTTTAGAAGACTCACCCTGCTTCTTTCCTTTACCCTTTTCCTTGTCAGAATCGGTCGACTTCTTTTTATCACCCTTACGGGTGAGTTTACCCTTCCTGACTTGGGACTCAGTCATGGTAGCCGATAACTCGATCGCGTGACGAATGGTAGTAGGATTAACGCCAGTCACAATATCCTGAATGGAATCGGGTAAACCATCGATATACCTCTCGATTGCTTTCTCCAGTGGGGTAACCATCGTAGGACACAACAAACTAAGCTCCTCAAATTGATCCGTATAAGCACGGTGTTCTCCCACGTCTTGTTTCAGATAGTCAAATTCTCGTTCCAAAGCTCGAATCTCATGACGGGGACAGAACTCTCTCATCATGAGAGCTCGGAGCTCTTCCTAAGTTTGCGCTAACGCCACTTCGGCACCCCTATCACGCATCACTCCGTTCCATCATGTAAGAACTCGCTTCTCAAACACGCTTGAAGAAAACTCAACCTTACGCGCATTCGGACACTGCACATGTCTGAATGAGCTCTCGAACAAACAAGGAGTGCGATCATTTGTTCATTACCACGAACAAACAAATGACACGCAGTGACAAATCAAAGTAAATAGGTCATAATAATGTATTGCTGAAGACATGCTCGCCTATAAGTGAACACTCACCCCAAGAGTTCTCAGGTAAGAGTGACTGGTCTGATATTGCGGATTTGTACGAACACTCCAGCCTTAGACAGAACACTCAGGGTACAGACATTCACTCTTCCAGTTTGCACGTGTTCACATTATTTAGACCCAAACTTTGACGAGATTTTAGAAACTCAGAGGGTTCAAAACCTTACAATCAATCATCCAAGGATAGATGATTAATTTTCAAAGTGGATTTTGTTATTGTGTTCTCGTTATGGTTATCACCTAAGGATAGGTGACGGTATTGTTTTAAAATCTAAACGCAAGATAACTCGCGTTAGGGTCCTAGAAAGTTATAGTCTAGATCAAAGCATTACTAATAACCTAATTCCCTATAACCATTGGCTCTGATACCAACTCTTCTGTCACACCCCGACCACGTTAAAACAACAGAACCGTGGCGGAAACGTCGGGGAGTGTTGTAACAGAATCATCGTTTCAACAACCATGGTAATTAAAAGTTTCGTTTTATTGATTATTCAAGTAATGTACATTGTCTTAAAACCAAACAAACAAATTAATCATCGTCTACTATCGTTTTTATGTCACTAAGGCCACGTCCAGATCCTAAGTGAACATGCTCCCAGCAATCATCACGCAACATCACCTGAAACATATGTAAAAATATGTCTGCAAAGAAATGCTGGCGAGCACATAGGTTTTATAAGAGTATCGGATTCATGGCTCGTTTGTATGTTGCAGTACCTCGTTAGACTACAAGAGTCAAAAGTACAAACCATGTTTCGAAAAGTGTATTGCAACATAATTAACCAACTCAAATCAAGATGATTATAGTTTATAAAATCTCGTAGCCATGATTCTTAACCCCAAAACATTTGTTTTAGTAAACCAATTCGTAAAACATCTCGTTAAAAACTCGTTAATAAAACTCGTGTGGTTTATATCATTTCGAAAACCTCGTTGTGTGACATTGTTTCAAATCGTTTCCCAAGTGAACTAAATAATGACATGAAATGTAATATGATAGAAGCACTTATATATAAGATGTACCAGCGGCGTATCAACCATGATTCTATCATGCTACACCCGTCCCATTATCTAATCACTACCCAAAACTAATTGTTCGTTCAAATCGTTTATTTCGTTTAGGTCTTTCCAAATCGTTTAATTCGTCCTAAAATCGTATTCGTTTTAATTGTGAAACTACTGTTGGGTCGCCTCACTAATAACATTCAAACCTTCGTGACTTGACTACCTCGTTTATCGTATTAACAAACCACCAAAGGGTAAGTTAACAATCATCAGATTCGGTCGTTACCTACATAACCCCCACACATAACCATGGGTGTAGTCTGATAACGGGATTTGTCAGATCCTATGGTACCATAACCTAATACTGGTCGGCTTGATCAATGCTAATGAATGTCATTCGTTATGTAATTACAACCATCGAGTTCGTTCACATTATTGAAATCGTTATTAGTTTAATATAAACCATCTTTATCGTTTTTGAAACCATCGTTTAATTGTCGAAATCGTTTAAATACATATGAATCACCCCAAAACAATTGAAAATAGTAAAATAGGGGAACTATGTACTCACATTGAATGATAGGATATCCTTGATCTAAAGAACTTAGCGAAGCTCAGACAAACCAAGGAAATTCAAGTAGTACCTAGTAATCGGATTACTAGTAAATAAATCAACACCTAAATCGGAAGATCGGATAGAATGAGGTCTTGTAAACCAATGAGTGTGGAACTCATGTGATATGGTTTAACAAAGCCTACATTCTAAATCGGAACTTAGCCTAAGTGCTTTAGACCCGTTACGACCCATTAAGGTAGCTTATGCTACTTTAACGCGTCGTTCGTGTGAAACTATGTTCGGATGGTTATCTATGTGCTATGTCAAGTCTTACATGCCCAATAATACCTAAACATGTTACTAAATCAGATTATATGTCAAAATCATGTTGACATATGTAAAATATGGATTTATGCTTCAAAAGGGCGTTTTGGTCATTTCTTATGGGCATACAAGCTACTTAACAAAGAACTAACCAATCCTATGTGATCATATGGTATAACCTCAGTGGTTATTTCCTATGCAACTATGATCACTAATCAAGCTTAGTCGGATCCTAATGATCGACCAAACGGGTCGGGTTCGAAAGTCTAAGCGGTTGTTTAGACCGCTTAACTTACGACCTTAAACAAGCACTAAACTAATAGTGATGAGTTAAACATGTCAAAACATGTTTAACTAGCTTATAAAACTGATTTGGTATCAAAAAAATGGGTTTTGATACCCGAAAATAGTTCCGTTGCAAAATGCGGGCTAAAACGCATTTTGACCGAAACTTTGACTCGTCACTACGCCTAGTTAACGTGGTAATCAGTAGGTATAATCTCTAACGATTATAACCATCGTGATTACAATCACGTTGCAAAGTTCAATTGAACTTTGACTTGACCAATTGATGGTCAAAACCGAAAGTCAAACTGTTGGCCAACCTGTTTGACTTTCTGCTTAAACATAAACATAAAGAATAAGCATGAAAGAAGACTTACAATAGGTCTTAGCTATCTTTTCTACAAAGAATAAAGTTCCAAGCAGATTAGAAAGCTCCAAACACTTGAGAGAGAGCTCCCAAATCAGATGTAGATAAGAGAGGAGAGGAATGAGCAATGAGCAATGAATGAGTGAAATTGCTTGGCTATTTATACTTGTTGGAGGTTCACAAGATCATTACACATGTTTGTGTAACCTCCAGGCATTAGATCATAGCGATAAATTTGTTAGGAACTGATTAGTAACCTTGGTGATCACTTAAGCTTGCCCATCACACAAAAGAATTGCCATAACAGCCCCTGAAGTATCAAACTGTTGCTGAAAATCAACTTCTGGTCACTGGGCACTTCACACGGCCCTCGTGAACAATGGGGAGGGGGTCACGCGGCCCGCCTGGGCTCCCCAGTTCAGCATAAGTTTGTAAATTGACAATTCAGGTCCCTGTACTTGGTTTAAGCTCATTTCAGGTCCTTTTGACTCCCGTTAAGCCATTTTCACGGCTCTACTAGGTCAATAAAGTTTAGAGGACCCAAAATGTGCTCGGAAAACTCTCAGATGTCGGCTCGTTTGGTCGTACGGTCGCGTTGTTCGTTAAATTACGACGAAACTTAAACGGACTCGAAAACGAACCAAATTAAGCGACGAATGGTATTTTTGCATGCCGATCACTAAAATAAAAATATTTTAGTGTGTAAAAAAATTTTGGATGTCCAGATGTGGTCAGAACGTAAGATATGTGCGAAAATGCAAACTTACGTCGTTTTTGATGCTTTTAGTCCCTGTAAGATCAAATAAGCATGTTTTCGCACACCGAACCCCTCAAAGCTTATTTCTATGCTATGTTTAGGTTATATATGGTATGTTTAGCTTATGATCAAGTTCTGGACTCTTCGATACCATACGGATCGGTATAGTTTCGCAGTTTGACACAAATAGTCCCTACGATCGAATAGACTTGTTTTCAACACACCAAACTGTAGGATCGTTTTCAGACCCGAAAGAGTTGATCAGAAGAGTTTATCTCTATATGAAAGGCAGAAACAAACGTGTAGAGGTCAATTCAACAAGATTTACACTTTAAACTGTTGTATGATTGATTTGAAAGCAATATACAGTCTGACAACACTTCGGCAGCACTTCGTTGCACAAACCGGAAAGTTACAAATGAACTAGACATGAGAGGTATTTATAGATGTTGCTATTTCGTTTGAAAGTGGCATGTGTCACTTCAAATGAAATTACACATGTTAATTTCGTTTGAAGGTGTCACATGTCATGTTCAAACGAAATTACATCAAATACTCATAAAACCTACCCTATTACTCGTACAACGCGTCCTGATCTAACAATTGTAATGTAAGACTCGATACAAGACGAAGTCGACAGACGCATGCACCAACAGATTCCCCCTCGAATGTTGACGAGTCTTTAGTGTCGAGTCTTCGCATCTTCAGTCTTTATCAGTCCTTTCGAACTCTTTGAAGTATCTGACGCTGTAAGCATCCTCAAATCTCTCTTCTCTTTTCACCAGCACTAACACACTCCTTCCTTTAGGTGTCTTCAGACTCCCCCTTTCAATATGCTGGGATCGCAGCCTGGCTTGTTAAAATTACAAAATCCTCAGGTATCGGAACCTGACTCTTTATCATCTATCCAAGATCACCTAGCTCTTATCCTGCACATTCTCTACCCAATAATAAATTTTCTGATGATAACTTGTAAAAACAATCTCACCACCAAATGAACACTTGCAGGAATTATACAATCAAAGAATGATTTTACAACATTAATCTTTGATGAACCACTTGAAAATATATCATTTTTCTTATCAAAACAACACACTCTTCCAAACCATTTGTTCATCTTGTCTAGCACTTGGAATTTTGAAAATCAGTTTTCCAACATCAGTTGTCGAAAATCTATTTGTATTTTTCAAAATTTATGCTAAAACACACTAAAATCTTTTTGGATTTTTAAAAGTAATGAAATGCAGAGAAGAAATATTTACAAACAATATTTTTGTGAGTTTGTGTAAGATGATCATATCAGTTTTTGAAACAAATCACCAATACCGTTAAGCTTTAATCATTTTAAGTTCTAAACGATTCACTTAGATTGTCAGTATACTGATCCACTTAAATTCTCACACAAAGTTCAATTGCTTCGAGATACGAGATTAATGTCTTAGATACTTAAACTTAATTGCGTGTCCCACCTCAGAATATATTCCCGTATCCAGATCCCAATATTCAGTCTTACAGGTGAGTATACCATAGATGATATCTGTAAAGGGTTAATTGCGAAACCGTGAGAGCTCAGGTCAGAACTTCCGTTCAGCAGAGAGATGACGGCTCGACTTTTGGTGTGTCCCCTTTAGAGGATCTTTTTTACAACAGCATTGATTAGCAATTTTATTGTCTCATCATTTTATGCTGAGGGCGGCGCTATATTTTAAGCAAGCAGTAAAGTATTCTCCGGGGACTAGGCCATTGCTTCCGCAAAATCAGAAGTCCCGGGATAATACCCCAGATATCACTGAGTATAAAGACCTAGTATCTTAGAAAGAGGGACCTTTCAAACAAGATTTCGGGGGTTACCCATATATCCGAGAGATGTTTCCCCACGATATAAGCAAGTTTGAAATTAGGTTTATATCTCGTCACAATCTACTAAATGTGTAAAAACCAACTGGCATATCATCAGTGAGACCGTTTATCACCTTTTAACTTTCCATTTCTTTAGCATGCTGTGATCGTCCACTGATGTACTATCATTTCCTCTTCTTTGACACAAAACTCATTTTGAATTTTATCATGTTTTTGAGTTTTTCAAATTTTCAAATGTTTTTGGATTTTCTGAAATTCTTACTCCCCCTAAAATGCAAACACATTTAAAGAAATTTGAAAACAAACTGTACAAACAACGTGACAACTGATATCAAATCGCTTCAAATCGCCATCCACTTGGCATAAACAATCAGAACTCCCCCTCACAACAAACTATTTTCCCATTATGATTTCAAAACACTTAAGTTTGTTTTAATCAAATGGTTTTTACGGAAAATAAGTTTTATTGATTGATTTTAACCATTTGTAGGTTAGGGAATAAACTCATCATATTGTTTTTCAACCACTTGTAGGAAATCAGATACAACTTAATGTCCCTGATTTACCACTTGTAAGAATAGTCCAATCAAGTTTAACCTAATGACCTTGATTAACCTTCAATTAAAAACACAACCTCTTTTTCAATCACATGGCTTACCAACCAATACCACATGTAGGTTGAATTCTCAGAATGCCGATTCCTACTCCTCACTTACCAACCTGGGAGTTTCGGCAAGTCATACTTGTGACTAATTTTCAATTTTTAAACAAAAACATAAGAAAGATACCGATTCCTGCTCCACGATTACCAACTTGGGAGCTCCGACAAGTCCAGGATTTTACTGTTCGTAGTAGGTACCATCCCAGTCACAAACCAGGGATGATACTTTACCTTGTTTCTTCGTTTTCTTCTCGTAAAACTCCTTGACTCCCTTGACCTTCCTGTCAACCATTTTTCCAAAAATGTTATGAACTGTGGAGTTAAAGGCCTTCTCAACATCAAATTCTTTCTTTTCTAAGAAAAATTGGTTTGATATCTCAACTTTACCAATTTTCTTCTTAAAATTTTCAGCCCTAAGTGGTGGAAAATTTACATCATCCACAGTCGGTACTGATTTTTCACTTTTAATCTCAACCTGTGGCTCCTCTGAATTTGTGGAATCAGATTCATCGCCAGAAGATAGCTCCTCTGATTTTGACGAATCAGGATCATTGCTAGAACTACCATCCGATTTCTTAACAACCCATTTCTGGTTGTCAATATTTCCTTTTTTCTTGTAAAATCTGTTTGAACTTTCACCAATTTCAAAAATCGAATTTTTGAAAAGTCTAGATCTATCAATTGGTGGTTCAAACTCAACCTTTTTATCTTTCAAGTTACGAGAAACTCCCTGTTTTGATTTTATTGCCTTGGAACAATCTTTGGCAATATGTCCAACAGTGTTGTATTGGAAACAGGTTCTCGTTTCTTTCATCTGACCAGCAGTCTTCATCTCTTCTTGCTTCTTTGCAAGGAATTCTCTATTTGACTGGTTCCTGAACAGATTTTCTTTTTCTTCCTCAGTAGATGTACCTGAAACGAATATCATTTTTGATTTAAAATCATGAATATAATTTTCATTTTTCTGTTTTTCTGATGGAATAAATCCCAATCCTTTCTTTTTGAAATTACCGTTATGGTTTGGTTTCTTTCGATAACCAGAACCAGAACTGTAACCCTTTTTCTTGTTTTCTCTTTGTTGAACTCTTGAGGTGTATTTTTTTAGGTTTATCATTAAGATTTACATCTTTTATTTCAGAAATATTAATTTCTGTTAGTTTAAAAACCTTTTTGATCATTTCTAGTTTAACACCTCTTATTGGAAATTCCTCATCAGAATATAATTTGTCAGAATCATTCAATGTATATGCAACTTTGAATGTTTCGTCATTCAAATTAGATTTTGATAGAAGAAAATCTTTATTGTAAACTCTTTTGCCCTGTTTGTCGGTTTGACTCAGAATGCTTGACTCAGACTTTGACTCCGAATTAGACTCCGACTTTGACTCCTCAGATTCATCTTTATCCAACACCTGATCGACTACTTTCTTTATTAACTCGGACTCATGATCAGTGTCAGATGACGTAAACATGACATCAATATTATCTGGCAAGTTAACTGTAGACTCCGACTCCCACTGTAAATTTGTTGCCTTTTCGACTCTTTCTGAATTTGAATTTCTCGGAGAATATCCATTTTCAAGCGGGGGTGGACACTTGTTGTAACTGAAACCTTGTTTCTTACCAGATGTCTTTTCTTTGTTATACTTCTTCTTTTCTTTCTTCTTTTCAGAAGTCTTTTCTTCAGAAACTTTTTGTTCTTCAGTTACTTCATCATTTTCAAATGCCTTCATGCCTTCAACAGTTGGATAAATCCTGTCAATGACATAAGAAGTACATGAATAACTTTTTAACAAACGGTTTACTCTTTCAGTTTCAATTCTTTGGGTTTCCAGTTTCTGTTCTAGCACAGCACACTTTTCAATGTAATTGTTCACACTTTTCTGCTTCATCATGAAAGCTCCCTGAAGTGTCTTCATTGCCATTGCTTGTTCTTCACTTGATTGATTATACTGATTCATGGCTTTGTTCAGAACATCATAAGACTCCTTCAACTGATTTATATTGTTAATCAGTTCACTGTTTTTCTTCTTGAAAATCTCACAATTCTCACAAATCGCCGGAATCTTTTTAGCATTAACTTCTTCATCAACTTTGAACTTTGGTACATTCAACTTTTTCCTTATTACTGGAACTGCTTCATCATCACTGCTGACCGGTGTTTTGACCTTTTCCTTTTTCTTTTTAGCTTTATCATCATCACTGTCGCTCTCTTCTATCAGTTTAAAATAAGCTGCCAATCTTCTTGCATGATACTCACGATC
Source organism: Helianthus tuberosus (assembly GCA_030545235.1). Classification (NCBI taxonomy): domain Eukaryota; kingdom Viridiplantae; phylum Streptophyta; class Magnoliopsida; order Asterales; family Asteraceae; genus Helianthus; species Helianthus tuberosus. The sequence goes on from CM060375.1 coordinate 151,097,128, forward strand.
ATCATCACTATCCTCTTCAACTCGAGCAACATACGCTTTGTGATTTGAATCTTTGTTTGGATCATAAACATCCCAATTGAAATTTGCCTAGCTAAAACCTTCAGGCAATTTTGCATCATCTTGGTTTATCAGACATGCTTTGTTATCAGCTGAGATATATTTGTCCCAACTGAAACCTTCCGTTGGCTTTTGATCATCCTGATTCACCATACAAGCTCTCTTTGAAGATTCTTCAATCACTTTTCTTCCATGAGCCACTTGAGGTTCTTGTTATTGTTGAGCAACTTGATGATAGATCGCCTTCCGGTAGTAATCATTGTTGTTATTAAACGGATTTTGAGCTCCACTTGCTTCGCGGTTTTTGCACTCCCTCTTGAAGTGTCCTTTTTCCCTGCAACGAAAACAAGTGACTTTAGAATTATCAAATCCTAAAGTAGAAATATTAGCTTCACGTAAATCATCTCTTCCTGTGATCTGCTTAAATTTCTCAGCTCGTCTCAATACACTTGCCAAACACCACTTTATGTCCATCAGTTCCATCTCTTCAGCATCAATCTGATCGTAATCCTCTTTTGTAAGCATTGGATTCCCGATCCGACCTGCAACAAAACTACCATAAGATTCCAATACAGTTCCCAATAAAGACATATGACTCTTAGCAATTTCTACTGAATAATCCTCATCATTCTCTAGATTCAGTACAATGTTACATTGTAGCTTTTTGCCATTCTTTGTTGTTGAAATGTTCGGATCAAATGATGGATATGATGAAAAACTTGAGTTGCTGTTAGATCCTTTGGATGAACCTTCGGAAGAACTCTTTGCATTGTAAGCAGTCTCTACCTTCGGTGACAAATTTGTGGACTTATCACTGACACCACCTTTGTAATAAAGTCCGATGTCTTGTTCACCGTCAAAATCTTTCATTCTCAAAACCTTTCTCTGCTCCATCTCCTGAGCCTCAATCTTTTCAATGAACTTGCTTAGTGTCAGATTGCTAAACCCTTTCTTGTTCCTCAACATCATAAGATATGTACCCCAAGTCTCATATGGCAAAGCATCAGCTAATTTGTCAATCAACTCTTCATTATCTTTCTCGATGCTCAATCTCCTCATGTTGGCTAGCAAATTGCAGTATCTTTCAATGATTTGTCTTGTACTTTCATGTTTCAACCCACGAAACAGATCAAACTCTTTCTTTAAAAGTGACTTTTTGTTCTTGACCATCTCTTGGATTCCCTGAAACTTTGATTTTAACGCTTTCCAAATCGAATAAGAAGTTCCATTATGTTGCAAGAGTACCAATATGTCTTCTTTCACAGCTTGTTGAAGTAGACTTAGCATCATTTTCTCATCTTTATATTTCTTTCTATTATTGGCACTTAGATCTTTAATTGCTATAACTTCTTCATCATCATTCATCGGTCTAACGTATTTTGTTTCAACACATTCCCAAGCATCTAACTAATTTGCTTGTACCCAATTCTCAAACCGTCCTTCCCAACCTTTGTACTCCTCGATGTTCATGAGTTTAGGCGGTTTTTGCATCGTCCCTGTTTCATTTTCCAACATCGTGTTCTGTGCAAGAGTAATCGGAGTAACCGGGGTAGCGAATGCATTGTAAAATTCCTCGTCCATGTTTCGGATTTTCATAGTTCAAAGTTCAAACGAAATCCCCTTACAAACATAATTGTACTTCAAACGAAATAACCTGTCCAACCAATATACCTAATTTCGTTTGAAACACCTACTCTCTCAAACGAAATTGCTGAATATGTATTCTATGTATGTAACAGGATCACGTGCATTCTGTTGTATGATATTAATGATGCTGTAAAGAATATCACATGCAACAATTTTAATGGCCGACAATATTTAAGACAAAACTCAATTCTATTAGGCCGATGTATATTGATCAGATCAAATCAAGTATATCACATGTAATGATGGGCTGACAAACTTTATATAAATCTTTTGATTGGGCCGATGAATGGATCTGACAATTGTTCACGTGATATGTAGGAACAGGGCTCTGTTTCAAACGAAATGACACTTTACACTCAAACGAATTTCAAACGAAATCCTCAAACGAAATGACTATCTTCAAACGATATTATCCAACTTTCTCAAATGAAATACATGTTTCAAACGATATTAATATGTATTTTCAAATGAAATCAGTCTCAGAGTGCTCTCTCAAATGAAATCAGCCAGCAAATTTCAAACGAAATCAGAATGATGTCATCATTTTGGTCCAAAAATTGTCCAATTGATCAAGTAAATGGTCGAATTTGGTTCTGAAACTATCAAGGGTTTGTTAAACCAACATTACGCACATGATATGTGAAAATCAGCCGTTTTTAACCGTGAAAACTTGTTTAATTTTGAAAGAAGGTGTAGAAAATCAGAATTTGCGGCTGAATTGGTATGAACTCTTCCTCCTGAGCTCTGATACCACTTGTAGGATCGTTTCAGACCCGAACGAGTCAATCAGAAAAGTTTATCTCTATAAGAAAGGCGGAAACAAACGTGTAGAGGTCAATTCAGCAAGATTTACACTTTAAACTGTTGTATGATTGATTTGAAAGCAATATACAGTCTGACAACACTTCGGCAGCACTTCGTTGCACAAACCGGAAAGTTACAAATGAACTAGACATGAGAGGTATTTATAGATGTTGCTATTTCGTTTGAAAGTGGCATGTGTCACTTCAAACGAAATTACACATGTTAATTTCGTTTGAAGGTGCCACATGTCATGTTCAAACGAAATTACATCAAATACTCATAAAACCTACCCTATTACTCGTACAACGTGTCCTGATCTAACAATTGTAATATAAGACTCGATACAAGACGAAGTCGACAGACGCATGCACCAACACAAACCATCCAAAACTTATTTCTAAGTTATGTGAAGGTTATTTAAGGTATGTTAAGCCTATGTCACTATTCCAAAGTGTTTGTCGCATTAAACTGGCTGCATTTACGCACCATTTTGCGTATAACTTTCCAGAAAGTGATTTAAAGCTTGAAATCGGAATCGAATCGAATTGTAAAATCATCAAACACAAATAAACACATAATAACACCAAAATACATTGTTTTATTTATAGTTAACATTGTTTTGTATTGTTCATCGATTACAGAGCACAATTGTCACACATGAAACACAACATGATCTGGAAACTGTCGAGGCTGACGAGTATGATCACGAGAGCGAGTAATCATAGGATGAGAAGGAGGAGGAGAAGAAGCAGAAGAGGAAGAATAAGTAGAAGAAAAAGTAGGAGAAGGAGGAGTAGAAGGAGTAGGAGTAGGAGAAGAAGATGAAGAAGGAGAAGAAATAGAATAAGAAGTAAGAGGAACAAAGAAAATAGGAAGCGAATCTGAAACAGGAGGATAAAAGGGAGATGAGTTACCAGAAATATCAAACACAGCCTCATGAAACACAACATGACGAGATGTGTAAGTCCTACTCATGCAAGGATCAAAACACAAATACCCACTGTGACTAAGAGCATATCCCACAAAAATGCATGGAGTAGATTTGGGTGATAGTTTATCAGGATGAGTATCACCCAAAAACGGATAGCATAAACACCCAAACGTACGAAGAATCGTGTAATCTGGTCAGGAACCAAATAAGACCTCATATGGAGACGAATGATGAAGCACCGGTGTAGGTAACCGGTTAATGAGGAACGACACGGTAGCATAAGAATCATACCAAAACCTCTTTGGTAAGCGTGCATGAACAACAAAGCACGAGCTACCTCAGAAAGATGTCTATTCTTACGCTCAGCCTCCCCATTTTGTTGGGGTGTGTAAGGGTAAGAAATATGATAAGTAATACCAACCTCAGATAGATAACGAGACATAGCACCCTGAATCAATTCGGTGCACCATCACACTGAAGTGGCTTTATAGTGCACGAAAAAAGATTTTCGACAAAAGGTCGAAAATGGCGAAAAGCATCAACAGCCTGAGACCGACATGTCAAGGGATACATCCATGTAAATCTACTGTAATCATCAATGAATGTAATAAAGTAACGATATCAGGTTCTAGACATGACCGGTGCGGGACCCCATATATCACAGTGTAAATATGCAACGTATAACTAGAATGTGAAACACTCGTATGAAAGGGCAAACGACTAGACTTGGAAATACAACAAGAATTACAAACATTATTTCCAGATTTATTTCTCAAAGAAAGAAAAGATAGTCTAGACAAGACAGAATCCGATGGGCGTCCCAAGCGAGAATGCCACGTCTCTCGAGAAGCAGAGAAAGTAGCAGAAATAGAGTAAAGCTGATGTGGACTAGGACGCATGTGGTGGAGGTGCTGTCCCGCGAGAGTCTGAAAAGACAAACCAAAGTGAGAAAATACAACAGTTATAGGATGATCAATCACAAGCTGAGTGATGGATAATAAGTTCTCGGCAAGGCCAAGAACTACTAGTACATGACGAAGTAACAATGTACAACTAGATAAATGAAGATAAGAAAAACCGATATAAGAAATAGAAAGAGTTGTACCATCACCAACAATAACGCGCTCAGTCCCGGTATACGGTATAGCACCAAAAACCATATACGGACTCGAAGTCATATGAGCTGAAGCACCGGAGTCAGGAAGCCATGAGTCAACCTTTTGCCACGCACTCGATAAATCTGCATGAAGACCATAGTGGGACCCGGTGAAAGCCGTCTGTGGTCCAGCCCAACTATGAAAGTGCTCAGGCCATAACCCGTCAACCCATGACTACACGGCCCGGCCTGACCAAGTGGCCCACTAGCACTACTACCAACCATCCCAACATGAGAAACCGGCCCAAATGACCCATGCTGGCCCAATACACTAGATGAGGATCCAAACATACTTGTTGGTCCAACAAAGTATGAAGTAGGGGGGTCCAGAACCCAAAATACCTTGGCTAGGAGCATGGATTGGCCCACAAACAAAATTTGATCCATTAACTTGACCAGATCCATTCACAGGAAAAGGAACATTTCCTGATGAAAACAGTGGTCCACCAAATTCAGCAAAATTCACAGAGAACCTGCCACCACCGGAGTTCCAACGACCACCACATCCAAAACCACTGTTCCGACCACCGTTAAACCTTCCACGACCACCGTTTCCTCTCCAATTTCGACGACCACCATTACCTTGCCCTTGAGACGATGTTGTATAACGAAAATAATAATGACTAGCACGGTGACCTGGTTTTGCACATATCTGACACGCCAGAAGAAATCACTAATTGAGAGGCACTCTGATGAGGTGGAAGTTGAGCATTCATTGCTGCAAGTGTTACTGTTGAAGCCGGCTGTCTCTGTTTCATACGTGCCTCAAATGTAAGCAATTTTGCCCTTAATTGAGAAAAATTCAGTTGACTATCACTGTTTTCAACATTAGTCCCAAAATTCTCATAATCCGGAGACAGTCCTTGAATAATTTGCAACATAAGCATATGATCGGAGATCGGATCTCTGATCGCATTAAGCACATCAACAGTCTCCATAGCTTGATTCAAGTACTCAATTATCAATTTGTTTTCTTGTTTTAGGTTATGAAACCGAGTTCTGTACAGAGACTGTTTCGCAAAAACCTGCTGAAAGAATGCGTCCTCAATTACTTTCCAAAGACTAGACGCAGAGCTTGCATTTCTTGCCAAATGCATCAACGACGGTGATAGTGTAGCTGTAATCAGCGCCATCACATATCCATCAGTTTTCTCCTAAATATCTCTCGCATCAGATCCAGATTCAGGTACAGGATGATTCTGATTGAGAAATTGCAACAAACCGAGTGTCTTTAGAACAAGGATTTGATGTTTCCAGTTCATGAAATTGTTGTCATCTAGCTTTAGAGATAGAAATTTTGTTATATTTGGTACAGAATTGAAGGAGGTAGGAATAGAGACTGATGAGATATCAGATGTAGAAGAAGCAGACATGATTCAAGATAAGAATCGGATCTAGAAATGTGAGAAGAAAAGAGACTGAAATAAAAAAAAAAGATGAAATAGGATGGCCGGAAAAGATAAGGTATCGCCGGAATTTCTTACCGGAAACTATGGAGGTTTACCGAAAAGAAGAGAATCTTCAAGAATCCAGAAACCATAGCTTAGTGTTTTCATGTATCAGACAGAGAGAAAAGAGAAAGAGGGAAAGTATTGTATATTGTTCAATTGTATTTGAGTACAATGGGTATAGCATTTATAACCACAACAAGCTAATCCTACACCCACTAACTACGTAACCTACACCATCAAGAGAGGAGTGCCGCCATCAAATTGAGGGTGTGAGGGGAGTTGACGTGGTGCGTGCTGATTGGCCTTGCGTAAGAGAGGGGACTCCCCTTAGAGAGGAGTGCCCCTCTCACCCTAACTGTCATATCAGACTATCATAGAGCCAGGTATATACACTCCAATAAGAGGTATTAGTCAAGCAAGTAATTCTAGGGTTGCTGCTTCACTTTTGTTTTATTGTTACTGATTTCTTGTTTGTTACCGTTTGGCGTAGTGGCTATGTATTGACCTTCTGATACATTAATAAATCATCAGTTTTTAGAGCATTTATGTTGTCATATCGCCTTGAGTTCTTTCATAATATTTCTGTACGTCACGTTCAAAGAGTAGAGAAAAAATAAATAAATCAGTACAAGCATGAATATAAATTTTATTATCAATAGATAGGATCATAGGAATGATAAATTACAACTTTTTTTCTATTTTTGTTCTATCTACAAAAAATGCCAACAGAAATTAATGACGTAAATGGATTTTTCCCTCTCCACAAAAGAAAAGAACTTTCTTTTTATATGGGGTACTAAACGTTCCATTTTTATTAACTCACATGCAAATTCATGATTTGACATGCAAATACGCAAAAATAAAAAAATAAATATCAATGTAAGTTACATTAATTTCCCAAGTCGAACTACTGTAGGAGTATGTGGTGGTCAAATGGCGGTCCGGGGTGGTGGCGTGTAATTCGACCGCGCATAATATAGTGTGTGTTCACTTGTGAAAGTCAGAATGCACCATGTTATGCATGAAATTTAAGTCACCAAAAATAAAATCATCACCACCATTGTAACCACCAAAATCCGCGCTCCCGAAATGCGTCTGAATCTCCTCTGGGAAGTTGTTGCCTGGCGGTGCAACGGTTGAATCAGAAGATGTTGAGGTGAACTCGACCGCGGTAGTCATCTCCATCATCTCTTTGAACTTAGAAGACTGTAGCAAGAGTCCTAGGGCTGAGGTGGCAGTAGTTGACCGGGAGGAATATGTCATTGTGGCCTCAACAGTGGGTGATATCATGGGTGATGGTGGTTTAGGTTGTTGGTTTTCATGTTGGTTTGGGAGGTACTTTAATCCTGTGTCCTCATGGTTAGTTGTTGGTGGTAAAGTAGCATTAATAATATCGATATTAGGGTTTGGTGGTCCGTTAGATGTGGTGTTGTTGTCTGGCCTTAGCCATTTGATGTAGCGACTGAGGTCAAAGTTTGTAACCGCGTTAAGTCCACGGTACTCTATTGCTGCCATGTCATATGCCACCGCTGCTTCTTCTTGGGTGGCTGCATGAATATATATAATTAATTATTATACACAGTTATACACACATACACGTTATACTTATAACAAAACGTATACTTTTATAAGAATGTAACAATGGTATAAGAGTATACGCTTTGTTATAATATAAAGCCCGCATAAGGAAGTAGGGACTAGGGAACTATATGGTAATTTGAACATTCGTATTAAACACTGCATGGTGAGTTAGACGTTTATACCGGCACTTTATGGTAAATTATTGCTATGTATATGGACCAAATGTCATGGCATATGCCTATACATACTGTTGATTAATATTAGTGGAAATGGTCATCACTCTCCAACACACCCAACAATTTCCCTCACATCAATCAATTAATAACGCGTAAAAAATATAACGGGATTTAAAGTTGACGTGTGATGGCAAGGGGGTGGCGGTGGTGTTTTGCAATTGTTCACGCGTTGAAAATATCCATCACGCACAAAAAGGTCTCCACCCCGGGTGGCCTTAGTATTGATTAATTAATATGATGGTTAAGAGGGGTGTGCATGAAATGAAACATCTTGTTTTTGGTGTACGTATAGGAACCCTTTATCTAATTAGACTTAAACCGTATTTTATGTACCTAAAAGATGAAAACATTTTTGATGTTATATATTTGTCCCATTAACGTGCGGATAACAATTTATTAGACTTAAATTATCAAATTAAAGCTCATAATGTTTGAAATATTATAACGACAATATCAGTTATTTAAAGTGAACTAAACAACAAATAAACTAAATTAGATGAAGGTTGCCAAAAGGGACTTCGCCACGTCAAGTTATTTTATAATTTCTTGCAAAACATCGGAACTTACCTGGAAACTCAAATAAAATATAACTTATTGTACTTATTTACATATATTAAACCACTAAATTGTATACTCAAATCATAATTTAATTATAAAATGTTGATATCAAAAGTGACACATAATTAAAAAAAATAAAATGGAATTTTTTACAAGGTAATACAATGATTTTGGCATTTAATTATAAAATGTTGATATCAAAAAAACCGACCAAATCACAGGGACCATTTTCTCTATTTACTCGAATTTTAGTCGTTAAAATAAGATAAATATTTTGGTGCTATTTTTAACTTTTACCCTTAAAAAATCAATTTTATGACGTATTTTGGTGTACTAACAACTTTCACCATAAAAAAAATCAATTTTCATTTAATGGTGCTTTGTAATATATTTTTTGGTGGTGTGTTTATTTATTAGTGTGGTAATTTTGTTATTTAGTGCTTTGTATTAAAAGATAGCATAAAAAAAAAATGAAATTGACACCATAAAAATTAAAATTGGTTTTATACTAGTGTTACTTACCGTATGTTCCGAGATAAAGATATTTGTTTCCAAAAACTCGGCCTATTCGTGCTTCCCATCTTCCATTGTGATGGTGCCTGTTTGTCGACGTATACATGTCAAACGCAGGAAACAAATTAATCAAAAGTAATATAGATTGTTAGCTAAATAATGGAAAATTATATTATTTTGTTTCGTAACATATAAAGCAACTTATTTGTTAAATTATCTGTTTTTTATAAGAAAAAATCATCTATTAGAGTCAGATTTCTAAAGGCAAAATATGTGATAGAAAATTACCTTGCAACTCCTCTATATTTTGAAACTCCTCGAGAAAATCCGCTGCTTTTTCTACATTAGAAAAAAACAAATACGTCACATAATTTAGCTCAAATATTTATCACGCTTTGTTGTTTTTTATGCAAAGTTCGAGTTTTAGACGAAAATACCTTCTTAAGGATCCAATATATTCCTCTCTTGACTGACCTTCCATTTGTTTCAGTTCCTCATGGTATGTCATTAACTATAAAATATAAAAGTAAAAAAAAACTTACAATATCAACAAACAAGAAAAGATTTATAAAAGAAGAAGCGAAATAATTTTACTATAAAATCATGATGTAAACAACTATTATATTTTCCTGTTAATTTAAATAATTTATTATTATAGGACATACAAACACAATAGTTCATAAATTACCGGAAAGTTTAAGATGGTATCAGGACCCCAATACTTGAGTGCTGCTAAGTCGTAAGCGTGAGCAGCAGCATCTTCATCGTCATAAGCACCTAAATTAAAGAATTAAAATTCGTAAATAATTATCTATAACAATTGCAAATAACTTTTTTTATCAGCAACAATTAAAATTACAAATAACTTATATTCATTTCTAATATATGACTAAATACATATTTAAACTTACCAAGATAAACTGATATTGCATCAGAGTTGCACCAAATTATACACCATTGTGAAAAATGCATCAAGAACAACAAATGCATTAGTTTCTAGTTTTAAGTTATTTTGAAGTACACAAGAATAAAAATATCATCAAAAAAACCAACCTTGCCGGCCTTTCTTGTTTTGAGACTCGTTCCAACAGTTCTTATCCCATAAATGAGCTTCATATCTTCCGGTCCATCGATGCCTAAACCCAAAAAAAAATTAAATAAATAAATAAAAAAAAAGTCTGTTAGAAGTTTAACTAGTAAACTTTTTTAAAGGAAGTAATAAACCATAGATAAACAACCAGACCTAGTAACGCCACGGTAAATTGAGCTACGTCGAGGAGGTGAGTCACGAGGTACAGTTTTACGAGTCCGTTTTGGCTTGGTGATAGCTACAGAATCCGCGTTCATCTTTGTCTCCTCAGCAATCTTCACACGTTGTTTCAGTGTTATCTTCGTCATTTATTCTATTTTTCAAGACCGGATTAACCTGAATAGAATGTCAACTTGAGAAAAGATTTAATTAGAGCAATTGGTGAGTTGCTGGCTTTTATAAAGCAGTAGAGGAGAGAGTATTAGCAGCCGGCGAGCAACGGCACAATGTGTTACATTCTAATTATTTGTTTTCATGTTTTATTTTGTTGTATATTTTGTTTGGATGAGCAGAAGCTTGAATATATTAGTTGCATACTTTATAATAATACTGATTTATTAGCTGCTGTTGATTAACTAATAAGATTTATTAGCTGCTGGTAGTTAAATAATATGTAGTAAAATTATAAGTGAGATTTATTAGCTGCAATTCTTAGGCATTTACAATGTTTTTGGTCGTATTAGATTGTTTATTTTTTGGTTATTAGTATAAAACCGTTTCCTTTCGAAATAGCTTTATATTACATCTGTCAAATTAATATAAAAATATTTTTCTCCTTTTAAATTTGTTGTCTCATCAAACCGCTTGTCTAAAAACCGTATTTTGTCAAACGTTAATTTGTTATTTTTGATTCGATATAGAAACATCTATATTGAGTGATGTTTTGAAAGGTTTATCACCATATGCCGTAATTGCTATTCAGCAACAAGTATCATCAACTTATTCACACACACCGTGCTCTTTATGTAACTAAGGGGGTGTGGTGTGGCGTCGGGGACAACATCGGGGGGGGGGGGGGGGGGTGAGGTGGCACCCTCCTCTATCGGGAAACACCGTCCCCGTTCCAATTTCGGTGCCCACGGAAACTGCTCTCTACTCTTACCGAGCTCAAAAAATCCGAGCGTTGAATGGTCATCGAAATAAAAATTATAAATTAATTTTTGAAAACCTATTTAAATCCTTTCTCCATTTAAATATTACACACTTCAAATTCTTTTCCAATCTCTTTAACCAATCATTCTTATATACCAAACAAAATCATAGATTCGAGCCGACCAAACCCGCCTCCATTCTTTCCCAACACACCACTACTCCCACGACCCGACCCCCACTCGTATACCCCATGACACCATGGATCTGTATTTTAAATTATGCCTTTTTTTTTAAATTACGTATTTTTTATATTTTTTAGCATTTAGGTATTTAAAAAAGAAATAAAAAAAATGGAATGGGGAAGGAGGAGCCACACCCCATGTTAGACCACATGGTGTGGGCGTGGAAACACTACATTGTTGTCAGTCCGCGCCCACAAAACCACCTTGTGCCCCGCGTTGTGAATGGGGTTGTGCTCGGGGCTTGAGGATTTCCACCGGTGTGTGGGCAAATATGTGGTTGAGTTGGAGGCTCTTTATTGGTGGGTGTAGTTTAGGTTTGTTTTGATTGGTTTATATTTTTTTTCTTTTTATTTTTTTATTCTCTTCCATGCCACTTTCCCACCCCGTGCTTTTTTCTCCACGCCACCATGCTGATGTGGTTGCCATATGTCGCTACAAGCCCTTCCTTTAAGCCCCTCCACACCGTGTAGTCTTAGGGGGAGGATAGTGAGGTAGAAGGGAGGGTGATGTAGCACTGATGTGGACTTGAGGAAAGAAGAGGGAAATGGAAACCACACCTCGTAGCTAATAGCGTGTTATAAAACAATGAAACCTGCATAAGGCGTGTATATTGGCTTCAACTCAAAAGATAAAGTGAAAAACATATGTTTATTTATATTCCATATTCTTTCTTGAGTAAAGTGAAATTTGCCTCCTAGAGGTTTGGTCCAAATTACCCTCTGACTCCCTCTCTTCCAGTTTTTGCCATCTAAAACCCGGACATGCGTATTTCATTGCCATATGCCGCAACAGTTAGCCAACTGTTAGTTTGACTGTTAATTTTAAGGTTAAGGCTATAATTTCACCCACGAATCTTATTGACCACACCTTATATCTCCCTAATCTTCTCCCGTTCACTCTCTAACACTCTCAACTAACACACACAAAGTCATCTAGTTCTTCTTCGCTGCGTTCAAACACATCACTAGATTCAATAGAGTTAAGTGTGCAAATGGAGAATGAATCGATCATACGTACGATTACAAACCTCTATTTCACTTTCGTTGTATTGAAATCATGTCGTTCACACACAATCTAAGCTCTGTTTCATTGTTGTGGGTACAATGTCCCCAAATTGCACCTGTCGGAGACCCAAAACCACCACACAGTGGTGCGGGTAACGGTCGTTTTGAGTTGGTTGAACGATTTGGCATTTAACCTTTATGTCGTCTTCCCACCGTCACCACTAGATCACCGCCATCACCACCGCCGTAACCACCACAATGTCATCACCACCACCATCCCCGGTCTTTGTGACACCTGGTAAAATTTATGGCAAATAATATGGCAACACGTTTCTGATAACTCTCAAATATTCCCGATAAGTTGGACGAGAGGGACCAAATTGTACAAAAGACGGAAGATGACAAGTGGTGGGATCAAACATCATAAAATGCCAAAGTTTTGGCCTCTGACGGTCCCTTACGGAACGCAAGCTATACGCTTACTGTCTTTAAGGCATTTAAACATACTATAGGCGCTAGAGGTCCCATACGGTTCATAAGGGGTCTGCAGAACAGTAGTGGCAGCTGGATGTGCAGCAGCAGTCTTTTTAACACCTAGCTCATGAAATGCCACCACTTCTCTGCTTCTTCCACCTATGTGGACACTAATCTACATCAAGGAACCCTTGTTAACACTTGGCATCATCATATGGGGCTTGGATTAGTATAAATAGGCCTCATTCTTGCACATTTCAACTTGCACCTTCACATTTCTCATTCTCTAATCTTCTTGGAGTGTTTCTGATATATAGAGGCTTCCTTCCTGGAGTTATAACACTCCCTTGAACTCTTGTAAGTGTTCTATCTCAGTCTCGTTCCATTCCAAGGCTAGTTGTTAGCCGAAACTCAAGCACATTGACTTTTGCTTTGACTTTGACTTTCGGCTATGACCATTTCGGTCAAGCCAAAGTTTGAATCAAACTTGGCTACGTGATCGTAATAATAAAGGTGTTAATCCCCTATGTGGTCATATTCTGAAGATCACATTAAGCTAGAGAAATGACGGGTTAAAGTTTTATTAAATAAAAGTAAAAAAAAAACAGATTTTCGTAAATTACATTAAATGAACTTCTAAGTATCAAAATTTTAATTTCTAACATTATAACAGTTTATATAACATATTAGGACATGTTTGATCATTTTCAACTCATCATTTCCTGATTAGAACTCGGTTCGCAACCGAAAGTTAAACAATTTGACTTAAATCTTGACCCGTTTGAGATAGTTTAGATACTGATTAAGAGTTGTAATATAATCATATTATTGTACGGAATAACCCTTAGAGGTTATACCTTCTGATCATATCGTTTATCGGGTTTTATGCAAAGTCCAAATAATATGCCTAAAATGCCATTTTAGCACAAAGAAGGCTTTAAAACATAAAGAACTTATAATCTGAGTTTGAAACTGATGTGATATCATAATGAAACATATTTTATCATATTGGACTTTTCATAGACCCATTCGACCACCCGATGCCGCATATGTGCGTACGGTTGACTTATATAGCATAATATATATATATATATATATATATATAACTTAGCCAAATCAGGTCAAAACCTTTCCAAACCAGTTCTAATTAGAATGTATGGTTGTTTGACCTATTTATACGATTCCTCGTACTCGGAAGGGAATAAAACACATTCTATCTGATCTCCGCTTAATCTAGCAAACCATACATACTTATTTAAGTTAACCGGTTAAAGTCAAAAGACTTACATAAGACCTGTTAACATTATAACGGATCATAGTTTCGTTCATTCCAGATTTGGAGCCTTCACTAAATTGCCTATGTTTTAGTTTGTTTTGATTTACGGTTGTGTTAACACCTTTTAATTATAGAGACTAGCACAGGTAATACTCTTAACCTATTTTTCCTATACGAGCTTGGGATACGGGTTTAGCCGCTTGGCCGGGTATTAAATCAATGAAGAATGATGTACAATATTTAAATAACCCGTTTTAATCCATTTTTCTTGCCAAATTAAACATTGGGTGTTAATACGACCGTGTCTTGGATATCCACAGCTCACTTAATTGCATGTGGCCACGACCTAAGCATGGGGTGTAGGCATACACTTGACAGATGCTAATGCCATCATATATATGATTTTGGAAACGTGTCGATTGATCATGTATCAGTTTTCATCTCCGGTCCTCATATATATTGATAAGCATATAAAACTGGTACCAAGAAATATTATCTTATCCCAAGTTATTTTAAAATGACATACCAAATGGTATCAAAACATTTTTGAAAAGATCTTCAAAATCAATCGGTTAATTGTATTTACTAGTGAAAACTAATGTATTTTCAAAAGAAGAAACGCAGGTTATTTATCAAATACGGAATAGGATGGAGATGCTCGGTCAAGGTGATTCGGAATTTGTAACACCATGAAATAATAGTTATCATACAAGGATTAAGACTCCTCCCTTCGAGGCCCTGTATGGGAGAAAATGTAGAACGCCCGTCTGTTGAGCAGAAGTTGGGGAAGCCCAACTATCAGGACCTGAGATAGTCCTTGAAACAATGGATAAGATTTTGCAAGTCCGCGATCGTCTGAAAGCAGCCAGAGACAGGAAAAAGAGCTATGCAAATAAGAGACGTAAACCTCTTAAGTTCCAGGTAGGGGACAAAGTTCTTCTGAAAGTATCACCCTGGAAGGGTGTGATGCGTTTTGGCAAGAAGGGAAAGTTAAGCCCGAGATATATTGGACCATTCGAGATCATCGAATGTGTCGGGTCTGTAGCATATAAGTTGAATTTTCCTGAGGAGCTCAGTGGAATTCACAATGTGTTCCACATCTGCAATTTAAAGAAATGTCTAGTCGATGAATCTCTAACAATTTATCTTGAAGACGTACAGATAGATGAAAACCTAAGGTTTGTTGAAAAACCAATATTAATCAAGGATCGGCAGGTTAATAAACTTCGAAGGAAGCATGTACATATTGTTAAGGTCAAATGGGACGCCCGTAGACGCCCCGAGTATACGTGGGAGGTCGAGTCCACTATGCAACAGAAGTACCACCACCTTTTTAAGTAAATCTCGAGGTCGAGATTTCTTTTAAAGGATTGAGGATGTAACACCTCGTAAAATCGTGTCCAATGATGTATTGACATGTGTCCTAAACCCTAATGATGTCAAATGTTGACTATGAAGGACTATTATTGCCAAAATGTGAAAAGATGTATGTGGAGGGACTAAAAGTGTCAACATGCATAACCTATGCCTCTGAATGACCTTTTACAGTATTCGTATTTAATAACGAGCCACATGTTGGACATCCGAAACTGTTTGTGATTTAACTCATAAGTTTGTCAATCGAAGGGTTAAAAGCATCAACATGTTTAATTATACCTCTAGGTGACCTTTTAATGAACTTGGAGCTTAACGATGTTTGTTATATTTCTAAGAATACCGTAAACCTAACTTGAAGGCCAAAAGTGCTAAAAATGAAAGTTATAATGGGTTTAAAGGTGCAGAGACTGATCTTGCCAAGTTTAAAACTTGGTTTGCTGATTTTGGGGGTGGTCGGGTGCCACGACAGGACCCTTGGTCTTTGGTCGCGTGCCGCAAGGGACGTATCTAGGCAGACATCTCTTGACAGCTTCCTTGTTCTTCATGCATGGCTACCACTCAAACCACTACACCCTCAAATTCGAAACTTGGAGCTCTTTGATGGTTTTTAAAACCTGCTATGACACTTGGAATGATCTTGGGAGCCCCCTAAACACTTGGATTGATCCAAGAACACCCCAAAAGACTATAAATAGAGGTGTTCATCCATCCTCATTCCTTGCACCTCTCATTTTCTCATATCTATTGCTCTCTTGGAGATTCCTGGCATAAGGAGACTCCACCTCAGTTCAAGTTTTCAAGCTAGGACCCTTTTGTAAGTGTCCTTAGCCTCTACTTTTCGTTTTAAAGGCTTTTAAAAGCCGAAAGTCAAAGTTTTTCGATAAACACTTTGACTTTCGGTTTATACCATTATGGTCCAGCCATTGTTCGAGGCGAACATGGCTACCTGATCGTAATTTGGTAGGTGTTAATCCCTCAAAAGGGCACCTCCTAATAATCACGTTTGCTTGGTCAATTGTCGGGTCAAAGTTTTTAATTTAAAAAGTTAAACGGGTCAGTTTTTAAAATAATTCAAATCTAATAATGTAGATGTTATAAAATATGTTTTATCACTTTAATAACGTGGTAATAACTATTAGAACATGTGTAAACATGTTCAACCCGACAATTCCAGATTTAGGGTCGGTTCGCAACCGAAAGGAGCGAAGTTTGACTTCTACTTTGACTTTCAGTTCTGACCCGAATTCTGCTTTGACTCTCAGTTCTGACCCGAATTTGCTTAGTTTCACTATGTTTTAAGGTCCCTTTGTGACCATATTGTATTGTAGTATAACCCTCTGAGGTTATATTACATGGTTATATAGTAATCTGAGTTCATTTGCTAAGGTTCGTTATTATGCTTAAATGTTGACTAAAATGCCCTTTTGATAAAAAATAAGGTTTTTAACATGAATGAGCATGCAAATGAATTGTATTCTGATATGTTAACATATTTAGCATATTTTAATGTTTATAATCTGGTCATAAACAGTGTATACTTATATAATCGTAAATCATGCTTTTAAAGGACTAAAATGCTTTTTTGCATGTAAAATGAGTATTAAACATAAACTTTTGGAAAACCCTTTTGTCTACCGATATGATATCATAATTAGGATTATTTGGGATACTAAGTCAGATTATATTACGAGTTTAACTTAAAGTTCTTGATTAGTGTTCTTAAATGACGATAATGCCCTTATGGCACCTGATGTGTGCAAAATGTAACATATAAATTACTACAAATGAAGAATAAAACTAAACCTTTTTTAGGACTAATATTGGAAAAAAGTGTGTTTTTGTCTTCCTTTTGAATTTACAAGACCAATTGATCTTAAACGAGTAAAAGGAACAAATATACAGCTAAAACCAACATAAATACGAAGAAAAAGAATAAACATGACATGCCCGACCCCTCGATAGCATGCCCAAAAGCAAAAACAATAAATAGAAGACTGACCACAGGGCCGTGCCCACTGGACACGGGGGCGTGGTCAGCTGCTTGTAGGAAGGACAAAGCTGTGGAAGCTTCTACGCCCACGACGGGGGGCATGCCCATCTCAGCACGGGGCGTGGTCAATGCTAAGATACGCAGAATCTTACAAAATCTTCGTAGTACAGATACGCTTCTGCCCACGGGGTCGTGCCCGCTGAACACGGGCCGTGGGGAGCCCTCTGCTGACGCATGCATTTAATGAAGGAATAGAAACGGATGGCCACTAGGGCGTGCCTGCTGGACACGGGGTTGTGGCCGGGGTTCTGTTTAGGCTATAAATAGGGGTGCTTGGCTCACTTCAAAGGAATCATTGGCAAACCATCATTCTCCCACTTTGCCACCACTCCACCACCACTACAACACCCACATCCACCACCATTATCCATCATCCACCTTAGAGTGTGTGTAGTAGTCTCGGGATCCAAGATTGATAGTTAGAGTTCTTGCCAATCAAAGACTATGTTTGGTTAAGCCTCTTACATCACTTGGTGAAGACAAGTATTTTATGTTTTACTTTTCATTTTTAATTTTTCATCTCTTTTTATTTGGTTTTGTATTAATGACTTTAATAACTAGTTTCTTATGTTGAAGGTGAATTTTCTTTATCATTTGTCCGTGGTGTCTTGGCATTACTTTACTGTCTATATAATGTAAAAGATTTACACCATTCATATCTCTACGGTCTATATAGAGATATGTTGGCTACCTGGTCGGGGGTTAAGGGAATGGTTTAGTAAGGTTCTTGTCTTGTTCAGTGTATAGATCCTACAAGAAACTGGGTCAAGCTTACCAGGACCTTCAATACCCACTAGTATTGGATGGCGGGGGTGCGAATGGCTTGATCCCCTCATATATAAACTACTATTATTACATTAAATCGGCTACTTGGGATTGTATCCCTGCTGACTCAAACCACTTAGCCGAGGGTAACGTCACCTTCAAAAGAGGGGCCTACCACTTTTCGCATTAAAAACTTAATTAATTATCTTTCAATAATTCGACCCTTTGTGATTGTATCTGTCGCAACCCCCGATCCCTGATTCTCGGGAACGGGCGGACGCGAGCTCAGAGTTTGGTGGTATCAGGTTTAGTTAATCTCGCAGCGGAATTTACATCAGGACCGTAGTTTGGAAATGTTTATCAGAGTAAAACCACCATATTTAATATTAATAAACACATTGGGTTTTTAATAATTGGCTTTCACATTGGGTTACCTGAAACGTGTTTTAAAAACATTTGTCAGTCGGAAATACTGGTGAGTAAATCCCAGTTTAATCAAGAAACATTTAATTAAAACAGTATCGAGGAGGATTACAATGTTTATGTCTACACAATTACTCCAATTGGTACTATCAATCCACTGACTTGTGGGTCATATTACACATTGGCTAACTCATTGTCCCAATGGTAACGTACTGTCATACTCGACTTACTACTCGCAGGTAGTACAAATTTTGTATACAAAACCCCAACATACCGGACAGTAATTGAAGACTACAAAGACTCAATCACTGCTTAATTACTTTGTAAAATATTTAAGGTTTTGTAAAAACTGTTAATAAAAAGGAGATTACTCACATTGCTGTCTTAGGCTTTTCGTAAGGGTTTTCTGGCTATAATCTATAATTTATACAAATGTACATTGGTTAGTATCATAACCCTTTGAAAATATTAATAATACCCTCCCCGAGACGGCATTCCAACAACTACTTCAAGCAAAACCACGACAGTTGTTACGGAACCCTAAATCAATCGGGCAGCGTAACTATTATGAAACTGGGGTTATAATACTTACAACGGAGCAGAACCTCGCTAATTAGGGGTATAATACCCGAAATATTATAACTCTACTACAGAAATTCGAGATTAAGATTGAAATGTGAGCGACGGAAATCGGAAACTGATGCCTGCTATTTATAGTTGTGATATTGAGTCCTGTCGCGGCCCGCGTAAAAGACAAGGTAACCTTACGCGGCCCGCGTAAACACCAGTCAACACTATAGCTTAGCTGAGTCGCCACTAGGCTTAACACGATTACGACACGTGTCGGCTTCTGGTGCGATCACGTGTTATGAGTCCGCGCGGCCCGCATGAACTAAGCATAACCCTTACGCGGCCCGCTTCAACTAAAGGTTTCAGCGGAGTCCAGTCACACTCTCATACGGCCCGCATAAACTAAGGGTAGAGTATGTTGCGGCCCGCCTCAACCCTATATTTCAGATTTTTGATTTATTTTATAATTATAACATAACTAGGGCTCGGTTTTCACATACGGGGCATAATATAAGACATATTGGGAAATTTAAGATATAATAGAGGGTCGGAAATATTATAAGGGTGTTGGTTTTACCGAGGGTTGTTACATTCTCCCCACCTTACTTTAGAGCTCGTCCTCGAGATATACTGAAATAAATGCGGATATTTCCTTTTCATTTCTGACTCGAGCTCCCACGTGTATTCAGGTCCTCTTTTGGAGTCCCACTTTACTTTGACTAGAACTAGTCTTTTGTGCTTGAGATTCTTGACTTTCCTATCTTCAATTTGTAGAGGTCTTTCTACAAACTTGAGTTGTTCATTTACCTCTATATCCTTAAGAGGTACTATCAATGATTCATCGGCTAAACACTTTTTAAGATTTGATACATGAAACACATCATGTATTCCTGCCATTTCCTCTGGCAGTTGTAGCTGATAGGCTACAGGCCCTATTTTTCTAATAATCTTGAAGGGTCCAACATACCTGGGACTTAGCTTTCCTCTTTTGATGAATCTTACCACTCCTTTCCAAGGAGAGACTTTCAACAATACTTTATCTCCTACCTGAAATTCCAACGGCTTACGTCGGTTATTAGCATAGCTCTTTTGTCGATCACGTGCAGCTTTCAGTCGTTCCTTGACTTGAATAATCTTGTCAGTTGTTTCTTGCACTATCTCAGGTCCAGATAATTGTTGTTCCCCAATTTCTGCCCAACAGACTGGGGTTCGACACTTTCTTCCATAAAGTGCTTCGAATGGTGCAGCATTGATACTTGTGTGATAACTATTATTATAAGAAAATTCTATTAAGGGTAAGTGATCGTCCCAATTACCTCCAAAATCAATTACACAAGCTCTAAGTATGTCCTCCATTGTCTGAATTGTCCTTTCACTTTGTCCATCTGTTTGAGGATGATAAGCTGTGCTTAACCTTAATTTGGTTCCCATTGCCCTTTGGAAACTTGACCAAAAACGAGAGGTAAATCTACTATCTCTATTAGAAACAATTGATAAAGGAATGCCATGTAAAGAAACAATTTCATTTACATACAATTTAGCTAATTGTTCCATACTAATTGTTTCCTTCATTGGTAGAAAATGAGCTGATTTGGTTAATCTGTCTACAATCACCCAGATTATATCATTTCCTTTCTTAGTTTTGGGTAATTTAGTAACAAAATCCATTGTTATTAATTCCCATTTCCAGACTGGCATTTCTAATTGCTGTAATAAACCTGAGGGTTTCTGATGTTCAGCTTTAACTTGTGAACAAGTTAAACATTTAGAAACATAGGTTGATATGTCCTTTTTCATTCCTATCCACCAGAAATTTTTCCTTAAATCCTGGTACATTTTATCACTTCCTGGACGCATCGTGTATTTAGACTTATGGGCTTCTTCTAATATACGATAGCGTAGATTTCCTAATTTAGGTATCCACATTCTCTTTTCATGGAATCTCCATATTCCATCTGTTCCTTGTTTTAATTCCTTTAACATACCTTTTAATTTTTCAGAATCATCCTTGATTACTGATTCTTGTGCTTCTCTTATTTGATCATTTAAATCTACTTGCAGATTTAATTTAAGAGAACGTACCCTTTTTGGCTTTTCATGATACTTTCGGCTTAAAGCATCTGCCACTACATTTGCTTTTCCTTCATGATACTGGATATGACAATCATAATCGCTAAGAAATTCCATCCAGCGTCTTTGTCTCATATTCAACTCCTTTTGCTTGAAGATATACCTTAAACTTTTATGATCAGTGAATATGGTAAACTTACTACCATAAAGGTAATGTCTCCAGATTTTAAGAGCAAAAATTATAGCTCCTAATTCTAAATCATGGGTTGAATAATTCTCTTCATGATTCTTAAGTTGTCTAGATGCATAAGCTGTAACCTTCTGTCGTTGCATCAATACACATCCATAACCTAATTTAGAAGCATCACAATAGACTACAAAGTCTTCATTTCCTTCTGGTAATGCTAATATGGGTGTATGGGTTAATCTTTGCTTAAGAATTCTAAAGGCTTCTTCTTGTTTTAATCCCCATTCAAACTTAACAGATTTACATGTTAGCTTAGTTAAGGGAATGGCTATTCTAGAAAAATCTTGAATAAATCTTCTATAATAACCGGTCAATCCTAAGAAACTTCTAATCTCAGTTGGTGATTCAGGGGTTTTCCATTTAGTAATTGCCTCGATTTTTGTTGGATCTACATGAATTCCTTCATGATTGACTATGTGTCCAAGAAATTGTACCTGTTCTAACCAAAATTCACACTTAGAAAATTTAGCATAAAGCTTTTCCTTTCTTAACAAACTTAAAAGTGCGTGCAAATGTCTTGCATGATCCTCTTTATTCTTAGAATAAATTAGAATATCATCTATAAATACAATTATGAATTTATCCAAATATGGCTTACATATTCGGTTCATCATGTCCATAAATGCAGCTGGGGCATTGGTTAAACCAAATGGCATGACAGTAAATTCATAATGACCATACCTCGTTCTGAATGCGGTTTTAGGAATGTCCTCTTCCTGTACCTTTAATTGATGATATCCTGACCTTAAATCGATCTTAGAGAAAAATCGAGCTCCTTGCAGTTGATCAAACAGATCATCGATTCTCGGTAATGGGTACCGGTTCTTAATCGTGACCTTGTTTTATTCACGATAATCAATGCACATACGCATTGATCCGTCCTTCTTTTTAACAAACAGTATCGGCGCTCCCCATGGCGACGAACTTGGTTGTATAAATCCTTTTTCTAACAATTCGTCTAGTTGTTTCTTCAATTCTTGCATTTCTGCAGGTGCCAAACGGTAAGGTGCTTTGGCAATTGGTGATGTTCCTGGTAGCAAATGAATTCTGAATTCAACTTCTCTGTCTGGAGGTAGTCCTGGTAATACTTCTGGAAAGACATCTGAAAACTGAGATACTACTGGAATATCTTTTAGTTCTTTTCCTTTAGTGTTAGTGATTATAGAAATCAAATACACTATAGAACCTTTTCTTATACAACTTGCAGTTTTCATTGCAGATATGAATTTTGTGGATCTAGAGGGCTTATCTCCTTTAATTGTGATCATTTTACCTTTTGGTGATTTTATTTGGATTAACTTTTGATCACATAAGATACTGTCTTTATTGGTTATTAACCAATCCATTCCTAAAACAACATCGAATCATGCCAGATTCATGGGATAAAGATTTGCAATAAATTTCTGATTTGAAATTTCTATACTTGCTCCCTGAAAGATTTCAGAAATTCTAACGGTTTCTCCATTAGCGGTTTCTACTAAACATTCTAATGGTAGTTTAGTTAATGACTGTTTTAAAAATTTGCAAAACGATGTATTAATAAAACTTTGGTTTGCACCAGAGTCAAATAATACTTTAGCAAAGACATCATTAACTAAAAACGTACCGGCTATGACATCTGGAATTAACTTGGCTTCATCTGCAGTCAGAACAAATGCTCTTGCATTTTTAGTATTTTTGTTGTTTGCAGCTGAGGCCAACTTCGGACAATTTGGCCTGATATGACCTTTTTCTCCACAGTTATAGCAATACCATTACTGGATTTCTTCTTGCAATTTTCTTCCTTGTGTCCTGGCATCTTGCAATAATTGCAGAGAGTGGGGCATTTTCCCGAATGCTTTTTCTTACAGTACCTGCAGTATGGTGCAGAGGTAGAACCTGTATTCCTACGATTGTAATTCCCCGAACGGAATTCTTGAGTAAGCCTTTGGGTTAGGTTCCTTCTCTGGTCTTCTTCTCTAGTACGGACTAATTCATCAGTCAAGGTATTTGTTAATTCTACAGCTTCTTCTATGGTTTGTGGTCTAGCTGCCTTAACTATGTGTCTAATCTCTCCAATTAATCCCCAAATATAACGAGAGATTAACACTGGTTCTGGTGAAGCAAGAGTTGGCACTATTCTGGCATATTCAAAGAATATCTTAGTGTACCCCTTACTATCTACACCAGTCATCCTAAGATTTAGGAATTTGTTTGCTATCTGTTCTTTTTCATTGGGTGGGCAGAACTTCCTTTCTACCTTGTTTTTAAATTCTTCCCATTCCATATTATAGGTTCAATCACTTCCTCTTGTCTGGAGGATAGTGTTCCACCATTCTAATGCTGCATTCTTAAACAGATTAGAAGCAAACAATATCTTATCTTCTTCAGCACACTTACTTATTCTTAAGACTGCCTCAGTCTTTTCTATCCAGCGTAAAGTTGCAATGGCCCCTTCATTGCCTGAGAATTCTATTGGTTTACAGGACCAGAATTCTTTATAAGAACAACCGTTAGGCATAGTTCTTCTTTTTTTAGGAATAGGCATTTGAAGTATAGGCCCATTGTTCACGCTGTTTTCTGGTTCAAGTGGTCGCTTACTGCTATGTTTACTTTTGTTATCAGCATCCTTAACAGTTTGATGTATAAATGGCATTGCATCTATAATTCCCTGTGCTACTATGTGTTGGATAGCACTATTGTCCACTTGGTTTCCATTGTTATTGACACTCGGATTATCATTAACCACGTTAATGTTACTCTGGTTATCGTTATTCAGATTTCCTTGATTTCCTTCGTCGGCCATCTGAATTTTAAACATTTATCCCATATTAATATCACAAGATAGTAAGTAATATAGTTGATCATATGACACACAATCTAACCAAAAACGTAGATCATTGCTACTTTACTCTTTTCATATACTTATGCGTCTATTACACACTAGTATAGAAATAAAGATTACAATACCAACATAAATAAAATAGTAATATGCATCCGTACACACATATTTTTATTTTATTTTATTTTTTATTATTATTACTACCGCTTCCTCCATTCTAACATTCATGGATATGGATTCATCTAAAAATCCATATTGCGTTCATCGTATTTCCATACGAGACGCTCTCCCACCTGACGCATTCTCTCACTGTTCTCTAAAATTTCCTCCCCGAAAGTCCTAAGTTCTTGAACGTTTTCTGCACTCATTGGGGGTGCAGGTTCTCGGATTGGGTTTGGAATCTGGGGTGCATTTTCCTGATATGGGGGTGACAATTCCTGAAATTGGTAAGGATCCTCTAATATCTCCCTAATATAATCATCTTGATAATAGGGGTCTAAAGGGTCCATACCTGGATAAGCTTCTATGTTCTGTATGGGTGGATAATCCTGAATAGGGTAACGTTGCACAAAGTCTCTATTGTCATCCCACCAGGGGTCATAATTCGGGTCTATGGGGTTTGGTGCAGGTACTCTAGGGATTTCTTCTGGGTTAAAGTTGTGCATCTCCACTTGGTTTTCCTGATTTTCTATTTCCATGGGCTGTTCTGGGTTTTGTGGTTGTGGGGCTACTAGTTGTTCCAGACCTGGGTCAGCAGCAGTTGTAGCTAAGATATGGAAATTTGCTAGGCTTCTATTTAGCATATCTTGAGTATGAGCATCTGTCTCTCTCTTAATAGCTGCTAAAGCCCTTTGCTGTTGCAATTTTCGCATTCTCTTCCTACGAGCAAACGCTTCTTTACTGAACCATCCTCGTTTCTTAGTAGGAAATGGTTCTTCAGATTGAGCTCTAAAGGCAAATATTCCTTCTTCATAATCAGCAGTATACCCAGAGAGGGCAGGCTGTGATGAAGTACCTTCACTCCTAGGTGAATCAGCTAACTGACGATTCACTTCTGATGGTCCTTGATCACTCATACTGAAAACTAACAGATAGTCAAATAACACATAACCAATAAATACAGTTATGCACGTATTTCCGTAATTATTTCCTAACACAAAATTTAGAATTTAAGTGTCAGCAGAACACTTCTTTGGCTCAGACCAGTGGCTAGGCTCTGATACCACCTTCTGTCGTAACCCCCGATCCCTGATTCCCGGGAACGGGCGGACGCGAGCTCAGAGTTTGGTGGTATCAGGTTTAGTTAATCTCGCAGCGGAATTTACATCAGGACCGTAGTTAGGAAATGTTTATCAGAGTAAAACCACCATATTTAATATTAATAAACACATGGGTAAAACCCAAGTTTCTTATTACAATACATTTATAGGGATAAACCCTATTTTATTGAATTTAAAACATTGTTTATTAGGTAACTTTTATAGCCACATTTACCCCAAGCCTTCAGTGCTCTCCAGCTGGCTTTTTAATAATTGGCTTTCACATTGGGTTACCTGAAACGTGTTTTAAAAACATTTGTCAGTCGGAAATACTGGTGAGCAAATCCCAGTTTAATCAAGAAACATTTAATTAAAACAGTATCGAGGAGGATTACAATGTTTATGTCTACACAATTACTCCAATTGGTACTATCAATCCACTGACTTGTGGGTCATATTACACATTTGCTAACTCATTGTCCCAATGGTAACGTACTGTCATACTCGACTTACTACTCGCAGGTAGTACAAATTTTGTATACAAAACCCCAACATACCGGACAGTAATTGAAGACTACAAAGACTCAATCACTGCTTAATTACTTTGTAAAATATTAAAGGTTTTGTAAAAACTGTTAATAAAAAGGAGATTACTCACATTGCTGTCTTAGGCTTTTCGTAAGGGTTTTCTGGCTATAATCTATAATTTATACAAATGTACATTGGTTAGTATCATAACCCTTTGAAAATATTAATAATACCCTCCCTGAGACGGCATTCCAACAACTACGTCGGGCAAAACCACGACAGTTGTTACGGAACCCTAAATCAATCGGGCAGCGTAACTATTATGAAACTGGGGTTATAATACTTACAACGGAGCAGAACCTCGCTAATTAGGGGTATAATACCCGAAATATTATAACTCTACTACAGAAATTCGAGATTAAGATTGAAATGTGAACGACGGAAATCGGAAACTGATGCCTGCTATTTATAGTTGTGATATTGAGTCCTGTCGCGGCCCGCGTAAAAGACAAGGTAACCTTACGCGGCCCGCGTCAACACCAGTCAACACTATAGCTTAGCTGAGTCGCCACTAGGCTTGACACGATTACGACACGTGTCGGCTTCTGGTGCGATCGCGTGTTATGAGTCCGCGCGGCCCGCATGAACTAAGCATAACCCTTACGCGGCCCGCTTCAACTAAAGGTTTCAGCAGAGTCCAGTCACACTCTCATACGGCCTGCATAAACTAAGGGTAGAGTATGTCGCGGCCCGCCTCAACCCTATATTTCAAATTTTTTATTTATTTTATAATTATAACATAACTAGGGCTCGGTTTTCACATACGGGGCATAATATAAGACATATTGGGAAATTTAAGATATAATAGAGGGTCGGAAATATTATAAGGGTGTTGGTTTTACCGAGGGTTGTTACAGTATCCTTGCTGACTCAAACCACTGGCCGAGGGTAACGTCACCTTCAAAAGAGGGGCATACTACTATAACTAAGATAATCTCTTAAAAAGTCCGAAAGTGCAAAAATCATGAAAGGATACATTAAAGGCGAGTCGGATCCAAGTAATTCATCTTGTCTATCTGTTTTTATTTTATTTTTATTTTTGCATTTTTAGTTCTATTTTCATGTTTAAAAACCTGTTCTCAAAAATTTAGATTGATTAGACGTCGAGGATAAACCGGTACTAAAAGCTCTTGTGTCCTTGGACGACCTCGGTATGTTACAAACGCTATACTACACTCACGATGGGTGCACTTGCCCATGTGTGTGTTTATTGTTAGTACAATATCGTGCTTTATAAATTTAAAACTTGACTAATGCGTAAAATGAGCTTAAAACATTAATAAAAACATATCACGCTTCGCACACACCAAGTTTTTAGCGCCGTTGCCGGGGACACAAGTATTTTAAGAAAGCTTAAAATCGACAGCCTAATCATCTTTCAAAACCTTTTTTAAAATTGCGCGCACATTTTTGCATTTTTTCTAAATTTTTTGCATTACAGTAGTCTGAACACGGGGCCGTGCTCACTGAACACGCCCCCGTGCTGCATAAAAATAACAAAAACACCCAGATACAGAGTCAGAACACGGGGTCGTGCTCACTGAACACGCCCACGTGCTGAACGAAACCAATTGCATTTTATAAAACGCCCAGACACATAATCTGACCACGGTCTGTGCTCACTGAACACCGGGCCGTGGTGAGCCTCTGTTTCCGTTTTTATTTTGTTTTCTGGCCCTGAGACTCTTTTGTGATCTGCTGAGTGATTCTTATGGATCAATATTCAGGAGTTTACAACTACTATGATGAAGAGGATGATTATGAAGAAGAGTGTTGTACCATTTGCGGTAATCCTCACTCGGTACGATACTGTGACCTCTTTGAACCATCCACTTCATATACACACTCTGAGGAACCTAGGTACGAGCCAACCACTTCATACACATACTATGAAGAGCCAAGGTATGAACCTTCTCCCTCATAGTCATACTTTGAAGAACCAAGGTATGAACCATCTCCATTATATACTTACTATGAGGAACCATGGTGCGAGCCACCCACCTCATATAAGTATTATGAAGAACCAAGGTATGAATCCTCTCCATCATACACTCACTATGAGGAACAATGGTGTGAACCATCTACCTCATATGAGTATTGTGAAGGACCAAGGATCGAACTTCCGAACTCAAGCTTTTGGGATACTTATTCCGCTCACTTTGACGAACCACCAACTATCCTCCCCGTAGCCGAAAGAATAATAGAACACCTCAAAACTATCGAACGTTGCATAAAAGAATCCTGCGTAGAGGAAGTGGAATCCCGCGCAAGGGAAGAGGTAGTTTGCACTAAACAGGTAATAGTAGAAGTGGTAAAAATGGAAGAACAAGTAAGTGAAAAACCGACGCATGAACTAAACATCGAAAAAGGTAATTTAATAAATGCTAAGCTTCAAAAAGAGTCTAATTTTCAAGAAATTAATCTCTTAACACCTTCTTTCGAAAAACATTGTTTGGTACCTACTCATGCTAAGTTTTTAAAAGAGTTAAACACTAACACTAAAATTGACGAAATGGTAAGCATTAAGTTAACAAATGATCAAACTACGCTACTAAAAGATGATCCATTTGAAACTAACATTACACCGGTTCCATGTTTCTTTCAAAATTCCTTTATTAGTAATATTACAATTGATAAAGATCTTTGAGTTAATATAATGGCAAACTACATTTTCGAAAAATTTAGTATTAGTGATTTTTCTCCACTTCAAATACCCATTTTTTATTCTAATCGGAATATAATAAAATCAATGGGGGTAGTTGAGGATGTGTAAGTTCAAACAAATCAAACGGTAGTCCCAACCGACTTCGTCATTCTTGATGACGCTCCACTTGTGTTGGGACGACCTTTTGTGAATACCCACAAAGTTTTGATCAACCGGAAGCAAAACAACCTACCCATTCAATTAGGGGCCTTCAAAAGGTATGTCGATCTTGAACAATCGATGAAATATCCAATCGGCGATGACGACCCCCTAATTGAAGATGAAGACGAACCACCCGACACGGAAAACGAAATCGACCACTTTGTCGAAGAAGAGGTCGCCATTGAACAAGCCTTTTTGGTTCTTGATCAAAATGAGAAACCAAATGAGGAGTCTCCTAAAGACCCACCACTTGAGCTCAAAGAACTCCCAAAAGGTTTGGAATATGCTTTTCTCGACAAGGATGGTAAGCTACCTGTAATTATTTCTTCAAAATTAACTAGTTTAGAAAAAGGAAAATTAATCTCACATTTGAAAAAACATAAAAACGCGATTGCATGGAAGCTTGTAGATATTAAAGGAATAAGCCCTTCCACGTGCACGCACAAAATTTTAATGAATGATAACTATAAATCGGTAATACAACCACAACGTAGAGTAAATCCAAACGTTCAAGAATTGGTTAAAAACGAAGTCATAAAATTACTTGACTCCGGTCTCATCTTCCCAATTTCCGATAGTCCTTGGGTAAGTCCCGTCTAAATAGTTCCCAAGAAAGGAGGTATGATGGTGTTCACTAACGAAAAAAATGAATTAATACCAACAAGAACCGTCACCGGATGGAGAGTTTGTATAGATTATCGTCGATTAAATGAGGTAATAAGGAAAGATCATTTTCCCTTACCTTTTATTGATAAAATGTTAGAAAGATTATCCGATCACAAATTTTATTGTTTTCTAGATGGTTTTTCAGGTTACTTTCAAATACCGATAGCTCCCGAAGACCCAGAAAAGACAACATTCACATGTCCCTACGGAACTTTTGCTTATCAACGCATGCCTTTTGGTCTATGTAATGCCCCCGCAACTTTCCAACGTTGCATGGTGGCCATCTTCCATGATATGATAGAAAAGCCTATGGAAGTGTTCATGGACGACTTTTCTGTCTTTGGAGATTCATATGACCAATACCCCGATAACTTTGAACGAATGCTATCCTGATGTGAGGAAACTAACCTCGCCCTTAATTGGGAAAAATGCCATTTCATGGTAACAGAGGGAATAGTACTCGGTCATAAAATCTCAAGCGAAGGAATGGAGGTTGATCGGGCTAAAATAGACACCATTTCCCGATTACCACCCCCATCCTCCGTTAGGGCCATCAGAAGTTTCCTAGGGCATGCCGGATTTTATAGACGATTTATCAAAGACTTTTCTAAAATCTCAAGACCTTTAACAAAATTACTTGAAAAAGATGCACCGATCATCTTTGACAAGGAATGCAATCAAGCATTTTTAACACTAAAAAAGATGCTAGTCAATGAACCAATCATGATAGCACTTGATTGGAAATTACCTTTCGAAATCATGTGCGACGTAAGTGACTTTGTAGTTGGAGCTGTCTTGGGACAAAGAAAAGATAAACATTTTCACCCAATATACTACGCTAGTAAAACACTTAACGATACACAAGAAAATTATATAACAACTAAAAAATAATTACTAGCTTTAGTGTTTGCTTTTGATAAATTTTGTTCTTATCTTGTTCTTTCTAAAACGATAGTTTATACAGACCATACAGCCATTCGTTATCTCTTTAAAAAACAAGATGCAAAACCACGTTTAATCATTTGGATTCTACTCCTCCAAGAATTCGACATTGAAATAAAAGACAAAAGAGGCAATTAGGGACGAGCTCATCAATGAAAAATTCCCAACGGAGTCCTTAGAAATGGCGGAATACCGAAAAGAACCACGGTACGCCGACTACGCTAACTACCTAGCCAGTGGAATAGTCGCAAAAGGGTGGTCACATCACCAAAGAAAAAAAATCTTTGTCGATGTAAAGCATTATTTTTCGGAAGATCCTTATCTTTTCAAAATGTGTGCCGACCAACTTATCCGACGATGCGTACATGGTAGTGAAGCAAGAAAAATTCTCCGCCATTGTCATGAAAGACCATACGGAGGACATCATGGTGCTGCTAGTACTGCACGAAAGGTATTTGCTTCAGGATTTTATTGGCCAACCATTTACAAAGACGCCCTAAGTTTTATCAAGACATGTGACGCATGCCAACGATCAGATAATATTTCTTCCAAGAACGAAATGCCACAAAATGGCATTCTTGTTTGTGAAATTTTTGATGTGTGGGGACTAGACTTTATGGGACCTTTCCCACCGTCAAAAGGAAACAAATATACACATGTGGCAGTGGATTACTTGTCAAAATGGGCCGAAGCCGAAGCCGAAGCCCTTCCAACAAATGATGGAAGAGTTGTGGTAAGATTTCTGAAACGATTATTTTCTCGTTTTGGAACTCCAAAAGCATTAATAAGTGATAGGGGTACCCATTTTTGTAACCATCAACTTGAAACAATTTTAACAAGATATGGGGTCTATCATCGGATCTCCACCGTGTATCACCCTCAAACAAACGGACAAGCCGAAGTGACTAATCGGGGTTTAAAAAGAATACTTAAAAAAACCGTAGGGTTAAATAAAAAAGAATGGGTCGATAAAGTAGACGATGCTTTATGGGCTTTTCGAACCGCATATAAAACAACCATAGGTACTACCCCATATAAGGTTGTCTAGTTGTCATTTGCCAGTAGAAAAAGCACACAAAACCTACTAGGCATTAAAAAGCGTAAACTTAGACATTGAAATTGCATAAAAGAATTGATTTTGTCAATTAAATGAATTAGATGAATTAAGGAATCAAGCATACTCTAACTCTGAAATTTATAAGTAAAGAATGAAAACTTGCATGATAAACATATTAAACCTAATGAATTTCGAGTAGGAGATCAAGTTCTATTGTTTAATTCACGACTTCAGTTATTTCCCGGAAAACTAAAGTCTAGGTGGTCTGGACCTTTTTCTATCACCCATATTTTTCCACACGGTGCAATTGAAATTAAATCTCGGAACGGAATTCCATTCAAAGTCAACGGACAACGGCTTAAGCTTTATCAAGGATTCATTGAGGATGATGAGGAAGAAATCTTGCTACAAGCGGGTGAGGAATAAACGAAGGTTTGCATACTAAAATCATATCTTGTAGGTAATGAACTTCAGGAAAGCTTCAAAAATTCGGTAAGATTTCTAAACCAATTTTCGGGAAACAGGTCACTCACACGTGCACTAAAAAAATTATAGTTTTTAGCCGCCCACAGGGCCGTGCCCAACGAGCACGGGGCCGTGTTCGGCTACTGTCGGGAATAAAACCCCTTTTTCTTCTCGTTTTCATTTCACCACGACCTGTTCCCCCGAAAACTCTTTGGTTCCTCCGAGAATCTCTACAGATTTTCACGTTTTTCCTTCGTTCAACATCACCAAGGTATGATTCTATCATCTTAGTTAGTTAGTTTAACGATTTGCATGTAGATTAACATAAAAAATTTGGGGAAAAATTTAGGGTTCTTGAACTTGAACCGAACCAAACCCCAATTTTTTGCTTAGATCTATTAGTATTAGTAAAGTTGCATGTTATAGGAAGTAAATCAACTGAAATTGTTTATAGATTTGCCGAATTTCAAACCAAAACCTCAAACCCTTGTTTTTTAACCGAAAAAGAAGAAATTGAAGGGGTAAACGGTTTGATTTTAGAAAAACGGCACTTGGGGTTTCATTTTCGGGGAAAACCGCCCCTGCTCAACCAAAAATTTTCATGTTTTCGAAACCGGGTCAAAAAATTCAATTTTTGAGAAACATAACCCTGACCATGGGGTCGTGGTCAGCGAGCACGTAGGCATGTCCAGAAGAAATTAGTAGACACGGGCCATGTCTAGTGACCACGAGGCCGTGTCCAGCCTTCTATTTTCAGTTTTTTTTTTTAAATTTATCGTTTCATGCTGATTGTTTTGTGTTTTCTCTTGCAGAGATGGCCAGCAAGTTCACTTAGGTGCCTCGATGATATTCTGAAGACAAGGCCCGAAGAAATACCAAGACAAGTGTGCCTCGATACCTTAGAAGTTGTGGGGCAAATAGATTGCTTCAACGCACTGGTCACAGGTCCACTAAGGGTGGCCCTCTGCACAAGACTCCATGCGGTTCATGAGTATAACATGGAGTTCTACAGTACTTTCGCGTTCAAAGCAAAAGTAGAGCCATTCAACGGAGAAGGAGTTCAGTTTCGATGTGCGGGAGAGGTGCTTTCAATCTCTATCGCACAATTTGGAGTGTAAGTGGGTCTGTTCACTGAGGAAGAGTCCGGTGAGGAAGAGAATACAGGTGGTCTCCGTGAAATCTCAGCTAACATGCGCCAGACAGCATGGGCTCAAATCGGGGATGGTGCATATGATCCAAGTGTTACAAAGAGCTCCCAGTTGCGGGACCATCTCTACCGCAACATTCATAGGGTCCTTAGCAACTCTCTCAGTCAAAGGCGTGATAGCACCGATGTTGTCAACTTACGTGATCTGACGGTCTTATATTTCATCCACAACCGCATTCCTCTTGATGTCCCACACCTGCTCCTCCGTAACATGCATCTGAATCAGTTGGCTTCTTCCCCGACACCTATCTTCTTTGGGGGTTGGATCTACCGCCTCTTCAAGACCTATGTTCAATGCATGCCAAAATCATTCCGTAAGGGTCCATGGTCGGGAAAGGTAGATATCACCCAATGTCGTTCGATGGGGATCATCGACGAAACGGGTGACAAGACAGTCTGCTTCCAAACTACTCAAGGACATGTTTGGAACCCGGAAGCAGCCCTCGTTCTTCAAGCCAACCCAATCCATCCCCCTCCTCAGTTTCAAGGCCAACCGGGTCCCTCCTCTTCCCAAGGAGGTGGTTTTCAAACTTTCAAAGTTTGAATGATCTTTTGCAGGAAAACCGATTGTGCACCCGCAACACTTACAACATGGCTAGCAACACCTACACCCGGGTCGGAGTAATGGAGCGCAACATCTCCGACATGCAAGATGATATCACCCATATCCGGGATCATATGGTGTACCGAGGGGACCACGATGAAGACGAGGACATGGACTGATTTGAAGGCATTAAAGGTGGTGTGACATTGGATGCACCTTCTCAGGTTAACCCTTTCTATCCCACAAAACAATTTCTGGCCTACGTGCCATAGTTTGAACAATTTACTTTCCTTAACACTTTTATTTTCTGCATTTTATTTTCGTTTGTGTGTGATGATGGATAATTAACTTTGGTAAGTTTAGGATGTTTGCTACATAAGCCTGGAAACCCGAACCAAAAGCCAAAAACCTGTTTTCATCATTTGCAGATTGTCACCACGGGGCCGTGCTCAGCCAGGACGCCCCCGTGCCGACTCCCCTTAACTGCAGTTTTTTTTAAACCTGCCCACCATGGGGTCGTGGCTACCAGGCACGCCCTATGGCCACCATCTGTAAGTTTCTGTTACTTGCACTCTGACCACGAGGCCGTGTCCAAGTGCCTTGTAACACCAACCCTTGTTTTTCAACACCTTTTTACACATTCAATCAACCTAAAAACTTATTTTTGGCACACATTGAGGACAATGTGTAATTTAAGTGTGGGGGATGCTAAAACCTTGAATTTTGCAAGTTCTAATAACAAGCCTTACACAAAACTCTATTGGAACAACTAATCACCCCAATTTTTTTTTTCAAAAAAATTTCAATTTTTACTTGTCTTGGTTTAATTTGGGAATAAAATGTTCTAAAAAGGTTATATTTTTACAAATTTACAACCGATAGCGTCGTGATAAAGAGAACTAAATAAGAAAATTATAAAAAGGCATGACAAATCCAATTAAAATTTGATTATATATACTTGATCAAATTATAAACCCATTACCACAACAAGTGAGTTTCGAGCCTTTATTGAGCATACAAGCATATATCTTTAAACTAAATGCTTATTTTTCATTTCTTGTGTGAATAGCCGCTTGGTTCTTACGACTCTAGAACTTACCACGACGATACATTCCCGTTCCTTGCCAACTTAAACCCAAGTAAGTAAATGATGGAGGCATAAGGACTAACCCATTTTCCTTTCAACACCATTATTTTTCATTTTTTTTTATCACCTACCCAAAATCCCCCTAGTTAACCCCTTTGAGCCTAAACATTTTCGTTTCAAAACCCACAAAACAAACATCCTTTACCCACCAAAACCTTTTTCTTTTCAACCCTTTGTTTTAGTAAAAACTCGGTTATCTTGTGACGTCCCTTTATAAAAAAAAATCTTGCAATAATCAAACAAGTTCCTCAAGGAAACTTTGTTTGAACATGTTTGGTTTGAATAAAAGTCACAAAAACAAAATTTTTTACGATTACCGACGCTCTTTACGCTTTTAGCCCTTTTTACTAACCAATACAACCTACCCTTAGCCCAAGCCTAACCCTTTCCCAAAGTCCTCTTGATATTTACAAAGGTCTATAGTTAAAAAGGAGGATGTTTGATTGTTTGGCAAGCATATGGTAGAAGTAAGTTCCATGCCGGTCTGGAGTGTTTCACAAAAATACATCTTCGGCCAAGTGTTGAGTGATTCCCCGTAAGGTATGTGAACTTGTATATAAATGGAATTTTAAAAAGGCATGTTATGCCCAAATAAGTAATTTTTCTTATAAAGTATTCTAAATAAATCATAAAGAATAGGATTGTAAATAAAATAAAAATAAGACCCAATAAAGATCTTGGATTCCCGACACTCAAGACAAGTCCAAAACTTCTCTTCTACCCATTCCGTTTGGGTGTGTAAAGCCACATATTAAAGAGCTTTTCTTGAGGACAAACAAAGATTCAAGTGTTGGGGTATTTGATGTGCAAAATGTAACATATAAATTACATCAAATGAGGCATAAAACTAACATTTTTTTAGTACTAATGTTGGAAAAAGTGTGTTTTTGTCTTCCTTTTGAATTTACAGGACCAATTGAGCTTAAACGAGCAAAAGGAACAAATATACAGCCAAAACTAACATAAATACGAAGAAAAGGAATAAATGTGACATGCCCGACCCCTGGACAGCATCCTCAAAATCAAAAACAAGAAACAGAAGACTGACCATGGGGTCGTGCCCAATGGACACGGGGGCGTGGTCAGCTGGCTGCAGAAAGGACAAAGCTGTGGAAGCTTCTACGTCCACCACGGGGGCGTGCCCAGCTCAGCACAAGGCGTGTTCAAAGCTAAGATACGAAGAAAATTGCAAAATCTTGGTAGTACAGATATGCTTCTGCCCACGGGGACGTGCCTGCTGAACACGGGCCGTGGGGAGCCCTCTGCTGACACATGCATTTAATGAAGGAAGATAAAAGGATTGCCACAAGGGCGTGCCCGCTGGACACGGGGCCGTGGCCAGGGTTCTGTTAAGGCTATAAATAGGAGTGCTTGTCTCACTTCAAAGGAATCCCTTGGCAAACCACCACTCTCCCACTTTGCCACCACTCCACCCCCACTACAACACCCACATCCACCACCTTCATCCATCATCCACCTTAGAGTGTGTGTAGTAGTCTCGGGATCCAAGATTAATAGTAAGAGTTCTTGCCAATCAAAGGCCATGTTTGGTTAAGCCTCTTACATCACTTGATGCAGACAAGTCTTTTATGTATTACTTTTGATTTTTAATCTTTCGACACTTTTTATTTGGTTTTGTATTAATGACTTTAATAACTAGTTTCTTATGTTGAAGGTGAATTTTCTTTATCATTTGTCCGTGGTGTCTTGGCATTACTTTACTTTACTGTCTATATAAAGTAAAAGATTTACACCATTCACATCTCTACGGTCGTAAAAGATTTACACCATTCATATCTCTACGGTCTATATAGAGATATGTTGGCTACCTGGTCGGGGGTTAAGGGAATGGTTTAGTAAGGTTCTTGCTTTGTTCAGTGTATAGATCCTGCAAGGACCTGGGTCAAGCTTACTAGGACCTCCTTCAATGCCCACTAGTATTGGATGGCGGGGGTGCGAATGGCTTAATCCCCTCATATGTAAACTACTATTAATACATTAAACCGGCTACTAGGGATTGTATCCCTGCTGACTCGAATCAATTAGCCTAGGGTAACGTCACCTTCAAAAGAGGGGTCTACCACTTTTCGCATTAATAACTTAATTAATTATCTTTCAATATTCTGACCCTTTGGGATTGTATCCTTGCTGACTCAAACCACTAGGCCGAGGGTATCGCCACCTTCAAAAGAGGGGCCTACTACTATAACTAAGATAATCACTTAAAAAGTCCGAAAGTGCAAAAATCATCAAAGGATACATTAAAGGCGAGTCGGATCCAAGTGATTCATCTTGTCTTTCTGTTTTTATTTTATTTTTATTTCTGCATTTTTAGTTTTATTTTCATTGTAGGTCCCCTTGATGTATATGGATCTTCACAGAATTGTCAATCCAATCAAGAGTGCGGAATCCTCTTAATCAGAATATTGCAGAATGAGTAGAAACACAGAAATAGCAAATCACTTTCAAACCGGATCTTTATTGATTAACTATCAAACTGATTACAATCAATCAAGATCCCTAACCACACTCAATTTCGTCCAAGCACAAGCTCTCACGAAATTATGTCTCTCAAAAACTGTTTTTGGCTGATTAACCTAAACCCTAAAGCCTAACCTTGTTTATATAACACAAGGTTTCAACATTAGGCATGGGTGGGTTCCTACATGGGCTAGGCCCAAATCGTCCCCCATCACCCAATGTGGGTTTTGTTTAGCCCAAACTCTATTATCTCACTAATACAAAGCTAAACCCGCTAACCGTTTATCGTTTATCTAATTACAAGATATCCAAAGACCAAATCTAAGCTGTTGTCACAAACATGCACCAACAAACTCCCCCTTGACAATAGCTTCATAAAATAACTTTGTCTTCAGTCATCTTGCAATCTTCATGTAGTCTTGCACTGTCTTTGGTCTTTGGATAGCTTCAGCTTCAATAGCTTCTGTCAGCAACAGACTCCACCTAAGCTGATGCATCCAATTACCAAATCTTCAAAAACTTTAGCGTTTGAGTAAACTCCAGTTCAGCATATGTATAGCAATCTTCAAACTCTTCAACTTTGTCTGCAATATAGAAAGGAGGTTCTACCATGCATCCAATCAAACTCTCATCTTCACAGCAACTTCTCAGCAACACAGCAACTTCTCAGCAACACACTGCTACAATCTGTATACTATAAAAAAACATCTCGAGAAACCATTAGAATTTTTCAACAAAGTTAAATAAATTATTATTTTTCAAGAGATAGTTAAACTTTATCACAGATTAAGCATTTTCAATTTCATCACCAACACGCAAAACTTTTTAATCACACACTATAACCCGCATGATTTAAAATTTTGAACTCACTTTCTAACACCGTCTCCCCCTATCAGTAACAATTCCTCCAAGAATAACAGTTTTTCGTACGTTAAGAATTTTAAACAGGAAAAGACACTATTTTTGGATTTTTTATATTTTCTGAAAGCAAGTAAATACAAAAGTAATAAACACTTTATTTTTGTGAGAATCACTGGTAAGAAGATCATATCAGCACAATCAAACTGTTTCACACTATTAGATAATTCTTTATTTAATTTTTCGTGAAAAGCAGTCCAAGACGATTACCAGTATGTTCGTCCACTTAAACAAAATGCATGAACATTTCAAGTACCATTATCGTATGATACGATAAGGTAATATTATTACTGAAATACTAGTGTGTCCCACTTCAGGATATACCCCTGCGATCAAGGTATGCACAAAGATTCATCGTAGTAGGTGAGTATACTGATGTCATCCTTTAAGATATCCTGACAATGTCTAGATCTGCATATAATCTGTTTTATCATGTTTTGATTGCTTAACAATGAACACCCAAATAAATACTAATCAAATCCTGGAAATATAAACAACACGCTCTATCATGCAAGTATCTTCCCTACCACATATTTCACAAGTCCAATCCAGATTTCTGAAATCTTAACTGGGAATAGGTTGAGAAGAGAACAGAATAGATCTTTAGCAGAGATGGTATAATATACAGATCAAATGAGTTTTTCTCAGTTTGATATAGGTTTCTTGGGTTTCTTTTGGGCACTTGAGGGCCTCTTTCGGGTGTATTAGATCTATAGCGCGACAACGTACAGCTAGGTCAGCATGTATCTGGATGCAGCAAAAGCTGTCGTTGCCTAGCACCTCCAGGTCAGCATATATCTGGATGCAGCAGAGGAGGTACACGATTTTTTTCAGAGAAGATTTCAGAATCAGATCAAAATTGTGTGTATCGGGACAACATACAGACATTCAAATAGAAATGAGCTAATTCCAAGTGACTTTCTTTCCTGGGGTCATGTACAATTTTAGTTCTGAACATAAGGACAGCCAAGATATCCCCAGATGAAATAACAGTATAAAGACCCAAAACTTCAGATTTTGGCAATCTATCAACGCAAGATTTTAAGGTCATTAAACCATACACCACTAATGTGTTCCCCACTCATACTCAGTTCATTTAGATTTATATCACATTGGTAAGTTGATTATTTCATGCTTTTTGCCTACTGGTACATCGTATGATGAAGTTGCTATCACACTTAAGCAATTTAATTCAGTTTCAGTGTGACAGTCTAACTTGCTGATGTACTATCATTTCTCCTTTTTCACACAGTGATAACTCATTTTTGATTTTATATTTTTTTATGTTTTTTATTTTTCAATGTTTTTGTATTTTTGATTTTTAAGAAAAACAGTAAACTATTTACAAAATTCTTATGAAAAACCAGTTATTCAGGATTCCTCATCCCATTGAGTTCGACTAAATGTTCAAAGCGAGCCCTGTCAAAAGCTTTAGTATAAAGATCTGCCAGGTTATCTAGTGTGTCGAATCAGCACTCTGAACTTCAATTTAAATCAATCAATATAAATATATCAACAATCTCACATTCCCCTTCATGTGACTGAAGCAGCCACTATCAACATAAGTTGATAATCCTCCTTAGCAGCTCCTGCACACACCAACTAAGAAATTAGTTAGATTGGGGGACCCAAGCCTTAATGGTCTTGGGTCGTCCAAATTCACCAACTACTGGAACATCCATCCAATATCCATTGCTCCTAACTGGAGTCTTGGATCTCAGACCTGTTGATGGAAATGGGTTTTGATTTCCATAAGGTCTCTGGTCCTGAGGGTTCCTATATGTGTTTGGACTATTTGACCTTTGGAAATTTTGATTTTGGTACCTTGAATTTTGATTCCAAGAAGCATTATTGTTGTAATTTCTAACGCCATTGTTATAAAAAGTTTGACCACCATTATTTTGGTATCGATTTTGATATTGACCTTGACTTCTGAAATTATTAGCATTATAATTGTTCATTCTTGGTGAACTGCTTCTAGGTCTCTCAAATCTGCCTGGTGGAGATCTAGGCTGAAATCTTGGTTGATTTCTTTGAAAACGAGGAACTTGTGGAGTTCCTTTTTCAGCCTTATCTACACCAACAGCAACATTTTCTGGTTGCTTAGGAGCAGATTTCTTTGGAGAATTTGCAACTTTCTCCTGTTTATCACCACTATTCTCTGGTGACTTCTCTCTCTTCCTCTCACTCACTTGTGCTTCACTCTTTTTGTTAGGACAGCAGCTAGCTACATGTCCCTTGATGTGACACTTGAAGCACGATCTCCTTTTCAAAGACTTCTTAGCTGGAGTCTCTGAGGTAGATCCCTTATCAGATGGTGATGAACCCTTGGATGAACCTTGTTTAGTTTGCTTGATTTCAGATTTTTCTATGCTCTTATTTTTTGCAAACTCTACATTCGATTCATTTTCAATAACAGTTGTTTCATTTTTCATATCACTACCTTGAACAAAATTAATCTTTTTAACAAAAGCTTGATTTTTATTCTTAGGCGGTGAATTTTTCCTTTTCAAAGGTTCCCTGTTATTGTTCTCCTTAGCATCATCACTCTCAGATCCATCACCTTGACTTGATGTGGATTCGAAACTACTTGGTGCAGATGCCATAACGTTTGCTAGCTCATCTTCACTAGGCAGGAATGAATAGTCATGACTAAGAGGAGGTGGAACTTCATTAAAGCCCTGGAAGCCCACACTGGTCTTATCATTACTCTTCTTTAACCCACCCATCATGTGTTTCATTACAAAAGACGAATCTCTAAATTGACTCAATTTCTTTTCAAGTTCAACAATTTTAAGTTGTGCATCTGACAACTCATTGCATTTTTCAGAAATCTCTTTTGTTTTCTCAACCATCATGTCATGAGCTAAGTCTATGACTTGAAGTTTTTCATTCAATTTGCAAGTTAAAGCTTCAATTTCAGCTTCATAACCTCTTATCTTCTTCAAGTATGTAGATTCATTTCTTTTAGCAAAAAAGTTTGCTTCTTTTATGTTAGACATCTCACTTACCAGACTTTGGTTTTGTGTTGACAACCTGTCAACCTCACCCTGTAGTTCACGACATCTCAAACACACAGAAATAGATTGTACCTCTTTCTCATGAACTTCTGAGTTTTCATCAGCAACAACCTGTTCAGCTTCACTCTCTTTCTCTACTTCAGCATCCACTTTTGCTTCAGCATTCTTCACTTGAGCTTCAGCATTTTTCACTTCAGATTCAGCATCACTCACAGTAGTTTCAGCCTCATCAACTAGCACTATCTCTGCCATGAATGCCTGAGTGGCACTCTCATTTCCCTGATATCGCTTTTGTAATGCATCCCACATATCCTTTGAATTAGTGAACTTGTTGAAGGTATGCTTGATGCTATCAGGTAAGGACATTTTAATTGCAGCCAATGCTCTCTTTTCAGCGTCATACTTCCTTTTATCATCCTCTTTCATGTTCACATAGTCTGTTCTACGTGGTCTGCCCTCAAAATCGTGTGTTGGGTTTATGTACCCATCTTCAATGCAGATCCACATGCGTGCATCCTGAGATTCAATTAAAGATTTGAAGTTGTCCTTCCATGTAAGATAATTCTCCACCTTCATCATCTTATGTGCATTCAGATTCAACATGTTTGACACTTTAAACGTTGCAGACTGAGAAAACCGTACAAAACATCTCCGAAAACAGTGGTTACCAAATTACACCTTTAGAATCGTCTCGAAAAGACAAATCCAATGATATATAATGTCAAAAACCGTATTCGGGATTTTTTTTTACCCTAAAAATACAAGGAATCTAACAGTGCAGACGGTTCTGTCAAACGAGCTACGGATCAATTTCTAAATGCAAAACACTGAAATTTTATCGACGCTTGCCAACTAATATTCCACCACTTTAAATTCGCTATTAATTTCACTCAAACAGGTCAATTTCGCTGGTCAGTATTCCTCTGTTAAATTCGCTGGTTAGTCAGCTAAGTTCGCTGATCAATTTCCCTGCTAATTCGCTGGTCAATTTCGCCGTGTATTTCGCTATTACGACGACTTGTAAAGTCCCCGAAAACCGTAGTAATTTCGCTGTGGATAATTACCCGGTTACCAAAGTCGCCTTTGTATTTTAGGTTCGCCGGATCAAACAATTTCGCTAATTTCGCTGATCAGTCTGCGAATTTGGTAAATTCGTCAATAGTCAAATTCGCTGGTCCTTGTAAAATCGGAAACTCAATCTGTTCAAAAATTCTGAAGATTTTTCTGATTCTCCTAACACTTTCCTGCAGAATCGAAATAGCAAAATATCATTAATTTTTCGAAAACAGTATGATGAACACGACGAACAATCTTCGAATTCCAGCCAAATACTCTTCAAAAAACAACCAACTACTGTCCTGAAAACCTGCAAATCAGCAATCAAACAAACAAAGGGATCAAACACTAACAAATTCGCAGAAATTTATCAGAACTCAAAAATTTCGAAACCCTAATTTCAGGTTTCAACAATTTCGAAATTTTTCACCCAAATCTGTCAAGCATAATTCTGAACCGAGCCTTCAAGAGCCTAATGCTCTGATACCAATTGTAGGTCCCCTTGATGTATATGGATCTTCACAGAATTGTCAATCCAATCAAGAGTGCGGAATCCTCTTGATCAGAATATTGCAGAATGAGTAGAAACACAGAAACAGCAAATCACTTTCAAACCGGATCTTTATTGATTAACTATCAAACTGATTACAATCAATCAAGATCCCTAACCACACTCAATTTCGTCCAAGCACAAGCTCTCACGAAATTCTGTCTCTCAAAAACTGTTTTTGGCTGATTAACCTAAACCCTAAAGCCTAACCTTGTTTATATAACACAAGGTTTCAACATTAGGCATGGGTTCCTACATGGGCTAGGCCCAAATCGTCCCCCATCACCCAATGTGGGTTTTGTTTAGCCCAAACTCTATTATCTCACTAATACAAAGCTAAACCCGCTAACCGTTTATCGTTTATCTAATTACAAGATATCCAAAGACCAAATCTAAGCTGTTGTCACAAACATGCACCAACATTCATGTTTAAAAACCTTTTCTCAAAATTTTTAGATTGAGTAGACGTTGAGGATAAACCGGTACTAAAAGCTCTTGTGTCCTTGGACGACCTTGGTATCTTACCAACTCTATACTACGCTCACGATGGGTGTACTTGCCCATGTGGGTGTTTAGTGTTAGTAGAATATCGTGTTTTATAAATTTAAAACTTGTCTAATGCGTAAAATGGGCTTAAAACATTAATAAAAACATATCACGCTTCTCACACACTAGCACCTAAAATGGTTTTTAAGCATGATAATCATGCAAAACCTTTTACTTTCTGATATTTTATGAAAAATAACATATTTTAACTATTAAAAGTTGGTCATAACATCAGATTTACCAAAACATCGTAATTATCGTCATTTAACGAC
Organism: Helianthus tuberosus; assembly: GCA_030545235.1. NCBI lineage: Eukaryota > Viridiplantae > Streptophyta > Magnoliopsida > Asterales > Asteraceae > Helianthus > Helianthus tuberosus. The sequence goes on from CM060375.1 coordinate 151,141,147, forward strand.
TTTTACGTCGTTTAGGCGCATAGTGTGGTTTTAAAACATACTTATCACCCAAGACTTGTTACCTACTGATTTTATAAACCATTTTAAATATTTTTACAGTAGTTAGTCATGAACTCAGAATCCCAAATAAGTTCTCAAAACTATGTATGCAAAGACCAAAAAGCCCCTACGGTGCAAAGCTTGGTCTTAAAACATAAACCACACATATATTTGATATCCTACTGATATTATATCATAAATTTAATATTTTTCACAGAATGTTTATGACCATAACATCAATTTACTTGCAAGCTCACTTTAGAAGTCATAAAATGACCAAAATGCCCTTACGGGGCTTAATTTGATTTTAAAACCTTAATGGGCAACCATGTTGATATCCTACTGATATTATAACATGTGTTGAGTATAACAACATTTGGAACTTGTATATGACTCATCCGGTTACCCGTTAATGCTTATACGCGTTCGGTTCGACTTATGTAACTAGTTTAAATAAGTTTACCGAAACGGGTTTAACTTTATCATTTTAACTTCAAATTCCAGAATGTATTTAGTTTACCCACATTACACAAGTCTTCATACTTGTTGGGTCTAAATTCATTCTATTCTAGTCATCACTTAATCTAGCGTATTGTACCGTATTTTATCCTTTAAGCTAGCCGGTCTAAGTCTATGACTTAAATAGGACCCGTTAGCATTCTAATTGGTTAATATTACCATCATTCCAGACTAGAGCATTCCGCTAAAAGCTATCTACACTTCTCAAGTGAATTATACGAATGAGTTATTTTAACCTTGCATTGAATCGAGTATTAACTCAGGTAAATACTTTCAACTTATTTCCCTTACACGGGCTTGGGATACGGTAAATTATTACCTCTTGGTTGGGTATGGGATCACTTAGCTGGATTGTAGCTATCAAATCTGCATAACCCGTTTTAACCTGTTTTGTTTGATAACTTAAACATTGGGGGTTAACGACCGTGTCCTAGATATCGCCGGCTCATTTAACTTACTAATGGCCACGACCTAAGCACGGGGTGTAGGCATACACCTGACAGATCCGAATGTTAAAATATATTATACCCACAAGTTAGGGATAACTCCTTTGTGGGTTTATAAAGTGGCGAGTCAGTTAATCATGTCTCGGTTTCAATAATGGGCCCCATATGTATTGATAAACATGTAAAACTGTGTACAAGATTAAAATTCTTAATTACCCCAAGTTATAAAAGATTTTCATGTGCCTTGTGTACTTAAATTAATTTTGGAAATGTTCTTAATATGTGTCGGTTAATTGTATTTACTAGTGTAAACTGACGTATTTTCAAAAGACAAAGTGACAAATACTATACGAAATAGGCTGGGAGCTGCTCGGTATTGAATAGAGGATCTTGCAAATCCCTAAGATGCCTAAAGTATGTTGATTAACATTTTGTACATTTATTAGATCCGCCTGTGGATCCTATGTTACAATCGTTTGTATTTATTACTTTAAACTTTGAACAATTCGGTTTGTAATAGTATTTTAATCCCAAGACTTCCGCTGTTCTAATCTGTGTTTAATTGTCTACGATGATATCAACTTACGCGACGAGACTCCCCACCAGGCCCACCGGGACTTAGTGGAAATTCGGGGTGTGACAGGTTGGTATCCGAGCCAACGTTGAGTGAATTAAACACTAGCTTATTGTGTTTAATCTCAATGACACAATAGCACACTCCTTAGACTTTCGAGTCTAGGCAAATGACCTAGGATTAGTTCTAATCTTTATTTAGTTTATATATATATATATATATATATATATATATATATTATTTTCCTTGTTCTTGGCAGGTTACTTATTCAATATGCCGCCCAGAGTTCGAGGAGGAAGAGGTGGAAAAGGTCTAATGCGTGGTGGACCGTCTAGTTGTAGGATCAAATTGCGACCTGAATGAGTCGATCGGAAGAGCTCTAGTCCGTTTCAGAGGCGGAAACTAAGAAACGGATGTAAAAACAGCTTGAATATCACTTTAAACGTCTTGTGTATTGATTTAATAGCAATTACAATCACAAGGAATACCGGCAGCACCTCGGTATCAAATCTAGAAATCGTTACAAATGAATAGCTCTCATGCCTATTTATAGTGTTCCAGGTTTCTCTTGAAGACACACATGTCAGCTTCAAGAGAAACCTTTCAAGAGAAACCTACAAGTTCCATTTTCAAAAGAAACCTCCAAGTTCCACTTTCAAGAGAAACCTACATATTTGACTTTATGAACGAACAGAACCGCAACAAGTCCAAGACTCGATATAAGACGAAGATGACAGATGAATGCACCAACAGACTCCCCCTCCGATGTTGACGAGTCTTAAGTGTCGAGTCTTCGCATCTTCAGTCTTTATCAGTCTTCGAGCTTCTCTCCGAATTATTTTCCATTGCAAGTATCCTCAAACAATCTCTTACTCTTTCTCATAATCTTCAGGATCTGAATCTGTCTCTGCAATCTTCAGACTTCTTCTCGATGTCTTCAGACTCCCCCTTTCACTAGGCTGGGATCGTAGTCTGGAATTTACTTTCAACAGGTTCTTAGATCGTAACCTGGCACTCATCTAACTCAGGTTTTGGAACCTGGCTAACCTGCAAAAACACTACCCAAAAATAAATTTTCTGATAACAATTTATGGATAAAATTTTCAAATCTAATTTACCACTTGCAAGAATAACGTTTTTATTGCAAAACTTTTCTCATTTCATTTCAACAATCTTCAAACACTTTCACCCAAACCATTTGTTCATCATGTTTAGCACTCTAAATTTTGAAAATCAGCTTTCCAAAATCAGTTGTCGAAAATCTTTTTGGATTTTTCAAAATTAATGCTAAAACACTCCGAAAATCTTTTTGAATTTTTGATAGTAATGAAATGCAATAAAGAAATATTTACAGACAATATTTTTGTGAGTTCGTGCAAGAGGATCATATCAGTTTATGAGATCAATCACCAACACCGTTAAGCTTTAAACATTTTAAGCTCTAAACGATTCACTTAGATTGTCAGTATACTGGTCCACTTAAATTCTCACACAAAGTTCAACTGCTTTGAGATATGATATTAATGTCTTAAGCACTTAAACTTAATCGCGTATCCCACCTCAGAATATACTCCCGTATCCAGATCCCAATATTCAGTCTTACAGGTAATTATGACACAAATGATATCTGTAGGGGTTAATAAATTATGAAGAATCATGAGAGCTCAGGTCAGAACTACCGTTCAGCAGAGAGATCAAGACTCAACTTGTGGGTGTGTCCCCTTTAGAGGATCTTTTTTACAACAGCATTGCTAAGCAATTTTATTGTCTTATCATATATGCTGAGGGTGATGCTATGTTTCAAGCATTGCAGAAGGTATTATTCGAGGACTAGGTCAGAACTTCCATTCAGCAGAAGTCCAGGAATAATACCCCAGATATCACTGAGTATAACGACCTAGTATATCAGAAAAAGGAATCTTTCAAACAAGATTTCGGGGGTTACCCATATATCCGAGAGATGTTTCCCCACGATATAAGCAAGTTTGAAATTTAGGTTTATATCTCGTCACAATCTACTAAATGTGCAAAAACCTACTGGCACATCATCAGTGAGACCGTTTATCACCTTTTTATCTTACCAAATCTTTAGCATGTTGTGATCATCCACTGATGTACTATCATTTCCTCTTATACGCAACAAAAACTCATTTTTCATTTTATCATGTTTTTGGCTTTTTCAAATTTTCAAATGTTTTTGGATTTTCTAAAATTTCTTACTCCCCCTAAAATGCAAACACATTTTAGGAAATTTGAAAACAAACTGTACAAGAACATGACAACTGATATCGAATCACTTCAATTCGCCATCCACTTGGCATAAACAATCAGAACTCCCCCTCACAACAAACTATTTTCTCATTATGATCTCAAAACACTTAAGTTTGTTTTAATCAAAATGATTTTTCCGGAAAATTAGTTTTGTTGATTTTGTAAAATCATTAGTAGGTTAGGGGTTTGATTCATCACATTGTTTTTCAACCACTTGTAGGAAATCAAATACAACTTAATGTCCCTGATTTACCACTTGTAAGATCAAGCTGATCCAAATACTGAACCACTTATACAAATCACAACCATACAACTTAAACCTGCTTTTCAACCAATTTACCATCTGTTGGTTGAATTCTCAAGGTGCCGATTCCTACTCCACGCTTACAAACCTGGGAGTTCCGGCAAGTCCTACAAAACTTCTCAAACATTTTATACAAACATGATAAAGAATGATGCCGATTCATGATCCACGATTACCAACTTGGGATCTCCGGCAAGTCAGGTTTTTCTATTTAAAGAGTTTCACCCAAGCCTGACAGTCCTTGGGTGCTTTTGAATTCTTGTTCAACAATGGTGGATAATTTTCATCACCCATTGTTAGACCAGAATTCTCAATTTTTACCTCAACAACTGGCTCTTCTGGTTTTACCATACCAGAATCATTGCCTGAATGTGGCTTGTCTGACTTTGATGAGCCAGATTCATCGCCGACATGTGGCTCCTTTGTTTCCGAAAAAACAGATTCATTGCCACAAACTTTCTTCTTCTTCTTTCCTCTTCCGTCCTCATATTTGTATCCGATGAATTCGTCTTGCTTGACTTTGCCATCGAGGAAGTCGATTCATCAGAACTCTTATTTTTACCAACAGATGAACCTGAGAACAAGATCTTCTCTAGATACTCTCTAGCCATCTTCCTCTTCTTCCTCAGTCTGTCTTTCTGCCCCTGAGAAAGTTTCACTTTCGTTTCTTGAACTTTAGGTTCTTGAACCTTCTGTTCTTTGGGCTTGACATTGACTGATTTCTTTGCCATCTTCTGAGAATTAACCCTCAATCTTTCATTTGATCTCCTTGGGCAATCTCTGGCAATGTGACCTCTGATATTGTAGTTAAAGCATCTCCTCGTCTCATAACTCCAACCTTGGCAGTTAACAGCAATGTGTCCTTGATAACTACATCGGTAACACACTCTGTTATCGTACTAATCACCATTTTCAGCCCAAATGCTCAAATCAAAGCATTGTTTGGCTTGGTGATATTCCTTTTTCCTTTTGATTGCTGGATTTGACTTTTGAGCACTGTGGTCCGACCTGCACCACTTATTGCCAACAATTTTAGAGTTTTCATTTTTCGATTTTTGTAATTTTTCATTGCGATTGGATGATTGATCTGATGAGCTGTTATTTTCTTTTTGAACAATTTTCTCCTTTTTAATCTTTTGTTTTTGTTCCACTTTCTTCTTCAAAGGTTTTTGCTTAGAGCATTCTCCCTTTTCAGTTGATTGCGGAACAGTTTCTTGAAACTTTTCTTTTAACTTCAAAAATAAATTCTTTTTCTTCATTTTTCCATTTTCATCATCAGATTTCTCATCACAATCTTCAACTTTGACTTTGTCAAAGTTTGTGACATCGTCACTTATTGGAACAGAATTAACTGGTTTTGGGCAAGGAATAGTTGAAGTATTCACAAACACCTTCAACTTTTGTTCCCATTCCTTGATTTTCTTTTGAGCACATTCTGCTTCCTTTTCAAGTCGAATAATCTTTTCAAGATGAGAATTGATTGCAATTTGTTTTTCAAGATTGTTTGTACCAAACAAATCTCTCTCATCTTCTAAAATTTTTGTTTGACTTTCAAAAATTTTCTCAATTTTTACTTTTTCATTTTCCAAAATGTATATTTGATTTTTCAAAACATTTTCTGATTTTTTAAGATTTTTGTTTTCTAATGACAAACTCTCAACTTCCTTCAAGAGTTTGTCATTTTCAGACGTCAACTTTTCACAATTTTCCTGCAACATAAGAATCTGGTTAATATCAGCTTGCTTCTCATCCTTCAACTTTTTGACTTCCAATGTCAAACTTTCTGCATCTTTCAAGAGTTTGTCATTATCAGCCTTAAAGTTATCACATTTGGAGCACACTGATTCTGAACTTGAAGATCCAAGCTTCACATATTCTTCATTCTTTGGAATATCCTTTGTTTCCATCTTATATGTTCCTGCACAAAAGAGTTTAACGAAATCAAAAGGATTCATACTTTCATCAATATAACATTTCCTTTTAATATCATATTTCAGAATACTCTTTGTTGCAAGACACACACGAATTCTATTATCAATTTCAGTAATTACATCCAATTCCAATTTTTGTAAATTCTTTTCCATTTCGTTCAAAAATTCCTTCTTTTTCTTATATTCCTTACGAAACTCTGCATTAACCTCATTAAAGAACTGTTTTGGATAAAGTTCTTGAAAAAAATCTTTCCTTTTTAGCTCAACCAAGAATTCATCCCATTTAGCAGGTAATGCATTTGCCAATTTCGATATCTGTTCATCATTTGATATTCTAATATCCTTGTTTCTCAAATTGTCCATTAAAATTTTAAACCGTATTTCCAACTCATTCAAAGTTTCATCCTTTTGACACATGAAATGTTCAAAACTTTTAACCCAAATGTCCGTACTGACATTTCTATAATTGTTATCCACAGTTCTCATATACCAACGATTTAAACTTTCAAGATCATGGTTTTCTTTTTCATAAAAAATTGCTGCCATTTTTCAAACAATCCCGACAAATTTCACTCAAAACATACTTTCAAGAGAAACCTGATGGAATGTTCAAGCTAAACCTGATGGCATGTTCAAGAGAAACCTGATGGAATGTTCAAGAGAAACCTGATGGAATGTTCAAGAGAAACCTGATGGGATTTTCAAGAGAAAGCCAGATTCAAGAGGAAGCCGGCGTATTTTCAAGAGAAAGCCTGATGATGTCAGCAAATGTCGAATGAATTTCAAGAGAAACCACCGAAAAAATCAAGTTTTAGATCGATTTTAATGATGAAACTTTCCAGAATTCGTTAATTCATGATTGCGCACAATATGTGAAAGTTTGAACCGATTTTAACCGTGAAAATTTTTTAATTTTGTGAAAGAATGGTGTAGAAATCAGAAAAAGTGACGAAAACAGGCTGTTTTGGCAAGATCTCTTCCTCCTGAGCTCTGATACCACTTGTAGGATCGAATTGCGACCTGAATGAGTCGTTCGGAAGAGCTCTAGTCCGTTTCAGAGGCGGAAACTAAGAAACGGATGTAAAAACAGCTTGAATATCACTTTAAACGTCTTGTGTATTGATTTAATAGCAATTACAATCACAAGGAATACCGGCAGCACCTCGGTATCAAATCTAGAAATCGTTACAAATGAATAGCTCTCATGCCTATTTATAGTGTTCCAGGTTTCTCTTGAAGACACACATGTCAGCTTCAAGAGAAACCTTTCAAGAGAAACCTACAAGTTCCATTTTCAAGAGAAACCTCCAAGTTCCACTTTCAAGAGAAACCTACATATTTGACTTTATGCACGAACAGAACCGCAACAAGTCCAAGACTCGATATAAGACGAAGACGACAGATGAATGCACCAACACTAGTCAAGCAGGACCATCTCATCAAAGATTTCCTTCCGCATCATTCGACTTGGATCCCTATGAAGACTGGGGATATTCTACGGAGCCTGCACGGCGATCTGTTTGCTTAAGCATTTTGCCTTCATACCATCACTTGTTCCGACCACAACATCCGCACTAGTCATACCATTCACACCACTCTCACCATTCGCAGTCATAAGGGCATTTTGACCCGAATGACTACATTAACATTCCCCTAGTCAAAACCAGTTGGAGCCAGTGGAACACCATGAAGAGTACCAAGACATGGATGTGGATGAAGATCCAGATCCAATCATGACACAATCAGGGACGCCTACGCATACCATCGATATTTCCAGTGGTTCCGCTTCTTACGCAGCATAACCTTACCAAGGCCCCGATGAATGGACCGAACGATGGAGTCAATATAAGTGGGAGTATACTCCTTATCACAACACACCACCACCACCTCCACCAGAGGAACCATACATACAAGCGGTAACACCGCCACCCCCACCAGTGGAGGAACAACCACCGCCACCTCCAAGAAGAAGGCGAAATGCACGCATGTTAGCGCGTGGGGAGCCACGTATCAGTTCGCCCCAATCTTCACACAACTATCCCCCTATCCCAGAGGATCTCCAATTAAGAGGACCATCAAATGCCGCGCAAGTGATTGATACCACACCAGCTACTTTTGCACAACCACCGCCGCCCATGGGTTTTGAAAACCCAATCCCTACTTACCCAGCTACCACTGGGTATAACCCGTTTGAACCTCCAGCACCTACAGGTTACAACTACCAGGTGCCATCATACGATCCATATGCTGAAGCGATCGTACATAACACTTTATATCCTTCCCCTTTTCCCCCTCCTTACCAAACTGGATATCCAGCTTATGGGTACCAGTATCCTGCACCACCACAACCACAACCTCAACCTCAACCACAACAACAATTACCACCCCAACAACTGGAGATCTTAACCCAAGCCTTAGAAAGGGTGGATGATGTGGAGCGAAGGGTGGAAAGGGGTGAAAAGAAAACAAGTAAGCTCCTTAAGAAACTTACAAAGTTGATCAAAGGAAAGAAGAATGAGGATTTAAGATTTTATTTATTATCTTGTAATTGTTTATTTAAATTAAGTCCCTACGTGGACATTTTTATTTCAGTACTAGTCCGTGCGTCGACACTTTATTTCTATATTAGTCCCTGCGCGGACATGTTATGTTTTATCCCTACGTGGACAATTAGTTATGTTAATTAAGACCCGTTTAGGGCAATTTTGGTAATCCTTAAATGAAATGAAAATTCTCTTTTGGAATTAATATTTATTATTATTATTATTATTATTATTATTATATGTATTTCATTACATCATTGTTCAAGCGGTCGTCTCAATTTTATTCAAACTTTATCGATCTACTAAATAATTCCAAAAGATATTCTTAATGGTTTAACCGTGCCTATATGTCAATACGAACATGGCTATATTGGTAAACCATCTTAAGAAAATAAATCTTTGTTAGCATTCACAAAATGTTAACACTCTTGACAGAGTGGCTTAAGGAACCACACTAGCCGTCATGGTAGTTGGGTTATATCCAAACCTTTATAGTCTATATGATCAAATACGATCATGACTAATTTCATCAGTATGATTATTATTATTATTATAACATCCATTAGTGATGTTAATTGATGTGCCTACGGGCTAAGTTATAACATCTTCCATGACAATGACAGTTGTAGTCTATGACTCCCTGTCCGAAGGTAAAGAACTATGTTCAAGCCTTGAAGCCCCTGATCAAATAAGATTGCGGCTTATATAATTTGAATGTCCATGAGACAAGGCCTTAAGAGCCATATTTTAAATGTCCTTCGAGACGAGCCTTCGGGATATTTAATATTGTCAAATATGACAATGACAGTTGTGACTTACGATCCCATGTCTAATAATTAATGGACTTTGTCCTATAATAAATACCAATGATGGTTCTTTGTAACCTAGGCTAATTATATTGAAATAAATTCGAATTAACATTCATTAGAACTGTTATAATTTAATAGCCTATATGGTTTAATAATACCATGGTTTGTTAATCATCAAATACGATGATTCATTTTTTTAAATTGCAACTAAGTAGTTGCTATTATTGATGTTTAGCATTCAAGCTTCAAAATGATGAATTCCAATGAAGCACACAACCGCAATACAAGCAATGCTGCAAATGTAAACGACAATACAAAGATAAATGTCACCGGGGCTAAATTACAGGCCATGATAGATACAGCTGTTGGCAAAGCTGTAAATACTGTTTTAGAAAATTATAAGGAGTCGAGTGCTACTCGCTCCAAGTCCCACTCCAAGCCACATACATCTCGTAAGGAAGAATATGTTCACTCATCGACTGCGAAGAGTGAACCATCGAAAAAGATTATCTTTAATGAGGAGCCCCGTTCCTCTAAGATATGCACTTACAAATACTTTGTCTCTTGCAAAGTAAGAGACTTCAATGGCGAGAATGGAGCCATTGATTACATGAAGTGGTTGGATGAAATGGAGATTGTTTTCGACATCAGTGGGTGTGTGAAAGAGGACATAGTGAAGTATGTGTCTCAATCGTTCAAAGGCGATACCCTGACATGGTGGAAAGCGTTGGTGCAATCCACGGGGAAAATTCACCTTTAAAATTTGTCCTTGTCCAAGTTTGTGGACCTTGTAAAAGAAACTTACTGCCCTCAACATGAGGTTGAAAAAGTAGAGTTAGACTTCTTGACTCTAGTTATGAAGAATTTAGACTGCAGGACCTATGTGACCGATTTTAATTCCATGTCAAGATTGGTTCCATATCTGACCACTCCAGAACCCAAGTGCATTACGTGCTTCATTGGTGGCCTAGGACCGGAGATAAAAGGGATTGTGAAGGCTTCCAAGCCTACTACCTACAGATCCGCAGTTGATCTATCTTTATCCCTCATGTTAGGTGTCAACAGAAGTCGGCATGGAAAGACTATTGAGGAGGGTAAGAGAAAGAGGGAGGAAGATAGCTCCCACAGATCTGAAAAGAAGAAGAAGGGCAGGTTTGGGTTCAAAAAGAACTAGGATTGGTCGGTTGAGAAGCCCACCTGCAAGAACTACAACCGCAGGCATTGGGGGCAGTGCACTTTGGTTCCACAGGCTAAACCCTGTGGCATCTGCAAGAAGAAGGGTCACAAAACCCTTGAATGCACGAACTTGAAAGATGTAGTTTGCTATGGCTACAATGAGAAGGGGCACATCAAAACAAACTGCCCTAAGAATGCGAAAAAGCCTGATGAGGCCAAGAAGGGAATACAAGGGCATTCCAGATGAACGCCAAGCAGGCGATGAATGATGATATGGTTATAACAGGTACCTTTCTCATTAATGACATCTATGCTAGAGTCTTATTTGATTCAGGTATAGATAAATCTTTTGTAGATCATAAGTTTAGTAAACTATTAAATCTGCCCATAAGAACTCTAGATATTAAATATGAGGTAGAGCTTGTCGATGGTACCATAGAGACCGTTTCTTCCGTTCTTGATGTATGTTCTATATCCATTAAGTATTATTCTATTCCATTATCTCTTCTGCCAATAAAATTAGTGGGGTTTGATGTAGTTTTAGTTATGGATTGGTTGTTAGACAACCAAGCCCGTATCGCATGCGATAAGAAACTCGTCGAAATCAAAACCCCTTCAAGAGAAACGATCACCATTCATGGAGATATACATTATGGGTTGCCTGATTAAGTATCTCTACTTAAGGCATCCAAATGCTTGAAGAGCGGATGTGTCATTTACATGGCACATGTGACACTTGTGCCTCTGCGACCATCAAACAAATATCAAACTAATGAAATATTGTATTTCATACTTGAGATTTGTATAAATATGTGTATCTTTTGCACATATCAATTCTTGTTCGATTTCTAGCTTTAAATCGCTTTCTATAAGGTTATATGCGCACTGATACGTAAATATAACCAGTTTAATGCAAAGAACACTCCAGAATAGTGAAATAGGCTTAACATATCTTAAATAACCTTTACATAACTTAGAAATAATTTTTGGAGGGTTTGGTGTGGCGAAATCAAGTTTATTCGCTTACAGGGACTAATTTCGACAAACTGCGAAAGTATGCCGATTTGTACTGTAACGAACATTCCGGAACATGAACGTAAATTAAACATACCCTAAATATCCTTTACATAGCTTAGAAATAGGCTTTGAGGGGTTCGGTGTGCTAAAATAAACTTTTTGGTCATTCAGGGACTAAAAGCGTCAAAAAGTGCATAAGTTTGCATTTTCGCGCATATCTTACGTTCTGAATACATTGGGACATCCAAAACTTTATGTAATCATTAAAATATTTTATTTTAGTGATTGGCATGATAAAATTCCATTCGTCAGGTAATTTGGATCGTTTTTCGCATTCATTCGTGTTTCGTCGTAATTAACCGAACAACGCAACCGTACGACCAAACGAACCGACATCAGAGATATTTTTGAGCATGTTTCATGTTACCTATACTTTAACTTCATTTTAGAGCCTTGAAATGGGATTAACGGGGCTTAAACGTGTCAAAAATGCATCAAAAACCATGTTTTGCACATTCAGGGACCAAAATTAACAATCTGCCATAGTTATCTTAGGAAGGGACCAAAATGAAAAATCTAAATTCCAGCTTGTTCCATCTGTTCCCCTCATTTGCACATGGTTTTAATGAAACTATGGGCTCCCATGGTTTCACAAAACCATGGGCACATGTGTACGGATGAGATCGAAGCTCGTTTTACGATGAACGATCTTAACGGTTGTGCAAAAACTATATAAACCCCACCCCCCATTTGCCCAAACTCACATTCGATCTGATTTTCATTCTCTAAGTTGAAGTCTTTTACGCGTTTTTAGCGTGAAAGTCAAACCTTGTTTGACTTTCTGCATTGACCAGTTTATGGTCAACACGAAGTTCGTTTGAACTTCACAACGTGAGCGTAATCATGATGGTTATAGTCCCTAGTGACTATACCTACTGATTACCACGTTGTTTAGGTGTAGTGACGAGTCGTAGTTTCGGCCAAAATGCGTATTCTTGCGTATTCTGTAACCAAACTACTTTTAGGTACCAAAACCGTTTGTTTTGATACCAAACCTGTTTTCTAACTTTGTTAAACATGTTTTAACATGTTTTGCTAGTCACTTTAGGTTTAGTGCTTATGTAGGGTCGTAAGGTAAGCGGTCCAAACAACCGCTTACCCTTTCGAACCCGACCCGTTTGGTCGATCGTTAGGATTCGACCAAACTCATTAGGTGACCATAGTTGTATAGGGAATAACCTTCCGAGGTTATACCTTATGGTCCCTTCGTTTAAGTAGTTGTATGATAAGTAGTTTATATGCCTTAGGTAAATGACCAAAATGCCCTTTTTTGCGCCAAAATTCATTTTGAGCATATGTAACCTAAATTTTGCATCTAAACTGATTAGGCAACATCATTAGACATGTTAAGGCATATAATACTTGTCATAGGACTAGTTAGACGGTCCGAACGCGTTTTACGCGAACGACGTATTAAAGTGGCGTAAGCTACCTAAATGGGTTATAATGGGTCGTAAGCACTTAGGTTAGGTTTCATTTTAGTATGTAGGCTTTGTTAAACCATATCATATGAGTTCCAATACTCATTTGGTTTACGAAACCTCGTACTATCCGATATTCCGAGTTAGGTCCGGCTATTAATATAGTTACCTATATTAGGTGTCGTTTGATTTCTGCGATCCCTCTAACTTTGCTTGGTTGTTGTTCAAGACTTCTAAGCACCCTCAAGTGAGTACATAGACCCCTCTTTTACTGTTTTCCAAACGTTTTGGGGTGAAACACATGTGCCTACTTGTTACTTTCATGCTTTCCATGTTTTCATATCATATACTTTCTATGTTCATTAGTACACTATTAGTACATGATTTCATTATGTTTTGCTATGTATGTTCACTTAACATGCTAGCACAATTGTTTTACATTTTGAACCATTTGAAATCATTGGATGTATGTGAACCATTTGTAATCATTGGATGTATGTGAACCATTTGTAATCATTGGATGTATGTGAACCATTTGTAACCATTTGATGTATGTGAACCATTTGTAACTGTTTGAGCCATTGGGTTAGGGAAGTGATTAGGTAACATGGCGGGTGTAATGTGTTAAAAGCATAGTGGATACGCCGCTGGTACTTCCTATATATAAGTGCTTTTAACACATTATATATCGTTGTGTTATCTAGATCACTTGGGTAAACGATTTTGAAACGATGTCACACAATGATGTTTTCGGAATAATATAAACCATACGAGTTTTATTAACGAGTTTCTACGAGATGTTTTACAATTTGATTTAATAAAACAAATGTTTTGGAGTTAAGAATCATGGCTACGAGATTTTATCAATTATAACGAACTTGATTTAAGTTGGTTAATTATGTCGCAATACTATACTTTTCAAAACAATGTTTTTATATAAGTATTGCAACAAGTAAAATGAGCCATGAATCTGACACTCATATAAAACCTATGTACTCGCCGGCATTTTTATGCTGACATATTTTCACATGTGTTTCAGGTACCATAGTTGATGATGTTTGATGATGATATTTGTGTACGCTCACATAGGAATGGACGAGGCCTTAGTGACTTAATAACAATGAAAGTCTATTTGTTCATGTTTTGTTTCTAATTCCAATGTAATGTAATACATATAATTCAATAAAACGAAATTGTTTAATCCATGGTTGTGAAACAATGATTCTATTACAACACTCCCCGACGTTTCCGCCACGTTTTGTTGTTTTACGTGGTCGGGGTGTGACAGAAAAGTTGGTATCAGAGCCAATGGTTATAGGGAATTAGGTTATTAGTAATGCTTTGACCTAGACTATAACCTTCCTAGGACCCTAACGCGAGTTTACTTGCGTTTAGTCATAAAATAATACCGTTGCCTATCTTTAGGCAGCAACCACAATAAGAATACAAAATTTGAATCCTCTTTGAAAATCAATCATCTGTTCTAGGATGATTTATTGTAAGTTTTGAACCTTCAAAGTTTTCGAAATCTCGTCAAATTTTGGGACTAAATAATGTGAACACGTTCAAACTGGAAGGGTGGATGCCTATACTCTGAGCTTTCTGTCTAAGGCTAGAGTGTTCGTACAAATCCACATAATCGGACCAGTCGCTCTTACCTGGGAACTCTTGGGGTGAGTGTCCACTTATAGGCGAGCATGTCTTCGCGATACATTATATTGACCCATTTACTTTGATTAGTCACCGTCTCATTTGTTTGCCTTAGGTAACAAACAAATGATCGCAATTTCTATGCGTTATCATTCTGTTGTGATTATCCGATATCATTTCACTTGTTTCCTCCCATATCTTTCATTATCTTCATAATGCCTCTTCATCGCCACAACAATGTCCGAACTAGGTGCTACAATCGCCTAACAAATAGGCGTCGTACTCCAGAAGACCGTTGATTTAGCTATCACCATGACTCACCTCAGGAATGAAGCCATACAAGGGAACCGCTTTTTGGTGCAATCAAGGTAACCGTCATCATCCGAATGAAATACCCTATTTCAAATGTACCCACGGTGGACGATGGGGACATTTGGTTAACATGTGCCGCTTTGCAATCCAAAGCAAAGCTGTTACAAATCCTGCTACTGCTCAACCTTTAAATTCTGCTTCATATGTCGCCTTGGCATATCTAGCGCCTCAACCTCATGAATTTTCTACCTTGTGTATCGACTTAAGCACGCCTAGTGCAAGGTGTCGAAACACCTCTCGTTACACAAATTTCAAAATCCATATAGGATCTTTCTATCCTCATAATTAGATCCTTGTGGGTAGGTATCGTTCATCGGAGCCCTTAATTGAATTCTTTGTATGATTCAACACGTACATTATGATTCAATAAGGACACAGCTGAATTTCTAATAAGATTTTCTTATCTTCATAGATAGATTCTTGAAAATGATTAAAGTGCCAAATGAAATCCACAGATTGGATTCCTGGTGTGCTTTAAATATCTGTGTCCAAAGATAACAAATTAAAGGTCAAGTTAAACAATTATGTGATTATGTGCTTATCTGTTCCCTTTTATGTTTTTGAGTGATCCAAGTTTTTGTTATCCAAATCCTCGTAGAATCTTCCATATCTTCATATAAGGGATTCATAGTAGGATATCCAAAGATACTACCTTAAATCTTTAACGAGCTTCTACGTAATAGTAAAGACCCTTGGATTATAATGTACTATTCCATAATTAGACCCCTTGAGTGGTCTAGTTAAATAGATTGATCCAAAAATCTGGTTAGGAATATCATGTGATGATATAGCTGAAAAGACTCCTGGGTGGTCTAATTAAAGAGATCATTTGTCGATCTAATTAAAAGGGCCCTATGATAGTCTAGTCACACTCATCACAGGTTTGATTTTCTTCCCCTTCACATTACAAAACAAACTGTGCGGACAGTGCAAGGAATTACGTAATTATGGATGCATACATAATTATGGAATTCAGTGTACAGAAACCACAGCAAGTTTTGTCATGTGTCTAGAGTTGACCCAGTTCATTTCCGTTCCTGAAGAATACCCATTGAGGAAAATGACTCATTCCATTCATTTTCGTTTCTGAAGAATATCTATTAAGGGAAATGAATATCATTGATTCTTCCATCATTTCCATTTCTAAAGAATACCCATTGAGGAAAATGACTCATTCCGTGCATTTTCGTTTCTGAAGAATATCCATTGAGGGAAATGAATATCCTTGATTCTTCCTTCATTTCCATTTCTGAAGAATACCCATTGAGGAAAATGACTCATTCCGTGCACTTTCGTTTCTGAAGAATATCCATTGAGGGAAATGAATATCCTTGATTATTTGTTCATTTTCGTTTCTGAAGAATACCCATTGAGGAAAATGACTCAGTCCGTGCATTTTCGTTTCTGAAGAATATCCATCGAGGGAAATGAATATCCTCGATTCTTCCTTCATTTCCATTTATGAAGAATACCCATTGAGGAAAATGACTCATTCCGTTCATTTTCGTTTCTGAAGAATATCCATCGAGGGAAATGAATATTCTTGATGTTTCCTTCATTTCCGTTTCTGAAGAATACCCATTTAGGAAAATGACTCATTCCGTTCATTTTCGTTTCTGAAGAATATCCATCGAGGAAAATGAATATTCTTGATTTTTCCTTCATTTCCATTTCTGAAGAATACCCATTGAGGAAAATGACTCATTTCGTTCATTTTCGTTTCTGAAGAATATCCATCGAGGGAAATGAATATTCTTGATTATTCGTTCATTTTCGTTTCTGAAGAATACCCATTGAGGAAAATGACTCATTCCGTTCATTTTCGTTTCTGAAGAATATCCATCGAGGGAAATGAATATTCTTGATTATTCGTTCATTTTTGTTTATGAAGAATACCTATTAAGGAAAATGACTCATTCCGTTCATTTTCGTTTCTGAAGAATATCCATCGAGGGAAATGAATATCCTTGATTTTTCCTTCATTTTCATTTTTAAAGATTGTTCGTTGAGAGAAATGACAGGATTCTGCCTTGCATAATCTTTGATGGGTTATTCTACGCAAATAGATAAACACCCTAGATTCCATGCAAGGCAATTATTTAACACAGCGTCACAGACAGACTCCTACGAATAAATTTCGGGACGAAATTTCCTAAAGAAGGGGAGACTGTGACACCTGTGCTTCTGCGACCATCAAACAAATATCAAACCAATGAAATATTGTATTTCATACTTGGTATTTGTATAAATATGGGTATCTTTTGCACATATCAATTCTTGTTCGATTTCAAGCTTTAAATCGCTTTCTAGAAGGTTATACGCGCACTGATGCGTAAATATAACCAGTTTAATGCAACGAACACTCCGGAATAGTGAAATAGTCTTAAAATATCTTAAATAACCTTTACATAACTTAGAAATAAGTTTTGGAGGGTTTGGTGTGGCAAAATCAAGTTTATTCGCTTACAGGGACTAATTTCGACAAACTGTGAAAGTATGCCGATTTGTAATGTAACGAACATTCCGTAACATGACCATAAGTTAAACATACCCTAAATATCCTTTACATAGCTTAGAAATAGGCTTTGAGGGGTTCGGTGTGCTAAAATAAACTTTTTGGTCATTCAGGGACTAAAAGCGTCAAAAAGTGCATAAGTTTGCATTTTCACGCATATCTTACGTTCTGAATACATCCGGACATCCAAAACTTTATGTAATCATTAAAATATTTTATTTTAGTGATTGGCATGATAAAATTCCATTCGTCGCGTAATTTGGATCGTTTTTCGCATTCGTTCGTGTTTCGTCGTAATTAACCGAACAACGCAACTGTACGACCAAACGAACCGACATCCAAGATATTTTTGAGCATGTTTCATGTTCCCTATACTTTAACTTCATTTTAGAGCCTTGAAATGGGATTAACGGGGCTTAAACGTGTCAAAAATGCATCAAAAACCATGTTTTGCACATTCAGGGACCAAAATTGACAATCTGCCATAGTTATCTTAGGAAGGGACCAAAATGAAAAATCTAAATTCCAGCTTTTTCCAGCTGTTCCCCTTATTTTCACATGGTTTTAATGAAACTATAGGCTCCCATGGTTTCACAAAACCATGGGCACATGTGTACAGATGAGATCGAAGCTCGTTTTACGATGAACGATCTTAACGGTTGTGCAAACACTATATGAACCCCACCCCCCATTTGCCCAAACTCACATTTGATCTGATTTTCATTCTCTAAGTTGAATTCTTGCACTTCATACCTGAGAATATATTGGATCAAATCCCCTTGGACCTTTTGTAAGTCCTCTTTTGTTCTTTTACGCGTTTTTAGCGTGAAAGTCAAACCTTGTTTGACTTTCTGCATTGACCAGTTTATGGTCAACACGAAGTTCGTTTGAACTTCACAACGTGAGCGTAATCACGATGGTTATAGTCCCTAGTGACTATACCTACTGATTACCACGTTGTTTAGGTGTAGTGACGAGTCGTAGTTTCGGCCAAAATGCGTATTCTTGCGTATTTTGTAACCAAACCTGTTTTCTAACTTTGTTAAACATGTTTTAACATGTTTAGCTCGTCACTTTAGGTTTAGTGTTGTAGGTCCCCTTGTTCGTACGGATCGTCACATAATTGTATATCTAACCTAGAGTACGGAATCCTCTAGATCAGATTTGTTACAGAAACGAGTAGAAAATAGAGTTTCACATTCAAATGGGACTTCTATTGATTATCCAACATGCAGTTTACAATCAATTCAAGACTTCACAACCTCACAGCCTATCTCTGTGATCTTGCTACAAACTCTAAAATTCGAAATCCTCTCCCTCTCTAGACTTTCTCTCTCTAACCACTTCTAAGAACTGAAACCCTAATCAAAAAACATGTTTATATACCACATGTCTGTGAACTGGGCTTCCTACTGGGCTAGGCCATTTTCCAAGCCCATTACAACAAATAACTCACTAACCAATAAGCTACAAAATATTCAAAGACTAAATAATCAAACTATTAAGCTGTTGTCACAGAATATGCATCGACAGACTCCCCCTTGACAATAGCTTCATAGTGTAACCTTATCTTCAAACATCTTGTGTTTTTTTGGTCTTTGGATACCGTCAGCTACACAGTTTCTGACATCAACAGACTCCCCCTTAGCTGATGCTTCCAATCTCCAAAACTTTCGTTCTTTGTAGATCATTGAACTAGCAATCCTTGGTTAAGCAAGTAAGCTCCAACTCTTCCAAATATCTTCCTTTATGCAATTGTAGTAGAAGGATCCTACCATGCATCTTCACACGTTCTTTACTTCATTCTCAATCTGCACTTTACTTGTATTTTGCACTTCATTTTGATAATTGCATCAATCTGTTTAGCAACACAAGCAAGTATCTCGAAAAACCATTAGTCTTTTTCACATTTAAAGATAAACCAATATTTTGTCTTATCATGCAAAAACAACAACTTGTCAATTTAAAATGGAAGTCTTTTAAAAAGAAATCTTTTTGGTATATTTTTTTAAATAAAACAACTAAATAAAAATAAAAAATGTTTACAATTTCATCTTTTTGTGAGAATCATGTGTAAGAAGATCATATCAGCACAATCAAACTGTTTTCACACTATTATATAATTATTTCATAAGAAATCACTTTTATCCTTCCTTCAACACGACGTGTAGGAGCAACATATCCATCAATCATACAATACCATATTCTGGTATCTTCACTTTTCACAAATCCCTCAAACTCCTCTTTCCAGACAGAATATTCTTTGACGTTTCTCAGCTTTGGCCAATTCTTAACAGTCTCACTGACCTTGTCCATTTTAACCATCTTTAAACACGTTTTTACCTAAATCGTACTGAAAAAAACCGTACAATGTTTTTTCGAAAACTGTTTTTACCAAATTATACCGTTAGAATCGTCTCGAAATAACGAATCCAATGATATATAATGTCGAAAACCAAATTCGGGAATTTCCAGAGTCTTTTTTTTCCTTTTTTTTTCCTAAAAATCCAATGAGTTCAACGGTGCAAACGGTTTTGTCAGATGAGCTATGGATCAAATTCTATTCACGAAAACGCTTAATCCTCTATACGTATCTAATTCCTCCAAAAAAATAAATACTCCACCTTTTAATTCCTCTAGATAATTTTGCTGGCAAACCAAGTTAATTATGCTAGGTCACGCTAATTATGCTGGCAAACCAATTTAATTATGCTGATAGAGTAATTATAATTTTGCTGGTAGAGTAATTATAATTATGCTGGTAGAATAAATATGTTGGCTTAATTTCGCTGGTTAATTATGCTAGCTGATCAAATTCGCTGGTAAATAATTTCGCTAGCACGACGTCTAGTAACTTCGCCGATCACCGTAATAATGTCATTGAGGACAATTATAACGGTTACCAAAGTCGCCTTTGGATTTAATTTCACCGGTCACCGAGTTGCTAGGTCACAATTTCGTTGGTAAATATGCTGGATCAGATAATTCCTCTGGTTTGTCAGCGGAATTGTTAATTTTGCTAGAAAATTTTGGAAACTCAATATGTTTGAAATTTCTGAAGATTTTCCAGATTCTTCTAACAGTTTCCTGCAAAATTAAACACCAAATTAGTCGAATTTTTTGAAGAAAATACGAAGAACACGAAGAACAATCTTCGAATCTTCAAGACTTTCTTGCCAAAAATCCTTCAAAAATCAACAAAACCTGCAACCAAAAATACTTAAACAGCAAAATTAAATATGCAAACAGATCAAACACTCCAAAATTTTCAAAAATCAGCCTCAAAAATTCGAAACCCTAGAACTTCAATCCTCAAAATTTTCGAAAATTTGCCAATAGAACCCGAAAATCCAACCTTTTCTGCAGCAACCAATTCTGAACCGAGCTTCTTCAAGAGCCTAAAGCTCTGATACCAATTGTAGGTCCCCTTGTTCGTACGGATCGTCACAGAATTGTATATCTAACCTAGAGTGCGGAATCCTCTAGATCAGATTTGTTACAGAAACGAGTAGAAAATAGAGTTTCACAATTAAACGGGTCTTCTATTAATTATCCAACATGCAGTTTACAATCAATTCAAGACCTCACAAGCTCACTGCCTATCTCTGTTATCTTGCTACAAACTCTAAAATTCGAAATCCTCTCTCTCTCTAGACTTTCTCTCTCTAACCACTTCTAAGAAGTAAAACCCTAATCACAAAACATGTTTATATACCACATGTTTGTGAACTGGGCTTCCTACTGGGCTAGGCCATTTTCCAAGCCCATTACAACAAATAACTCACTAACCAATAAGCTAAGCCCAGTACAAAATATTCAAAGACTAAATAATCAAACTATTAAGCTGTTGTTACAGAATATGCATCAACAAGTGCTTATGTAGGGTCGTAAGGTAAGCGGTCCAAACAACCGCTTACACTTTCGAACCCGACCTGTTTGGTCGATCGTTAGGATTCGACCAAACTCATTAGGTGACCATAGTTGTATAGGGAATAACCTTCCGAGGTTATACCTTATGGTCCCTTCGTTTAAGTAGTTGTATGATAAGTAGTTTATATGCCTTAGGTAAATGACAAAAATGCCCTTTTTGCGCCAAAATTCATTTTAAGCATATGTAACCTAAATTTTGCATCTAAACTGATTAGGCAACATTATTTGACATGTTAAGGCATATAATACTTGTCATAGGACTAGTTAGGCGGTCCGAACGCGTTTTACGCGAACGACGCGTTAAAGTGGCGTAAGCTACCTAAACGGGTCATAATGTGTCGTAAGCACTTAGGTTAGGTTTCATTTTAGTATGTAGGCTTTGTTAAACCATATCATATGAGTTCCAATACTCATTTGGTTTACGAAACCTCATACTATCCGATATTCCGAGTTAGGTCCGGCTATTAATATAGTTACCTATATTAGGTGCCGTTTGATTTCCGCGATCCCTCTAGCTTTGCTTGGTTGTTGTTCAAGACTTCTAAGCACCCTCAAGTGAGTACATAGACCCTTCTTTTACTGTTTTCCAAACGTTTTGGGGTGAAACACATGTGCCTACTTGTTACTTTCATGCTTTCCATGTTTTCATATCATATACTTGCTATGTTCATTAGTACACTATTAGTACATGATTTCATTATGTTTTGCTATGTATGTTCACTTAACATGCTAGCAAAATTGTTTTATGTTTTGAACCATTTGAAATCGTTGGATGTATGTGAACCATTTGTAATCATTGGGTGTATGTGATCCATTTGTAATCATTGGATGTATGTGAACCATTTGTAACCATTTGATGTATGTGAACCATTTGTAATCGTTGGATTTATGTGAACCGTTTGTAACCATTTTATTTATGTGAACCTTTTGTAACTGTTTGAGCCATTGGGTTAGGGAAGTGATTAGGTAACGGGTCGGGTGTAATGCGTTAAAAGCATGGTGGATACGCCGCTGGTACTTCCTATATATAAGTGCTTTTAACACATTATATATCGTTGCGTTATCTAGATCACTTGGGTAAACGATTTTGAAACGATGTCACACAATGATGTTTTCTGAATAATATAAACCATACGAGTTTTATTAACGAGTTTCTACGAGATGTTTTACAATTTGATTTAATAAAACAAATGTTTTGGAGTTAAGAATCATGGCTACGAGATTTTATCAATTATAACCAACTTGATTTGAGTTGGTTAATTATGTCGCAATACTATACTTTTCAAAACAAGGTTTTTATATAAGTATTGCAACATGTAAAACAAGCCATGAATCTGACACTCATATAAAACCTATGTACTCGCCGACATTTTTATGCTGACGTATTTTCACATGTGTTTCAGGTACCATAGTTGATGATGTTTGATGATGATATTTGTGTATGCTCATGTTGGTGCATACATCTGTCGACTTCGTCTTGTATCGAGTCTTACACTAGATATGTTAGATCAGGGCACGTTGTACGAGAAAATAGCAGATGTTAGTGTAATTGGAACTGATTCCGCTTGAATGGGCTATTCCGCTTGAAATGACATTTGTCATTTTCAAGTGGAATCAACAACAATCCTTATTCCGCTTGAAGCTGTTTCAAGCGGAATCACCGAGTCTATATATAGGTGTTGGAGCGGAATCATATAGAGAAGTTCCTAAAATTTATACCGAGGTGCTGCCGGTTTGAATTCTGAATGTAATCGTTGTTAAATCAATCAGAAGAGTGTTTAAAGTGAATTACAAGCTGTGTCCAAGTCTGTTTCTTGTTTTCCGCATCTGAAACAGATCAAAACTCCTCTGAACGACTCGTTCGGGTCAACACACGATCCAACAAGTGGTATCAGAGCTCAGGAGGAGGAGTTCTGCAGATTACAGCTGGATTTCATTGTGTTTTCTTTCTTCTACACTTTCTTTCTTCAATAGAACAAGTTTTCACGGCTAAAATCGGCTAAGTTTCTCACATATTGTGCAAAACTGCATATTAACAAACCCTTGAAAGTTTCAGAGCTAAAATCAAAGTAAAAGAGGTAAAAATGGACCTTAGACTAGATTCCGCTTGAACGAACAACTGAGATTTCACTCGAGATTGCTTATTCCGCTTGAAAAGTTTCAAGCGAAACCTGTCATTCCACTTGAAATACTTGTGATTCCGCTTGAAACTGATAGTTGAGTATTCCGCTTGAAACCATCAGTTGGATATTTCGCTTGAAACTGTAAATCAGTGATACCGCTTGGTTTGATATTCCGCTCGAAATTGTTGTTTGGAGATTTCGCTTGAAAGAGTGTTTTGGTATTTCGCTTGGATTTGATTTAGGTTATTTCGCTTGAATTTGATTTCATCATGAGTGAAGAATTTTACAACGCGTTCGCAACATCCCCGACTACTCCGGCTTCTATTGCTCAGAACATGAATTTGGAAAACAAAACTGGAACATTACAAAAACCCCCAAAGCTAATGAGCATTGAAGAGTATTACGGATGGAAAGACAGATTTGAAATCTGGGTTCAGGCTAACCATCTAAGATCATGGGAGTGCATTCTGAAGAAGTATGTCTTACCACGTACTGATTTGGAAGTTGTGAAAACAATTTCTGAATTCAGTGACCAAGAACGAGATATGTACAAAGCTGAGAAAATGATGATCAGTTTACTTCAGCAAGTTATTAAAGAAGATATTTTTGTGCTGCTTCAACATGACAAAACATCAAAATCAATCTGGGATGCTCTTCGAATCAAATTTGAGGGCAGTGAAAATATGATTAAGAGCAAAAAGGCATTGCTTAAGAAAGAATTTGATATATTCACTAGTTTGCCCGGGGAAGATACAAAGAAGTTAATTGAAAGATATTGCCACTTGGTGCGATCCATGTCGATGCTAAGTATAACCAAAGATCGTGAAGAGTGGGTTGATAAGTTAGCTGACGCTTTACCGCAAAAAGAGTGGGGTACTTACTTGATGATTCTAAAGAACACTGGGGTATATGATGGGTTGACGATTTCTCAGTTTATTGAGAAGATTGAGGGTCAAGATCTGGAACAGCAAAAGATTGCGAGGATGAATAATCCGAGTGGTCAACAAGATGTGAAAATGTATTACAAAGGCAGTGTTCCAGAAGCTGAAAGAAGTCTAAAGATTCAAACTGCTTTTAGTGCTGGAAATTCATCAGAAAATGTTGATCAGGGTTCTAACAAAAACAGTGGGTTCTCTTCATATCCGAGTGTTAATCCAAAAGATACAACATCAAGCTTTCAACATCAAAGTTCTAAAAGTGAAAATGGTTATGTGATACAATGCAACGTTGCTTTGAATCTTCCTGATGGTCAAAGTTTCTCTGAAGAAGTTGCGAAAGATCACATGGCATTACTTGGTTCTGTACTACTATCCTATGAAAGTTTGGTTGCAGGGCGGATCGGGAATCCTATGCTAACAAAGGAGGATTACGATCAGATAGACGCTGAAGAAATGGAGCTTATGGACATCAAATGGTGTTTAGCTAGTGTTCTAAGAAGAGCAGAAAAGTTCAAATTGATTACTGGAAGAAATGATTTTCTTGATGCACACGTTTCTACTTTAGGTTTTGATAAATCTAAAGTTACTTGTTTTCGATGCAGGGAGAAAGGTCATTTTAAGAGAGAATGCAAGAATAGGGAAGCAAATGAAGCAAAGAATCCATTCGGAAAAGATGATTACTACCGGAAAGCCATATATCAACAAGTTGGTCAACAACAACAACAAGAACCACAAGTGGCTCATGGTAGAAAAGTGATAGAGGATTCAAAGAGAGCATGTTTGGTGAATCAAGAAGATTTTAGCTTCAACAAATACATTTCATCCGATAGCAAAGCATGCTTAATCAATTAAGATGATGAAAGGTTACCAGAAGGTTTTAGCTGGGATATGTTTGTGGATGAAAAAGGAGAGTTTAAAGCTTTCATTGCTAAGATCGTGAAAGAACCAGATATGTTTACCGAGTGGATGAAATCTATTGGTGTTAGTGTGAAGAATGAAGATGAAAAATCTGTTTCATCAGATGAAAGCTCAGAAAGATCAGATGAGAGTTCAGAAAAAGAAATTGTATTTGATCAAACACCATCTGATTCTGGTTCTTCGAATGATAATTCTGACAAATCAGTAGAGTTTGATCAATCACCAACTGATGACAGTAGTGATGATGAAGAAGAAAAACATATTAATATTGCAAAATCTCATCTTTCTCCTGAAATTTTTCATTTTTATTTTGCAGATCGCTTGGAGAAGCTGAAGGAGAAATGAGCAGCAAAAGAACAAAAGAAAATGAAGTCTGAAAGTGAAAAGGATGAGATAGTTCAAATGGAAGAAGTTAAAATTGTTGCTGAGGAGGTTGTTGAAACAGAAAAGGTAACTGAAGCAGAAAAAGTGGTTGAGGTGGTGAAAACAGTTGAAGTAGAAAAGATTGTGGAAGTCATCAAGCCTTGTTCAAAGTGTTTAGAACCATGCAAGGAATGTGCAGCAAAAGACGAGAAGCTTGCTGAGTTTGAGAAGATGAAAGAACAATTACTGTTCAATCTCAACTATGTAAAGGAGTGTTTTGATGTTTTGAACAGAACAGTAACTGGTCTTCAAAAGACAAACTCTGAAAGAGAAAATGCTTTGACGATGATGAATGCAACGATGATGACGAAGCAGAAAGCTATTAACTTCTACATCGAAGAAAGTGCAAAGTGGAAGCAAGAGTTGGAGACCGAGAAAATTGAGAATGAGAGGATCAAACGATTATTACAAAGTTATTCTAGTTCTGATTATCTTATTGATCGAATTTATCCAAATGTTGCAGGTTTCGAAGCATTTCAGGATGACAAGCCAAAGAAGAAAGATACTGGTAAGAAACCGACTGTTAGCTATAACAAGTGTCCGCGCCCGATCTGGGAAGGCTATTCTCCTAGAAAACCAAATGAAGAGCAAGTCGAAAAAGCAGTCAATATAAAGTTAAAAACCGATACAACTGATGAATTACCAGAAAACATTGACGTTACTTTCACATCATCTGACACTGATCATGAGTCTGAGTTAATCAAAAAGGTGGTCGATCAGGTGTTGGATACTGATGAGGAGTTTGAGTCAAAGTCTGAGTCTGGAAGGTCAAGTTCGTCAGTCAACAGTTCAAAACTGATGGTTAAAAGGGCTTATAGTAAAGAGTTTTTGTTATCAAAAGCAAATTTGAATTATGAAACATTCGAAGTAGCATATACTTTGAATGATTCTAACAAATTATATTCTGACAAAGAGTTTCCAATAAGAAGTGTTAGATTTGAAATGATCAAAAAGGTTTTCAAAATGATAGAAATAAATATTTCTGAAATAAAAGATTTAAATCTTACTGGAAAACCTAAAAAATACACTTCAAGAGTTCAACAGAGAGATTAAACAAGAAAAAGGGTTACAATTCTGGTTCTGGTTTTCAAAAGAAACCAAACCATAATGGTAATTTCAAAAAGAAAGGTTTAAGTTTTATTCCATCTGAAAATTATAAAAATGAGAAAAATTGTAAAACAAAAACAGAATTTGTTTCAGGAGGAAGTGCTGAAGAAGAACAAAAGAAACCTTTATGGAGACAATCAAACCAGGAGTTTCTTGCTGAAAAGAAGAGAACAGGAACTGGAGTTTTTCATAGAAAGGATACTCGAACCTGTTTCAAGTGCAATGAAACTGGTCACATTGCTTGGGATTGTCCGACGAATACTAAGACAAAACAGGGAGTATCTGAAAAACTTAAAGAAAAAGTTGTTGATGTTGAACCACCAACTGAAAAATTTAAACTTTTTGAAAATTCGATTTATGAAGTTGGTGAGTGTTCAAAGAAAAACTTTTACAAAAAAGAGAGCAAAAGACAACCAATTGTGGGTTGTTAAGAAGGTTGATGAGAAAGTCCGCGATGAATCTGATTCCACAAAATCAGTGGAGCCACAAGTTGAGATTGAAGAAGTAAAATCTTTGACTTCAATGGATGATGTTAAAATTCCATCATTGAAGAATGACAGTGTTAAACAAAAGGTTGGTAATGTGGAGATCTCGAATCAATTTTATTCTGAGAAGAATGAATTTGATATTGAGAAAACTTTTAATGGAAATGTGAAGAAAATTTTTGGGAAGATGATTGATGGGAAAGTAAAAGGGGTTAAAGATTTTTATGCTACAAAGAAAGCAACTTATAACCCTACTGAACAAGAGTTAAAAACACCGAAGTGGAAATTCTTTTTCCTTGAAAATCTGGACTTGCCGGAGCTTCCAGGTTGGTAAGTGTGAAGCAGGTATCGGCATCTTTCTTGAGAATTTCATGAATGTGATATTTCGATCTTTCAAGAGGTTAATCAAGGACATTAAATTGTACTTGATTTATCTTTCCGACAAGTGGTTAAAGGAGAACAAGGTGATGAAACCCCGAATTTGTGAAATGTCACATAAAACTAATTTTCCGGAAAAACCATTTTTGATTAAAACAAACTTAAGTGTTTTTGAAATCATAATGGGAAAATAGTTTGTTGTCAGGGGGAATTCGGATTATTTATGCCAAGTGAATGGCGAATTGAAGCGACTTGATATCAGTTTGTCACTTTACCTTGTACAGTTTGTTTTCAAATTTTACCAGAAAATCAAAATTGAGACATATTTTGATTTTAGGGGGAGAAATTTTTTTTTTAAAAAATTAGAAAATTTGAAAATGCCAAAAACATTGAAAAAGCAAAAATGAGTTTTGTTGAGAAAAGAGGAAATGATAGTAAATCAGTGGACTATCACAGCATGCTAAAGAAATGTAATGTCAAATGTGATAAACGGTCTCACTAATGATGTGACGATAGGCTCAGCTAGAGTAGTAGATTTGCAATAACGATACAAACTTAAATGAAAAAGCCTAGTTCTAGTGGGAAACATGGTTGAAAGCATAGTACTTAGTTTTGTCCTTCGTGAGTGTGTACCTACTCAGTAATCGCTGAATGCTAAAAGAGCATAAAAATCGGTTAAGTCTGTGAACTTTCACAACTTGCTGAAAAAGTCGTTGTGATTGTGCATTTCATTTTGCAAAGATTTAAACTTGTTTTATTTCTTTATTTTGTTTAAGCATTGGACATCCTCTGCGTATACGTGAGTATCGACCTGGATGTTATTGCCTAAACGTTCTGCTTTATTTTCTTTGGTGTTTCGTTTAAGCTTTGGATCACCTCTGCGTATACGGGAGTATCGACCTGGTGGTTAAAGCCTAAACAACTTCAACTTGTTTTATTTTCTTATTTTGTTTAAACATTGGACTTTCTCTACGTATACGGAAGTATCGACCTGATTGTTAATGTTTAAACATTCTGCTTTATTTTTTGCACATATCACAGTTGATGAAAGTTTAAAGGCATTACTTGAGTTAGTGTATTGCATGATGAGGGGATATGCTGAGATCGTGGGGTCCATAAGAATTTAGTGCAAAATTAATATACCTTAACGTATCGGTAAGCATTTCGAAAGTTTTTAGATTGAGTTTAAGAGGACAACTATATCGTCAATCTATGTGAATCGTTTAGAACTTAAAATGATTGAAGCTTAACGGTGTTGGTGATTTGTCTCATAAACTGATATGATCCTCTTACACAAACTCACAAAAATATTGTCTGTAAATCTTTCTTTACTGCATTTCATTTAAACTCAAAAATCCAAAAAGATTTTCAGTGTGTTTTAGCATAAATTTTGAAAAATTCAAAAAGATTTTCGACAACTGATATTGAAAAGCTGATTTTCAAAGTTCCAAGTGCTAGACATGATGACCATTTTGTGAGAGGGAGTGTGTTTTTAATCAAATGTGTTCTAAACAAATTTTACATATGGTTCATCAGAAATTTGAGGGAGAGTTATGATATATAAAGTTGAAATGTTTAAATTTGTGAAATTTTACTTTGAGGTAGAGATTATGCAGATAACCTGAGCTGGATGAGAGCCAGGTCATGATCTTGGAACAACATTTTGAAGAGCCAGGTTAATCGATCCTGAGAAGCTTGTGTTTAAAGAGCCGGTTTCCGATACCTGAAGAATCAGTGGATAAAATGCAAGCCAGGCAACGATCTTGAATTTATGAAAGCCAGATTACGATCCTGAAGCTGATGATGCTGATGAACTTAAGGAATGCCAGCACATCGTAAGGGGGAGTCTGAAGACATTCGAGAGAAGATTAGAAATAGTATTGCCCAGAGAGTGATAAAGACTGAAGATGAGAAGACTCGACACTTACGACTCGTCAAAATCTGAGGGGGAGTCTGTTGGTGCATACATCTGTCGACTTCGTCTTGTATCGAGTCTTACACTAGATATGTTAGATCAGGGCACATTGTACGAGAAAATAGCAGATTTTAGTGTAATTGGAACTGATTCCGCTTGAATGGGCTATTCCGCTTGAAATGACATTTGTCATTTTCAAGCGGAATCAACAACAATCCTTATTCCGCTTGAAGTTGTTTCAAGTGGAATCACCGAGTCTATATATAGGTGTTGGAGCGGAATCATATAGATAAGTTCCTGAAATTTATACCGAGGTGTTGCCGGTTTGAATTCTGAATGTAATCGTTGTTAAATCAATCAGAAGAGTGTTTAAAGTGAATTACAAGTTGTGTCCAAGTCTATTTCTTATTTTCCGCATCTGAAACGGATCAAAACTCCTCTGAACGACTCGTTCGGGTCAACACACGATCCTACAGCTCACATAGGAATGGACGAGGCCTTAGTGACTTAATAACAATGAAAGTCTATTTGTTCATGTTTTGTTTCTAATTCCAATGTAATGTAATACATATAATTCAATAAAACGAAATTGTTTAATCCATGGTTGTGAAACAATGATTCTGTTACAACACTACCCGACATTTCCGGCACGTTTTGTTGTTTTACGTGGTCGGGGTGTGACAGCACAGGTGACAGTGGATGAAACAAAGCCCAAGATAGAAGAGATTCTAGTCATCACTAATTACCCCGATGTCTTTCCTGATGAGCTACCTGGATTCCCTCCTGAGAGGCAAGTAGAGTTCCGAATTGATATCATGCCAGTAGCTGCACCTGTCGCACAAGCTCCGTACCGTTTAGCACCGACTCAAATGAGGGAGCTAAGAGCTCAACTAGACGGACGTTTGGAGAAAGGCTTTATACAGCCCAACTCGTCGCCTTGGGGAGCGCCGATTTTATTTGTGAAGAAAAAGGACGGTTCAATGCGTCTGTGCATTGACTACCGTGAGTTAAACAAGGTAACGATCAAGAATCGTTATCCTTTGCCCAGGATCGACGATCTGTTCGATCAACTGCATGGGGCCAGCTTCTTCTCTAAGATTGATCTGAGGTCTGGGTATCATCAACTCAAAGTTAGAAGTGTAGACATACCCAAGACCGCATTTCAGACTAGATACGGCCATTATGAATTCTTAGTGATGCCTTTTGGGCTCACTAATGCACTTGCAGCATTCATGGATCTCATGAATAGAGTCTGCAAGCCGTATTTAGATAAGTTTGTCATAGTCTTGATAGAAGACATACTTATCTATTCTTGTAATCATTCTGATCATGAGAAATATCTTAAATGCATCCTAGAGCTACTACAACAGGAGAAACTATATGCTAAGTTCTCCAAGTGTGAATTCTGGCTTCGTGAAGTCCAATTCCTTGGACATATTGTAAGTGAACATGGTATCCAAGTAGACCCCGCTAAAATAGAAGCAATTATGAACTGGGAAGCACCTAAGACACCTTCAGAAATCCGTAGTTTCTTAGGTCTGGCTGGTTATTATAGGAGGTTCATTGAGAACTTTTCAAGGATAATCACTCCTTTGACTACCTAGACCCGTAAAAATGTTAAGTTTAATTGGGGTCCAAAGCAACAAGAATCTTTTGAGATTCTTAAGCACAAGTTGAGCAATGCTCCTGTGCTGACTCTGCCAGAACACATTGAAGAGTTTGCTGTCTATTGCAATGCTTCGCACACTGGCATGGGCTGTGTGCTTATGCAAAGAGGCAAGGTGATTGCCTACGCATCGCGACAACTGAAGGTGCACGAAAGGAATTACACCACCCATGACTTAGAATTGGGTGCCATTGTATTTGCACTGAAGCTGTGGAGACACTACCTTTATGGAACAAAGTGTATTATATACACTGATCATAAAAGTCTCCAACACCTGTTTAATCAAAAAGATCTGAACATGCGACAACGCCGATGGATGGAGACGTTAAATGACTACGATTGCAAAATTCGCTACCATCCTGGCAAAGCGAATGTAGCCGATGATGCGCTGATCCGCAAAGAAAGAGTTAAGCCTATACGGATTAATGCCAAAAGTATCGAGCTTAAGAACAATTAAATGAAAAGTTGTTACATGCTCAGAAAAAAGCTATGTTAAAAGCTAACTTTCCAGGAGAAGGATTAGGTGGAACTGTTGATCAGTTATCACCTGGGAACGATGGAATCCTTAGATTCAATGGTCGAATCTGGGTTCCGGTTTATGGAGGACTTAGGGATCTAATCCTCCAGAAAGCACATAATTCTAGATACTCAGTTCATCTTGGAGGTGATAAAATGTATCAAGATCTGAAAGAAAACTATTGGTGGATGAGTGTGAAGAAATCCGTAGCCACACACATAGCTAAGTGTCTAACGTATTTACAGGTTAAAGCCGAACATCAGAAGCCGACATGACTTCTACAACAATTGGAAATTCCCACATGGAAATGGGAAATGGTAACGATGGATTTTATAACCAAGTTACCTAAAACTAAACATGGTAATGATACAATATGGGTCATCGTTGATAGACTAAGTCAGCACATTTCTTACCCATAAAGGAGACGCATAGCTCCGATAAATTAGCTAAATTATACGTGGACGAGATTGTATCCCTACATGGAGTGCCAGTATCAATTGTATCCAATAGAGAAACTAGATATACTTCTCATTTCTGGAAAAGCTTCCAGCAATCATTTGGCACTCGATTGAATTTCAGTACGGCTTACCATCCGCAGACTGATGGGCAGCGTGAGCGTACAATTCAAACATTGGAAGACATGCTTCGAGCATGTGTGATCGACTTAGGTGGTAGCTGGGATGACCATCTCCCCCTAATTGAATTCTCCTACAGTAATAGTTATGCTGCACCTTTCGAGGCCATGTATGGGAGAAAATGTAGAACGCCCGTCTGTTGGGCAGAAGTTGGGGAAGCCCAACTATCAGGACCTGAGATAGTTCTTGAAACAATGGATAAGATTTTTCAAATCCGCAATCATCTGAAAGCAGCCAGAGATAGGCAAAAGAGCTATGCAGATAAGAGACGCAAACCTCTCAAGTTCCAGGTAGGGGAAAAAGTTCTGCTGAAAGTATCACCCTGGATGGGGGTGATGCATTTTGGCAAGAAGGGTAAGTTAAGCCCGAGATATAATGGACCATTTGAGATCATCGAATGTGTCGAGTCTGTAACATATTAGTTGAATTTTCATGAGGAGCTCTGTGGAATTCACAATGTGTTCCACATCTGCATTTTAAAGAAATGTCTTGCCGATGAATCGCTAGCAATGTCTCATGAAGACGTGAAAATAGATGAAAACCTGAGGTTTGTTGAAAAACCAATATCGATCGAGGATCGGCAGGTTAAGAAGCTTCCAAGGAAGCATGTACCTATTGTTAAGGTCAAATGGGATTCCTATAGAGGCCCCGAGTATACGTGGGAGGTCGAGTCCACTAATCAACAGAAGTACCCCCACCTTTTTCAGTAAATCTCGAGGTCAAGATTTCTTTTAAGGGGGTGAGGATGTAACACCTCGTAAAATCATGTCCAATGATGTATTGACATGTGTCCTAAACCCTAATGATGTCAAATGTTGACTATGAATGACTATTGTTACCAAAATTTGAAAAGATGTATGTGGAGGGACTAAAAGTGTCAACATGCATAACCTATGCCTCTGAATGACCTTTTACAATTTTCGTATTTAATAAAGAGCCACATGTTAGACATCCAAAACCATTTGTGATTTAAATCATAAGTTTGTGAATCGAAGGGTTAAAAGCGTCAACATGTTTAATTTTAACTCTAAGTGACCTTTTAATGAACCCGGAGCTTAACGATGCTTGTTATATTTCTAAGAATAACTAAGACCTAACTTGAAGGGCCAAAAGTTCTAATAATGAAAGTTATAATGGGTTTAAAGGTGCAAGGACTGGTCTTGCCATGTTTAGAACTTGGTTTGCTGATTTTGGGGGTGGTCGTGTGCCGCGATAGGAACCTTGGTCCTCGGTCGCGTGCCGTGAGGGACGTATCTGGGCAGAACTCTCTTGATAGATGCCTTGTTCTTCATGCTTGCCACCACTCAAACCACTACACTCTCAAATTCAAAACTCGGAGCTCCTTGATGGTCTTTAAAACCATCTATGACACTTAGAATGATCTTGGAAGCCCCCTAAACACTTGAGGTGTTCATCCATCCTCATTCCTTGCACCTCTTATTTTCTCATATCTATTGCTCTCTTGGAGATTCTTGGCATAAGGAGACTCCACCTCAATTCAAGTTTTCATGCTAGGACCCTTTTTAAGTGTCCTTAGCCTCTGCTTTTCATTGTATAGGCTTTTAAAAGCCGAAAGTCAAAGTTTTTCGATAAACACTTTGACTTTCGTTTTAGACCATTATGGTCCAGCCCTTGTTTGGGGTGAACATGGCTACGTGATCGTAATTAGGTAGATGTTAATCCCTCAAAAGGGCACCTCCTAATAATCATGTTTGCTTGGTCAATTGTCGGGTCAAATGTATTAATTTAAAAAGTAAAAAGGGTTAGTTTTAAAAGTAATTCAAATCTGATAATGTAGATGTTGTAAAGTATGTTTTATCACTTTAATAACTTGGTAATAAGTATTAGAACATGTGTAAGCATGTTCAACCCGACAATTCCAGATTTAGGGTCAGTTCGCAAACGAAAGTCACGAACTTTGACTTTTGCTTTGACTTTCAGTTCTGACCCGAATTAGCTTAGTTTCATTCTGTTTTAAGGTTCCTTTGTGACCATATTATATTGTAGTATAACCCACTGAGGTTATATTACATGGTCATATAGTAATCTGAGTTCATTTGCTAAGTTCTGTTATTATGCTTAAATGTTGACTAAAATTCCCTTTTGATAAAAAATAAGGTTTTTTTAACATGAATGAGCATGCAAATGAATTGTATTCTGATATGTTAACATATTTAACATATTTTGATGTTTATAATCTGGTCATAAACAGAGTTTACTTATATAATCGTAAATCATGCTTTTAAAAGACTAAAATGCCCTTTTGCATATAAAATGAGTATCAAACATAATTTATTGGCAAAACCTTTTGTCTACTGATATGAGATCATAATTAGGATTATTTGGGATACTAAGCAGATTATATTCTGAGTTTAACTTAAAGTTCTTGATTAATGCTCTTAAATGATAATAATGCCCTTATGGCACCTAAAACGGTTTTTAAACATGATAATCATGCAAAACCTTTTATTTACTTATATGTTATGACAAATAACATATTTTAACTATTCAAAGCTGCCAGGGTGGGGTCGAGCTCAAACTCGAAATTAATTTAGGCGGCTAAACTTGGCTTGATCTTTACGTCGGAGTTAAACGAGCCTAAGAACGAGCCAACGAGCCGAGCCATGGGCCGAGCCGAGCTTAGCTCGAGCTGGGCTTGGTTATAAAAATGAGCCAGCTTGGTTCATGTCATCTTAAATTGAGTTTTTTAGCTAGTTTTTCTCGAGCTTCTTTCGAGCGAGCTACGAGCCGCGAGCTTTATGAACAGCCCTGAAAGCTGGTCATAACATTATATTTACCAAAACATCGTAATTATCGTCATTTAATGACTTTTACGCCGTTTAGGCACATAGGATGGTTTTAAACTATACTTATCACCCAAGACTTGTCACTTACTGATTTTATAAACCATTTTAAATATTTTTACAATAGGTATAAGTCATGAACTCAGAATCCCAAATAAGTTCTCAAAACTATGTGTGAAATGACCAAAATGCCCATACGGTGCATAGTTTGGTCTTAAAACATAAACCACACATATATTCGATATCCTACTAATATTATATAATAAATAAAACATTTTTACAGAATGTTTATGACCATAACATCAGTTTACTTGCAAGCTCCTCTTATAAGTCATAAAATGACCAAAATGCCCTTACGGGGCTTAATTTGATTTTAAAACCTTAATGGGCATGCATGTCGATATCCTACTGATATAATAACATGTTTTGAGTATAATAACATTTCGAACTTGTATATGACTCACCCGGTTACCCGTTAATGATTATACGCGTTTGGTTCGACTTATGTAACTAGTTTACATAAGTTTATCAAAACGGGTTTAACCTTATCATTTTAACTTCAAATTCCAAAATGTATTTAGTTTACCCATATTACACAAGTCTTCTTACTTGTTTGGTCTAAATTTATTCTATTCCGGTCATTGCTTAGCGTATTGTACCGCATTTTATCCTTTAAGCTAGCCGGTCTAAGTCTATGACTTAAATAGGACCCGTTAGCATTCTAATTGGTTAATATTACCATCATTCCAGAGTAGAGCCTTCCGGTAAAGCTATCTACACTTGTCTAGTGAATTATACGACTGAGTTATTTTAACCTTGCATTAAATCAACTATTAACTCAGGTAAATACTTTTAACTTATTTTCCCTTAAACGGGCTTGGGATACGATAAATTATTACCACTTGGTCGGGTATGGGATCACTTAGCCGGATTGTGACTATCAAATCTGCATAACCCGTTTTAACCTGGTTTTTTTTGATAACTTAAACATTGGGGGTTAACGACCATGTCCTGGATATCCTCGGCTAATTTAAGTTACTAATGGCCACAACCTAAGCACGGGGTGTAGGCATACACCTGACAGATGCGAATGCTAAAATATATTCTACCCACAAGTTGGGGATAACCCCATTGTGGGTTTATAAAGTGGCGAGTCAGTTAATCATGTCTCGGTTTCTATACTGGGCCCCATATGTATTAACAAACATGTAAAACTGTGTACAAGATTAAAATTCTTAATTATCCCAAGTTATAAAAGTTTTTCATGTGCCTCGTGCACTTAAATTAATTTTGGAAATTGTTAGGACCTATGGGTTTATGGATTAGTAGGATAATGGACCATGATTAAAGAAGGTGGGTATTTGAGTGTGCTTTGGGGAATATGAGCCAAGGGTTTAGGGGGAATTCTCATTAAACCATTACTATAAATAGTAGATGAAAGTTAGGAGCATGTGGTTGGTTCTCCTTATTTTGGAATCTTGTTGACAAACAGTTTTGTATGCAAGATTAAGCATTTGAATCAACAAATCTTTCATCTTTCTTCTTCTTGTTCTTGATTTCTTGAAGATCATCAAGAGTAGATTCCGCCCATCCTTGGTGATTGTTTGATATCGTTGTTTGATCCGTTTTCGGGACTTACAACTGGTTTCAAAGCCATTTAGATATCAAACATTCAAGAAAAATTCTGCATTTTGTTGATGTTCTTCATCGTGTTCTTCGGATTCTTCATCGTGTTCTTCGCGTTCTTCGAAAAAATCACTATATTTTGGTTATTGATCTCCTTGAAAAGTGTTAAAATATTCATATTAAATCATCTGAGATATAGCAGCAATCGTCGTCTTCATCAGAGCATTAATAAAATAACATCCGAGATCATCATCTCGAATTGTCATCATCACATAATCATCATCGTACATCATCTTATCCAAGTTTCGTCAATATCCGAGATTGTCATTTTGTCAAACTATCATCAGATACATCATTCAAGATACTTTGTTTTCATTCGACATAAATAAAATTCCAACATCGTTTCATCAGTTTCATCCGAGATTGTCAACTTCATCAATCCGAGATTATCAACATCATTCATCAGAACATCATCATCAGATACATCTTCGTTAT
Source organism: Helianthus tuberosus (assembly GCA_030545235.1). Classification (NCBI taxonomy): domain Eukaryota; kingdom Viridiplantae; phylum Streptophyta; class Magnoliopsida; order Asterales; family Asteraceae; genus Helianthus; species Helianthus tuberosus. The sequence goes on from CM060375.1 coordinate 151,178,754, forward strand.
CAACAACCATCTTGGATTACTTTTCACATCCGAGATACGTAAAATCCTCTTAATCCGAGATGTCAATCATCATCATCTCGAATCCGGAACATAAATCTCAAATCAGCTGGGATCAATTTGTTGAAGTAAAGCTTGCATCTGCATCAACCATCTCGAATCAACACCTTGCATCTCGGATCAACACCTTATACATTAACCTTTTTATCCGAGATACATTTTGAACTTCATCCGAGATCATTCGACATCGACATTCATCATCATCTTCACCACGAACTTATCTTCACGACAATCATCTTCACTAAAATCATTTGTTGTAATCAGTAAACCCAACACCACCGTGCACCCTTTGCTAACCTCCACCCTTCATTGTTTCCGGTTACCGTCAGGCGGCCACCACCTCCTTCAACGACCTTCATCATTTATCATCATTTATCATCTTCATCGATCATCACACTGTTACCATCATCATCATCTAACCACCGCCAGTGCCGACCACCGCCGTGCAACCTGCAACACTCTACCATCATATATCATTTCCATTACTACCACCGTGTTCATCTTTCATCATCGTCCTCCATCATTCTCGATCATCAGACTACCACTTGCCATCACCGTAACACCGCCGCCGGTCATCATCATCGTCTACGTATCTACGACCACCATTAACACCGCCGCTGGTCTGGTCAACATCATCGTCGGTCATCGTCATCGTCGACGTATCCACGACCACCACACATCATCGTCATCATCAGTTGACGGCGGCTGATACTTTTAAAAATTAGGGTTTGGTGTGTTTGTACGTTGAAGAAGACGTTCATGTTTTCTATAATCTTTTAATTAATATTATATAATAATAATAATAATAATAATAATCAGGTAATCATTACTTAATAATTAACATTAATTAAAAGTTTTTATTAAAAATATATAATTATAATATTAGTTTATTTTAAAATTAAATTAAATTAAAAGGTTTTATATATAAAATATTAAAAATTAAAATTATTATATTATTAAAAGTTAAAAAAATAGATATAGAAAACTTTAAAAATCAATTAACTAAAGGGGGGGTTTGTTCGTTTTGATAAGTTTTGACAAGTTTTTGAGGTGCAGTAAAGAAACTGGTTCGTGCATCTGCGACGTGCTTCAATTAGTGTGTGCATTGTTTCTTGCCATGGCTCGTGTTTAACATAATCTGGTTCTACGATAATTTGGTTCAACAATGAATTCCCCAAGCAGTGTTTCTCAACGGCGGTTGCTCTGGCAACAACTCAATAATTTCGGTTACATTGAGGGTAAAACCGTAGAAGACGTGATCAGAAGGTTTACGCAGCTGCTTTCTGAAATCGAGAAGAGCAGATTAAATGTGACACGTGGTAGGATTAACATGGCTTTTCTATACGGTTTGCCACGTAACAAGACATGAGACTAGCGTGTTGTAGTTATCATGGGGACATACAATCGTTGTACAACGGAAACAAGAAATGTGATTTCTCAGTCAATGAATATGTTCAGGAGGACAAGTAGAGGAGTCAGAATCTGGCAAACACATCATTGTCTATGTCTAACTGTCAGAAGGCTTTTGCTACTTCACCACTTGCTACTGATCCCAATGCCGCTCAGTTTCCCTCACCTTCACCTGTGGCTGCTGCATCTTCTGATGTGAAGGCCCCACAATCAACAGGATCTCATCCCGATGATGTGGTCAAACCAGCACCCCAGGCCCAAACTAAAGAAGCAAAATCACTTTCTGAAATGTTAAATTCTCTTTTATGTTCTGAACATTGTAGAAAAAAACGTTGCACTTCTGAGATCAACAAATTCTACATTGATCACTGATTATAACACTGCCTTGGGAAAGTGCATCAGTCTTCGAGAGAACAATAAAATTCTCTATGAAAAGATTGACGCGCTTAAGAAGGATATAGCTCAGCTTCACAGAGACGTGAATCAACAGCAATGTTGGGTTCACGACTATAAACACAGACTTACCGTAAAAACCATAGAATGCGACTCTGTGAGAGCTGAGTTGGAACTTCTTACTAGTATGTATGAACAAAATGAGTTGAACATAAAGAAGTTTGATGCTTCCAGTGACACCGTTCGTAACTTGTGCAATGTGCAATTGGCATTCAAAGACAACAAGGGTAAAGGTTTGGGCTACAAGTAGGTTCCAACGCCATATAATAATAATTACTCAAGATTTCCCACTACTGAGAAAGAAATAGAGAATTATGATAAAATGATTTATGGTAAACCAAGTGATTATGTTCCATGGGAGCCTTTCAAACCGAAGAACGCCAGACCCACTGATTTTCAAAAGCCCATGAGTTTTGTTAAAAATGAAAATGAAAATTACTCAAATGAATCTGCTGAATCTGAACAAGGAACCGAAATGGAAAATCAAGTAGAAAATGAAACAAAACCAGTAAAAACTTCAACTGAGGAGCCCCAAGAAATTATGTCAAGTTCTAATTCGGATTCTATAGATAATATTAAACGTTTTAGTTCATGTGGAGAATCAGTGACAATTGAAGAGCAGTCTGTAGTGGATGATAAATCACATTCAAACGTTGCTAATCTTACTGATGATTCGGATGTTTCCAAACACGATCATTACGCTTGGAACTATGTTATGTCTTGGTATGCTGAGAGTCAGGGTATTCTTATTAAAACTGATGATTCGGGTGCTGTGGTTTTAGATTATGATCGTGGTGATAATGTTTTAACAGGGAAATCTGATGTATTGACTGATAAACTTGAAACACTTGTTTCATGTGACTCAGAAATCTGTTCTGGTGATTCAGAAAACCATTCTAGCATGCCTGAAACATCAACTAATACATCAGAAACTCATGAACAGGATAAAGATGAGAAAGTTGATATGTTTAATTGTGTTAGTAAAGAAGTTGATGAATAGGGATCATCTGATGATCCTGACATTCAAGTTGGAGATTCTGGTACATCAAATAATGAGCGTAGCACTTCTGAAAATTCAGAATGTGAAATACACTCAGAATCAAGCAGTGCAACGCTCGAAGAGAGCCAAGCAGTTTCAAACATAGACTGATCTTCGTGTGAGAAACCAGAATCAACTGATATCAGAGATTCAGAAATTCATGAAGCTGAAGAAGAGATATATGTGGAAACCAATTGTGCAGAAACTCATGAGAACTCGGAGCCTGAAGAAAAGGGATCCATGGAAATCAATTCAACAGTTGATTCAACTGATGAAACTGAAGATGAGATATCTATGGAAACCAATTCTGCGGAAACTTCTGAGAACATGTTTTCTGAAGAAAAGGGATCCGTGGAAATCAATTCAAAAGATGATTCAACTCTTGATCCCAAAGGATCAGATTCTGAAGAAAGTGTTTCAATGAAGCAAAGTCTACTGAGTCTTCTCCTTTAAAGAAAAGCCAATCACGTAAAAACAGAAACTGTCACATCCCCAAAATACCACATGCGGAAACCCCGCGGGACGTGTGACGTACCAGGATCCAGCCACCAATGACATTGAACTTATAACAAGATTTTTAATAAAAACTTTCATCAATTAACATAAGGCATTACAAAACGTTCATTGTATTTCAACATATATAGCGGAAGCATAAATCATTTGTTTAGCGTTTCATAAACCACATGTACAAAAACCATTAGAATTGACTTGCGATACCATGTATCTCGACCCATGACCACTCCAGCATCCCAGACAGCAACTTCCAAATGATATCAACCTATAGACTTGCAAGCATGCAGACAAGTATGTCAGACGACACTGGTGAGTTCAAAGTTTTGTTAACGTGTTTAGATACCAGTTACCAGATTAAAACGTTTCACAGATTCGATGTTGTTAATCACACGCTTACCGCAGATCGCTCCAGATTATTTTCCCTAAACCCCATTTTCTCTATCAAAGCAATGGTCAAGATGGGGGTCATTAGTTCATCACCGACCTCCCCGGTGCGGTGTGAGGGTGCCAAACCTAAGTAGCGCTACTAACTAATACCCCGTTGCCCTACAAGCAACAATTGGTAGGAGGGACTTGAGTGATAGATATAGACGTGTATTAACCAACAACCCAGGTTTAACATTCCTGTCAAACCCATTACCCGACATTCCTCCCAGGAACGTTTACCAGATATCCCTCCCCGGGACGCATGCTTGGAAAAAGAGCAGTGAACTCACCTTCGATTTGCTCGGTATGATACGATACACTACCCATTCCCAGTTGGTCAACCAAACTCTACTGTGGTTACCAAGAGTAGTCAGTTTCACAATCACGTATCACATAGTAAACATTTAGATTTCATGCACGTTTATAATCACAAGTTCATGTTTCCAACGATGGATAATAAAAACGACAGTTACAGTTTGCATCTATCCCATGATCACAGTATAACATGTAGCACATACCCAGTTCCTTTACAGTTCACACCTCATGTACTAGACTCTTAAATAGCATTTAACGAATGGGTTTGTTACTCACATAAATCAGTTCACATTCCACATGCATACCATGCGCTAGCATGCGATAGCATTCAACAGTTAAATTGATTATTCCCCATTTATGCATACAAGTTTCCTGGTTTCCAACTAATTATGTCATCATGCACAGACAAGATCGTATAGCTAAACATTCACATTAAACACTTTATATATTACACCAACAGAAACATTCACATTAAACACTTTATATACTACACCAACAGTTCTTATACTTTGTTCTCAAAAGGTACCCCGACGAAATACACATTTCGTCGTCCACCATTGTGACGAAAGATCCCCAACGAAAGACATGTTTCGTCGGCAACTCCTGTGACGAAAGATCTTCCGACGAATAACCATGTTTCGTCATGACGAGGATTCTGCTTGTTCTACGCCGTCCTGAACCCTAACAATCCCACTGTTTCATCACACAATTGTTCTAATCTGTAGAACAGATAGTCCCCTTTTAACTCAGTCAATTATGTTTCTCATGATCTCCAATTACGATCCTATAACTTATTTTAACGGAAACTAATTCACATTATTCCTATTAATCCAAACAAGTCTATATATTCATTACCAAACCATCATGCAACCCACCCGAGAACGTTGTACCATGCAAGGCCATCGAACCCTAATATCATGCGGTACTGACTTTTATGTACATCATCATTCTATGATCAATCAGGTTTCGAACCCAAATATGCACAACCCTACACAATTCTTACACCTAAATCATGCTAAAACAATGCACACTCAATTTCATAAATACAATAATCTAATCAATTATCATCCATTCAACATCAACACACTGCACATTAGATTATACACCCCAAACCCTAGTTTCTAGCATACACAGATATGATTTAACACGACAACCTATAACTATTCGATCACATAAAACCAAAAAAATCGAATAACATAATGATAACAGTAACTAACCGAGATGAAGGAAACGATAAGTTTGATCGATATGGAGAGCTTCGAGGACTCGGTATTGCCGCCACACAAGAGAGAGTGTTCTAGGGTTTTTAGTTTTCAACTGACTGTTTCGATATGCAAGTTTATGTTTTAATCGTTCTCTGATGGGCCGTAACTACTTGGGCCGAAGGCCATCTTCGGCGAAAGTCATATATTTCATCGTGACCCATGGCCGACGAAAAATATATATCTCGTCGTGAACTGCTAAAGGCAATAACAAGTCGACGAAACTTGGACAATTATGAATCACACATGGCCGACAATTATGAATCACATGACTTACTGTCAAAGTTAATCCTTTATTGATCCTTGCATTGGGCCGAGAGACTTAATCAGATCATGATTTCCACTAAGTGAAATTTGCCAACAATTCCAATTCACTTCTGATTTGTCATGGGGCCGATCAAATATTAATTTTGATATAATTGTAGATCACATGGGTTACTAATTGTATTGAGATAAATTCTTACATTACTCATTAACAACTCTACATCATATTAGTTCAAGTATTCATCCAATATGTAGGTTACAACATCAACAATTACGAAAACACGATTGTAAACAAGTAACGTGTCGGGGAAAGACCTGTGAAAACTCGAGTTGTCACATCATCCCCAACTTGAAAGAAATTTCGTCCCGAAATTTGATAAGTAACCCAAAACAGTAAGGTGTTAGATCAGGATGACTGTGGATTTTTCCTCGGGTATCACATCATCCCCAACTTGAATGGGAATTTCATCCCGAAATTCGCTAGTGACATCAGGAGTTGCGTCAACCATATGAACAATCGAGGATACTATAGCTTTGTCTGTTCTTTGCATTCCCACAAGAACTCCGGCCCACGCCTTAAGTCCCAACAATCTGTCGTGATTTGAAATTCGACTGTGATACCAATGGGTTCTTCAACAAGGGTATCACAAGTGTTTCACCAGACAAACACTGCCTTAGATTCGAAACATAAATGACATCATGCACGTTATCCCATTCGTCGGGTAACCCGAGTTTGTAAGTCACGTTACCTATTCTTCCCAGAATCTTGTATGGCTCAAAGTGATGTAAGTTAAGCTCGCCACGCTTCCCAAGCGTACCACATCCTCCCAGTGTGAGACTTCAACATGATACGATCGCCTACAGCGATCTTCCAGTGTTTCCTAAGCTTGTCTGCTTCCCCGCCGATCACGCGGGTTGCCGCCAAACAACTCTCGATACAAATAACCTTCCCAAGAGTTCCGAGTACAAGTCCTGGACCCGTAATTAGTTCAACAAGAAGATTGATATTATCATCTATGCAATTGCCCCAAATAGAGTTGTCCGCATACTAGAATGGTAACTGCCGCAGTGGAACTCAACCAAAGGTAAATATCCCTCAAACGTTACTAAAGTCAATCACACACGTGCTTGCAGCATATCTTCGAGTGTCAGGATGGTTCGCTTACTCTGTCCGTCTGTCCTATGGTGTTAAGCAATGGATCAGTTTGGATCAAAATCAGAGGTAACAGTAGTTGGCATCTCGTGCCCAAAAACCGCCTCTCTCTGAGAAACGTTCACAAGCTATGAAGACCCATTAGTTTCCTTGATTGCAAGAAAGTGGGCTGGTTACGTGAGACAATCAACGGTCGCCCAGGTGATATTGCCTCCGTTTCAGGTTGTAAGTAGACTAGTGACAAAATCCATGGCAGTCTATCCTTATTTCCATATCGGTGTTTCTGGTTGCCGACACAAACCAGAGGGTTTCTGTTGTTCCACTTTGACTTTCGCACAAGTCAAACATCGTTCACATACCTTGTTATGTGGGCCTTCATGCCCAGTTACCAGTGCCAGGTTTGTAGATCCTAATACCTTCTATCTAAATCCAACCAACTAGAATATCAGGGCTGGTGTGCTTCGCTCAACACAAGTCCCCTAGGATTTCTGTATAGTGAGATCCACATTCGTTCCACAAAGTAGCGAATATCATTCAACTTTCCCAAAAGTTGCTCTTGAAATTCCACTTCCTTTAATGCTTCGGTTTGAGCAGGGAAAATCTGATCAGGTAGGTTAAAGTCGATGGTGTGCTGCGAGGCTCGTGCACGTCTAGGCTCACAGTTGAAATCATTCAAAGGTTCCATCCAGCGATATCATTACATGTTTTAGCTCCTCTGAAACAACGGTACACGAGAGGCCCTTGTGATCGGTCTAAGTAGCGCATCTGGTACCGTCCAAGTAATGCCTCCAACTTAAGTCCAAAGACCACGGTTTCCACTGCAGGTGGTGACTCATGCAATTCTCCTTCGTAAATCCACTATGTGCGTCATCGTCTTCTCGTGTTGTGTCGGCGTGTAACTGGGCCTCTGATTCGAGTCATCATGATATACCACTAATTCACTCGTACCCTCGGGTAAAGACGATGCTCAGTGCATTGAAGAGTTAGGTTTCAAAAGATGAAAAGACGTCCTCCTATTTTGTCTCCCATGAATACACTGCACCCTGCTGTACTAGGAGGTGAAAGTTGTGCGATCTTCGAAATTTCAGCGATGAATCTGCGATAGCATCTAACGAGACCAAGAAATTGCTGTATCCCCGCAGGAATCTTCGGTGTCGATCAGTTTCTAACCAAAACGGGTCTTAGCAAGGTCCACGTGTGTTCCTACTTTGTTGATTATATGACCATGAAGGTACCTCTCGAATCCATAAGTTATGTTTAATGCCGCCCCTAATGTTCCCTTCTCCTGGGAATGATTCAAACGTCAACAATAAACATGGTCGATTCTTGTGGTCCATAAAGCTGCTGGTGTGTTGATCAACTCAACGATCATGGTGTACATAGTTGAAATGGCCGCATTGCGTTCGATATGCCGTTCTAAAAGCATTCTCCCCATGGACTTCCATCTGGTGATAGTTGTTCGTTAGTCGATCCCCGAGTGGAAGCTTGTCCCCCGTAACTGGTCGACAGGTTGTCAATACATGGTCGAGGCAAACGGTTCTTGAATACCACCTTGTTGAGTTCTCGATAGTCAATACACATACGGAAAAGGCCTATCTTCACGGTTATAACTGGGGCTCCTCAAAGCGAAAAGAAAACTAGGTCCGACAAAACTCCTGTCCAGCAGTTCCTGTAGTTGATTTGACAGTTCTTGCAACCCTCCTGGTGCAAGACTCTAAGGAGCACGAGTAATCAAGGCTGTCTCTAACATGAGATCAGACTAGGATTCTATCTAATCAGTTGTAGAAGTAAACCTGAAAATCAGAGAGGAGTCACGAACAATTGATGGATCCTTGATCAGGGATGGTAGAAGGAAGGTCGGTATCGAAAACTTGTCCCACAAAGTCGAGTTTGCATCCCAATGAACATATTAGATTCCATTTGGCTTGCCATCAGCCGATTCCACATCAGATTCGGTTTCAAGGAGCATCAGGGTTGAACAGAATAGAGACAAAGCGAATAGCTACCCATCCAAGCTACCATGTTGCTATTATGCTTGGCGTCGCCTACGCCAATCCTAAATGCCCTTCCACATGCATCATTTCCAGTGTTGTTGTTATCATTACAAGGATTTCCAATATTGCAGTCTTTCCCTTGGTTGTTGTCGTCTTGATTCAGCAACGGCCGATCCATGTCGTAGGAACCTTCATTTCCATACTATAGGCTACGATTACAAGTACCTTGATGTCGCCGTGACGGTTGCCTCTAGTGTCGTTTCTTGAAACGAAGCCCTACGATCTTTCACCAGTAGGGTCCATCCTTTCATAATTTATGCCACGTCCTATGGCGCTACTCATGGTGTTGGCAATCACACATTCCACACCATAGTCAATTGTCATCGCTTATGTCCTGATTAATTCGTAAGTGTTGGCTCCCATAGGTCGCTGACTAGGGTTACAGATTTGATTGAAGTCAATTCGCTGGTGTTCGCTGCCGGTAATCAGGGTTGTCCAAATACAGGGACTGGTAAAGTGCTACGCTCATCCTCTTGTCCATCGATCTAGCAAGTTGATTGAGTAATACACGGTATGCTGCTAAAGTGTTGCAGAAGTGATCGCACTTCGGGATCTTTGGCGTCAATACGTTGAGTTCCAGCAAACAAGGTAAGTGAGAAAAGTATAAACCATGCATTCGACGTTGCGACCTCCAACTCAGAGACGTTCGTACAAGCACCTAACATTTTATCCAGTTTGCTAGGCGTTCAGATGGGTGTTCAGGAAATACTTTATAACATCGAGGTTCATAAGGGATTCAGAGAGGAGTGAAAAGATCACGTTCGGGTAGGAGGCAATCACTGCTATGACTCCTATAGACTTGTTACGTTTCACATTGATCAGATAACAGAGCACACCCCCTTTTTCACTTGTTAAGCCTCACTGGGACTCACATGCACCCCACATTATTATTATTATGTGTGCACCCACAATAATATTGTGATTTGTATGCTCATCTCAGTTCCTCCTAACCCATGTCGAATGGTTCCTCAAACTCATATGTCAAATAAGGAATATCACAAAACAGGGGTCACGAATCTCTAGAGTTACACCACACTATCAATCACTTAACACATGCAGGTAACACATGAACCCATATTGTTGTACTAAACGTGCAATCACATGCAATATCATATGTAAGTGTTCATTAGTTATGCAGTATCATGAGTAAACGAGAGATGAACCTTGCAATCTGGAGCTGAGTGTCATGGTCGTATTCGCGTATTCAGAAATATTCGGTTATAGTCTGGTTTTATAAAAACATTTTTAAAACCAAGTTTACTATAACCAGTGGCTCTGATACCAAACTGTCACACCCCCAAAATACCACATGCGGAAACCCGGCGGGACGTGTGACGTACTAGGATCTAGCTACCAATCACATTGAACTTATAACAAGATTTTTAATAAAAACTTTCATCAATTAACATAAGGCATTACAAAACGTTAATTGTATTTCAACATATACAGCGGAAGCATAAATCATTTTTTTAGCGTTTCATAAACCACATGTACAAAAAACCATTAGACTTGACTTCCGATTCCATGTATCTCGACCCATGACCACTCCAGCATCCCAGACAGCAAGTTCTAAATGATATCAACCTATAGACCTGCAAGCATGCAAACAAGTGTGTCAGACGACGCTGGTGAGTTCAAAGTTTTATTAACGTGTTTAGATACCAGTTACCAGATTAAAACGTTTCACAGATTCGATGTTGTTAATCACCCGCTTACCGCAGATGGCTCCAGATTATTTGCCCTAAACCCCATTGCCTCTATCAAAGCAATGGTCAAGATGGGGGTCATTAGTTCATCACCGACCTCCCCTGTGCGGTGTGAGGGTGCCAAACCTAAGTAGCGCTACTAACTAATACCCTGTTGCCCTACAAGCAACAATCGGTAGGAGGGACTTGAGTGATAGATATAGACATGTATTAACCAACAACCCAGGTTTAACATTCCAGTTAAACCCATTACCCGACATTCCTCCCTGGAACGTTTACCAGATGTCCCTCCTCGGGACGCATGCTTGGAAAAAGAGCAGTGAACTCACCTTAGATTTGCTCGGTATGATACGATACACTACTCGTTCCCAGTTGGTTAACCAAACCCTACTGTGGTTACCAAGAGTAGTCAGTTTCACAATCACGTATCACATAGTAAACATTTAGATTTCATGTACGTTTATAATCACAAGTTCATGTTTCCAACAATGGTTACTAACAACGTCAGTTACAGTTTGCATCTATCCCATGATCACAGTATAACATGTAGCACATACCCAGTTCCTTTACAGTTCACACCTCATGTACTCGACTCTTAAATAGCATTTAACGAATGGGTTTCTTACTCACATAAATCAGTTCACATTCCTCATGCATACCATGCGATAGCATTCAACAGTTAAATTGATTATTCCCCATTTATGCATAAAAGTTTCCTGATTTCCAACTAATTGTGTCATCATGCACAGACAATATCGTATAGCTAAACATTCACATTAAAAACTTTATATATTACACCAACAGAAACATTCACATTAAACACTTTATATACTACACCAATAGTTCTTATACTTTGTTCTCAAAAGGTACCCCGATGAAATACACATTTCGTCGTCCACCATTGTGACGAAAGATCCCCGACGAAAGACATGTTTCGTCGGCAACTCCTATGACGAAAGATCTTCCGACGATTAACCATGTTTTGTCATGAGGAGGATTCTGCTTGTTCTACGCCTTCCTGAACCCTAACAATCCCACTGTTTCATCACACAATTGTTCTAATCTCTAGAACAGATCGTCCCCTTTTAACTCAATCAATTATGTTTCTCGTGATCTCCTATTACTATCCTATAACTTATTTTAACGGAAACTAATTCACATTATTCCTATTAATCCAAACAAGTCTGTATATTCATTACCAAACCATCATGCAACCCACCCAAGAACGTTGTACCATGCAAGGCCATCGAACACTAATATCATGCGGTACTGACTTTTATGTACAACATCATTCTATGATCAATCAGGTTTTGAACCCATATATGCACGACCCTACACAGTTCTTACACCTCAATCATGCTAAAACAATGCACACTCAATTTCATAAATACAGTAATCTAATCGATCATCATCCATCCAACATCAACACACTGCACATCAGATCATACACCTCAAACCCTAGTTTCTAGCATGCACAGATATGATTTAACATGACAACCTGTAACTATTTGATCACATAAAACCAGAAAATCGAATAACATAATGATAACAGTAACTAACCGAGATGAAGGAAACGATAAGTTTGATCGATATGGAGAGCTTCGAGGACTCGGTATTGCCGCCACACAGGAGAGAGTGTTCTAGGGTTTTTAGTTTTCGACTGACTGTTTCGATATGCAAGTTTATGTTTTAATCGTTCTCTGATGGGACGTAACTACTTGGGCCGAAGGCCATCTTCGGCGAAAGACATATATTTCGTCGTGACCCATGGCCGACGAAAAACATATATCTCGTCGTGAACTGCTAAAGGCAATAACAAGTCGATGAAACTTGGACAATTATGAATCACACATGGCCGACAATTATGAATCACATGACTTACTGTCAAAGTTAATCCTTTATTGATCCTTGCATTGGGCCGAGAGACTTAATCAGATCATGATTTCCACTAAGTGAAATTTGCCAACAATACCACTTCACTTCTGATTTATCATTGGGCCGATCAAATGTTAAGTTTGATATAAATGCAGATCACATGGGTTACTAATTGTATTGAGATAAATTCTTACATTACTCATTAACAACTCTACATCATATTAGTTCAAGTATTCATCCAATATGTAGGTTACAACATCAACAATTACGAAAACACGATTGTAAACAAGTAACTTGTCAGGGAAAGACCTGTGAAAACTCGAGTTGTCACATCATCCCCAACTTGAAAGAAATTTCATCCCGAAATTTGATAAGTAACCCAAAACAGTAAGGTGTTAGATTAGGATGACTGTCGATTTTTCCTCGGGTACCACATAAACCACCCAAAAAGAAAGTTCAAAAGGAAAACCCGTCTCTCAAGCAAACTGAACCTAAACTGAAGGGTGAAGTTATCGATACTTACTCTTGTGCTGATAACTGTGAGCAGGGTTCATCCAAGGTTAAACATGCACACAAGCAATCAGCGCCAAGTGGAACGAAGAAATCCAAACAGTTCCCTAGAATAACACAAGCTGAACTGAATGTCTTTTTCTCAAAAAGACAGACGTGTTTTAATTGTGGAATTCCGGGGCACATTGCTAGAAACTGTGTTAATCATCCATACTACTCTGGTGACACACATCATCAGAAGGCTATGCACTATCGATCGGAAGGAAATCGATTTTCTCGAGCCAAGCCTTCTGATGGAGACTGGAATCTAGCAAATTAGAAAAATCAAAGGTTTTCAAACACAAATGGGTTCCAAAGTCAGTAAATGGAGTCAAAAGTCATTTTTGTAAAGAAAAATATTTCAAACAACAACATTGACTCTAATATTTGGAAACACAAAGTTTTTTGTAGATCCCAGTCTCAGTGCTCACAACCGTCAACGTCTACATCTTCATCTCAAACCTCAAATTCTACCAAAAATCATATGATTTTTCGTGATGTTTCATACACAGATAGCGATGGTCAACTCAAGTCAATAATGGCCTGGGTTCCATTTTCTAATTAATCTTGCTAAATGTGCAGGAACGGCTATGGAGGGCGATCGTTAGACTTTGGTTTATCGATAGTAGTTGTTCCGGACACATGCAGAAGACACATCCAAGTTGAGTAACAAAAAGAATATATTCGATGGTGGATTTATCAACTTCGCGAGAAGGGAACTGGAAGAATAACCATGAAGGGTACTGTGAGAAACGGGGTTCTCACATTCTCAGACGTCAATTATATCCCTGAACTGAAGCACAACCTTTTGTTCATATCTCAGATGTGCGACAAAGGGATGGAGGTTCTCTTCACAAAAAGAAAACGTGCTCTTGGAACGCTCTGGGTATTCAGAGACAAACTGGATGACCCCGGCGTGATCGTGAAGAACAAGGCACGATTGGCAGTTCAAGGTTTCTAACAAGTTGAAGGTCTGGATAATGATGAGGTATACGCACCGGTGGCACGTATAGAGGCCATTCATATTTTCGGATGATGAGAAAGAAGTTCTAAATGAGCTCGTTGGGAGAAGTTACAATGTTTCTGGGCTTGCAAGTTCGTCAAAACAGTCAAGGAATCTTGATTTGTCAAAGCAAATATTTTCACGACGTTCTTTCCAAATTCGATATAACAGATTCAAAGATGGACAGGGATATGACTGGATGCCTATTCTTGGGGGACAGTCTCATCTTATGGCAGTGCAAGAAGCAACAGCTCACATTTGCAGTGGAAGCAAAGTGCGTTGCAGCATCTGCTGCCTGCTGCTCTTAGGTTCTGTGGATACAACACCAGCTCAAGGATTACGGTTGAACTTATCTAAACTCTACTACTTATTTTGATAATGATACCGCTATCCAGATTAACAAAACCCTGTCTTTTACTCTAAAACCAACCACATTGATATCAAGGTGCACTTTATTCGACATTGCTATAACAGAGGATTGTTTAACCTTAAACATATTCACACCAATGCTAATTCAGCAGATCTTTTTACAAAACCTGTCAGCATCTCATGATTCAATGTGCTTGTGGATCTTTTGAAAATGATGCATTTTCTCCAACTGAGCAATGACAAAAAAAATGGGGTTTCTATACTAATGTAAATAAATAAATAAATAAATTTGCGCATAAAGTGTGATGCACAAATTTAGAGGGGGGGGACATTTATGTACCAATGCATTGTTTAAACAAAACATATATGTACATACGCATTGTTTGAGGGGGAGAAATAGTTGATGGGAAGTGAAATAAATTTTCGTGATAAAGAATTTGATTAACACATGTAAGGTATCGAAGCTGAAAAGACTAGGATCTACTGCGATGTGTTGATAGGTCTAACGCTCAAAAAGCAAAGAGATACTAAGTGATATAAATCTAACGAAATGGATATCGCGTAGGTAACAGACCAACAGTGTATGATTTCATGGTCTTAAATCCTGCGTTGATAGATAGCCAACAGCTGATGTTTCGGGTCTTTATACTAATGAGTCATCGGGGATATCAGGACTGTCCTTCTGTTGCATCCAGATTATAGACCTAGACACAGTCAGGATATCTTTAAAATGAGCCGCAAAGAGGGCCAAAACCTTAAACGGAAGAAAATCTCAAAAAGAGAATTCTTTGCACTTATAAAAGCCAAATTCGTATCGTTAAAGGTATCAGCCTAGCCCTCGTCAGACTTATCTGGTCACTCTGCTGTACGAAAGTACTAACCTGTTCACCAGAAAGTTTGGCGTTGTAAAAACAAAGGATGGACTTAGTATACTCACCTGCTACGATGAACAGTTGTGCCTACCTTAATCGCGGGGGTATGCCTTGGAATGGGACACACGGATGTCACAGTATAATTATACCCTAAGCGTATCACAAGGTTGAAAATTGAAGGTTGAGTGTTAGATTTAAGAGGACAAGTATATTAACAATCGCGAGGACCAGTCCAAGTAAGCATGTGCTGAAAAATGTTACTTAATCAGTTCGAAAACGATTTGATCCCGTGGCAGTTTCTCCCAATATCACCCCTCTATTATTATTTTATTATTATTTTATTTTGTTATTATTATCTTTCTTATTTCTATTTTCTTATTTCTATGGTCAAAAAGGTTGCTCGGTTAGTTGGATCGTTGATTTTGAGAAAGATGTTTTCTGTCTTGAAAAAGCAAAACATTAAAATTATAGTCTGGCCCACTGTTTTGGATAAAACAAATCAGATCTGGCCCATTGTTCTCGAATGTAATTCGGATCATTGTTTCGAGTTGGGGCTGAACCATTGATCTCAGGCCCAATCCGAAACACTATAAATTATCAACCATTTCTCATTCGAGTCACATTTTGGACTAATCTCATTTCCTAAGCATTTCGGATTCTCTCATTGTCTTCTCAGACCACTTATTCGAACTACAAGGTTTGTATGTTCCTATGCTTTTCAAACCAAAGCCTTTGAATGCCATAGTTGCCAAAGAATATAACACGCAGTGTGTAACAGACACTTGCTGATGAGAAAGCTGCGATAGAAACAGAAATTCTAGATTCAGACGAAGAAGAATCTGACTATGACAGTGATGTGGAAGTAATTATCTCTGAGAAAGTTGAGGAACCCGTTCGAGAATCAACGTTAATAACTGCTAAAAATTTACAAGCCCTACTTGAGTCTTTGTAGGGTAGTGTCGGAAACCCTCCTTCTGTACCTACTCCTGAAAATCATGTTCAAGTTGAAAATGCGACAGATGATGCTGAACAAGCATCCAACAAGAAATGAAGAACCGAAACAGCTCCTGATAATCATTCTACTGGCCCAAGCTCAGAACCAGAGCCTATTATGCCCACCGATCCAACAATCATTGTTGCTACTCAAGAAACAAGCACACAAGATCTCGATTTTGATTTTAATTTCGAAATTATGCCCACCTGAAACAACTCACTCGCAACCAGAAAGCTCAAGCAGCATCAGGTTCGATGTAGGAAGTTCTAGTGGTGTCGGTTTCTTTGAGCATGATAAAGCAGCCATGCGCTTTGCAGCCAACAAAATGATATTTATTGCAGAAGGAGATAGTGATGATGATACGACTATTGATGTAGCGAATTTACAACGAAGAGTGATTATGTTGGAACAAGATGCTGCCCTAAAAGAAGCATAGATCTCATCTTTGCAAGCTCAAATATCGAGCAAATATTAGACTATCAAACCACTGCAAGGTGATGTGGGCATACTGATGTTTGTTGTGCATGATTTGAAAGCTAAGCTGGAAAAGAAGCTCGGGAACGTAATCAAGAATCGTTTGTTTACTTATCCGGCTCCGTTGCAAGGTGGTCCTTCAAACTGTTGCAACAACTAATCAAGTAAACCTAGGGGGAGATTGTTAGGACCTATATGTTTATGGATTAGTAGGATAATGGACCATGATTAAAGAAGGTGGGTATTTGAGTGGGCTTTAGGGAATATGGGCCTAGGGTTTATGGGGAATGCTCATTAAACCCTTACTATAAATAGTAGATGATCGTTAGGAGCATGTGGTTGGTTCTCCTTGTTTTGGAATCTTGTATTAGACAAACACTTTTGTATGCAAGATTAAGCATTTGAATAAACAAATCTTTCATCTTTCTTTGCTTGTTCTTGATTTCTTTAAGATCATCAAGCTTGAATTCCGCCCATCCTTGGTGATTATTTGATATCGTTGTTTGATCCATTTTTCGGGACTTACAGAAATGTTTTCAAAATGTGTCGGTTAATTGTATTACCAGTGTAAACTGACGTATTTTAAAAAGACTAAGTGATAGGTACTATACGAAATAGGCTGGGAGCTGCTCGGTATTGAATATAGGATCTTGTAAATCCCTAAGATGCCTAAAGTCTGTTGATTATCATTTTGTACATTTATTAGATCCGCCTGTGGATCCTATATTACAACCGTCTGTATTTATTACTTTAAACTTTGAATGATTTGGTTTATAATAATATTTTCATCCCTAGACTTCCACTGTGCTATTATGTGTTTAATTGTCTATGATGATATCAACTTACGTCACGATACTCCCCACCGGGCCCACCGGGACTTGTTGGAAATTCGGGGTGTGACATAAACCCCAAGTCTAGGCCCACCGGGAAACAGTGTGTGACAGTCTACCCTCAATACCACCATCACATAACCTACTTCACGAAGACTAACATGGTTGTGTTATGTTCTTTTGATTATGCTTAAGTATCATGTACTCTTCTCTGGTAATTATGCTTAAGTATTAGGTACTAAGATTTGATATGTATAATTATGGTTAAGTACTGGTACAATGTGGTTTGATTGCACTTTTCCTATGTATAATTATGCAAGTAACTCTATTTCATCATATATATCTATATTTTAGGTATCATATAATTAAATCTTGTATAATGTGGTTCTGTTAAGTATTGGTACTATGTTGTTCTGTTCTGTTCTGTAGTGCAGGATTGTATAATTAAAGCTTGTTCTGTTATGTTGTGTTCGTGATATCTATAATTAAAATTAGGTGGTAGTATGCAGTTTGTTTTTGTGAGGATCACTTGTTCTGTAATGTTGTTCTGTTCAGTGGTAAATATGGCACATTCACACATTATTCTGTTGATAGGGAGCACTTGATGAGGATCAATTGTAGTATGCTGTTTGTTTAGTGGCAAATTATTTTGTTTTGTTCGCGCAACTTGTTTGTTCTGTTGATGGGGATTAATTGTAGTATGCAGTTTTTTTGGTGCCTAATTGGTATGTGAGGTTCAATTGTTTTGGTGCCCAATCAGTAAACAAGGATCAATGTTTTGGTGTCAAATATGGCATATCAGGATCGCTATGTCGATGGTGATGATCAAGTTTGTTGTTGATGGTCATGATCAGGTTTGTTGTTGATAATCCTAATGATGATGATGATGATTAAGTGGTAAGTCCATGGTGGTAGGAATCATCTAGCATATGGTGGTGGTCATTGCACAGGCACAATCAGCAGGTTAGTATAGTGCAAGTGGAGATTCATCTTGCAGGTGGACTTACAAAAGTCAAACTTTAGAATCCGTTGACTTATAAAAGTCAGACATGGTATATTTTGGACAGAGTTGTATATTGTGGCAGTGTACAAACCACTGGGTTGCCTATAGCAATAGTAAATGGGTAAGATTGTCTTTTCACATGGGTTTACTGTCACACCCCGACCACGTAAAACAACAAAATGTGGCGGAAACGTCGGGGAATGTTGTAACAGAATCATTACTTCACAACCATGGATTAAATATTTTCGTTTTATTGACTTGTTGAACTCATTGTTTATTACAAATCAAATAAATACAATTATTATCTTTCAAGTTTTTAAGTCGCTAAGGCACGAGTCCATCCTATGTGTATCATGCGTCAACAATCATCACATAGCAGAACCTGAAACATGTGTAAAAATAGGTACGTTAGCATAAAAATGCATGTGAGATACATAGGTTTTATTAATGCATGATTCATGACTTGTAAGTTTAAAAGAATGTTTTAAAAATAGTCATGAATCCTTAAAAATGTTTTCTTTTATAAACAAGTGATAGGAAAATAGATGATGTAAAAGAAAGATGCATAAATAAATAATTAAGTAAAATGAGTTTGTGTAGGACCGGTTTTAACTCAGTTTCGATTGCGAACCGACTCGTGTAACGTGCGGAATCCGTACACGATCGTGACCGAACACACGAATGTAATAATAACCGTGATTCTATTGAAAGATCTGATAACGTACAGCACCTGAATCACGTACACGAAACTTTTTCTCTCTACTTTCTCTCTCTAAGCACCAAGCTCTCCAAAGCTCCAAATGACCAAAAGTAGCAAAAAGTTCCTAAATGAAACCCTAAGGCTCCTATTTATAGGCCAAGGCTTATAAGAGCTTTCCTCTTATTTACAATATTGCCACCTTGCCTTTTCTATCTAATTATAACAATATAAGGCTAGACTTAAACAGTTTCAGCTACGATCTTGAGATGACGGAGGCGATAGACATACTGCACTAACAGACTCCCCCTTGGATATTGCCGTAGTCAATCTCAATCATTTAGTCAAACTCTTGGTGATTTCGTAGCGTCTGATCTTTCTCTCTCCAGCTAACAGAATCCCGGTGGATCTGTCTTCAGCTCCAGCTCCCCCTTTCGGTAGAATCTCCAGGCTCCCCCTTTAGTCAAGCTTCCGTGCTTTGGGATCGACACCTGGCTTTCCGGTTACAAGCTCCTCTGGGATAGTTACGTGGCTCCTTTAATGCACGCTCCCCCTTTCGTTGAGCTCGTCTTCAGACTCCCCCTTAGACTCGGCTATCGGGATCGTAGTCTGGAATCTGCAATCCTCAAACATTTATAAGTAACAATGTTTTGAACTTCCAGGATTGAAAACCTGGCTCTCTCAGCTTATGCTAAAATATTTTTACAATGAAAGCATTTTCGGTTTTCCAAGAATCGAAACCTGGCACTATTAAACTTTCTAAATCAAGATCCTGGATCTAAGATATAATAATATGAGAATATCCAGAATTAACTTGATTGTCTCCCCCTATCAACAATCTTTAAGGATTTGGCAGTTTCAACGAACCGGATCGGAAACTAGCTCTTTTACAGATTTTAACAGTATAAGCATCCAAATCCCTCACAGTTAATCATCCAAGTTCAACTTAATGACCTTGGAGATATCACAAACTGTTTTTTATTTTTGTTTTTAAAACTTCAAGTTTCAAATTAATGAACTTGTTTTATTTTCAGAAACACGATCAGCTTACTTAGATTTTGAAACTTAGCATCTCAGACATCGGTTGTCGAAAATAAAACAGAAATCAAAATCTTTTTGTATTTTCTGAAAATATAAAGCAATAACAAAATATGTACAAACATATTTACAGACAATATTTTTGTTTGAGTTTGCGTCAGAGGATCATATCAGTTTTTGACAAGTCACAAGTACCGTTGAGCTTAGTTACACATTAAGAATTAAACAATTCACTTAGATTGTCGATATACTGATCCACTTAGATTTTCACACAAAGTTCAACTGATTCAGGATACGGATTAGATGTATTAAGAACTTAAACTCATTCATGTGTCCCACCTCTTGAATATACTCCCGTATCCAGATCCCAATATTCAGTCTTACAGGTGAGTATACCTAGATGATATCTATAAGGGGAATAAATTATAGTACGAAACCGTGAGAGCTCAGGTCAGAACTTCCGTTCAGCAGAGAGATGACGGCTCGACTTTTGGTGTGTCCCCTTTAGAGGATCTTTGGTATTACAACAGCAATGACTATCAATTTTATTGTTTCATCAATTTGCTGAGGGCGGCGCTATATTTCAAGCAATGCAGAAAGTATTCTCCGGGGACTAGGCCATTGCTTCCGCAAAATCAGAAGTCCCGGGATAATACCCCAGATATCACTAAGCATAAAGACCTAGTATCTCAGAAAGAGGGACCTTTCAAACGAGATTTCAGGGGTTACCTATATATCCAAGTAGTGTTCCCCACGAAATAAGCAAGTTTGAATTTAGGTTTATATCCTGAAAAAGTTTACTAAATGTATAAAAACCTATCGGCATATCATCAGTGAGACTGTTTAACACTATATAATCATTACATTTCTTTAGCATACTGTAACTGTCTACTGATGTACTATCATTTCCTCTTTTTACACAAAACTAATTTTTTAAATTTTATCATGTTTTTTGCTTTTTCAAATTTTCAAATGTTTTTGGATTTTCTGACAATTTCTTACTCCCCCTAAAATGCAAAACCATTTAAAAAAAATTTGACAAACCGATACTGATAGCTTTGTCTCACCATCCATTTTCTGCTAACTGTGCTCTGTATTGCAGAAAATCTAATATAAAGTACCCTCATGATTTACAACCCATTGATTTTCGACAGTTTGAAAACCGTTTTTCAATCTTGTGAAAGTAATCATGTTTGTTCAGCCGTGAGGGTTTCGGCTTATTCCAGCAACACATATTTTTGTAATTTTCTATCTTTGACAAAAATTAAAAACAAACATATTTTTGATTTTTCAAGATTTTGACAAAAATAAAAACATATTTTTGGTTTTTAAATTTTCAATTTTTAGGGTTTAGAAATATTTTTTATTTATGTACAGAAAATGTTAAACTCCCTGTTCAACCAAACCAGGGTTCAGCAGCCTTCTCCTCCTGTTGTGCCAGGCTGCTCCAACTTCCATTCTCACAATCTTCAGTTTTGTTGAGCACCTGCACATTCAGACTACTTGATTACTTGAACAATTTAGCCCATGTCTGTTGAACCTTAGGCATTTCAACACAATAAGTATCATGCAGTTTTGGAAAATCTTTATCATCAAAGACTTTTTCAACTTTAACTTCAACTTTTTCATCTTTTACCGAAGTAATTTGTTTCTTAACACTCCATTTTTGACCTTTCAGAGTTCCTCTTTTGTAAAAGTGTGATTCTTTTTGAACATTTTGTTTTTGAACAACTTTTGGTTTCCAAAACTCTTTGGGTTTTGTCATATCAACGGATTTTTGCCAACTTTGCGTTGCTCTGATACCACTTGTAGGACCGGTTTTAACTCCGTTTCGATTGCGAACCGACTCGTGTAACGTGCGGAATCCATACACGATCGTGACCGAACACACGAATGTAATAATAACCGTGATTCTATTGAAAGATCTGATAACGTACAGCACCTGAATCACGTACACGAAACTTTCTCTCTCTACTTTCTCTCTCTAAGCACCAAGCTCTCCAAAGCTCCAAATGACCAAAAGTAGCAAAAAGTTCCTAAATGAAACCCTAAGGCTCCTATTTATAGGCCAAGGCTTATAAGAGCTTTCCTCTTATTTACAATATTGCCACCTTGCCTTTTCTATCTAATTATAACAATATAAGGCTAGACTTAAACAGTTTCAGCTACGATCTTGAGATGACGGAGGCGATAGACATACTGCACTAACAGTTTGTAAAATAATGTTTTGATAAAAAGGTTTGTAGTATATATAAAAATATACTTTGGTTTTAAGAAAGTTGAATAAGTAATATATTAAAATATATTTCAGTTCCAAAATAATTGAACAGATAGTATATTAAATATACTTTAGTTGTCAAAATAATAATTTTAGGTAGTATATCAAAAGTATACTTTGGTTTTATTAATAACATATTAAACTATGTTTTGGTTTTATAAACAACATATTAAACTATGTCTTGGTTTTATAACTAACATATCAAAATATGCTTTGGTTTTATAAATAACATATCAAACTATGTTTTAATAATTATCAAAATATATGTTGGTTTTGTACCATATCACATATGAGAGCATATAGAACTATACTTTTGGGAGTATAATAAAATATACAATAATAATGTGATTTAAGAATTCAATCAGACCTTAGTGCATCAAACTAAACCAATTGAGACTATAGAAATACCATAAAGGCAATCTCTATTTAGATAAAAATATTGGTTTCTGACATTCCATGACAACAGGAATGGGGTGTCTAATCCTATAGCGCTATATCATACTACCAATCGGTCTGGTGAACATAAAATAAGTACAATTCAACAATTAATTTTATAATCTTTGAAAAATCAGTGTTTAAACCATAAATAATCATTCGGTTTGTCAAAAGATAAGTACTAATATGTATAATTAATTTATACTTTGAAATCATGAACATAACAAATAGGTACACATATTTCACCCCAAAACATTCAAAACAGTAAAAGAGGGGACTATGTACTCACTTGAGGATGCTTAGAAGTCTTGAACAACAACCAAGCAAAGCTAGAGGGAGTACGGGATCAAACGGTACCTAATATAGGTAACTATGTAAATAAACCGGACCTAAGTCGGAAGATCGAACAGAATGAGGTCTCGTAAACCAATTGAGTGTTGGAACTCATGTGGTATGGTTTAACAAAGCCTACATTCTAAATTGGAACCTAACCTAAGTGCTTTCGACCCGTTACGACCCATTAAGGTAGCTTACGCTACGTTAACGCGTCGTGCGCGCATAAGCGCGTTCGAGACGTCTAACTAGTCCTATGACAAGTATTATATGCCTAAACATGTTTAAATGTGTTGCATAATCAGTTACGTGACAAAAGTTTATGTTACATATGCTTAATAATCAATTATATGAAAAGGGCATTTTGGTCATTTACCTAAGTCATATAAACTACCTATCATTCAACTAATTAAACCTATGTGACCATAAGGTATAACCTCAGAAGGTTATTCCCTATGCAACTATGGTCACTAAACATGCTTGGTCGGATCCTAATGATCGACCAAACGGGTCGAGTACGAAAGTCTAAGCGGTGGTTTAGACCGCTTGACTTACGACTCTAAACAAGCACTTTAAACTAAAAGTGACGAGCTAAGCATGTTTAAAACATGCTTAACTAAGTTAGAAAACAAGTTTTGATATCAAAACAAAGTGTTTTGATACCATGAGTAGTTTGGTTGCAAAATACGCGTAAATGCGCATTTTGACCGAAACTACGACTCGTCACTATGCCTAGTCAACGTGGTAATCAGTAGGCATAGTCACTAGGGACTATAACCATCGTGATTACGGTCACGTTGTGAAGTTCAAACGACCTTCGTGTTGACCATTGACTGGTCAAACTGAAAGTCAAACACTATTTGACTTTTTAAGCTAGAAAGCAATAAAAGAATGAAAGAAGGCTTACAAAAGGTCCTTTCTTGAACTTGATCTTATAAATTCTCAGGTATGAAGTTATTTAACCCCAACTTAGAGAACTTTAGACCAAGTGTGAGCAGAAATGAATGAAGAGCATGGCCTTATATAGTTTTCGCAAAACCGTTAGGATCATTTCTTGGTAAGGAGAGAAAGATCTTGGCCATACACTTGTTATAGAATGATTGGGGGACTTGTTTATCACACAAACCAGCCCATAGCATGAAAAACCAGGGATCAAAACCATTGGAACAAGTGGGAATGACCAGGTTCAATGTTTCTGCATTTATGCTGATCTGGGCACTGCTTACAGACTAGCAACTTTCAAAAATGGCAGATTTGGTCCCTGAAGCCCCAAACTTGGTTTTCGATGCATTTTTGACACGTTTAAGCCCCGTTAACCCCATTTCAAAGCTCTAAAATGAAGTTAAAGTATAGGTAACTTAAAATGTGCTCAAAATCATCTTGGATGTCAGCTCGTTTGGTCGTACGGTTGTGTTGTTCGGTAAATTACGACGGAAGTCGTAACGAACGCAAAAACGATCCAAATTAAGCGACGAATGAATTTTTATCAAGCCAATCACTAAAATAAAATATTTTAATGATTACGTAAGTTTTTGGATGTCCGGATATATTCAGAACGTGAGATATGCGCGAAAATGCAAACTTGTGCACTTTTTGACGCTTTTAGTCCCTATTGATCATTAAAGTTTATTTTAGCATAACGAACCCCTCAAAGCCTATTTCTAAGCTATGTAAAGGATATTTAGGGTATGTTTAACTTATGATCAAGTTCCGGAATGTTCTTTACTATACAAATCGGTATAGTTTCACAGTTTAACACGGTTAGTCCCTGTGATCGAACAAACTTGATTTCAACACACCAAACCATCCAAAGCTTATTTCTAAGTTATGTAAAGGTTATTTAAGGTATGTTAAGCCTATTTCACTATTCCGGAGTGTTTTTTGCATTAAATTGGTTACATTTACGCATTAGATCGCGTATAATCTTCCAGAAAGCGATTTAAAGCTCGAAATCGAACAAGAATTGATATGTGCAAACAATACACATATTTATATAAATCCCAAGTATGAAACACAATATTCCATTGGTTTGGTATTTGTATGATGGTTGAAGTGACACAGGTGTCACAGTCTCCCCTACTTTAGGAAATTTCGTCCCGAAATTTAATTTTAGAGGAAACTTGTGAGGACAACCGTGACGGTTTCGCTTTTAAATAATTCCCTCGAACCTTAAGTAAAACTCTGGGCCTTGTTAGGATTCTTAGCGAAATTGTCAACTCTCAAAGTGAAGTCCTTGTAGTAACAAAACATGGAGTTTCGAACCACGGACAGAAGAACGTTTCTTATGAAGACTTATCATAGGAATCTGGTGTGTGCTTGAAATCAGTGTCGGAGAGTGTAAGATAAAATGACATTGGTCAAGGTCCAGGACTTCTAGTAACTTAAATAACGCTACGTTCGCAATGTAATAAGGAACACTTATATATAGGAAGTACCAGCGGCGTATCCACCATGCTCCTTTCTACATTGTTCTCGTTTCGTTATTCTCATCACTATAGGTCTTAACACATGACAAAACTTGTTGTGGTTTCTATGCACTGAATTCCATAATTATGTATGCATCCATAATTATGTAATTCCTTGCACAGTCCGCACAGTTCATTTCATAATGTGTAGGGGAAAAATCAATCGGATAAACATGAAGTGACTTGACTAGACAACCAAAGGATCTTTTTAATTAGATTAACGAACAATCTTTTTAATTAGATCAACACATGATCTTCTTAACTAGACCGTCGTACGATCTCTTTAAATTGATCACTTAAGGGATCTTTTCAATTATATTATCACATGATATTCCTAACCAGATTTTTGAATCAATCTGTTTAAATAGACCACTCAAGGGGTCCAATGATAGAATACTACTTTATAATCCAAGGGACTTAACTACGACGTAGAAGTCCATTAAGGATTTAAGATAGTACCTTTTGATATCCTACTATGAATCCCTCATATAGAGATATGGAAGATTCTATGAGGATTTGGATGAATCACATAAAAACATGAAACATAGAAGAAAACACATAATCACATAATTTATTAACTTGATTTTCATTTTGTTGATTTCCTTGTTAATTGAGTACATGCATTTAAAGCATACCTGGAATCAAATCCGTGAATTCCGTTTGGCACTTTAAATATCTTCAAGAATCTAACTATGAAACTAGGAAGATCTTGATAGAGATTTGTCTTTGTTTCTTAAAAAGAAAAGTGTATTTAAGATTTCCAGGGAGATCACAAGTGATCATAAAATGACAGAACCACACGAGTAGTTTGTCTTAGTGTCGGCATCGAAGGGTTGGATCAAACATTCATACAATCGTATCAGTTTTGTAAAATAAAATTGAAACATCAAATTTTATTTATATAACAACTGAATTGTTCCAACGTCAAAAGATAACAGACAAAGAAATACAAAAGACTAATTGTTCACTGCTGCATCGTTGTTCGCGTTTGCCTCATTTATGTTAAACACTCGTCCACGCGCTGGATTTGCGTTAACAAGTCTTGGGCAATTGTTTCTGTAGTGAGTAAGGTCACCACAGTTATAACATGACCCAGGTGGGAACCGTGCTTGAACAGCAGCAGGATTTGCATAACAGCAGGTATCGACCAAATGTTCCAATCTTCCACAGTGGGTACATTTGTGACACTGCTCTTGCTCCAAATGATGACGGTTGCATTTGTTGCACAAAGGTGCGGTACCAACATAATTTTTCCTCTTACGAGGTTGTGCTGGTTGGTTTGGTGCAACCTGATTGTTCTGAGCAGTTATGGCGCAGTTTTGAGAAGCCTTACGCTTCTTCTTCTTGGGTACCTCGGCCTGTTTTTCCTTTGGTTCAACTTGAGAAGCCTTGTCAGATGGTCTTGGGTCGCCTTTTCGAAAAAGCTTACCCTTCCTGATATGGGATTCAGTCAGGGTGGCAGACAATTCAATGGCCTGTCTGACAGTAGTAGGGTTGCTGCCAGTAACGATATCCTAAACTAAATCAGGACGACCATCAATGTACTTCTCAATCTCCTTATCCACAGGCGTGACCATGGCAGGAAATAACAGGCTCAATTCCTCATAACGATCAGTATAGGCTCGATGTTCACCAGTATCATGCTTTAAATCGTCGAATTCCCTTTCTAATGCTCTAAGCTCATGACGAGGACAGAACTCCTTCATCATTAGAGCTCGAAGCTCTTCCCAAGTTTGAGCTAGTGCCACATCGGCACCCCTATCATGCATCACACTGTTCCACCAGGTAAGAGCACGCTTCTCGAATACACTGGATGCAAATTCACCTTATGCTCATTCGGACATTGCACATGCCTGAATGTGCTCTCCAAACTTTCGAACCATTGAAGGAGCGCGGTTGCACTTTGAGATCCAGAAAACTTCAAAGGTTTGGAAGAGTTGAAGGTCTTGAAATTACACTGGGTGTTGTTGTTGTTGTTATTGTTGTTATATAACTCATGAATCTTAGTTACTACGCCTGGAAGCACTGTAGCCATTTGTTGAGCAACAAGGGCTACGACTTCCTCAGTAGTAAAAGATTGAGCATCACGTCGAGGAGGCATTGTCTAAAAGGAACAAGGGAACATGAGAAACGAGTGAGGTCGATGATTGGAAAACAAAAGAGGTATTGAAAATATCGACAAAACATAAGGAAGGCGATCATTCGTTCATTACCTTGAACAAACAAACGACATGCAGTGACTAATCAAAGTAAATGGATCATTATAATGTATCACCGAAGACATGCTCGCCTATAAGTGAACACTCACCCCAAGAGTTCCCAGGTAAGAGTGACTGGTCCGATACTGCGGATTTGTACGAACACTCTAGCCTTAGACAGAAAACTCAGGGTACAGGCATTCACTCTTCCAGTTTGCACGAGTTCACATTATTTAGACCCAAACTTTGACGAGATTTTGAAAACTTAGAGGGTTCAAAACCTCACAATAAATCATCCTATATCAGATGATTGGTTTTCAAAGCGGATTCAGAATTTGTATTCTTATTGTGGTTGTCACCTAAGGATAGGTGACGGTATTGTTTTAAAACTAAACACAAGATAACTTGTGTTAGGGTCCTAGGAAGGTTATAGTCAAGGTCAAAGCATTAATAATAACCTAATTCCCTTTAACCATTGGCTCTGATACCAACTTTTCTGTCACACCCCGACCACGTAAAACAACAAAACGTGGCGGAAACGTCGGGGAGTGTTGTCACAGAATCATTGTTTCACAACCATGGATTAAATATTTTTGTTTTATTGACTTATTGAACTCATTGTTTATTACAAATCAAATAAATACAATTATTATCTTTCAAGTTTTTAAGTCGCTAAGGCACGAGTCCATCCTATGTGTATCATGCGTTAACAATCATCACATAGCAGAACCTGAAACATGTGTAAAAATAGGTACGTCAGCATAAAAATGCCTGTGAGATACATAGGTTTTATTAATGCATGATTCATGACTTGTAAGTGTAAAAGAATGTTTTAAAAATAGTCATGAATCCTTAAAAATGTTTTCTTTTATAAACAAGTGAAAGGAAAATAGATGATGTAAAAGAAAGATGCATAAATAAATAATTAAGTAAAATGAGTTTGTAAAATAATGTTTTGATAAAAAGGTTTGTAGTATATATAAAAATATACTTTGGTTTTAAGAAAGTCGAATAAGTAATATATTAAAATATATTTCAGTTCCAAAATAATCGAACAGATAGTATATTAAATATACTTTAGTTGTCAAAATAATAATTTTAGGTAGTATATCAAAAGTATACTTTGGTTTTATTAATAACATATTAAACTATGTTTTGGTTTTATAAACAACATATTAAACTATGTCTTGGTTTTATAACTAACATATCAAAATATGCTTTGGTTTTATAAATAACATATCAAACTATGTTTTAATAATTATCAAAATATATGTTGGTTTTGTACAATATCACATATGAGAGCATATAGAACTATACTTTTGGGAGTACAATAAAATATACAATAATAATGTGATTTAAGAATTCAATCAGACCTTAGTGCATCAAACTAAACCAATTGAGACTATAGAAATACCACAAAGGCAATCTCTATTTGGATAAATATATTGGTTTCTGACATTCCATGACAACAGGAATGGGGTGTCTAATCCTATAGCGCTATATCATACAACCAATCGGTCTGGTGAACATAAAATAAGTACAATTCAACAATTAATTTTATAATCTTTGAAAAATCAGTGTTTAAACCATAAATAATCATTCGGTTTGTTAAAATATAAGTACTAATATGTATAATTAATTTATACTTTGAAATCATAAACATAACAAATAGGTACACATATTTCACCCCGAAACATTCAAAACAGTAAAAGAGGGGACTATATACTCACTTGAGGATTCTTAGAAGTCTTGAACAACAACCAATCAAAGCTTGAGGGAGTATGTGATCAAACGGTACCTAATATAGGTAACTATGTAAATAAACCGGACCTAAGTCGGAAGATCGGAGAGAATGAGGTCTTGTAAACCAATTGAGTGTTGGAACTCGTGTGGTATGGTTTAGCAAAGCCTACATTCTAAATTAGAACCTAACCTAAGTGCTTTCGACCCTTTACGACCCATTAAGGTAGCTTACGCTACTTTAACGCGTCGTACTCGCATAAGCGCGTTCGAGACGTCTAACTAGTCCTATGACAAGTATTATATGCCTAAACATGTTTAAATATGTTGCATAATCAGTTACGTGACAAAAGTTTATGTTACATATGCTTAATAATCAATTATGCATAAAAAGGGCATTTTGGTCATTTACCTAAGGCATATAAACTACCTATCATTCAACTAATTAAACCTATGTGACCATAAGGTATAACCTCAGAAGGTTATTCCCTATGCAACTATGGTCACTAAACATGCTTGGTCGGATCCTAATGATCGACCAAACGGGTCGAGTACGAAAGTCTAAGCGGTGGTTTAGACCGCTTGACTTACGACTCTAAACAAGCACTTTAAACTAAAAGTGACGAGCTAAGCATGTTTAAAACATGCTTAACTAAGTTAGAAAACAAGTTTTGATATCAAAACAAAGTGTTTTGATACCAAGAGTAGTTTGGTTGCAAAATACGCGTAAATGCGCATTTTGACCGAAACTACGACTCGTCACTATGCCTAGTCAACGTGGTTATCAGTAGGCATAGTCACTAGGGACTATAACCATCGTGATTACGCTCATGTTGCGAAGTTCAAATGAACTTCGTGTTGACCATTGACTGGTCAAACTGAAAGTCAAACACTGTTTGACTTTTTAAGCTAGAAAGCAATAAAAGAATGAAAGAAGGCTTACAAAAGGTCTTTGCTTGAACTTGATCTTATAAATTCTCAGGTATGAAGTTATTTAACCCCAACTTAGAGAACTTTAGACCAAGTGTGAGCAGAAATGAATGAAGAGCATGGCCTTATATAGTTTTCGCAAAACTGTTAGGATCATTTCTTGGTAAGGAGGGAAAGATCTTGGCCATACACTTGTTAGAGAATGATTGGGGGACTTGTTCATCACACAAACCAGCCCATAGCATGAAAAACCAGGGATCAAAACCATTGGAACAAGTGGGAATGACCAGATTCAATGTTTCTGCATTTCTGCTGATCTGGGCACTGCTTACAGACCGTAAGAATATGTCCATACGGTCCGTAAGGACCTTGCAGACCAGCCACTTTCAAAAATGGCAGATTTGGTCCCTGAAGCCCCAAACTTGGTTTTTGATGCATTTTTGACATGTTTAAGCCCCGTTAACCCCATTTCAAAGCTCTAAAATGAATTTAAAGTATAGGTAACTTAAAATGTGCTCAAAAATATCTTGGATGTCGGCTCGTTTGGTCGTACGGTTGCGTTGTTCGGTAAATTAAGACGGAAGTCGTAACGAACGCAAAAACAATCCAAATTAAGCGACGAATGGATTTTTATCAAGCCAATCACTAAAATAAAATATTTTAATGATTACATAAGTTTTTGGATGCCCGGATATATTCAGAACGTGAGATATGTGTGAAAATGCAAACTTGTGCACTTTTTGACGCTTTTAGTCCCTATTGATCAATAAAGTTTATTTTAGCATAACGAACCCCTCAAAGCCTATTTTTAAGCTATGTAAAGGATATTTAGGTTATGTTTAACTTATGATCAAGTTCCGGAATGTTCGTTACTATACAAATCGGTATAGTTTCACAGTTTGACACGGTTAGTCCCTGTGATCGAACAAACTTGATTTCAACAGACCAAACCATCCAAAGCTTATTTCTAAGTTATGTAAAGGTTATTTAAGGTATGTTAAGCTTATTTCACTATTCCGGAGTGATTGTTGCATTAAACTGGTTACATTTACGCATTAGATCGCGTATAACCTTCCAGAAAGCGATTTAAAACTCGAAATCGAACAAGAATTTATATGTGCAAACGATACACATATTTATACAAATCTCAAGTATGAAACACAATATTCCATTAGTTTGGTATTTGTATGATGGTTGAAGTGACACAGGTGTCACATTTACGACTGCTAATAACATTGTTGGGGTATGTGGCAACGAAATACTCGCGTCAAAATTTCAGAAGGCAAAAACTGGAAAACATGGAGTCAAAGGGCAATCTGGACCAAAGCTCGCGGAGGCAAATTGTACTTTACTCTTCTTTATTTGATATTTTTTAACAGCTAGATATCATATCCCTACTAAACAATTATCTTTATGTATAATAAATAAGTAAATGTGGCGTCACGTGGCACAATTTTATGACTTTGACATTGTTTTTCCTGTTTTTTAACCAAACCTTATCCAAGACATGTGACCTGCTTATATTTAAATTCCTCAATCGTTTTCTTATAAAAAAGTGAACGGATGCTTTCTTAATATATATACACATAATGTATGCCATACTTATGCATTTAGATAAAAGATTATTAATATTATGTTTGAAAAAATAAAAATATTGAAATTTACATGCATTCTAATCAATTTATATAATAATAGTACCAATTTTAATACTATTCTCGAAGTTTTTATATATGGCTCGGTTCATATGAGAACCACCACGAGTTGTGAGAATCGTGAGAACTTTTTCTTCCCATGCTAGTTGGGGCAAAAAAATTTTGTACAAACATAGATGAAAATATTATAAATACATCTGTAAAAAAAAGTAAAAAATTGTCGAGTCGATTGTTTTGACAGATGCACGTTTTTTACGCGTTGTTGTAAATTTTGTACGAAAATAAATATTTTTTTTGCGCCTCATGTAAATGTTGGTATGCAGCAATTATTTTTTAATTTTTTTTGTTGAAACAAGTGATTTTTATGACTTTTGAGAAAAAAAAATTCGGAATAACTTTTTGGATGGCTTAGTTCTCAAGGTTCTCTCAACTCAAGGTGGTTATCATTTTGACTCATCCCTATATATATGGGGTGGAGTTCTAGACTGAACACTAGTGTATTTGCGAACGGAGTAAACAAATCCTGGTCATTGATTTACACACGTGTATGGCTAGGATTTCATTATCAAATCGTAAAATACACTAGTGTATTTTATCATCAGATACACTATACTGTACTATATTATACTATATTGTACTCTACTGTACTATTATGTACTATTCTGTACTATATACTGTAGTATATACTGTACTGTACTGTATTGTACTGTACCGTATCATACCGTACCGTATACCGTACAGTATACCATACTATACCATACTATACGATAAGATGCTTAACAATGTCTTTAATTTATTTTTTAAAGTACCTATTATGAAACTTTGCTAAAATGATAAATATTGTATAGAAACGTAAAAAATAAAAATAAAACCTTTATATACGCCGTCGCGTATAGACTTTACATGGCGTATACAAAGGGCAAAAAAGATCATTTTACCCCTGATTTAAGCTACGTATAGGCCCTAAACCAGGGGTTAAAATGGTCTTTTTTCCTATACGTCACATATAGGCCTCTACGAAGCATATACAGGGAGCATGTTTGGTTAAAAAGGACCATTTTACCCCAAGTTTGGGGGGCTATATTCAGCCCAAAGCAGGGTAAAATGGTCATTTTTGTCCTTTATACATGCCACGTATCGGTCTATACGCGACATATATTAAATTTTTATACAACATTTATCCTTTTAGCAAAGTTTTATAATAAGTATTTTCTAAGAAAGTAAATAAAAAAATTGTTAAGTATCATATTGTATAGTATGATATACGTCTCGTATAGGACTAAGAATGTAGTATCGTATAGTGTAGTATCTTAATTACAGTGTAGTATAGTATCATATCGCATCGTATCATACAGTGTAGTATAGTATACTATCATATCGCATCGTATTATATAGTGTAGTATAGTATACTATACTTATACAGGACCTATATTACTCCCATAGGTCTATATGGGACTTGTACTACACCTATAGGCCTATATGAGACCTATAATACACCTATAGGCATATAAGGGCCCTATAGTACACCTATACGATACGATACTACACTATATGATAATATACAATACGATAGGATATGATATGATATGATACTATACTACCCCTATAGACATATACGAGACCTATAATATACCTATAGGCCTATACGGGACCTACACTACAACTATACGATACGATGCTATAATATACTATACTATAATACACCTATAAGCATATACATGACCTATACTATTCCTCTAAGATACAATAAGATATGATACTATACTACACCAATATGCCTATATGAGACTTATACCACACTATATGATACGATATTACATCCATAGACCCATACGAGACTTATACTATACGATACGATGCTTAACAATGTTTTTTTTATTTTTAAAAAGTACCTATTATATAATTTTGCTAAAACGATAAATATTATATAAAAACGTAAAAAAAAAACTTTATATACGCCACATTTATGCCTATACGTGGCGTATACAAGGGGCAAACTGACCATTTTACCTATAGTTTGGGTTGCTTATAGGCCCTAAACCAGGGGTAAAATGGTTTTTTTTTTTCCTGTACGCTGCGTTGGTCAATCAGAGATTCTCTTAAAAATTGAAAAAGACAACTCTACACCACGTAAAAACCTGCATTAGGGCTGGCAATTGGGTACCTGTTAAGACACGATTAGACATGTTTAACTGAAAAATACACCCTTTGACTTTTTTAATTTTTAAAATAATTAAAATTACAATGTTAGGATCTATCATTTATTCATCTTTGTACATAAAACTGTTTTATAAACATGAGGTAGAAAGTAGTTAAACGAGTCGTAATCATGTTTGAAACTTATGTTGTGCGCGCCGTCAGAAACCCGTTAAACCTGTTAAGACACGATTTGGCAGCCTTAACCTGCATATGATGTATATAAGGGTCCCACTTAGTGTGCACATAGGCTTCAAAATATGTTTCTATCCACACCCAACTTAAATTCCGTGTGTGCTCGTTCGTACTGTATGCGTGATTTCATCTCAATGATCGCTTGACATTTTAGAGTTAAAAATTTAATAATATCCATCAAAACTTTCACGAAGTTTACATCAACCACAAACAAATGAGTATATACATCCATGGACACACCTTTCATAATTCATATTATAATTTTCTTTAAAAATCTGTCCAACTCAATCCGCTTTAATAACCACTTAACTTATAATAACTACAATTATATGACTATCAGGACTCAATTATGACACACTTTTGAAGTGAGGTCCTAAAAAACACTTTATAGCACGAGTAACTTTTATAATTTGTTAAAGATTTTTTTTTTCGACGAGGTCTTAGTATGTGCAAGCTAATTAGATTTGATCAATATGTACGCCGTGTTTTGGGTTTTATTATGAGTGAATATAGTAAGTGATGTGTTAGTAAAAACATATTACATTTGTATGAATTTTGTACATGTTTTAGAAATTTTAAAGTGTCATCTTGTATCGGTATGTTGTACTTATTGTGCGTCTAATTTTTATAGGTTTGATGGGTATCAATTGATGGAAAAGAAGTATAAACACATAAAATTGGATTATACGGGTCAGGTGAAAAGCCAAAAACATAGTTCTAGAAAAGTAGCTCCCCTGCGCCACGCAGGGGAGAAGGTTAACCGCTCCACGTCGCACGGGAATCAAAGAAAAGGGGGATCCACAATTGCTATTTTTTTACGCCGCGAAAGAGGGAAAGGAGGATCTCCCGCGACGTGTGGGGGAGGGCCGACTCGGGAAAAGTGGGTTATTAATCTAATTCACGTGGGAGATATATCATTCAGCTTCTAAGCTGTTTTTACGAATCCAGAGCAAGGAAAAGGAGATTTCCGGCATTCTTTCACCCAAATCTTCTCGTTTCTTTATGTTTAATCATTCCGAATCATGATCTGAAGCTGTGATAATAAATATGTGCGGCTAAAACCCTTGTGACTTCCCCCAGATGAACGATTACTAGGTTTTGCACAATTAACTTTCTTTTTCTGATTCATGAAACTGATACATCTTGATCACTTGTGTTGATTTTGGTAAACGTTTTTTGTATTCAAACTATTTGTTCTTTATCAAGTGTATTGGCGATTATTTTGCATCTTTAGCGGGTTGGTAATTCAATGGGTAGTTAGTATATTTTAACGGATTGTTAGGTTGAACGGCTAGTATTAAAAATTCTACCTAATCGTTAATCAAATTCATTAATCCCAATGCCATATCTATGTGGTGTTTGAATCAGTAAACAAATTTTTGGGATACCGGATGACGGTTACTTCTTCTCAATCTAATAAGAACTTCTTAAACAATTTGTGTGTTCTTTTAGTTAATCAAGCAAACCCCCAATCTAGTTAATAGTAGTTAATTAGTTAAATCGCTAAATGCTGATCACAAATTTCGTGTAAATATGAAGTTAATTACTTGACCGTGCTCATATAGATATTTAAGTAAAAATACTTGATTTTTTTATTATCCTATCACAAGAAGGCATTTGAGATATGGGTCTTATAAGTCAAATAGACGTAAGATCGTGGGGTATGGTGGGGCTTGGGTTGGGGAATGAGTTGAAACGTGGCTTGGGGGGGCAGACATGGGCTCACCCACATTCAACTCGTTATGGTGGGGCGGGGGTTTGGGGCGTGGGTTTGGTGGGCTTCGCTAGGCTGACTCGCTGGGCTATTTGAAAACAACAAATTTAATTTTTTTAATATTTTAAAATAAAGAAAATTACATAAATAAATTCCTAACGTTTATATTTCTTTTTTATCTCTTCTCTCATCTCCAATACTAGTTGCAACTCGTCACCCTCTAGGTGATCAATGGGCTGTGATAGAAATTTCAAATCATCCCGTTTTTGTTTCTGGGCATCTCTAGCTTCTTTGCTCTTTCGCATTTCGGCCCTTTGTTGTTGGAATACATTGAATGTATCTAACTTGCATGAAATGTCTTCCAACTGATCGCTGTATATTCCCCTACGCGAGCCCGAACTCCCAGCTGAAGGCGATGCCGTATCCGATCTTGTTTTTTGAGAGCGCCTTTTTGAGGCATCTCTTCCATATTCAGGCCGATTTGGCGAATCATCCAAAAGGTCCTCAAACTCTTGATCTCGTGCATCAAATTGGGCTTGGGACGAGGCCCTTGACCTTTTGGAATACGTGTTCGATTCGCTACCACTGGGGATATTCGCCTACTTTGGATGGAACTTACAAATCTCCCAACAATGCATGAAACGGAAGTCGATCCCCACATTTGATTTGAATTGAACCAATGCATTTGTCAGAATGTCGGATTCGGTTTCACCACTTTTTGGGTT
Source organism: Helianthus tuberosus (assembly GCA_030545235.1). Lineage (NCBI taxonomy): Eukaryota > Viridiplantae > Streptophyta > Magnoliopsida > Asterales > Asteraceae > Helianthus > Helianthus tuberosus. The sequence continues at coordinate 151,215,971 of CM060375.1, forward strand.
TTGCTTTGCTTTATTTAAATAACCACTATATTTTGTAAGTTGGGTGCTTATCTCGCTCCACTTCGAGGATAAGTTCGTTTTCACGATAACCCTCCCTTCCCATTTCTTCATGGAATGCTCTACGGATTATTTTCTTGGAATGCATACGGGTTGCTCGGGTCATAAGCACGGTTATGAGGATGCATTTTTTTCGTTTTGTAGAAGGAGGAAGATGATTATAGAAGGTGTGGTTGAATGTGATAAAAAATGGAAGAAAAATGTGAGTTTTATAGTGAAAAAATATTTTTTTTTGAACATAGCCGTTGGCCAACGGCTAGTTAGGTTTGGTCATTGAGAGTGCGTCATGTCAGCTTGTCAATACCGCCCCACGCCGGGCTTGAAACCCAAGCCCCAAGGGCTGCGCCCCAACCCAAGCCCACCCGGGGTGGTGGCTTGGGCGTTTTCCCTCAACCCACGCCCCAAGCCAAGCCCCATACCCCATAGTTTTAGATTACATCTTATCGGAACTCCTATTCATTGTGGGTCCAATGGTAGAGACTAATAGGAAATTTAAATTATGAGATCATATTATAACATCCATTTACAAAATTAAAGATATAAATACATATATAACTACAAAACGTGTCAATTCCTAGATGCTTATCCTTTGGTGGTGGATAGAATTACCCACACGCCATGCATTATGTACATATGTACACACTAGGATTTTGACTAATGCCGCGCGTTGCAGCGGCAACAACACGGTTTGTTATTTTGTTACACGCATAACGATGATGGCATTAACGTGTTGTGCTCGCACATGTCCTTACGTTTTTTTTTTACTTTGTTACAAACTTTACGTTCGGTGTGCACATGTAGTAAAGGAAATAGAAAATTAAAAACAATATAGTCGTGACATGCCTAAAACTTGTTTATCTGATTTTCGTTAGATTGTTACATGAGAAAACCGTTTTAAAAATTATTACAAAATGCTTAGTTGGTTATAATTAAAGTTGAATAGTAAAAACTAAAAAAAAGAAAACAAAAGAAAACCTGTAAAATTAAACATTAAAAAGTAGAAAAGAAAACATGTGAGTATAAATTATAGAAAAACTGTTAGTTTTGTTGTAACAGAAAAAGTAATACAGTGAAAAGTAAGGAAAAAACAAAGGGGAAATCACGAAAATAGCCGAGTCAGCGCCGTTTTTTCAATTTTGGCCAACTGACACGGCTCCCCAAGCCGTTACACGTATTCCAACCCGGCTCAAGTTAAAAGTTGAGAACTTTTCTCAATTGCCACTCACCTTTTGACACCTCTCATGGTGCAGTGTCACTCATTTCTGTTGCAGCCTTTACCCTTTCTCTCTCCTCTTTTTTTTCATTAAATGCAAGAAGAACAGCTATCATCTCTTTCCTCTTTCTCTCTCTCTCCTATTTGAACAGCCTATCACCCCTCCCACGCTCTTTCTGCCCTTCTACCACCTGCATATTTTTCCTTGAATAAATTTCATATATGTTGATCATATTTCCTTAAATTTAATGACATGGAAAACAAAGTAAACTTGGAAACAATAACCGATTATGGAAACAAACATCCTTTTCAACTCATCATTTCGATAACATCAACCAATGGGCAAAACGAACCCCTTCTCGTTTCGCCGGAGCAGCAGCAGCACAACCAGGCGGCGGAAGACGACCAAGAAAGCCGCCGAATCGCCGTTTCTTTTGTCGGAGCAATCACCGTCTCCCAACTACGAGGTGGTTTCGACGGCGAAACCGGTTGCTGCGATGGCCAAAGTTAAGAAGAAGGCAGGTGGGGCGAGGCTGTGGATGCGCTTTGATAGCTCCGGTGAATCCGAAGTATTTGAGTGTGATAGATCGGACAAGAAAGTTGGTGGTGGTGTAAGGTGGTTGCGAGTCGAAACCTCTGATATGTTGAAGGAACTCGAAACCTGTGACGGCTTGAGCACTCGCCGGAAACGGCTCGATGATGGTGGAGGTTAGTCTATTTGTGGGTGACGGTTGGATTGTATTGTATGTATAATACAATTAGGGTGGTGGTGGTGCTCGGTCAGGGTGGTGGTTGGTTGCAGGGTGGTGGTGCTCGGTCAGGGTGGTGGTGCTCGGTGAGGGTGGTGGTTGGTTGCAGGGTGGTGGTGCTCGTTGAGGGTGGTGGTGATGCTTGGTGAAGAAGAACTCTAAGCCGGGTTGGAACTCTAAGCTGGCTCGATGACAGACTTTCTTTGAAGTTGACAATAAACAGGGAGATGACAGAGAGAGAGAGAGGGGACTGAATGGACAGAGGTGCAGAAAAAATGCAGCTGCACACGTGGCAGAAGGTCATTGGGCGTGAGGAAAGATCTTTTAAGCCGGGTTGGAATACGTGTAACGGCTTGGGGAGCCGTGTCAGTTGGCCAAAATTGAAAAAACGGCGCTGACTTGGCTATTTTCGTGATTTCCCCAAAAACAAATATGTGTAGAAGAAACAAAACAGCTTACATCATCTTTCAACAAAGATTCGAACCCGGGTTGATGTTTTCAAAATGCTCATGCCTTAGCCACCTGATCCAACAATTGTGTTGTTTACATGTTTACTCAGAAACTTATATAAAGAAACAAAGGTCGGTGGCTTTTGATGTGACAGCCACCGACATTTGTCTTTAAGATATATTAAATATATACTCATATAAACAATAATAAACATGACATATACTCAATGGCAGATTAAGGATTTTTTTTCTTAGAGACAATTAAAAAGCTTAACCAAACTTTTAGTATGGACTGGAAGTAATAGTGGGCCCATGTTTTTTTTTTTGAGTAAATTGCAATTTTACCCCCTGAGGTTAGGGGCCATTGGCACTCTTACCCCCCCTAAGGAAATAAATGCAAAATTACCCCCTACTGTTTGAGGTTATGTCGCAATTTTACCCCCTAAGCTCAGTCAACGGTAGTTTGACCATTATATGCAAGGGTATTTTGGTAATCTTACCCTATATTTATTATTATATTATTATTTTTATTATTATTGTTATTATATATATAAAAAATACATCATTCTTCTTCTTCAATATCCCTGAAGGAGACAGAGGAGGTTCACCACCACAACCACAACAACTTCACCACCACTGCCACCACAATAATCACCACCACTGCCACCGCCATTCACCACCACAGCCACCGCAACTTCCGCCGCCACACAACCACCACCACAACCATCCGGAAGGAGGCAGAGGTGGTTCAATGGTCGCCGGAGTGGATGACCGGAGACGGAGATGGAGCTGTTGTGACGGGTGACAGGCAACTCCGGTCATCTTCTCCGAATTGGCTACATCTTCATCAGTAAGTAACTTACGACATCTTCTCCGAATTGGCTACATCTACATCTTCATCAGTATGTAACCAAAAGTGGGATTTGATTATATTATGGAATTTGAAGTGTTTACATGGCTGAAACCAGATTCAGCATACAATTTTTGTATGGGATAATTGTGTAAACATAATTTACACTTGTTTTATTTTCCAGAAACTAATAATATGATTGTAAAATTCAATCATACTTTCAATTTTGTTATGTTAAACATAACACAGAATGGATTTTTAGATCCATTTACAGGTGAATAATATAATATAGAGGATTACGGTGGGTTTGAGTTTATGAACAAAACCTCAAAAAGCACATTTCATAATTTCTATCAAAACAGAGCATGTATGTGGGTTTGAAAATTATTATAGAAAGGGAATGTGCACTTGTACTTTTGGATTTCAAGTTGATTTTGATATACATTCTGTTTGTTGTAGCTGTCATTTGTTAATTTTAATTTTGAAGCTCATTAGTAACAAATCTAGCTATAATTTGTTATGCGCAAGGAGAGTATGATGGTTTTGAAAATTATTATAGTTTTCCGGATGTGGCACACCGGAGTTGCAGGTTTCCGGTGACGGTGCGTTGGACTGTGGAGGTTGATGAATCATACAATTTCTCCTACTTCCACTAAATATTACCAAATCAATCGATTCAAACACATTATTATGAATTCAGTTCACCTTATCTGCATTTATGAATAATTAGATAAAGTAGATTCAGATTCATCTTCTCATAATCACAGATACGGTATCAGATTTGCGATATTTATCGGCACAAATTGTATTATGAATCTGGAAGCATATGTTCCATTTTTGAATAAGAATATAGTCAAAGTTATTAGAATTCGTTTAGTTGCAGAGAATTTGATGATTGAATTAGCAATCAGAAAAGAAACGATAATATCTAGAAGCATTAAGTTCTAATATGTGATGATGGTTGGTGGGGTAGTGTAACACCCCGAAAATGGGTTTGGTAATTAACCCATGTTAATACTAAAAGACGGGTAAAATACCATTAGTGGTAAAAGTAACCCGGTAAATATTAGGATTTAAATAGTTAATCCTAATAATAAATAAAAAAAATGAATAAAAGCTTTTAAGAAATAAAAGCTTAGAAGGCCCGAGTTAACGGGACCTAAAATAAACTTAGTCATAAATATTCCCGAATCCGCTAAATTAACTAGGAATATTTAACCTAGTTAATAAGTAGGAAAATTGTTAAAAGAAATAAGTAGGTTGTGGCCTACTTAATAACGAACCAAACACGAGGGGTTAAAGCTGGGTAACTAGAAAAGTTATTTAATAAAAACAAACACAAACACACACACACAGTGTGTGTTCTGGGGCGACATCAGGGAGCTCCCCATGGAGCCAAACCCTAACAAGCACAAATCCAAGAAATTGAGAGGCCAAATCAGTCCCAAATCGAAATCCAAGCTCGTATTCATGAACACCTAGTTGAAAGGATCACAAGGTATGTAAAATTGTGACGTTTTGATCCATCTCAAATTCTAGGTTACTTGTAAGAAACTGAAATTGAGCTTAATTATGTCATGCATGAGTGAATCTTGAAGTGATATGATGTCTAGGAGTAAACCCTAGTCAATAACATGTTAGATTGTTGGAAAATCTATGAGATTCATGATGATCCATTGATAAGCTAAGTGGGTTTTATGTTAATATGATGAACCCTAGGAAATAGATTGTTGATCTAGTGTAAATTGACAATTTACAAGTGATTTCAGAAATTATAGAAGTTAACCACTTTGTAAGATGGTTGATTATGTGAAATTTGGGCTAAGAGATAAGCTAGAGACATGATAAATAAACATGTAAGATTCTGCCCTTAAGGTGTTCGTTGAAATGCCTCAAAGAAGGCTCGAAACTAGAATTTTGTAGTTAAAACATCTAGTTGTGATGTTTCGGCTATTATGCAAAATGTGATTAAAAAGAGTTCTAAATGTGTTAAACGCGATTAGAACTTTGGTTAAAACGGAGGTCTAAAGATAACGCCTACCGGGTAATTAAAGAATACTAAAACTAGTTGATAACTCGGAAATGCAATTAGCATACTAATGGGCATTTGACTATTAAAAGGTCAAACTGACCTATAATACGGTAAATAGCAAATTTGATATGAAATGCATAAGGTGGAATAATCGTATTAGAGTATGATTAAACTAACCACCTTGAAAAACAATGATGATAGTTGACGCGTAACAAGCTAGGTGGAAGCTTGGAGCTAAAGCGGGTCAAACAAGTCAAGCATGGAAGAAAGGTGTAGCTCGGATGCAAGGTAAGTGAAACTTACACACTTTTGTAGAATACTTGTTTACTTTACAAGTAATAAATGCGATAATGATAATAATGAAAATATGGTTTCCGACACGATTGGTACGAGTCGGAACATATAAAGGTGATAAAAACCATGGTTTAGGGTAAACAGGATAAATCGGTAAATTGGTCATGTAATGACTAAGAGATTATGAGTTTTGAAAAGATTACCGCGTAGTGTAATCTAATATTGAGATAAAGGGATAAAAAGAAATATGGAAAATCGGTCAAGTATTGACTAATGTAAACCGAAGCCTAACGGGAACCTTTGGCGTAAGCCGAAACGGGTGAAATTGCAAGAAAAGAAATTAAGAGAAAATGGGATTCGGTAATGAAATCCGGGACGGGATGTAAGTATGAATTAGAAATCAAAAAAACCATGTTTTGATTTAATAGGCAACGTTGGGCATATAGACCGAACGGGTCAAATGGTGGTGATAACACCATTTGACAATATCGATTAATTTGGTTGTCAAGTCTTATGTTAACAGGAGCGATTAACAAATCGGATAATCGCGCCGCCATAGATTGTGTGATAAAATAAGCAAGATATAAATCGGGTCTATTTGTTGACCCGAGCCAGGTACGTATATTTTGTTGTAGTTAAAAGTGATAATTTGGTCGAATTATTTGTGAGAGTCCTTCATTGTAAAAAGAAGGATCAAAATCGACCAAAACGCCCTTGTAGGCTAAAACGAACAAATAACCCTTAGAGGTTGTTTGGAAAGGAGTCTTATGATTAAACAAAAGTTTAGAATGAGTATAGGTAGTGAAAGATGTAATTCTTGGGCTAAAAGACTCCATATGAGTCTTTGCCGTAAAATGATATTTCAAGGGAAATAAATCCGGAACACATAGATATCTACTTAAAATCCAACACATATTTAGTTGTGATGGAAGAGTACTAGATAAGAAATATAGGTTACAACGCTAGATTGGAATAAAAGCGAAATTTGAGTTTAAAAGTGCTTAAAATATCCTTAACGGGTCAAAATAAGCATACGAGTGAAAATGGGTTTAAATTGTGTAATAAACCTATAATTAGAACCTATAATGGTAGGTAATATTAAATTAAAGAGTTGTATGTGATATAGGAATCAAACAAATAGGTTTGATTGATAAAATGCGTAAACGGGTCAAATTTTGGTAAAAGAGAAATAAGCCGAAGACTTAAAGGTCTTAAATTTTGTTAAGCCGAATGTCGGGTTTTAACTCCATATGATGGAGAATTAAATTACAAACATGTAGGAAGAAACGGTAGGCCAAACGGACAAACGGTTTGAAAGATACGAAAGAATTCGTGTCAAATTACGGCAAAATGGAAAGGTGGGATGCAGGTGCCACCGTAAATTACGGTGCCACCGTAATTTACGGTGGACCTGAAATGGGTTACGGTGAAACCCTCCTGATTTACGGTGAAAACAGAATCGAAACAAGGACCACCGTAAATTACGGTGTCCACCGTAATTTACGGTGGACCTTGTACAAACATGTATGTTTTTGATCAGTTTTGTTTTCCGGACTCGTTTAGATGCGTTTTAAATACCGTATGACTAAAGCATTTCATGTTTATGAAATGTAGGTACTTTCTGGGATGCCGGAAGACGATCAAGCTCAGCGAAGAACCGAACACGATAATGACACACGCTTCCGCACTTTGATAAATTGTAAATCTTAAACAACGAATTCAACCACGTTATGTAGATTAACTTATGACGTGTAAAAGTTTTAATAAACCCGCATTTTTATAGTATGTGTAGCCTTAACTACACATCTAATTGATGGTATTCACACGATAAACGTTAAATAGAAACTAGGGTGTTACAAGTTGGTATCAGAGCGCTGGTTTAAGAGATTCGAGTATGGTGGGGAAAACTATGCTTGGACTTAAACCTTATGCTCTTAACAAAGAATAGTGTTCGGTTCGAAGCTTGATCGCAAATCCGGTAAGTACAAGTACGTTATTAGCTAGTATACTTAAGTGTTGTAAACAACACATAGAGCTATCGTGTGGTATACGTTACCCCAATTTAAATGATTGTTAGGGTTGACGAAAATACGCGCGTTGACGTGTATAGTAGAAAATGCCTTGTATTATAATACGGGCGATTATTGAAGTTGACTTTACTAACTTTTGTGAATGTTTTAAATGAAGGACACTCGCGTTTGAAGACGACGAGAGTCAAACAAATTATGGACATGATGATGGAACGGTCCGGGGTACGACAGAAAGAGCATACTCATTAAGGACCAAAATCGCGTAACGGTCGCGAACAAGACTAATGACAAGAGAAGCCCGTTAGGGCAAGCATCACCAGGTGCACACTTTTAAATTTAATCGCACGAGCCGTTATATGCAACAAACACGTAAGTAATAACGGTTGCATACACATATGACAGAACTTGGAAAACCTGATTTCCAAGAGAAATTTAATAGGAAATGTGTTATTCACAATGATGAATAACAAATGAATAACAAGACTTGTTTATATAGAAACTTGGACGAGAGTGATCATCCAAGCAAGTATTCTCAATACAAATCCTATTGAGAAAATTTATGATCACATCAATGAATGCGAATAAATGTTCATAAAAAGGGACATTGTACATGTTCAAGGATAAACGATTAAAACTAATAATTGTTAACTAACAATTAAATAGAGTTTTGCCAAATGAAACCATAAACATGGAGACAATTTGAGGAGTTACTTACATGGGACGTGATGTGGTAATTATAATAAGGTCACGCGTACCACGTGTTGATCGCTTACTCTGGCCAAGTAAGTAGTGAACACATGATAGCATGAGCTTCTTATAATGAGCGCAGTTATGTCCGATGTAGTAAGGGCGGGGTGAATGGGACTAAGTAAAAAGTACCCAAATGAATCAGACAAGCAAAATATTTGATAATAATGTAAACGCACAACCGAGTGACGGAAGCGTATTACATTAGGATAATGAGCCCGAGTGAAGGGACAAAGAAGCATGATTAAACAAGTATTGGGAGGGAGTGTACTTACACTCGAACCCAGAAAACGCAAGCATGATTAAACAAGTATTGGGAGGGAGTGTACTTACACTCGAACCCAGAAAACGCAAGCATGATTAGACAAGTATTGGGAGGGAGTGTACTTACGCTCGAACCCGGAAATTGCAAATGAGTCCCTTAACGGGTCGTTTTTGTAAAACGTCCAACTTAAAGACAAGGTCGGAATATAAAAATTAAGCGAGGTCTTAATGCATACCGGAAGGGTTGCAATAATAACGACTTCGGTAAAACACCCGGTTGATGGGTAAGAATTAAACACCTGCGTAAACCGAGAAACGAGAACACGAATTTAAAGTCAAAAGACTCAGATTATGAGTTATGACTAAAAGACCAAAAAAAAAAAATTTCGTAAACAGAAATTCTGATAATTATATTCAACTATTTTGAGATTGAACGGGTTGAATAAAGTATAATGCTTGAAAGCGTAAGTAAGAGCAAGCCGGATAACGGTAAGCTTGAGACAAATGAATTTCAAACGTAAAAAAAAAAAGAGTGCTTTGACACCAAATATATATTTTAATAAGACACGAGTAAAAAAAAAAAAAAAAAAAAAAAAAAAAAAAAAAAAAAAAAAAGAGTGATCTACGGGATCAACATAACCTTTAGGGTTATAAACAAACGAGAAATATATGGACTAAAACGACCCACGGGTCATGATTAGAAAGAAGTGATAAGGGTCTCGCCTTAAAGAGGTGAAAACATAAGGAAATAGCCTACGAGGTTAAGTGAAGGAACCTACGGGTCAATAGTGTAAGGTGAGGGAATTTGTTACGATTCCCCGCATATAGTAAAAACGGAAAACAATAAATTATGAGTTGTCAATTTCCTTGATGTGGATAATTGACAAAAGTTAAAGGGAAGATGCTAGACTAAAACTCCGGTTTTTGTAAGAAATGACGTTTTTACGAATATGAATTCTGATAGACGAATAAGTAGTAAGCTTGAAAGATATAAGTCTTGACACTGATAAGTGCAAGACGATACATTCGAAAAGAAAGGTTGGAACAAACCTAAACATGACGTGACGCGATCAGGGTCAAGAGAAGTAATGTGAAGTAATCATATTACGACCCGAGTGATGGGTACAAAGTAACTGGACCGATAAGTCTAGTTCGTGAGATCAGTTAAGGTCGAAACTCAAATTAAGAAATTGTTTAACACATTATTCACTACGAAGAGTAATGTAGAATAAACATAATTTATAAACCTATGAGACTAAGTGGCCAAAGTTTGGTGACTCGGTCAAGTAAACAACAAAGGTATATAGATACAAGAGATAAAGTGACGGCCCATGAGACCTCACTAACATAAAATATTGATCACTTATTTGAGGGATCATAAAGCTATAAGTTCACGAATAAAAGAAATTGTTGCTAGAAGTGAAAGATTTCACTAGAGAACTTTAAAACGGGTCAAAGTAATGGATTCATAAAGAATTCGATAGTATATGAAAGCGATGAATATCGCTAAGTTAACTGAACTAGTGGAAATAACGAGACTACGTTATTTCGAAGTTGCATTATGTCATATGACATACGTAGAGGTTCTGTAACCAAAAAGACATTACCATAATTTTCTGGTAATGATAACAATTGGTTAAAATAGGAGTAATGCTTAAGAGATTACCCAAGTCAAACGCATTGGGTTTAGAAACTCAATGAACTAGATAAGCAAGGTTTCGAGGACGAAACCTCTTTTAAGGGGGGTAGACTTGTAACACCCCGAAAATGGGTTTGGTAATTAACCCATGTTAATACTAAAAGACGGGTAAAATACCATTAGTGGTAAAAGTAACCCGGTAAATATTAGGATTTAAATAGTTAATCCTAATAATAAATAAAAAAAATGAATAAAAGCTTTTAAGAAATAAAAGCTTAGAAGGCCCGAGTTAACGGGACCTAAAATAAACTTAGTCATAAATATTCCCGAATCCGCTAAATTAACTAGGAATATTTAACCTAGTTAATAAGTAGGAAAATTGTTAAAAGAAATAAGTAGGTTGTGGCCTACTTAATAACGAACCAAACACGAGGGGTTAAAGCTGGGTAACTAGAAAAGTTATTTAATAAAAACAAACACAAACACACACACACAGTGTGTGTTCTGGGGCGACATCAGGGAGCTCCCCATGGAGCCAAACCCTAACAAGCACAAATCCAAGAAATTGAGAGGCCAAATCAGTCCCAAATCGAAATCCAAGCTCGTATTCATGAACACCTAGTTGAAAGGATCACAAGGTATGTAAAATTGTGACGTTTTGATCCATCTCAAATTCTAGGTTACTTGTAAGAAACTGAAATTGAGCTTAATTATGTCATGCATGAGTGAATCTTGAAGTGATATGATGTCTAGGAGTAAACCCTAGTCAATAACATGTTAGATTGTTGGAAAATCTATGAGATTCATGATGATCCATTGATAAGCTAAGTGGGTTTTATGTTAATATGATGAACCCTAGGAAATAGATTGTTGATCTAGTGTAAATTGACAATTTACAAGTGATTTCAGAAATTATAGAAGTTAACCACTTTGTAAGATGGTTGATTATGTGAAATTTGGGCTAAGAGATAAGCTAGAGACATGATAAATAAACATGTAAGATTCTGCCCTTAAGGTGTTCGTTGAAATGCCTCAAAGAAGGCTCGAAACTAGAATTTTGTAGTTAAAACATCTAGTTGTGATGTTTCGGCTATTATGCAAAATGTGATTAAAAAGAGTTCTAAATGTGTTAAACGCGATTAGAACTTTGGTTAAAACGGAGGTCTAAAGATAACGCCTACCGGGTAATTAAAGAATACTAAAACTAGTTGATAACTCGGAAATGCAATTAGCATACTAATGGGCATTTGACTATTAAAAGGTCAAACTGACCTATAATACGGTAAATAGCAAATTTGATATGAAATGCATAAGGTGGAATAATCGTATTAGAGTATGATTAAACTAACCACCTTGAAAAACAATGATGATAGTTGACGCGTAACAAGCTAGGTGGAAGCTTGGAGCTAAAGCGGGTCAAACAAGTCAAGCATGGAAGAAAGGTGTAGCTCGGATGCAAGGTAAGTGAAACTTACACACTTTTGTAGAATACTTGTTTACTTTACAAGTAATAAATGCGATAATGATAATAATGAAAATATGGTTTCCGACACGATTGGTACGAGTCGGAACATATAAAGGTGATAAAAACCATGGTTTAGGGTAAACAGGATAAATCGGTAAATTGGTCATGTAATGACTAAGAGATTATGAGTTTTGAAAAGATTACCGCGTAGTGTAATCTAATATTGAGATAAAGGGATAAAAAGAAATATGGAAAATCGGTCAAGTATTGACTAATGTAAACCGAAGCCTAACGGGAACCTTTGGCGTAAGCCGAAACGGGTGAAATTGCAAGAAAAGAAATTAAGAGAAAATGGGATTCGGTAATGAAATCCGGGACGGGATGTAAGTATGAATTAGAAATCAAAAAAACCATGTTTTGATTTAATAGGCAACGTTGGGCATATAGACCGAACGGGTCAAATGGTGGTGATAACACCATTTGACAATATCGATTAATTTGGTTGTCAAGTCTTATGTTAACAGGAGCGATTAACAAATCGGATAATCGCGCCGCCATAGATTGTGTGATAAAATAAGCAAGATATAAATCGGGTCTATTTGTTGACCCGAGCCAGGTACGTATATTTTGTTGTAGTTAAAAGTGATAATTTGGTCGAATTATTTGTGAGAGTCCTTCATTGTAAAAAGAAGGATCAAAATCGACCAAAACGCCCTTGTAGGCTAAAACGAACAAATAACCCTTAGAGGTTGTTTGGAAAGGAGTCTTATGATTAAACAAAAGTTTAGAATGAGTATAGGTAGTGAAAGATGTAATTCTTGGGCTAAAAGACTCCATATGAGTCTTTGCCGTAAAATGATATTTCAAGGGAAATAAATCCGGAACACATAGATATCTACTTAAAATCCAACACATATTTAGTTGTGATGGAAGAGTACTAGATAAGAAATATAGGTTACAACGCTAGATTGGAATAAAAGCGAAATTTGAGTTTAAAGGTGCTTAAAATATCCTTAACGGGTCAAAATAAGCATACGAGTGAAAATGGGTTTAAATTGTGTAATAAACCTATAATTAGAACCTATAATGGTAGGTAATATTAAATTAAAGAGTTGTATGTGATATAGGAATCAAACAAATAGGTTTGATTGATAAAATGCGTAAACGGGTCAAATTTTGGTAAAAGAGAAATAAGCCGAAGACTTAAAGGTCTTAAATTTTGTTAAGCCGAATGTCGGGTTTTAACTCCATATGATGGAGAATTAAATTACAAACATGTAGGAAGAAACGGTAGGCCAAACGGACAAACGGTTTGAAAGATACGAAAGAATTCGTGTCAAATTACGGCAAAATGGAAAGGTGGGATGCAGGTGCCACCGTAAATTACGGTGCCACCGTAATTTACGGTGGACCTGAAATGGGTTACGGTGAAACCCTCCTGATTTACGGTGAAAACAGAATCGAAACAAGGACCACCGTAAATTACGGTGTCCACCGTAATTTACGGTGGACCTTGTACAAACATGTATGTTTTTGATCAGTTTTGTTTTCCGGACTCGTTTAGATGCGTTTTAAATACCGTATGACTAAAGCATTTCATGTTTATGAAATGTAGGTACTTTCTGGGATGCCGGAAGACGATCAAGCTCAGCGAAGAACCGAACACGATAATGACACACGCTTCCGCACTTTGATAAATTGTAAATCTTAAACAACGAATTCAACCACGTTATGTAGATTAACTTATGACGTGTAAAAGTTTTAATAAACCCGCATTTTTATAGTATGTGTAGCCTTAACTACACATCTAATTGATGGTATTCACACGATAAACGTTAAATAGAAACTAGGGTGTTACAGGTAGATGGTGGTGTTGATAGGTGGTGGCAGTGGTGGTTGATGGTGGTGGTTGAGGGCTTATGAGAGAGGGGGTAATATTGCAGTTTTATGGTGGCTGGAGGTGGCAGTGGTGGTTGTGGTGGTGAATGGCGGTGGCAGTGGTGGTAGTGGTGGTGAATGGCGGTGGCAGTGGTGGCAGGGGGTAAACATGCGACATAACAACAAACGTTGGGGGTAAAATAAAAGGGTAAAATAGTCATTTCACCCCCAAGTCAACAGACCAGTCAAGAAAATTGAAGCCGGGGGGTAAAATTGCGACATAACCTCAAACAGTAGGGGGTAATTTTGCATTTATTTCCTTAGGGGGGTAAGAGTGCCAATGGCCCCTAACCTCAGGGGGTAAAATTGCAATTTACTCTTTTTTTTTTTCTTTTGAGAGGGAGGGGGGCCTGCATATACTTAGAGAAACATACATATATATACATAGCATCGCTACACATTTATATCACACACTTGCACATACACTTACAAATTACAATAATGATATATACAAAAGCATAGTACACATAACGCTACATAAAGTTTATCTGGTGGTGGGGTGGAGACTTTGAAAGTAGTATACTCTTCATTTATCTAGTGGTGAGGTGAACGATATTGGTCAACGTAAAACTAAAATTTTTTTTTTAAGCTTCATAGATGTATCGTTGTTTCTGAACATATTTGAATTCTTTTTACAAAATTGATTTTGTAAACAAGATTAGGAATCGTGGTATAAGGATATAGTAGGTGCCTAGGATGTCATTAGTTTGTTCTATATCTTCATGTATTAGATAGAAAATAATATAACCACTGTATATAGTAATTGAGTTGATAATTTAATTATTATATAAGTTAGGTTAAAGGGTGTGGTCATGACCCACATAATCATCATAATCCTTTACATAGGCGTCATGTCACCTAATTCTAATCCATTATCTAAAACCACTACTCTAATGGTGTAGTCATAACCTAAACCACTATTCCCTTTATTTTTTAATATATTTTTGTCTCAAAAATATTAAATGAGAGGGTCGTGATAAGGCAGGAGGGTGTGGAGGCGTCGCCACTGCCAACTCACCTTCGATGGTGCCGGTGGGCGCCACCGCCCATATCGTCATCTTTAAGGGGGGGGGGGATATACTGAGTATGATGATGATGATGATAAGGGGGGGGGGGGGGGCATGGTGGTTTCGCCAAGATGTTAACGGAAGAAAGGGGGCTGTATAAAGGGAAGAAAAGGCGGCTGGGATAGGTCAAAAGGGGGCACTATATTATAAAGGGGGCTTTATCCCACACCCTGCAAGTTAAGAGGAGGGGCCTTAAAGCCCTTGTATGACGTGGCGTTGACGTGACGCTGAGGTGGGGTGATAAAGCCCACACCCACACCCACACCCTCCAGCCTAACGTGGTTCAATTCACATGAACCACCATCAATCAATAAGGGGAGTGGTATACCACTTAATTAATGGTCTTATATGACAAGGCTCTCACTATTTGCACACTTTGGCAGGCTATCTGCACACTTAGGGTTTACATACGCTACGTAGAGGCCTCTACGCAGCGTATAGGGCTAACCCTATACGCTGCGTATAGGTCTCTACGCAGCGTATGTAAGGGGCAGGTACACGACCAGACAGTCAAACATAGTATCATGTCAAATCAGTCTACCATACGCTGCGTATTGACCAATACCCAGCGTATAGTGGTAACCCTATACGCTGCGTATTGATCAATACGCAGCGTATGTCAGCTTGATTTGACACTAACACGATGTTGTCCAGGCACGTGAATAAAGTAATACAGGGAGTAGAGAGCTATACACTGCCTATTTCAGTAAATTTGAAAGTTGATTTAGCACTACTTTCTCATTGCTCCATTATTGTACCCAATTCTTCTTCTATTTAGCACTGCTTCCTTTTCTCTTCCATTATCGGTTCATTTCTTCTTCTGTTTTTCATATTCTTCTTCAGTAAACAATTTACACCCCAAACCAAAATCATATGTTCTGTTTTTTGTTCAATCTTGTTAAAATGTCATCATTTTGGAACGAGAATTATTTCGGTAATCGCTATTCTAACGACATATGGGGAGCAAATGATGCCAATGAGGAAGAGGAGGTTGTGTCTGGAGTCCCTGTTGATCAAAAAACACAGTTGCCAGACTTGAACAAGACTCCCACTCCACCTGTTGATGAACCAAATTACCCGACGCATCAAGTGTATCCGGATTACGGATACGGGTATGAATCTCCGTACGTGCAAGAAAGTGGATACGGTGCTGAGAATGCACCTGTTGATGAACCATATTACCCGACGCAACAATCATATCCGGGTTTCGGGGGATACGGGGGTGAAGGTGGATACGGAGGTTACAGTGGATACGGGGGTGAAGGTGGATACAGTGGATACGATAGATATGGGGGTGAAGGTGGTTACAGTGGATACGGGGGTGAAGGTGGATACAGTGGATACGACAGATCTGGGGGTGAAGGTGGATACATTGGATACGGAGGCTACGGTGGATACGAAAAACATGGTGGATATGGTTATGGGCCATCTACCCCTGGCAATCCGTTTCAAATAAATGAGGTATCACATTAAAATAATTATTATTATTATTGTTAAAAATATTATAATTATTATTATTTTTAAAAATATTATAATTATAATTATTATTATTGTTAAAATACTGTAATTATAATTGTTATTAATATTATTATTATTATTGTTATTATTATTATTATTATTATTGTTGTTGTTAAAAATATTATAATTATTATTATTATTGTTAAAAACTATATTTGATTTAATATATTAAATTCCTAATGTGTATATAAATTTAATATAACATAGAATAGGTGTTTTATATACGCTGCATATAGGTCAATACGCAGCGTATAGGTTCATATTCTAACTAGTGTATATAAGGAATTAAGTTTCATATTATAACAGCTCCTAGTAGGAGGATAAACTGGTTAAGGCGTTGCGGTTCTAAACGAGAGGTCACGAGTTCGATCCTTGCAAGGGCCGGTTCTTTAAAGAAGACCCCCTTTTTACTGATTTTTGATATATTTACACTTTAGTCCCTGAAGTTTCAGTTTTTACAAAAATGATCCCTGAAGTTTCGAAAATTGACACAAATGGTCCCTGAAGTTTTGTAAATTGACAAAAATTGTCCTTGATGTTTCGAAAATTTACAAAAACGGTCCCTGATGTTTTGAAAATTGACAAAAATGGTCCTTGTACTGTTCAGTTAAGTATGCAAACTGAGTTAGTGTTTAAAGAAGAAATCTTTATATGAAAGTTAACCTGGCTAAACCATTCAGTTAAAATAGTTTCAATAATGACCATATTAGTCCCTGAAGTATGAGTTTCATAAAATGACCAAATGGTCCCTAAACTTTTATTTCAAAAATATATATTTATTTCTTTTATAAAATAAGTTTCAAAAATTACAAAAAGAACCCTAAACTTGTAGTTTGAAATAATTGCATTTTAACCCTTGTATTTATTATTATTATTATTAATGTAACTTTTTTTAGCGTTTCATGTCTCTAACTGATTTGAAGAATTGGGTACAAGAAACGGGAAAGGAATATGGTTACGTAATTGTTACCCGCCGATCGAAAAATATTGGCGGTACTACTGGGATGGTATGGCTTGTGTGCGACCGTAGTGGTGAGCACCGTAGTAAAGCAACAGTTAGGAAAGCTGGTAGCAAAAAAATCGGTTGCCCATTTTCATTACTCGCCATCCGGGACGTGACGAATGACACGTGGGAGTTAAAAGTGGAAGACGCGAACCATAACCACGAACCTACGACGAGTCTGTTGGGCCACGCTTTTGTGCGAAGATTTACTGAAGCCGAATACAAGCTAGTGGAGCAGCTAACTGCTCAAAACATGGAGCCACGTATCATATTTCAAACCCTAAGAAAGCAGTTCCCCGACAGCCTGCATGTTCAGAAAGACGTGCAAAATGCATTACAAAAAATTAGAGCAACAATAGTGGACGGAAAGACTCCTATGCAGGCACTGGAAAGCCTGCTGCATGACCACCGATTCATTTACGAAACCCGACTGGAACCCAAAATAGATGTCGTAATAGAGATTTTCTTTGTTCATCCTTATTCAATCACTATGTGGCGTGCATTCCCGCACGTGATGTTGATCGACGCGACCTACAAAACAAACCTCTACAACATGCCATTTGTCCAGGTTGTGGGTATGACGTCGACTGGGAAGTCTTTTGGTATCGCACATGCCGTTATTTGTAAAGAACGAAGGGGTAACTACGTGTGGGTGCTTGAGCGGATCAAGTCAATATTGCATGAATGTATGATGCCGCGTGTGATAGTCACGGATAGGGAGCTTGCCTTAATTAACGTGTGTTCTAAAGTATTCCCGAACGCAACCAGGTTTCTATGCCACTTTCACATCCAACAAAATATAGCTAGAAAGTGCAAGGAAGGGTTCAATAAAGAAGATTGGGGGAAATTTATGTCGTACTGGCGGAGATTGTGCGAATCTTCTTCAAAGCCCATGTACAAGTACAACTTGGAGAAAATGTATAACCGACTCGTGGTTGCCAATCGAGAAAGTAAGTGTTCCTTCAACAAACGACTCACCCAATCTATTATATTTTACACACGCTTTTACATTTCATTATTTTATTTTTGCAGGTGTCTATGATTACGTCTACGAAAACTGGCTCAAAGACTATAAAGAAATGTTCGTTTATGCGTGGACCGATAAGTGTCGCAACTTTGGTCAGCGCACCACCAACAGAGTTGAGAGCTAGCACGCAAATTTAAAAAGATACATTACGCGCAGGAGTTCATTGGAGCGAATAGCAAGATGCGTCATTGATATAGTTGAAACTCAGTACGATGAAATACAAAAAAGTTTCACTGAGAGCATCGAAAAAACGATGAACCACCACAGACACCGACTGTTGGACAACCTACATGGAAAGGTTTCCCATGAAGCACTTGATTTGCTGGCAAAAGAGCTATTGAGGAAGATGGAGGTGTTGCGGAAACTTAACGCATCATGTGGTTGCCATATGTGGCTTACCTGTGGATTGCCGTGTGCTTGTAGGCTGGAAAACTACAAATGTACAGGTAAAAAATAATAAAACCACAAACCTTTTGTTATCTTGTACGATTTAGCTGTTTCTCACACTGTATTAACTTAACTGTACAGGGCGTATGATACAACTCGACGACATAGATGTATTCTGGCGTAAGCTTGACTTGCGCCCGTGTAAACTAGTAGACGAGGAAGTCGATGTTGTAGCATAGCTAAATAATGTGCGGCAACATTTAGAGGAGCAGTCCCCCGTTCAGCAAAAGAGTTTGCTTTCAAAGATAAAAGTGGTCTTCACCCCGAAATCGTCAACCAAGAAACCACCGATCGTCCAGCAAAATACGCGCGGTCGGCCTACATCAAAGAAAGTACAAGAAAGGTTAGATGAAGCTGCGAGGTTAGACGAAGCTGCGAGATACAACTCCTATGGCGAGGACAACAACGTATATACCGCTTCCCCCAAACATAGGTACGATTTACCCCGACACAGCTCATACGTACCGTCAGAGGGCTCTCGTGGAACTAGTTTGGTTGTAAAGTCTGAAAAACCTAAAATGCGACGAAACAGTTCAACGAGTTCTAAAAAGAAGGAGACGCGGGATGATCAGGGTTTTCCATTAATGAAGGGGGACGAGCACTTGTTAAGCATTAAGATGTTTAAGAATCAAATTCCATCAGAGTTTCACTCTTACATATCGCGTATACAAAGTGAGACCCCAGACGGTCATTGTGGGTACAGGTTTGTGGCTGTCGGGTTAGGTTTTACGGAACACGCATGGCACCGTATTCGAAGTGATTTACTACTGGAGATTGACCATAACGAGCCGCGTTGGAAGCATGTATTCGAAACATATAACGAAGGAGACTTTAAACGAATACGTAACAACATCGAATGGTATTCAGTGAAAGGGTGCGGTCCAAGTCACTGGATGGAAATGCCCAGGTAGGGCTTCTCGTAGCGTAAAAGTATAATATTGTCCTCCACGTGCTAAGCATCGAATGGAGCACTACCATCTTCCCATTAACGGATGCCCCACTAGATCCACGACCTCAAGAGATAACGCTCGTACATGTTGACGGAGGACACTTCATACATGCTAAGTTGGAAGGAGACTACCCCATGCCTTTAGCGACCCCGTTGTGGTCGACTCATCGATCAATAGCTGCGGAACGGTGGGAATAAATGTATAGACCGCGGTTACAGCACTACTACGAGTTAATCAATCCTAAATCAGACTCAGACAAAGACAGAGAACCGAGTATAAATGTTAACGAAGATTAACCGGAAACTTGTATTTTTGTAAATTGTAGAAATTTTTTAATTTATAAAGTTTGTATCATTTTTTATTTTTATAATTCATAATTTTTGTATTATTTTTAGCTTTTCTAAATTATATTTGTATTATTTATCAAATAATATTGTTTTCTATAAATATAAACAAAGGAAAACACAAAAAAATAAAAAATAAAATGGAACTCTATATACTCCGCATAGGGATCCCTACGCATCGTATGAGAAGCAAATGACAAAAAAGCCCCTGTTTTTGGCTTCGTTTAGCCTCAGACAAGGGTAAAAAGGTAAAATGACAAACAAAATACGCAGCGTATTGATCCATACGCAGCGTATGTCAAAGGCGGACAATTTTCCCCCCAAATCAAAGTTTCAAAATATAAATATGTTAAATTACTTTTTGGCCCTTCTTTTAGGGCTATACGGGGCTGGCTACAAGCGCAAAAAGGTCATTTTCAGACCTTTATATACGCTGCGTATGGCTCTCTACGACGCGTATATAAAGGTCATGAGAATGACCTTTATACCCTTCTATCCATGCTTCGTATAGGCTCAAAAGTAGGGTATAAAGGTCATTCTCCTGACCTGTATATACGATTCGTAGAGAGCCATACGTATCGTATATAAAGGTCGGTAAATGACCTTTTGCCCCTTGTTATAAGCCTCATATAGCCCTAGAAAAAGGGCAAAATGGTAATTTCAATAGTCAAACGAACTTTTTGACTTTTGTATACGCTTCATAGGGCCCTCTACGATGCGTATAGGTTCTGATTTAAATCAGGACCCCTACGCAGCTCTGTTCTTCCCCAAATTGCAAACACACACAATACACAGACGTACGAAGGCGACTACGTATTTACGACCGTATACACGCGAATTCGAAGTATAAATGAGGTATATACTCAACCTATTTAACTAATTTTGATTTTTTTTAGTATTTTATCCGTAAATCAGGGGTGTATCTTAGGTAAATTAGGGTTTACAGTGAATTAGGGGTGTTTGTTTGATTGTTGTGTCTAGTTGCTTTAAATGTCTAGGGTTTACAGTGAATTAGGGGTTTACAGTGAATTAGGGTGTACAGTGAATTAGGGGTCGTTTGATTGTTGTGTCTAGTTGCTTTACATGTCTAGGAATCTGGTACTCATTGCTCTCATTGTTCAAAACACCAAATAGTGGTGAACCAAACAGTAGTTTGTTCTTGTTGTTGTTCTTGATATCATGCAAGATATGGGTGTCTTTTAACTCTTTGTTAGTTGTTTCGGTTGCTGCTTTGATTGACACCATGTTGGTTATGGCCTGAACAAATTGGTTATGGAACTCGAGAAACTGATCGAAACAGTCTGTTGGGTCATCAGGGTTAGCAGACTTGGTCAACATTGATAAAGTCCTGCAACACATGTAAAAATTTGATGTTAGAGAAAGCAAGTTAGACGGGTCGGGTTGGTTGCTGACCTGTCAACACTTTTTTGTCCACTTTTTTTAGTTTTGTAAATAAATAATGCGCCAAACAAGATTATAAAAGTTATTTTGTGAAACAATAATCTTATTTAAAGTGAAATGGATTTAAGCATTTGATAGCACTCTGGCCGTATTTTGACCCATATAGTCTGTTTGACACGTCTGCATTTTAGGCTTTTCGCTGCCGTTTGCGACCGCGTTTGCAGCTGTTTAAACGCCTTTTTAAACAGAAAATATATATTTTTTTAAACTTAAATTGTTTTTTTTTAAACAGAAAAATGGAGGAAATGGATATAGAAGAAACTAATCCGGAGCAGGCGCAGCGGAAGCGGCGGGCACGTCCACCGCCGGATCCTCTCGAGAATCACCCGTATTTGGAGTTTCCTCCGGAGTCCGACGCTACTCTCCGTTGCGAGAAGCTTCGGAAGATTCATATTAGTGAACGTTTTGCGGTTTCTTGGAAAACCCTCCGGAAGCTCGATGTTGAAGATTGGGCGCGGGGGTTTGTTCCCCTTGATTCACCGTGGGATCGGCTGTTTGAGCTATCCTTTACGCCGAGCTACAGGGAGATACCGAAAGAGTTTCTGTCGTCGTTCGAGTTTCAACCTCGTCGGCCAAATGAGGCTGTGGACCCCGCGCAGCCCCCTCCCCCGCCCGAGGTTTCGTTTCGCATGGCTGGCCAGGCGCGTTCTATGTCACTTGCACAGTTTGCGGTTTGTATACGGAGGCTGAGATCGCTACGGATCTTTATACGACGGTACGTTTAACACAAATTTTGTATTGTTATTGTTATTATTTTAATATATAACATTTAAGATTTAATATTAATTTAACGTTTAATAAACATTCGTGTAAACAGGGGTTGGTATTGGTTGATAAACCCACGCTTTTAGGGTTTTGGGCTCTGATCGTGGACATCGATCAGTGGGACCACCGACAATCCAAGGGGAGGGTTACGACGATTAAGGATCCGCTCTTCAGGTACGTTAGTTATTATTATTTTAATAATAGTTATTATTATTTAAATAGAAAATATATTTTTTAAACCTAAATTGTTTTTTTTTCTAAACAGAAAACTGTTTATTTTAAACAGAATTTTTTTAAACAGATTTTTTTTAAACAAAATTTTTTTTAAACATAATTTTTTTAAACAGATTTTTTTTTGACGATCTTAGTTTTGACGCTCGTAACACGCGTACGATCCTAATGAGCGTCGAAACTAAGATCGGCGTTAATTTTTTTTTTATTATTTAGTCCATGTCGTACCGTAAGGCGCGTAGGTCCCCAACGAGCGTCGAAACTAAGTTCGTCGTTTTATATTTTAACGACGACTTATTTCGACGCTCGTTAGGGACCTACGCGACTTAAGGTTCGACATGGACTAAATAATAAAAAAAATATAATTTAACGACGACCTTAGTTTTGACGCTCGTAAGGCGCGTACGGTCCTAACGAGCGTCGAAACTAAGTTCGTCGTTAAAATATATATTTTTTTTATTATTTAGTCGAAGTCGAACCGTAAGGCGCGTAGGTCTCTAACGAGCGTCGAAACTAAGTTCGTCGTTTTATATTTTAACGACGAACTTATTTCGACGCTCGTTAGGGACCTACACGACTTAAGGTTCAACATGGACTAAATAATAAAAAATATTATTTAGTCGACGTCGTCCGTAAGACGCGTACGGGCCTAACGAGCGTTGAAACTAAGTTCGTCGTTAAAATATTTTTTTTTTTATTATTTAGTCGAAGTCGAACAGTAAGGCATGTAGGTCTCTAACGAGCGTCGAAACTAAGTTCGTCGTTTTATATTTTAACGACGAACTTATTTTGACGCTCGTTAGGGACCTACGCGCCTTACGGCTCGACATGGACTAAATAATAAAAAAATATAATTTAAACAGAAAACTGTTTTTTTTTAAACAGTTTTTTTTAAACAGAATTTTTTTTAAACATAATTTCTTTTTAAACATATTTTTTTTAAACAGAACTTTTTTTTTAATTTTTAGTCGAAGTCGAACCGTAAGACGCGTATGTCCCTAACGAGCGTCGAAATAAGATCGTCGTTAAGATCGTCGTTATATTTTAACGACGATCTTATTTCGACGCTCGTTAGGGACCTACGCGCCTTACGCTCGTTAGGGACCTACGCGCCTGAATGTGCAGCGATTTCGTTGTAAAGGGCGTTTAAAACGGCTGCAAACGCAGCCCCAAACGGCAGCGAAATCGAAGCCATTTGCGGCTGCGTTTGCAGCCGTTTAAACGCCCTTTACGGCTGCAAACGACTGGAATTTCGCTGCCTTTTGCGGCTGCGTTTGCAGCCGTTTAAACGCCGGTTTACTTCTGCAAATGCAGCCCCAAACGGCTGCGAAATAGGGGCGTTTCTCATGTATTTTTTTTATTTAGTCGAAGTCGAACCGTAAGTAGGACCGTACGCGCCTTACGAGCCGTTAGGACCGTACGCGCCTTACGAGCGTCGAAACTAAGATCGTCGTTAAATTATATTTTTTTTATTATTTAGTCGAAGTCAAACCGTAAGGCGCGTAGGTCTCTAACGAGCGTCGAAACTAAGTTCGTCGTTTTATATTTTAACGACGAACTTATTTCGACGCTCGTTAGGGACCTACGCGACTTACGGTTCGACATGGACTAAATAATAAAAAATATTATTTAGTCGACGTCGTCCGTAAGACGCGTACGGGCCTAACGAGCGTCGAAACTAAGTTCGTAGTTAAAATATATATTTGTTTTATTATTTAGTCGAAGTCGAACCGTAAGGCGCCTAGGTCTCTAACGAGCGTCGAAACTAAGTTCGTTGTTTTATATTTTAACGACGAACTTAGTTTCGATGCTCGTTAGAGACCTACGCGCCTTACGGTTCGACTTCGACTAAATAATAAAAAAATATATATATTTTAACGACGAACTTAGTTTTGACGCTCGTAAGGCGCGTACGGGCCTAACGAGCGTCGAAACTAAGTTCGTCGTTAAAAAATATTTTTTTTTATTATTTAGTCGAAGTCGAACCGTAAGGCGCGTAGGTCCCTAACGAGCGTCGACAGAAAACTGTTTTTTTTTAATAGAAAATAATTTTTTTTAAACTTAAATTGTTTTTTTTTTAACAGAAAACTGCTTTTTTAAACAGAATTTTTTTAAACAGGTTTATTTTTTTAAACATATTTTTTTTTAATTATTTAGTCAAAGTCGAACCGTAAGGCGCGTAGGTCCCTAACGAGCGTCGAAACTAAGATCATTGTTAAAATATAAAACTTAGATCTTAGTTTCGACGCTCGTTATGGACCTACGCGCCTTACGGTTCGACTTCGACTAATTAATAAAAAAATATATATTTTAACGACGAACTTAGTTTCGACGCTCGTTAGGCCCGTACGCGCCTTACGGACGACGTCGACTAAATAATATTGATGTCGTCCGTAAGGCGCGTACGGGCCTAACGAGCGTCGAAACTAAGTTCGTCGTTAAAATATATTTTTTTTTTATTATTTAGTCGAAGTCGAACCGTAAGGCGCGTAGGTCTCTAACGAGTGTCGAAACTAAGTTCGTCGTTTTATATTTTAACGACGAACTTATTTTGGCGCTCGTTAGGGACCTACGCGCCTTACGGTTCGACATGGACTAAATAATAAAAAAATATAATTTAAACAGAAAACTGTTTTTTTTAAACAGAATTTTTTTAAACATAATTTCTTTTTAAACAGATTTTTTTTAAACATATTTTTTTTTTATTTTTAGTCGAAGTCGAACCGTAAGGCGCGTAGGTCCCTAACGAGCGTCGAAATAAGATCGTCGTTGTCGTTAAAATATTTTAACGATGATCTTATTTCGACGCTCGTTAGGGACCTACGCGCCTTACGCTCGTTAGGGACCTACGCGCCTGAATGTGCAGCGATTTCGTCGTAAAGGGCGTTTAAACGGCTGCAAACGCAGCCCCAAACGGCAGCGAAATCGCAGCCGTTTAAATGCCCTTTACGGCTTCGATTTCGCTGCCGTTTGCGGCTGCGTTTGCAGCCGTAAACGGGCGTTTAAACGGCGCAAACACAGCTACAAACGGCTGCCAAATCGCTGCCGTTTGGGGCTGCGTTTGCAGCCGTTTAAACGCCGGTTTACGGCTGCGAAATAGGGGCGTTTCTCATGTATATTTTTTTTATTATTTAGTCGAAGTCGTCTGATTATTATTTACTGACTGGTTTCCATTTATGCAGGTATTTGCACAAAATGATTTTCACTTAGATCACTGCTCGAAACAAAAGCCGGGAGTGGTGTACGAGTGGTGACTTGTTTTTCTTATATTGGCTCTTATACAAGAGGCCGTGCGCTCTCGCCTACAGGTTGGCGCAGTACTTCGCCTCCGCGCATCATCGACTGGAGCGCGGACAGCTATTCGGCGGCGCCTACGTGACCAGGATAGCCCTTGCGCTGGGCTATAATCCGGAGAATGACCGCGGCCGTGTAGGCCCGGCGACACAGCCGAAGCGGATGGGGATGAACACAGTAGACGGAATGCAAATTACCAAAGACTTCCCATACAGGAAGCGGTTAAAGAAACTGGACGGCACGCAATACGAGCTTACACAGCTGCCGGAATAGTTCCCTCCGGTATATCCCCCGCACGATCCGGAGCCGCCGGAGCCACGTGAGCCGGCCGTCGTCATTCCGCAGCCACCACCGCCGCGTGGAACACTAGGGGCACCTCAGTTCCCACGCCATGTTTGGCCCGGTCCTGACCCATCACATCAGCGGCAACTTCAGTTAGCTTAAAGGAACAACTATCTGATGGAGTGGGTGGCTGCAGCGCTGCAGCAACAACGACAACATGACGGGTTACCTCCACTACCCTTCATTACGGATGCGGAATGGGATTAGCATCAGCAGCAGGAGCAGCAGCAGTAGTATTTTATCATTTTGTTATGTATGCACAAACTTTTCTTGTATATATCAAACTCTTGTATATTCTGAAAGGTTATGTATATACTATGGTGTACATATAAAATTCTGGCAGGTTATATAAAATTCTGGAAGTTTAACATGTTCTGTTGTAAATAAAAAATTGAGGAAGGTTATATACGCTGCGTATTGACCTATACGCAGCGTATATAAACCTGGCATACGCTGCGCATAGGTCAATACGCAGCGTATAACCTAACTAGTGTATATAAGGAATTAAGTTTCATATTCTAACAGCTCCTAGTAGGAGGATAAACTGGTTAAGGCGTTGCGGTTCTAAACGATAGGTCACGAGTTGGATCCTTGCAAGGGCCAGTTCTTTAAAGAAGACCCCCTTTTTACCCATTTTTTATATATTTACACTTTGGTCCCTGAAGTTTCAATTTTTACAAAAATGGTCCCTGAAGTTTTGAAAATTGACACAAATGGTCCCTGATGTTTCGAAAATTTACAAAAACGGTCCTTAAAATTTCGAAAATTGACAAAAATGGTCCCTGTACTGTTCAGTTAAGTATGCTAACTGAGTTAGTGTTTAAAGAAGAAATCTTTATATGAAAGTTAACCTGGCTAAACCATTCAGTTAAAATAGTTTCAGTAATGACCATATTAGTCCCTGAAGTATGAGTTTCATAAAATGACCAAATAGGTCAATACACAGCGTATATTTTTTGATCGGCGGGTAACAATTACGTAACCATACTTCTTTCCCGTTTCTTGTACCCAATTCTTCAAATCAGTTAGAGACATGAAACGCTAAAAAAAATTACGTTAATAATAATTATAATTATAAGTATATAAACCTGGAAAAAATATGACACTTCAATCCTACCAAAATGACCCCAAATTTGCAGCTGTTTTATATACGCTGCGTATTGACCTATACGCAGCGTATATAAACCTGGCAAAAATTTGACACTTCAAACATACCAAAATGACCCCAAATTTGCAGCTATTTTATGTACGCTGTGTATATACACCTTGTTTTCTGTGCAATGATTGGTTATCAGGCACTGAGATCTATAGCTTATCTACGCTGCGTATTGACCAATACGTAGCATAGATAAACCCTAATTTTGCTAGGGTTTGGTGTGCCAATAGGCACACTCTGTGACAAATGATGTAGCAATCTATGCCTCCCACATCCCATAGACTAGCTGTTGATGAAATGTCTTAATGTCATGCATTGCATTCATTTTATTGCTTTTAGGTTCACATTGACACAAACACGTATTTTCTAACCTTTCATGTTTCACATATTTGTATAGTTTATAATTTGTGAAGAGCACCCATAATGGTGTTTATGGAGGTGTCCACGAATGCTTAGGTAGAAGAGAGGAGGAAGGTTACCAACAACACAAACATGGCAAGGAGAGAAGCAAGGGTTTGTCTGCGGCCACAATGTAACATCCAAAATTATCTAAATGTTTATTAGAGTTTGGTCCCAAAATTTACATAAAGAAACACCTAATATAATGTAACATCTTAAAATTTATAGATGTTTCTTTATGCCGGAATTTATACAAACCATATACAAAAGATTTTGCTCTAAGGTATGTATAATGAACACTATAAAATTCAAACGTAAACTTTTAGCCTAACCTGAGAATTGCAAATACTCTAATGCTCCAACCATGACGTATTTTTCCTAAAAATATAAACACTAAAAATACATTATCTAAAGCTAAGTATGTACACCCAATATGTTTTTGAAACCAAAACTAAAACCCAATATTATTTATCCCATATGTGTGTCTAGCCTTGATTATACGTTTGTTTAGGGCAATAAGAGTGCATGAATCCAATATAAAACCGGTTAAAACCTAATACCAATGTATGGTTGATGAGCGTACCACAGTAGAAAATGGAGGTAGAGTTTCGCCAAGCAGGGTACAATAGTTTTGCCGAGCGTACAGTACATTGATCTAAGTCATATAGGCATATAAGACACGTGCACAACCCTATGTAATCTGCTAACACTAGTACACAAACAGTTTAGTAATGCGGTGAAATTGCATTGAAAATGCGGTGCTGGAGCCGCATTAATAATATGGGCACCATTTAATCCTTTCTTTGAAGGTGCGGCTATATGAACCACATCAAATAACAGTCCACCCGCACCTCCTAATTGATTTTGAATATCCTGCTAACTGAAATCGACCACTAGTAACCCTCCACCTGGACAAAAGAACCGCACCTCCTAATTGATTTTGAATCCTGCTAACTAAATATTCAACCACTGGTAACCCTCCACCTGGACAAAAGAACCGCACCGGTTTTCTTCAAAAACAAAATATATATTATTCTTAAATTTATAATTTCCAGGTTTTTCCATTTATATATTTTCCAATAATACCATTAAACTAAACAGACATATATGGATGATAAAACAAACAACAAACAAAAGATTTTAACTTATATTAAAATAACAAGTGCATGTTTCTAGAATTAAACACAAAACATAACGTTTCCCGAACGTATACAATCTATTAAAGTGACATGTTTTCCAAATGAAGCTAAAAGAAGTTTGCAACCCAAAAATGTCAAACGGACGACTTCATACCCCTTGCGACTCAACCGATCACTTCAAACCATGCATCCCAATCCGTAGAAACCTCCTAACAAAACAACAAAACATAACATGACATTAACAAAATGAGCCTTAAAAATATAAAATTGATGCGCTAATACACTTTGGGATTATACGTACATTTTTACCAAGTTTTTACCAAGTTTGACCCATTTACGTTTTATTGGGTCTTATACTAACTAACACACACATATATATGAGAGATAAAATAACTATTAGATGATAGAATTTTGGCTAACCTTGAGACGCTTTTAGTTAGGGGTGTGCACGGTTCGGTTCGGTTTTTAGGCAAAAGCGAAACCGAAACAGAAATGTCGGTTTTCGATTTTTGATAGCCGTTCGATTTCGGTTTTTTCGGTTTTGATGTTTTTGGTTTTAACAGCGGTTCGGTTTTTCGGTTTTTTTGGTTTCTTAAACAAAATTATGTAAGATTCAAAAAATATAATGTATAATTTAAATTTAAGAATATTTCTTAACTAATTATATATAACCTATTTAACGAAATGGCACACTCATCACATATTACATTGGCTGTATGGAGAAGGTATAAACCATTCTTAATGGAGGTTGCAAAAACATGCTGAAGATGATGCTACATGATAGAGGTCTATCTATACTCATCTAGCATAAGTTTTTAACCAATGTATAACGTATATTTTAGTTTTAGAATAATGTGCAAAACACTAATTAAGGCAACTAGAGCTCTCAAGTCTATCTTGTAACTAACCTCAACTACGGCCATGATAATAAGACATTAAACCAGGTATATGATACTAAGAAGATGAGACTAGAAATGGATAAAAGAAACAGGAGAAAAATAAGGATACGAGGTCGAACTAGAACTTAAATATTAATAATTTCTATTGTAACATCTTAGTTCGGTTCGGTTCGGTTTTTTCGGTTATTTAAAATGGTTATTCGAAAACCGAACTGGAATTTTTGGTTATTAAAAATCCGAAAACCGAACCGTCGGTTTTTATTTCGGTTCGGTTATTTCGGTTTGGTTTTTTCGGTTATTTCGGTTACGGTTCGGTTATTTCGGTTTTCTGCTCACCCCTACTTTTAGTGATTTCATTCCAGGCCATTAAACGCCTTATGAATCAATTCTGGCATTAACTTTAAGACTAATTCTTCAATTTTGATTGTGGATGCTTCCCATCTTCTTTCCATAACTAAACATAACTTAATAATAAGATGAGATTGTAAATTCATATAATTTAGCGCAATAGAGAATGCATATAAAAAAACTTGCCTCTTTAACAATATCATATTGAATATGCTCGACAAATTCTTTGATACACTTAATCACCATATAGCCACATTCCTAGGTGTCTTCTTGTTGCTTGCACTGCATTTTGTTCACAATTAGTTATATCCACTAAACTATTTTAAACACAATAAATCATTGATTACATATCTGTACCATTTCCCACTTAAAATATCGCTTCCCAAAAACTTTGTTAATTATACAGACGAGCGTGTAACTTCTCTTGGTCTTTCCAGTTCTCATGGAGTCAACAATATAGCCACGATAGGAAGTAGGATGAAGAATTATTAGCGACCAATGGCCACTACAAAAAAAAAAATTACAGAACAATTAGGTATGTATTTGTGTTTTGTGCAAGTGTATGTATGGTGCGAAAAAATATACATTACCTTTGTAGATATGGTGCAAGAATGAAGTTTTTTCTTTGAATGAAACCATCTTATATCTTTTATGTGATTCTCAACAACTTTAGGTTCTTTAATACACTTTGCACTATTGATTTTCGTGGGATCAAGAAAAGCGCATTGGGAATTGGGCTTCTAAAAAAAATGCTTAAAATCAAGAACAAAAAAGTATGACAAAGTTAGTACATTAAATAGTGTTTAAAATGTTATAGTACATAAAGACACTAATAGCAACTTACATCGCAAACCAATGTAATAAGCTGACATCAAGCCAATTGTTCAAAAGATTTGTAACAATTCGGAATATGGAATGGTCTCAACGGTTGGGTTGTAGACTTCTCGACACGAGTAAGGGCAGTCGGCCCAAGTCACGGGCCATCGGGCTTCAACCCTAATTGTCACACCCCGACCACGTAAAACAACAAAGCGTGGCGGAAATGTCAGGGAGTGTTGTAACAAAATTATCGTTTCATAACCATGGATACAAAAAGTGTTTCGTTTTATTGATAATATTAAACATTAACATTGTTTTAACACATAACAAACAAGTTTTATATCAACTATCATCGTTTTTATGTCACTAAGGCCTCGTCCAGATCCTATGTGACGCATGCATCCTAGAACATCAATCAAGCAACAACACCTGAAACATATGTAAAAACAAAGTCAGCAAAGAAATGCTGGCGAGTACATAGGTTTTATAAGAGTATCGGAATCATGGCTTGTTTACATATATTGCAATACCTCGAAGACCTTGTTTTTAAAAGTGTATAATATTGCAACATGATTAACCAACTCAAATCATGATGGTTATAATTTATAAAATTTCGTAGCCATGATTCTTAACCCAAAAGCTTTTTGTTTTAGAAAACCATCTTGTAAAACATCTCGTATAAACTCGTTAATGAAACTTCGTATATTATTTTGAAATCATCGTTGTGTGACATCGTTTCAATATCGTTTACCCAAATGATCTAAATAACGCCACGGTATATAATATGTTGAAAACACTTATATATAAGAAGTACCAGCGGCGTATCTACCATATTTTCACCACATTACACCCGTCCCGTTATCTAAACACTAGCCAAAAACCAATCGTTTACCCAAATCGTTTAACATCGTTTCCAAATCGTTTACTCGTTTAAATCGTTTAAACCATCCTAGTTTTAATTGTGAAAACTTATATATGGTCGTCTCGTTAATAACATTCAAACCTTCGTAACTCGACTACCTCGTTCCTCGATTCTCGTATTAACAAACCTCCAAAGGGTAAGTTAGTAATTACAGGTTCAGTCGTTACCCACAACACCCATACATAACCATGGGTATAGTGCAATAACGGGATATGTCAGATCCTATGGTACCATAACCTAATACTGGTCGGTTCGGCCAAACTTAATCAATGTCATTCGTTATGTAACTACAACCAAGAAGTTCGTTCACATTATCGAAATAGTTATTAGTTTAGTATAAATCGTTCTATTCGTTTTTTAAATCATCGTTTAAACCTTGAAAACATTTTGTACATATGAATCACCCCAAAACAATTGAAAACAGTAAAATAGGGGAACTATGTACTCACATGTAGTGCAAGGTATCCTCAATCAATAGTACTTCAACAAACTCGAGTAAACCAGAGAAATCAAGCAGCACCTAGTAATCGAACCACTAGTCAAACAATATACGCCTAAATCGGAAGATCGGACAGAATGAGGTCTTGCAAACCAAATGAGTGTTGGAACTCATGTGATATGGTTTAACAAAACCTACATTCTAAATTGGAACCTAACCTAAGTGCTTTCGACCCATCGCGACCCATTAAGGTAGCTTATGCTACTTTAACGCGTCGTGCGCGCAAATGCGCGTTCGAGACGTCTAACTAATCCTATGACAAGTATTATATACCTATACAAGTTTAATCATGTTGTATAACCAGTTATGTGACAAAAGTTTAGGTTACATATGCTTAATTACCAATTATGCATGAAAAGGGCATTTTGGTCATTTACCTAAGGCATATAAACTACTTATCATACAACTATCTAAACTAGGTGACCATAAGTTATAACCTCGGAAGGTTATTCCCTATGCTACTATGGTCACCTAATGTGTTTGGTCGGATCCTAATGATCGACCGAACGGGTCGGGTTCGAAAGTATAAGTGATTGATTAGATCGCTTACCTTTACGACCCTATATAAGCACTAAACTAAAAGTGACGAGCTAAGCATGTTAAAACATGCTTAACTAAGTCAGAAAACAAGTTTGGTATCAAAACAAACGGTTTTGATACCTAAGAGTAGTTTGGTTACAAAATACGCAAGAATACGTATTTTGGCCGAAACTACGACTCGTCATGGAGCCTAGATAATGTGGTAATCAGTAGGTATAGTCAGTAGGGACTATAACCATCGTGATTACGCTCACGTTATGAAGTTCAAACGAACTTCGCATTGACCATAAACTGGTCAATGCGGAAAGTTAAACTCAGTTTGACTTTAACGCTAAAATGAATGAAAAGAACGAAAGAACACTTACACAAGGTCCAAGAATGGAAGTTTTGAATCCGAATATTCTCAGGTATGAAGTGTTAGTCACATCAACTTAGAGTACAAATTCAGATTTCAAAGGTGTGGGTTTTTGGGGTTGAGATCATGGGGTATTTATAGGATTTCTAGGACCGTTAAGATCGTTCCTCGAAAACCGTGCTTCAATCTCATCCATACACCTCAAGCCCATGGTTTTACAAAACCATTTGAGCCCCTAGTATTGCCCAAAACCATGTGCAATTGGGTTATGAGTACTTAACAGCTGTTAACAGCTGGTTAATCTGGTTTTTCTGTTCTAGGAGGTCCTTACGGACCGTATGGCTAAGGGATTACGGCCCGTAAGCCTTGTGCAGACCAGCCAAGTTTCAAAAATGGCATTACAGGCCCCTGCAGCCCCAAACATTATATTTGAAGCATTTTTGACACGTTTAAGCCCCGTTAACCCCATTTCAAAGCTCTAAAATGAAGTTAAAGTATAGGGAACTTAAAATGTGCTAAAAAATATCCCGGATGTCGGTTCGTTTGGTCGTACGGTTGCGTTGTTCGGTTAATTACGACGGAAGTCGTAACGAACGCAAAAACGATCCAACTGAAGCGACGAATGGAATTTTCTTATGCCAAACACTAAAATAAAATATTTTAATGCTTACATAAATTTTTGGAGGTCTGGATATATTCAGAACGTAAGATATACGCGAAAATGCAAACTTGTGCACTTTTTGACGCTTTTAGTCCCTGAATGAGCATAAAGTTTATTTTAGCACACCGAACCCCTCAAATCCTATTTCTAAGCTATGTAAAGGATATTTAGGGTATTTTTAACTTATGGTCATGTTCCGAAATGTTCGTTACAGTTCAAATCGGCATAGTTTCGCAGTTTGACACAAATAGTCCCTGCGATCGAACAAAGTTGATTTCGACACACCAAACCATTCAAAACTTATTTCTAAGTGATGTGGAGGTTATTTAAGGTATGTTAAGCCTATGTCACTATTCCGGAGTGTTTGTCGCGTTATACTGACTGCGTTTACGCACCAGTTTGCGTATAACCTTCCAGAACGCGATTTAAAGCTTGCAATCGGAAACGAATCGAATTGAAAAATCGCCAAACACAAATACACATATAGAAACACCAAAACACATATAATAACACCAAAGCACATTGTTTTATTAATAAACATCATTGTTTTTACATCGTACATCGATTATAGAACACCGTTGTCACAGTCTCCCCTACTTCAAGAAATTTCGTCCCGAAATTTTAACTAGAGGAAGCTTGTGAAAACAAATGCGGATATTTTGTCTTCATCTGGTCCTCACGTTCCCAAGTAAACTCTGTGCCATGTTTGGATTCCCAGCGAACTTTGACCAATCGAATCCGTTTGTTCTTCAACTGTTTGAAAGCACGGTCCACGATTTCCACGGGTTTCTCGACAAAGTGCAGTGTTTCATCGATTTGGATCTCGTCGAGAGGAATGTGTAGATTTCGCAGATTGGACACGTGAAAAGCCGGATGAATATTTCCAAGCTCTGGAGGTAGCTCTAGTCGATAGGCAACCATTCCAATTCTTTCCACAATCTTAAATGGTCCCACATATCGAGGTGGAAGTTTTCCTTTCTTTCCAAATCTCACCACTCCCTTCCAAGGTGACACCTTGAGTAGGACACGGTCTCCGATTTGAAATTCTAAGGGCTTGCGTCACAGATCCGCATATTTCTTTTGACGGTTTCGAGCTGTCACAAGATTATCGCGGATTTACTTGATTTTGTCTGTTGTTTCCAGAACGAGCTCAGGTCCAGTAAGCTGAGCTTCACCGGTCTCGTTCCAACAAACAGGCGAACGACATTTTCGACCATAGAGAGCTTCAAATGGCGCCATATTAATGCTAGCATGATAACTATTGTTGTAAGAGAACTCGATCAGTGGCAGATGAGAATCCCAATTACCACCAAAGTCTATCACGCATGCTCTAAGCATATCCTCCAAAGTTTGAATCGTTCTCTCAGATTGGCCATCTATTTGGGGATGATAAGCAGTGCTTAGATTCAGTTGGGTTCCCAAAGCAGATTGCATGGCCTTCCAAAAATGAGATGAAAATCGAGCATCACGATCGGAAATGATATCTAAAGGAACACCATGTCGTGATACAATCTCGTCAACATAAATCTTTGCAAGCTTCTCAGCAGAGAAATCCTCACAGATTGGTAAGAAGTGAGCAGATTTTGTCAAACGATCAACTACAACCCAAATAGCATCATGACCTTTAGACGTACGCGGTAACTTAGTAATGAGATCCATTGCAATGTTCTCCCACTTCCAAACTGGTATCTCTGGTTATACAAGCAAACTAGAAGGTCGTTGATGTTCAGCTTTGACTTTGAGACAAGTTAGGCATTTTGACACATACAAGGCAACATCTTTCTTCATACCAGACCACCAGATCTTAGTACGAAGATCCTTGTACATTTTATCAGCACCAGGATGGACATAATATCGAGACTTATGTGATTCGTCCATCACTAAAGTGCGAAGATCGTCTTGTTTTGGAATCCACAATCGATCCTTAAAATAGAGCAAACCATTGTCTTTCGCTTCGAGCTTAAGCTCAAGTTGACGTTGTATTTCATTACCTATCAAATTTTGTGAAACACAAAATTTCTGAGCTTGAAGGACACGAGATTGAAGATCAGATAGAGTTCGAACGGAATGAAGCTTGGCTCGTTCCTTTCGACTAAGCGCATCGGCTACAACATTCGCCTTACCAGGGTGGTAGCGAATCTCGCAGTCATAATCCTTTAAGAGTTCAACCCAACGTCGTTGCCTCATGTTCAACTCTTTCTGATTAAGAATATGCTGGAGACTTTTGTGGTCTGTGAAAACCACACACTTCGTTCCATAGAGGAGTGTCTCCAGATTTTAAGCGTGAAAACCACAGCTCCTAACTCAAGATCATGAGTCGTGTAGTTCTTCTCGTGAACTTTCAGCTGCCTAGATGCATATGCAATAACTTTACCTCATTGCATAAGGACGCAACCAAGGCCTAAGTTGGACGCATCGTAATAGACAACGAAATCATCGCTTCCCTCGGGCAGAGATAGAACAGGAGCATTACATAACTTCTGCTTCAGCATTTAGAACGCTTCTTCTTGCTTGGGTCCCCACTCAAAAGGCTTATCATCTGAGTTAAAGCAGTGAGTGGAACCGCAATCTTCGAGAAATTTGAAATGAATAGACGATAATAACCAGCAAGACCAAGAAAAGATCGAATCTCTGTAGGCGTCATCGGTGTATTCCAGTCCTTAATAGTAGCAATCTTGGATGGATCCACATGAATACCCTGGTCATTGACTATATGACCCAAGAATTGAACTTCTTTAAGCCAGAATTCACACTTGGAGAATTTAGCAAAAAGTTGTTCCTTCTTCAGGAGTTCCAATGTTAAGCGAAGGTGTTGCTCGTGCTCGGCTCGAGATTTTGAATAAATGAGAATATCGTCGATGAACACAATAATGAACTTGTCTAAATAAGGTTTGCAGACGCTATTCATTAAGTCCATAAAGATAGCTGGAGCATTCGTCAAACCAAAAGGTATGACAGTGAACTCGTAATGCCCATATCTTGTGCGGAAAGCAGTTTTGGGAATATCTTCTTCGAGAACACGAAGTTGATGATACCCAGAACGCAGATCAATCTTGGAAAAGCACGAAGCACCCTGCAGCTGGTCGAAGAGATCATCAATTCGAGGTAGGGGATATCGATTCTTGATGGTGAGCTTATTAAGCTCGCGATAATCGATACACATTCAAAAAGATCCATCTTTCTTTTTCACGAAGAGGACAGGAGCTCCCCAAGGTGAAAAGCTCGGTCGGATGAATCCTTTATCAGATAACTCTTGAAGTTGTTTCGATAACTCTTGCATCTCCAACGGTGCAAGACGATAAGGTGCTTTTGCAATCGGGTTGGCATTGGGTACAAGGTCAATATGAAACTCAACTTGACGAACTGGAGGCAAACCAGGCAGTTCATCAGGAAACACCTCTGGATAATCCCGAACAATCGGAATATCCTGAATACTCTTGCTCTTGCTTTTCTCCTCGATGACATGTGCCAGAAAAGCAACATATCCTTTTCGTAAATACCTTTGGGCTTCCAAACACGACATAAGCTTCAAACCATCTGGTGGTTTTTCACCACGAACTTCCAGAACATCGCCAGACGGAAGAGGAATACGAACGATCTTATCGAAACAAACCACCTCAACGTGGTGTTTGGTTAACCAATCCATTCCAACGATAATATCAAAATTCCCAAGTTGCATCGGTGTGAGGTCAATAGGAAAAAGATGGTTATCAAGGTTCAACTGACAATTACGAATAATAGAATCAAGAACAAGAGGTTTACCAGTGGCAACTTCAACAGATAAGGGTTTCCTCAGTTTAGTTCTAGGTATCACAAGCAAAGGCTCAAATGACAATGAAACAAAACTTCTATCGGCACCAGAATAAAAAAGGATAGATGCAGGTTGATTGTTAACAAGAAACGTACCATTGACAACCTCGTTGTCAGCCCTTGCTTCATTTGCATTCAAATTGTACGCTCGCCCACGAGCGGGATTCACATTAACATTGACGTTCGCATTCGGGTTCGCGTTTGCATTCACCAGTCTCGGACAATTGTTGCGGAAGTGACCATACTCTCCACAATTAAAACATAAACCCAGTGGGAATCTCGCAGCATTCCCCTGACCCGGAGCTGGAACCTGAGCAACCTGATTCTGTCCCAAACGACAAACATTGGCCAAATGCCCAAGTTTACCACACGTTGTGCATTGTTTGCAAGCTTGTTGTGCAACGTGATGACCGTTGCAACGAGCACAATGAGGTGCGGTACCAGCATATGCCTTCTTTTCAGGTGGCTGAGCCGGTGGGTTCTGCGGGTTCTGAGCAGTCTGTGCTGTAACAGCAAAATTCTGGGCACCCTTTTGCTTCCTTGATTTCTTCGACGTCTCACCTTCCTTACCCTTACCCTTTTTCTTGTCTTTCCCTGAATCAGTCGCCTTCTTTTTATCACTCTTGCGGGTGAGTTTACCCTTCCTGACTTGAGTCTCAGTCAGGGTAGCAGACAACTCGATTGCTTGACGAAGGGTAGTAGGATTAACACCGGTCACAATCTCCAGAATAGAATCGGGTAGACCATCGATATATCTCTCGATTGCTTTCTCCAGAGGGGTAACCATGGTGGGACACAATAGA
This sequence comes from Helianthus tuberosus, assembly GCA_030545235.1. Classification (NCBI taxonomy): domain Eukaryota; kingdom Viridiplantae; phylum Streptophyta; class Magnoliopsida; order Asterales; family Asteraceae; genus Helianthus; species Helianthus tuberosus. The sequence continues at coordinate 151,254,497 of CM060375.1, forward strand.
CTGAGTTCCTCAAAACGATCCGTGTATGCACGGTGTTCAGCCCCATCTTGCTTTAAATCGTCAAACTCTCGCTCCAAAGCCTGAATTTCGCAACGGGGACAAAACTCCTTCATCATGAGAGCCCGAAGCTCTTCCCATGTTTGTGCCAACGCCACTTCAGCACCCCTGTCGCGCATAATACCATTCAACCAGGTAAGCGCTCGCTTCTCAAACACGATCGAAGCAAATTCAACCTTACGCCCATTCAGACACTGCACATGTCTGAATGTGCTCTCGATACTCTCAAACCACTGCAGGATCGCAGTTGCTCCTTGCGACCCAGAAAACTTAAGCGGCTTCGCAGTATTGAAATTCTTGAAATTACACTACGCGTTATTGTTGTTATTGTTGGTGTTGTTGTATATCTCGTGGACTTGGGTCACAACACCGGGAAGCACAGCAGCCACTTGCTGAGAGACCAGAGCTGTGATTTCTTCAATAGTAAAAGATTGTGCTTCACGTCGAGGAGGCATTGTCTAACAAGGAAACAGGAGAGTCGAGTGAGGTTGAAAATCAAAAGAGGTATCGACAAAACACAAGAGAGGCGATCATTCGTTCGTTACCTCGAACAAACAAACGACACGCTGTGACTAATCAAAGTAAATAGGTCAAAAATAATGTATCGCGAAGACATGCTCGCCTATAAGTGAACACTCACCCCAAGAGTTCCCAGGTAAGAGTGACTGGTCCGATTATGTGGATTTGTACGAACACTCTAGCCTTAGACAGAAAACTCAGAGTACAGGCACTCACTCTTCCAGTTTGCACGTGTTCACATTATTTAGACCCTGACTTTGACGAGATTTTTGAAAACTCAGAAGGCACTAAGTCAAAAATGAGTTAAACTGGAAGGGTTCAAAACCTTACAACAGAGGGTTCAAAACCTAGTAATTAATCATCCTAGAATGGATGATTAATTTTCGAAGCAGATTCGAAATCTGTGTTTCTCGTTGTGGTTATCACCTAAAGATAGGTGACGATTTTGTTTTAAAAATCTAAACGCAAAGGTTACTTGCGTTGGGGTCCTAAAAGTTATAGTCTAGGTCAAAGCATTACTAATAACCTAATTCCCTATAACCATTGGCTCTGATACCAACTCTTATGTCACACCCCGACCACGTAAAACAACAAAGCGTGGCGGAAATGTCGGGGAGTGTTGTAACAGAATTTTCGTTTCATAACCATGGATACAAAAAGTGTTTCGTTTTATTGATAATATTAAACATTAACATTGTTTTAATACATAACAAACAAGTTTTATATCAACTATCATCGTTTTATGTCACTAAGGCCTCGTCCAGATCCTATGTGATGCATGCATCCTAGAACATCAATCAAGCAACAAAACCTGAAACATATGTAAAAACAAAGTCAGCAAAGAAATGCTGGCGAGTACGTAGGTTTTATAAGAGTATCAGAATCATGGCTTGTTTACATATATTGCAATACCTCGAAGACCTTGTTTTTAAAAGTGTATAATATTGCAACATGATTAACCAACTCAAATCATGATGGTTATAATTTATAAAATTTCGTAGCCATGATTCTTAACCCAAAAGCTTTTTGTTTTAGAAAACCATCTTGTAAAACATCTCGTATAAACTAGTTAATGAAACTTCGTATATTATTTTGAAATCATCGTTGTGTGACATCGTTTCATTATTGTTTACCCAAGTGAACTAAATAACGCCACGGTATATAATATGTTGAAAACACTTATATATAAGAAGTACCAGCGGCGTATCTACCATGTTTTCACCACATTACACCCGTCCCGTTATCTAAACACTAGCCAAAAACCAATCGTTTACCCAAATCGTTTAACATCGTTTCCATATCGTTTCCAAATCGTTTACTCGTTTAAATCGTTTAAATCATCCTAGTTTTAATTGTGAAAACTTATATATGGTCGTCTCGTTAATAACATTCAAACCTTCATGACTCGACTACCTCGTTCCTCGATTCTCGTATTAACAAACCTCCAAAGGGTAAGTTAATAATTACAGGTTCAGTCGTAACCCACAACACCCACACATAACCATGGGTATAGTGCAATAACGGGATATGTCAGATCCTATGGTACCATAACCTAATACTGGTCGGTTCGGCCAAACTTAATGAATGTCATTCGTTATGTAACTACAACCAACAAGTTCGTTCACATTATCGAAATCGTTATTAGTTTAGTATAAATCGTTCTATTCGTTTTTGAAATCATCGTTTAAACCTTGAAAACATTTTGTACATATGAATCACCCCAAAACAATTGAAAACAATAAAATAGGGGAACTATGTACTCACATGTAGTGCAAGGTATCCTCAATCAATAGTACTTCAACAAACTCGAGTAAACCAGAGAAATCAAGCAGCACCTAGTAATCGAACCACTAGTCAAACAATAGACGCCTAAATCGGAAGATCGGACAGAATGAGGTCTTGCAAACCAAATGAGTGTTAGAACTCATGTGATATGGTTTAACAAAGCCTACATTCTAAATCGGAACCTAACCTAAGTGCTTTCGACCCATCGCGACCCATTAAGGTAGCTTATGCTACTTTAACGTGTCGTGCGCGCAAATGCGCGTTCGAGACGTCTAACTAGTCCTATGACAAGTATTATATGCCTATACAAGTTTAATCATGTTGTATAATCAGTTATGTGACAAAATTTTAGGTTACATATGCTTAATTACCAGTTATGCATGAAAAGGGAATTTTGGTCATTTACCTAAGGCATATGAACTACTTATCATACAACTATCTAAACTAGGTGACCATAGGTTATAACCTCGGAAGGTTATTCCCTATGCTACTATGGTCACCTAATGTGTTTGGTCGGATCCTAATGATCGACCAAACGGGTCGGGTTCGAGAGTATAAGCGATTGATTAGATCGCTTACCTTTACGACCCTATATAAGCACTAAACTAAAAGTGACGAGCTAAGCATGTTAAAACATGCTTACCTTAGTTAGAAAACAAGTTTGGTATCAAAACAAACGGTTTTGATACCTAAGAGTAGTTTGGTTACAAAATACGCAAGAATACGCATTTTGGACGAAACTATGACTCGTCACGGAGCCTAGATAACGTGGTAATCAGTAGGTATAGTCACTAGGGACTATTACCATCGTGATTACGCTCACGTTATGAAGTTCAAACGAACTTCGCATTGACCATAAACTGGTCAATGCAGAAAGTCAAACGCAGTTTGACTTTAACGCTAAAACGAATGAAAAGAACCAAAGAACACTTATAGAAGGTCCAAGAATGGAAGTTTTGAATCCGAATATTCTCAGGTATGAAGTGTTAAACACATCAACTTAGAGAACAAATTCAGATTTCAAAGGTGTGGGTTTTTGGGGTTGAGATCATGGGGTATTTATAGGATTTCTAGGTCCGTTAGGATCGTTCCTCGAAAACCATGCTTCAATCTCATTCATACACCTCAAGCCCATGGTTTTACAAAACCATTTGAGCCCCTAGTATTGCCCAAAACCATGTGCAATTGGGTTATGAGTGCTTAATTGCTGTTAACAGCTGGTTAATCTGGTTTTTCTGTTTTGGGAGGTCCTTACGGACTATATGGCTAAGGGCTTACAGTCCGTAAGCCTTGTGCAGACCAGCCAAGTTTCAAAAATGGCAGAACAGGCCCCTGCAGCCCCAAACTTGATATTTGAAGTATTTTTGACACGTTTAAGCCCCGTTAACCCCATTTCAAAGCTCTAAAATGAAGTTAAAGTATAGGGTACTTAAAATGTGCTAAAAAATATCACCGATGTCGATTCGTTTGGTCCTACGGTTGCGTTGTTCGGTTAATTACGACGGAAGTCGTAACGAACGCAAAAACGATCCAAATTAAGCGACGAATGGAATTTTCTTATGCCAAACACTAAAATAAAATATTTTAATGCTTACATAAATTTTTGGAGGTCCGGATATATTCAGAACGTAAGATATACGCGAAAATGCAAACTTGTGCACTTTTTGACGCTTTTAGTCCCTGAATGAGCATAAAGTTTATTTTAGCACACCGAACCCCTCAAAGCCTATTTCTAAGCTATGTAAAGGATCTTTAGGGTATGTTTAACTTATGGTCATGTTCCGGAATGTTCGTTACAGTTCAAATCGGCATAGTTTCGCAGTTTGACACAAATAGTCTCTGCGATCGAACAAAGTTGATTTCGACACACCAAACCATTAAAAACTTATTTCTAAGTTATGTGGAGGTTATTTAAGGTATGTTAAGCCTATGTCACTATTCCGGAGTGTTTGTCGCGTTATACTGACTGCGTTTACGTACCAGTTTGCGTATAACCTTCCAGAACGCGATTTAAAGCTTGCAATCGGAAACGAATCAAATTGAAAAATCACCAAACACAAATACACACATAGAAACACCAAAACACATATAATAACACCAAAGCACATTGTTTTATTAATAAACATCATTGTTTTTACATCGTACATTGATTATAGAACACAGTTGATACACTAATTGTGTATTCTATATATTTATCTCTTATACTTGTAATGTTTAACACCTCAATAAAATATCCTAGTTCTCACCCGTGGACGTAGGTCAGTTTAGACCGAACCACGTAAATCCACGTGTTAGTTTATTGCTTTTGGTGTCGTGTTCGTGTGTGTGCTAGATCCTAACCAATGTTATCAGAGCTACGGCTCGTTACACACGGAAGAAACACAAAGCGAAAGAAAATTGCTTGAGTCAAATTAGGGTTTCGTTGGCAGTCGCACATAAAACCAGATTGTTCGACTGTTGTCTTTGTTTTGGGAGTGAAGGAGCATTAATTTCTTTTGTCCATATCTAGAAGCAAGGAAAGGGATCCAAGCCACGATCAAAGAAAATAATAAAGAAAAGGAGTAGCCTTTTTTTGTTCTTTGTCTTGTTCCAGAAGAAATAAAAAAAAAGAGGCAGTTTTATCTTATTTTTTATTTTAGTTTTCGTTGATCAAAGGAAACAAAGGAAGCAGTTTGCAACCGTGTCTTCCGTCGTTTCGATCGATCAGAAAGAAACCAGAGAAACAGGTTTACGTTTCTAGTTGGTTTTAGTTTTTGGATTATTGGTTATAGATTTTTTTGGGAGCATCGGGTTTGTTTCGGGTATCGGTTGTTTGGCATATTTATCGGGCAGTTTAGCTGGGTTGTTTAATTAGCGGGGTTATTATTTTCTTGCTTGTCTGATATTATTTTTTCTAACCGTGTAACCGAGATCCAAAGTTAGGAATTACTCAGATTGCAGTTTGAGATAATGGCTGATGACGGTAAGATCACGATAGAGAAATTTGACGGGAAGAAATTTGGTTGGTGGAAGATGCAGGTTGAAGCACTACTTTGTTAGAAAGACTTAAATGTAGTGCTCGACGACGAAAAACCAGAAAAAAACATCACAAGCAGATTAGGATAGGTTGGATAAGAAAGCCAGAGCAGTGATAACACTTTCTCTATTTGAGAATGTTGCATTCAATATCCAGAAGGAGACCTCAGCTAGAGGAATGATGGCAACATTAACGAACATGTATGAGAAGTCTTCTGCAGCGAACAAGGTTTATCTTATCCGAGAGCTTGTGAATACTAGGATGAGGGAAGGTGATTCAGTTACAGCGCACATCAATAACTTAAACTCGATCTTGTCTCGGTTGGTGTCTATGAATATCAAGTTTTATGATGAGGTCCAAGCCCTATTGTTATTGTCCTCATTACCCGATAGTTGGTCCAGAACCGTAACTGCTGTTTCAAGCTCTTCAGATACGAGTAAGTTCACGTTTGCGAAGATGCGAGATCTTATTCTGGGCGAAGACGTCAGAAGAAGAAATTCAGGTGAGTTATCGGTTGACTTAATGCATGTTGCTAGAGGAAGAAAGAATAACAGATGTAGTGGCAGCAAGAACATAAAAAAGGAGTCAGTCTAGGGCTCGGAATGATGTAACCTGTTGGAACTGTAAAGAGGTTGGACATTCCAGGAATTAATGTCCAAATGAAAAGAAAGAAGTTAACGCTGCAGTAGACCATTCAGATGATGAAGGTTTGATTTGTAGTGTGGAGAGTAGTGTGGATTCCTGGGTTATGGATTCGGTTGCTTCATTTCACGCTACCCACAGCAGTGAAGCACTACGGAATCTTAAAATTGGGGATTTTGGTAAGGTATGACTTGCAAATGATGAAGTCTTAGATGTCACAGGCATGGGTGATATTGACTTACTTACTTCTGTTGGATCTACTTGGACTTTGAGAGACGTGAGAGTTATTCCAGGCTTGAAGAAAAGGCTTATTTCAGTCGGGCAGCTGGATGATCAGGGTCATGAGGTTAAGTTCGGTAGTGGACAGTGGAAGGTAATTAAGGGAAATTCAGTAGTTGCACGTGGCAAGAAGAGGGGCTCATTGTATTTGGTCAATGTACCGCCTGAGGGAGAGGCCATCCTAGTTCCAAAGAAGACCAAAATTCAGTTCACAAAATCTCGGGGGCAGAAGAAGATTGTTTTGTAGGAGATAAACCCAGAGTCACAGGTCAGATTCAGGTTGAACGTGCTAGGAAAGGTTCAGAGAAGCCAGTCAAGGGTTTTCGTGGCAGTGGGAGCACATGTAGTGCTTCAGTCAGAGCTCCCAGACGACAGTGGGTTAAGAGAACTTGTATTCCAGCGGTGAAAGTCTCTCCAGTGAATTACCTGCTTATGATGGAGAGTATTAGTTCTCAGATTTTCTCAGGGTCTGGCAGTTCGTTTAAGTGGGAGCCGGAAGGGAGAGAGAACGAGTCACAAGTAATGACTGATGAGTTGAAGCTCAGTGGGAGATTCAACGAGCCTTTAGGTTAATTGATGAGAAGGTCGGTGCCAACTAGAGATGGAGCATAGAGTTTCCATTGATAGATTACAGAAGTACAGTGGAGCGCAGTTGATTGTGTCTTTAAAACCTCCAAGGGGGAGATTGTTGGGTTGTAGACTTCTCGACACGAGTAAGGGCAGTCGGCCCAAGTCACGGCCCATCGGGCTTCAACCCTAATTGTGTAGTCTATATAATGATCTCTTGTACTTGTAATGTTTAACACCTCAATAAAATATCCTAGTTGTCACCCTTGGACGTAGGTCAGTTTAGACCGAACCACGTAAATCCCCGTTGTAACGCCCGTCTTAATTTGATCTAAATTTACTACTAAATACGCATTTAGTTTAAGAAAAAATACGAATTGACAAAAACTTTGGTTTCTTACATGACTAAAGTATTTAGGATTATCAATCCTACTAGTTTAAAACATAGTAAAATGTGGCATCAAGAGTTACATATTTCATATTTAACTAAACAAAAGACATCATTCGCGGAAGCTTCAAAAGTATGGTGTTCGGTTCTTGCTATATGCTTGATCGGCATCCGGGATATCATCAACAATACCTAACATCAAAACCGTCCCAAATGTTAGTTTTGACAACATATAAACATGTATATTCAAGTTCTATTATCAAACAAATGAAAACAAAAATAAAATTTCGGAAATAGGTCTCTCGCGCCACGCGAGAGACACCATTAAATCGTTCGCGGGCCGCGAGCGGCCCCGCGTGTCATGCCAGGTCTAATGCTCCCCGTCGCGTGCCGCGGGGGAGTCGATTTTCTAGCGGGTGCAGGTTCTGGACCTGCGTTTCTTGCCCAGCACCAATTTTTCCAAAAATAAAACTTTAAATGGCCATAACTTTCGTTTTACAAGTCCGTTTTTCGCGATTCTTTTTCCTACGCGTCCGTAATCGAAATACGGATCCGTTTATCATATTTATTTGCATCAAAATTCAGATTATAGGCTGTTAGCCTATAAATCCCCTTTTATTTATTCGACCCATTAAGTTATGTATCATACTTTACATCATTCATCCCTATTAGTTTCTAAACTTAATTACCCATTCCTCGGGCCTATCAAGTTTGGCGTGTCACTTCCATTCCATGGTATTACCCACACAATAGAATCATGCTTGTTTTCGAATGTTTCAAGCGTGCCGCTTAGCGCAAATTTTATTAGTTAAATTTCTAATCTTTTGACCCAACATTAAGGGTTCCTTAAATCAAACTTAGCGTATCTATTACATGGCTTAAGCACTTTATCACTAACACATTATGTGACCTTTAAGTCACTACTTACTTCATCGTTTTAAAGCATAGTTTTGACCCGTTTGATTGTCGAGTTCATTGACAACCAAGCTTATTCCAACCATTGTTTTAACCCATTTTCTATAATATACCGAACGATTCTAACCGTTCTTTTTAACCCGTATTACTTAATCCAATCATACTTTAACCATATATTTTGATCCGTTCGGTTTGCCAAGTGAACTTCGTCACTTCTATGGCTTACCAAACATACATTAATTATTCAATTTGACCCGTTTGATCTATCGAGTGAACTTCGTCACTTCAATGACACATCAAACGCGCATATCACACCATGATAATTAACAATCTATAACTAAACATTTTTACATAATGTGATGAAACTAATAGTTACGTACCTCTAGAGCGTTCCTTTCAAGCGCGTATCGGTCCCGGCTTGTCCGCTTGAGGATTCGATCCCTTTACCTATAGAGTTCAACCAACTACCGTTTAGAACTCTATTCATAACGCACAACGCATAATTTGCCATATCTTTCAAATATGTGTTTTTATTCGAAGTTTACTATTTTAGCTTTCTCTTATGCGTTTTAACAAACACCTTGCGGGCGTAATTTTTATACATCATCTAGCTAGTTCATGACTAACTTTTTAATCCGAATTTCAATCATAAAAAACAAGCCCTTATGTCTAGAGTTCATGAACTTAATTTATAACTTGCATCATAACCTCCATTTTCACTATTCAACATTAAATTACATGTGTTCATCAAGTTATCACGATAACCCACTTAGTTCATACTTGATTAATTCACAAATCACTAGTTTATGGCACAATTTCAACGAGTTTGCATCTAGGGTATGTTCCCAGACTTATACTCACATCAATACGACTATAATATTCAAGATTCACACAAGAATTTAGTTCATGCATGATTATGAAAATTTCAAAATATCTCCAAACATCAAAATTCAACATACCTTGTGATCTACTAGCTTAGGTGATCACGATTTTAGTTAAAGCCCCAATTTTTTAGCTTGATTGCTCTTGATTTGTTGAGTTTCTTGTGGTTTAGGGTTTTGAACAAGGAGTCCCTTTTGGCTCCTGATGAAATCGCCAGACACACACACACGTATGTGTATGTTTTATTTGTTATTTTTTTTAATTAAAAACTTGCTCCCAATTGCCCATGTTTAGTCCCTCAACATTTATAGGTTTATAATTTAGGCCAATTTACTTCAAGCTTCCTTATTGTTTAGCAATTTATGATTAACTAGGTTAGTAAATCCTAGTTACATTATTATTCGGTTGAACCAATATATATACCATGTGTAAATAACTATCAGTTTATAATATTTTTGGGGTGTTACACCCCGTTACCTCTGGCCTTTTATAAGCTTTATTTCCTCCAAAGCTTTGATTCACTTTTTATTTAATATTAGGCTTATTTATTTAAATCCTAATATTTACCGGGTTTATTTTTACCACTTACGGTATTTTACCCGTTTATTTTCGGTTACTTTATTATAATTAATAAACCCATTTTTGGGGTGTTACACCCGTGTTCGTTTATTGCTTTTGGTGTCGTGTTCGTGTGTGTGCTAGATCCTAACATCAACAACCTGCTTGGGATACATCTCTTTAGGCAAACCAACCCGAACGACATATCTATCACCAATGAGAACTGTTAACTGGTCAACTAAATCTTGAACTGGTTGTGGTATGCCCTTTATTAATTCCAAGGCTGGAGCAAACGCGGGATCTTCAAATGCAGGCTCGACCATGGTGGCAAGCTCGGCCTCGGACTCGGACTCGGTCTCGGACTCAAAATTGGGCTCGTGTTCGGGATTGGGATTTGGTTTGGGATTTAAGGCATGCAACTCAAATGGATTTTGGAAACCAGGTTGTGGATTACTAAAGTTTAATATCTAGAAACAAATATAAAAAAAATTAGTACTTATGCAGCAGCAGACTCATTACTAATCATAGTGTGTTGGTGAATAACTGATTAGCAAACTGATGCAGATTAAATATAGTATGTTGATGAACTAACTGATTCTTTGATTAGAAAACTAATGCATTTAAACTGATTAATTGATCAGCAAACTAATCAGCAAGTTTTTTAGTAATTACCATGTTCATTAAAGAGCCTTGAACTTCTTTAGGTTGCATCATGACATCTTGAGTTTGGAGTTCTAGATTGGTTGACTACATCAGCCTAAAATTACAAATAAATTGTTTTACTATGAACAAAGTTACAAAACAAAATAATTTAATATAAAGTACCTGTGAACGATGATATGGCGTCATCGTGGTATCATCAGCAGGGATTTGTAGTGAGGCGCCGGTACAACTTGGTGATCCAGCACTCGAGGCCATTCTTGTGGCACTAGTTGACTTTCTTGTCATCTCTTTGTTCACGAGCTAAACAAAAAGAAAACATTAGAGTGAAGATTAATATACTAAAATATAGTTTAATATAAAAACAAAATATACCTTTAGAAAATGTCTTGGCCACTGAACGACCTCATGAAAAATATCCTTAACATATTGAACTTCATTTGTCCTGGTTACGCTATGGATAGGCAAGTTCCATGCATATCAACGATCTTATAATAGTAAATTTTCTAGCCAATGCCAATAACATAATTGTAGAATCTTGTATTCTGGATAACAGAATAGATGAATTTATATTACAAGTAACTAGTTTAAGTTATAAGGGTTATTCAAAGTAAATTATATTATTTAACAATGTTGACATAAACCTTGAAACGAAAGAAACGTTCCATTACTTATTACTTATGTAACTATTAAATTACATTGAACTGAAAAAACGAAAAAATCACAAGTGATTAGGAAATCATGAATGAAAATTTTCATTACTTACGTAAAAGATTAAATTAGAATGAACCGACAAACAAATAAGAAAAATTCATAAGTCTATAAAGATTTCTTTATACGCAAACAATATAAATATAAGTTATAACTATATAAATAAACAAAATATAAATAAAATTACATATTACATGAAATAAGAAAAAAAAATTAACTTACATATGCGGCGGTCATTACATTCACAAGTCCGGGTAGCACGCTTTGGGACGCAGAGGAGCTATTAACGCCCGTTAGTGTAAAGATTACCAAAAGAATCCTTATAATTCATGCTTTTGCTATTCTCTTGATAGTTAGCAGACGCTCGACATGCTATTCTATACAGTTATGCAAGAACACTAATTGGCTTGGCACATAGAGTGTTGTACATGATATACTAACACCAAGTTTTGTATCAAACACAAATCCATATTCAGTTCTATACGTCAAGTTTGATGGTTGGAAAAAAGTAGTATACATTCATTTCTACTTGAAAATGAAAGAAGTCATAGGAGTATAAATATCCAAACATACTTGCAAGTCGTAGCAAAGATACATTTAACACATATTAGATTTTGCCACGCGGACCAACCATGGGTGTCTGTTGTGGGACCTTCACGATCGGTAACACATCTCCTCTCCTGTGGTGATGGTGCTGAAGTAAATAGGTGTTGAACCACCTCCCAAAATCAGACACTTGAATAGCAAATGTCCCGAAGAGCTCTACAATCAAATTGATCAAAACCCATGTCATCAGAAAAGGAGATTCAAAAGTATACGACAATACAGCCTGTAAAGAATCGTTATTCAATCTTCAGAATACAGTCTCCAGAATAGTAGAGGTGCACAAATAAAAACCAATAGTAGAGGTGCACAAAAGCAGTATCCATTCAATCTTCATTGACATGGTGCTTACTTATCTCTCTGAAATACATGCTACTTGTTAGCACAAAAATAAAACCTATAATCTCATAACATCCCCTTGATTGAACATGTGGGTCAATGATAAACGTAGAAATTTGATCATCAAAAGACAATATAAGACCAGAATACGTCTAAAAATGTTTTCTAGTGTCAATCATCCCACATGGTTATTTTGACAATACAATTTTTTTTGTTTTAACCCAACTTGTGATTCATCCATCTTGTCACCTATAACCCACGTCAAATCCAACCTAATCTAGAAATATATCAAGCCAACTTTGTGTTTCAAATTGAGAACCCGAAACTTCAAAGGTTTGAAATTTATTCAAAGTGAAAGTGATGATGAATAAAATGACATACAAATTAGTCACAATATTCCTTTATCTAAACCTTTTCAATCTCCTTTTTATCTTTTCAAATGTTGTTCTATGATTTAAGTATAAAATATCCTTCATTTTGAATGGTTCGTTTCATATATGACTTAAAACATGATAAACCATCTATACAAAGAAAATCACTATATGTGTGTTTTATTTTGAATAATATGAAGATCTTTGTTTTTTACCTGGTTATTTGATGTAAAAGAAATGATAGTGAAAAGCAAATGAATTGACAATGGTAAAATGTGTTGTGGCATAGATGAGCAAATGGTACCAAGTACTTGTTTGGACCTACTATCGGTATCAAATTTCCAAAACCGAGTCGATTATCGGTGTATCAACATTAAGTGTTTTTTATACTAGTATTTACCAGTGTTTACCTTTAAATACCGGTCCGCACCAATACCATACCGGTTATTTTCAGTACCAGTAGTAGTACCATTTTTTTAGGATTTTCAGTACCCGTTGATACTTAGGTCATCCCTATTGTGCCAAATCTTTATTAAAAAAATAAATAATAATTGAGAAATTTTGAGCTCACTTCCTAACTATTATGTTGTTCTTTTAAAAATAAATAATGGATGTTTAACATTTGTTATTTGTCTTATTATATGAACTAGCAATTAAACTCGCGTGCGTTGCGGCGCGGGTACATTATAGACGTTGAGTGGATTACTCCAAGTTTTATATGATTCGTTAAGTATATTAAATTTTCAAAGTGGAGGAAGTGTAAAAATGAAGTAACCGTGTAAGGAGTAAAAAACACAAAGTTTAAAACTTGAGGGGTAGTGGCGGTAAATATAGAGTATTAGTGCAAGGGTTAGATAAAATTTGCAATTTTCAAAAGATAATGGGGTTAAAAATGAAGTACTAATGTAAGGGGTTAAAATTGAGATTTTCAGAAGATGAGGAGTCGTATGATGGGTGGAAAAAGAAAGGATCGTTTTTGTAAATACCCCAGACTTTTGAAGGGTTGTAAAATGGAATAGTAATATATAAGGGTAAAAATTGCAAATTTTAAAAGTTGAAGGTTGTATGGTGAGTGGAAAAAAGCAAGGAGCTAAAATTGTATTTTGTTGAAACTTTTAGGGGGTGCCGGTGGAAAAACCACCGACACTTCTCTTTAAAATATAGATAATAAGTTGAGGCAAATTTTGATTGTCAATTATGAGAAATATCATACACCTGCACGGCTGCACTTGTGTAAAAAGCAAGACAGGCTTATTTAAAAAAAATACATACAAAAAATGTTACGCCCTGCTTGCGGTGTGCACATATAATGTATATGTGTGTGGGCCATCAGATTTGTGAAAATAACGTTAAAAGCGGTAGGTGGTTAATCATACATCATGTGGAGGCGTTGATGACCGAAAGACAAAAGGGTTCATGCACTAATTGGCCTTTGTCTCGATTGTTGAGTGTTATGTGTCTTATGTCCAAGGCTTGATACAAAACTACTATCGAGCCAGGGATCTCACTATAAAAAGCCTCTCTATTCCTACGGGGTAGAGGTAAGGTTGTCTACATCTTACCCTCCTCAGTCTCTCAAACTTAGCTTTGCTATTGGTAGAATTTACTGATCATCATATGTCACACCCCCAAAATCCACAAGCGGAGTATCTCCGCAGGAGGAGTGACTGACCAGGATCCAGCCACCAATCATATTGAACAATGTAATTAAGTAAATAAAAGTCCAACCACACAATATAATTGGTGTTCAAAACAAGTTAATCCAATTCAAACTATCAGCGAAAGCATAAAGTTTAAAAACCAAAGTATAAGTTTAAAAGTTCAAATGTTTAACATGGAACTCAACAGTCCATGTCCCACAACGACTCCTGCTTCCATGCAAGCTCCAAATAAGCATCTAACGACCTACAAGGCATGTAACAACGAGTCAACAACAAAGTTGAGCGAGTTCACAGTGGGTTGTCCATTTTAAAGTTGTTCCAAAAACCATAAGTTCTTTTGAAAACCATGTATTAACCAATTCCTTGTTTCCCAAACCATAACCAGTGGGGGCTACCCCATGTTAACCACTAGACCCAACACCATATCGACAACTGACTGGAGTCATGTTTATGTGCCCTACGTCAATGTCTATCATCATTGACTAAGTGCCCAGATCCATTAGTCCACTCCCGTCCTCTGCGGCACGGTGTGAGGCTTGTCAAACCTAATAGCGCTATTTAACTAATGACCCGCTCGCCATTGGCCCGGCGATTAAGTCGATATAAAAATGAGTTTTGTCTAGTAAGTTATATGTTGTCATTCTTCCTATGGAGAATGGAGGTACGTAATCTACCCAATGAGAATACGCATGTTAAATGTTGTCATCCTTCCCATGGAGGATGGAGGTACATATTCTACCCAAGGAGAACATGCAGCTTCCGTTTTAGTTTCTTAACCCATTCCCAAACCACCGGGAATCCCATGCCTTATAGAAAGTGTGAACTCACCATGGTTTGCTCAGTTTGTTAAGTTACTTGTTCTCAGTTAATCAATCAAAGCCTATGATATTCATGCATACGTAATCAGTTTCACATTCGCAAGGTTCACGTATAAATACAAATCACAGTGGGTATTCAATCAGTGATCACCAAATAGCACATAGCAGTTTCACCACTTGTTCAAATTCACAGTTCACATGTATGTTTAGTAACAATGCTTAACAGTTAAGTATGTTTACTCATGCATATCTTCAACAGAAAAAGGTCAACATATAATCATACATTATTATACTTGTATCAAACTACATCTTGTTTGTGAGATTCTGATCTACGGCGAAACCTCAAAGCGACGAAACCCCAAGGTGACGAAACCTCACATGTTTCGTCGGCATTGAGGTGTGACGAAACCTCACATGTTTCATCGGCATTGAGTGTGACAAAACCCTACTGAGTTTCGTCATCAAGGGTGTTTCGTTGGGGTGGGACTTCCGTCGTCAATGCAACAGTTAAGCATACACACACACTGAAAACCCTAATCATCAACAACCGTTTCACCCTAATCATCGATCATACAGTTATCTTCCAAATACAATAAACATTAATTGCTACTTATCATCATTCCAATAACATCACAGCACTTAACATCCAGTATGAACCCTAAATCATAAAATAACCATATACGGTCTAGATTGCGACATGTATGTCTCCGATGATCAGATCCATTCAACACAAATACAATATCAAACAGAAGCATGGACTCTGATTAGTGAACATGAATGAATACAGTTCATTGAGTTATCATCCTGCAGTTTCTAGACAAATTGGTTTGCAACAGAACATCAAAACCCTAATTACATGATTTTCAATTCAAGCATTAATCATAGCCAAATCATTTAGCAAACAAACTCACTTATAATAATAGATGTCTATACACACCGCATAACAAGTAAATCGAATCGGTTATCGTGACTAACCGGTTGTGAGATGGAGCACAAAGAACTTCAAAAGAATGAAAACTGCAGTCGGTTACAAGGAAGGGAAGAAAGTGTCTAGGGTTTCGTATCATTAAGATGTAATTATAAGTGACTATTCATGGGCCTTAACTGGGCCACAAGCCCATACGACAAAACTATGATCTCTACGAAAGGCCGATGGCGAAACACCTTGTGTTTCGTCGAGTATGGATATGACGAAACATTAGATGTTTCGTTGAGTGGGCATGAGGATGCAGGTGTTGTGTTGATGACTTTAAAAAATTTATAATTTCAAACAATTAAACACTATAACAATTAATAATCATCAAGCAAGATGCACATATGACAACGCAACATATTATGAAAACACAGTTGGTGAAACAAGTAACGTGTCAAGGAAAGACCTTGAAAACTCGAGTTATCACATCATCCCCAACTTGAAAGAAATTTCGTCCCGAAATTTAGCACGTAGTCACTAAGGAAGCTGGTTAAGTTGCGGGGTTTCCTGGTTTTCCTGGGGTGTCACATCATCCCCCCATTGGTTTGGAATTTCATCCCGAAATTCCGCAGTAGCTTCAGCCTCAGTAGTGGTTTCACTTTTCTCAAACAACTGGGGATACTTGTGTTTCATTTGGTCTTCTCGTTCCCAGGTGAACTCTGGGCCACGACAGGAGTTCCAACGAACTCGAACAATGGGTATTCTGGTACGCTTGAGAATCTTAACGTCTCAGTCAGTAATCTCTACTGGTTCCTCGAAAATCGTAACTGATCATCGATGGTGAGCTCCTTGAGAGGAACTATGAGGGTCTCATCTGACAGACACTTCTTCAGATTTGACACATGGAATACGTTGTGAACTCCGCTGCGTTCTCCTGGTAGATTCAATCTATAGGCCACCTTGCCAATCTTCTCAATGATTTCGAAAGGTTTGACATATCGCGGGTTGAGTTTTCCTCGTTTACCAAAACGAACTACACATTTCCAAGGTGAGACTTTAAGTAGTACTCAATCCCCAACCTGGAACTTGAGTGGTTTCCTACGCTTATCAGCGTAGCTTTTCTGACGGTCACAAGCTGCCAACATTCGTTGTCGTATTTGAGAAATCTTCTCTGTGGTGTCTACGACAAGTTCTGGGCCAGTGATTTGGTTGTCGCCAACCTCTGCCCAACAAAGAGGTGATCGGCACTTCCGTCCGTACAAAGCCTCGAATGGAGCAGCCTGGATACTGGTGTGGTAACTGTTGTTATATGAAAACTCCACTAACGGGAGGTGTCTTTCCCAGCCATTACCAAAGTCGATTACACATGCTCGAAGCATGTCTTTAAGGGTTTGGATGGTGCGTTCAGACTGTCCATCCGTCTGCGGATGATATGCTGTACTCATGTCTAGACGAGAACCAAATGATTTGTGCATCGCTTGCCACAACTCGAAGGTAAAACACGCGTCACGATCAGATATGACGGAGGTTGGCACCCCGTGCCTAGCAACCACTTCTTTCAGGTAGACGTCTGCCAGAGTAAAAAACTTATACGTTTCCTTGATAGCCAGAAAGTGTGCGAACTTTGTCATTCGATCCACTATCACCCAAATAGTATCATTTCCTCGTTGAGATCTAGGTAAACTAGTAACGAAGTCCATGGAAATTTGCTCCCATTTCCATGTCGGGATCTCTGATTGTTGAAGTAGGCCTGATGGCTTCTAGTATTCAACTTTGACCCTAGCACAGGTCAAACATTTACTAACATAGGTTGCTATGTTAGCTTTCATGTGGGCCACCAGTATGTAGTCTTGAGATCGTGGTACATCTTATCCGAACCAGGATGTACTGAGTAACGAGACTTGTGCGCTTCATCCATTACAAGCTCACGTAAATTACCATAAAATGGAACCCAGATGCACCCTGTCACATAGTAAGCGCCGTCTTCCTTTTGTTCTAACTGTTTCTTCGATCCTCGCAGGGACTCAGCCCTGATGTTCTCTGCTTTCAATGTTTCGACCTGAGCATCACGAATTTGAGCTTGAAGACTAGAGTGGATGGTAAGCTGTAACGCACGTACACGCTTAGGTTTAGTCTCCTTTCGACTGAGGGTGTCAGCCACAACATTGGCTTTGCCCAGATGGTACTTGATCACACATTCGTAATCATTCAGAAGTTCGACCCACCGACGTTGTCGCATGTTCAACTCCTTCTGTTCGAATATATGTTGGAGACTCCTGTGATCGGTGTAAATGGTGCACTTGGTACCGTAAAGGTAGTGCCTCCATATCTTGAGTGCGAAAACAACAGCTCCCAGCTCCAGATCGTGGGTAGTGTAGTTCCTTTCGTGAACCTTAAGTTGCCGTGAGGCGTAGGCAATGACTTTCTCACGCTGCATCAACACACAACCTAGGCCTTGTATTGACACGTCGCAATAAACCACAAAATTGTCTGTGCCTTCAGGTAACGAGAGAATAGGTGCCCTACAAAGTCTCCTCTTTAAGTGCTAAAACGCGGATTCCTGTGCATCACCCCAACGATAGGTGACACCCTTCTGAGTTAGTTAAGTGAGAGGTTACGCAATCTTTGAGAAATCCTTGATAAACCGTCTGTAGTAACCCGCCAGACCCAAGAATTGGCGGATTTCAGTTGGTGTACGGGGTGCAGGCCAGTTCTTGATCGAGTCAACCTTGGATGGATCCACATGAATCCCATCCTCGTTTACCACGTGGCCTAGGAACTGGACTTCACGAAGCCAAAAGTCGCATTTCAAAAACTTAGCATAAAGTTGCTCTGCTCGAAGGAGTTCCAAAATAGGTCGCATATGATGCTCGTGTTCCTTCTGACTCTTAGAATAGATCAGGATGTCGTCGATGAAAACAATAACGAACTTATCCAGGTAAGGTTTGCACACTCGGTTCATGAGATCCATGAAGACCGCAGGTGCGTTTGTCAATCCAAAAGGCATACTAGAAACTCGTAGTGTCCGTAACGAGTCCTGAATGCTGTCTTAGAGATGTCCTCGTCTCGGACTCTCAGTTGATGATAGCCCGATCTCAGATCAATCTTTGAGTAAAAGCTCGACCCTTGCAACTGGTCGAACAGGTCATCAATACGCGGGAGAGGATAACGATTCTTCACGGTCACCTTGTTGAGTTCGCGATAGTCAATACACATTCGGAAGGTACCATTTTTCTTCTTCACAAACAAGACTGGAGCTCCCCAGGGCGAAGAGCTAGGATGAATGAAACCCTTGTCCAAGAGTTCTTGTAGTTGCGCGGACAGTTCTTATAGTTCTGATGGAGCTAAATGATAAGGTGCAGGAGCTATGGGCGCTGCTCCAGGAGTTAGCTTGATTTGAAACTCGAATTGACGATGAGGCGGAAGACCAGGTAATTCCTCAGGAAATACCTCAGGAAAATCGCGTATAATAGGAATATCTTCTATCTTCTTCTCTTTCGTTGAGGTGTTAGTAACAAGGGCTAGAATAGCTGTGTGGCCCTTTCGCAAGCACTTCTGAGCCTTAAGGAAAGAGATGATGCCCACTACAGCACCACTCTTGTCACCACGAATCACGAGAGGTTCTTCAACAGAACGAGGGATGTGGACAATTTTCTCCTTGCAAAGAATCTTTGCTCAATGCTGGGATAACCAATCCATCCCGATGACAACGTCGAAGCTACCAAGAACGATGGGGATAAGGTCGATAGACAAGGTCTGACCAGCAAGAATAAGATTACAACCTTTAACTACGTGTGTGGCCTCAAGACTTTTACCGTTTGCTAGTTCTACAATGTGCTTGGTGTTCAAAAGTGTTGGGGTATGCTTAAGCATCTGACTAACTTTTAAGGACACGTAACTAGTATCAGCACCCGAATCAAATAAAACTAAAACAAAGAAATCATCCAGTAGGAACTTACCCATCACAAAGTTGGGATCATTCCTCGCATCACCCTGACCAACCACGAAAGCACGTCCCCTAGCACCATTGCCATCATTGTTTCCCCCATTGTTTCCATTTCCCTGATTGTTGTTGTTCTGATTTTGGTTCAGCTGTGGACAGTTCCTCTTGAAGTGACCTTCAGCACCACACTGAAAACACCCTTTATACCCTGCTGTTGCTGCTGTTGTTGGTTCTGTGGAGCTTGTGGTTGCTGTTGACGATTCTGATTCGCAGGATATGGGCTCCTGCAATCCTTTGCTGCATGACCAAGCTTGTCACATCTATGACAACGACCCTTGTTGCACGGCCCGCTGTGGTGCAAGTTACATCGATTGCACTTAGGGTGGTTTCCCTTGTACCCACCCTGTCCCTGATTCCCTGAAGACTGCTGACCGGGGCTCTTGTAGTCGTCAGTCCTTCGCTGCTGAGACTGAGACTGAACAGAAGTAGAACCTTTGCTCGAATTTCCATCCCATTTGCGCTTGTTGTCGCTAGGAGCATCTGAATTAGTGGTAGCACTAATACGCTTAGGCAACTTGTTCTGCTCAACTGCCTGATCAGTGAGACGATGGGACAGTCGTATGACTTGCTGGATCGTAGGAAGGTTAGCTGCAGTCACATGGCTCTAAATCTCTGGCACGAAACCCTTGAGGTACAGCTTAATACGTTTGATAGGAGGATCCACCATAGTAGGGCACAATACAGCCAATTCGTTCGATCTCTTCGTATATGCTTCGATTTCAGACCCCGTCATCTTCAAATTGTAAAACTCCACCTCTAGCTTGTGAATGTCATCGCGATGACAGTACTCCTCTTTGATCAGATCTTTGAATTCATTCCATGGGGTGGCATTAGCAGCTGCCAACCCTAGCATTTGAACATGTGCGTTCCACCAAGTTAACGCACCACCTTCAAGTGTTCCAGTAGCAAATTTGACCCTACGAGCTTCAGGGCATTCACACATCTCAAAAAGGGATTCGATCTTCTCAAACCAGTGTAGAAGACCTACAGCTCCTTCTGTACCACTAAAGGTACTAGGTCGACAATCCATAAAGGTCTTGAACGTATATACAGGAGGTTGAGCATGCTGACCTGTCGCGCGAGAAAGAAAAGACAAGGTTAAGCACAAGAGTTGGTTCGTGAGAGTAGGATCTAAACATCCTAAGATAGGTCGGAATGGCAGATTATACTTCCTGCAGGGGCTGCTGCGAGTTAGCAACTCGTTCGTTGATTAGAGCCATTAGCTGGGCTTGTGTCAAGTTCAAACGTCCACTCATGATCTTCATATCAAAGGAAACACAAGTGAGAGAAGTGTTGTGAGAGTGCATAAGTATGGGATGACAGAAGAGAGTAAGCACACAGGTTTTCAAACAACAGTTGTTACACTGACTAAGCATACCATGATCAATGCACTACTTAAACTAACAGGCAGGCAATACAATCATAAACTATATCACCTATTGTGTTGAGTCTTGCACGTGGAGCGAAGCGTCGTTGTGGATCATTGAGCACTGTACAGGTTATAGTCTGGTTTTGTCAAAAAGCTTTTTCCCTTTTTAAAACCGAGTTTACTATAACCAATGGCTCTGATACCAATCTGTCACACCCCCAAAATCCACAAGCGGAGTATCACCGCAGGAGGCGTGACTGACCAGGATCTAGCCACCAATCATATTGAACAACGTAATTAAGTAAATAAAAGTCCAACCACACAATATAATTGGTGTTCAAAATAAGTTAATCCAATTCAAACTATCAGTGGAAGCATAAAGATTAAAAACCAAAGTATAAGTTTAAAAGTTCAAATGTTTAACATGGAACTCAACAGTCCATGTCCCACAACGACTCCTGCTTCCATGCAAACTCCAGCTAAGCATCTAACGACATGCAAGGCATGTAACAACGAGTCAACAACAATGTTGAGCGAGTTCACAGTGGGTTGTCCATTTTAAAGTTGTTCCAAAAACCATAACTTCTTTCGAAAACCATGATACCATATCAAGTTTCACAAGAGAATATCTCAATGTTTTCATATTTGCAAAAGGGAATTACAAAGGAATATATAGGGATTTGCAATCTCGTAAATGACTCCTCTAAATATGGGGAGGATCACAATTAAAGAAAACAATAATATATAAAAATATATGATCCTATATCCCCCCTCAAGATGAAGCATGTAAGTTTGCAATGCCAATCTTGCCAATAAGAAAATGAAGTTGTTGTGCTGAGAGTCCCTTTGTAAGTAAGTCTACGACTTGCATTTTGCTACTGATGTTCATGGGAATTGTTTATTTGGATTCAATCTCTTTTTATGGCCACTGCTAGTAAGGTTCTAACAGTAACTAACTTAGCCACCATTGCGAACGTGTCGTGATAATCCACCCCCTCCGTTTGAGTGAATCCTTTAGCAACCAGGCGCGCCTTATACCTTTCAACTTCACCATTCGGTTTGAACTTAATTGTAGACCCATTTTGAATATATGGATTTCTTCCCTTTAGGTAATTGTTCCAAGGTCCAAGTCCCATTTTTCTGTAGAGCATTGATCTCCTTCTGCATGGCTTCACACCACCGAGCATCCTGTGCAGCTTGTTTGAAACATTTGGGCTCATCATTTTTAGTGATAGCCGTCAAGAAAGCTTTATGATTAGCGGAAAACTTATCATAAGAGACAAAATTAGAGATCAGATAGTTTACCTCGGAGGCCACTTGAGTGGATGTTGATGTTGGGTGTTTGACCGAAGGGGGAACTTGTACAACGAAGTCTTTAAACCTTGATGGTTGAGTTTTCGTTCGAGAAGGTCTTGCCTCTTCCTAGACTTCTATATCATCATTAAAAGCATTTTCTTCTAGTTCATCATTGTTGGGCTGCTCTTCATCGTTCACTTGGCCCATTTCATTACTATCTGAACCGTCATGTAGGCCACTAGGCCCATCATTGGGTTCGGTGTCATTGGCCTCGGCCTGCACCACTTGGGCCTCAGTCTGTGTTGAAGTTGGCCCATCATGACAATCACAATCATGGAGTATTTTCGGCTCCTCATTCCCAATTTCATTATTTCTTTGAACACCCTTAAAAGGAAAATTTCCTTCATGAAAGGTGACATCTCTGCTAACAATTATTTTCCTAGTTTCAAGGTCAAGAATTTATAGCCTTTGGTTCTAGGGGAATCATTCATCAACTAGACGTGAACAACGCCTTCTTGCATGGCGACCTTGACGAAGAAGTCTACATGAAAACTCCTCAAGGTTTCTCTAATGAAAGTGAGACTCCAGTCTGCCGTTTGAGAAAGTCTTTATACGGTTTGAAGCAGGCCTCACGCAATTGGTATCACAAGTTCACTACTTTCCTCTTGAGCTTGAATTTCAGACAGTCTCAAGCGGATCATTCTCTGTTTATTTTCGAAGACGATTGCGTCACAGTGGTGGTCCTCGTCTATGTAGACGATGTCATTATTACTGGAGATTGCCTCAACAATATTCAAGAAGTCAAGGCGAAACTTGACGAGAAGTTTAGTGTTAAGGATTTTGGTCCATTAAAGTACTTCCTTGGTATAGAGGTGGCCAAAACTAGCGAGGGCCTAGTCCTAAGCCAGCGAAAGTACATCTTGGACATTTTAAAGGATAGTGGGAAGTTGGGTTGCAAGCCGAGCTCCTTTCCCATTGAGCAAGGTTTGAAGCTAGACAAAGGAGAGAATGAGCCAAGCGTTGATGCGAATCAGTATCGTCGTTTGGTTGGCCGACTATTGTATCTTCAAGCGACGAGGCCTGATATCACCTACTCTGTCAATGTCTTAAGCCAATTTGTAGCCGATCCAAGAAACAGTCATCTGGAAGCAGCACATTGGGTTCTTAGATACTTGAAGGCCACACCGAATCAAGCCCCATTCCATAATTCCCATGAACATCAGTACCAAAATGCAAGTCGCAGACTTACTTACAAAGGGACTCTCAGCACAACAACTTCATTTTCTTCTTGGCAAGATTGGCATTGCAAACTTACATGCTTCATCTTGAGGGGGAATATAGGATCATATATTTTTATATATTATTGTTTTCTTTAATTGTGATCCTCCCCATATTTAGAGGAGTCATTTACGGGATTGCTAATCCCTATATATTCCTTTGTAATTCCCTTTTCGTTGTAAAAATCTAACATGTTATTGGATGTGAATTCCCCACCATTATCACATCTAACCCTCTTGATTTGTTTCTCAAACTGTACTTCAGCCATTTTGTGAAAGTTTTTAAGACATTGGCTGGCTTCACTTTTATATTTGAGAAGAAACGTCCATACCGCTCTACTAAATCATCAACTATTGTAAGAAAATAATTGGCTTTTGTATATGATGGCACCTGATAACCTCCCCAAATATCATAATGAATTAACTCAAAACAAGCATTAGTTTTAATAAAACTGGAAGGAAAAGGCAATCAAGTATGTTTTGCTCTAGCACAAGAATCACAAAAATTACCTAAATCAACAGTACTAGTTTTGAGAAAATCTATTTTAGCGAGCTTTCCCTTTGAAGCGTGTCCAAGTCTTCTGTGCCACGTCTCAGCGGTGGTAGCCATGGCCTTACTTTCTTGATCATCTTCATTCGGTACAGTCCCCCTTGGCATCTACCCGCACCAATCAAGTTCCTCCTCTGCAAACCCTGCATGATGCAAAAGTTAGGGAAAGAGGATATGCAACATTGAAGGTCGCGACTAAGGCGACTAACTGAAAGGAGATTGCATTTGAAATCTGGAACATATAGAACCCCATTCACTTTTGCTCCTCCTGGAAGAACATAGTCCTCTTTTCCTTTAACCGGAATAGAATCCCCATTGGGAATAACAACAAGGGCCTCGAAGGGGGTATCCTTTTGGTTAACAAGAATGTTCGATAAGTAAGTAATGTATTCGTTGCAACCTGAGTTAAAAATCCACTCACCTTCTTCGTCTTCTTTATGAGCCATATTTTCTACGGATTTCGAACCTTCGCTCTTACCTGTTCCACTAAAATGCTTCAAGAAAAGTTGATAGTCTTCGTTAGTCAAACCTGGAATGGAGCTTGATTCAGTTTTGACGCACGCGGCCTTGCCTTCACCTTTTCTTCTTTCTTCCCGGGCCACCATTCTGGGTACCCGACTAATTTGAAGCAACCCTCATGTTTATGACCATCTCTGTTAGAGAAGGTACAATGCTTGTTACCTTCCTTCGCAGCCTTCGTGTTGTCATTTTCTTTGTTCCGTCCCGCCACGAATTTCTGTGCGGCCTTGAACGCAGCGGGTTCCGGCTGTATCCTTCCTTCATTGGAAATACTTCATTATCTCTCATCTTCTGCCACCAAGTTATAGGCTGTATCGAGTGAGGGAACCGGTTTGGTGGCTAGGATTTGGGTCCTAATGACCGTGAAATCTGCATCCAAACCCATCAGAAACTCATAAAGGCGTTCCTTTTCTTGGTGTTCATTGATCTTCTTGCCGATATCACACTCACATTTGCTACAAGAACATCGAGGAAAAGGGTGTATGGATTGAGCGTCATCCCATATGGACCGTAGTTGAGTGAAATATGTCGACACGGAAGCACCTCCTTTTCGAGCATAAGCGATTTTTTGTTTCAGATCATATGCTCTCGGAGCACTTTCTTTTCCGAAGCCTTCATTCTGATCTGCCCAAATCTCTGATGTCGTTCCTGTGTACTTGACGCTATTTCGTATGTTCTTCTCCATAGCGGTTGTTAACCAACCCTTTATCATAGCATCTACTCGCATCCATGGCATGTAATCCTTGGAAGTTTTCTCGAGTTTCTTGATCGTCTCATCAACAAACTCTATTTTGTTTTTTTCCAAGAGAAAGTTGATCATCTCTTGGCTC
Organism: Helianthus tuberosus; assembly: GCA_030545235.1. NCBI lineage: Eukaryota > Viridiplantae > Streptophyta > Magnoliopsida > Asterales > Asteraceae > Helianthus > Helianthus tuberosus. Next base: position 151,280,025 of record CM060375.1, read on the forward strand.
CAATCGGCAAAGTTGTTGTCGGTAAGAACTTCATTCACATGTAGTTGTTTGGGGTAGTCGAATGGATGAAGGTAGTAGGGTGAGTCGTATGCGATCCCACCGCTAGAACCTTCTCCGGTTTTGGTTTTATTTAGGTCGTCGTCTCCTGCCATTCTTTCTGTGTGAAATCGGTAAGAGCTAGGTTTGTGAAACCAGCTCTGATACCATATCAAGTTTCACAAGAGAATATCTCAATGTTTTCATATTTGTCAAAAGGGAATTATAAAGGAATATATAGGGATTAGCAATCCCGTAATAGTTAGTGAAACAGTCAAACGAACTATGTACATAATTGTGTACGATACGGATGTAACACCTCGCTTTTGTAACTTTCCTTAATTAGAAAGCTTGTGTTGGTGCAGTTTTTATGTCCGATGTTGTTCGAATAGATTAGATTACATTTTACGCTGATTTTGTAATAGTTAGTGAAACGGTCAAACGAATGTGTATAGACCCGCTCGTTTGAAGTGGTCAAATGAAAGGGTTATTCAGTTGATCGTGTGTGTTTGCAAGTGAAGGTGGTGTGGCTATAAATACCACCCCTTGGTCATTTGCAACACTTGAAGGTTTTAGACTTGGGGGGGAGATCACCACTTGGTCTCTCCCCGGATGTTTGCTCCTTTGGTATAGTTTGGCTAGCTTGTAATCGGGCCGGTTTGTAATGTTATGCTACCAAATTTATAAAAGAAAGTTGTTTATCCTTCTCTAATCTCCCGTCTATGAACATAATCACACACTAATCACAAGTTTCAGTCCAAAATAGCGAACCTACAATTGGTATCAGAGCCATGGAACCCAACTTAGTGAATCTAACCATTTGCTAAGTCACATGAGCTCTTAACTAGTGATTTTTGTGTGGGTTTTTGTTCAAGATGTAAAAGTGGTGTAAACATGAAGAAAACTCAGATCTGGATCCAAATGTATGGGTCTGAGCTGAAACGGATCACACCAGAGGGTTGGGTTTTATGTTTCACACAAAGTTCATCAAGTTTTCATCATCCATTATCAACTTTTAATAGGTTATTCATCAGGTCTGCAGATGAACAGTTCGTCTGTGTTCTTGAAGGGGTGGCGGTTGTTTAAGAAACACTAGCTTTTCTTCAGATCTGGATCAGCGAATCACTCCCACTCACAAAAAAAACCCACTGCGAAGAATCATATCAGCCGAATAACTATGTCTTGTCGAAGAACCCCTTACCGAATAACCCAGTCTTGGCGAAGAACTCTGTCTTGGCGAAGAACCTGACGCTAAAAGGTCATGTTGCCGAAGAACCCACTCTTACGAAGAACATACTTCATCTTTGTTTGATTGCTGGTGTTGGGAGTATACGAAAAACCCTTGTTCTTCATGAGTCCATGTTTTTCGTGGGCAGTGATTCAGGCCAGTAGTGTTGTAGTGAACCAGAGATGAATGAGGTTGTCGTATGTTGTTGTTTCATCGAAGAGAAAGATGAAGGTCCCATGTTTTGTCAATTGCATAATGTTGTCTGATGAAGAGATGTCGGCTAACATATTTTTGTGTCTAGGGTTCCATGGGATTCCTCACATGATTGGGCCATCAATATTTTTGGGCTTTGTGCAGTAATTGTTAGATAATTGTCTTCTGGGTTATGGTATTAGATGTTTGTCGGTTGGAGATTATTATTGCAGCTAAGGTATGGATAGGGCATGTGTGTATGGACCAGGGTAACATGTTGGGCCTCATTGGATTGGACATCTAAGGTATGTATGATGTTATTTTATATTAGCTTGGATAAGGTCAAGTTTTTTTTTTGGGCCCACCGAATAATTCATCAAAATGTGGTGTGAGGGCAAAAAGTTTTTTTTTGTTGGGCCCAAAAATGGTTTGCACTATATTTTGGATTACATGCATATTGAACTGAAGAGTGGTGTCTATTTGAGTTAGATTTTTATTTGGGTCATGTATGTTTAAGTGGGACAACAAAAGACTTTGGATCAGAAGCTTATACGGGCATGGATTTATTATATATTTCTTTTGGGTCACGAACAACATTCGGCCGGTTGTTAAAGAATTTTATTTGGGCCAAGCACTTTTAAATTTGAGTGAACATTTTCAAGTTGAGTGGGCGGGGTCATAAATTTCTAGACAACTAGTGGGCCGGGAGTACAAGATTATTATATGGGCCAAGGATTGTAATTATTGAATACGAGTTCGAGAGTGCGCCATATCAGTTTGGGATGATGAAAACAAATGATTTTTAAGAATGTGTGGTAGTCACGGTTACCGATGCAAATGTCAAATTTGGTGACTTGACTATTATGGGCCAAAAACGGTATATTTCCGCATGTGAAGATTTGTTTTGTTATCAGTGTTTGTAAATGCTCGAAAGCATTTGGTTTATTATCATATTCTCGCATTTTGTAACGATTGTAGTAACCTGGAGAGCCAAGACCAGTCCTAACAAGTTCACAAAGTCGAAGAGTTATGCCTATGATGGAAGTTTTTGGATTAGGTGTTAGCAGAACTTTGGGGGGATACAAGTCAGATCCTACGGGGCTAGGGGACTTTCTTTATCAACTACAATATGCAAAGAAGAAAGTTGCTTTCGTGATTTTTCGAAAAACCGAGAACATTTGAAAAATTCTGCTCAGTGGAGAGAATTTGTTCAGTGAAATTGACGACAGTTCCGCTCAAAGGAGGGAATTGTTAAGGTTTAGAGATTTCACCAAAGAAATGGGGGATAAAAATTTTCATATGTTTTGGAATTTCTTCGGTAAAATTCTAAACGCAATCACAGGGGTAAAGTTTGTGATTTCTGGTGATACCAAAGGTTCTACGTGGGATGTTGTGCACAGACATATATTTGATGATTTTAATTAATTATCCAGCCAGCGTGAAGGGTTTTGCACGGAAACATACAGGTATCTAAAGTCAACAGTAGTTTCAAGGCACTATTCACTAAAGACCTGTGGAATCTTTATGAGAGATGATAGTTCAAGGCTAACAAGTGTGGATTCCAACTCTATCAGATTGAGGGGGAATTTGCAGGATTCGGTTTTAGGTTTGATGTTTCTTTGGGATTTTACAGGGATCTGGGTGTAGCTCAATTCGTTGAGTTTGCAAACGACGTACTTGGTCAAGCTGACATCCTGAGTACTGATGTTGAAGATCCGTAGTGCATGACGTGGTCAACTTCACAAAGGCGAGACAATAAGATATGGATGTAGTTCAACTAAGCATGCTGGTTGAGCTTGCAAGTGATATACTCGGTCTAGCTGACTTCCTGAGTGTTGATGCTGATGATCAAAGTGCATTACTTGGTCGATTTCACAAAGATGGTTTACAGAAGACAGTTCACCAGAAAACTCTACCAATGTAGTATGCTTGAATGAAATAGAGTTCTTATGACAAGATCAAGACTTGATGTAGTTTTTTTTAAAGAATGGAACCTTATCAAATGCCAGTTGGAGTATTGGAAGATCAGCGGAAGATCGGTCAATTTAGCCTTGCGAGGAGATTGCACAACACCCAACACGGATACGCGTACTTTGAGGGGGAAATATAATACGAGAAGCTTCAAGGGTTTGGTATTGCTATGAAAACTCAATTCAAGATACTACTTACCTGGATCATCGGTCAAGGGGGAATTTGTTAACACAGAGAAGATAACATCAATAAATACTTGATTGAAGATCGATTGCAGTTGCATTTTTAGCATTCGACAGCAACAGACAAGGGGGAATTTGTTGGTGCAGTTTTTATGTCCGATGTTGTTCGAATAGATTAGATTACATTTTACGCTGATTTTGTAATAGTTAGTGAAACGGTCAAACGAACGTGTATAGACCCGCTCGTTTGAAGTGGTCAAACGAAAGGGTTATTCATTTGACCGTGTGTGTTTGCAAGTGAAGGTGGTGTGGCTATAAATACCACCCCTTGGTCATTTGCAACACTTGAAGGTTTTAGACTTGGGGGAGAGATCACCACTTGGTCTCTCCCCGGATGTATGCTCCTTTGGTATAGTTTGGCTAGCTTGTAATCGGGCCGGATTGTAATGTTATGCTACCAAATTTATACAAGATAGTTGTTTATCCGTCTCTAATCTCCCTTCTATGAACATAATCACACACTAATCACGGGTTTCGGTCCGAAATAGCGAACCTACAACTTGTCTTGTATTTCTATTTTCGAAAAGTTATAATCTCTTTTAATCATAGTTCATTTCAAATCGTTGTAAACCAAGGCTTTGATGGTAATAAAATTTATCATTTTATAAGAATTATACATTGTTTGTTCATACTTGTTTATACATTCAATTCATATGCATACTTGGTAAGCATTCGTCATTCTCATAAACACATACTTATTTTTGTAGGTCCTCAATTCCCGTATGGATCGTCACAAGAGCAATAACTAAACAAGGATGTGAAATCTCCTTGATTAATCTATGAACATAGAAACAAGAATATTATAGATGAAGAAACACGAACACACAAGAACACTTTTCAAACTAATCTTCTGTGATTATCAAACAAACGTTTTACAACCACTCAAGATCTCCTGAGAACTCACAGCCAATAATCTGTGTCTTCTCACAAACTCTCAAACTCGAATGCTCTCACAATTGTTCAAAATGTCTAACCCTAAAACTCTAGCTTAATTCTTTTTATATACACACAGCATACATACGAATTGGGCTAAGTTCGTAACCATTACAATCAGAATTTGGACTAGACTAAAGACTAGACTAAACTTGGACTTAAACCAGCAAACTCGAACTAATCCATAACTTGAAATCCAACTTCATAATATCCAAAGACCAAGCTAAAGTTGTTGTCACATAACATGCACCAACAAACTCCCCCTTGACAATAGCTTGCAGAGGTAACTTTAGTCTTTAAAATCTCACAGTCTTTGGTCTTTGGATAGCTTCAGCTTCAACATGAATTTTGTCAGCAACAGACTCCCCCTAAGGTGATGTATCCAATCACCAAATCTTCCAAGTTTTTAGTTAGAAATCCAGGTAAGTCTTCACAGCATCCACTCTGCATTGTAGAAGGAGGATTCTACTAAGCAGCAACAAACTCCTCATCTCTTCACAGCAACTTCTCAGCAACACTCAACTTCAATCTATATACTATAAACCATATATCTCGAGAAACCATAAGAATTTTTCAACAAAGTTAAACAATTATTATTATTCAAGAGATAGTTAAGCTGTATCACAGATTAAGTAATTCCAATTCAGCACCAACACGTAAAATTTTCAATCAAACACCCTAAAACCTGCATGATTTAAAATTTTGAACTCACTTTCTAACACCGTCTCCCCCTATCGGTAACAACTCCTCCACGAATAATAGTTTTCTGTACATTAAGAATTTTAAACGAAAAAGACACTATTTTTGGAATTTTATATTTTCTGAAAGCAAGTAAATAACAAAAGCAATAAACACTCAGTTTTTGTAAGAATCACCGGTAAGAAGATCATATCATTACAATCAAACTGTTTTCACACTATTAAATAATTCTTTACATAATTTTCGTTTATATGGAACAACCTACTGGGTTTGTGGATTCTCGTTTTCCGAATCATATGTGTCGCCTACAGAAAGCTCTTTATGGTCTAAAACAAGCACCTCGCTCTTGGTTTTAGCGCCTCAGTAGCTTCTTGATTTCAAATGGTTTCGTTTGCAGCCAAGCAGATACATCTCTTTTTGTTTTTAAGAAAGGGGCTGCGATTATCTACCTCCTTGTTTACGCTGACAACATTATCCTCACCGGTAGTGACTCTTCTCTCATACAAACATTTTGTTACTCGTTTGCACAAGGAGTTCTCTGTTAAAGATCTGGGTCCGCTTGGTTATTTTTTAGGGCTTGAAGTTTCTCATTCTGACACAGGGATTTTTCTTAGTCAGGCTAAGTACGCTCATGACATCCTTGCGCGTGCCGGTCTTCTGGATGCTAAACCGGTTGCAACCCCGCTTGCAACGACGAACACCTTCATCAGCAAAGGTGTTCCCTTTCATGACCCCCACCCTTTACCGGTCACTCGTCAGGGCCCTTCAATATCTCACTATCACCAGACCTGATCTCTCATAAGCAATAAACCTGGCCAGTCAACATCTACAAGCTCCAACAATTTCGCATTTTCAGTCGGTCAAGTGGATTCTTCGTTGTGTTAAGGACGTGATTGCTTTTGGATTAACTTTTTCCAACCCTGCTACCACTACCTTAATTGGCTATTCTGACGCTGACCGGGCCTGTTGCATAGAAACAAGGCGATCTACTTATGGATACTCCATTTACTTAGGCGGCAATCTTGTATCTTAGAGTTCAAAGAAATAACCCACAGTCTCCAGATCTAGTTGTGAGTCTGAATATCGTGCTATGGCAAATACCGCAGCTGAAATCATTTGGCTCACTCATCTTCTTCGTGAGTTGCATGCGCTTCGCATGGCTCGTCCTACTCTACTCTGTGACAACAAAACCGCTATTTTTCTCAGGCAAAATCCGGTTTCTCATAAGCGTGCCAAGTGTCACACCCCAACCGATGGCGGAAACATCGGGGTGCGGCACTGAGCGAAACAGATTGTCCAGGAGAAATCCATAACAACTAATATTACCAAGTATTTTAACGTTACGTCCCATACCATAACATATTAAGAAAAATAGTTATTACAGACATAGTATCTCAAAGACAAATAAATTGTTTCGACAACTCAGAATTTAAGGTGATGTTTCTAGACCTCCTAGCTTGATTTCCATGACATCCAGCAATTTAAAGCAAGCATCCTGAACACCTGTCACATACGTTAAAATAAAGTCAATACACATAGTGTAAAGGTGAGCATACAAGTTTAATAGTATAATAGTAGCGAAAGCGATTTACGAATCACCAGCATGTAACATGTAGTAATGTGAAGCAAGTAGGTTACCGACAATGAAATATGCACAGACGTGGCTACGAGTTATAGAATTCGCAACACATATCACCACTGTGACATGTGAAGAAAGCCCTTAACAACCCCTGTCCACGACAGGTGCTGAGTCCAAACTATAGTACTATCGTTGCTAAGGTGTCAGGAAACAATCACTGTGTAAACATAACATACAAGCATTCATCGAATAACATGTATAACATGCAGAGCGGTTAGCGTATAAAAAGTGTTTGCGTTGTGTGTCGATGTGATTTAATATAGGTAACGTATGTAACACCCAAAAGTGCGTAAAGCAAAAAGGGATCGAGTATACTCACAGTTCGTGTTAAATAAATAACACAAGCTTGGATTGAAGGGAGCGCTGGAGAGTTACCCTAATCACATAACGAAAGTATAAGCGTTGAACAGTGCATAAAACGGTGTCGGGTGAGGTGAGTGACGGATGGTGATCCGATCGGATGACCGTCCGGACGAATGGTCATCAGGACGGATTACCATTCGGTCGGATAGTCATTCGTTTGGGAAGGATGTGTTTGTGTATAAACTTTGAAGTTTTCGTTGTAGCTTTTATAAAAATGAGAAGTGTTTCTACATATCAGGTCATCCGGTCGGATGGTCATCCGGTCGGATGGTCATCCGTCAGATGGCCCTTCGATGAAATGGATATTCTTTGAAGTTTTGGAAATTTGATTAAGTGTTGAAACCATAAGTCACCTGGACGAATAGTCGTTCGATCGGATGGTGATCCGATCGAACGGCTATCCGATTGGGTAACCCGTTCGTTTGAAAACTTGTAAAATCAGCTTAGAAATTTTGCAGTTTGACCGAGATGGCATGACAGCGTGTTAAACAACAGAACTTCATCAAGTCTAACTCATCCGTCCGGACGGGAATCACCCAGTTCTATCCGAACCAGCTGTTCTTGACGGAAGTTCATGTTCAACCCGTGAGTCAGTTGTCTCCTCGTTAGAAGTCCATCCTCAGTCCGAGGTTCCACTGGAGAATGAGTAGTGAACCCGAACGAGTCCAGATTCTAATGGTTTTGAGTGAAACGTTGAGAATGTTTGAAGAAAAGTTTGAAACACAAGAAAGATGTTTAGTTTTAGGTGAAATCAGTGTTTAAACATGTTGATATCCCTCAGATCTGAGTTGTTCTTGGTGGAATGAGGTCACACTTTGGTGTTCATGAGAACCCATGATGTCATCATCCTAGAACAGCCCGAATCCATAGATTTCATGGTGAAAAGGTGTGATTTGTTGGTGAAATTGATGAGAAAGTGTGTGTAGATCAAAGAAGTACAAGATTTGAGATGAAAACTTACAAGAATCACGAGGAATCGAGAGAAAATAGGCTGAGAATGCGAAGGGTCGGAGGAGAGCTGTCACATCATGAACAGTGATGTGACAGGCGGGATATTTATAGGTGGAGAGGAAGAAAGGCGGTGCAAAGTGTGACAGATCAGAGGGCCTTTCGATCGGAGGGCCTTTCGATCGGATGGCCATCCGATCGGATGTTCATCCAGATAGATGACCATTCGATCGAATGGTCCTTCGATCAGATGGCTCGAGTGGGTTGGTTTCAGACTTTTCATTTCGTGCGTTGAGCGTTGCGTTGCGAGTAAGGGATGCGATAGTATTAAACAATAGTTACACAAATAACATAACTAACATATAACTCAAGTTTGCAATGAGCTTGTGTTGCGATAGAGTTGAGATTGTGTTTGCGAATAATCACCTCAAAACAAATATAAACATGCACAAGTAACACATAATAGCACACACATGTAAAACAATATCCAGGACATGCGATTCAAGTTGCGATGCGATAGCGATGAGATAGCGTTAAATAGAATGGCGTTTAGTTACGTTTATTGCACTGTTACTTCACCTAATAAAACTAAAATAGCGTAAGCTAAAGTATCAATTATCGGGTCGGAGAGTACAATCAATAATTAAGCTAGGAATGACAGATTTGATTAGCAATCTTTTCTTCCTTTGACTTTGACTTGTACTTTGACTTCAAAAAGTCGGGTTGTTACAGCCTCCCCTACTTTAGGGAATTTTGTCCCGAAATTTAGGCGCATGCGTAATGAATAGCTGTGGGTACTTAACCTTCATGTCACTTTCGAGTTCCCAGGTGAACTCAGCGCCACGTTTGCCTTCCCAGCGAACCTTCACAATGGGAATGCGTGAGCGTCGGAGCTTCTTGGTTTCTCGATCCATGATCTCAACTGGCTTTTTCACGAAGTGTAATGTTTCGTCCACTTGTAGATCCTCAAGTGGTACATGTAAATTCTGCTCGGCCAGACACTTTTTGAGGTTTGAGACATGGAAAGTCGGGTGGACGTTGCTAAGTTCCTCCGATAGTTCAAGTCTGTAGGCCACTTTGCCAATCCTTTCCCGAATCTTAAAGGGTCTAACATATCGAGGCGCGAGCTTTCCTTTCTTGCCGAATCTGATCACCCCCTTCCAAGGTGAAACCTTTAGGAGTACGTAATCACCAACGTCAAATTCAAGGGGCTTGCGGCGTCTATTGGCGTAACTCTTTTGAGGACTCCGAGCCTTCAGGAGATTGTCTCGTATCTGGAGGATCTTGTCAGTCATTTCGTGCAATAACTCAGGACCGGTAATTTGCGCATCCCCGATCTCGTGCCACACAATAGGCGATCGACATTTTCTTCCATGCAATGCCTCAAATGGTGCCATTTGAATGCTAGAATGATAACTGTTATTGTACGAGAATTCAACCAAAGGTAAGTGCACGTCCCAATTACCACCGAAATCTATGACACACGAGCGAAGCAGGTCTTCAAGGGTACGAATCGTTCATTCAGTCTGACCGTTGGTTTGGGGATGGAAAATGGGACTTAGATAAAGAGTAGTACCGAGAGAATATTGAAACGTTTCCCAAAGATGCGAGGTAAACCGACCATCGTGGTCAGAGATGATGTCACGAGGCGTCCCGTGTCGACATATAATTTCATCTGTGTAGATCCGTGCTAATCGTTCTACCTTAAAGTCTTCTCGTATCGGCAGAAAATGAGCAGATTTAGTAAGAGGATCAACGATAACCCAGAAGCTATCGTGACCTGATGGCGTGTGTGGAAGTTTCGTAATGAAATCCATAGCTATACTCTCCCATTTCCACATAGGGATCTCGGGTTGCACGAGTAAGCCAGAGGGGCGTTGCTGCTCAGCCTTGACTTTCGAACAAGTAAAGCACTTCGAAACATAGATAGCGATACCCTTCTTCTAAAATCGTTTTCGCATATAATGTGAGAAAATCAAGCCATTATATCCGTAAAAACTTGTTAATTTTGAAAAAGAAGGTGTAGAAATCAGATTTTGCAGCTGAATTTGTAAGAACTCTTCCTCCTGAGCTCTGATACCAATTGTAGGATCGTTTTCATGACCAAACAAGTCATACAGAAGAGTTTTTCCTCAATACGAGAGGCGGAAACAAACGTATCAAGTTAATTCAGCTTGCAAATCACTTTAAACTGTCTTTTGATTGATATAACAACGTTTTACAGCGAGTAAACACTTCGGCAGCACTTCGTCTCTGAAACCGGAAAGTTACAAATGACAAGACGCATCAGGTATTTATAGGTTGGGGAATTTCGCACGGAATAGTCCACACGAAATCAACTTCACACGAAATAGTCATTTCGTGCAAAATAGCCAACTGATTTCGTGTGAAATAGTTGTTCTCTATTTCGTGCGAAATCAACCTTTTAACATGTTTTCTCGTTTTACGTGCCCTGGTCTATCTAATCTAATACAAGACTCGATACAAGAGGAAGTCGACTGACGTATGCACCAACAGACTCCCCCTCGGATGTTGACGAAGTCTTCAGTGTCGAGTCTCAATTTTCAGTCTTTATCAGTCTTCTAGAACTCTTCCAAAGTATGTAACAATGTAAAGCATCCTCAATTTCTCTCTCTTCCTTTCATCTTCAGAATCTCGACCTGGCTCTAATCTCTCTCTAAATATCCTGATCAGATCTCTTGATTCTTTAAGTTCATCAGCATCATCAGCTTGCATGAACATCAGGTACAAACTCAGAACTTGGCTTTCATAGTATCAGGATTGTGACCTGGCTTACATTCTACTCAGGATCGAAACCTGGTTCTCTTGAAACCACATGATCCTCAGAAATTGGAACCTGGCTCTTTCCAAGCTTCATTCCTGCACATTCTCTACCTCACAATAAATTTCACAAATTTAAAATTTGACAAATTTGGAAATCTCATGCAGGTATCAATCAATCAAAAAATGATTTTACAATGTTAATCTCTGATGAACCACTTGTAGGAAAAATATTTTTCTTTTCAAATCCTTTTCTTGTTTCAAACAGACTCCCTTCACTGGTTTTCCATCATGTTTAGCACTTGGAATTTTGAAAATCAGCTTTTCAGCATCAGTTGTCTAAAATCTTTTTGGATTTTTCAAAATTTTATGCTAAAAAACATACTGAAAAGCTTTTTGGATTTTTTTATCTTGAAAGAAAATGCAATAAAGACATATCTACAAACAATATTTTTATGAGTTTGTGTAAGAGGATCATATCAGTTTATGAGACAAAACACCAACACCGTTAAGCTTTCAACTAAACGATTCACTTAGATTGTCAGTATACTGATCCACTTAAATTTTCACACAAAGTTCAACTGTTTCGAGATACGAGATTAGTGTTTTAGAGACTTAAACTTATTCATGTGTCCCATCACCTGAATATACTCCCGTATCCATATCCCAATATTCAGTCTTACAGGTGAGTATACCTAGATAATATCTGTAAAGGGTTAAAATGCGAGGGCCATGAGAGCTCAGGCTATTGCTTCCACAAAATCAGAGAGATGATGGCTTTGACTTTAGGTGTGTTCCCTTTAGAGAATCTTTTCTTCAACAGCACATGATTAGCATTTTGCAATGTTTCATCATTTTTTATGCTGAGGGGGGGGGGCTATAATTTCAAGCAAGCGAAAAGTATTATATGGGGACTAGGCCATTGCTTCCGCAAAATCAGAAGTTTCGGGATAATACCCCAGATATCACTAAGCATAAAGACCTAGTATCTCATAAAGAGGGACCTTTCAAACAAGATTTCGGGGGTTACCCATATATCCGAGAGATGTTCCTCACAATATAAGTAAGTTTGACATTTAGGTTTATATCTTGACACAATCTACTAAATGTGCAAAAACCTACTGGCACATCATCAGTGAGACCGTTTATCACATTTTACTTTCCAATTCTTTAGCGTGTTGTGATAGTCTACTAATGTACTATCATTTCCTCTTTTTCACAACAAAACTGATTTTTTGATTTTATCATGTTTTTGACTTTTTCAAATTTTCAAATGTTTTTTACTTTTTCAAATGTTTTTGGATTTTCTGAAATTTCTTACTCCCCCTAAAATTCAAAATCATTTAAAGGAAATTTGAAAACAAATTGTACAAAGTAAAATGACAACTGTTGTGAATTACTTCAAATCGCCATCCACTTGGCATAAACAATCAGAACTCCCCTTTCAACAAACTATTTTCCCATTATGATTTCAAAACACTTAGGTTTGTTTTAATCAAAAATGGTTTTTCTGGAAAATAAGTTTTGCTGATTTCATAAACCATTTGTAAGTTAGGGGATACATTCATCACTTTGTTTTTTCAACCACTTGAAAAATTTAACAGTTTTAGATTCTAACAACCATTACCACTTGTAGAAAATCAAGTACAAATTAATGTCCCTGGTTTACCACTTGTATGTGAAACCAATGACCACTTGTAGGTGTTTCACAAACATACCACTTGTAAATCGAAATATCACAGATGTGAATTTCTCAAGAAAGATGCCGATACCTACTCCACACTTACCAACCTGGGAGTTCTGGCAAGTCAGGTTTTTTCAGTTAAAGAAGTTCTCCCAAGCCTGACAGACCTTGAGAGATTCCGAGTTATCAACACTCGGTTTCTTTCCTTTCATCTTCTTCTCATAGAATTCCTTTACCCCTTTGACTTTCTCGTCAACCATTTTATCAAAGATATGTTTCACCTTGGGGTTAAAAGCTTTTTCAACATCAAATTCTTTCTTTTCAGAAAAGAACTGATTAGATATCTCAACTTTACCAATTTTCTTCTTAAAATTTTCAGCCCTCAATGGTGGAAAATTTGCATCACCCAATGGTGGTACTGATTTTTCAACTTTTGATTCAACTTCTGGCTCCTCTGACTTTGTGGAATCAGATTCATTGCCAGAAAATAGCTGTTTTGATTTTGACGAATCAGAATCATTGCTAGAACTATTATCAGATCTCTTAACTGCCCACTTTTGGTTGTCAAGATTTGCTTTTCTTTTGTAAAAACCTTTTGAACATTCACCAACCTCAAATTTTGAGTTTTTGAAAACTATAAAAGATTTGGTTGGTGGTTCATTTTCAACCATCTTTTCTTTGAGTTTATTAGAGACTCCCTGTTTTGTTTGAGTTGCCTTAGAACAATTCTTGGCAATATGACCAATTGTTTTGCATTGAAAACAGGTTCTCGTTTCCTTTTTCTGAGCAACTTCCTTCTTCATTTCTTCTTGCTTCTTAGTAAGGAATTATTTGTTTGTCTGCTTTCTGAACAACTTCTCCTTTTCTTCTTCAGATGATGTTCCTGAAACAAAAATAGTTTTTGCTTTATAAGTTTTTTCATTTTTATAATTTTTCAGTGGAATAAATCCAAGACCTTTTCTTTTAAAATTACCGTTATGGTTTGGTTTCTTTTGAAAACCAGAACCAAAACTGTAACCCTTTTTCTTGTTTAACCTCTGTTGATCTCTTGAGGTGTACTGTTTAGGTTTTTTAGAAAGATTTACATCTTTTATTTCAAAAAAAAAAAATAATTTCTGTTAGTTTGAAAACTTTTTTTATCATTTCTGGTTTAACACCTCTTATAGGAAATTCTTCATCAGAATATAATTTGTCCGAATCATTCAAAGTATATGCTACTTTGAATGTTTTGTCATTCAAATTATTTTTCGATAGCAAAAATTCTTTATTATAAACCCGTTTGTCCTTTTTGACTGTTGGACTTGAAGTTTCAGACTTTGACTCTGAATTTGACTCCAACTTTGACTCATCGGTTTCATCTTTATCCAACACCTGATCGACCACTTTCTTTATTAACTCTGACTCATGATCAGTATTAGATGATGTGAAAGTAACATCAATGTTTTCTGGCAAGTTATCTGATGGCTCAGATTCCCACTGTAAGTTGGTTGCCTTTTCGACTCTTTCTGAATTTGGATTTCGTGAAGAATATCCATTTTCAAGCGGAGCTGGACACTTGTTGTAACTGAAACCTTGTTTCTTACCAGAATCATTTACTTCAGTATCCTTCTTCTTTTCTTCAGATACTTCTTCATCAAATGCCTTCATGCCTTCCACTATTGGATAAATCCTGTCAATAACATAAGAAGTACATGAGTAACTTTTTAACAACCTATTTACTCTTTCTGTTTCAATCCTCTAGGTTTCCAGTTTTTGTTCAAGCACAGCACACTTCTCAATGTAATTGTTGACGATTTTCTGCTTTATCATGAAAGCTCCTTGAAGTGTCTTCATTGCTGTTGCTTGTTCACTGCTTGACTGATTGTACTAATTCATTTCTTTGTTTAGAACATCATAAGATTCTTTCAATCTGTTCATGTTGTGAATCAATGTACTATTTTGCTTCTTCGCTGCTTCACAATTTTCACATTTCACAGGAATCTTTTGTGCATCAGCTTTTGCTTTGACTTTAAAAGCTGGAACTTCTTTTATCTTTTTCTTTATCACAGGAACTTCTTCATCATCACTGCTAACATGTTTCTTAACTTTCTTCTTGTTCTTTCGAATTTTTTCATCATCACTATCACTCTCCTCCATCAATCTTAAATGCTCTTCCATTCTTTTTGCATAATAATCATCATCATTATCACTGTCTTCAGCAACTCGAGCAACAAAAGCTTTGGCTTTTAAAATCTCTTTATCCGGACAGTAATTATCCCAGCTAAAACCTTCTGGTAAGTTTTCATCATCTTGATCTATTATACCATAAAGAGCTCTCTTTGATGACTATTCGATAGCCTTCTTAGCATGCGCAGTTTGTGGTTCTTGTTGATGCGACTGTTGAGCAACTTGATGATAAATTGCTTTCCGATAGTAATCATTGTTGTTGAACGAATTTTGAGCTCCACTTGCTTCGCGGTTTGTGCATTCACGCTTGAAATGCCATTTATCCCTGCAACGAAAACAAGTAACTTTAGATTTATCAAATCCTAAAGTAGAAACATTAGCATCACGGAAATCATCTCTTCCTGTGATCTGTTTGAATTTCTCAGCTCTTCTCAAAACACTCGCAAGACACTACTTTATATCAATCAATTCCATTTCTTCAGCATCAATATGATCATAATCCTCTTTTGTCAGCATTGGATTTCTGATCCGACCTGCAACCAAACTCCCATACGACTCTAACACAGTCACCAACAAAGACATGTGACTTTTTGCAACTTCTTCTGAGTAATCTTGATCATTTTCAAGGTTTAATGCAATATTGCATTGAATAACTTTTCCATTCTTTGTTGTTGACAAGTTTGGATCAAATGATGGATATGAAGAAAATCCCATTTTGCTGTTTGATCCTTTAGATGAACCTCCAGACGAACTCTTAGCATTGAATGCAATCTCAACCTTTGGTGACATATTGGTCTTATCACTGATACCACCTTTGTAATAAAGACTGATATCTTGTTCACCATCAAAATCTTTCATTCTTGAGATCTTCCTTTGTTCCGTCTCTTGAGCTTCAAGTTTTTCAATAAACTTACTCAGTGTTAAATTTCCAAAATCCTTTTTATTCCTCAACATCATAAGATACGTGCCCCAAGTTTCATGTGGCAATGCATCAGCCAATTTTTCAATCATCTCTTCATTATCCTTTGTGATGCTCACTCTCTTCATGTTGACTAACAAATTGCAGTATCTTTCAATGATTTGCTTGGTGCTCTCAGTTCTCAAACCACGAAATAGATCAAACTCTTTTTTCAACAGTGACTTTTTGTTCTTAATCATCTCTTTACTTCCAACAAACTTTGATTTTAATGCTTTCCAGATAGAGTATGCAGTTCCATTGTGTTGCAATAAAACCAAGATATCTTCTTTCACAGCTTGATGCAATAAACTAGTCATCATCTTTTCATCTTTGTATTTCTTTTTCTCTTCTGCACTAAGATCTTTTATAGCAATAACCTCCTCATCATTATTCATCGGTCTAACATATTTTGTTTCAACACATTCCCAAGCATCCAAGTAATTTGCTTGAACCCAATTCTCAAATCGTTTCTCCCATCCTTTATACTCCTCGATATTCATGAGCTTTGGAGTTTTTGCATGGTGCTCGTTTCGTTTTCCAACATTGTGTTTTATGCAATGCTAATCGGAGTTGCAAAGGCATTGTAAAATTCCACTTCCATGATTCGGTTTTAAAATTTTCACAAATTTTGTCTTTCAAATGAAATAGAACACTTCAAACGAAATGAATTTCTGATGCGAAATGACACTATCTAACGAAATCAACTTTCACACGAAATGACCCTGTTCAAACAAAATGCCTTCTCAAGCAAAATACCTTCAAACAAAATGAACTTTTGAAGCGAAATAACTGGTTTCGTGCGAAATAAATGATTTCGTACGAAATAGATGAACTTTCAAGCGAAATGAAGTGATTTCGTACGAAATAGATGATTTCGTACGAAATAAAGTACTTTTCAAACGAAACACTGATTTCGTGCGAAATGAGTCTGGTATTTCATGTGAAATAGATGAAACAAATACTATTTCATGCGAAATGCTGCTGATGTCATCCATTCGGCCATGATTTTGTCAAATTAAACAGGTTTTAGCTCGATTTTAGGTCTAATTCTTTCAAGGCTTTGTTAAAACATAGTTTCGCATATAATGTGAGAAAATCAAGCCATTTTTTTCCGTAGAAACTTGTTAATTTTGAAAAAGAAGGTGTAGAAATCAGATTTTGCAGCTGAATTTGTAAGAACTCTTCCTCCCGAGCTCTGATACCAATTGTAGGATCGTTTTCATGACCAAACGAGTCGTTCAGAAGAGTTTTTCCTCAATACGAGAGGCGGAAACAAACGTATCAAGTTAATTCAGCTTGCAAATCACTTTAAACTGTCTTTTGATTGATATAACAATGTTTTACAGCGAGTAAACACTTCGGCAGCACTTCGACTCTGAAACCGGAAAGTTACAAATGACAAGACACATCAGGTATTTATAGGCTGGGGAATTTCACACGGAATAGTCCACACGAAATCAACTTCACATGAAATAGTCATTTCGTGCGAAATAGCCAACTTATTTCGTGCGAAATAGTTGTTCTCTATTTCGTGCGAAATCAACCTTTTAACATGTTTTCTCATTTTACGTGCCCTGGTCTATCTAATCTAATACAAGACTCGATACAAGATGAAGTCGACAGACGTATGCACCAACACGAAGGTCATGGTACATTTTGTCGGCACCGGGATGAATGGAATATCGAGAGTTATGGGCTTTAGTCAACAATATTTCCCGAAGGTTATTGCGACTTGGAATCCAGATGAGATCGATATAGTAAAGGATACCGTTCAATTTGCTTTCCAATCGGCTTTCGGAACCAAGAATTCTTTCTTCCTTTAAGGTGAGTTCGGTGAAACAGGCATGTTGGGCGTCACGAATAAGAGCTTCGAGGTCGTGCTGGGCTTGGGTATTACGAACACTATGCAAACAGCTTCGTCTGCTGAGAGCGTCGGCAACGACGTTTGCTTTGCCAGGGTGATAACGAATCTCACAGTCGTAATCATTAAGAAGTTCAACCCATCGGCGTTGGCGCATATTCAGTTCCTTTTGGTTTAAGATGTGTTGCAGACTCTTATGGTCGGTGAAAACCGTACACTTGGTACCGTAAAGGTAGTGTCGCCAAATCTTCAACGCAAAAACAACTGCACCAAGCTCGAGATCATGGGTTGTATAGTTCCTCTCGTGGATCTTGACCTGACGAGACGCATATGCGATAACCTTGTTTCGTTGCATAAGGACACCACCGAGACTGAGGTTAGAGGCATCGTAATAGACTACGAAGTCATCATTTTTGTCGGGTAACGCGAGTACAGGAGCATTGCAGAGCATATGCTTGAGTGTTTGAAAGGCAGTCTCTTGTTCAGTTTCCCAAACAAAAGGCTTGTCCTTATGCGTCAAAGAAGTAAGCGGAACGGCGATTTTAGAATAGTCTGTGATGAATCGACGGTAATAGCCCACCAATCAAAGGAACGAACAAACTTCGGATGGTGATTTTGGTGTAACCCAACTCTTAACTGCTTCGATCTTCACGGAATCTATGTGAATGCCTTGACTATTGACAGTGTGATTGATGAATTGAACCTCATCTAGCCAAAATTCGCACTTGGAGAACTTGGCATAGAGTCGATTCCCTTGGAGTAGTTCAAGAACCAAACGTAGATGTTGCATGTGTTTGGCTTTCGACTTGGAAAAAATCATGATATCATCGATGAACACGATGACGAAGGGGTCGAGAAAGGGTTTACACACGCGATTCATCAAATCCATGAAAACCAGGGGTTCTTTGGTTAAACCAAAGGGCATTACGTAGAATTCATAATGGCCGTAACGGGTTCGAAAAGCAGTTTTGGGTATATCATCCTCCTGGATTCATAACTGATGGTAACCTGAGCGTAAATCGATCTTCAAGAAACACGTAGCACCTTGTAATTGATCAAACAAATCATCAATTCGGCGCAGGGGATAGCGATTCTTGATGGTAAGCTTATTCAACTCCCTATAATCGATGCACATCCGGAATGATCCGTCCTTCTTTTTGTCGAAAAGGACAGGTGCACCCCAAGGAGAGGTGCTAGGGCTAATGAAGCCTTTATCAAGCAATTCCCGGAGTTGACTCGAAAGTTCGTGCATTTCGGACGGAGCGAGTAACTAGGGAGCTTTAGCAACAGGATTAGCTCCAGGAATGAGATCAATACGAAAGTCGATATCATGACTCGGAAGTAAACCAGGTAAATCATCAGGAAAGACACGAGGAAAATCACGAACTACAGGCACCTTTTCCATTGTCGTCTCTTTCTTTTCCTTCTTTGCTACTACGATGTGCGCCAAGAAAGCTTTGTATTCCTTGCGGAGATACTTGCTCGCTTGGATACACGACATGAGTTTGAGATCTTTCGAAGGAGTTTCGCCATACACAAAAAGTCGATCACCATTAGCGAGCGAGAAACGAATCATTTTATCAAAACAAACGACTTCAGCATGATTTTCGTGAAGAAAACCCATGCCTACTTTGATATCAAAACTACCAAGCTGCATTGGGATAAGGTCGATTTGGAAGACGTGATTGTTGAGCTCAATAGTACAATCACGTAGAACGGAACTAACAGTGACGGTTCTTCCAGTGGCAACTTCTACGTCGAACGTCGAAGGGAGGTTAGCGCGTTTACGTTTTAGGAGCTTTTCGAATTCTAACGATACAAAACAGTTATCGGCTTCAGTATCAAATAAACAGAAACATATATACCGTTGACAAGAAATGTACCATTAGCCACATTGTTATCAGCTTTGGCCTGGTGGACGTTGATGTTGAAAGTACGTCCACGGGCTGCTTGTTGAGCTGGCTGCTGCTGCTGAGGCTGCTGCTGTTGATGTTGTTGTTGCACTGATTGTTGCTGAAGCTCTTGCTTTACCACTCTGTTCGGGCATACATTTGCAAAGTGATTGGGATCACCACATGCAAAGCAGGCTCTTGCGTGAGCAGTGGGAGCAGGAGCTGCTTGTTGACCCTGTGGAGCGGGAAGAGGAGCTGGCAGTGCAGGAGCTTGAACTTAAGCTTGACGGGGACCAGTATGGCAGTTGGTAGTAAAGTGGTCATAAAGGTTGCAGTGAACACAAAGTCGACAAGCGATCCCAACAGGATGATGATAAGTACAGGCAGGGCATAGCAGGTGTGGACGAGTATATACACGTTTTGCAGAAGGTGCATTGGTTACGGGTGCTACTACCTGGCGGTTCTGGTTTTGAGGTGGGGTAGGGACAACACTGAGTGGAGCGGCGGTGACAGCACAGTTCTTGTTGTTGTTGTTGTTATTCTTGTACTAGCGACATGAAGATTTCGACCCTTACGATGTAGCGGTTTCAGATGCGGTGGGAGAAGCGGTAACTTGGTGGAGACTTTTGGTGGTATTCTTGAAGTAACCAGCCCTAACTCGCTTGTCAATGATTTCGGCAGCGAGTAGGTAAGTCTCTTCGATAGTGGTTGTCTTGGCGGCTTGCACGAAATCATCAACACAATCCAGTAAAGCACGGATGTATTTCTTGATGGTGATGTCCGGAGTAGAGACTTGGCCAGGACAAATGATTCTAAGCTGCTTAAAGCGGGCAGTAAGACCAGCATTGTCACCACCCTCTTGCTTAATGTTCCAAAACTCGTCCTCCAGCTTCTAAAGCTCGTGCGAGGGACAGAACTCTTTCATCATTAGTTCTTTCAATTCCTCCCAAGTAAGCCCATAGGCTGCGCACTCCCTCGCCTGTTCCTTTCGGTGATCCACCAATCCAGAGCCCTGAACTGGAAAAGGCCAGTTACGTTGACAGTGCGGAGGTTATCAGGACAACCGCTTTGGCACAGAGTGACTTCAATTGAGTCGAACCATTGAAACATGGCTGTATGCCCATCTTCTCCAGTGAAGTCTTTGGGGCCGCAGGCCTTAAACTGCTTGAAGCTAAAACTAGCCTTTGGCGAGTCAGTCCTTGATTCCTCAGAGGACTTGCTAGCATTTTCATTAAGTTCACTGACAATTTTCGGAATGACCTTAGCCATTTGCTTGGCGACTAGCGATGCGATGTGTTTGTTAGTGTGGTTGCGGCGAGTAGCGCGAGAAGTATGCGAACCGATTGACGACATTATCTGCAACAGACATCGTCATAGAATTTAGGTACGATGTAATCGAATCTCACCTCACAACATACTTATTACTACTAGGTAAAGCTCAGTAACACGTCTACACATAAGCACATAATCACGTAGGCACATAATCCACATAAGCACGTAAGCACATAAGCACGTAGTCCACGTATCCACGTAAGCACATCTTCGACTATATTTTGCACATATTCACTTACATATATTGCACGTACTCACCTATCATTCAAATTTCACGAGCGCGATCGAGAGTAGCGAGTATCACAGCATATGGATCACCTGCTTCTATAAATGCGATGAAAGGCTTACGATTTGTTAGCCTGTTGAGATAAATGTGTAGTGCGAGTTGTGCGTGTAGATCAAAGCGAAAAGCGTATAGTCTCCAAAACCGAAACATATAACCACATAAAACACATAAAATCGAAGAATCCATAGAGTCAGCGGCTGCGAGTTCAAAATCGAAACACATAAACACATAAAATCAGCGATTGCGGCTTGAAATCGAAAGTGGATTTTCATGGGTGTTTAGACTTTGACTACCCAAAGTGATTCGACTATTCTCAAGGACTTCGAGCACACGTTTTGACCCATTGGACTGTGTTCTCTACACCGGCATACGGTGAACGACATGCATCCTTTTGGTTACTCACATGACTCGGGTCATTGGAGTCCATCGAGACTTTGGTGAGAGTTTTGCAAAACCAAATAGAGAACGGAACGAGTCATCAAGGTTCGGGTTTCACCCCTAAGTTAACGACTGCATTCCTGTTTTTGTGATAAAATCACGAGATAGAGAGAGAGATTTGCGTCGAAGTATGGATTTCACTCCTGATTCAACGAAAATTCTCGTGTTTATAGTAAAAAGGCGCGTAGATCGAGCGATTTTGTTGAGAGTTTGCAGTTTTCACACCTAATCTCAACCAAACCACTCGTTTACGCGAATGTTTTCGAAAATCGTGTGTGTTGCCAGCCTTAGGAAAGGCTGACCTTGCGCGAAGCGGTAGTATGCGATGTCCGCGCAAGAGTATAGTGTTCAGCGAGTTCGAGCGAGAATATCAAGTAAGCTCGTACAAAACCCCTACTGGGTTTGCACAAGTCGGTCTGTTGGTACTTAGACTATAGACTAGGTCAACTCTAAGACATCGACCCGGACTAGGTCGAGTCTTGCCTAATTCCCTATAGGTATGGCTCTGATACCAATCTGTCACACCCCAACCAATGGCGGAAACATCGAGACACGGCACTAAGCGAAACAGGTTGTCCAGGAGAAATCCATAACAACTAATATTACCAAATATTTTAACGTTACGTCCCATACCATAACATATTAAGTAAAATAGTTATTACAGACATAGTATCTCAAAGACAAATAAATTGTTTCGACAACTCAGAATTAAAGGTGACGTTTCTAGACCTCCTACCTTGATTTCCATGACATCCAGCAATTTAAAGCAAGCATCCTAAACACCTGTCACATACGTTAAAATAAAGTCAATACACATAGTGTAAAGGTGAGCATACAAGTTTAATAGTATAATAGTAGCGAAAGCGATTTACACATAACCAGCATGTAACACGTAGTAATGTGAAACAAGTAGGTTATCGACAATGAAATATGCACAGACGTGACTGCGAGTTGTAGAATGCGCAACACATATCACCACTGTGACATGTGAAGAAAGCCCTTAACGACCCATGTCCGCGATAGGTGCTGAGTCCAAACTATAGTACTATCGTTGCTAAGGTGTTAGACAACAATCACTGTGTAAACATAACATATAAACAATTATTGAATAACACGTATAACATGCAGAGCGGTTAGCGTATAAAAAGTTTTGCGTTGTGTGTCGATGTGATTTAATATAGGTAATGTATGTAACACCCAAAAGTGCGTAAAGCAAAAAGGGATCGAGTATACTCACAGTTCGTGTTAAATAAATAACACAAGCTTGGATTGAAAGGAGCGCTGGAGAGTTAGCCTGGTCAGATAACGACAGTATAAGCGTTAAATAGTGCGTAAAACGGTGTCGGGTGAGCTGAGTGACGGCTGGTGATCCGATCGGATGACTGACCGGACGGATGATCATCCGGACGGATGACCATTCGGTCGGATAGTCGTTCGTTTGGGAAGGATGTGTTTGTGTATGAACTTTGAAGTTTTTGTTGTAGCATTTATAAAAATGAGAAATGTTTCTACATATCAGGTCATCTGGTCGGATTGTCATCCGGTCGGATGGTCATCCGGACGGATGACCGTTCGGTCGGATGGCCCTTCGTTGAAACGGATATTCATTGACGTTTTGGAAATTTGATTAAGTGTTGAAACCATAAATCACCTGGACGAATAGTCGTTCGATCAGATGGTGATCCGATCGGACGGTGTTCGGATCGGACAGCTATCCGATTGGGTAACCTGTTCGTTTGAAAACTTGTAAAATCAGCTTAGAAAGTTTGCGGTTTGACCGAGACGGCATGACAACGTGTTAAACAACAGAACTTCATCAAGTCTAACCCATCCGTCCGGACGGGAATCACCCCATTCGATCTGAAGCAGCTGTTCTTGATGGAAGTTAATGTTCAACCCGTGAGTCGGTTGTCTCCTCGTTAGAAGTCCATCCTCAGTCCAAGTTTCCACTGGAGAATGAGTAGTTGTAAAATCCGATAGGATCGTTTAATGATATCAAACTTTAACTTGTGAGAGTGCGGAAAACAATCACAAGCCGATTCAAGAGCAAAACAAATATAAACCGAAACAATATGAATTAAAACAAACCGAGACTTGCATTCAAAGATGAACAAAGACTGATACAAGACTCCTTGATGTTTTCGGCTAGCCTTCAAGTCGCAATCCGCTAAATCAACCTCAACCAAATGGTTAAGGTTTGTTTAAATACTAAACACATGGACTTTTAACCTAGGCCCACTTAAACCGGCCATACTAGCCCAACCCATACAAATTGACCCAAAATATAAACTAAACAATTACAAAATCAATCCTTTAACTAAGCAATCCTTCATGTATAAATCTTCAGGTTCCAACAATCTCCCCCTAGGTTTATGCATGAAGGTTCTTGAGACTTCAACTTTCACGATCACCACCCAACCGATCCTTGAGACCACCAAAACCATTTGTGCGAATATGAATGATTTGGCGTTTTAGTTTTCTGAACATGTTTTGCTTGTGGTTGTTCTGAGCATTTTGGTGGCTGTTGATCTAGTGACTCCTCATTTATCTCAATTCCCTTTTCTTCATTTCTAAATTCAGGTTCATTATTTGAACACATAGAAGTCTCGTCAATATGCATTTCCTCAACGCATTTATCATGTGAAACTAATTCAGGTTCATTATTTGAACACGTAGAAGTCTCATCAATATGCATTTCCTCAACGCATTTATCATGTGAAACTAATTCAGGTTCAATTTCAACTACAGTTTCCAATGGGGTCCCACTAGATTCGACATTAGGGACACCCACTGAGACAGTTTCAGAAGAAGAATCAGGATACTCTTGATTTTCTTGAGAAGTCGTTTCAGTGGTTTCACTGAATGCGTCCTGAGGGACCTCACCTGTAACACTTTCATCAACCAAAGGGTTAGAAACATCAGATTCACAATCATTAACTGAAGAAAAACCATCATCAGACATATTGTTCAAAGGTTCAACACAAACATTATCAGTTTTGCCCAAAACATCAGGCTCACAAGACGAAACATAAGCAGAAAATGACGCAAATAAAGACCGACCAAAAGCAATATCAGATTCAGTTTGTTCAAAATAATTTTCAGAAATATTAGTATGAATAACTGGTTCACTCCCAAGAACTTCTCCACATTTTACTTCAGATACTTTATCTGCACATGAAGACGAAATGTTAGGATCAATTGCGCCTTTAGAAACAAAACTTATTGGATCAGACTTCTGTTTCCCAACTATTTTGCCATTGAATGATGACTTATAGTTTTTGGGACCATAAGTCATTCGACTTTCATTTATCATCTCCTCCTCAGTCATAGGTAAATAAGTATAATTGTCATTATAAGGAGGAGGAGCCTTATTAAAACCCAACCCACAACCTTTCTTTTCCTTGTATGCGAGCTGTTGATCACACAAGTTTTTGACTAATTTGCTGGAAGAATCAAATTTTTTAATGTTTAGCTCATTTATATGATATCTATCTCTGATATCTTCCAGTTCTTTAGTCAAAATACATACTTTCTCCTGAGCTTCAAGAAAATGGGCTGTTTTTACACTTACATCATCTTTGAGTTTGATGATGTCTTTGCGCTGAGCTTCAATCTTTTCTTTATAAAGTTTTTCATTTTTAGATAATGTGAAGTTTTTATTTTTATATCTTGATAATCCTGAATTAGCTCAGCATTATGTATTCTGTAAGCTTGAACCCTTTCCCTACACTCAGGAGTACAAAAAACAGAAAGTACCTCTTCTTTGGTGAGACCTTTAACTGGAGCTGAAAGTATCTGAGTCACAAGAGCTAGGTTTTCAGCAGTAGTCTCCTCCTCAGGTGCTGGAGCCTCATTCTCAGAAACGAAAACTTGATCATTTAAAGTCATGAAAGCAATGTTATTTGAAGCAGCTTGATTTTCTGGAGCTGAAATGTTCAGTCGCTCAATTTCCGAATTCCAATCAAAGTTGATGTTGGGCTGAACCCCCAAGGCTTGTGCTAATCCCTGTGGTTGAAGACTTCCAGCAGCGGCATTATCAGTTAAACTTGATGTGGTCACAAGAGCTCTTTCACGATTAGGTGTTACGGGCTGGGCAGGAGTCTGTTCCCTATTAATTTGAGGCTTTGTGCAGTTTCGAGTATAGTGTCCTTCTTCGTGACAGTTGTAACAACGTAGTTTAAAAGGCACTATAGACGCTCCTGTAAATGAAGCACCCCATCTATTTTTACCAGTTCTTTTCATAAACCTTGTTGCCCTGAATGCAGCCATAGCCATCTGCCAAGTGATATCCATTTCTTCAACATCATCAGGATGAATCTGATGTAAGTCATCGCCACACCATTTAGGAGGGTCAATTTTTCCTGCAACAAATGCATTCAAACAGTTGATAACGGAGGCTGCGATATCCAAATTTTCTTTAGACTGTTGTGTAAAGAAAGCAATCATCTCATTTTTCACAGTGGAAGCGGAAGCAGTACTGGATGCATTCACAGCATTCACAGCAGAAGCAGAAGCAGCTGTTGGATGTGAAGGAGTAACCTGATTAGAGGACCCAGAGCAATAGACATTTGCTGAAGTGGGGGCAGTCTTAGCAGAATCTGCGTTGCTAAACATTTGAAAACCTCCTTGAGACAAAAGAGTTGTGTTATTGTCATTTGATGAAGTGGGAGCAACAGAGAATCCTGCGGCTAGCATGCTGTTTTTATAGTTGGTTTCTCTTTGTTTATCATCTAATTCACAGGCTTTAATATGAGAGATCATCTCTGACAAGCTGCACCTAGCAAGATCTTTAGTTTTCTTGATCATAGCGATGATCCCAGCTTTTTGGAAATGCATTTAGAAGCTGTCTATTTGTAGATGCATTTGATGTATGAATTTCTTCCATTTGCATTTGTGTGACTATCTTCACGAACCTCTGAATTTGATTATCAACAGTTTCACCATAAATATGGTTGAAGTTGTTGAAATTTTGTCTCAGCAGATTTCTTCGACTCTCCTTCATATCTTCATTCCCTTCGTAGACGTCGATCAAGGATTCCCACAGTTCTTTGGCGGATTTGCAGGTGCGAAAACCAATAGCAATGTCTGGACCCAATCCCATGGTTAAGTAGGACAGTGCTCTTTCATCTTCTTCAATTATAAGTAGATCATCTTCAGTATATTGACTTTTGGGTTTCTTTACTTTAACACCTGGTTCAGTGGAACTATCCATCATGATCTCCCTTGGTCCCCTTAAAATGCTTCGCCAAAGTTTATAATCTTTGACCTTCAAGTGTTGTTCAAAACGCCATTTCCACTCTGGGAAATCATTTGCATCAGTCAACCTTGGAATACGTGTTGTGCTTCCAAGCTTTGAATCCAGTTCTTGTTGTTTGTTAAGGGCAACCAAATCAACGTTATTTGTAGACATAATTAATTAATCAATTAATTATTTTAAGTCCAAAAATTTGTCAACAGTTCAAAGTCCAAGTTCAAATCCCGTTGCAAAGTTACGTTGCGAGTCGAGACCACGGTTGCGAGTCGAGACTAAGAAGCAGACAACTCGAGACCACAGATGGTTGCGAGTCGAGACTAAATGTAGACAGCTCGAGACCGTAGTTGATTGCGAGTCGAGACTGAAATCAGACAAGTCGAGACCTTGGTTGATTGCGAGTCGAGACCAAAACCAGACGAGTCGAGACAGCTGATGGTTGCGAGTCGAGACCAGAACCAGACAAGTCGAGACCACTGGTTGATTGCGAGTCGAGACCTGCAAAACAAATATGAGATAAATCTGTTGACTCGTAATCCCTGATTTTCAGCACTTTTCAAAAATTCAAAGATATCGCAATCTTTGAATTTTCTTTGATCACCAAAACTTCGAGAAATCAGCTAACAATTTTCTGAAATCACACAAACCAAAATCAGTAATTTCTTTCGATAATTTCTAAGAACAGTTTGAAGATTGAATGTTATCACTGCAAAACAAACACAGAAAAACCAGATCAGTAGCATAAGATGTTCTTGAATCCGAATGATATCAAAACCGAACCAAGATTGGTTTCGTGGCTCTGATACCAATTGTAAAATCCGATAGGATCGTTTAATGATATCAAACTTTAACTTGTGAGAGTTGTCACACCCCAACCAATGGCGGAAACATCGGGATGAGACGAAGTGTGAAGATTGCTCGAGACATCATAATGCTAATTGTGACGATAGAATTAAAGATAAATTGACTTCTTTCATAAATAAATGTTACAATACATGAAAGTTGAAATACAACATGTTAAATACAAGAAAAACAATACGACAACAAATATGACATTTATACAATGTATTTGACCTAAACGTCTATATGTGTATCTAGGCATCAACGCTACTTCATTTCATAGCATCATCATCCTCAACCTGTAACATGTTTAAAATAAAGTTCAATGCAAAAGCAAAGGCGAGTATACAAGTTTGGTACATACATAGCAAAAGATAAGTTTTGAACAATTCCTCATAGCAAGCATGTGATTCAAGATAAACATAAAAACATGGTATGTGTCTAACATATCAAACCAAGAAAACGCAATATGCTCATGACATAACCACAAGTTACGGGCGGCGGGTCGTTAATCCTATAGCGCTACATATGTCACGGTTTGGCTCGTACAAGTTAATGATAAGTTCAACACATAAGATTCATCCAAGTTTAAAGTATCAAGCCATCACGTGAACAAGCATGTTAATAAGAATGTTCATGTGTTTAAGCAAAAAGTTCATGTGTAAGTTGTTGATAGATAAACATGTTACACCCCAAAAGTGGTAAAAGTAAAAAGGGGGAAATACGAGTATACTCACAAAGTTTGCATATGCTTTCCGATTATCCAATTATTGACGAGTTGATGAGGTTAAAAGATTTGACGTGTAAGGGTTAAAGTTCAAGTATGCTTAGGGTCGAGATTCGGTATTTAAAACAACATAAAAATAAGGTATGAGAATAACATGTGAAAATAATCATTTTCAACACTTAACACTTGTATGACACTTGGTAACCACAAGGGTTATGATAATGTTTTCATGAGTTGAACACCCATAAGAATCACAACAAGGTTTAGGTCTTATATGATGTTCTACTACTTTAACATGTAAACACAAGTTCAACATCAAAGGTTTGAATTAGTGTATATATATATCTAGGTTAAGTATTACATATTATTTAGTCCAATAATTCAAGTAGGAGGTAGAAGATTAGGATCTTCATTTAGGCACCTCGAGATATCATAGATGTCATGTATGGGGTAGGAAGAACATGCTTCCATTTAGGAACCCCTCGTATGTTCACCACTTCACTTGATGTAAAAACAACCAAGGAGGGTCAAGAACAATGATTTGTGCAAGTACATAAACAACCTAACTATAGAGAAATCATCAAATCTTGTGAGGATTGTATGTAGGACAACCCAAGTTGTTCCATAACCACTCATTCATCAAGATCTAAGCTTGACATGATTTGTGGGTTAATTACCCTAAATAAAACAGAAAGTATTTGAGGTTTTAACCCCTGATTTATAGTGTCTCAACCTTGTTTTTAAGCTTAACCAACCATAAGAGAGGTTGTAAGCATTAGGACATAGGTGTGAGATGTGTTAAACACAAGTTTGATAGGTTTAAACAAGTTTGAAAGAACATGTAACAAAACAGAAAGTTTGTGGACATATTTGGGGCAATTCCAGGTCTGATTTCTCCAAGGAGAAACCAAGGAATCAAACCCCATGATTATCCAAGCAAGTAGGAAGAAGAATCAAGTGATTTCGTTGAGAAATGAGCAAGTTATGCTCACTTTTGTAAAGGTATATGAATCTGTCCGAATTTCTGAAATAAGCAAGAACTTGAGAGTGTTTGAGAGAGATTTGAGGGTTGTGAAAGTGTAGAAATGCTTGGAGAAGGGTTGTATTTATAGTGGAAGAGTTTAGAGGTGATTGGAGGTGTTTAGAGGTGGATTAAAGGTGATTGGGGAGGTTTAAATCTTGGGATTTCGTGAAATTTCGCGGCTGCTGCGTTTTTGTCCGCCCAGACACCCTTGCGCACCGTAAGGGTTTTTTTGTTGCGGTGCGCAAGCAATGGTCAGAAACAAAAATATTTATTTTTTTGTTATTACACTTTGTAACTCGTTCCAATGTCACCTAATACGGGTTTTATGATTATTTTAAGGTTCTAAGGTATAAGTAACATGTTCTAAAGTATGCCCAAGTGTAATTTGAATATGAATAAGTATAAGTTTCGTATAAAACATAAATGTCGCGTGTTCAATAGTTTATCATATGTTTGCAATCACCTCGAATAAATACCAAATTGTTTCTCAATTTAAACGTACAAACATGTATAGAGTATGTATAACACAAGTTTAAATAATTGCAAGGTTTCATTCATGATTCAAGTCTCGAGTTTCCAATGATTACAAGGAACGAACGATTACCAGAAAACAAAGTTTCCAAAAAATAGTTTTACAAACGATGGTTTCTAAATATAGAAAGTATGAAAACGCGGGGCGTTACAAGAGTGCAGAAAACAATCACAGGCCGATTCAAGAGCAAAACAAATATAAACCGAAACAATATGAATTAAAACAAACCGAGACTTGCATTCAAAGATGAACAAAGACTGATACAAGACTCCTTGATGTTTTCGGCTAGCCTTCAAGTCGCAATCCGCTAAATCGACCTCAACCAAATGGTTGAGGTTTGTTTAAATACTAAACACATGGACTTTTAACCTAGGCCCACTTAAACCGGCCATACCAGCCCAACCCATACAAATCGACCCAAAATATAAACTAAACAATTACAAAATCAATCCTTTAACTAAGCAATCCTTCATGTATAAACCTTCAGGTTCCAACAGTAATGAACCCGAACGAGTCCAGATTCTAACGGTTTTGAGTGAAAAGTTGATAATGTTTGAAGAAAAGTTTGAAACACATGAAAGACGTTTATTTTTAGGTGAAATCAGTGTTTAAACATGTTGAAATCCCTCAGATCTGAGTTGTTCTTGGTGGAATGAGGTCACACTATGGTATTCATGAGAACCCATGATGACATCATCCTAGAACAGCCCGAATCCATAGATTTCATGATGAAAAGTTGTGATTTGTTGGTGAAATTAATGAGAAAGTGTGTGTAGATCAAAGAAGTACAAGATTTGAGATGAAAACTTATAAGAATCGCGAGGAATCGAGAGAAAATAGGCTAAGAACGCGAAGGG
Source organism: Helianthus tuberosus (assembly GCA_030545235.1). Classification (NCBI taxonomy): domain Eukaryota; kingdom Viridiplantae; phylum Streptophyta; class Magnoliopsida; order Asterales; family Asteraceae; genus Helianthus; species Helianthus tuberosus. The sequence goes on from CM060375.1 coordinate 151,310,905, forward strand.
TCGGAGGAGAGTTGTCACATCATGAACAGTGATGTGACAGGTGGGATATTTATAGGTGGAGAGGAAGAAAGGCGGTGCAAAGTGTGACGGATCGGAGGGCCTTCCGATCGGATGGCCATCCGATCGAATGGTCATCCGGACGGATAACCATTCGATCGAATGGTCCTTCAATCTGATGGCTCGAGTGGGATGGTTTCCGACTTTTCATTTCGTGCGTTGAGCATTGCGTTGCGTTGCGAGTAAGCGATGCGATAGTTTTAAACAATAGTTACACAAATAACATAACTAACATATAACATAAAAGTAAACCTTATATCTCGAGTTCACGATGAGATTGTGTTGCGATAGAGTTGCGATTGCGTTTGAGAATAATCACCTCAAAACAAATATAAACATGCACAAGTAACACATAATAGCACACACATAAAACAATATCCAAGACATGCGATTCAAGTTGCGATGTGATAGCGATGAGATAGAGGGTTAAATAGAATGGCGTTTAGTTACGTTTATTGCATTATTACTTCACATAATACAACTAAAATAGCGTAAACTAAAGTATCGATTATCGGGTCAGAGAGTACAATCAATAATTAAGCCATGAATTGTTGGATCGTCGTGTGACCCTAACGAGTCAATCTGAGTAGTTCATCATCAAAAACAAAGGCGGAATCAATGTAAATGATGTCAATACAGCTTGATACTTTCTAATCTTTATCTATTATTGATTTCCTGAGCTTTTACAAATCTGATTACAATTCGGCAGCACATCGCCTCTCAAACACACACACATAATTTCGTATGAAATGAATCAGACACACAGGTATATATAGGGGCTCTAATTCCGCATGAAACCAGTCCACACGAAATTACATGTTCATGCGATATTACTAATTCCGTGTGAAATTAGTAATTTCGTGTGAAACACTTAATTCCGTGCGAAATTACACTAGTGTAATTTTATGCGGAATTACCCTAAAATACAGTTTCTCGATTTCCGTGCCCTGATCTAACTTATACAATACAAGACTCATTAAAGATGAAGTTAACAGACATCAGTGCACCAACAGACTCCCCCTTGGATGTTGACGAAGTCTTTAGCATCCTGTCTTCAGTCTTTAGTCTTGATCTATCATTCTCTGCCCTAAATTGTCTTGACATTTGTAAAAGCTTCCTTCAATCTTTATCTTCAAACTCCCCTTTGAATGTTGATCCAGAATTTTGACTCCCCCTTTCGAAGACTCCCCCTCACGATAAGCTAGGGCTCAAATTCTGATTCAATCTTTAACATTTTCTTTGCCATGGGGAACTTAACTCCTGTTTTCTGCACAATCTCTACCCAAATATAAGATATATGACAATAACAGTTTCATTCCAAACTTACCATTCAATCTCATATGTTGTTTTTGTCAGAATTAGAAATCCATTTAAGTATTCAGGTCCAAATTAATGACCCTGATTACTAAATTAGTCTACCAAGTCCAACTTAATGACCTTGGTTGATCTGAGACAAATCACACTGACATTTTATACAAACTAGCTCAAACAATTTTCTGAAATTTACAAGTTTCAAATTAATGAACTTGCTTTAACTTTTCAACTTTCACAAACTTATCATGTAAAGCTCACAACTCATCCTCCAGTTCAGAAACTTCCTACATCTGCTTCAAATCGAATCTGAAGATCAGCTTTCCACTTTGATTTGTCGGAAAATAAAGCAGAAGTGTAAGGGGTTAAATTGCGAAGACCGTGAGAGCTCAGGTCAGAACTTCCGTTCAGCAGAGAGATGACGGTTCGACTTTAGGTGTGTCCCCTTTAGATGATTTTTTTTACAACAGCACATGATTATCATTTTTCAATGTTTCATCATTTTTTATGCTGAGGGTGGCGCTATATTTCAAGCAATGCAGAAAGTATTATTCGGGGACTAGGCCATTACTTCCGCATTATCAGAAGTCCCGAAATAATACCCCAGATATCACTGAGTATAAAGACCTAGTATCTCAGAAAGAGGGACCTTTCAAACGAGATTTCAGGAAGCAAGTTTGAATTTTTATGTTTATATCCCGAATAAACCTACTAAATGTGCAAAAACCAATTGGCACATCATCAGCGAGACTGTTTAACGCTTTAAACTTTCCATATCTTTAGCATACTGTAATTGTCAAGCCGATGTACTAACTTTTTCCCTTTTTACACAAGCTCTTTTCTGGTTTTCTATTGTTTTTGTATTTTGAAAATATTTCATGTTTTTGGATTTTTGAAATTTTTTATTGTTTTTGTATTTTCTGAAAATATTACCTTACCCTATCTCCCCCTAAATACCAAAACAAGTAAAAAATCGACAAACCATTGCAGATTGCTTCTCAACATCATCATCTACAATAGTACCTTCATCAACGCCAAGAATCTCCTCCAACGCCGATAAAAGCTTCATACCGTTCAATTTTAACAAGTATTGAAAACGAGTTTTATCAAATGCTTTGGTATGTAAATCAACTTTTTGTTCGTCAGTGTGGATTTTCTCAATTCGTGTCAACTTCTTCTCCAAACAGTCGCGAATGAAGTGATGACGAATTTCAATATGTTTCGTTTTAGCGTGATGAACAGGATTTTTAGTAATGTTAATCGCTGCCTCATTATCAACAAAGATTGGGGTGTTTAGAAATTGCAAACCGTAGTCGCGCATCTGTTGCTGGATCCACAAGATCTGTGAACAGCAACTGCTCGCAGATACATATTCAGCTTCACATGTGGATAAAGCTACAGTGGTCTGCTTTTTGCATTGCTAGGTGATCAATCGTGATCCGAAAAACTGACAACCCGCTGTTGTTGACTTTGCGTTAACTTTGCAGCATCCAAAATCAGAATCAAAATACCCTTCGAGCGTGAAATCGCCTTTTCTTGGATACCACAACCCCAATGATGGATTTCCTTTCAGGTAGCATAATATCCGTTTCACAATCACCATATGCGAAGCTCTCGGGTTAGATTGAAATCTTGCTACGAGGCAGGTTGGATACATAATATCGGGTCTTGAAGCTGTCAAATACATCAGCGATCCGATCATGGAACGATACATCGTTTCATCTACCTTCTCTCCGGTGAGATCAGGGTTTATCCCATGCTTCGTCGCTAATGGGGTAGAAGCTGGAGTAGAACCTGACATCCCAAATTTCTCCAAGATATCATGAACGTACTTAGTCTGATGTATGAAAATTCCCTCGGGTAGTTGATCAACCTGTAGACCCAAAAAGAATTTAATCTCACCCATCGATGACATTTCAAATTTTTGCTTCATAACTCGTTCAAAATCTTTGCACGGATTCTTATTTGTTGACCCAAATATGATGTCGTCCACGTATATCTGAACGATCAGAAGATGTCCGTTGACCTCTTTGGTGAAGAAAGTGGCATCCACTTTTCCACGAATGAAGCTGTTGGCTAGCAGGTGTTGAGACAAAGTCTCGTACCAAGCTCTCGGGGCCTGGTGTAAACCATACAGTGTTGTATCTAGCAAGTAGACCTTGTCTTTGTGGATTGGATCGGAAAAGCCCGGTGGCTGTCCCACATATACCTCCTCTTTTACCTTCCCGTAGAGAAACGCCGATTTTACATCTAACTGATAAACTTTGAAATTTTTCCAAGATGCAAATGCTAGGAAGATTCTGATCGCTTCTAGTCTAGCAACCGGAGCATATACTTCAGTGAAATATATTCCCTCTTGCTGACTGAAACCCTGGACTACGAGTCGAGCTTTGTTACGAATAATAACCCCTCGATCATCTCTCTTACACTAGAACACCCACTTGGTGTTTATCTTCCTTTGACCATCAGGCAAATCTACTAACTTCCACACTCCTAACTTCTCAAACTGACTCAACTCTTCTTGCATAGCATTGACCCTAGAATCTTCAGTTAGCACCTCTTTATATGTTCGCGGTTCGATCTGCGAAATAAAACAACTTAGTGAAAACTCAGTTTGTAAAGGAGCTACTGTAGAATAAAAACAAGTAAGGCCTTGGTCAATTTGACGTCTAGTGCGAACGCCTGAATGTAATTCTCTAATGATCAACTCTTCTGGATGGTATGAAAGAGTTCTCGACATCACCTTGCCTGGAACATCTACCTCGCCTTCTAGATTTGTAACATTCTGATTTGCACCTTGTTCACTGACTGGATCTGTTTGACTTGAAATCTAGATTTGCTCCCCCTCAGAATCTGAATCACCACGATCAAAAACAGGCATATTATCAGATTCTTGATTATCATTAACTGCCGTCTGATTTTCAGGAGCTATTTCTTGTTCCGAAGATTGTTGAATATCATCATGTTCTCCAGCATTACTTGGACCGGCTTCATCATCATTTGAAGTTTGCCGTCGACTTGTAGTATACTCAGCTGGAAACCTGTCTTGCGATTCTTCATACTCTCTTAGAATATCCAACTCGTCAAAGAACTCTGCTTCTTCTTCCACGTCAAACGAATCCCACAAAGTATCATAGTGAAAACGCCATGAATCGCCTGGATTCTGTGGTGGCATTGTATACCCCTGACACTCAACATGTTGTGCTTCGATGATCCGCTTCAAGCTTGGAACAAAGACTCATTTTAATGGACTTGAGTAACCCACGAAAATTCCTTCAATGCTCTTTGCACCAAATTTTCCAAAAGGCTCTAGAACTGTACAGGGAGACCCAAATGGTTCAAGATACTTCAGGTTCGGTTTGCGGTTATTGATCAGCTCAAAACATGTCTTGTTGAATTTCTTTACAGTGAGAACCCGGATGAGTGTATAGCAAGCGGCTGACACTGCTTCTGCCCAAAAATTTACTGGTAGTTTTGAATCAATAAGCGTCGTCCTAGCCGTTTCAATTAGCGTCCTGGTCTTTCTTTCAGCTACTCCATTCTGCTGCGGAGTATAAGGAGCACTAAATTCTTGCAATATACCTCTCTCATCACAATATTCTTCCATCCTGTTGTTCTTAAACTCGACACCGTTGTCACTCCCGATTCTTCTGATTCAAGTTTGGTACAAATTTTCAATTTTTCTGAACAACGCCATCAAACTCTCAAACATCTCATCTTTTGTCTTCAAAAATGATACCCACGAAAATCTGGAAAAATCTTCAGTTACTGCAAGACAGTAGAGATCTCCAGTTATGCTTTTGACGTTTACTGGACCAAACAGATCCATATGGAGTCTCTCTAACGGTCTTGAGACTGAGTTGACTGTCTTTTGAGGATGTGATTTCTTCTTTTGCTTGCCTTTGATGCAGTTAATGCACTCCCCTTCCAGATGAAAACCTTTCACATGAACACCAGTAACTAAGTTGTTATGCACCAGGTGATTCATTTTCCTCAAGTGAATATTGCCCATCTTTCGATGCCATAACTTTGACTCTCTTTCTGTTGCTCTTGACATAAAACAGTGAGCCTGAGCCGTGGTTGTAGTTGCTACACTCATGTCCAACACGTACAGATCATTCACTCTAGGCGCTCTCATAATGACCCACTCTTCGGGAACAACAAATCCTGGTTTCAAGATCAAACACTCTTTGTCTGTAAAGTGCATTATATACATTCTATCACAAATCTGAGAAATACTCAGAAGATTATTCTCAAGCTCGGCGATGTAATTCACTCTTTCAAAGGTAACAATCCCATTGGATAACGTTCCTTCACCAACTATTCTACCACCTTGATTTCCCGCAAATCCTATGTAACCTCCATTAAACCCACGAACATCATACAGTAGGGTCTTCTTCCTCGTCATGTGCCGAGAAGCTCCACTATCCATAATCCAACGTGAAACAGATCATGGAAGCTCCTACACATGTCATAAACACTTTAGTTAGATTTTGATGCTACCCAAGCCTCTTTTGAATCGGGTAACTTGACATTAATATGAGTTGTTGTAGTGTAAAGTGGCAAAAAATTCTTATCATTCATCTTTAAGCTCTCTGCAGACCCAACCTCAACCTCTTTATACAAGAAAAATTCGTCTTTTTGAGGTTGACCAGATGATTGGTCTATCTTCAAAACAACCTTTTTCTCAGAAGTAACAGACTCTTGTTTTTCAACTTTCTCATAGTAATCCAAAGGAACATCCATCTTTACCGGAGTGGTAGAAGACGATTGTTTTTCAGTCTCAGAAACCTTTGGTTTTGGAACACTTGGTTTCTTTTCAACAACTTTTTGCTTCCATGTTTGTTGAGACGATGCAACCCGTTTGTAAAACTTGTCATTTTTAGTTACCATATTCTTAACAGGTTCAGTTTTGATCTTGGTGTTGTCATTTTTCAAAACCATTTTCTCAACAACCAATGGAGCTTTTCCCTTCACATCATCTTTCTTTCTTGAATTCATCACAACTTCAGTCTTAGGCTTCAAATTGGTACACTTTCGTGCAATATGTCCAACTTGATTGCATTTGAAGCATGTTCGGGTGTCAAATACCCGACTTGTGCCTTTAGACTGAGACTGCGATGCTTTCTTCTCAAAGAACTCTTTGTTTGATTTTGAAAAAATCTCAGATTCTTCATCAGAAAGTGAACTTGAACTGTTTACAAACACCTTTTTCTCAGCAAACTTCTGGTTTTGAACATTCTTTTTCTGATAATTCTTACCACCCTGATAACCACCCGACCATCTGTTTCGATTGTTGTTATAAAAATGCGGTGGAACAACAGGTTTCTTGTAGTAAGCTTTATCTTTTTCAAAATTCATTTGCCTCTTTGTCTGTTTTAGACCTTCAATCTTAGACAGATCAATTTCAACCAATTTGAACACATTTGTCAATTTAGCAACATTAAAATTCTCCAGTGGAAACTCATAATCCGAATACAACTTATCCGATCCCGACATCTTGTACATGACAAAGAGTAGGTTCTTCATTTAAGTTGTTTTTGGATTTTGGTTTCAGAATGTAATTGTTCAGAAAACATTCTTCATCCTCAACTGAATCACTATCAGACTTCAAAACACTTTCAGCCATGCCTTTCACAATCTCAGTTTGAACACTATCATCAGATGAAGAAAATGTAACATCAATTGACTCCCGAAGTTTTATTTCATTTGTTTCATCCTCATCATTAACCAACCCGGATGTTTTCTTTGAAAAATTGTTTAACACTGGCGGTGGAACCTAATGATACCCAACCCCAGTTCCATCCGAGTAAACATCTCCGCCTGCTTTGTTTTTCCCGATGGGTTTAGGAACAATGTGTTGTAAAACAAAGCTTGCGGAGTTGTAACTGGTTAATTTCAGATTGATACGCTCATTCTCAATCTTAGCTTCTTCAAACTGAAGCTTCAATTTAGCAATCTCATCCAGTTGTTGGTTGATTTTCTCTTCTTTGTATCTAAGAACTACAGTTAAATGCTCATTTTCTTTATTGGTTTTACATTTTCTTTCATCAGAATCTTTTACCGTTCGTTTTAGTTTGTCAAAATTTTCTGATAGTTGACGATTTTCGTGAATTAGCTTTTCATTCTCTTTCCTAATTCTTTCTTCTTCAGTTTTATCATTTTCAATTTTCTCAGTTAAATTTTTAGCTCGATCATTTGAAGCTTTTAGCATTTTATCACAGTCTAGAATCTGATCTTCAACCTTTCTGACTCTTGTTGTCAGTTTTTCAACCTTTGTATCACTAAGGTAAGTGAGTGTACTACAAAACTTGCAGTTTTTCATGCAACTTTTGCAGTCACTATCACCTTTGACTTTCTTACCTGACTCTCTTGTTGAAATGTTTGGACTGACCTTGCTTTTAGACTCCGTTTCAGACTTAGAGTCTACCTCAAGTTCCTTTGTAGCAAGCACTTTGTCAGCCATCTTCCCCAAGTTTTCAGCGGTGAATTCTTGTGAAGTATCAATAATCCCATCATCAATCTTCTTAGACTGCGACTCATTCTCTTTTTCTTTTTCTTCTCCACCTCCCCACCATTCTCTCTGTAAGGCTTCTTCTTCTTCAGCAAATTCCTCAATGAAAGCTTCTAGACTAAGAGTTTTCGTATCAATAGCAATGTTTCCTTGAGGATCAAGGTAACATTCTCTATCAGCATCCCATCTCTTTGCTCTCTTGGCCTCACTGAACACCTTAGATAATCTGATCATCTTGTATTCTGCTCTAGCCTTTCTGCTGAGGTATTTTTCTTCTTCATTTCTGGTGTCTTTGAAAGGAATAATTTTTTCTGCTACGAAAGCATATCCTACTGCATCTTCCTCTGGTAGCAGTTCACTCCAATCAAAACCTTCATCATCATGAATAACAGCAAGAGCTCTTGATTTTTCTTTGGGGGCATTCTCAAGCTGCTTCATTCTGGGCGGTTCTGATTTATTCTGATGATAGATCGCTCTTTTGTAGTAATCCTCGCGGAATGGATTTGCAGTATCATCAGCAGGAGCGTTACGACATTCGCGTTTGAAATGTCCTTTTTGTTTACACCTGAAGCACGTGACTTTTGATTTGTCAAAGCCAAGTTTTGTGGACGGCCCACCGATAGAATGTCTCCCAGTAATCTCCATGAACCGTTGTGCTCTTCGAACAGCACTGGCCATACACCACCTGATATTGATCAGTTCCATCTCTTCAGGATCTATTTGATCATAGTTCTCCTTAGTCAGGTTGGTGTTTCCAATCTTGCCCGCCACGAGGCTCTCGTACGATTCTAACACCGACGCTAAGAACACCATCTGTTGTTTTGCTGACTCTTCACTGAAATTTTGAGCGTTCTTCAGATCCACAACAATGTTACATTCGAACAGATTCTTTGATGCAGATTGGCTTGGAGTTGATGAAGAAGATCCTCTATGAAAACCACTGTGAGGAATTTCTTGATTCACATTATTTGAACTCTCTGCAGAAAATGTTGTTCTTGGAGAACCAGTCTTGGGTAGATTTCCTCTGTAGTACAACTCCACATTCTGCTGATAAGATAAGTTGTTGACTTTGCTAGATTTCTTGACCTCCAACTCATGACTCTCCAGTCTTTCGATAAGCAGATCCACTGTCAACTCTTCAGACTTGATTGTATTCTTCAGCATTAATGCAAAGTACTGCCAATCTTGTTCATTCGGCAGCTAGTCGAACAGTTTGTCAACCAACTCTTCTTGAGTATATACAATTTTGTGTCTTGCCAGCTCCAATTTCAGATGCCTAAATCTCTCAATCATCTTAGAAACAGACTCGTTCTTTAAACAACCAAATAAATCAAACTCTTTTCTTAACAGTTTCTTTTTGTTTTTGACTATCTCAGCACTACCTACACATTTTACCCTCAGTTTCTCCCAAAGATCTTTTGAATATTCATATTCAATCAACAAAATTATATCATCTCTCACAGACTGATGAATCAACGCGATGCACTTTTGTTCAGCAACATATCTTTCAATCTCATCATTATCTGTTAGACTTTCACCAAAACGTCCTCCTCTAACGTAACCATTCTTTAAACTCTTCCAGCTTGCATATGCAAAATCTTGAAGCCACTCGTCAAATCTTGTAGCCCACCTATTGTAATCTTCAATCGCCATCAGTTTTGGAGGTTTGTTGTATGTCCCATAGGCACTCTCTACACTCAAAGCATCATTGAGAGTTTTCTTTGCACTTGATGTTAGTGTAGTTTCATTCGTGTTGCTTGATGTAGCATCTCCAGAACCACCAATAAAAGCAAACATATCACTGAAAGGATTCATGAAATCATCCATCTTTAAAGTACCTGAAACAGTCAACAAACACTTAGCAAAATTTTTGAAATTTTGAAAAATGATTTTCAAACGAAATTAGTTTGAGCGGAATTATGAACTCAAACGGAATTATCCTTCTCACGAAATTACTTATTCACACTGTTTCAAACGGAATTACCAAGCAGAATCTAATTCTGTGCAGAATTAGGTTGAATTCAAATGAAATTAATCACTTGGAGAGGAATTAGTAATTCCGTTTGAACGTTTCAAACGAAATTAAATTTCAAGCGAAATTAACAGCACTTTTCAAACGGAATCAACCCAAATGTATAATTCCGTGCGGAATTACAAAGCTGGTTCAAACGGGATTAAGATAACATCAGCATATTCGAACAACTTTTCAAGCGGAATTAGCAAATTTTATCAGATATTGTTCGAATTAAGGTCCAAATCTTTCAAGGATTAGTTAAAACTCTGTTTTACGTGATATATGTGAGTTTTAATACATTTCAGCCGTTAAATCTAGTTCAAATCAGAAAAGAATGAGTAGAAGTGAGAGAATCCGGTAAAATCAAGCTGAATTGGTATGAACTCCTCGTCCTGAGCTCTAATACCACTTGTTGGATCGTCGTGTGACCCTAACGAGTCAATCTGAGTAGTTCATCATCAAAAACAAAGGCGGAATCAATGTAAATGTTGTCAATACAGCTTGATACTTTCTAATCTTTATCTATTACGGATTTCCTGAGCTTTTACAGATCTGATTACAATTCGGCAGCACCTCGGCTCTCAAACACACACACATAATTTCGTATGAAATGAATCAGGCACACAGGTATATATAGGGGCTCTAATTCCGCATGAAACCAGTCCACACGAAATTACATGTTCATGCGATATTACTAATTCCGTGCGAAATTACACTAGTGTAATTTTATGCGGAATTACCCTAAAATACAGTTTCTCGATTTCCGTGCCCTGATCTAACTTATACAATACAAGACTCATTAAAGATGAAGTTAACAGACATCGGTGCACCAACAGACTCCCCCTTGGATGTTGACGAAGTCTTTAGCATCCTGTCTTCAGTCTTTAGTCTTGATCTATCATTCTCTGCCCTAAATTGTCTTGACATTTGTAAAAGCTTCCTTCAATCTTTATCTTCAAACTCCCCTTTGAATGTTGATCCAGAATTTTGACTCCCCCTTTCAAAGACTCCCCCTCACGATAAGCTAGGGCTCAAATTCTGATTCAATCTTTAACATTTTCTTTGCCATGGGGAACTTAACTCCTGTTTTCTGCACAATCTCTACCCAAATATAAGATATATGACAATAACAGTTTCATTCCAAACTTACCATTCAATCTCATATGTTGTTTTTGTCAGAATTAGAAATCCATTTAAGTATTCAGGTCCAAATTAATGACCCTGATTACTAAATTAGTCTACCAAGTCCAACTTAATGACCTTGGTTGATCTGAGACAAATCACACTGACATTTTATACAAACTAGCTCAAACAAATTTCTGAAATTTACAAGTTTCAAATTAATGAACTTGCTTTAACTTTTCAACTTTCACAAACTTATCATGTAAAGCTCACAACTCATCCTCCAGTTCAGAAACTTCCTACATCTGCTTCAAATCGAATCTGAAGATCAGCTTTCCACTTTGATTTGTCGGAAAATAAAGCTCACAACTCATCCTCCAGTGTAAAATCTTTTTGGATTTTTAATAAAGTTTCTAAGCTAGAAATGAAATGCAGAAATAAAATGCAGTAAATGTAAACTATTTACAAACAAATTTTTGGTGAGCGTGTTAGGGAATCATATCAGCTATTCGACAATTCACAAGTACCGTTAAGCTTTAATTACATACTCAGAATTAAACAATTCACTTAGATTGTCGATATACTGATCCACTTAAATTCTCACACAATTTTCAATATGTCCAGGATACGGATTAGATGAATTAAGGACTTAAACTTATTCATGTGTCCCACCTCTTGAATATACTCCCGTATCCAAATCCCAATATTCAGTCTAACAGGTGAATATACCACAGATGATATCTGTAAGGGGTTAAATTGCGAAGACCGTGAGAGCTCAGGTCAGAACTTCCGTTCAGCAGAGAGATGACGGTTCGACTTTAGGTGTGTCCCCTTTAGAGGATCTTTTTTACAACAGCACATGATTAGCATTTTTCAATGTTTCATCATTTTTTTATGCTGAGGGCGGCGCTATATTTCAAGCAATGCAGAAAGTATTATTCGGGGACTAGGTCATTGCTTCCGCATTATCAGAACTCCCGAAATAATACCCCAGATATCACTGAGTATAAAGACCTAGTATCTCAGAAAGAGGGACCTTTCAAACGAGATTTCAGGGGTTACCTATATATCCAAGTAGTGTTCCCCACGAAATAAGCAAGTTTGAATTTTTATGTTTATATCCCGAATAAACCTACTAAATGTGCAAAAACCTATCGGCACATCATCAGCGAGACTGTTTAACGCTTTAAACATTCCATATCTTTAGCATACTGTAACTGTCAAGCCGATGTACTATCATTTTCCCTTTTTACACAAGCTCTTTTCTGCTTTTCTATTGTTTTTGTATTTTGAAAATATCTCATGTTTTTGAATTTTTGAAATTTTTTATTGTTTTTGTATTTTCTGAAAATATTACCTTACCCTATATCCCCTTAATACCAAAACAAGTAAAAAATCGACAAACCATTGCAGATTGCTTCTCAACATCATCATCTACAATAGTACCTTCATCAACGCCAAGAATCTCCTCCAACACTGATAAAAGCTTCATACCGTTCAATTTTAACAAGTATTGAAAACGATTTTTATCAAATGCTTTGGTATGTAAATCAGCAATTTGTTCGTCAGTGTGGATTTTCTCAATTCGTACCAACTTCTTCTCGAAACAGTTGCGAATGAAGTGATGACGAATTTCAATAAGTTTTGTTTTAGCGTGATGAACAGGATTTTTAGTAATGTTAATCGTTGCCTCATTATCAACAAAGATAGGGGTGTTTAGAAATTGCAAACCGTAGTCGCGCATCTATTGCTGGATCCACAAGATCTGTGAACAGCAACTGCTCGCAGATACATATTCAGCTTCACATGTGGATAAAGCTACAGAGGTCTGCTTTTTGCATTGCCAGGTGATCAATCGTGATCCGAAAAACTGACAACCCGCTGTTGTTGACTTTGCGTTAACTTTGCAGCATCCGAAATCGGAATCGGAATACCCTTCAAGCGTGAAATCGCCTTTTCTTGGATACCACAACCCCAATGATGGAGTTCCTTTCAGGTAGCGTAATATCCGTTTCACAATCACCATATGCGAAGCTCTCGGGTTAGATTGAAATCTGGCTGTGAGGCAGGTTGGATACATAATATCGGGTCTTGAAGATGTCAAATACATCAGTGATCCGATCATGGAACGATACATCGTTTCATCTACCTTCTCTCCAGTGAGATCAGGGTTTATCCCAAGGTTCCTCGTTAATGGGGTGGAAGCTGGAGTAGAACCTGACATCCCAAATTTCTCCAAGATATCATGAACGTACTTAGTATGATGTATGAAAATTCCCTCGGGTAGTTGATCAACCTGTAGACCCAAAAGGAATTTCATCTCACCCATCGATGACATTTCAAATTTTTGCTTCATAACTCGTTCAAAATCTTTGCACAGATTCTCATTTGTTGACACAAATATGATGTCGTCCACGTATATCTGAACGATCAGAAGATGTCCGTTGACCTCTTTGGTGAAGAGAGTGGCATCCACTTTTCCACGAATGAAGCTGTTGGCTAGCAGGTGTTGAGACAAAGTCTCGTACCAAGATCTCGGGGCCTGGTGTAAACCATACAGTGCTTTATCTAGCAAGTAGACCTTGTCTTTGTGGATTGGATCAGAAAAGCCCGGTGGCTGTCCGACATATACCTCCTCTTTTACCTTCCCGTAGAGAAATGCCGATTTTACATCTAACTGATAAACTTTGAAATTTTTCCAAGATGCAAATGCTAGGAAGATTCTGATCGCTTCTAGTCTAGAAACCGGAGCATATACTTTAGTGAAATCTATTCCCTCTTGCTGACTGAAACCCTGGACTACGAGTCGAGCTTTGTTACGAATAATAACCCCTCGATCATCTCTCTTACACTTGAACACCCACTTGGTGTTTATCTTCCTTTGACCATCAGGAAACTCTACTAACTTCCACACTCCTAACTTCTCAAACTGACTCAACTCTTCTTGCATAGCATTGACCCAAGAATCTTCAGTTAGCGCCTCTTTATATGTTCGCGGTTCGATCTGCGAAATAAAACAACTTAGTGAAAACTCAGTTTGTAAAGGAGCTACTGTAGAATAAAAACAAGTAAGGCCTTGGTCAATTTGACGTCTAGTGCGAACGCCTGAATGTAATTCTCCAATGATCAACTCTTCTGGATGGTATGAAAGAGTTCTCGGCATCACCTCGCGTGGAACATCCACCTTGCCTTCTAGATTTGTAACATTCTGATTTGCACCTTGTTCACTGACTAGATCTGTTTAACTTGAAATCTGGATTTGCTCCCCCTCAGAATCTGAATCACCACGATAAAAAACAGGCATATTATCAGATTCTTGATTATCATTAACTGCCGTCTGATTTTCAGGAGCTATTTCTTGTTCCGAAGATTGTTGAATATCATCATGTTCTCCAACATTACTTGGACCGGCTTCATCATCATTTGAAGTTTGCCGTCGACTTGTAGTATACTCAGCTGGAAACCTGTCTTGCGATTCTTCATACTCTCTTTGAATATCCAACTCGTCAAAGAACTCTGGTTCTTCTTCTTCCACGTCAAACGAATCCCACAAAGTATCATAGTGAAAACGCCATGAATCGCCTGGATTCTGTGGTGGCATTGTATACCCCTGACACTCAACATGTTGTGCTTTGATGATCCGCTTCAAGCTTGGAACAAAGACTAATTTTAATGGACTTGAGTAACCCACGAAAATTCCTTCAATGCTCTTTGCACCAAATTTTCCAAAAGGCTCTAGAACTGTACAGGGAGACCCAAACGATTCAAGATACTTCAGGTTCGGTTTGCGATTATTGATCAGCTCAAAACATGTCTTGTTGGATTTCTTTACAGTGAGAACCCGGTTGAGTGTATAGCAAGTGGCTGACACTGCTTCTGCCCAAAAATTTACTGGTAGTTTTGAATCAGCAAGCATCGTCCTAGCCATTTCAATTAGCGTCCTGTTCTTTCTTTCAGCTACTCCATTCTGCTTCGGAGTATAAGGAGCACTAAATTCTTGCAATATACCTCTCTCATCACAATATTCTTCCATCCTGTTGTTCTTAAACTCAGTACTGTTGTCACTCCTGATTCTTCTGATTCGAGTTTGTTACAAATTTTCAATTTTTCTGAACAACGCCATCAAACTCTCAAACATCTCATCTTTTGTCTTCAAAAATGATACCCACGAAAATCTGGAAAAATCACCAGTTACTGCGAGACAGTAGAGATCTCCAGTTATGCTTTTGACATTTACTGGACCAAACAGATCCATATGGAGTCTCTCTAACGGTCTTGAGACTGAGTTGACTTTCTTTTGAGGATGTGATTTCTTCTTTTGCTTGCCTTTGATGCAGCTAATGCACTCCCCTTCCAGACGAAAACCTTTCACATGAACACTAGTAACTAATTCGTTATGCACCAGGTGATTCATTTTCCTCAAATGAATATGACCCATCTTTCGATGCCATAACTTTGACTCTTTTTCTGTTGCTCTTGACATAAAACAGTGAGCCTGACCCGTGGTTGTAGTTGCTACACTCATGTCCAACACGTACAGATCATTCACTCTGGGCGCTCTCATAATGACCCACTCTTCGGAAACAACAAATCCTGGTTTCAAGATCAAACACTCTTTGTCTGTAAAGTGCGTTGTATACATTCTATCACAAATCTGAGAAATACTCAGAAGATTATTCTCAAGCTCGGCGATGTAATTCACTCTTTCAAAAGTAACAATCCCATTGGATAACGTTCCTTCACCAACTATTCTACCACCTTGATTTCCCGCAAATCCTACGTAACCTCCATTAAACCCAAAATGATAATCAACATCTATCACAAATCTGAGAAATACTCAGAAGATTATTCTCAAGCTCGGCGATGTAATTCACTCTTTTGACTCGGGTAACTTGACATTAATGTGAGTTGTTGCAGTGTAAAGTGGCGGAAAATTCTTATCATTCATCTTTAAGCTCTCTGCAGACCCAACCTCAACCTCTTTATACAAGAAAAATTCGTCTTTTTGAGGTTGACCAGATGATTGGTCTTTCTTCAAAACAACCTTTTTCTCAGAAGTAACAGACTCTTGTTTTTCAACTTTCTCATAGCAATCCAAAGGAACATCCATCTTTACCGGAGTGGTAGAAGACGATTGTTTTTCAGTCTCATAAACCTTTGGTTTTGGAACACTTGGTTTCTTTTCAACAACTTTTGGCTTCCATGTTTGTTGAGACGATGCAACCCGTTTGTAAAACTTGTCATTTTTAGTTACCATATTCTTAACAGGTTCAGTTTTGATCTTGGTGTTGTCATTTTTCAAAACCTTTTTCTCAACAACCAATGGAGCTTTTCCCTTCACATCATCTTTCTTTCTTGAATTCATCACAACTTCAGTCTTAGGCTTCAAGTTGGTACACTTTCGTGCAATATGTCCAACTTGATTGCATTTGAAGCATGTTCGGGTGTCAACTACCCGACTTGTGCCTTCAGACTGAGACTGCGATGCTTTCTTCTCAAAGAACTCTTTGTTTGATTTTGAAAAAATCTCAGATTCTTCATCAGAAAGTGAACTTGAACTGTTCACAAACACCTTTTTCTCAGCAAACTTCTTATTTTGAACATTCTTTTTCTGATAATTCTTACCACCCTGATAACCACCCGACCATCTGTTTCGATTGTTGTTAAAAAATGCGGTGGAACAACAGGTTTCTTGTAGTAAGCTTTATCTTTTTCAAAATTCATTTGCCTCTTCGTCTGTTTTAGACCTTCAATCTTAGACAGATCAATTCAACCAATTTGAACACATTTGTCAATTTAGCAACATTAACATTCTCCAGTGGAAACTCATAATCTGAATACAACTTATCCGATCCCGACATCTTGTACATGACAAGAGTAGGTTCTTCATTTAAGTTGTTTTTGGATTTTGGTTTCGGAATGTAATTGTTCAGAAAACATTCTTCATCCTCAACTGAATCACTATCAGACTTCAAAACACTTTCAGCCATGCCTTTCACAATCTCAGTTTGAACACTATCATCAGATGAAGAAAATGTAACATCAATTGACTCTGGAAGTTTTATTTCATTTGTTTCATCCTCATCATTAACCAACCCGGATGTTTTCTTTGAAAAATTGTTTAACACTGGCGGTGGAACCTGATGATACCCAACCCCAGTTCCATCCGAGTAAACATCTTCGCCTGCTTTGTTTTTCCCGATGGGTTTAGGAACAATGTGTTGTAAAACAAAGCTTGCGGAGTTGTAACTGGTTAATTTCAGATTGATACGCTCATTCTCAATCTTAGCTTCTTCAAACTGAAGCTTCAATTTAGCAATCTCATCCAGTTGTTGGTTGATTTGCTCTTCTTTGTATCTAAGAACTACAGTTAAATACTCATTTTCTTTATTGGTTTTACCATTTCTTTCATCAGAATCTTTTACCGTTCGTTTTAGTTTGTCAAAAATTTTTGATAGTTGACGATTTTCGTGAATTAGCTTTTCATTCTCTTTCCTAATTCTTTCTTCTTCAATTTTATCATTTTAAATTTTCTCAGTTAAATTTTTAGCTCGATCATTTGAAGCTTTTAGCATTTTATCACGGTCTAGAATCTGATCTTCAACCTTTCTGACTCTTGTTGTCAGTTTTTCAACCTTTGTATCACTAAGGTAAGTGAGTGTACTACAAAACTTGCAGTTTTTCATGCAACTTTTGCAGTCACTATCACCTTTGACTTTCTTACCTGACTCTCTTGTTGAAATGTTTGGACTGACCTTGCTTTTAGACTCAGTTTCAGACTTAGAGTCTACCTCAAGTTCCTTTGTAGCAAGCACTTTGTCAGCCATCTTCCCCAAGTTTTCAGCGGTGAATTCTTGTGAAGTATCAATAATCCCATCATCAATCTTCTTAGACTGCGACTCATTCTCTTTCTCTTTCTCTTTTTCTTTTTCTTTTTCTTCTCCACCTCCCCACCATTCTCTCTGTAAGGCTTCTTCTTCTTCAGCAAATTCCTCAATGAAAGCTTCTAGACTAAGAGTTTTTGTATCAATAGCAATGTTTCCTTGAGGATCAAGGTAACATTCTCTATCAGCATCCCATCTCTTTGCTCTCTTGGCTTCACTGAACACCTTAGATAATCTGATCATCTTGTATTCTGCTCTAGCCTTTCTGCTGAGGTATTTTTCTTCTTCATTTCTGGTGTCTTTGAAAGGAATAATTTTTTCTACTACGAAAGCATATCCTACTGCATCTTCCTCTGGTAGCAGTTCACTCTAATCAAAACCTTCATCATCATGAATAACAGCAAGAGCTCTTGATTTTTCTTTGGGGGCATCCTCAAGCTGCTTCATTCTGGGCGGTTCTGATTTATTCTGATGATAGATCGCTCTTTTGTAGTAATCTTCGTGGAATGGATTTGCAGTATCATCAGCAGGAGCGTTACGACATTCACGTTTGAAATGTCCTTTTTGTTTACACCTGAAGCATGTGACTTTTGATTTGTCAAAGCCAAGTTTTGTGGATGGCCCACCGATAGAATGTCTCCCAGTAATCTCCATGAACCGTTGTGCTCTCCGGACTGCACTGGCCATACACCACCTGATATCGATCAGTTCCATCTCTTCAGGATCTATTTGATCATAGTCCTCCTTAGTCAGGTTGGTGTTTCCAATCTTGCCCACCACGAGGCTCTCGTACGATTCTAACACCGACGCTAAGAACACCATCTGTTGTTTTGCTGACTCTTCACTGAAATTTTGAGCGTTCTTCAGATCCACAGCAATGTTACATTGGAACAGATTCTTTGATGCAGATTGGCTTGGAGTTGTTGAAGAAGATCCTCTATGAAAACCACTGTGAGGAATTTCTTGATTCACATTATTTGAACTCTCTGCAGAAAATGTTGTTCTTGGAGAACCAGTCTTTGGTAGATTTCCTCTGTAGTACAACTCCACATTCTGCTGATAAGATGAGTTGTTGACTTTGCTAGATTTCTTGATCTCCAACTCGTGACTCTCCAGTCTTTCGATAAGCAGATCCACTGTCAACTCTTCAGACTTGATTTTATTCTTCAGCATTAATGTAAAGTACTACCAATATTGTTCATTCGGCAGCGAGTCGAACAGTTTGTCAACCAACTCTTCTTGAGTATATAAAATTTTGTGTCTTGCCAGCTCCAATTTCAGATGCCCGAATCTCTTAATCATCTTAGAAACAGACTCGTTCTTTAAACAACCAAATAAATCAAACTCTTTTCTTAATAGTTTCTTTTTGTTTTTGACTATCTCAGCACTACCTACACATTTTACCCTCAGTTTCTCCCAAAGATCTTTTGAATTTTCATATTCAATCAACGAAATTATATCATCTCTCACAGACTGATGAATCAACGCGATGCACTTTTGTTCAGCAACATATCTTTCAATCTCATCATTATCTGTTAGACTTTCACCAAAACGTCCTCCTTTAACGTAACCATTCTTTAAACTCTTCCAGCTTGGATATGCAAAAGATTGAAGGCACTCGTCAAATCTTGTAGCCCACCTGTTGTAATCTTCAATCGCCATCAGTTTTGGAGGTTTGTTGTATGTCCCATAGGCATTCTCTACACTCAAAGCATCATTGAGAATGTTCTTTGCACTTCATGTCAGTGCAGTTTCATTCGTGTTGCTTGATGTAGCATCTCCAGAACCACCAGTAAAAGCAAACATATCACTGAAAGGATTCATGAAATCATCCATCTTTAAAGTACCTGAAACAGTCAACAAACACTTAGCAAAATTTTTGAAATTTTGAAAAATGATTTTCAAACGAAATTAGTTTGAGCGGAATTATGAACTCAAACAGAATTATCCTTCTCACGGAATTACTTGTTCACACGGTTTCAAACGGAATTACCAAGAAAAATCTAATTTCGTGCGGAATTAGATTGAATTCAAACGAAATTCATCACTTGGAGCGGAATTAGTAATTCCGTTTGAACGTTTCAAACGAAATTAAATTTCAAGCGAAATTAACAGCACTTTTCAAACGGAATCAATCCAAATGTATAATTTCGTGCGGAATTACAAAGCTGGTTCAAATGGGATTAAGATGACATCAGCATATTCGAACAAATTTTCAAGCGGAATTAGCAAATTTTATCAGATATTGTTCAAATTAAGGTCCAAATCTTTCAAGGATTAGTTAAAAGTCTGTTTTACGTGATATATGTGAGTTTTAATCCATTTCAACCATTAAATCTAGTTCAAATCAGAAAAGAATGAGTAGAAGTGAGAGAATCTGGTAAAATCAAGCTGAATTGGTATGAACTCCTCGTCCTGAGCTCTGATACCACTTGTTGGATCGTCGTGTGACCCTAACGAGTCAATCTGAGTAGTTCATCATCAAAAACAAAGGCGGAATCAATGTAAATGATGCCAATAAAGCTTGATACTATCTAATCTTTATCTATTACTGATTTCCTGAGCTTTTACAGATCTGATTACAATTCGACAGCACCTCGGCTCTCAAACACACACACATAATTTCGTATGAAATGAATCAGGCACACAGGTATATATAGGGGCTCTAATTCCGCATGAAGCCAGTCCACACGAAATTACATGTTCATGCGATATTACTAATTCCGTGCGAAATTAGTAATTTCGTGTGAAACACTTAATTCCGTGCGAAATTACACTAGTGTAATTTTATGCGGAATTACCCTAAAATATAGTTTCTCGATTTCCGTGCCCAAATCTAACTTATACAATACAAGACTCATTAAAGACGAAGTTAACAGACATCAGTGCACCAACATGAATGACATATCTGATTAGCAATCTTTTCTTCCTTTGACTTTGACTTTGACTTGTACTTTGACTTCAAAAAGTCGGGTTGTTACACCAAGCACATAGATGTTGATTATCATTTTGTTCAAGAACTCGTCTCCTCAGGGCGCCTACATACAAAGTTTGTTCCATCCAATCTCTAGGTTGCGGACATTTTCACAAAAAGTCTCTCTCATCCTCTATTTGAACAATTTATGGGATTTCTTCGTGTTGGTCCCCACCTGTTCGATTGGCGGGGGGTAATAGCTAACGTAAATCATGTCAATGATTTGCGTAATTATGTCCAAGATTATGTGCATAGTTATTGTATTGATTATGTAATATTTAATTTCCATGTATTCTTTGTATTCTAGGCCTATATATTGCAACTCATTGTTATCAATAAAATTAAGCGATTGAGTTCTCACACTAATTCCTATCACAGGTTCTCGACTTCGATCAATCCTTCTCAGATTTGATCGGGTGGCTTGTTCTTTACATCTTCGGTTCAGTTTGGATCCTCCTCTTGCTCGATCAATTTTCTTCACCTCTTCTTGATCGTCGGACTTTAATCTTCTCCTCTCGCAGATTGTGATCACATATATTCTGCTTGCTATACGACCTTCAATCATAACCGGTTATACGCCTCGATTACCCTTTGTTATATGTTATGGTTTTTCACCCCACAACTATTACTTATTGCCTTTGATATCGACTCCAGCAGAGATCTTTTTTTTTCTTCTCAGATTGGTTATACACCCCAAAGTTATAAATATATTTGTTTTCTTGAATTGCTTATACTCCTCAATTAAACAGGAAATTCATGTATGCCTTGGTTATTCTCCCCAACTCATAAGGAGCACTCCTATTGGCTTGGTTACTCACCCCAAGTCAAACAATGGCTATTGTGCCTTTTTACGGTTTTGGTTATGCACCTCAAAATCTTAACCGTGAAAACACCAAAGAAACAAGAACTCTCGATCGTTGAATAATCAGGGATAGAAACCTAAAGCTCTGATACCAATTGTTTGAATAATTAAATCGAGCAAACAACACAAACACGAAGATTAACTAATCACTAGTTACGAACTGTATATTATTATGAACAAAGACCACACATTACAATGACCCTAAATAATCTATTTATATTAAACAATACTTGATCACCAAGCTAACAAACCTATCGCAACTATACCATGACACCTAATTAAATAGTAACTCAAATAAACATAATCCCTTAAATTAAGTAACTAGATAAACATTAATTAAAATCCCTAACTAATCAAGATTAATCCAACAATCTCTACTAGGGCAACCAAAAACAAATTGTTACTCACCTCGTACAATGCAATATTGTTTATAACTAATAAAAATATTCTTAAACTGCTTAATAGTTTACAATAAAAATAGTTGTTTTTAGATAAACTATGATAAGTTACATAAATCCTAGTTGAGATTGGATTGTTTTTTTAGATAAATTTGTATTTTATGGATTTTATAGGGTTAACTAGTAACCCGGTTCAACCGCCCGATACAACCCGCTTCAACCGCTTGAACCATTTTATAATTGGAAGTACTATGGTATCGTTCAAAATGGCGTCACTGATTGCTTCGATTTAATTTTATAATTTCTTGGCAAAGTCACATTGTGCATCAACAGATATATACATTGTTTTAACGTCTAAAATTGAGTTTTGAGTTCATACTTGGCAAAACCTGTTAAAAGCAGTTTGCTTCAGTCACCTTCCATAATATCTTTAACAGTAGTTGTTCCAACTGCTAGGTGAATAATAGATGAATTGAGGGTAGTAATTATATATGTTGATACATATCCATTCGGCATGTTTATCGATGGGTACGTTGGAACCCATGTATAGTAGTATCCCCATAGTCTTCAAACTGATAAAATCATGTGATGTTTTCATCAAAGGTAAGTTTCATTTTTTTAGTTTCACATATACAAAAGGCTGATGATACGGCTGAGATTGGATAGTGGTTATGATTGTGGTTGGTGTTATCGGGTACATTGGTGAAAATTGGTTATGAAGAATGAAGAACGGAGAATGTGGATGAAAATCTTAATGGTTATGTACCACATTAAGTAATCCAACTCCGGTTTTTTATTGGTTAATAAAAAGTGGTTCACCACGTTACTGTTTTTTAACAGCAATCTAATTAACTTTTACTCCTATACAATTGTTCATCATGGGACTTGTACCCTCAACTTCTCGAGAATGAGCATCGTTTTACATAATTGGATAGTGCTTGACCAATAACCCTTTAATATTTACCATGTTACATATGTAGATTATACAAGAGATAATGATGGAAATAGTGATAACTATCCAAACTGTTGTGAAGCAAGTTGACCCAAATGAAAGGATGTCACAAGAGCCGAAGGAAACCGTGTTTAATAACTCGACCGATAAAGAAAAAAAGAATGTCGTGGCTGGTCCAAGAAAGAATAAGAGGGAGTCAAAGATACCCATTAAATTAGGAGATTATGTCCTTAATTAGATTGGTAACTTTAGTCTATTTAAAGGGTCTAAGATTGTCTAGCAAATCATCGAATAAACTTATTTTACCATTGTGGTAGTCTTTTTCTCATCCAATCTCTATTCTGTTTCCTCATCTCCTTCAATAAAATATCCAGCTTTGCTTTTTTCTTTATATCCCTGTTCATAGTAATAATATTCATTCACTCCAATGGTGCTTTCATTCTCCATTAGCATCATGGCTGATGGCACAAGATTTAAAGTGATGGATGAAAACCTCAAAATCCTACAGGAGGCACAGCAAAAATCCGCTCAAGAACAAGCCACAATACGCGATGACGTTTCATCCATTTTTTCATCCATTGAAGACATGAAAAAGACAATGAATCGGGTTCTGCTGCGTCTTGACAACGATGCTCGTGACCAGAAAAAATAACAAAGATGATGGCGAAGGGTCGTCAACAGTACTAGACCGGCATAAACCAGCGCAGATTAATCTTCCTCATTTTTCGGGTCTGCACCCGGAACGATGGGTCGCACAGGCCACCCGCTATTTTGATTTTTATGAAATCGGGGACAGAGACCGGGTGACGATTGCGTCCTTTTCTCTTGATGATGCGGCAGCGGATTGGTATGATTGGTTTTGCCGCCACTCCCGTTTTACGGGATGGACTCCTTTTACAGATGCAATTACACAACGTTTCAAACTCTGGGAACTCGAAGAACCAGAAGGGGTGTTAGCCAAGTTACAACAAACGACTATAGTGGCTGAATACCGGCACCGTTTTGAGGAAATCTCAACCCGATCCATGGCCCTCCCACCGGAGTTTTTGGTTAGTTGCTTTATCTCAGGCCTTCGCCTAGACATTAAACAATCTGTGGTGATTCACAAACCCAATATGCTAGACGAAGCAATGCATTATGCCCAATTACACGAAAATAGGATCCAGTTAGAGAAAGGCTTGGGTCGGGTCTCACTTAATCAGAATTCTAAACCCATCCTTTCAACCCCAAAAACTCAGTCGACTTCAATAGCAGGTAACACCACCACCGTTACACCTAATCAAAAAGGAACCAATCAACCCATTGGCTTTAAACGCCTAACTCCAGCGGCACTGGTTCAAAAGAAAGCTCTCGGGCTGTGTTACAGGTGTGATGAAAAATATTCTCCAAACCATCAGTGCAAATCAGCTCCACAATTATTGTTCTTTGATGATGAGCCTTGGCCGGATGACGAGGTCGAGCCCGTCCCTAATGCGGTTTTGGCTGAGAACATTCAAATGGAGGAAGTAAAAACACAATCCAGCATCTCTTATAATGCATTGGCAGGTGACACATCCGCTTCCACATTACGATTTACCGGGACAGTAAAAGGAAAACCGGTTCAGATATTACTGGATGGTGGCAGTACTCACTGTTTCGTTCGAACTAAGATGGCCACATTCCTTAATTTACCAATTGAGTCAATTACGCCCTTTTCGGTGTTGGTAGGCAGCGGTGAATGTCTACCCTGCTCGGGCATGGCTAAACAGGTAGCACTAACAATTCAGACGTCTACCATTTACGTCGACTTTTACGTCCTCCCATTACAGGGTTGGGACATGGCTTTGGGAATTTCATGGTTAGCAACTCTGGGTCCAGTAGTGACAAACTATGCAGCCTCAACTTTTGAATTTCAATTACATGATAAACGCATCATATGGCAAGGGGATTCTAACATCACGAACCAACAAATCTAATTCAATGGCCTTCGCCGGTTGGCTCAAGCGAATGCCATTGCCGAATTTTATCACTTAAACGTGCAAAGCCCGAACACCACGACTGCAACACCTTACCCGCCTGATATCCAACAATTGCTGACCGAGTTTGCCAAAGTCTTCCAACCACCACAGTCCCTACCACCCGTTCGTGCTCAGGATCATGCCATCGAACTCCTGCCAAACAAAGCCCCGGTAGCAGTACGACCCTACTGATACCTGCATTTTCAGAAACAAGAAATCGACCGCCTTGTTCAAGAAATGTTGCAGCAAGGAATCATTAGACCGAGTACCAACCCCTTTTCCTCACCGGTCTTGCTTGTCCGAAAGAAAGACGACACTTGGAGGTTTTGTGTGGATTATAGGGCACTTAATGCCATCACAGTTCGAGACCGTTTCCCTATTTCAAGAATTGATGAATTATTCGATGAGTTACACGGAGCTCGGTTCTTTTCAAAGCTAGATTTGCTTGCTGGATACCACCAAATCCGTTTACATGAAGAAGCCATTGCTAAAACCGTGTTTCGAACTCATGACGGCCACTTTGAATTTTTGGTAATGTCGTTTGGGCTAACCAATGCTCCGTCCACATTTCAACGATTGATGAATGAGGTATTTCGGCCATATCTCCGTAAATATGCCTTAGTTTTTTTTTTTTTTTTTTTTTTTTTGACGATATATTGATATACAGCTCAACGTGGGAAGAACATTTGCAACATCTTCGTACGGTTTTTCAGACATTGTTGGCCAACAAACTAGTGGCTAAATTATCTAAATGTCTCTTTGGACAAACCATGGTGGGTTATTTGGGTCATTAAATTTCATCACAAGGGGTGGCAATGGATCCGGATAAAATCGAGTGTATTAAACAATGGCCTACTCCCACTACAGTTAGAGACGTACGCGGATTTTTGGGCCTCGCCGGCTATTATCACCGGTTTATCAAGAATTTTGCTACCATTGTCGGACCGTTAACGGACCTTCTAAAAAAAGATTTGTTTCAATGGTTGGACGCCACAACTGAAGCCTTCTCCCAATTAAAACAATGTTCGAGCACCACCCCAGTACTGCAATTACCAGATTTTTCCAAACCATTCACAGTGGAAACCGATGCTTCCGGAACAGGTATTGGCGCCATTTTATCTCAAGACGGTCATCCGATTGCCTTCTATAGTCAAAAACTTTCTCCTCGCATACAGCACGCATCCGCCTATCAACGCGAAATATTTGCCATTACTCAAGCATTGGCTAAATGGCGTCAATATTTGCTTGGTCAACGCTTTCGGATAATAACTGATCAACAATCCCTTCATAATCTTCAAGATCAAGTCATTCAAACACCTGACCAACAAAAGTGGTTAGGAAAATTCTTGGGGTATGATTTCGATATTATATACCGACTGGGGAAACAAAACGGGGCGGCCGATGCACTTTCGAGGATCAATTCGGGAGAATTTTTGGCTCTCTCCAGCCAAACCTTATCTCTACTTCCACAACTTCAACAGGTCGTATTATCCGATCCAGATCTTCTCCAATTAATGCAGTCCGTACAACAAAACCCGACGTCCTTTGCTGACTATAAGATTCACAACGGGCTACTTTGTTTCAAAGGAAGACTCGTGGTACCTGCTTCTTCACCTCTCTGTCAACAATTATTGCAAGAATTTCATGCTTCCTTGTCTGGCGGGAATTCAGGGGTTACTCGCACTTTCCATCGTTTGGCTTCCAATTTTTATTAGAAAAATATGAGGAGGGATGTGCATAATTTTATTGCACAGTGTCAAGTGTGCCAGCAAATGAAATCCTCATGTTTACCTCCTAGTGGCTTGTTGCAACCATTGGCAATTCCTAATTTGGTTTTCGAAAACATTGCCATGGACTTTATTACTGTCCTACCGGTCTCACAAGGCAAAACTGTGATTATGGTCATCGTTGATCGACTCTCTAAATATGGACATTTTTCCGCATTAGCGACCTCATTTACTAGCATCACAGTTGCATCAGCTTTCGTTGCTGATTTTGTGAAACTCCATGGGGTTCCCCTTGATATTGTCTCAGACCGTGATCCTCGTTTTCTTGCTGATTTTTGGAAAGAACTCCATCGGCTACAAGGCACTAATCTTTCCTTTAGCACCGCCTATCATCCTCAATCGGATGGACAAACAGAATCATTAAACCAGTGCCTTGAAATGTATTTACATTGTTTTGTGGCCGATTCGCCTAAGGATTGGGTCCGGTTGTTACCATGGGCCGAATATTGGTATAATACATCCTATCAAACGGCAGCCAAAATGACTCCGTTTGAGATTGTTTATGGGTGACCACCCCCGACTTTGACTCGCTATGTTCGAGACGCCACGGATAATAATCTAATCGATGCACAATTAATGGAACGGGATGCTGTTTTGGAGGTTTTAAAAACCAATCTACAAAAAGCCCAACAACGTATGAAAGAGTATGCCGATAAACACCGAAGCGAAGTTGTCTTTCAAATCGGTGATTGGGTCTATGTCAAGATTCAACCATTTTGCCAGAGTTCGCTACGTTTACAACGTCACCACAAGTTGGGTCGTCGTTACTTTGGGCCTTACCAAATTCTTGCTCGTATTGGCTCGGTTGCTTATAAGTTAGACCTACCTGAGGAGGCTAAAATTCATAATGTGTTTCATGTGTCGTTGCTTAAGAAATGTATGGGCAAGCCATTGCAACAAGTCACCCCGCTTGATTTAATTGACTCATCGGTTAATTTAATTGTTCAACCCACAAATGTTCTGGATGAGCGTACTATTTGTCGATCAGGACAACAAATTGTTCAATGGCGAGTGCAATGGGATGGGCTAGTTATTGCGGATGCTACATGGGAAGATAAGGATAGCATCTTGAAATCCTTTCCAACTCCCCACCTTGAGGACAAGGTGGGTTTTAAAGGGGGAGGTAATGTTGTGAAGCAAGTTGACCCAAATGAAAGGATGTCACAGGAGCCGAAGGAAACCGTGTTTGATAACTCGACAGATAAAGAAAAAAAGAATGTCGTGGCTGGTCCAAGAAAGAATAAGAGGGAGTCAAAGAGACCCATTAAATTAGGAGATTATGTCCTTAATTAGATTGGTAACTTTAGTCTATTTAAAGGGTCTAAGATTGTCTAGCAAATCATCGAATAAACTTATTTTACCATTGTGGTAGTCTTTTTCTCCTCCAGTCTCTATTCTGTTTCCTCATCTCCTTCAATAAAATATCCAGCATTGCTTTTTCTTTATATCCGTGTTCATAGTAATAATATTCATTCACTCCACAAACAATACAATAATTGAACTTAGATAACAATTAGATAAAATCATATAATCATAAATGGGAACTAATCAAATTAATCATTTCACTAATTTCTTTGAACCAAAATTTTCATTAAAATCAATTAGACTGAACCGAAAAGATTATACAAGAGCTATAAGAAAACCAATTGTTGTCTCGCATATCATTTATTTCTGATTTCTTATCTCTATCATGAAGCATTTTGGGACGACACGAATGTTGCACCTAAATATTGGCAAAATGGTTGGCAACCTTCTCAATCAATTGTTACTTGCATGTTAATACTTTGATTTTATTTTCGAATAAGAAGATTCAATATTACATGTATATTTCAGGAAAAGATCATGAGAACTAGAAAACTAGAAAACTCTATGTTATATCTTTGCAATATATAATGTAATATATGATATATTACATATATATATATATATATAATATAGAGTTTTCTGGATTTCTTGTAAAGAAACTATATATGAAAATAGTCCTAAATCATAATATCCACATTATTTTTTCAATTTAAATCAAAGATAAGTCTCCATATTGTCTATCTTCATTGGTGTTCATCTCTTTAACTTTCTTCTAAATCTATAATTGGTTATTTTTATTGATGTTGGTAAATAATAATACAATTTATTTTCTTCATAACAAATAAGTTTTTTTGCTCAAAGTATTGAATCGAAAAAAAAAATTGAATAAAATGATAGTTTATATCAAATATATTTCCCATGATATTTTTGGTTATTGAAATTAGTATATGCACGTTATTTTTCGCCAGATTTATAAACGTAAAGTTGTCCACCCACTTTCCGAATCTTCAAATTTACGACATATAATTGCTACTGCTTGAATCCTCATTGTATACTACTTGTTTTGATTTTTAACCCAATTTCCACGTGAAAGTTTCTTCATTTGTGTGCCATTCTCAAAGTAACTCAACAAGGTGGTTATTTTGGGAACCAAAAGTAATTTATTAAAAGGGTTGTTCAAAGTTAAATGGACGCTTATGAAATAAAATATATTCGTGTATATATCCCTTTAAAGTTATAAAATATGATATATCTTAAAAATATAAGCGTTTAATTAACACTGTATTACTAATTTTAAGGTACAACTAAAAAAATAACTAGAAAACTAGTTATTTACAACGGCCTTTTTTTGTCAGAAATCGGTCGTAAAAATTTTGCAAAGTTTTCTAGTAGTGAATTAACCCATAAAAATTTAATTTTCAAAAAAAACAAAAAATTATAGTTATATGTAAAAAAAATTATTCTTTAATATCTTCACAAATCATATATGTTATTATTTACATCTCTTTAAAAGTATATATATATATATATATATATATATATATATATATATATATATATATATATATATATATATATATATCTTCAATTCACAAATCATATATATTATTATTTACATCGAGATAGACGGTAAACAAACAACTAGCTGCGTCGCTACCACTTTTTGAATAGCAAAACTAAGTTTTTTAAAAACTTTGTCCATAGATCTCGGGTCATAACATTATTATGCATGACCCTTTGAACTTGACTAAATAGGTCCACAGCCTCTGATGCCAGAAAACCAATTGAACTCGACTAAGTAGGTCTAGAGTCTCTATTACCAAGAAACCAAAAGTATCAAAATGGAGTTCCTTGAAGGTTATATGTAGGGTACAAATTAAGGAATGGAGTTCCTTGAAGGTTATTCATCATACTTGTAAACATGGAGGCAATCTTTCTCCAAGCTCTCCTACTCCTCTCCCCTATCCTTCTCTTCATCTACCTACGTTTCAAAAACCACAAATTCACCACCCAATTCGGCTTCACAAGCTACCCACTAGTCGGAACCGTACCCGAATTCCTCCAAAACCGCCACCGGTTTCTAGACTGGACAACAGAAGTCCTCATCCGAACCCCAACCCACACCGGCATCTTAGACCGCCCTGGCAAAATCAAATGCTTCATCACAGCCAACCCCGCAAACGTCGAACACATGGTTAAAACCAACTTTGACAATTACCCTAAAGGAACCCGGTTCATTTCCCTCCTTGAAGAACTCTTGGGCCAAGGTATCTTCAACGCCGAAGGCGAATCATGGCGTGCACAGCGTAAAATTGCTAGTTACGAGTTTAACACTCGCTCATTAAGGAACTTTGTCATGGAAGTTGCTGCCGTTGAGTTGCATGACCGGTTCATACCCATTCTTGAAAAGGTTGCTCATGTAAATAGGGTTTTTGATCTTCAAAATATTTTGGAAAGGTACACTTTTGATAATATTTGTAAGGTGGCGTTCAACTTTGACCCTTGTTGTCTCTCTGGGGATGGAACTAGTGGTAGTGAGTTTATGAGTGCTTTCGAAGAAGCAACAACTTTGATTACCCAAAGATTTTTATCACTTTTCCCTGGTGCTCATAAAATTAGAAGGTTTTTTAAGTTTAGGTCGGAAATAAAGCTCGAAAAGGCGGTCGTCACTGTTCATAAGTTCGCGGACGAGATCATAAAGAAAAGAATGAGTGAAAGTGATAGGAAAACGGATGAGGATTTATTATCTCGGTTCATGGGAAATTCGGACTACTCGCCGGAGTTTCTTCGGGACATTGTCATAAGTTTTATATTAGCGGGTCGTGATACGACATCGTCGGCTCTCTCGTGGTTCTTTTGGCTCTTATCTTGGCATCCAGAAGTAGAGCAAAAGATACTCGACGAACTGAAATCAATACGACGTAGCTCTGGCAAAAGTTTTTCTGATTCTTACTGTTTCGACGACCTGCGGCATATGCACTACCTGCATGCCGCGCTATCAGAGAGTTTGCGTTTGTACCCTCCCGTGCCATTAGAAACAAAAGATTGTTTGAAAGATGACATCATGCCAGACGGGACGTTTATTGGGGAAGGTTGGTTCGTTTCGTATAATGCATACGCAATGGCGAGACTAGAGAGTGTTTGGGGGAAGGATTGTTGTGAGTTTAGGCCGGAGCGATGGTTGGAGGAAGACGGCGAGGGGAATGTGGTGTATAGACCGGAAAATCCGTTTAAATTTCCGGTGTTTCATGGTGGACCGAGAATTTGTTTAGGGAAAGAAATGGCGTATGCTCAAATGAAGTTGGTGGCCGCGACAATAATAGAGAAGTTTCGGGTGGAGATGGTGGCGACAGAGGCGAAAAAACAGCCTGAGCACTTAATTGCATTGACAATTAGGATGAAAGACGGGCTCAAGGTTAGAGTTAGGAAAAGATGAATTGAGTCGGACTTAAATTACACTACTAGAATACTGCTTGGTTTGCTACGGAAGTTTCCTGCCCAAAAAGTTTCGTCGCAAATTTTTACGTTTTTCCGACAAAAATATGTACGGGAAATTGCAGAATTTCTAGTAGTGTGATTTAAGATGTTACATATATGTCTAATAATGATAACTAGGGTTGCATGGGATGGTTATCCTACAATATCTCACACTTGTTATTAGTAGAAAAATGGCTTTATGTATGTAACAATCTTTAATTTGTGTTAAGATGTTATTGTTAACAAGATACAAGTTAAGAAATATTATATCCACGAGTAATATATAATGAGTATAATATTTCTTATTTAGTTATAAAGTATAATCCAAATGATGTGTTTGATAATGGAAGTAAAATGTGTAATTGCAATCCTATTTAAAGATTAAAAATACAAGATAACAAACCATAAATTGATTAGTATATATAGGAAATAAACTGCTTTTGCACATTACATGAATGTTGCATTTGCTTTCATATGGAACTTGATTGAAATGTTTAACTAATCTTTAGAATAGTTAGTATTACAAACACATCTTTGTCTTTTTTACTTTTTTGGTATTTAAAGTTATTGGGCTTTATCAATTTTCTTGTGTTTACTATCACGTTTTTACTTTGTTTGCTCCTTGATCTTAAATGCAAAATGACTATAATGCTTCACTATTCCCCAATGTGTGCCTTTTTTTTCAGGATTCTTAAAGGAATTCATCAATTTTCTTTGTATGTGAGGCATGTTTTGTTGCTTTGGTTGTTTCTTATATATCATATAAACTAGGTTCTCACTCGAGAATGCTTTCCGGGCTGGAAAAAGTTACTTAGATTAATTATTAACATATAAATAAAATAATACAAACAAATAGATCATACGTGTATAAATATATTATAACGCTGATTTTTTACCCTTTCTATTGAGCTCATTATTATCAATATGTTATAATACAATTTAAAATTTTATTTTTTAGATCTCCATTACTAATAACAATATGTTGTTGCACGCTAGCACCAACTATCAATTAGATCCCAAGTACTAATAACAATATGTTGTAGCACGTTAATACCAACTGACCAAAGTAACAAAGTAGTTATAGACTTATAGTATCTAAAGGTCACAACATATACCGTCTATCTAACGCTATATTAATTTTGGTTTAAATTTTACTTTCAGTAGCTCAAATGTGTAAACTTTAAAAAGTTGAAAATGTAATTGTTCAAATGGGTCAAATGGATTTTGATAGTCTACAAAAATGGCTTTCAATGCTTACAACATCTCATAAATCGTTAAAATGTAAATCCTGATTTATTACATATATCCACCTGGCACACTATGTATACAATAAGAATGCAATGCGTACGGATAAGTATAATCTCGACTCTCACCCACCAGACATACCACCTCCAGCACATGCACCGGCACCATGTATTCGACCTGAGAAACCCACCAGACATGCCTCCAGAGAACCCAGCTGGCATGCCACCAGGGAACCCACCAGCCATTCCACGACGGAACCCACCTACCATACCTCCTAACTCTTTTGTATATATGAGTTGGCAAAATGGGTAGTTCTTGGGGCACCTTTGCAATTGGGCCAGAACCATGCACAGATAACATGAATCCACATTATATCAAATGGATCAAAGCACCACCTATAGTAACATAGTACGGAATCGAAAACAACATTTACAAAAAAAAAATGGTTAAACAACTTTGTTAAAGAATATAAAAGGATAAAACATGCTTTTAATCGAGCATAGGCAAACATTCTGTCGCAATCTTAGGTGCTTTACATGCTTTAAAAAATCAAGTCATACAAATTAATATTTGCAAAAGGAAATAGATCCAATTTAACTAACATATATCTAATAAAGATGGAGCCCAACCCAGTTTCCAATAAGGTCCTTTCACCCTTGTATTGTACCAAACCTATATACATGCCTATAAATGTAAGACATATATAAACATATGAAAACGTTAAATTAAAGTAGGTGTATCACATATTTTAGCATCAAATACGTTGAAAATGTTTGTACAAGTTATACGTGTAGAAAGAACATTGTTTGTCCCAACTAAACGACCTGAATGAACCTTTGAGTTTTAAAAAATAACTAATCGACATCTTGCCTTCGTAAAAAGTATAATCCCATACCTCATATACATCTGCTCTTTCAAGAATTTCATCAATATCCATGATTAGAAGACATTTTTTGTTTTCTACATCATTTCTATCTACCTTAAACGCTTCAGCTCCCCCTAGCCCAAATCTCTTGAACTCATGAGAATGTCATAAGAGGCGAGCCGTTACAGTGTACATAAGAGGCATTGGACACCCTTTCCTTCAATTTAGCAATTTCAAACTAAGCGGATCATGCTAGGTAAGGTAAATATGATATTAAACTTAGGACTTACACATGAGCATGATTGAAGTGTCTAGCCTCTTCGTTCAACTGCTACATCTTGTTCTTTTGTGCTCTGTAAATGTAATAATAACTATTAGAAGTAACTAACTCTAAAAAGATCAACATCAAAACAATTAAGCAGACTAATATGTTATAACATAGTACCAGCAGTCAACATCTGCTTATTAAATTGGACAAATGAACTATATGCGGCTCAACCTGACTCGTTTATAACTTGTAGGATGACAACCTCCTAGTCATCATCAATCACAAGGTCAAGATAACAATGTAATGAACGACAAAATTATATCAACTGAAAGGAGGGAAATAACATTAAGCACCTTGGATTTGAGACTATGAGGCTGAACTTGACTGAAATGGCTAGGAAGCCAATGACTAGAGATTGTTTTCCTCCCCAGCGGTTCACTCTATTTCTCTGAATATGAAGCAGTTCAATGAAACAATGTAACAATCCAGCACTTCTCACAACTGATGGAAGTTACATCATTTAATGAAGTTGTTGAAGGTCACTTTCG
The DNA here is from genome assembly GCA_030545235.1 of Helianthus tuberosus. NCBI lineage: Eukaryota > Viridiplantae > Streptophyta > Magnoliopsida > Asterales > Asteraceae > Helianthus > Helianthus tuberosus. The sequence continues at coordinate 151,345,485 of CM060375.1, forward strand.
TGATGACGTCACAAGCAGTTACACCTCCTATATATAGTTTCAGTGTCTTTGTAATTAGTTAACACTAAGAGTCGAGTGCATAAAAAATTAGTGAGAGTGTGATAACCTAGTGAGGGGAAGTACTTTGTACTTGTTTGATTGTATTTCAACTATTGAATAATATAATGAATCATTTGCAATCATTCCATGTTCATCTGTGATTATTTGATGTGTTTAGATATTACTGTTTGATTGAATTTCCTAATTTGATTAACTGTTTTACAAAAAAACAAAACACACACACAACACACACTCAGATCCAACAAAATTGTAGTGGTATTTCAGCATAGGAAAGTAAAGTAAATCTCATTTCAACTATGTGACGATGTCTTCGTTCGGCATAGCCATTGTGTTCTGGTATGTGGGGTGAAGAAGTGAGATGAGATATTCCATAAAAAGAAAGATAAGAATCAAGTTTAATATATTCGTTACAGTTGTTGGCAAATAGTTGCTTGATTTTAGTTTGAAATTAATTTTGAACAAGGCGTTGTAAGCGAATAAAAGTAGTTAAAGAATCTGATTTGTGTTTTAATGGATATGACCAAATATATTTCGGTGAAATTATCTACAAATATATTATATAATATTTAAAACCATCAATGGATGTAATAGGAGAAAACCATACATTTGGAAAAACTAATTGTAATGGTGAATTTGATGAAGGAGGGGAGGATTAAATAGAAGTTTGTGACTTTTATTGATGCAACAAGAATTACAAGAAATTTTTAAAGGTTTAATAGTAGAAACAATGGAAGCTAGATGGAGTAAAACTTGAAGATACGTATGTTCAAGGCGATGGTGCAAAAAAGTATACTTTTTTTATTGCATGTGGAAGACAAAAGGTGGTGATATAGAACGAAGTTCATAAATCCCATGACTAGCTATTCAGTAGAGAAGAGGTTGTTTGGAATGGAAGTCCTTGATAAGAAAACTTGAAAAAAAAAATCGATTCATATGTGATTGTCAAGACAAAATCAAAAATTGAAGATAATGTTTTGGATATAGAAGGAACACAAAGGATATTAGTTGGAGTAAAGGAGATGTTGGAAATTGAATTATTAAAGAATCAACATGAGTAATAGTAAAGGACGTACCATCACCAATAACGAGTTCTTTGTTACCGTCATATGGTGCATGAAGCGATAATGTGTTGAGATCATTTGTGATATGGTGCGATGTTGCACTATCAAAAAGCCAAGTAGGGTTGGAACCCACAGATGTAGGCTGGATCCACCCCTGCCCATGACATGTGATTACGATTTGGTAGTTCCCTGTCGTGGAAGTGTGGGAAGCACCTCTTGTGGATGTTGTTTCTTGAATGCAGAATATGATGTTAATAAATGCCCTTATTTGAAACAAAATTGACATTTTCCCAAAAATGACCAATGTGGAACCAAGTTTGGTGTGGATAGCAGACCGAGTGATTGATTTGTTTGGTGGGTTGATGGGCGAGTGTTGTTCTCAGTGGACATATTGTGGCCTGTTGAACTTTTAAAAAGAGGAAGAGGCGTATTCCCGCTTTGATACTATATAAGAGTATAGAGAAGTTTTGTGATTCAAATTGTTTTCATAATTCTATTGTGTTTACGTATGAACAATGCATGGCCTTCTATAGCCAAGTAAATACAAAAACAAAGAATAAAACAAGGAGCTAATCTAGGAGCTAGCAACTACACAATTGACTAAATTAATATTGTCATATACTTTAGTTGACTAGAGTAAATGTGGTCAAGGTCTTTGGTTTACTAGAGTAAATGTAATGTGGTCAAGACTGCTATGGTCACGGTCTTTGGTTTACTTTTTTTTTGAACGGCAAACACACTTTATATATATATATATATAAAGGGCCAGCAAGAAGCTAAGAACAAGGAAACAAAAAACAAACAGACAAACCCGAACACTATTACATCGAATCTATTAAATCAAAAGACACCCACCTACCCCAGATCGGCTTCTTAATGGACGACCGACAACTAACCCAGACGAAACTCTCCTCCTTGATCTGATCTACTACCGAAGACACGGGGATGAAGATGTCGTCAAAGACTTTTTTGTTTCTGGCAATCCAAATTCTCCAAACCGTTGAAGTAGCAATCGTGTAAACACTTTTCTTCCAAACTCTTCCACCCGGATTATTAGCAATGTAAGAGAAAAGATCAGTGATAGTGTTAACCTCCAAGGGAAATCTGATTTTGATCCAGGCCATAATGTTCCACCAAATGCTTCTCGACCAAAGGCAGTTGAAAAGGATATGATCTAGATCCTCGTCCGCTATACCACATCGAGGACAGAGAGTATCCGGTAGAGGAACGCCACGGCGCACCAACCCCACTTTAGAAGCGATTTTTCCCAGCATAGCTCTCCACAAAAAATAATTGGCCTTAGGGATAGCCCAATTATTCCAACCGAAAGAAGAAATGCCAGAAACAGTCCCTGAAAGCGCTGATTCCAAGTCCGATCGGACCTGCCTCACCGAAAACGAACCAGCCGGATCTCCCCGCCACTTCCACGCACCATTCACTTCTACAAGATATTCTGAAATATTTATGCCCGCTTTATTAAACTCCACCTCCACAGACCCCACATCTTTCCAAACCCCAGGTATAGACTTTTTAATCGGAATAAGAGAGGCCGAGCTATAAGAACCGATCCCATTGTGAATCGCTGCCACAACCTTCGCCCAGAGTTGGTTTGGGTTATCTTTGAACCTCCACCACCATTTGACGAGCATGGCGTAATTAAAATGTTGTATACTCCCAACACCCATCCCCCCTGCTTTTTTAGACTTCAATAAGAGATTCCACTGAACCCACCGAAGTTTATGACCCCTCGCCGACTTGCCCCAAAGAAACTCCCTCCTAATCTTTTCCAGCTTGTTTATAACACACTTCGGGGCTGCATATATGGATAAAAAATAGGATGGAAGACTCCCAAGAACCGACTTTATTAACGTCATACGACCGGCGAAAGATAGATTCCTAGCTTTCCAAGTTGATAATTTCGACACGAAGCGGTCCAAAACCGGCTGCCAAAATTTGGCCCTTTTCATATTGACACCAATGGGAACCCCCAAATACGTGAAAGGGAGAGTACCCGCTTCACAACGAACAATGCTTGCAAAATGATTTACTTCCGGAACCTCAGCCCCAATCCCAAACAGACGACACTTCATACGGTTTATCTTAAGACCCGATACGAGACTTAACCACCTAAGAAAACGATTCAAAGCGACCACATTTTGATGCGACCATTCTCCAATGAAGAGAACGTCGTCCGCATAGCAAAGATGAGAGATAACCGGACCTCCATTCGGGAGCTTGAACCCTTGGAATAAACCAACATCCATGGCCCTTTTCAAAAGCATGTTAATCACTTCCATGGCTAAAATAAACAAGAAAGGAGATAAAGGATCTCCTTGTCTAAGACCCCGCTAAAATTTGAATTCACTCGTCGGCGAGCCATTAACAAGGACCGAACCCTTTCCCGAGAGAAGGCAACCTTTTATCCACTTTATCCACCTCTCCGGAAACCCCATCTTCTCCATCATTCTAAAGAGAAACTTCCAATTTAACGTATCGTAAGCTCTTTCGAAGTCAACTTTCAGAATTAGAAGTTTTGATTTCGATTTTTTAGCCCAGGCTACCATCTCGCTTGCTATGAGCGGGCTATCAAGTATGTTACGCCCCCCCCCCCCACAAAAGCCGACTGGTTTTCAGAAATCACATCATTTATAACGGCCTTTAAACGATTAGCTAACACTTTAGCTATTATTTTGTACTAGTGGGAATGCCCGCGCGTTGCAGCGGGTATCCCGACTGATATCACTTTCTAAATATGACTCTTATATGGTTCATAAACAAATGAAATGCAATGTGAATAGATAATCCATCAACAACTTAAAAACTTGAATTAAGGAAACAAACTTTTGACATATTAATAAGTACCACTAAGTTTGCCTTGATAGAATTCAGCCACTTAATCTCTGTAGCCCAAATAGAATTCAGTTTGTCCATAATTTATTCACCTTGATTTTTGTTGCCTTCACACGTCAAGAGTTCCTATACGTCATACCGAGCATAAAAGCCAGATGAAAATACGGAAAAGTAAGAACCCATGAAGGAGAGAGAACATAAAAAGTAGCAAAGGCGTACTTTTGACATGTTTACATAATAATAGGCCGATTTGGACTATATTTATTCTATACGTCATACATGTACTGTCAATCATGTTAAGTTGCCAAAGTATTTTATAGTACTTCAAACACTTCCAAAAGGCTATGTATAAATATAGTTACATGATCACTTTGGAATTATAGTTGTTGTAATCTAATTTAATATATTAATTATTAAAGATAATCTAATATATTACTTATTAAAGATAATTTAATATATTAATTATTAAAGATAATCTAATATATTACTTATTAAAGATAATTTAATATATTAATTATTAAAGATTAATTGAAAAAGATGGACAAAACATAGGCCAAACCAACTGGTATGGATCCATTCTGACCCGTTAATCCGTTACCCAATCTGCCGATTTGCCACCCCTAAAAAATAAAAGTATTAAAAGTCTTGAATGAAATCTCACAATTTATTCCCACACTAAAAAATCTGCCGTTGCTTGGGAATAATGATCAGCTTCAAATTTCATCATTTCATGATTGATATTGTATTCAATTTGTATTAATAAATTGAAACTGAAGGCTGAATATGTGGAAAACTTACATTCCATTGAAGTTGCCAATTGAATGTCAATTATTACTATTGGATGAGGCACAGTATCTTCATGGTGGTATTCATGTGGTCGACATCCGCGCAGCAACGCAGTGGTGATGCCCGTGTGTTGTCGCGGCTATTATGTTTTTTTGACGCACGTTGCTACTTACACCATAAGTAACCACAGAATGGGCCAGCTGTATCAATAAGCTATAAAGTGCTCCTCCTTGGGGCTACATTGGAAGAAAAGTAAGGTTTTTTCTTTGTTAGGATTATAGCATAAAAATTAATGTTTTTTCAAAAACTGCCATACTAAAATAAGATTTAAAAACTATACCTAATAGCCTAAATCACGAAACTACAACACATCAAAGAAACTTCAATCACCAAATCAGAAACAAAAATGAACAAAATTACCAAAACTTAAGTGACATTTGACCTGTAATAATATTATAATAATAATTATAATCAATTTAAAATGTACCACATATCTCTTGCTGTTACGTTGCTTTCGTAACGTGGTTTTTTTTAGAACCTTTCAAGAGTGAATCACCCTTTCTTTGCACCGACCTGCGTCTTTTCTCCAAATCTTTTCTACAGTCTCTACGGTAGTCATCTTAAACGAACGCGCCGCATATTCAAACAATGATATTAAATCTTTTCTATTGGTCTGTCATTTTATTTCAGCAACACCTATCAGTAAAACTACAAGTTGATAATCAGTATTTTGACTTGGCGGACTTAGATGATTTGTATTGAAAAGCTTAACAAGGTACATCTACATGGACTTAGATAGGGGTGTTAATCGAATTGGGTTAGCGGGTTGCATCATTGAACCTAAACAAAAACCATATATTAATTCATATCAAAGACTTCAACCCTGGTCCGGACACATTTAAAACCATGTAACCCAAACACAACCTATTTAACCGCTTTATCTAAAGGAGGCAAAAGGGTTGTAAACTTGTTAAAACAGGTCTTATATAATTAAGGTTGCAACAAAAGACTCCGTAGAGAAGAATGAATACAAATATTTAAATCATCTAAGTTGCGCATGTATACAAATACATGGGACACAAGAGCAGTAACTGTTGTCGACTTTCATTTCTGTTCTAAAATGCCCCTCAAGAAGAGGAAAATTCTATTCTAAAATATGGATGGCAAAAAAGCCCAAGCCCGACGGGTATACCCAAAACCCGAAACATACGGGCCGGGTATACCCGAAGCCCGACGGGTAACGGGCCGGGTACGGGCCAAAGAATTACAACCGGGTACGGGCTTGGGATTACTTATACCCGGCCCAAACCCGGCCCATTGCCATTCCTGAAATATAGGTTTGTTATTCTACATTGATTGCATTGAGCTCTAAAATTGTTCTATCATTCGTATGTAGGCTTGATAAAACCAAGTTTTATGTGGTAGGAGCTGGGATATTCAGCGAGCTTACAGTTGGACTCTACCCAATATCTGTCGTAAAGACGAGGCTGCAGGTTGCAACAAAAGAGTCCGTAGAGAAGAATGCATATGCTGTTATTAGAGGCTTACTAAAAACCGAAGGCATCCCAGGTTTTTACAGGGGTTTTGCCACCGTCATCACAGGAGCAATTCCTGTTAGAATCGTATTACTCAGCGCATTAGAGACAACAAAGGTGGCTGTTTTCAAAATGCTCGAACCATTCAATATTTCAGATCCTTCAAAGGCTGCTATTGCTAATGGAATTGCTGGATTGACATCATCTCTTTGTGCTCAATTTGTCTTTGTTACTGTTGATGCGGTATACCTTCCTTGTCTCTTCAAGTATAATGTTAGATCTATGCGTATGTGTGTAGATTCTAAATGGTCAAGGTCAACGGGTTAGTCAAAGATTGATGGTTCAAGGATATTTGGGACATGCAAGCTATAATGGTGGCCTGGATGTTGCCCGTAAAGTTCTGAAACAAGATGGTATCAGAGGGCTTTACAGAGGATTCAGTTTGTCGGTCATGACGTATTCTCCGTCTAGTGCGGTTTGGTGGGCCAGCTATGGTTCCAGTCAACGCGTTATACGGAAGTGAGGAGTCTTCTTTTCTTTTCTTTTATGATTTGTTTTTCAGTTTGTATTTCCAGCACTATAAGTACACGAGTGTTTTAACTTTTATGTAGTCTGTTAGGTCATGGAAGTGACGGCAATGGATCAGTTCCTAGCCAAGGAACGGTAGTTCTAGTTCAAGGTGCAGGAAGAATTTTTGCTGGTGTCACATCGTCTTTCATCACAACTCCACTGGACACTATAAAAACTCGATTACAGGTACAATCGTGATTCTTATATTATAATCCGTTTCTTCGCAAAGTAATTGTTATGAATATTTTTTTAAGTTTGTTGTTTCTATTTGTTTTGGTACAAGGTAATGAAACATGAAAATCGACCCTCTACACGACAAGTTATCAAAGCATTAATTGCAGAAGATGGCTGGAAAGGTTTCTATAGAGGGATTGGTCCAAGATTTTTTAGCACGTCGGCATGGGGAACATCCATGATACTCACATACAAATATTTGAGTATGAAATCTTCCTTATGCTCTGCATTTTCATTGCATGTTCATGTAATTATTAACATAAGCATCATGATAACCAGTAAAAACCTCTCATATATACTTTGAAATTATTCCATATCAGTTGTATACAATGACACAATGTTATTGCCTGAAAAAGAAATTTGGATTCTCCTTCGTGTATGTAGTCAATCGTAACTTGAGCTCATATTTTTTCGGCATTTGTACACTTTTTTTCTAAGGGTGTGTTCATAAACTATTTTAACCGACTGGATCGTCCAAACCAAATCAAGTCAGCTGGTTTGAGATTTGTATGATTCGGTTCACGCTTTGGTTTTGATGGTTTAAAAAATTTGACTGACGGTTGGGAGATTAGACGTTAGAACCAGCTATGTATTTGCCTGTTTAACCTTTTATATATAACTTTTTTCAGAATATGCTGTTGTGTATATGCATTATATTAATGGCACCTTTTTTATTGTTAAAAAAACTAATGCAAATCATCAGTTTTGAAAGAAAGAAAAGAGTGGTTCAAACTGTCAAAACTGAACAGCAAAGTCGAAACCCCCACTCAACCCAACTGGTTAGGTTTGTGAAATATAAGTACACACCCATCAACTTAAACAATACCAATTCAATTCACACACCCTTAATAAATATAGAATCTCAAAAATGTGTTAAGTCGAGTTTAATACCTTAAGTCCTTAACAATACTCTGTCCTGTTCTTGTTTAAATCATGGTATATGATATATCTACAAAAAAGACACCATCCTATGATATAAAACCAGTCTAATATACACTAAATTCAAGTAATCAATAATCAATGAAACAAATAACCTGAAAAAAAGGAAGCTTGGTGGAAGAACCATAAGAAACAAGAACCTCCGAAGCAGATATATATTGCAACCGTCATGTCTCATCCAAAACTCCCAAATCAATAGCTTCATCACCCACTGCATAACTCTCCAAATCTACCTGCAAAACCCAATTTCTTTCATAATTTTATGAAATTTGCCCACGCTATGAAACAAAAGCAAATAAACATACCAAAGATTCCTCAATCAGAAACAACTAAAAGCAAATACACATACCTCTTTTGTATATGCAACCAAGAAGACAGATTTTGAGCAAAATTGTGAGATGCAATATATATAAGAACACAAGAACGGGGGTGGGTAACGACGGGGGATGAAAATCAATCGATCCAATTCAATACGATTGTAAACCGAAAGAAAACGTATATTAATTTCTAGGGTTTTGAGAGGACGATTTCAGGGGTTATGCAGGCTGATGAAGGTGAATAGACAAGGGATTTCTATTTAAAATAACAATTAATTTTTACACTGGTGTTAAAATTTCAATTATACCCTTAAAGTGTCTTGAAATTTTGTAAACTTTACAAGTTCAACCCCTCTCAAAATGCATTGAGTTTGTTGTACATGGTGCTTCAATACGTGTATTTATGGCAAAATTACCAAAAGGGTAGAAAACCCAGTTTCTTTAATATAGTAGTATAGATAAAGATCCGACAAGCGAGATAGGTCGAAAGTTACCTAATTCTTGCAGGTCTTTAATTTTAGGGATAAGAGCCACGAAAGAAGAGTTGCACCCAAAACTAATATCCCCTGTTTCATAAAATTCATCAAGAGTTCCCACCACCAAAGGTCTGATAACTTCCCAAAAAACTTTGAAAAACTTCAAAGAGAACCCATCTGGACCCGGCGCTTTACCTCCATCACAAGATCTGATGGCCGAGAGGATTTCCACTTCTGAGAAACGATCACTTAACATAGAACCATGAGAGGCAGACACACTAGGCAGCCCGTAGTTGATAAAATCAGGTCTCCGTCTCATTGGTTCCGAAAACTGCTTTCTAAACCACTTTTTGACTTCATCCTTAAGAGCAATCGGATCTGTGACATAAACATTGTTAAAAAACAGCCCGTTTATTCTGTTAACAGCCAGGTTAACCGCCAAAGATTTATGGAAAAAATTGCTATTTTCGTCTCCAAACTTGAGCCAGTTAACTCGAGCTTTTTGCTGAATATCTTTACACCTTTTAGATTCCAGTCTTTTAACCTTCACACATAGCTCAGCTCGAGATTCTTTTTCCGCATGAGAGAGGTTTCGGGCCACTGCGATAGATTCCATCCTCTCAATACTCGAAATCAGATCAACAAGCTCTTTATCCTCCTCCGCCTTCTTGACTGATCTCCATTTTTTTATTTCCACTTTGCACTGCTTAAGAAACTTAGCAAGAATAACATCTTTCCTACCAGTCAAAACACATTCTTCGAAAACGGCCGACACAATCTCAGACAGTTTTTTATCACCAATCCAAGAGTTAAAGAACTTAAAAGGGGTAGGGCCAAAATCAGCCGAGCGACATGTCAGGGAGATCGGACAGTGATCGGAGAGACCACGATTGTGAACCTCCGTTTTAGCTAACGGCCAGGAGCTCAAGAACAGATCATTTACAAGGAAACGATCTAATTTACTCATTTTCACTTCAAAGTGGCCAGAAAAAAAAAAAGTAAAATTACCTCCATTCAGAGGATATTCCAGAAGACCACTTTTCAAAATAAAGTCGTTGAACGATGCAGCGGCGCGTTGGTCAAAACGAGAGTTGACGCGTTCTTCCTTTGTCCGAACTTCATTAAAGTCACCCAGCAAGGTCTTTGGCTGACTAGAGTAAACTGGGACAAGACCATTTATTCTCAATTGTATCAAGGCGCAACTTGTTGAACATGTTTATGAGGTCTCTACAAAGTCAACAAAAACACATTACAATTACGATCAAGAAGACCAAGGACCATACTCAAATGGCCCTCGTGGTTACGTGGAGATCAAGGACATTTGGATTGGAAATGATACATGTGGGTGAAAAAAACTCGAGCCCGACGGGAATATCCGAAACATCCAGAATGGTTATGGGATGGGGTACGCAAATTTGAAAAAAAAATACGGGTATGGGATTAGCCGATTAGGTGAAACCTGGCCCAGTTACCTGATACCCACGGTATGCCCGATATGAGACTAGTAATTAACATATACCCAATAAGTATTGAGCCAAGTATGTGATGTGATTTTATAATCAGGTACCCAATGCCCGTTCCATTGTCATCCCTAAACAAGACAAGCCAAGGGTGAAGCCATCTTAAGCATACATTCCTAGTGCTTCTTCTTTAGTCGCGCCCAGGGTATGTCCAACCATATTGGTGGCCCTAAGCGGGAAAAAATCAAGGCCCTTTTCTACGTGTCAATACGTGAATATGTGATCTTTTTGTAACTTGGAGGCTCAGAATTGCTAAATCCTTTTGGTTGCAGACAATACTATTTAATACCATTTGGTATGTGAAATCAGGAATCACATTCACATTGCCCTAATGAATGTCAAGCCCAAGAAACCAATTTTGATAAGCAACCTCATAACATTATATTATATTCACTTATAAATACATGCATACAATTTATCCGCGAATGTCACTTCACTGCTTCGCTCGACCATGTATTGTTTCAATGTAGCGAATTTCCACGCATTTTCAACTGATCCGTAAACTGTACATACTATCATTTAATCAAACACTTGATCTGCATATAAGAATTAACAACATAGCAAACAAAATAACATTACCACCTCTCCTTCTATATAAAAATTAGTTCATCATTGCTAATTACAGTATGAAACATATAATTAACATTTGAATGAACAATCTGTACCTTCAAATATGTAATAATAAAAAAGAATGACAATAAAGAAAGCAAGATAGACCATACCCTTATTATAGAGTACTCAAATATTTAAAAGGATTAAGAGATTATACCTTTCTCAACGGTGTGGTAAGCTCACTACGTACGAAATTTGTTGCATCCTTGGTAGTCAATGGAATCCCATTTCGGTGCTGATATAAAGCTATCATGAAACCAAAAACCAAAACATGAGTTGATAAGATTATGAACCGGGTAATATAGCATGTAAATTTTAAAACAAATGTATGATTAGGCTATGACTATAATCACAAACAATGAAATAAATCTCAATAATGAGTTCAATAACACTTATAGACCATAAGATAAAACTCTGTAACTATACTGAGTTAATATTATTTTGAGAGACGGCAAAAGATACCTATTTGTGACGTGCCGGCTGACAAAATGGCGTCGTCGAAGAAGTCCGGACGGTGGTCGGAGAACAGTGGTCGCCGGAGACTCGTCGGTTCCAAAAATAACAACTCAATTTTGTATTATTATTGCAATTAATATACGATCTATTTGGTTACATGGACTTGATTTTGGGATAAAGATATACTATCTTTTGACATTTGTTTCCTCCGACTTCTTTATAACATAAAAAAAATATAAACATATATCAAATCATTGTAGTAATCACCAAAATTAACCAAACAATGATACTGAAGTGTTGAATAAAAAATCCATCTAAGACTACCTCCAATGCTTCTTGTTGGAGGGTTGCACTTGATGATGTGGAGGGTGCATTTATAAAGGAAGCATTGGGGATAGGTGGCATTTAAGGGGGTTGCATGTAGGGAAGTGCACCTACATGCAGGAGAGAGAAGGTGAAGGTGGGCCATTTTAGAGAAATGCATGTGGGAAAGAAATGGTGATGTGGAAGAGAGATGATGCATGTGGGAAGGATGGGTTGGAGTTAAAAAGAGGAGAGAGAATGCATGTGAGAAGAATGGGTTAAAAGCTGATGTGGCGGTGATGACTAGGATGCATGTAGTAAATGCAGGCCGTTGCATTGCGGACAGTCTAAGATTAGTTTTTTGGTATAAAGGTTTGTGAAGTAGTATTTTTACCCAAATATCAAGTTTATAGCATCAAATCATCTTTAACCCAAAAATTGCAAGTTACAACCCCTGTAATTCTTTATTCACCCAAAATCAACAAAACCCCTAACTTTCAAAGTTGTACAGATCAAAGCTTCACTATAGATGGCGGTACCTGTCAAGATACGGGTCATCCATCGATCTTTAAGATTTAATGACATGGAGACTTAGATCGGTTACCGGAGAAGTCGCCAGAGCTTCAGTGGAGTTCTGTAACACCAAAAATAGATTCAACGAACACAACTTAGACCCACCTAACTAAAAGGGAACATGCAACTGAATCGAGGCTTACAAGCTTTCTTGCCGGAGATTACCAAAGTCTCGTTGGAACCTTAGGTCGCGCCGTCTCACCGTATTCCTTATATTATGTTCTGTAGGTAGGGTTAGAGGAATCGACTGAGCCAAGAAAGCGCGTGGATCCGCCACTGCCACCGTTTGCAGCCATGTGCTGTCGCATACACCACCGGAAACGGCGGTAGTCACACCATTCTCTCTCTCTAGCGATCTCTCCTCTCTCTCTCTCTCTAAAATCTGCTTGTTTATGATGTCTCTTTCTTCTAAAACCCAAATAAAGCAAGTTTCCAAGCCTAGTTGTACGGTACAGCTATAATATGCAAGGAACACAACAAAAGCTCAATGTACAAACTTCATTGCACACAAATTTTCTAAATTAGAGTATTATATAATATTTGAAATAATCAGACATTAAGAAAAAAAACACTCTTAATGTTCTTATAAGCTTATGTTCTACTGTTATAAGAGAAATAACAAGTATCAAAGACAAAGAAATTAGACTATCCACTATCACAACCCAACCCAACCCAATCCAACTCAACCTTTTATTAAAAAACTAATCTCTCTCTCTTCTATCTCCACAACCCAACTCAATCTAACTTTTCACTCACATCCACAACTCAACCTAAATCAATATTTTATAAACTAGCTATTTACCCGCGCGATACAGCGGGGATGACAATTTACAATAGGATACACGATGAAGCGGGAGTGAGTTTTATTTCGTTAATGAAAGTTCATGTGTTTCCAATTGCTATCTCAAAGTCGACAACTTTGGGCGATGACTTTTGGCTTCTAAATCCAAAACAAGTGCATCTGTATCTTCTTTCAAGTTTGGTTACCTAATGAATTCGTTTTTACCCTCAACAATAAGCACCAACACATTATATAAAAACCAATGTGGTTTTGTTGATACGTAAAACCCAAATTTCTTCAAAGATATAGGCTTTTGACTTTTGAAGTCAAATAAATGAATTTTATATTCCAATTAATATAAAGTGCTAACATATTTCAAGTAAAAACCATTGTAATAAACTTTTCATTATCACTAAGAACCCCAATGATCACCATGTCTAGATGGTTTAACTTATATAAAAACCTATGTTAAACGCTATAAAACTGTGAATGTTGAGTTTTATAAGCTAAAGGCGAATGAAATATGATCCTCACAAGTATCACTGTAGGAATGTGACATCCTCACAAGTATCCTTAACATTTACATTAACTGGGATAACATTCACAAAGAAATATGGACATATGAAATAACAATTTTCCTTAATGTGAAACAATCAAACACACTTAAGTTTTGAAACAGTCAAACACACTTCCTTTGGATTTTCTCCTTGGCAATCAGGTCTAAGAAGCCCACTTTTTTATTATGTGGAGGCTGACATACCTACCAAAGACCAAAAAAACACCTGTTAGGTGATATAATCAACTACTACACATGTCGCAAAACGCCCTACATTGCCAAATTTAACAGTAAATAACGAGTTACATACCTCGGAAAAGACGGTTCTTAGTTGTCTAGTCCAATCACCAAGAGTCCGGATATGTACACTCAGGTAATCATCACCCGGGGCAGACGTAATGGAAAATGGGTGCCTGTTGACATGTATCAAGTGTTACGATATTGAAATGAGTCGGGTTGATCGGACATTATGGACATATTTTGAAGGTACAACTCACCATTCAAATGGGGAGACATCGCCAAAGTTAACAAACATGTATTGACCACTCCTGTATTTGAACCCTTGTAGCTTTGACATATGAAGTGCCAACACATTTCCAGAATAAACAGCCACCTTTTAAGTAACACACCAATATTATTAGAAAATCTCATCTTATTTCCTAATTAACAAAAATAAACAAACAAATATATATGTAGAAAGATGGACGTGCCAGTCAGGTTGGGTAACTTGTCAAAACAGATTTAGGTTGAGACATGTCGAGTCAGGTTTGGAAACGTTGACCCGCAAACACTACGTTGTCCATTTTTTAAGTTAATTAATGGTCGAAATTGCCACCTTTGATAACAAAAGTTCAACCCGCGAATGTAAGATTATACCTTAAGTATTTTGTCAGGCTTGACACTTGACCGGAATGCCCTTATTAATCTTTCACAAGTGTAGAGCGCAAGTGGGACGGTCAAGTACATCCATGTCTGCATCCGAAAAGCAAGATTTAGTCTAAAGAAGCACGGTTTTAATGAAGTGACAAAACATTAAGGAACTAACCGTTTTCTTGTACCAATCTTTGATAAGGTAAATTTTGATATTGTGAACTATAAGCATCACATAAACGATAACAAACAGGTGGTGGAAATACCAAAAGGCGTTAAATCCAGCTTACATACTTTAAAAGCAATATCCCATAGAGCCATGGCCAATCCAGCACCCTTTGATTCAAACAGGCCACGACCATGGTAATAAATTTGTGTGTTATAACCCAATAGCAAAATCCAGCCATCCAGGTGTTGTTCCTCGAGCGATCACATCCAAATCCACATCATGTGCCTTTAAGATCTGCTGGGACAGAATTCAAGAACATTATTAGTTGAAATAAATGATCATTTCGCCACCAATATAAAGCATACAATTTATAGTAAAGTTGCTAAAAAAATCAAATTGATTACATGTAAATAAGGGGATGAGGTAAATATTATCAATGCTGAAAATTAAGGAACTTCATGACGCAGAGGAAAGCAAAGAAAAAAAGAAGGATCCAACCGATGTGTGCTATCACCACCACTGGAAGGAAGTCATATTCGTAACCCAAACCCTCTTTGATGAATCCTTTAACCGTCATGTTACCAGCTCCTAGCACCTCCACCATGGAAGTGTCCTCACCAATCTGCCCAGTTAAGAGACCATAGACTGACCAGCTCAGAGGGTTTGCCCAGTAATACCACCTGCACCATATTGGTATTTGCTGCAACAATATCCATGCTAAATTTCTTAGTTCCATGCACTTGTTTTTGTATTCATCAACCATGATTACAATAATGAGGGACGTAGAGCCGAAGCACAAATAACAAAAGAGAAGCTCTTAAATGGAAAAATTGTGAAATCCATGCCTACAGGTGCGGTAGTTATATTTAATATTATTTTTATTTTTGTAACTTAAACTACGATGGCGACTCTTGAAGATAATGACATACCGGTCTTGGGACTAAGAAACAAGAAAACAAGTTCCAAATGCAGGTGAAAAAATATATCAAAACAACAGAAAGTTCGGGTGCTGGTGTCAATGCCATAGTCATCATGCCAAATAGAGTTAAGTAGATGAAACTCGTAAACAAATAATAGTAGAAAGACCAAAATTTGGCAACAGTCCACTCGAATCCAAACATCGGGTACAAAATGAAGGCATAAATAGTAGTCTGAATCGCTATTTATATAGACTCTATGGTAACATGCACCGTGTCAGCATTCTAGTTATTATTAATTACAATATTATGGCTTCTATAACCTTCGAAATACTTTTTTTTATTAAATGAGGCAATTAACAAGCGATAACCAAACGCATTTGACCCACCCATTTTGCCACCTCTAAATAAAAACATCTCATTTCTGTTATAGAGAATCACATGCACATCATTGATGCAAAAATTTTGTTACCTGGTCAAATGAAAATAATCCAAATTATAACCAATTTAAACTAAAGGTACCTCCGAATCAGCTCTGGCAATAGATTCCACATCTCCTTCACATCTGCAGCATCACCACCAGACCATCCACTCTTGTTACTAAAACAAGTGTATGGAAGAACAGAAAATGCACAATTTAGACAAATAAACGATTATATAAAACCAAAAAACAGTTAATTTTCTAACCTGTAAAATTAGGTAATTTTATCTTAGAAGGTAAGCTAACAAGCAAACAAACTTTTCAATCTTTTTTACCTGGTTGGACACATCAGAATGATCTCTGCGAGTCATCCCCTCGCCAATAGCACTCTACAAGATTACAAAGTTCATAAAATTAAAGCCACTTACGATATACATTCTTGATTAGGAACTTATTACCGTAAGAAAATTTCAAACAGAGCTTTAGGCTTAATACCTTCATCAATCGGGATAGCGATGGAAGCACATTGATTGGCAGGTAAATCTTCACCTCTATTAATTCACGACCAGTAGATAGAGCACGATTCAGAGGAGTCGCAGCGACTGAGCGGAGGCAATTCAAACCACTTCGTCCCCCTTGTAAAAACCACCGAACTGAGCTGTGAACACCCCTAAATTTAGATTAGTATAGAGTAAGTTCCATCAATTACTAAAAAAAGGATAGTCAATCCCTAACCCCAAAAAAAGATTCATAACACAAATATAAGCAGAATCATCTCCAACTGAAAAACCAAAACTTTAAAAGATACCTTTCTGTTGAATTGGGATAAAACCCTTCAACCTCTGCATCAACAAACTGCAAACTGCAAATCTTCGACTTTTTCGTTTTCGGTTTGCTTACAGATGGCACACTTGTGAGCTGGACATATAAACGGTTACCCTGCAGCAATCTTTTCTTGAACCGTCTGTCGCTCGGTCTTATCGTTTTTCTGGAGCAGCTTAGCTACGCATTTCAGGTGATAAAAGTGGTCACACGTTGCAGAACTACAACGAAAAACCTACACAATGATACCAATAGATAATTGCTGAACATCATTGGGAAAAATGACGATGAAAATATATTTTCTCGAGTATTACATACCTCTGTATTTGAAGATTTATCAGAAGACCCTAGTTCACCACAGACAAAGTACTGGTGCAGACTATAGTGGCAATTTTCACACTTATATTCATTTTGACTCTGCAAAGAATAAATATTTAAAAGAATAATTAAACGAAACAATATATATGATATCATCCAATCTCCTATACGATTAACTAACCTCAAGTTCTTCAAGAGATAAACAAAGAGATTCACAATTAGACTCTTGTGCCTCTTCAGAATCTGGGGTTGCGTGAAACGACCTAAAACATCTCTCTTCACAACTGCAATTGACGACAAAGTCATCAAAAAACCATCAGTTAAAAATCATTTAAATTTTTTCTTAAGAAAATGAAGACGTGAAGTAAAAAAGTTGTACCATGTAAGCTTGCCACCATTATCACATATCGCACAAACAGAATCGAAATGATCATCGTCATCATCTGACTCGCTATCTTCGTTGGTGTTGTCATCATCTTGAGTTTCACAGTTTGTATCATCAACTATAAAGCTAGGTTATGTAACATCCTACAATATATTTTCAAGAATGTCAAAAGATTGAAAGAAATCAGTGAGGAAAAACGGAGACAAACCAGAAGCCGTATTATACCTCATCAAAAGCGTTCGTTTTTCCAGCGGATCTTCACAAATGGCCCTGCACAAGCCTTCCACAGCTCCTTATACAGCGGATCTTCACAAATTTAACAGCTTTTTAAAACAAATTTAAACAAAAAGATGATAAAACATGTTTACTTGTTCATCGGTAAAGATTTTTGGATGAACTGAACGTACCAGGTGGTCATGGTCAGAACCCTAGCCGCTGCCTGCTGTTGATGCCGGAGCCACCCATTTTCATCGAGTCTCCACACACGCAGCTCCCGTACACCGTTGTCACATTCACTGCCGCCGCCAGAGAAGATACCTCAGCCAAGTGGAATCATGAGATCTGTCAAATAAACCCTCAGACTTGAGATATAAAACCCTAGATCTGTTGATTCAAAGTAGAGCTTACCTCATACATGAATTCGAAAGTAAAACCCTAGATCTGCAAGTTTAAAGCAGATACAAACATCGGATTCAAAAACTAAAGGGCATGATCTAAAAAAATCAAAGGAGGTTGTCGGACTTACCTCGGGTTGTTGGAACTTGCCTCGACCACTATTACAGACCACGCCGTTGTTGGATCTGGTGAGATCTTGCTCATACCACAGGAGGCAAGAAACCCTAAGTTGAAAATCACCAGAGAGAGAAAGGAGGAGCGACTGAAGAAATGAAAATCACCATTTTGTGATTTTAGGGTTTTTTCTTGAACAAGATGAAAGAGAACTCGGAGGAGAGAGAGAGAAATGAGAGCAGGATGTGACAAAAGAACAAAAGTGAGCCATAATCGAATTTCAAAATTCAAAAGAAGAAAATGTTCCCGCCTGCTGTGTGTGTTGAAAAGTTACTTTCAACACATTCATGCTTTAAAGGTTGTACATTGGGCTTTAAATGGTTGTAAAGTGGCAAATGACCATTTCTATCCTTCCTATATGCTTATTAAAGTAGTATAGATATAGATATAGATATAGATAGATAAATCTATTATATATAATAAATGAAAGTTATTTGGGCCACGTGTCAACACCAGAGAGCCCCTAAATGCCCTTTTTCCCACCCAACAGTGCCACTGCTCTTTTCCTTATATAATCTCTCTTCTCATTTCTAATCTTTGTTTACAAACATTGGGTTCTTTCTCTCTCTATATTCAGGCGATTCAAATTCAAATTCAAATTCAAATTCAAATTTCCTCTTATTTACCATAAAATCATCTTTTGTTCATCGATTACTTCATCAAAAGGTTTGTTCTTTTTTTTAGTTGAAATACTTTCATGATTTCCTCTTATTTACACTAATCCTAATTTCTACTCGTAATCTAATCATATGGTTCCAGGGTTGTTGTCATCAGAGTTGAAATCCGCTTAGCTGCGGATAAGAGAACTGCCATAAGCTGGTATGTTTGAATATGTTTTGAAATTAGCGTTTTTTTCTAGATGGTGATGATATGAGTATAACATCTGTTGATTATTGATGTTTGAGTATGTTCAGCCATTATTCTTTCTGAAATTAGAGTTTCATTGGTATTATCTGTTTGTAACAGCAGTGGTTCAGCATCTACAGTGGATTCAACATCAGGTGTTTGCTATTATTGTTTGATGTTGTTTGCTATTATTGACTGATGTTGTTTGCTATTGTTGTTTGATGTTGTTTGCTATTGTTGTTTGCAGTTGAAGATATCTTAATTAAGGTAATAATTGTATTACATCCTGTTGAAAATTAGAATTGATAATTTTAGGGAAAGTGAGGTTGAAAGTTAATAACCCAACAGTGGAGCATTTCATTCTACAGGTTCCATAAATTAAGGGTATTCTCATATAATGATGATGATTGTTCCACGGTTGTTTCCAGTATTATTGTTCCAACATCGTTTAAAGTATGTGTTTTTTGCTACTCTGATTTTCAATTTTGAGTTTTTTTATTTTGAAGTGATATACTCTAATTCTCGGTTTATATTTCAGTCTAATCACAGTTGTTTGAAATTCATACAATCTGCTGCGGGTTATTATAGGTTTGTATTCAAAGAAGCATAAAGTTTAATTAAACACAAAGAAAGATTATTAAATTTATAGTTTACTTGCTTATGTCTAAATGATGATGATGATTATAATTCACTTGTGCAGAAGATGATGATGGAGAACCCACAGTAGTTCCTACTAAACGCAAGAAAGGATCTGCTGTTGTTGTAAGATAAGATTTTATGTTACTAGAGAGTCTAGAGTAATGGTGTTTCCTACCTTTTTTGTATTAAAAGAAGCATAAAGTTTGTTTTAAAGGAGCTCTTTATGAACAAAGACTGATGAGGCCTATCCGCTGTTGAAGACAAGGTCCTGTTAAAGACAACCACTTTATGTACCTAGAGTTTGATTAATCAAAGGAAAACGACTGTTTAGTATCAGCAGTGGTTCAGCATCTACAACGGATTCAAATTTAGTATTTAATTAACAGTGGTTCTTGTGTAACTTTAGTATTTCATTATGAGTTTGTTTCATGTTGTAAGAATCAGTGAATTCTCAGATAATAGATTGCTTTGCCGGATTAGATTATGTGTTAAATTATAGTTCTTTAAGTGATTGTTTCGTTTTCTTGAATTCTATGTAATTTTGTAAAGAAGTACAATAACAAACAGTGGTTTTAACATCTGTTTGCAATTTGGTTAATAGTTAATGGAAACCCCTGTTAGGTTGAACAGTAGATGTTATTAACTTAAACATCTGTTCAGGAAAACGACTGTTTGCACTTTATGTACCTAGAGTTTGATTAATCAAAGGAAAACGACTGTTTAGTATCAGCAGTGGTTCAGCATCTACAACGGATTCAAATTTAGTATTTAATTATCAGTGGTTCTTGTGTAACTTTAGTATTTCATTATGAGTTTGTTTCATGTTGTAAGAATCAGTGAATTCTCAGATAATAGATTGCTTTGCCGGATTAGATTATGTGTTAAATTATAGTTCTTTAAGTGATTGTTTCGTTTTCTTGAATTCTATGTAATTTTGTAAAGAAGTACAATAACAAACAGTGGCTTTAACATCTGTTTGCAATTTGGTCAATAGTTAATGGAAACCCCTGTTCAGGGTTAAACAGATGTTTGGGCTTTAACAGATGTTTGGCTCTAAACCAAACATCATTTAAGGTCAACATCTATTTGAGTATTGGTCCTGTTGTGAAATTTGTTTGACCCAAACATCAGTTATGGTCAAACTTCTGTTTATGGGCAAAATTCTGTTTAAGGCGAAACATATGTTTCTTCAAAATCTGTTGACCATTGACTGACCAAACATCAGTGTTTAAAAAACTGTTGGGTATCCACTGATAGGAAAAATAGCCACTGTTCACTTTTTTTATTGTTGGCATCTATTGATATTGACCATCAGTTGTTTTCCTAAAAAACAGCCACTGCTCACTTTTTTGTTATTGATGGTGTTAATTAGTGATAGATTGAAATTATCAAATAAAAACTAGAATAACAATGAAATTACCATTTTACCTCATCTTTACATACCAATGAGCTAAGATTTCCTCCAACATTGTTTTGATCATACAATTTAAAAAATTCTTTATAACTATTTGTTGGAAATCAAATCAGTAATTAATGCTAATTTCTTGAGCTTTGGACATTTAAAACATGCAAAATGTGAATTTCAAACTCACGGTTTAAAAATTAGAAAAGTCATCATGACAATGACAGTTGCTTTCAAATCATCATCAGTAATTACTGATAATATCAGTAATTACAGAAAAGTCATAATGACAATTGACGTTCGGTATCTACTGATAGGAAAAATAGCCACTTGTCACTTTTTTATTCTTGACATCCATTGATATTTACCATCCATGGTGTTAATTAGTCATATATTGAAATTATCAAATAAAAACTAGAATTAAAATGAAATTACCATTTTACCTAATCGTTACATTGCAATGAGATAAGAGTTCCTCCAATATTGTTTTCCTGATGAAATTTAATGTTAAATTAAAAAAAAATACTTGATGGGTATTTGTTGCAAATCAAATCAATAATTAATGGTAATTTCTTCAGCTTTGGACTTTTAAAATATGCAAAATATGAATTTCAAATTAAATTTATGCAAGATGGTAATTTAGAATTGATGTTCTCTCTTTTTTTTTCCCTACTTTGCATATGATTAGTAATATTTATTTACTTTAATAAGGAGGGATATAAAGATATACACTACTTACCTTTCAGTTCCCAATAAACGTCAGTTCCCAATAAACATCATCACAATTGCGGTTAAATCAAATCAGTAATTACTAATAATATCAGTAATTTTGAAACTCAAAATTCAAACCAAATTATGAAGCTCCAGATCCACTTGGCTCTATCTTCCACAGTCCTGATCCCAAGGACATGTCTCTTTCAACACCTATACCCTCACCAATCATAATGCTACAATCCATGCTACCCTTGTTGCATGCAGCTGCTATAGCTCAGACACAAACCAGTTCCTCTCTATCACCTATCACTGAGAGTATACCCCCACAAGAGACTGGGTGTGATGCTACTACTTCTGCTATCCCAGCAACAATTGAGGAGGTTACACCCCCTGAGTTACAAGTAACTCTCGGTGGTAGTTCAAGTGGAGCAGCAACTACAACTGGTGGATCAACAGATCTTCAGTTGGACAGTTGTTTCATAAGTAAGACTCCCTTGAAGGCAATTTCTTCCATGGCAACTTCGGTAACCACCAGTGGGTTGGATCTAATCACTGGTACCATCAAAGGTTTATCGAGTGCTGAAGAAAGAAGTCCCCAGTACCAAGAACAAGGGGCATCAATGGGTGATTTTTGGGACTCTGTTCCTAAGTCACACATTGATATAACCACTGCTGGTGGGGATTCAGATGATCCTACTAAAGTAGGTGATGATTCAAAATATCAGGAATTGACGAACAGAGTTGACAAACTTGAAGAATCAGTTGCTGAAATAAAGGAGATGGTGCAAGAGATTTTAAAAGCTCAAAAAGCACAGTCTACTGCTGCCCCACCACAAGCATCTGTTCCTACTCAAGCATCTGCACAACATGCAGTTGCTGCAAATGAGCTCTGGAATATCTTTCAATCCATGCTTGAAAAACAGCAACAAATGGCTGATCAAAACCATGCTACTCATGTACAAATGCTGACCAACATGGTGGAATCAAGGTTCAAAGATACTCAAGCAGATATCAAGGCTATAAAGGCTAGCATTCAAAGTGTCTCTGGCAAAGTTCTTTCTTCCCTATACTTTCTTGATAACCCTCCTTCAGATTATGCCAAAAAGGGGGAGAATATCAAGCTGTTGAGACAAATGAATAAGATGGGAATAGAACATGGCCTTTATATTGAGCCTGAAAAAGAAAAAGAAAAAGAAAAAGAAAAGCAGGTATCAAAACCTGTTAGTCAAATAGCTGATACAGCAGTAGTTACAAAAACTGCTGTCAGTAGCCAAACAGCTGCCATGTCATCAACACACACCACTCTACCACACACCACTGCAACTACTGCTCTACCACCATCATCTACAATCACACCATCACCACTGCCTCCTGTCATAAAACAGAAGACAACAGATGTTACAACATCTATTGTAATGACAGCAGTGGTTGAAGCACCAGTTGTTTCAACAGTTGTTTGTCAGACACTCCCCATGATTCAAACCACTGATTCACCCAAAACATCATCTGCCCCTTCTTCATTAAAAAGGAGAAGGAATCTCATATCAGATGATGATTCACCACCACCATCAAAAACTACCTCACCACTTCCATCCCCTGCTCAAAAGCAGAAGACAACTGCTGACATATCAGCAGTTGTAATGACAACGGATGTTCAGACACCAGTTGTTTCAACAACTGTTAGTCAATCATCCACCACTGCTCTCACCTTCTCTACATCACAACCAAAGCTCTTCAACAGAAAAAGAAAGCCAATCTCTGCCGATGAGGGTATACATGATCCTAATGCTGCACAACATCCACTGGAACTTGAAGCTATCAAAAATGAGATGAGGCAATTCTATACAAAAGAAGATCCTTCAAAAAGAAGATTCTCCTTACTCATAGGCTACATGCCACCAGATGATATGGATGATTACCTCAAAGTCAAGGCAAGGCAAGCTAAACTAAGAGCTAAAGTTGAGAGTGAACGTGAACGTTTAAGCGAATATGGCATTGCTAAAAGACTGGAGTTCTACTTCACAAAAGTAAAGCAGATAGAAGAGTTTGCACAAGACCTAAACAAAGAAAAGGCTGATCAAAGGAAAAAGTTAAGAAAACAATATCTAGCCTACATCATGAAAGAGAAATTCTATCTTGCTGAAGAACAACAGTTCGAAGAATGGCCAATAATCGCTCTAAAGCATGAGGCCGAAAGGATTGAGAAAATCCAGAATGATCCTACAAAGAAGAAGAATGCTCCAAACTGGAGCAAATACAAAAGGCTTATTGCTGACCTAACTGCTGAGTATAAGAGAAAGAAAAAGGAGCTGGTGGATGCAAAAATGGATACTGCTGAAGCCATATCAAAATGGTCAAAACAGCAGACTGATGAAGCCTATGAAAGGCTGAAGAAAATAAAGATAACTGTATCAAGCACCTCAAAGAAGCATGAACAAAGAATGAAGCTTGAACAGCAGATAGAAAACCTCAATACACTGTTCCGGTCTACTTTTGTGACAAATCAAGAAGAAAAAGAACAGTTGACCAGTGAAGAGGTGAAAGAAAAGGAGGTTGAGTACTTCACAGAATCCATCATGAAAATGGGTCTAAAAGAAGAAAACTCAGAAAAACTTCAAAACCTTTTTAAAAGGATGTTAACCAAACCTGCATCACCAAACACTTCAACAGACATTGAAAGGCAGAAGCTGATTGAAAGAGAAACTGCAGAAGATATAGCTGCAGCAAATGATGTCATAGAAATGGCTTTCAAAAGAATGTCTGAAAGTCTGCAAGTCTTCTCAAGGCCAATATCTCAAAGCTCATCATCAAATAAATCTCTCCCAAGAAATCCATTGGGTTTAAAAGTACTAAAGTGGCTCTCTGATCAAAAGACCCACGTATTGACTCTGGTCAGATCCAATGGAGAGGTGAAGTATATATCAAGGAAAGAAGCACTAGGCCTTAGTGTTCAAGATTTGCAGGATCTCCTTGAACTTACACTGTGCCGGGATGAAGATGATACAAGCTCCAAAGCATTTGAAGAAGAATTTAAAAGAAAAGCAAGGGAACTTTTGATGAGTAATAAAGATCCAGAATAATGACAGGTTTTTGGCATTATCTGTTCCAGGGGGAGATTGTTGGGATTGAACCCTACCAGAGGAACAGATAATGTAAAGCCAAAACCTGGTCACAACAGTGGATCCACAATAAGTAGCAGTTTACATTAAGCTTCCCCCTTGAAAATGATTTATAACAACTGATGGTCTTGCATCCACTGACCGGATACAACTGCTGTTGTTCTGCATAACTACTAATGAAGCTTAGAAGACTGCTGGACACTAAGCACTGCTGGTACAATCTGCTGATGTAAAGAGAGAGCAGCTGTTTAGTGAATTATCTGTTTTATGTATAGTCAGTGGCTAGGTATAGCAGTATTTGTAAAAGGACAGTAGATACAGGTTGTTAGGCGACGTCGCTTTGATGGTGACGTCAGCTGAAATACCCCAGTGGTTTGATGTAAAAGTGTAAGTGCATTGATGTAAAAGTGGAAATTTAATTATTCATATGGTCCTGTTGTGGTTTTGTTTGTCCCCTAATATGAGTTCATGATCTAATCTGGTGATTTGAAGTCGTTGTTGAATCGAATGAGATGGTTGATGTAATGCGGTCGTATTAATAACAAATAGTAATTAATTAATCTAAATAACTTTCTCGAGCCCGGGAAGCAATCCCGGGTAAAAACCTAGTGAGTTATAAAGTAAAAGAAAAATGTTGTAATAATAAAAAGACAAACAAAAAATATTATAATAAATAATTCAAGGTTGCAACAAAGGTTACAAAGATGAACGTGGCATTGTTTAATATTTTAGTATTTTAAAAATGAAAAAGTTGTTTGTCTTATTTGAAGATGAGAAGGGTTTGTGACAGTAGGTAGTCTTAGGCAATAAAAGATAACTAAATACAGTAGGTAAATAACAATAATCAAACAAGCAAAGATATTAGGCAAAAAAAAATTTAAAAACAGCAGGCAAAAGGCAATAAAGAAAGCCTAAAGTTTGAAGACAAAAATCCAGGTTGAAGAGCTCTGAGCAAACAACATACTTGAAGACTGAACCGCAAAAGTAATCAGATGAATTTGGTTGATTGAAAATATGGAGAAGCAAACAACAGGGAAAGTAATCATACTCCAATTGACGATTATGTTTCCAACTGTCCGTTTCCAAAATGATTCTGCCCTGTTTGTAGTTTGTTACTGACGTATGTGTATTTCCAATTCAACGCTGATTTACTGATTATCATCTGGCCCAAACTTTAACATACTTGGCCCAACACGTATACTAATGTCCCCATTACTATTTTTAACTAAAAAAGTATCATCAGAGATTAAATTCCGAAGGTCAACAATTCCCTCGAATTGAGTAAGATTGTATGTCTGATAGCATCTACTATATCATTAAAAAAACGGCCCTAGACTCTTGCCTAACCCGTTAACACTAATGGGCAGCCTTGTCTTGCATCATCTAAAACATTTTTCCATTCTAGCTCTTATTGAGTAGTTAGTTATCTCCGGAATAATTCCAAAAACTTGGAGACGCTTCCAAATCTTAAGTGGATTCATCCTATTAACACATTGGTTACGTTTTTTCATTTTGAAAAGCTAAATCACTTTCAAAGTGTCAAATATATTGCGATCCTCTACCATTCACTCCAATGGCATTCTTCCTTATAGTAGGAAGGAATATCCTAGCAAACACTCCCAACATCAAGTTTTCATGTTTGAACACATTGCTTAAAATTATTCAACTTCCACGAGTCTTTGTTGAAAGAAATTGCGTTTAAACTTCCACCATCAACGCCAAGAAATTGTGTTTAAACTGAGCAGACTTGAAGAGGTATGGTCCCAAATCAGTGCACACATGTCACGGGGACTACACCACTTTTCCAACATGGCGTTCACATCACACAAGTGCATCCAGAAGGTTTTGGAACCTTCTGGAAGAAATCGCCTGGTGACAAGGAAGATGATCCTGCAGACAAAAAGAACAACAGGTGGCACCAATAGATGGACGCCAACTGCGATTGCAAGATCTTTGGAGGACAGGCCGACAACCAGTACTAGCAGGCGCCCAGCTGTAGCGAATGATTGCGTGCCACGTCACCCATAGGACTGACGACGTCAGAAGGGACAGAAAGGATATTCTCCCTGGTCGGACAACTGGCGAGCACTGACTAGCTGGCAGGCTCCAACTCCTCCTTCATTCTCCGGCTATAAATAGAGGACTCCACCTCCAGGTTTAGGGATCCGTTTTCTCCTTCTCTTACTCTTAACACACACTTATCCTAAGAGCAATACTTATTCTCACGCCGGAGAGTGATCACAAGGAGAACCCTCCTATTCCCCTCCTTGTGGCGAATCACCGGTGTTCTTGTTTTGCAGGATATTTTTTGAGAGATCAGCTAAACGGCAAGTGAAGAAAGAGATTGAACCACCTTTAACGAGACGACCAGCTGGGATAACCTCGTGTTAACCAATGTTTCATCAGTTCCTAAATTAGATGTATCATCAATTGTCATTATTAATACTAGAAAACATCTGCATAAAAAATAACAAGATTTAAATTGTGCAGAACTAAGGAATATAGAAGCTATACGAAAAATGGTGTCAAAAAAGGCAGAAATCATCATCAGCATACTCAGTAAATCCCACCAATAGCAAAGCTAAGGTAGAGTTTGAGGAGGGTAAGATGTAGACAACCTTACCTCTACCCATAGGAATAGAGAGATTGCTTTCAGTGAGACCCCCGGCTCGATAGTAGTTTTGCATCAAACCTTGGACATAAGGCACATAACACTCAACAATCGGGACAAAAGCCAATTAGTGCATGTACCCCCTTGCCTTTCGGCTATCAACGTCACTACATGATGCATGATTAAACGGCCCTCGTTTTTTAATGTTATTTTCACGAAATTAGTAAAATAATGTTAAAATTAGTACACTTTCACTTTTGTCCCCCGAGGGTCAACACATATATACATTATATGCGCATAGCAAGCGGGACGTTAGAAAAGGTAGAAATGATGAGTCTTTTAACTTCATAGAATTGCAGAACCTATGAAAAGATGAATTTTGACCCGTTTACTTTTGTAGGGTAAAGTTCTTGTACAAATAATCTTAACATACTAAACATACAAATTGAAGGAAAACTCAAAAAGACAAGGTGGCATTTTTGTAATTATCAATAACTATCAAAGTTACTCTACAAATATACCTAAAAAAACCTAACCACTCCCCCCCCCCCCCCCCAAAAAAAAACCTAAACCCCCCACCCCCCCCCCCCCCCCACACCCCCCAAAAACCTACCCCCCCCCCCCCCCACACACACACCCCCCAAAACCTAAAAAAAACCTAACCCCCCCACCCACCACCACCCCACCCAAGCTAAAATGCTAAAAACTAAACCTCCAAAAAACCTAAAAAAATAAAAAAAAAACACACAAATTATTTTATTTTATTTTTTTAACATTTTTTTATTAAAAAATCGCTACTTTTAGTAGCAGCAAAAAAAAAAAAAAAAAATTGCTAACGAAATGTAGCGATTTTTTAATAAAAAATGTTAAAAAAAAAAAATTGTGTTTTTTTAGGTATTTTTGGTTGTAACTTTGATAGTTGGTGGTAATTACAAAAATGCCACCTTGTCTTTTTGGGTTTTCCTTCAATTTGTATGTTTAGTATGTTAAGATTATTTGTATTTGATCTTTTGCCTACTTTTGTATGGGTTAATCTGAGCTATGTTTACTATTTATTCTCACTGTATAGCCACCCTCTCTACGAAGAGGTAAGTTTTTTTCAAGCATGCTTGAATATATAGAAATACAGTCAAGTTCCAAAGAAAATCTCAAGTTTTGACTATTTAAGCTGTTGACTTTCAAAAACTCTTAAAAAGTTGTCAAGGCTTGGAAGCACATGATGGTAAGTTGTTATGATTTTCAGGAAGTTGACTTTCAAGAACTTAAAAGCCACCGAGACCCGACCCAGCTTCTGTAAGTAAACCTTGTGGAAAATGTCGACTAATCTATCGTCATGGACAGATTATAATAATTTAACCCACTTATTTATAAAGAAAATGTCAACTAATCCGTCATCAGGGACAAATTATAGTGTAATCTAATCTGCTTATTTTCGTGTCAGGTGTTACCATTTTCATATTTCATCCAAATCTATTTTACAAACACGAGATTATATGCATTGTCGTCCAGAGAAATTTATGATTTGATTTCAATGCATTGTCACAACAAATTGAGTTATTGGATTTTAATAATCCTAAAAGTTTCATCCGTTGGCCGATAATAATCCCAACTTAAAAAATGTCTCCAACAATCCCAACTTGTTAGAATTTGATCCCCGTCGATTCTTTACTAACTGGGGTCTAACCTAGTTAGTTTTTGCTGATGTGGACAATGACGTGGATGATGATGCCAATTTGAATTTTCAAATGTCTGTTGCAGAATTAGAGTATTTAAAGCAGACCTTGGGTGAGAATTGGAAGGAGTGGATTCTGAATGAGGATTTCTCTGATTGAAGATAACTGAAAGAGTTAAAGTATTTCAATTTATGAACATATCCTATGAGGATTACATCATAAATAGCAAAGCTTATATGAATATAATTCTTCAAAAAATAAATAAATATATAAAAAACAAAACTTAAAAATTGTAGTTTTATAACTCGTGTGAAGGTATTCTACTCGAATTATACTGAAAAGTTCCATCAAACCAAGATTCGAATCGAGCATTAAATAAAACATCTACACGCGATTTTATATAGAAAAAATGGCACAAAGATCCCAATCACATGAACAATCTCACAGTTTTAGTTTCTGTACTCTCACCTAAGATGAAATTTTCATCATGTACTAAAAATGGGTTCACCTTCAGCAAAATTGACTCACCAGATTACTCTTCAAGCCATTTTTGAACACAACACACATTGGGGGTCGCTTGATCGTTCTTCTGGTGTACCTTTTTGCAAGCATTCAGTATGGTATGCATGTCCACATGAAAGAATATCAACCGCAGGAAGAAGAGGAGGATTGATGTCATCATAATACTCATCATCATCATCGTCATAATAATCATCATCCTCGTAATGTAAATCATCGTTGTATTCAGAATCATCATCATCTGTTGCACCCGAAAGATCTTTATTGCATAATATACATTTCTGCCCTAATGGTCCATTTTCCGCATCATCACCTACAACATTTGAAAGGAAAAAAAAAGAACTTCAGCCGAGCCCATCTATAAAGATTAATGCTTTTCTCAAGTATTAGCAGTTCATATGATTAGCAACAAATATTCTGGTACATACCTTCCCATCTGATATGATAAAATGGTTCACATACGAACGGTTCATGTTGACTAGTCAAGGGATGGTTCTTCTTGTCAAGGTCAGCCATGAATGTGTTTAAAGGTTTTGTCGTTTCAAACTTTTTTAATGCAGAATTTTTCGAAGAATCTTTAGAACCATCTTTTCTTCGGGTTTTCTTCATTTGGGAGTTTGTTGGGGCACTTTGATTTTCGGTTTTCTGAGCCTTACTCCTCAGATTATAACCTGGAGCGCCTTCGGTTATCTGAACTTTACTCCTTAAATTATAAACTGAAGAGACCTTCGGGCCTGAGCCTGGGCTTGGGCCTGCGGTTTTCTGAAACTTCCTTTTCATGACAGGTACGTGGTGAAGTTTGCTCACTTGCGTTCGGTTACTTTGCTGAGATTTATCTAATCTGTCTCCCACACCTGCAAGAATTCCTTTAAAATAGAGTAAACTGCAATTTTACCCCCTGAGGTTTGGGGTGATTGGCATCCTTACCCCCCCCCCCCCCCCCCCCTAACGAAATAATTGCAATTTTACCCCCCCAACGTTCGCTGTTATGTCGCAACCTTACCCCCCGGCCTCAAATTTGTTGACTGATCTGTTGACTTGGGGGTGAAATGACTATTTTACCCTTTTATTTTACCCCCCAATGTTCGCTGTTATGTCGCAAGTTTACCCCCTGGCATCAAATTTGTTGACTGATCTGTTGACTTGGGGTAAATTACTAAAATGCCCTTTCTTATTACCCCCTATACTTTGTGTTACGAAGCAATATTACCCCCTGCAACTTCCAAAACCTTTCCCGCCACCACCCATATTCGATTATTATAAACCCATTGATAACTTATGATGCATCATCATGCCACATATTCGATTCCACCACCCATATTCGATTATTATAAACCCATTGATAAACCCATTATAAACCCAATGTTATTTTTTAGTTTTATCTATAAATATAGGCATCTTGATTCTAATCGGTGCACAGTTATAGAATCCACTATAACAAGACAATTTAGCTTGCTGTTATTCCTCATAACTGAATACAAAGTGTTCTTATCTCTTCTTTCTGTAAGTCTGGTTTTCATGAATATCTGATTAAAAATAATCATTCACTCTTCTCACCACTCTATTACCCTGATAAAAACTATTCATACATAACACTCTGATCAAAACATCAATAACAATAGAAATTCAACAGTTTCAAGTCTCCTATTAGAAAAAAAAAACACTAGTATATCTAATTAGGTTAAATTTGGGAGCTCTATCGCTACAGCTTCATATCGCAATCGGAATGAGAAATCGGTTCAAATGCGGAAGCAACTAACCTATAATTCCAGACTTCCAGTTCGAGATGTAAACCTCATGTTCCCTAACATCAACTACACAAATCAACTGACTATATACAAATTCGATGCCTAATAACAACTTCACTAGAAGCAGAAACAAATTCACACGCACATCAATCAAATCCGGTCACATTCATCAAACATAACGCATATATACACACAAAACCACAGCAAATAGTAATCAAACACAAAAGATTCATCGAATTAACACCTGTAGAAATCAACAGATTTGATCTTGGCTGATGAAACCATGGCGGTGAACTGGATCTGAGAAACGAGACACCAAAAAATTGAATTCAGTTAGGGTTTCCTTTTGGTGTTATTCAGTTCCAAGCTAAATTGTCTTGTTATAGTGGAGTCTCGATCGCCCGGGGGGGGGGGGGGGGGGGAAGGAGTGGGTGGAATCTTAGGGGGTAAGGTTGATATAGAATGTTATATTTAGGGGTTATTATAATATATAAGGTACTATTTTTTGTGAAATTACAGGATTACCCTTTGACCCTCCCATTGTTTAGTTGACCGGTCAACAAATTTGAGGCCGGGGGGTAAGGTTGCGACTTGCGACATAACAGCGAACGTTGGGGGGTAAAATTGCAATTATTTCGTTAGGGGGGGTAAGGGTGCCAATCACCCCAAACCCCAGGGGGTAAAATTGCAGTTTACTCTTTAAAATATGAAAACTGTAACTAAACTCTAGCAGCAATTATGAAAATAATAAAACTTATTCCATAACGGGTAATTTAGCAAACGGTAAATGTGTCTGACACAAACCTACTAGTTTGTCTTTGTCCCTGTTACCGTCTTCTGCAGCTCCATGTTTAGAAGAAGCCACTGCAGATCTCTTCTTAGATTTCTCCATCTCAACAATACTGAAAAACACACTGCAGGGATGGCCTTACTACTCTTATACATATACAAGATAAAACAGAATGTAATGTGGTACTCTATCATAAACCATTTTAATGGAATTATATTTGACAGATATGTTACAAGTGCTTTGACCTCAATCTTTCTAAGAAGCAAATTAGGATCTTTATTCGCAGTGTTTCATTCGACTTTAATATCCTTATTAGATTCTTAGTTCTTTTATGAAATAGACGCTGCAGTTCTCAGTTTTATTCCCTGAATATCATTGGCGCGCCTAGAACCCTCCCAGGTAAGATATATAAGTCTGGACGTCTAGCAGCTACTTACCACTTGTTTGTATAATAATTTTACAGAACATACTACAATTAACAGTTCCCCTCTTTATTCACCTTAAATCAACTAAACGAGACCCATAAAAAATAGTCGCAGTGCAACAAACGTCACACCTTAATATTAGTCAACACCTTAATATTAGTCAACGAAAACATATCATGAGCACAGAACCATTTGAATCCCAAGCCTCAAGCATAAGCCAATCCAATCACTCATAAGCACTAAAACAACTAAACATATACTCAAATTAACAAATTCACAGACAAACAAACCCTAATTTAAACATCCTCTGTCAAAAACGATAAAATGCATTACAAACCCTAGATACAATTCTTTCTTACGTAGTACAGACAAATTATCGAATTCAAATACATAACTATCAGAACAGTACGTTTCGCATAATTAATTATCAAATAAACAATTGAAAACATCAAAACGCGATGAGAATCAAAACCTAATTTTGGATATTGAATAATGATGAAATTAGACCAATAGCTATGAAGATGAATGTATAACAACTTACCAGATGAATTGTGGGATCAAATTTGAAGAATTTATGAACAATACATAGGCGGATTGATTGAGGGATTATAATAATAATATTATTAATAATCGGTTTTGCAGAAGAAGAATATGGTGGGGAGAGTTGAGGAAGAAAGGGGTTTTAGGGCTTTGATGCAATTTATAGTTTTGCCCTCTGTAGGCCCAGCCCGATTTTATTTATAACTCTTTCATTTAAAGGGCCCAATAATTTACCAACATAATCTTTTTCTTTCAACTTCAAAATGGCTACTTTTTTATTTTCTTGTTTAAAATTACGCGCTATTTAGATTTAGGGATTGTTTGGTAACTTATGAATGCTTAACTATTCAGAGGCAAATGTCTAAACCATTCAAACATCTGCTATTCTAAACCATTAAGTGCTGAACATGTCTGAATTATTTAGAGCTAAACAAATAGCCCAGATTTCTTTTAGTTATCTTCAAGATTTGTACATGTTAAAAGTTTGAATCCCCAAAAGTGTAAATTACTAAAAAAAAAGATATCAAGATTACGATAAACAAACGCATCGGCAAATTTGTAAACTCAAAACTAGGTTTGCAGTTTTACACACAGAGTTCGCTAAGTACATAGCCAATTATAAATAGAGTCTGCGTAAACATTTATACATATTGTTTTAACAGTAATGAATAAGATGGTTATACAACCGCATAATCCATAGCAACTCTACAAATCTCTACTTAAAACTGGTTATGTATTGAACGCACCCATAAACGAACATTACTTTTAGAACAAAACATATCAAGAGTTATATACAAAGTTTTTCATATGGCCAAAGGACTTTTATACACAAAATGGAAATCAACAAAAGAGGGAAGTGATGATCAAACAGAACAGTTTCAACTAGCATGTCAATTGTCAAGTAAAGGATGTATACTCGCTTCACTCCTGCGGCTTTTTTTTTCTCTTCCGTCATGTCTTACTGAATGTTTTAGATCAGGAAGCAGCGGCAGGTGGTGGCGGGTGAACTGCGGTATCTGGTAACATAGCTACAGTAACCACAAAAAACTCGCACCCAACTGCTAAACCGTACGGGTTAGCATCAGTTGGACCAGAAATCAACCCTGATTGGCTCGAGTCACCGTTGTGGTCGGTTTGAACCGGTGGTGATGGTTTCACGGTTTGCCGCTCGATATGCACAATCTGGCCCACAATGCAAGTGGGATTGTGCGGGACACTGTCAGCATAAAGTGCAGCCGATTCTGGAGATAGGTAATAATGACTACAGTTTCGGTTAATAGCCGTGTAATATCCAGCTGCGTTGAGTACGAATGCTGCAATTTCATGAAGTTCTAAACGACCGATAGATATTTTCTCCTTGTTTGCCTGATTGATCATCAATAAACTATTAGCATTTGCCTTACAAATAGCGATTATTTATTACTTAAAGGGTTAAAAAGGTAAAAAAAACTAACCTGTTTTTCGGATTGATGTTTCAGGTAAAGAGTGTTGACTAACGCTTTACTTTCGTCCAACTCCTTTGTAAGCTGTTGTTGAGCCGCCTCCGCCTTTGTGTACCTATCAACTAACTCGGCCCGATGCCTTGCCAAAATACCAACTTTTTTAGCAAGCATATGAACACATTCATGAAACTCGGCAGTACCATCATCTCCACTGTCATTTGCGGAACTGAAATTTAAATTTAAAATAAAATATAAAAAAATTGCAATCTATTTTATATAAAGATTAAGACGTTGAGATTTCGGGTTTTACTTGGTGAGAGACTGAGATAAAGATTGGAGTGAGTCGGCAAAAGAAGATACATCGGCTGAAGAAACAGAGGACTTAAGGCGCTCGAAGAGGCTGCGTATTTTTAAAGTTGACCCATGTAACTTGTTATAATCCGACGCTTTACTATTGGCTGCACATAGATGAGTCCGAGCCTCTTTTCGTGCTTCGTGAAGACATTTCTCTAAATGAACACAATTAACCTGTAAAGATTAACCAGCTTATCATTGGTTAGGAAGAAGAAGATATGAACGGTTCAATTCGAGTTATGGGTCAAACAAGTCAAATGGGTTAAAAATCACCCAAAGTGTATTTTATTGCATAAAACCTCCTAAATCGTTTTGCTAACAGATTAGAGGGTATTTGGGATTGCTTATTTAACTCTAGAAGTGTTTTTTTTTTGTCAAAAGTGCTTATTAACTTATTACTTTTTCAAAAGGAGTTTTTAAAAAATTGTTTGGATTAGCTTTTGTGGTTGGAAATAGTAAATGACCAAAAAGGATATGGTAAGTTTCCATGTTTAGTTGCTATTTTTAAGGGTGATGTTAGATTTGTAATTTTATGTTCAAAAAGCCAAAAGTCATTTAAAAAGCCAGGTGTACTTTCGTTAGTTAAAGGATAGGGCTAAAAGACACCGCATGATGAGAAACTGTAACATAAAGAACATCCGGTGTACTTTCGTTAGTTAAAGGACAACGCCTGCAATTTTGCTCAAACTTAAAGAACGTAAAATGCAATTTACTCTTAAAAAAATGAGACGGTTAATGGATTTACGTTCTCACTATATCAAAATTACCTGAGACTCATCTAGCAGATTCCGGCTAATTTCCAAATCCCGTGCAAGCGTTGCAACCTCATCTTTTGCAGCTTCAAGTTTAGCTTCTAATTCAGTAAGTTGATTAGATTTCTCTTCTAGAATGTTCTGCATCCCGACATCTGGCACCGTTTCTTCGTTCGCATCTTTTTCATTCACGTCACGGCTTGGTTCCCGCATTGACGAGTCCAAATTAGGGTTCGGGTTCGCCATTCCAGATGAATCAGTCATGTTATCATCCAAAATCTTGCTACTTTTATCAACACCCGATTTTGAAACTAACGAACTATAACCATATAAAGCATCATCCATAGGCTCGGAAAATTGACCACTATGCCCCTGGACATCTCTCTCGCTTGACGTCTCCGATTTGCTATCTCCAACTTTCCCAGTTGTAAAAGAATCATCTTTATCAATTTTGTGTTCATACCGATCGGATAACCTTCGTTCCAGCTCTTCTATTCGTTTCTCATACGACCCGCATTGCATTTGTTTGTCGTTTAGAACAGATTCCAACTGTTTCACGTATTCATCTTTCAATCGCAAGGCCTCATTCGTCTTTTCAGCACCCTCTTTTAGTAAAATGTCCATTTTACCCTCATCGAAATATTCAAACTCGATCTCCAAAGGGGAAAAACAAAGACGAGCCGTAACAGAAGCAAGTTCCGCTTTTAACTTTGCGTTCTCGACTTCCATCTTGTTAGTCCCGACAATATCACCCAATTCGATAATATCCTCAGACTCGTTATTTCGTTCAGGAGCAAACCGGTCCAAATCTGGTATATCAAGATCCAGTAGATTACTATCAAAAGGAGCCACATTGACATCGCATATGCTTGGAGTATCGTACAACCCCATTAACGATAAAATATCATGAGGTATATATAAACTATGTACTTTAATAAACTCTTCTCGTTTCCGAACTTCAGATTCCCGTTTAGATGCGAGTTTTTCAGCCAACTGCCCCGCCATTCCCATATAAAGTTTCATTGACGCTTTTCTTCTCACTATCTCCGCAAGACAGGCCCGATAAGCAGGCCCAATCCCACGAACCACCTTCAACTGCTCGAATTGATCATGTTGGCGATTTATAGCCTCGTTAAAAACGGAGAATTTGTATCGAACGTCTCTTATGGTGTACTGAATGTATGCAATCTTTTGCATGTACCCGTGAACAAAACCGATCATTTCTGCCTTTTTGTCTTTGCAAAACATTAAAAGGTTTGAAATTGCGCCCTCGCATGCTTGCATTTTAGGAAGATAGTTTTTGTCATGACCCTCGTACATGGGGCCCAATGCTGACACAGCATCGTGAGGACGAAGGGAATTAGATGGTTGACTGGTCAAACAATCGTCCACAAGTTTCTTTACCATGCTAATATCTTTGCTGTAATAAAAAATAATACTCTTTTAACAGATTTCTAAAAAGCATTTTCTTATATAACTTTCAAGAAGAAAATGAAATGAAGTTTACTAACCTCAAAGCCTGCATAATACTTTTTTGATCATCTATATATTGCTGGTGTTCCTTAATAGTTCTCTCGAAAACTTTATTATTAATCGAAGCTTCGCTAGAAAACAAATGTTCTGTACTTCCTTTGAGCTCTTTAAACTCTTCCTTAAAATCCTCAACTTTACTTTCAAACTGTCTATGTGAATTGCTGCAATCTTCTACCATTCTCCTCAAATTTTCCTCCTTGACGAAATCGGATAAACATTTGCGTTTATCAGACTGTAATGCAGGTATAAGTTTAACGGACCTTAATCTCTCCAAATCCCGCCAAAAATTCACTAAAAGATTTGAATGTGATCTCTGCTGATGTGAGTAACGCTTGACAAAATCCGAGTAGTTACGAAGAATCATTTTATAGATATGATCCAAATTACCACGCGCAATCTCTAACGCCTTTTCTTGCACCCTTTGCTCTCTTGAAAGCCGCTCACACATTTCTAATTTCAAAAGGGTACGTTGGTAAATTGCGTCTGCAAGCTGACAATGGTACCTAAACTGCCTCTCGTATAAAGGTAGCACCTTTAACGCAGGGTCAGAAGCGTCGTCCAACGGATGAGGATCGTTCGATGATGATGGTAATGGAGGGTCAGGATTGATTGTTTCAAGTGATTCAATTTCTTCCGGTTGAGGTGGGGTCGAATTACTTCTCATTCTTGATTTATTATACAAGAACACTTCTCTATCTTCCAAAGGGAGTTTGTACGCAGAAAGCGGCTGCTGCGGTTCTAACTTCATGTCCAGATACAAAAGAAGCTGATCGTTTAACTGAATTCCCGAAAGCGTTTCGAGATACCGTTGAACTGATTCAACGAGCGTGCATTCATCGCAATTTAGCTCAAACGAACGCCCGTTTTCCGCAACATGAACCAACAGCTTCCCCCTGTGTACAACACCTTCTGAAACACCACTTGAACTACTCATCTTCTTCAACCCAAACCCAGAAAAATTCTGAAACCTTTCACAAGATTACAGATTAAGAGAATGGTAAAAGACGATTATACCCTCACCAAATCAAATCTCATACATCTATCTTCTCATCATCACTGAAATCAATCTGCAAAAAGATGAATTCAAATCTTGAAAAAACCCTAAAATAATCAACACCCACCACCAAATTCCACAAAAGCAATGCAATTTTCAAAAAAAGAAAATAACCCAACAATCCATCTTCAACAAAACCCTAATTCCAAAAAAAAAAAAACTCAAATCACACTAAATTTAGTAAAATTAACAAACACCCACAAAAGAAAATTAAATAAAGTACACTTAAATACACTAGATTCCAACAGTATGTTCAAAATTCAATCAAATATCACAACATTAAATAAACTAAATTTAAAAAAAAAATCCAAAATCGGTAACGTAAACAAACAGGAGAAAAC
This sequence comes from Helianthus tuberosus, assembly GCA_030545235.1. Lineage (NCBI taxonomy): Eukaryota > Viridiplantae > Streptophyta > Magnoliopsida > Asterales > Asteraceae > Helianthus > Helianthus tuberosus. The sequence goes on from CM060375.1 coordinate 151,384,307, forward strand.
AGAACAAAACAAAATCAACAATATTAATAAATTACTTGGAATTTTACCAGAATATCAAGTGAACCACGAAACACGTTGCCTTCATAAAATCCCAAATCGAAATAATAAAAATAACGACACTATGTGATCATTCTACTTCATGTGAAGAATATTAATATTATTAATATATTAAAGCGAGTGGAAAATAGTCAGAGAGATAGATAGGAACCTTCTGAGAAGAGTAACACACAAGGCACTTGGAAAAGATTGAGAAAGTTCGAAACTTTTTTAGTACCCACAATCAAGTTAAGTGTTGACGATGAATGAGTTTGAATGTGTGTGTGTTTTGTGCGTGTTTGTGTGACATTATGTTCGACTGTTTCGTCGTTTCCTATTCCTGTGGGTTTTTGTTGTTGATGATTATTATTATTATTATTGATAAAATCTTGTTTTCAATCATGGTTTTTAGATGGAGGTTGTTAACAAAAATTGGGTTTTCAAATTAATGCCTTGTACTTTTGATGTGTGACTTTAAGGTCCTTGTGATTTTTCTTTCTGGTACTATGTTAGTATGTTAAGGTCCTTGTGATTTTTCTTTTTGGTACTATGTTAAGAAATGATTTTTTAATTTTTTTTAAATATGTAAATTCGAGGAAAGGAAGATACCTCTTACACCATGTGTGGTGGGGCTTGAAACAAATGTTTTATCCGTGGGCATAAAGTAACATGTGTCGGTCCAGTCAGCATTGGGATATTATGAGGCATTTGTTTAAAATGGGTGTAGTGATATAATGTCCAATAATGCCTCATCCAATGATCACCCAATTATTTTTTTTCTTTTAAAATTAAAACTAATAATATTTCATTAAATAAAAAATACATTACTAAAAATAAAAAAATGACAAAATGCTAAAAAACATAAATTTCTAAGTTCGTATTTGTCACGGATTTGTTGTCGACGCATATTCGCTAGGATCAACGCGTCTCCTACGAGGTGATCGATCAGTTTAGACAAAAATTCTATTTGTTTCTCCATTTGCTTCAATTCTGTAGCGCGACAATTTTTTTGTTTTCGGCGTTTTTTTTCTTGCATTGTCTTCAAACGTCTATGACTGAGATCTCGTATGTGTTGTAGGTGTCGATTAATCTCTTTGAAATCTTGCTTCATTTCGAAATTTTCCGAAGACGACTCCGCCCTTCCCTCTTTTTTCCCACTTCTTCTACCGGGCAGTCGGGCCAACTCACTTCCTCGTCCAAATTAATGTTTAAATCGACATTTTGAGCATCGGAAGTGGGTGTTTACGGATCAACCGAGGAGGATGTTTTGGACCGTTTTGCTTTACGTGTACTACTAGACGTCATGCTCGGTACGTTAGCCCATTTAGGACTTTCGCGTAGAAGCTCTCAACAATTCATGTAACGCCCTGCTTCTTCATACTTTCCATAAATAGGAAGTCTTGTTTGTATTTCTATTTTTGGAAGTCTTGTGTTCTTGTAATCGTTCTTTCTCTGTAATCGTTGTAAAATCCGAGACTTTGATCATAAATAAAACTCGTATTTTGTTAAATTCATGTTGTACATACTTTATACATGCTCATACATTCAATTTCGTGAAACAATTGATGCTTATTCGTAATTCTTGGAAATTATGTGCTAAACTTGCAAATACGTGAAACGTATGCATAAAACGTGTTCTGATCATGAACGATACTTAAATTCGACATTCATACACTTAATTATACTTGGATTATGTTCATCATACTTAATTTACCTTTATACTATGCTTATATGACATAAATGGCCCTTAAAACACCTAAAAACCCTAAATAAATAACTTCAGGGGCCAAAATGTCAATACATGAAACTTGAGTTCAGCAACACTCCTTTGTCACGGGCCGCGAAGGGCTAGGCCCTCTTCCTTCGCGCCCCGCGAGCCAGTGTAATACGCAGATTCCCCTTTCTAGCTACGGGATTGGGCACTTTTTTTGTGTTTGTTGAGTTGTTTATTGTGTTTCTTCCATTAATAACTCACAACCACTAACCCACAACCCTTCTCCTATAAATACCACACTAATCCAAGTCCTAAACACTTTACAAACTCATCTAAATCTCTCTCAAATCATCAAAATCGCAGCTGAAATCACAAGTTCGGACAGAAGCATCCTCCTTCACTAAAGTGAGCATAACTCACTCGTTTCTTGTCTGATTTACCTTATTCTTTTTCCTATGTGCTTGGATTGACCTTAGCTTCGATTCCATGGGTTTTTCACACTAAATAAGTCCCTGGAACGTCATCAAAAAGGCTCCAAAGTTCACTGTTCATTTCTGATTTCATCTAATCTTTACTAAACTTGTTCAACTTGAGTCTAACTCATCTCAAACCTATGTCCTTATGCTTATAACCACTTCTATGGTTAGTTAGGCTTAAAAACAAGGTTGAGACATTCAAAATCAGAGGTTAAACCTCATATACATTCTGTTTTGTTTAGGGTTTTTAACCCACAAGTAATGTTTAAGTCCAAGACTTAATGTATGTGTGATTAAGGACAAACTTGGGTTGTCTTACATAAAATCCCCACATTTGCTTGATGATTTCTTATAGATTAGTTGTTTATATTCTTGTATCACTTGTAGTTCATGACCCTCCTTGTATGTTTTTACATCAAGTATAGTGGTGAACACTTAGAGGTACCTAAAATGAAGACTTATCTTCCTACCTCCTATATGATTTCCATGAAACTTAGAGGTACCTAAATGAAGATTAATCCTCTACCTCATGCTTGACTATTGGACATAATAATATATAACCTAAGTAATACTTATATATATACTATTTAACATTCGAACCTTTGATGATGAACTTGTGTTCATTCGTCAAAGTGCTAGAATAACATCATCTAAGACATAAAACTTGTTATGAATTTAATGGGTATATTACTCATGAAAACATTATAACCCTTGGGGTTTCATAGAGTCAAAACAAGTACTTTGTGTTAAGAGATGATTACTTTCGTATACATATGTTCTTATGTTTTAAATTCCTAAATCTTTAATCTACATTTACTCTCCGATATACTCATACGCCTTGTTTACTTTGTGTAGAAGGACTTGGTGTTCCAACCCCCTAATCAACAAACAACTCACTCACGGATTCTCAAGTTCAAGACTTGCAAAACCGTGAGTACACTTGACACATTTACCTTTAAAAACACTTTGGGTTGTAACATGTTATTATACAAAATACACACTCACACACTTAAACATTCTTTATACTCTCAATCTGTTATACATGCTACTTGTTTACTTAGATTCATGCTAGATTATACATGTTATATGTCATTAACTTTGCTAAGCCCTCAACTTAACATATATAGCGCTATAGGAGTAGCACACCACCCGTCAGGGTCTTGTTAAGTCTTTATTCTAAATGGTCTCATCACTTTTGTGGCGAGGGATGCTAAATACTAGTGGACACTTGGGTTTGACGTATTGCTATGCATGCTAGTTACCTTGTTTACAAATTGCCATGTGGATTCGAGATAATGCTTTTTATACTTATGATATACTTATTCAAACCTTGTGTACTCGCCTTTGCTTTTGCATTGAACTTTATTTTAAACATGTTACAGGTTGAGGATGATGATACTATGAAACGAAGTAGCGATGATGCCTAGATACACATTTAGACGTCTTAGGTTTAAATTGTTGTATCAAATTTTGTTTCATTATGTTATGAACATGTTAATTTGAATTTATATGTAATGTTGACAATTTGATTTATGAAATTAAAATGGTTGATTTAAATATTGTCACAAATAGTGTTATGAAGTCTCTTGCAATCTATTTTGTCTCATCCAGATGATTCTGCCATCGGTTGGGGTGTGACAATTCAAGTATGTAAACTCGTCTCTCGTTTGGTTGTACTCCTCCAAAGCTCTTGTTAATAAATTCACGTAGTTTTGACCGCTGCCTCAGTTATTCCTTGTGTGTTGGAAAACTTCTTGGAACGAATGACATTTCTGGTTTATATCGGTCCATTTGCTTGATATCAAATCTTTATCCTGATACTCACTTTTACCCATTGCATTAAAAAAAGTTTCACAAATTTTATTCCAAAAATGGGTAGAGTTTGATAATTGGCTACAAAAAATAAAATTTATATATTGTTATATCTTAAAAAAATATAGTACCAAAAAATATAATACAAACTATTTAAAAAATACATACTACTTAAAAAGGTAAATAACGCTTACCAACTTCGGGATCCTCCGAGATGTCGAGCCACGCCCGTACTAACGTGTACTCCTTATCTTTCGAACAAGCTAGGTAGGTTCTTTTCGTGCGTGGAGCGTTAGCATCTTCTTTTATGGGACCGTCTATCACGTTGAGACACCTTGGCTACAGGCTCGGGTTGTGTTTATGGCACCGTTTCGATGTCGGGCTCTGTTTTTTCTTGAGCCGCATGCGAACCGCCCATGGATGCAAAGACGCGTGGACCGTAAATGAATTGTGGAGACATGCCTAATATTTGCGCGTACGCCATCACATTCGGGTCCATCTCTTGGAAATCGTAGGATGGTTGCGGTTGGATGGTGTTCGGGCGATATGAAGTTTGGTTGTCGGGTCTAGACGGAACACTGAAAGAGGGTCGGAAGGGATTCATGATATATTTTTTTTTATAAAATGTGAAGAAGTAGTGAAGATAACAGGGAAAAGTTTATAAACAAATGGTGTTGCAAGTGGGTTTTTATGGTTAAAAAAGGGATTAAAAATAAAGAACAAATATTTTTTTACATAACCGTTGGACCCAACGGTCAAATATCAAAAAGTGTGAAATTTTGGCGTTTTAAATAAAAACGCCTTGGACGAATTTTTGAAAAAAAAAAACGGCCAGGGGGCTGTTAGTACGGCGTGTACGAGCGTTATATGAAAAAAAAAAAAACGCCCAAAACCCCTCCACTACGGATAGCCTTATAATGATTTCATCCTTAAAATTTAATAAAATTATTTAAAAAACATAACTCTATCCTATTTCTTATTCTTATATCTTGTTTTTATATCATTTAGGAAAATTGATGTGAATATATATGTTTGAGAAAATCTGAAACATTTATACTAGGTTCTCTTTACTACGATAATTTAACTAAAATACGTATTTTTCTCTAAACTTTGTTTATTTTTTAAAGGTCTCTATCTTTATTACTATAATTTAACTAAAAGACATATTTTTCTCTAAACTTTGTTTATATTTTAATGGAATAATGGGTTTTAATAATCCAAACTATTAGCTGTTGGCCGGCAATGGTCACAACTTTAAAAATAACTAGTGGTGGTCCCACCTTTTCATTTATTGTAAACTAATGAACCTTTACTAACAGAACCTTAATTTCTTTTTGTCCCCTTATTATTTTCGGTTTAGTAAAGGTCAATTGGTTTACAATATATGAAAAGGTGGGACCACCACTTGTTATTTTTTAAGTTGGGACCGTTTCCGGCCAACGATTAATAGTTAGGATTATTAAAATCCATTATTCCTATTTTAAAAAGGTCACATATCGGATTCTCTATTTCTCTTTTTATTTTACTCATAAATACTTATTCTATTTTTTATTCTCGGTTTTATACACTCACAAAATTATATTTTTAGATGCATAGTGAATCTCAATACTTAAAAAACTAGTGTAGGTTATTTAAACTTTATCCCTATTTTGGAGATGATAATAGAGAGTACAAATAGATGAAAACCTTATTTTTGTTATATAATCTTAAGAAAGAGACTAAATAGAGAATATGATGTGAATGCTCTTAAAGTAAAACCTTGTATTTTTAAGGATGAGGAATGGAATGTGGGAACATTTTAGAAAACTGAGAGATAAATTTATGAAATAGTTATTTTTAGTTACATTATATAAGGATAAAGATAAGAAATAGAACGTGAGTGCTCTTATAAACGTAACTAGGTTAGAACCCCGTGTATTACACGGGTTAAATATATGTAATTTTATATATACTAAATAATAAAATAATATATCTTTAAAAATATTGTTTATTACATGGGTTGTATAAATGTAGTTTTATAAAATAATAAAAAAATACATTTTTAGAAGCCTCGTTTTTTACATGAATTTATATTTTCAGAAACCTCATTTATTACATAGGTTGAATAAATATAATTTTATAAAATAATAAAAAAAATTATATTTTTAAGAACCCCGTGTATTATACGGGTTGAATAAATGTAATTTTATATACAAAATAATAAAAAAGTTATATTTTTAAAAAACCTTATTTATTGTACTGGTTGAATAAAAGTGATTTTGTATACTAAATAATAATAATATTATATCTTTTAAAAACCTAGTTATTGTACGGGTTGAATAAATCTAATTTTATATACCAAATAATAATTAAAATATATCTTTAAAAACTCCGTGTATTTCACGAGTTGAATAAATGTAATTTTGTATAATAAATAATAAAAAAAATTATATCTTTAATAAAATCACTTGTATTGCATGGGGTTGAATGAATCTAATTTTATATACCCAATAATAAAAAATGTCTTACAATTTGATTTATGAATTATGTAATAAAATCCATATACTAATAAAAATAAATAATATCAAACAATATATTTGAAATTCAACTGATAATAACGATGAGGGGACATTTTTTTCAAATATTATTTTGTATTAGTTATACCTAGAATTAGTTAAACTCAAATAGAGATAAATGTTCTATATATTAGTTATCTTTAGTTTAAAATATAAGTATCTATAATTAATTAAGAAAATGGTAGAAAAATTAAAAATTAGATGACTCCTATGAATGACACGTGTCCCTACATTGGTTTCTTTTATTATATAGTATAGATTTGGTGTTTCACTTGTTTTACAGAAATGGAACTTATGATAAGCTAAAGAAATGGAACTTATGGAAGGGGGTCTACTCTGCGACTAGCGGATCTGCTCGTCTTTGGCTGGGCTAGAGGGGAACATGCTTGTGTGGACCTCACGGGGGTTTCCTCTTTGGTTGGTTTAAGGGAAAACGAATTTGTAGTTGGACATGCAACAAGAAAGGCATAATCGAAGAGAGTGGATAAGCACGCTAAAGCTTGCGCAAAGAACCGGCATGTTTTTGTCCTTTTTGCCTTTGATACATTTGGCTCTCTAGCACCAGAAGCTATCCATCTCTTAACTAGGGTCCAGCGGGTCATCCACAACAATTGTTCAGCCCCGGGGGGCAGGGCTTTGTCTATGCTAGGTTAGGGTTTGCGATTCAAAAGGGGGCTGGCGATGCAGCTTGTTGCCAATCTACCTTTTGTTTTGATGTAACTACCAGTTAGATTTTTTTCCATCTAATGAAATCCGATTGTATCTTTTAAGAAAGCTGAAAGTTTAAAAGAAGCGAATTAAAAGTCTTTTATGTATAAAAGCATGATTCAAAAAGGGTCGGAGGGTAAGCCTTATTATGATCATGAACAAATGAACTATACTATCGTTGGAAATATTACTAACAGGGTAAATTGCCGTTTTAGTTCTTGAGGTTTGAACCAAATTGTCATTTTAGTCCAAATAGTTTTTTTCTCCTTCGGGTCCCTAACTTTTCCATTTTCTTGCCATTTTGATCACATTGCCTAACTCAGTCTAAAAATCTGGTTATAACCAGGGGTATTTTTGGCATAACTGTTGTGTAGTGATAATCAGTGGTAGTTTACAACATAATTTATAAACATCATAATAATTTAATACCAAAAATACCCCTGATTATAACCTGGTTTTTAAACTAAGTTAGGCAATATGATCAAAATGACAAGAAAAAGGAAAAGTCAGGAGACACAGAGAAGAAAAAAATAACTACAGTAGAAACTCGATAAATTAATACTCGATTATTTAATAAACTCTCTAAGATAATATTTTTTGCCGGTCCCGACTCGGGGATAGGGTGCTAAATTAATAATTCGCTAAAATTATAAGATAATACATTTTTGATAATTTCTTTAGACCCCATATAAAATATAAATTAATAATTCCTTATATATAGCATATTACATGAATGATTTATGAAGGTTTCTTGAAAAATGACTCAATTGTCTTTTGTTTTTTGTTGAAATCAATTTCCCCTTAAATCTCGTCTCTAATTTTCCTTAGCATGGTAAGAACTTCTGGTGTTGTTTTCTCATAGCTCAACAAGAAATTGTTCAATTTGATTGCCGCTTTAATAATTTCTTCATCAGTCAACAACTGTGCAACTACATTTTCTTCTGGGTGAGTCAGAACATCTTCGACATCCATTGCATTGCGATAACCCAACTTTTTGATCAAATTCTGGAGTTCTTGAGTGCTTTCACCACCTTCATCTGAGTTCTCAAAAGTCATGTTATCTGTTGATCGAAGTTTACAATGACGAAAGCAGTTCGCAATTGTATTTGCACGAACATCCATAGTCCATGCTGAAATTGCAAGATTCATTGCATCTAATACATTTATTTTTGCTGGATTTGGAACCCCTAATTCATAACCCTCCAAAAGACTTCTATAAAATCGACGACGATAATGCATCTTAAAAGCTCGTATGATCCCCGCGTCACAAGGTTGAATTTTTGAAGTTGTGTTTGGTGGCAAAAAAAAATATTCGATATTGTCGCTTGACTCACCTACAAACCATAGTTACTATGAACCCATTCTTGCAATTGCTTTTGAGTGAGACTTTGATTATCCTTGTTGTGCTTGCATAATGCTCATCGAATCTCGTCTGTCATTGTTGTTTTTTTCACACCTTTAAGATGGGAAGCCATGTTGTGTGTATGATTTGTTTGTGTTAACCTATTTTGATCTTGTATTTATATAGAAAATATTTTTAATGTCCATAAAGTGATACATTGAACACAAGAAGCATAATAAGGTGGGAGATTGAAGGTTTCTTTCAAATTGGGCCGTTCATTTGATATACATGCATTGTATACAATAATTAAGTGGAAGCTTGAAAGGTGTTTGTAAACTAAGTATTCTACTATAAATTAATAAAATATTAATTAATATATAAATTAATAATTATCAATTTATCGATTAATTAATAACTCTTTTAATTAATAAATTTTGGTGGTCCCAAGTGTATTATTTTATACAGTTTCTACTGTATTTGGACTAAAATAGCAATTTAAAAAAAAACTCAGGGACTAAAATGACAATTTACTCTTACTAACCATATTGATTAACTTTGGGAGGTAAAGAGCTCAATCATGATTTTTAGATGGAGGTTGTTAACAAAAATTGGGTTTGGGTTTTAAAATTGATGCTTTTTACTTTTGAAATGTGACATTATGCTCCTTGTAATTTATATTTTTGGTACTATGTTTAGACATGAAACCACTTTTTGTTTAAAAAACCGAAGTCAATTTGTAAAGCTTTACTAACGTATTTTGGTGTCTCACTTGCATACAAAAAATAGAATATGGGATCACCTGAATGGGTGAATCAATCAGGAGTACGATTTATTTGACTCTAACTTTTTATAGAAAACTAGAATTACGACCCGCCGCAATGCGGCGAGAATTCTTTAGTTATAACTAAGTCGATTTAGGACCCGCACATTATGTTGAACCTGTCAAACGGGAAAAAAATAGACGATGTAAAAACGTTCATCCACACACGCACGCTGCGTCGTGTTAACTCGGAAAATTTAGAACGAAACGTAAAAACGTTAAACCAAAGACGCACGTTGCGATGTGTTAAGTCATAAAATTTAGAACGAAGCATAAAACGAAAAATTTGCGGAAAATGAAAACTTTAAAAGACCAAAGTTGAAAGTAAAAAAATTTGTGAGGATAGGCTGGAAAAAAGATAAAAAGTTTTGGGTTAAAAGTAAAAAAAAAAAGAAATAGTTTTGGGTTAAAAGTAATTTATGAAATACTTTTGAGTGAAAAGTAAAAAAATAAACTTTTTTTTTTAAAAAACCCCCAAAGCCAAAGTTACAACAACCATATACATAACCATTTTTTCTTTGAAAAACCCCCAAAGCCAAGATTACAACAATTCGCGAAAGATGAAAAGTATAAGGGACCAAAGTTGCAAAAGATGAAAAGCTTTGAGTTAAAAGTAAAAAAAATCAAATTGGTTAAATCGCAAAAGATGGAAACTTTTGAATTAGAAGTGAAAAATCAAATTAACCAAATGGGTTAAATTGTATAAGATGAAAACTTTTGAATTAGAAGTGAAAAATCAAATTAATTAAAAGGGTTAAATTATCAAAGATTAAAACTTTAAACTTAAATTGTTAAAAGAGTAAACTGCCATTTTGGTCCCTAAGGTTTGGTCACTTTTGCCACTTTAGTTCAAAACTCAAACTTTTTGAATCTGGGTCCCTGTGGTTTCAATTTTGTTGCCATTTTGGTCCAAAAGCAAAGTCAGCTCATATTTATCTGAGTTAATAGCCAAAATGGTCCCTGAGGTTTGCTCACTTTTGCCACTTTAGTCCAAAATCCAAAATTTTTAAATCTGGGTCCCTGAGGTTTGCATTTTGTTGCCATTTTGGTCCAAATTTCAAAAACCCTCTTTTTTTACTGTTGCAACCAGCCTATTTTGTCTTTTTGTGCAAGGGTATTTTGGTCATTTTTATGAATTATTATAACAATCCCAGATCAAAACCCAGATCATCTCTCTCTTGAACACCACCGCCACCGAACTCCACTACCGCCGTCCACCACTGCCATCATCTCTCTCTAATTACCCAATATCAATCACTCCCTTTGTCAGTATCCATACTTTAAATCCCAAATTGGAACAACTAATCCACAAGTTCAACCAAAATCCCCCAATTTCTAGAGAGAGAACCCGGGTCCAGAAAGAACGAGGGGTAACCTAAGAGAGCAGAGAAGAAAGAAATAAAATCGGAAGGTTTTTACCGGGTAAAAGACGTCACCGGACGGTCATTCGGTCGTTCCTGTCTCGCCGCCGCTATTGGAGAAACAAGGGAACCAGCCGCCGCCCTTCTTTTTCTCTCAGCGTCTCCTTCTTCCTCTCTCAGCTTCGTGTCTCTCTCTCTCCGCGATGTGTGACGGTAGGAGGTTAGGGGTGTCGCTTCACCGGGTGAAACCACCGCCGGCATCGACGCCGGTGGTTACCCCGGTCGTCTTTGCCGTTCGAGAGAAAGAGGGAGGGATCGAGATGGTGGGGGTGGTGGTAGTTCAAAGAAGATAGAGAGAGAAGAGAGAGAGAGGCAGAAGTGGGAGAAGAGAGAGATGCGGTGGTGGGGGTTTTTATTCAAGAGAGAATGACTAAAATACCCCTGAGCATAAAGACAAAATAGCAGGTTCTTTTTTGAAAATCTGACATGATTTTGTTTTTGGACCAAAATGGCAACAAAATGCAAACCTCAGGGACCCAGATTTAAATTTTTTGGATTTTGAACTAAAGTGGCAAAAGTGAGCAAACCTCAGGGACCATTTTGGCTATTAACTCTATTTATCTAATAAAATCCTGGTATTTTGTCCTTTTCCCCAGGGGCAAAATGGTCACTAAAAAGTTATAGATATAAAAAATAAATTACAAAAAACATCTACGCTCTCTCATTCTCTCTCTCTTCTCCCACCATCACCATCAACCACCCGCTACCACCACTACCACCACCACCATCATTAAAAACACCACCACTACCAACCCTCTTTCAACCACCATCACGCCATCTGCTAACCCCCATCATCTTCGCCCCATCTACCATCATCCACCAACCCACACATCGGATCTGAACCAGGTTTGATGGCAAAGCTGTAAAAAATTTCACCCATCCAGATTCAGTTTTAGTTTCAGTTTCAGTTTCAAACCCTCTTCCTTAGTTTAACTTTAATTTAACTATCCAAAAAACAACTCCAGCGGAAACTTACCTAGACTTCACCGATTCAACAAAACCCTTGAAATCTCAAGATCCGGTGAGTCTGAAGTGGATTTCAGCTCAGCTGGACCCGGATTACTCAGCGAACCTATTAGCATAGTGGTTAACTGTGGGCGGAGAGCCCTGCAAAGATTCCTCCACCGAGGATATTATCATCTGGGGTTTGGACCGAGGGATATTGAGTTGTCTATGGTGCTTATCTCAGTCGTCGGATCCGCCGGAATTCGGGTTTGCAATCTTAATCAGAACTCTTGGTTCATCAGCAATCTCCATGTCGCCGCCGGTGAACCACCATCTCCCCCGCCATGCACGGTAGAACCCTAACAAACACCACCGTTTAACTACCGTTGAAGGCGCGGCAGCGGCAGCCTACTCCGTCCCACACCCATCTCTTCTCCGATCTCAGTCTCTCTTTTGCAGAGCCCTCTATCTCCTTTGGATTAGGGTTTAATTTGGGGAAGAAGATGATCTCTCAGTCTGCTTTTATAAGGTCAAAGATTGAATTTTATTTTATTATTTTAATTAAAAATTTATTATAATAAAACTTGTAATGACCAAAATGACCTTCATTAAACTGAGGAAAATGACAAAAATCCTGGTTTTTTTTGAGAAATCTGAGCTGACTTTGTTTTTGGACCAAAATGGCAACAAAATTGAAACCACAGGGACCCAGATTTAAAAGGTTTGAGTTTTGGACTAAAGTAGCAAAAGTAACCAAACCACATGGACCAAAATGGCAGTTTACTCTTGTTAAAAATTAAAACTTTAGGGTTAAAAAGAAAAATTCCATTTTTTTTTAAAACTCCTAAAACTAAAAGTACAACAAACTTAAGCATAATTATATTGCTAATTTATAGGTTTTTAATTTAATACTACAGGTGACCACTTAATTAGAAAATTTTCTCATACATTTTGACTACATCTTAAGATGAAAACTTGTGCCAAAACCAAATGATGAAGTGTTATATCACACTGTATACGTTGACATTCTTTAGAAACATACTGGAAAACATATTTGATTATTTTATAAGAATTATATTTTGTAAAAACTATTTTTATTGGTCCATTTTTTCATACTCAACTCCCAATTAACTCACTTTATTATACAACTAACATTAACCTTAATCCTCCCACTATAAATACATGTCCTCCACACTCTCTCAACACCCTACACTCCCTCAAATCACTTTCAAACTCTCACAATGCATCCAAATTTCCAAGTTATAGCAGATTCATACATTTGCTCAAAATAGTGAGTTTTAAACACTTTTCTTCTACTTTTCTCATGTTTTCTTGTACCAAGCTACTTGGATGACCTTTAAGAATGTTATCTAAGATTCACCAATGTGTAATCACATGATACATCACTTACATAAGGCTCCAAAGTCATATTTATTTTCTGATTTACATACACTTATTGTAACTTCATTTTCTTCAACTTTTCTTCATCATTTCTTCTTCCACAAAGCTTGGAACACCTATAGGAATGTTTCCACATGTTTACCATGGTAAACCAAGGTGGAACAACACCATTTTGAGGTCCAAACTTTCTGTTTTGAAGAAACTTGGTTAAACTTTTACAAAACTTAACTTTTCTACTTGAATCTTATACCTAACAATCTCCTAAACCCATCAATGGTTGTGGAACTTGTTAGAGTCGATTCTTATAAGTTTAGAGGTACAAAAAACCTCTAAACTTTCCGATTTATTAGGATTCAATACAACCCACAAGTGTTGAAGTCATATAAGTTCACCATAGTTCATATGGTGAGACTTATGTTTGATGCAAGTGTGAACTTTTGATGCTTTGGCATTCCTAACTTAATTCCACACATCACTTGATGTTTTTATTTGCTAATCCAAGTAGCTTTCTAGTTTCAAAGTAACATAACCCCGTCTAGCCTCCAACACTTAGTTAACTCTTTCCATGTTGTGGTGGTTCACCCGGGTTAAGATTTACTTGGGCTACTTGACATGTACTAGTTAGTTCTTTTATTTCTAGTTATTCATGACCATCTGCATCATCCTTGTGATGATTTTATGTAGTGGTGAATCATACAAAGAGGTTAAATCCTCCATGTTTGACTTACATGAGAATATATGACAATCTATGATTGACTTAGTTTTAGGATACTAATTGTAACACCCCGTGTTTCGGAAGTCAAAGTCAAAGTCAAGATTGAAGTCAAAGAAAAACAAGATTGCTAATTGCGATCTGTCACCCCTTGCTCAATTCCTGTTTTGACTTCTTTGACTTGTAGATAGTCTTTTTATGCTTTGACGTTAGTTGTATTATGTGGAGTATTTGATAATAATCGAGGTTTAATCGCTATTTATCGCATGATTTATCGCCTTATCGCTTATCGCATCGCACTCGCAACTCGAGCTACGCGTCTGATTATTTTTATTTTATGTGTGTGTGCCTTTATGTGTTACTTGTGCATGTTTATTTATGTTGTTGTTGTGGTGATTAATCGAAATGCAATCGAAACGCAATCGCAAACGCTAAACGCAAGTTAAAGTAGGAAGATTGTATGTTGATATAGTAGTTGGGATTAAAAGTAATTTGAATAGGAAACTCTATCGCATCGCAACGCTCGACACTCGAACCAAAATCGCAAAACTCATCGTGCCAAGACACTCGAGACAAGTGGCCAGCCGACCGAGTTGCCACTCGATCGGACTGCCATTCGATCGAGGTGCCACTTGACCGGACTGCCACCCACCTAGGTGCCACCCGACCGAGTTACCACTCGACCGAAGTGCCACCCGAGCGGGTTACCACTCGATCGACCAACTCTTTTTCTCCTTTCCATTTATGGAAACCCTATAAATACCCCATATGTCAACCTCATTTGATGTTGACAGCTCTCTCTCCTCTCCACTCGCTCCAGCTGCTATTTCTTCAGATTTCTCGCGATTCTTGTAAGTTTTCCACCTAAATCTTGTACTTTCTTGATCTACACACACTCCTACACATTTCTATCTTTTGAATCTTAACTTTTAACCGTGAAATCACTAGATTTGAGGTGTTATAGGATGATGTCATCATGGTGTTCCTATGAACTTCATGTTTTGGCTTCAATCCACCAAGAACAACTTAGATCTGAATGATTTCCACACAAATAAACCGAGATCTTTCATAGATCTAAACATAATCATGATGAAAAGGATTGAAAGATAGTTTTCCAACTTTCTTTCAACTCTTTTACACTCAATGCACTCAAACCGATAGAATCGGAGCTTGTTCTAACCTTCTACTCTTCTTGTTGATGTGTTGGTTCAAGATCTGGATTCTATCCAAGAGATTACCGATTTCGGGTTAAACATGAACCATCGTCTCGAGCAGCTGAACTGGTCGGACTAGGGTGATTCCTGTCCGATCGGGTTACTAAGTCTTGACGAGGTTTCTGTTGTTTAGCACGCTATCAAACAGTCTCGAAAACACGCAAACTACCAAAACAACCAAGGAGGAAGATGACCAGGACATCTGGGACGGATTGCCGTCCGATCGGATTACCACCCGACCGGACTGCCACCCGATCGGATTGCACCTTGGTCCCACACTTAACTTTTATATTTCAACATTTGAGGTTTGAGCATCGAACGGATTGCCACCCGATCAGATTGCCATCCGATCGGATTGCCACCTGACCATGTGATGTTTGACTTCAAACACTTAAACAATTTTCAACATGTTCAGTACGTACGGATTGCCACCCGATCAGATAGCCATCCGATCGAGTGACCTTCCTACTGTGAACTTGTTCCCAACCTAAGAAGCCTTGCCAATCGGATTGTTCTCCGATCGAACGGCCGTTCGATCGACCGACCTGAAAGGTAGAGATACTTCTCTGTTTTCAAAATGCTACAACGAAAACTTTAAAAGACAAGCCATCATACACAAACACATCCATCCCAAACGAGGTAACAATCCACTCGCATGGCCATCCGATCGGATGACCATTCGAACGGATTATCACCCGCTCGACCGGCCACCCGATCGGATTGCCATCCGACCGGATTACCGTCCGACCCACTGACACCTTGTTTCATCTTACGCGCCGCTTATCGTTTATGCTATCGTTCTGATCAGGCTAATTCCGCTCTAAGCGCTCCCTTCAATCTATCATCGCTGTGAGTATACTCGAACCCTTTTTGCTTAACGCACTTTTGGGTGTTACATACGTTACTTATAATAAATCACATCGAACACACTACACAATACTTTAACGTTAACCGTTATTGCATGTTATACGTGACTTAATGAATGCTTGTTTGTTATGTTTACACATGGAATGCTGTCTACCTGCCTTAGCAACGATAGTACTATAGTTTGGACTCAGCACTTGTTCACTCAGGGGTTGTTAAGGACAATTTGTTACATGGCTCACAGTGGTGAGTGTGTATTACGAACTTGTAGGATCGGTTTTGACTCCGAAACGATTGCGAAACGAACGTGAAACGTGCGGAAACCGTACACGAACGCGACCTAACACATGTGACGTAATATAAACGTGATTCTTTGATAAATCTGAAATCGTACAAGAACCGTGAATCACCTAGAGCACTTTCTCTCTCTACTTTCTCTCTCTAAGCACCAAGCTCCAAACTTTCTGAAAGTTACAAATGATTTAGCTTGAATGCTATTTATAGTGATGTTGATTTAGCTTGAAATGACACATGCCACTTTCAAGGGAAATCAACATGTTGATTTAGCTTGAAACTGTCATGTGACACTTTCAAGGTAAATCACCACTTTCAAGCTAAATTACCTTAAACATACTCTAAAACCTCCTATACTCTCGTATAACAAGATCTAATCTAACAATTCAAATCCTAAACTCGATACAAGACGAAGTCAATAGACATAGTGCACTAACAGACTCCCCCTTGGATATTGACGAAGTCTTCAGTGTCCAATCTTTATCATGACACCTCTTCAGTCTTGATCAGTCTTCAAACTCTATCCGAATTGTAACACTGTAAGCATCCTTCAATCTTTATCTTCTTTCCATCAGCTTCAGGCTCCCCCTTTCATCAAGCTTCCGTGCTTTGGGATCAACACCTAGCTTTCCATCTACAAGCCCCCCATTGCTTTGAGCTTGTCTTCAGACTCCCCCTTAGACTCAGCTTCCGGGACCGTAGTCTGGAATCTCATCTGCAATCACTCAAACATTTATAAGTAACAACATTTCAAATTTTAGCTATCCAGGAATTGTATCCTGGCTCACTCAAACATTCTAAACAAACAATTTTCATGAATTTGGCAGTTTCATCGAATCGAATCAGAAACTAGCTCTATAACAGTATAAGCATCCAAATCCCCCACAGTTAATCATCCAAGTCCAAACTAATGACCTTGGAGATATCACAAACTGTTTTTGATTTAAGAAATTTCAAGTTTCAAATTAATGAACTTGTTTTATTCTCAGAAACACAATCAGCTTACTTAGATTTTGAAACTCAGCACTCAGACATCAGTTGTCGAAAATAAAGCAGAAATCAAAATCTTTTTGTATTTTCTGAAAATATAAAGCAGTAAAGAAATATGTACAAACATATTTACAGACAATATTTTTGTTTGAGTATGCATCAGAGGATCATATCAGTTTTTTACAAGTCACAAGTACCGTTGAGCTTAATTTCACAGTAAGAATTAAACAATTCACTTAGATTGTCGATATACTTGTCCACTTAAATTTTCATACAAATTTCAACTGATTCAGGATACGAATTATATATTTTAAGAACTTAAACCCATTCATGTGTCCCACCTCTTGAATATACTCCCGTATCCAGATCCCAATATTCAGTCTTACAGGTAATTATAGCACAAATGATATCTGTAAGGGGTTAATAAATTATGAAGAATCATGAGAGCTCAGGTCAGAACTACCGTTCAGCAGAGAGATCATGACTCAACTTGTAGGTGTGTCCCCTTTAGAGGATCTTTTTTACAACAGCATTGCTAAGCAATTTTATTGTCTTATCATATATGCTGAGGGTGATGCTGTGTTTCAAGCATTTGCGGAAAGTATTATTCGAGGACTAGGTCAGAACTTCCATTCAGCAGAAGTCCCGGAATAATACCCCAGATATCACTGAGTATAAAAACCTAGTATATCAGAATACAAGACCTTTCAAACGAGATTTCAGGGGTTACCTATATATCCAAGTAGTGTTCCCCATGAAATAAGCAAGTGTGAAATTTAGGTTTATATCCCGAAAAAGTTTACTAAATGTATAAAAATCTATCGAGACATCCACGGTGAGATCGTTTAACACATTTAAACTTTCCATTTCTTTAGCATACTGTAACTGTCTACTGATGTACTATCATTTCCTCTTTTTACGCAAAACTCAAATTTTTGAATTTTATCATGTTTTTGACTTTTTCAAATTTTCAAATGTTTTTGTATTTTCTAACAACAATTTTTCTCCCCCTAAAATGCAAAATCATTTAAAGAAAATTTGACAACCAATACTGATAGCTTTGTCTCGCCATCCATTTTCTGCTTAAAGTGCTCTGGTTAGCAGAAAATATACGCATGCGAAGCAGAAATTATAACGTACCCCCATGATTTACAACCCATTGATCTTAACAGTTTGAAAACCGTTTTTCAATCTGATGAAAGTAATCATGTTTGTTCAGCCATGAGGGTTTCGGCGTATTCGATCAACATACATTCAAACAAAATTAAAAACAAACATATTTATGGTTTTTCAAATTTTAACAAACTAAAAACATATTTTTGGTTTTAAATTTTCAATTTTTTAGGATTTTGAAAATATTGTTTATTTATGTACAAACATCACTCAAACTAAACTCCCTGTTCAACCAAACCAGGGTCCTGCAACCTCTTCCTGTGCCAGGTTGCTCCAACTACCATTCTCACAATCTTCAGCTTCGTTGAGCACCTGCACATTCAAACTTTATCAATCATTTGAACAATTTAGCCCAGGTCTGTTGGACCTTAGGCATTTCAACACAATAATGTTCATTCAATTTTGGAAACTCTTTGTCACTTAAAACGTTTTCAATTTTGACTTCAACTTTCTCATCTTTTACCGACGTCACTTGTTTCTTAATACTCCACATTTGACCTTCCGGAGTACCTCTTTTGTAAAACTTTGTCTCTTTTTGAACCTTTTGATTTTGAATAACATTTTTAGGTTTCCAAAACTCTTGAGGTTTTGTCATATCAACAGATGTTCTCCAACTTTGTGTTGTTCTGAATCTGGGTGTGTGAGAATTCCAGGTCTGTCTTGAATCGAACCTGTTCGGTTTTGATTTCCAATTTTGATTTGAAGCAAACTTGTTTGTATTGTACCTCCAAGTTTGTTTCGAATCAAATCTGGTTGACCTTGATTTCACATCCTCAGATTTCTGTTTTTCAACATCAACAGGCTTTGGATTTGGACACTTTCGTGCAACATGTCCAATTTGATCACATTTAAAACACACTTTCTTTGAAACATCCTTGGCCTGTTGTTGTTTCTTTTTCATAGCATCAAAGTTCTCATTAGACTGTTGTCCAATTTTGAGTTTTTCCTCTTCTTTCAAGCTTTTCCCTTAAACAAAATTCATCTTTTGTTGCAAATTTGGTTTTTACTTTGATTCCAATTCCGTTTCTTTTTATAACCCAAACCAGCTTTCATGTTTTTCTTCTTATAACCAGGTTTGTTATAAAAAGATTTATGACCTTTACCAGCAAACTTTGGAATCTCAGACTTCTCAATCTAAACCATTTTGAAAACTTTATCGACCTTTTCTGAAATCACATTCTGAATCGGGAATACAACATCTAAAAATAATTTGTCCGATCCAATCATGGTATAAACCAATCCTTTTGAATCATCATTCAAATTTTTCTCGGATTTTGTATTTTTCAGATAACCATCATAAAGATTTCCTTCATCTTCATCCTGTGATTCAGACTTACCTTTTGTAGACTCATCTTTCAAAACACTTTCAACAACCTTACTTACCACCTCTGAATCATTAGCATCATCAGATTTGGAGTAAGTCACATCGATACTTTCAGGTAACTGGTCAGCTATGTTCAAACCCTTTGCCACCTTTTCCTCATCATAAAAAGTATAATTGTTTCTCAATGGTGGTGGTACCTGATGAAATTCTGAACCAATACCCTTTTTGCAATTTTTAGTATCTTTGTCATCTGGTGTGATGTTGAAAATGCGTTCGAGAATGTACGAAGAATTATGATAACTTTGAAGTTTGGTTACAACCTTTTCTTTTTCAGCCAAGACTTGTTTAAGATTAGCAATTTCATCAACACATTTGTTCAATTCAATTTGCTTTTCTTTAAACTTTCTTTCATACATTTCTTTAGTGACTAAAGTTTCTGACAATCTTTGATCAAAACTTTTGACTTGGCTTTTCAAAGTATCATAAGCTTCGTGTACTCTCTGACTCGACCATTTTAAAGAATCATACTGTTTTTGTAAATCTTGAAATTTAGAATCTTTTTCAACACAATCGACACATTTTGTAGAACACAGTTGTCTATAAACATCATTATCCTTTTCAAGACCTTGACATTTCTGTGTCAATTTTTCAACTTTTAGTTTCAAAATTTCTTCTTTTTTAATCATTTCTTTACATTTTATTGTGAAAACATTTTCAAGTTTAACTATATCATTGTCTTTTGTTTTTATGATGTCATCTTTTTCAGTACTGGCTTTGCACATTTCTATGCAATTCCTGCACTTGTTTTCTTTTTCATCAACCAATTCAACATTCGATAGATCAGAAGATTTTCTAACCTCAGTCTCATTCAGCACCGGTTCTTCTGTCTCAACTTTCTGATCTTCCTCCTTTTCTTCTTTCTAAGCTTCTTCATTCTTATGCGTTTCTTCAGCTCTCTGTTCCTCTCCAGCAAGCTTTGCAACAGTCTTCACTTCTTCAATCATCTTCTTCAATTCTTCTTCTTTTCTTTTCTTCAGTTCTACCACCTTCGGTAAACTTGCTTCAAAAACTTCTTTTAACTTGTTCATCAAATTTGGCAAATAGCTTTTACCAGAAAGCCTTCTTGTGTTGAAAGTGCTGGATTAAAATCCACTTTTGATGGATCAACTACTGGATTACCCTGTGGATCCATGTAACACTCTAGTTCTTCATTCCATCTCTTGGCTCTTTGTGCTTCCTTAAATGGTTCATACAATTTTCCAATCTCCCATCTCACACTGTCTCTTCTCCACCAAGTATCATGATTATCATTTGCAACAAATGCATAACCAACTGCATCTTCTTCAGGGCAAACTTGACTCCAATCGTAACCTTCATCATCATATATAACTGCAAGAGCCCTTGATCTTTCTTCTGGTTGCTTTAATCTTGGTGGCTCAGACTTGTTCTGATGGTAAATCGCCTTCCTGTAGTAATCTTCATTGAATGGATTTTCAGAATCATCAGCAGCATACGCATTTCTGCACTCGCGCTTAAAGTGACCTTTTTGTTTACATTTGAAACATGTCACCTTGGATTTATCAAATCCCAATTTGGTAGATGATCCACTAATTGACTTTCTCCCCGTGATCTCCATGAACCGCTGTGCCTGACGAACCGCACTGGCCATGCACCATCTTATATCCATTAGTTCCATCTCCTCGGGGTCTAATTGATCATAATCTTCTTTCGTCAAGTTGGTGTTGCCAATCTTCCCTGCAACGAGGCTTTCATACGATTCAAGTACAGATGCCAAGAAAACCATCTGTTGTTTTGCCGATTCTTCGCTGAAATTCTGCCCATTCTTCAGATCCACTGCGATATTACACTGAAATAAATTCTTTGAAGCAGATTGATCAGAAGTTGTTGAAGAAGATCCACTGTGAAAACCACTGTGAAGACTTTCATTGTTCACTGAACTTGAACTTTCTGCAGAAAATGCTGTTCTTGGAGACCCAGCCTGCGGTACATTTCCTCTGTAGTAAAGCTCTACATTCTGCTGATAAGCTGGATTGTTGACTTTAGATCTCTTTATCTCCAACTCATGACTTTCAAGCCTTTCAATCAGCAAATCCACTTTTAAATCTTCAGGCTTGATTGTATTTTTCAACATTAGAGCGAAGTATTGCCACTCTTGATCATTTGGCAATGAATCAAACAATTTATCCACTAGCTCCTCTTCAGAAGGTAAAATTTCATGTCTGATCAGCTCCATTTTCAGATGTCCGAATCTCTCAATCATTTTACAAACAGACTCATTTTTCATACAATTGAATAAATCAAACTCTTTACGCAACAATTTCTTTTTGTTTTTAACAATTTCATTACTTCCTACACATTTTCTCTCTAACGCTTCCCACAAACTCTTTGAAGTCTTTTCTTGTTCGAGCAATGAAATAATATCCTCTCTTACTGACTGTTTGATCAATGTTATCATTCTATATTCAGCCACAACATTTTTTATATCTTTTTCTGTAAAATCTTTTGGATCTATTAACTCTCCTCCCTCTTTTACTGGTTTATTGTATCCATCTGTCAGTTTTAACCAGCTTTCAGTAGCGAAAGCTTTTACCCAACCCTCAAATCTGTTTTTCCACCAGTGATAATCTTCCACTTTCATTAGCTTTGGTGGCTTCTGTTGGCTTCCGTACATGTTCTCAAACTTCAAATTCTCCGAAATCTCTCTTGAATATTCTTTCATCTCAGATCTTCTATCTGATGATTCGGAAGTGAACGCGTTGTAGAAAGTATTGTAGAACTCTTCATCGTTGCTTGACATCTTCAATTACCTTGAATCAAACAAAACAAACTATCAGTTTAAAAATGAACTAACTATGTAAAAGTGTGAGAGTGGAATTGATCTAGGACTCGTGTCGAAGACTCGCGGACTTGTTTCAATATCGTTGAAGTGAAATCACTGAATGACTAGACTTGATCGGGACAAAATGAATTCAAATTGAGCCGAAGACACTTAGACAAACAATTCACTTCTGTTGGGCTTCTTTAAGACTTGATCGTAATTTGGGCCGAGACTATAAACGATCTTGGGCCGAGAACAATGTTTGTATTTCTAACAAAATCAACTCGGAGATCGATCAGACCAAGGAAATCTTTAATGCCGACAACACTTGATATTACCGAATAAATTCTGTTGAACCGAGACACTATGATGAAAACTGCCACTATGGATTCAAACTATTAGGCCGATGACATAGACCAATCACATGGGCTGCATTAATAAGACTGATCTCATGCACATGGACATTTAAAAACAACTAATCAACAACTTCAAAGTCTTTCACAATTCTAATAGGACCTCAAACTTTAGTGGACTGCCAAAATTAATTCGTTCACCTGGGTGACCTGTTGACTCTTTGATCTAAATGATAAACCTTGGTATTCAAATTATACTCACATGCAAAACTGAGATATCAATTTAAGTTGACTAACAATCACATGTATACTGACACTTTAATGATGTCAAGACACTAATAATACTCCTATTCGACCAACCAACAATATCACATGATATCTTTCAAATAATTTGCAATTTCAAGGTAACTTGCTGACAACTATTAATAGTTTCACATGCACACATCACGTGTATATGTCCAAGGTGATAACTGGTTCTGACACTATATTCACGTGATATGAAGTCCCGAGACAATTAATTCAAGCGAAATCCTCAGAATATTTCAAGCGAAATCTCTGAGTTCCAATATCACGTGATGTGAAGTCACGACTGTTATCTTTCAAGCGGAATCAATGATGATTTTCAAGCGAAATCCGACTGAATCAAGCAAAATCTTCAGAATATCTCAAGCGAAATCTCACATATAAGGATTTCGCTTGAATTTTTCAAGCGAAATTCAACAGGTTCAAGCGAAATCTTGCTGATCCAACGAAATCGGACACAAAAAATCGAATTTCTCCTAAACGACTAGGAGTTTGAATCTGAAATTTGGTAGGATTGTAGATCAACTGTTTTCGCACACTATACTAAAAATTCAGCCGATTCGGACCATAAAATCCCGTTCAATTGGTCGAAAAACCGTAGAAAACGTGAAAGATAAGTAGAATAAGAAGAAATCGATGATATGCAGATCTGAAATCGATGTAATCCTGTGCGAAATCGTGTGATAGAGCAGTGCAATCGAGCTCCTGCTCTGATACCACTTGTAGGATCGGTTTTGACTCCGAAACGATTGCGAAACGAACGTGAAACGTGCGGAAACCGTACACGAACGCGACCTAACACATGTGACGTAATATAAACGTGATTCTTTGATAAATCTGAAATCGTACAAGAACCGTGAATCACCTAGAGCACTTTCTCTCTCTACTTTCTCTCTCTAAGCACCAAGCTCCAAACTTTCTGAAAGTTACAAATGATTTAGCTTGAATGCTATTTATAGTGATGTTGATTTAGCTTGAAATGACACATGCCACTTTCAAGGGAAATCAACATGTTGATTTAGCTTGAAACTGTCATGTGACACTTTCAAGGTAAATCACCACTTTCAAGCTAAATTACCTTAAACATACTCTAAAACCTCCTATACTCTCGTATAACAAGATCTAATCTAACAATTCAAATCCTAAACTCGATACAAGACGAAGTCAATAGACATAGTGCACTAACAGAACTGCCTTGGGCAGTCAACCCGCAGTCATTGGTATCGATAGATTCATGTCGATAACTAACGTGCTTCATTTCACACTATGTACGTGCTGGTTATGCATAACCGATTTCGAACTCTATTATATCTATCAAACTTGTATGCTCACCTTTACACTATGTGTATTGACTTTTACTTAAACGTATGTGGCAGGTGCTTAAGGTGTTTAGATGCTTTGCTTGCTGTGAAATCGAGGCTAGGAAAGGTCTAGAACAATAAACGAATTGTCTGTATTTGAAATCTGAGTTGTCGGAACAGAACAATTTGACTAGATCTTATCTGTAATAATTATGTTACTTTTTATGTCATGGTATAGGATGTGATGCTTTAAATAATTGGTAATCATAGTTGTTATGGAAACTTCTGGACAATCTGTTTCGCTCAGTGCCATGCCCCGATGTTTCCGCCATCGGTTGGGGAGTGACAGATTGGTATCAGAGCCATAACTATAGGGAATTAGGCAAGACTCGATCTAGTCCAGGTCGACGTCTTAGAAATGACCTTGTCTATAGTTAGGTACCAACAGACCAGGGGCGGACCTACCTTAGCCCGTGGGTGGGCGGCCGCACCCCTTGAAAAAAAAAATTTAGTGTTATTTTTCGCGAAAAATCCCGACCGCACCCCTTGGAAAATTTCGACCGCACCCCTTAGAAAAAAATGTTAGGAATTTATATAAAAAAATTTGTGAACACGGATTTAAACTCGACCCAATTATGTAAACAAGCCCACTAATCTCTTTAAATATAACTTGTATTCCTATAACCCAACATCAAGCCCAATTGAATAAGTTTATGGTAAAACCCAACCCAATTAACTAAATCAATTTAACAAAACATAACCCAAATAAACCCAATTGACCTTTCATCTCTCCCGCCCTCCCATCTCTGCTGCAGCGACCAAGAAACAGAAGGATATAGGCTTCGATCGATCAGCCACAGCCACAGCCACCGTAGACATAGTGCAGACTAGCCGATCAGGTACCAGTCCTTGATTTCATTATTCAAGAGTTTTGATAAGATATCTTTTGATAAGGTTGTTGATAAATGATAAGGTTGCTGTTGTGTAATTACGGCAAATCGCAATAGTAGGAAAATAGATTTATAGGGTTCATTTTATTATTAAATATGAAAGAAGTTACTAGATTGTTGTCGTTGATTTCATTATTTAATGTTAAAGTTGTGTTTTGCATTATTTATTGTTGATTCCATTCTTTCTTATTTATTTATTGTTGATTTCATTAAATATTAAAGTTGTGTATGTGATTAAGGAATATTGTTTATTTTGTATGTGATAGGCACAATGAGTAAAGATGTTATGGCGCGATTTCTCAACAAGAGGAAAGCGGATGAAATTGGATCATCTTCCGATTTTGTTGATGTGAATGATCTTCCCTCAGATCCTCATGATCGCAAGGCGATAGCATCATACAACGTGAATCAACGAGATGATGTTAGAAGGGCATACCTACTAAGAGGACCATGTCAACCAACGGGTATTCAATATCCAACATCAACGTTTCAAGGTAAAGAGTTGAGAAAATTCAAACAAGAATGGTATGACCGAAAGGAATACAAGGGATGGTTAGAGTATAGTATAAAATCGGATCATGTGTTTTGTTTATGTTGTTACTTGTTTAGGTCCGAATTTGGTGATCACAGAGACACATTTGTTTTGAACGGGTATAACAATTGGAAAAAAGTACATGAGGTACTTACAAAACATGTTGGGTTAGTTAATAGCGCCCACAACAAATGTTTCCAAAAGTGTGCCGATTTACTTAATGAAAAGAAAGCGGTAAACACACAATGGGACAAAAGGACCCCTAAGGACAAACGTGATTATAAACTTAGATTAAGTGCTTCTACTTTTCTTGGAAAAAGGTTGTTGAATGGTGGTTTGGCGTTTCGTGGTCATGATGAGTCAAAAGATTCATTAAATAAAGGAAATTTCTTAGAGTTTTTAGAACTAATGGGTGAAATGAATGAAGAGCTTGCTAAGGTTATCTTAGAGAATGCACCGGCGAATAACCAAATGACTAGTCCTAAAATTCAAGCGGACATTAAACATTGTTATGCTCAAGAGGTACTTAAACAAATTTTTAAATATGTTTGTAACAATGTTTGACGTGTTTTTGATGATTATATAAATTTAAGTTTGATGTTCTTTTTTTACATTAACCGGTTTTTTATGTATATATCTAGACGCCTAAAATTTAAAAAAAAAGTTCCGCACCCCCATGAAAAAATTCTTGGGTCCGCCACTGCAACAGACTGATTTGTGCACACCCTGTAAGGGTTATGTACGAGCTTACTTGCTATTTCTCGTTATTCTTGCCTACGCTACACTATTACTGCACTTTAATTTTCAAAGATGAATGAGCGATTAGGTCGAGACTAGGTGTGAAAACCACAAACTCTCGACTAAGTTGCTTGTTCAAACCGCATTTTATATACAAACGGGAGAAATTGTGCCAAATCAGGAGTGAAATCCATACTTTGACGAATAATTTCTCCTTTATTTTATCAAGAACAGGAACGAAGTCGTTAAGTCAGGGGTGAAACCTAAACCTCGACGACTTGTTCCGATCTCTATTTTGTTTTACAAAACTCACACCAAAGTCTCGACGGACTCCAACGACTTGAAGTCACGCTGAGACTAGAAGGATGTGTGTCATTCGCCCAGATTCGAGGCGAGAACACAGTCCCGACGGTCAAAGTGTGTACCTAAGGTCCTTGTGAATAGTCGAATCACTTTGGTTAGTCGACGTCTAAATAGCCGCAGACACTCTATTCTCGATTTTTATGTGTTCGATTCTGAGCTCGCTACTGCCGACTCTGATATTCGACGTTTTATGTGGATTTTATGTGCTTTATGTGATTTTATCTGTTTACATGTTACAATTTTTGCTGATTTATTCGCTTTCGCTTTTCGCTTTAATCGACACACGACTCGCACTACACTTCTACCTCAATACGTTGACAAATCGCTACTACCATGAGGAACCACCATACACCATGTTGCCTGCTATGTTATTCACTTATACTATACTACTCGCTATGCTAATCGCGATTGCTATTCCCGAACGTTCACAGACTTTGAATGATAGGTTTCTGTAATCTGACTGCCTCTTGTGCTTAAGTGCTTTTGTGATTCTGTGCCTTACGTGCTTCTGTGCTTCTGTGCTTATGTGAATATGTGATTATGTGCCTATGTGTTTACATGATCGTATTCCTGAGCTTTAGTAGTGCTAGACGTGTGAGGTGAGATTCTATTATGTTGTGTTTGAGCCCTATGGCGATGTCTGTTGCAGACAATGTCGTCATCTGGACCTCGTCACCCACGATTTACTCGTCAAGAACAGAGAGACAAACGCCTTGCTGCTCTCATCGCTAAGAAAGTAGCAAAGGTTGTTCCTCAGATCGTGAGTGAACTATACGAGAATGTGAGAAAATCGTCTGAAGAGTCCAGGACTGAAGCTCCCAAAGCTACTCCCAAAGCTGCTTTTAGCTTCAAACAGTTCAAAGCTTGCGGACCGAAAGAGTTCACTGGCAAAGATGGCCCTACGGCTTTGTTTCAATGGTTCGCCTCAATCGAGGTCACCCTGCGACATAGTGGATGTCCTGACAATCTCCGCACTCTGAATGCTACCGGCGTCTTCCAGTCCCGTGCACTAGACTGGTGGACGGCCGAGAGGAACAAAGGCGGAAATGACGCAGCTTATGGTCTGTCATGGGATGAGTTGAAGAACGTTATGCTCGAAGAGTTCTGCCCTCCCCATGAGCGCCAAAAGTTGGAGGACGAATTCTGGTATCTGAAGCAGAAGGATGGTGATAACGCTGCTCTAACTGCTCGCTTCAAGCAGCTCAGTATTATCTGTCCTGATCAAGTGAAGACTGCTGACATGACAATCAAGAAGTACATCCGCGCTCTGCTGGATTGTGTTGCAGATTTCATGCATGCTTCAAAGCCAGCAACAATCGAAGAAATCTACGTGCTTGCCGCTGAAATCAACGACAAGCGAGTAAAAGCAGGTTTTTGGGATAAAGCTTCAAAGAGTCTGCATCAAGCTACTGCCGCACCAACCGCTGAAAACGCCGCCGCTTCTCAATCATCAAAGTCCTCTCATCGCAAGAGGAAGAACAACAACAGCAACTCCAGCAACAAGAATTATGCTATCACCATAACTGCTGCTCCACTTCAAGCCGTACCGGCTCAGCAGCATTCTCAGCACCGATCAGCTCCAGCACCAGTTGCCTATGCACCGCCTACGAAGCGTGCATACATTGGCCCTCACCCTGCTTTCCCGACATGTACTTATCATCATCCGGTGGGTATTGCCTGCACATTTTGTGTGCATTGCAACATGTACGACCACTTCACCGCCAACTGCCGTACTGGTCCTCAACAAGCACCAGCCCAAGCTACTACTCATCAAGCTCTACTCCCAGCTCCTCAAGGCCAACAAGCGGCTCAGGCACCCGCGGTCAACGCAAGAGTCTGCTTCGCGTGTGGTGATCCCAACCACTTCGCGAACATGTGCCCGAATAGGGTTGTGAAACAAGAGCCCCAACAGCAGCCTCAGCAGCAACAAGCCGCCCGCGCCCGAACCTTCAACATCAATGCGCGTCAAGCCCAGGCCGACAACAATGTGGTCAATGGTACGTTCCTTGTGAATGGTATTTATGCTTTGTGTTTGTTTGATACTGGAGCCGATAACTGTTTTGTGTCGTTTGAATTCGAGAAGCTCCTGAATCGTAAGTGCTCCCATCTCCCCTCGATGTTCGATGTCGAAGTCGCCACCGGAAGAACCGTCATCGTCAATTCTGTTCTTCGTGATTGTACTCTTGAACTCAACAATCACATCTTTCCGATCGACCCTATTCTGATGCAAGTCGGAAGTTTTGATGTCATAGTAGGTATGGACTTTCTTCATGAAAACCATGCTGAAGTTGTGTGCTTCGATAAGATGATTCGATTTTCGCTCGCAAATGGTGATGTATTATGTGTTTATGGTGAAGTCGCATTGAAGAAACTCCAACTCATATCGTGTGTTCAGGCTAGCAAGTATCTCCGCAAGGAATACCAAGCTTACTTGGCACACATCGTAGTAGCGGAGAAAAAGGAAGTTAAGGAGGTGAAAGACGTCCCAGTGGTTTGAGAATTTCCTAACGTTTTTCCTGAGAATCTTCCCGGACTACCGCCAAGTCGTGATATCGACTTTCGTATCGACCTCATTCCTGGAGCAAACCCTATTGCTAGAGCTCCTTATCGACTCACTCGATCCGAAATGCGTGAACTCTCGAGTCAGCTCCTGGAATTGCTTGATAAAGGCTTCATTCGCCCGAGCACCTCTCCATGGGGCACGCCATTCCTTTTCATCAAAAAGAAGGATGGGTCGTTCAGGATGTGCATCGATTATCGGGAGTTGAATAAGTTGACAATCAAGAATCGCTATCCCCTGCCTCGCATCGATGATTTGTTTGACCAACTACAAGGTGCTACGTGTTTCTCGAAGATCGATCTACGCTCAGGCTATCACCAGCTACGCATTCAAGAAGAGGATATTCCCAAAACCGCTTTTCGCACTCGATACGGCCATTATAAGTTCGTTGTTATGCCTTTTGGTTTAACCAACGCACCCGCAGTTTTCATGGATCTGATGAATCGGGTGTGTAAACCCTTTCTTGACCGCTTCGTCATCTTGTTCATCGATGATATCCTGATCTATTCAAAATCGAAAGCCGAACACGCGCAACATCTATGTTTGGTTCTCAAGCTACTCCAAGGGAATCGACTCTATGCCAAGTTCTCCAAGTGCGAATTTTGGCTAGAGGAGTTTCAATTCCTCGGTCACATTGTCAATAGTCAACGTATTCACGTCGATCCCGCGAAGATTGAAGCAGTTAAGAGTTGGGTTACGCCGAAGAACCCGTCTGAAGTCCGTTCTTTTTTCGGACTAGCGGGCTATTATCGTCGATTTATCGAAGGGTTCTCTAAAATCGTTGTGCCGCTTACCGCTCTCACACATAAAGACAAGCCTTTTGTTTGGGGAACTGAACAAGAGTCTGCTTTCCAAACCCTTAAGCATATGCTTTGCAATGCTCATGTTCTCACTTTACCCGACGGAAACGATGACTTTATTGTCTATTGTGATGCCTCGAACCTTGGTCTCGGTTGTGTCCTCATGCAACGGGACAAGGTTATCGCTTACGCATCTCGTCAGCTCAAGATCCACGAGAAGAACTATACAACCCATGACCTCGAGCTAGGCGCAGTTGTTTTTACGTTAAAGATTTGGCGACACTACCGTTACGGTACTAAGTGTACGATCTTCACCAATCATAGGAGCCTACAACATATCTTCGACCAGAAAGAACTTAATATGCGTCAACGCTGATGGGTAGAACTTCTCAACGATTACGACTGTGAGATTCGTTACCACCCAGGCAAAGCAAATGTCGTTGCCGACGCTCTAAGCCGACGAAGCTTTGCATAGCGCTCGAAATGTTCCAGCCCAACATCACCTCGAAACCCTCATCCACGAAGCTTAGCACGCGTGTTTTAATGAACACACTTTGAAGAAGGAAAGGATCTACCACGATGGAGCCCAACTTGTGAATAAGTCGAATGGGATATTCCATTATCTGGACCGAATTTGGATCCCTAAACGGACCGATTTACGACATATTTTGATGGACGAAGCTCACAAATCTCGGTATTCTATTCATCCCGGTGTCAATAAAATGTACCAGGACCTTCGCTACAAGTACTGGTGGCCGGGCATGAAGAGAGACATCGCCCTCTAAGTTGGAAAGTGCCTGACTTGCTTGAAAGTCAAGGCCGAGCACCAAAGACCCTGTGGCTTACTTGAACAACCACCGATCCCTATGTGGAAGTGGGAAAGTATAGCTATGGACTTCATAACGAAACTTCCACATACGCCATCAAGTCACAACAACATCTGGGTTGTCGTCAACCGTTTGACCAAATCTGCTCATTTTCTGCCGATACGAGAAGACTACAAGGTAGAACGATTAGCCCGAATCTACACCGAGGAGATCATTTGTCGACATGGGGTGCCTCGCGACATCATCTCTGACCGTGATGCTCGGTTTACCTCGCTTCTGTGGGAAGCGTTTCAAACGGCTCTCGGTACTACGCTTAATCTAAGTACCGCATTCCACCCTCAAACCAACGGTCAGATTGAGAGAACGATTCGTACCCTTGAAGACATGCTTCGTTCGTGTGTTATAGATTTCGGTGGTAATTGGGACGCGTACCTGCCGTTAGTCGAATTCTCGTACGATAACAGTTATCATTCCAGCATCCAAATGGCACCATTTGAGGCATTGTATGGAAGAAGATGTCGATCGCCGATTGTATGGCACGAGATCGGGCACTCGCAATTAACCGTACCTGAGCTATTGCAAGAAACGACTGACAAAGTCCTCCAAATTCGAGACAATCTGCTGAAAGCTCGGAGTCGTCAGAAAAGTTACGCCGATAGATGACACATTCCCCTTGAATTTGACGTTGGCAACTACGTACTCCTAAAGGTATCACCTTGGAAGGGTGTGGTCAGATTCGGAAAGAAAGGGAAACTAGCGCCTCGATATGTTGGACCTTTTAAGATTCTGGAAAGGATCGGAAAAGTCGCCTACAGACTCAAACTACCTGAGGAGATTAGCAATGTCCACCCGACTTTCCATGTGTCGAACCTCAGAAAGTGCCTGGCTGAGCATGATTTAGTTATACCTCTAGAAGATCTCCAAGTAAACGAAACACTACAATTCGTGGAGAAGCCTATCGAAATCATGGATCGCCAAACCAAGCAGCTCAGACGCTCGCGCATTCCTATTGTGAAGGTTCGATGGGAAGGCAAACGAGGTGCAGAGTTCACTTGGGAACTCGAAAGCGACATGAAGGCGAAGTACCCGCAGTTGTTTGTTATGGATTCGGCCTAATTTCGGGACGAAATTCCCTCAACTAGGGGAGGCTGTAACACCCCGTGTTTCGGAAGTCAAAGTCAAAGTTAAGATTGAAGTCAAAGGGAGACAAAATTGCTAATTGCGATCTGTCACCCCTTGCTCAATTCCTGTTTTGACTTCTTTGACTTGTAGATAGTCTTTTTATGCTTTGAAGTTAGTTGTATTATGTGGAGTATTTGATAATAATCAAGGTTTAATCGCTATTTATCGATATTTATCGCATGATTTATCGCCTTATCGCTTATCGCATCGCACCCGTAACTCGATCTACGCGTCTGATTATTTTTATTTTATGTGTGTGTGCCTTTATGTGTTACTTGTGCATGTTTATTTATTTATGTTGTTGTGGTGATTAATCGAAATGCAATCGCAATCGAATCACAAACGCTAAACGCAAGTTAAAGTAGGATGATTGTATGTTGATATAGTAGTTGGGATTAAAAGTAATTTGAATAGGAAACTCTATCGCATCGCAATGCTCGACACTCGAACCGAAATCGCAAAACTCATCGTGCCAAGCACTCGAGACAAGTGGCCAGTCGACCGAGTTGCCACCCGATCGGACTGCCATCCGATCGAGGTACCACTCGACCGGACTGCCACCCGCCTAGATGCCACCCGACCGAGTTACCACTCGACCGAACTGCCACCCGAGCGGGTTACCACTCGATCGACCAACTCTTTTTCTCCTTTCCATTTATGGAAACCCTATAAATACCCCATATGTCAACCTCATTTGATGTTGACAGCTCTCTCTCCTCTCCACTCGCTCCAGCTGCTATTTCTTCAGATTTCTCGCGATTCTTGTAAGTTTTCCACCTAAATCTTGTACTTTCTTGATCTACACACACTCCTACACATTTCTATCTTTTGAATCTTAACTTTTAACCGTGAAATCACTAGATTTGAGGTGTTATAGGATGATGTCATCATGGTGTTCCTATGAACTTCATGTTTTGGCTTCAATCCACCAAGAACAACTTAGATCTGAATGATTTCCACACAAATAAACCGAGATCTTTCATAGATCTGAACATAATCATGATGAAAAGGATTGAAAGATAGTTTTCCAACTTTCTTTCAACTCTTTTACACTCAATGCACTCAAACCGATAGAATCGGAGCTTGTTCTAACCTTCTACTCTTCTTGTTGATGTGTTGGTTCAAGATCTGGATTCTATCCAAGAGATTACCGATTTCGGGTTAAACATGAACCATCGTCTCGAGCAGCTGAACTGGTCGGACTAGGGTGATTCCTGTCCGATCGGGTCACTAAGTCTTGACGAGGTTTCTGTTGTTTAGCACGCTATCAAACAGTCTCGAAAACACGCAAACTACCAAAACGACGA
Organism: Helianthus tuberosus; assembly: GCA_030545235.1. Taxonomy (NCBI): domain Eukaryota; kingdom Viridiplantae; phylum Streptophyta; class Magnoliopsida; order Asterales; family Asteraceae; genus Helianthus; species Helianthus tuberosus. Next base: position 151,418,163 of record CM060375.1, read on the forward strand.
CCAGGACATCTGGGACGGATTGCCGTCCGATCAGATTGCCGTCCGATCGGATTGCCACCCGACCGGACTGCCACCCGATCGGATTGCACCTTGGTCCCACACTTAACTTTTATATTTCAACATTTGAGGTTTGAGCATCGAACGGATTGCCACCTGATCGGATTGTCATCCGATCGGATTGCCACCTGACCATGTGATGTGTGACTTCAAACACTTAAACAATTTTCAACATGTTCATTACGTATGGATTGCCACCCAATCGGATAGCCATCCGATCGAGTGACCATCCTGCTGTGAACTTGTTCCCAACCTGAGAAGCCTCGCTAATCGGATTGCTGTCCGATCGACCGACCTAAAAGGTAGAGATACTTCTCTGTTTTCCAAATGCTACAACAAAAAATTCAAAAGACAAGCCATCATACACAAACACATCCATCCCAAATGAGGTAACAATCCACTCGCATGGCCATCCGATCGGATGACCATTCGAACGGATTGTCACTCGCTCGACCGACCACCCGATCGGATTGCCATCCGACCGGATTACCATCTGACCCACTGACACCTTGTTTCATCTTACGCACCGCTTATCGTTTATGCTATCGTTCTGATCAGGCTAATTCCGCTCTAAGCGCTCCCTTCAATCCATCATCGCTGTGAGTATACTCGAACCCTTTATGCTTAACGCACTTTTGGGTGTTACATACGTTACTTATAATAAATCACATCGAACACACTACGCAATACTTTAATGCTAACCATTACTGCATGTTATACGTGACTTAATGAATGCTTGTTTGTTATGTTTACACATGGAATGCAGTCTACCTGCCTTAGCAACGATAGTACTATAGTTTGGACTCAGCACCTGTTCACTCAGGGGTTGTTAAGGACAATTTGTTACATGGCTCACAGTGGTGAGTGTGTATTACGAACTGCCTTGGGCAGTCAACCCGTAGTCATTGGTATCGATATGTTCATGTCGATAACTAACGTGCTTCATTTCACAATGTGTACGTACTGGTTATGCGTAAGCGATTTCGAACTCTATTATATCTATCAAACTTGTATGCTCACCTTTACACTATGTGTATTGACTTTTACTTTAACCTATGTGGCAGGTGCTTAAGGTGTTTAGATGCTTTGCTTGTTGTGAAATCGAGGCTAGAAAAGGTCTAGAACAATAAACGAATTGTCTGTATTTGAAATCTGAGTTGTCGGAACAAAACAATTTGACTAGATCTTATCTCTAATAATTATGTTACTTTTTATGTCATGGTATGGGATGTGATGCTTTAAATAACTGGTAATCATAGTTGTTATGGAAACTTCTGGACAATCTGTTTCGCTCAGTGCCACGCCCCGATGTTTCCGCCATCGGTTGGGGTGTGACACTAATATAACTATATAAATATATAAATATACATACATACATACATACATACATACATACATACATACATACATACATACATACATACATACATACATACATACATACATACATACATACATACATACATATATATAAACTTGGCCAAGTTTGTGATAATAATCGATCAATGGTTATTCATCATGAACTAGGGCTAACTTATCTACGATTCTACGTCACTCGTTGTTGATTCTAGTGGGCAAAATAGGACCCATTAAATCACATACAACTTAGTGTCACTATGAGCAGTTAGACTAGATAATACTTTCATGAATACATACTTTTTGTACTTTAAATTCTAAATCCTGAATCTAACCACTCCATAAACATCATGTAATCTTACCATTTTCTCCTTATTTATAAACAACTTGTCACTCACGGATAATCGGAAGGCTTTGCAATATTGTGAGTATACTTGACCCTTTTTACGCTTTAATGCACTTTTGGGTGTAACATGTTTCAACTATCAAAATTGATAATACACTTAATCAAACATATTCAATCACTTAATCCGCCAAACATGCTATTTGTTATGCTTAGGTTGTTTATGCTAGAATACTTTCATACACTCTATTTATCATTAACTTAGCTAGCCCACCTTAACAATTATAGCACTATAGGAGTGGGACGCCGCCCGTCGGGGTATTGTTAAGTCATTATACTTTCACTCTCGTTCACTTCGGTGACCGGGGATGCACATTATTCTCGTGGACACTCGGGTTTGGCCTATAGTTATGCATGCTAGCTTCAACTATGTATATAAAATTGCCACGTTGGATTTGAGACAATCTTCTATACTTATATGCCAGTATTTCAAAACTTGTATACTCGCCAATACTTTTTGTATTGAACTATACTTTAAAACATGTTGCAGGATTACGATGATGCTGATGATGATGCACGGAACTTAGTAGGATGCCTAGAAACACATTTTAAACTTTAAATACTTGTTGTAATGTAATTCGTTTGGTTTCAACTTGTTGTATTCGATTTCAAACAATGTAATTAGTTCTATTAGCAATGAAATGAGATTTATTATTAAATACTTGTCACAATTTAGTGTTATGAGTAATGAGCAATCTATTTCGTCTCGCTCTGATGTTACCACCATCGGTTGGGGTATGACACAAGATATACCTTGATTGAAGACCCAATCAACAAAATCACTTTGTCTCCCTCTCTCCATTATGCTTACGACCGAAACCCTAAGTAGGGTGGCCTCTAGCGGTCGTAAGCCCTAAAGGACATCCCCCTTTGCGAGTTTTTCCTTTTGGTTCATTTAGATATTCATGTTTTTCTGTCTCATTTATAGAACTAAACTCCCACCTAAACTCATTAATTCTTGCGTTATTCATGAACCAGTAATATTATACAGCAACATGTAATCCGAGAATTTAGGGTGTTACAAGTTAACCCCCTACAAGAGGATTCGTCCTCGAATCCTTATCGTCATGGACTAACATAGCCATTGGTTCACACTCGACACACCCATTACTCAAGGGTGATTATCATGCACTTCTTAGCTTGCTTATATCACAAACCTGATGTCACACCCCAACTGATGGAGGAATCATCGGGGTGTGGCACTGAGCGAAACAGATTGTTCATGAGAATCCATAACAACTATTAATGACAATATTTTTAAGGTTCAATATCCCATACTATTAAACAAATAAAGCATAACAGTCATTACAAATATTCAGTCTCAAAAACAAGATCCATTCCGACAACTCAGATTTTATTTGGTGGGTTTCTAGACTCCTAACTTGTTTGCAGCACAATATTCAATCAACCTATCACATACGTTAAAATAAAAGTCAATACATAAAGTAAAGGTGAGTACACAAGTTTGCATAGGTAATAGTATGAAAAGCGTTTACGCATAACCAGCATGTAACACGTAACGGGCGAAACATGTAACTATCAACAATGATTACAACCTAACCACGAGACTGCGTTGCAGAGTATGCGTGACACATGTTCACCGAAGCGAACACGTGAAGTAAAGTAATGTGATCCCTAGCAACCCCTATCACACAGGTGCTGAGTCCAAACTATAGTACTATCGTTGCTAGAGGCGGTCTAGTGTAACACTGTATAAGCATAGTAACAAGCATGGTTGTAAAAGTCCCGCCTAGGCTCCGAGTACTCCTCGAGTACTCGCTACAAGGTCGGCTTCCGATGCCCGAGTATTGTTCACCTAGGCCAATTACTCCCCGAGTAATCTCCACCTAGGCCGAGTACTTCCAGAATACTCCCGATTACTCTCAAATCCGAGTAGCGAACACCTAGCGACTTTTGCAACCATGACTAACAAGCATTCAACACATCACGTATAGCATGCGGGAGCGGTTAGCGTTTATAAAGTGTTTGCGTTGTGTGTTGTGGTTTGATATAGAACGCATGTCAAAAGTGCGTTAAACGAAAATGTGTTCTTGTATACTCACAGTGTGTGTTTAGCAAGTTAACACAATCTGGATTGGATTGAAGGGAGCGCGTCGAGTCAGCCTGTGCATAGAAACAGAATCATAAACCATCCTCAGGGCTGAACGGTCGTAAACAGAATATCGAGTGGGATAAGTGTTCAACAGTCCATCTGAACGTATGGGTCCCATCCGAATAGATGGTTATTCGGACGGATGGCTATCCAGATAGATGATCATTCGGTTAAACTGTAGGTTGTTTATGAACCGTTTAAATTCAAAGTTTAGTTATAAGCGTTTAAACAGTGGGAATTGTCAGGGTCAGGTCATCTGGACGAATGGTCATCCGGACGGATGGGCATTCGGGCGAGTGATCTGTAGTTGAAGTTTTTGTAAAATTTTCTAAGTAGAAGTTTTAAGTTAACGGAGACGGCGTGACGAAGTGTCAAACAACGAAAAACGCCAAGTTCAGTTCATTCGGCTGGATAGGCCAAGCCCATTCGGACAAACGTGATGTTCTTGATGAGGATTCATGTTTGACCCATCAATCGGTCCATCTCTTTGGTGGAAATCAGTTTTCAAGCCAACTTTCGACTAAGGACGAGTCGAGAGTCTGGTTGGGTCTAGATTCCATCAATATTGTGTAAAAACCGAATAAAAGTTCAAAACAAGCTGAAAAAGTGTTGAGATCTTTCATAATAAAGTTGAAAAGTGTGGAAATCCTTTAGATCTTGAACCAACCTCGATTAAATGATGCTCCACCACAGTTTGCCTAAGCAAAACGAGTGGAATCCACCTTCAAGAGGTCCAAATCAGACGATTTCAAGAAAAAGTTAGTGTGTGTGTGATTTTGATGAAGAAGATGGAGCAGGAGTGAATAGAGATGAAGACTGAAGAAGATTTTAGGAGAAAAGCTTACAAAATGGCCTTGATTCGCGTCTGAGACTTGGAGGCGGATGGAAGTGTCAAAGTCTTGAAATGAGAGTGTATGACGGGTATTTATAGAGGAGGGTGAAGAGTTAAGGCGGTGCACGAGGGGTGGTGTCCGGATGGCTCCATCCGGACGGATGGTCATCCGGGCGGATGGTCATCCTAGCGGATGGCCATTCGAACGGCTGAGTTTGTGCAAGTTAGTTTTCTAACTTTGGTTCGTTTGTTAAGCGTTGGGTTGCGTTTAATCGAGTTACGAGTGAGCGTTTGAGCGTATAAGCGTTGCGTTGATAACCACATAACATTCAACAAATAACCACACAAATAACACACATATTATAATTAAATCTGCGTTTCGAGTCTGCGTTGAGTTTGCGTTGCGACATCGTTTAAGTTTCAAGCGTTATAGATAGCGTTTAAATGCGATAATCGTTATTAAATAAGCGTTGTAATATGCGTTTAAAATGCGTTGGAAATATAGTTTAACCCATAGCGTTAATAGAATCCCAAGAGTACAAGCATTTACGAAGAAAAGACAGCGATAGGTAATGATCCGAAAAGTCGGGTTGTTACAGCCTCCCCTACTTTAGGAAGTTTCGTCCCGAAATTAAGGAGCAGGTGTAACAAAGAGTTGCAGATATTTAGCTTTCATATCACTTTCGAGTTCCCAAGTGAACTTGGCGCCGTGTTTGCCTTCCCAGCGAATCTTCACTATGGGAATGCGAGAGCATCGAAGTTTCTTGGTCTCTCGATCCATGATTTTTACAGGCTTTTCCACAAAGTGCAGAGTTTCGTTTATTTGCAAATCTTCAAGGGGAACGTGAAGATTTTCCTCAGCTAGGCACTTTTTGAGGTTCGAGACGTGGAAAGTCGGATGTACGTTGTTGAGTTCCTCTAGTAATTCAAGTCGGTAGGCCACTTTACCAATTCTTTTCAGAATCTTAAAGGGACCCATGTATCGTGGCGCTAGCTTTCCTTTCTTTCCGAATCAGATCACCCCCTTCAAAAGTGAAACCTTTAGGAGTACGTGATCACCAACTTCAAACTCAAGGGGCTTGCGGCGTTTATCGGCGTAGCTTTTCTGACGACTCCGAGCTTTCAAGAGATTGTCTTGTATTTGGAGGATCTTGTCAGTCGTTTCTTGTAATAACTCAGGACCGGTGATTTGAGCGTCTCCGATCTCGTGCCATACAATAGGCAATTGACATTTTCTACCATATAATGCCTCAAAGGGTGCCATTTGAATACTAGCATGATAACTGTTATTGTACGAGAATTCTACTAAAGGTAAATGCGAATCCCAATTACCACCAAAATCTATAACGCACGAACGAAGCATGTCTTCAAGGGTGCGGATCGTGTGCTCAGTCTGACCGTCGGCCTGGGGAAGAAATGCGGTGCTAAGATTGAGGGTCGTACCGAGAGTGTCGCAACCCCTGTCCCCTAATACCCTGGGAACGGGCGGCCCCATCCAGTTTCAGTGGTATCGGTGTTTATCAATTTGGCAGCGGAATTTTCATTAGGACCGTAGTTAGTAAATATTTTATCAGAGTAAAATACCACACTTTTATAATATTAAACACATGGGAAAATCCCAAGTTTCAAATACACACATTTTCATAGGGATAAACCCTATTTTATTTAAATAAAACATCTCTTTATTTAGGTAACTTTTATAGCCACTTTTCCAAGCCTTCAGCGCTGTCCAGCTGGCTTCTATTTGGCTTTCACATTTTGTTACCAGAAATGCATTTAAAACATTTTGTCAGTGGGAAATACGGGTGAGTGAATCCCAGTTTAATCAAGAAGAGTTTTATCAATTTACAGTATTGAGAGTGATTACAATGTTTATATCTACACAATTACTCATTCAGTACTGTCAATCCTGACTGGTGGGTGATATTACACATTGGCTATCTCGTTGTCCATTGGTAACGTGTTCCACATTTTGTATACAAAACCCCAACATACCGACAGTAATTGAAGAATTCCAAAGACTCAATCACTGCTAATCACATTGTAAAATATTTAAGGTTTTGTAAAAACAGTTTGTAAAAAGGAGATTACTCACATTGCTATCTTAGGGTTTTCCTTTGTGATTTCCTGGTGATTATCTATTAATTACACAATGCACACGCGTTAGTATAATAACCCAATATTTACATTAGTAATACCCTCCCCGAGACAGAATTCCAACGACTACGTCGGGCAGAACCTCGACAGCCGTTACGGAACCCTAGATCAATCGGGCAGCATATCTAATACGTAACCGGGGGTTAAAATACTTACAACGAGGCAGAAATTCGTTATTTAGGGGGTATAATGCCTGAGTATAGCTTTTACACTACAGAAATTGAGAGAGAAACACGAGATTTGAACGATTGGAAATGAACTGCTGAGGCCTCTATTTATAGGTCTGATTGACTGGTTTCTCACGGCCCACGAAGGATCCCTAAGGGGTCTTCGCGCCCCGCGACATAGGGGTGTAGACCTTAGCTTTGCTGATTCATCGGTATAGGTTCGACATGAGTGGTGACACGTAGCCCGAAGAGTAAGTCTTCGCGGCCCGCCAGCGGTGACAGATTTTTGATTTTATTTTAGTTTTTAATTATATAGAGGTATTCTGGACCGGTTTTCATATATTGGGTGTATTTTAAGATATATAAGGACATTCTAAATATATTAGGGGTGTCAGAAATATTTTAGGAGGGTTGTTATATCCTCCCCACCTTGTTTTAGAACTCGTCCTCGAGGTCTACTGAAATAAGTGTGGATATTTCCTTTGCATCTCTGATTCAAGCTCCCAAGTGTATTCTGGTCCTCTCTTGGAGTCCCATTTTACTTTGACCAGAACTAATCTCTTGTGTTTGAGATTCTTGGCTTTCCTGTCCTCAATCTGTAGTGGCTTCTCTACAAACTTAAGCTTCTCATTTACCTCTATGTCCTTAAGAGGCACTACTAGTGATACATCAGCTAAGCATTTCTTGAGATTATATACATAAAATACATCATGTATTCCTGCCATTTCCTCTGGAAGTTGTAGCTGATAGGCTACAGGTCCTATTCTTTTATTAATCTCAAAAGGTCCAACATACCTGGGGCTTAGCTTTCCCCTTTTGATGAATCTTACCACTCCTTTCCAAGGAGAGATTTTTAATAATACTTTGTTTCCTACCTGAAATTCCAATGGCTTTCGTCTGTTATCAGCATAGCTTTCCTGTCGATCGCGTGCTGCTTTTAGTCGTTCCTTGACTTGAATGATTTTTTCGGTTGTTTCTTGCACTATCTCAGGTCCGGATAATTACTTTTCTCCAATTTCTGCCCAACAGACTAGAATTCGGCACTTTCGTCCATAAAGTGCTTCAAATGGTGCAGCGTTGATACTAGTATGATAGTTGTTATTGTAAGAAAATTCTATTAATGGTAAGTGATCGTCGCAATTTCCTCCGAAATCAATTACACAAGCTCTAAGCATATCCTCCATTGTCTGAATTGTCCTTTCGCTTTGTTCGTCTGTTTGAGGATGATAAGCGGTGCTTAGATTTAGCTTGGTTCCTTTTGCTTTTTGGAAACTTGTCCAAAAATGAGAGGTAAAATGGCTATCTCTATCAGAAACAATTGATAAAGGAATTCCATGTAATGAAACTATTTCATTTACATACAACTTAGCTAATTGTTCCATACTGAAAGTCTCCTTCATGGGTAGGAAATGAGCTGATGTAGTTAGCCTGTCTACAATCACCCAGATTGTATTATTACCTTTTCTTGTTTTGGGTAATTTAGTAACAAAATCCATTGTTATCAATTCCCATTTCCAAACTGGCATTTCTAACTGTTGCAACAGACCTGAAGGTTTTTGATGTTCAGCTTTGACTTGTGAACAGGTTAGACACTTGGGAACATAAGCTGCTATATCCTTTTTCATTCCTATCCACCAGAAGTTCTTTCTTAAGTCCTGATACATCTTATCATTTCCAGGATGCATCGTATACTTAGACTTATGGGCTTCTTCTAATATACGGTGACGTAGGTTTCCTAATTTGGGTATCCACATCCTTTTCTTATGGAATCTCCAAATTCCATCTGTTCCTTGTTCTAATTCCTTAATCATTCCTTTCAACTTTTCAGTATCATCTTTGATTACTAGTTCTTGTGCTTTCTTAATCTGTTCGTTTAAATCTATTTGTAGATTTAATTTAAGAGAACGTACTCTTTTTGGCTTTTCATGATACTTTTGACTTAAAGCATCAGCTACTACATTAGCCTTTCCTGCATGATACTGGATATTACAATTATAATCACTAAGAATTTCCATCCAGCGTCTTTGTCTCATATTCAACTCCTTTTGCCCGAACCTTAAACTCTTATGATCTGTGAAAATGGTAAACTTACTTCCGTAAAGGTAATGTCTCCAAATTTTCCGGGCAAAAATTATGGCCCCTAATTCTAAATCATGGGTTGAATAATTCTCTTCATGATTCTTAAGTTGTCTAGAGGCGTAAGCTATAACCTTTTGGTGTTGCATTAACACATATCCATACCCTAATTTGGAAGCGTCACAATAGAATACAAAGTCTTCTGTTCCTTCTGGTAACGCTAATATGGGTGCATTGGTTAATCTTTGCTTAAGAATTCTAAAGGCTTCTTCTTGTTTTGGTCCTCATTCAAACTTAACAGATTTACAGGTTAACTTAGTTAAGGGAATGGCTATTCTAGAAAAATCTCGAATAAATCTTCTATAATAACCGGCTAATCCTAAGAAACTTCTAACTTTAGTTGGTGATTCAGGGTTTTTCCATTTAGTAATTGCCTCAATCTTTGTGGGATCCACATGAATTCCTTCATGGTTGACTAAATGCCCAAGAAACTGTACTTGTTCTAGCCAAAACTCGCACTTCGAAAACTTTGCATAAAGCTTTTCTTTTCTCAATAAACTTAGAAGTGCATGCAGATGCGCTGCATGTTCCGCTTTGCTCTTAGAGTAAATGAGAATATCATCTATAAAGACAATTATGAATTTATCCAAATATGGCTTACATATTTGGTTCATCATGTCCATAAATGCAGCTGGGGCATTGGTTAAACCAAATGGCATGACTTAAATTCATTATGGCCATACCTTGTTCTGAAAGCGGTCTTAGGAATGTCCTCTTCCGGTACCTTTAATTGATAATATCCTGAGCATAGATCGATCTTAGAGAAAAATCGAGCTCCTTGCAATTGATCGAACATATCATCGATTCTTGGTAATGGATATCGATTCTTAATCGTGACTTTATTTACTTCACGGTAATCAATGCACATACGCATCGATCCATCTTTCTTTTTGACGGATAAGATCAACGCTCCCCATGGCGATGAACTTGGCTGTATGAGTCCTTTTTCTAACAGTTCGTCTAACTTTTTCTTTAACTCTTGCATTTCTGCTGGTGCCAAGCGGTAGGGTGCTTTGGCAATTGGTGTTGTTCCTGGTAGCAGATGAATTCTGAATTCAACTTCCCTGTCCAGCGGTAGTCCTGGTAATTCTTCTGGAAACTGAGATACTACATGAATATCTTTTAATTCTTTTCCTTTAGTGTTAGTGATTATAGAAATCAAATACACTAATGATCCTTATCTTACGTAACTGGCTGTTTTCATCACAGAGATGAATTTTGTGGGTCTAGACGACTTATCTCCTGTAATTGTGATCTTTTCACCCTTTGGTGAATTTACTTGGATTGACTTTTGATCACATAGAATACTGGCTTTATTGGCCATTAACCAATCCATTCTTAATGCAATATCAAATCCTGCCAGATTCATTGGATAAAGGTTTGCGATTAACTTTTGGTTTAAAAATTCTACTCTTGCTCCGTGCAAGATTTCGGTAATCTTAATGGTTTCCCCATTTGCTGTTTCTACTAGACATTCTTGTGGGAGTTTAGTTAATGATTGATTGAGAAGTTTTCAAAATGAAGTATTAATAAAACTTTGGTTCGCACCAGAGTCAGATAATACTTTAGCAAAAAACATTATTAACTAAAACATACCGGCTATCACGTCCGGGATCATCTTAGCTTCTTCCGCGGTCAGAACAAATGCTCTAGCATTTTTAGTGTTCTTGTTGTTCATGGCTGGAGCTAGTTTCGGACAGTTTGACTTGGTATGACCTTGTTCTCCACAGTTGTAGCATATCCTATTGTTAGGTTTCTTCCTGCAGTCTTCTTCCTTGTGTCCAGATATTTTGCAAAAATTGCAATATATAGAGCATCTTCCAGAATGCTTTCTTTTGCAATATTTGCAGTAAGGAGCAGAGGTAGAACCTACATTTTTCCCACGGTTGGAATTTCCATAAAAATTCTTGGGTAAGTTTCTGAGCTAGGTTCCTCCTCTGGTTTTCTTCTTGTGTACGCACTAACTCATCAGTCAAGGTGTTTGCTAGTTCTACCGCTTCTTCTATGGTTTGTGGTCTAGCTGCCTTGACTACATGCCTAATCTCACTGATTAATCCCTAGATGTAGCGGGAGATTAATACTGGTTCTAGTGAAGCAAGGGTTGGCACTATTCTAGCATATTCGAAGAATAACGTAGTGTAGCCCTTACTATCCACTCCAGTCATTCTAAGGTTAAAGAACGTATTCGCTATCTATTCCTTTTCATTGGGAGGACATAATTCATTTCCACCATATCCTTAAATTCATTCCATTCCATATTATAAACCCTCTCACTTCCTCTGGATTGGAGGATAGTGTTCCAACATTCTAAAGCTGAGTTCTTAAACAGATTGGAGGCAAACATTATCTTATCTTCTTCTGCGCACTTGCTTATTTTTAAGACTGCCTCAGTCTTTTCTATCCAGCGTAGAGCTGCAACGGCCCCTTCATTGCCCGAGAATTCAATTGGTTTACAGGACCAGAATTCTTTATAAGAACAACCATAAGACATGGTTCTTCTTCTTTTGGGAATGGGCACTTGAAGTATGGGTCCATTGTTTACGCTGTTTTCTGGTTCAGTAGGTCGTTTACTGCCATTATTATTTTATTATCAGCTTCCCTAACCGTTTGGATAATATATAGCATCGCATCTATAATTCCTTGTGCCACTATGTGTTGGATGACACTGTTATCCACTTGGTTTCCATTATTATTGTTATTTTGGTTATCGTTATTCTGGTTTTCCTGATTCACTTCGTTGTTGTCACACCCCAACCGATGGCGGAATCATCGGGGCGTGGCACTAGGCGAATCAGATTGCTCAAGCGAATCCATAACAACTAAGTTGCGATAATATTTAATACATTCGTTATCCCATACTAACAAATAATACAATCACATAAGTTATCACAGATTTCTTGTCCTCTCGAACAATGCAAATCCGACAACCTAGATTTTAGTTGAGTTTCTAGACTTCCTATCTTGATTCGATATAGTCTGCGATCTAACCTGCAACATACGTTAAAATATTTGTCAATACAAAAGTATTGGCGAGTATACAGGTTTGATAAGTATAGCGTAATAGATTAAAACGTGTAGCGAATTTCCACATGCATAAACGTAACACACGACATATATACTCACAAAGCTGATACTACCAACTAAGTCCTCGATGCTCGAATATGCGATGGCAAACTAGACCCCGTCGGGCGTAATAGTACTATACTAGTCGTGGTGGGACGTCGTGAGTATAAGCCCTAGCACATATGCAACTAGCATCACGTATATCTATGCATAACAGTTATTCGCAAGTGATAATTCGATTGGTTGAATAATTCGTTTAATAAGTTCGATTTGTTAGAAACGTATGTTACACCCAAAATGCGATTAAAAAGGGTTCAAGTATACTCACAGTGCGTATTTGGTTTGGATTGGCGGGATTATGTCCGAGAATACCCTGGTTATAGACTGATCACCTGAGTGTTTGGTGGCGCGTTAAATAATAACGGAATACGCGAAAGCGAATGAAAATTAGATTGAGGGCTGGCCCGTTCGGATGGGCTGTCCGATCGGATGGGCTGTCCGATCGACTAGCCTGTCCGATCGACTGGGCTGGCCGATCGGCTGGCCCGTCCAGCTGTTTTCGACAAAGATTTGGAGATTTTTCGATGGTTTTGATCGAGACGGTGTTCCTTCATGCTAAACAACTGAAATTCCATCAAGTCCGACCCGTTCTAACGGCCGGGAACCACCCCGTTCCATTAGATCTGGCCGTTCTTGATGGTTTTTCTCATTTTTTATCCCGAATTCATACACCCTTGACTAGGTTATGTAGGGCTAGGTGAGATTTATTATAAAACGGGTGAAATTACTTAGATCCGAGCTGTTTATGGTGAAAATGTGGTCACTCTTTGAAGTTCATGTGAACTTGTGATGACATCATCTTTGAAACACCTCAAATCCATAGGAATCACACAACTTCTTGATTAGAAAACATAGATTTAGCCAAGATTTATGCAAAAACGTATGGAAATCGCCCAGATCCGAGTTGTTCTTTCATGGGATGACATCACCCTAGAATGCCCAAAATCCAGAGATTCCACGGTTAAAAGTGGAGATTTAACAGGTAGAAAGGTGTAGAATTGGTTATAGATCAAGGAAGTACAAGGTTTGAGTTGAAAACTTACAAGAATCGCGATAAATCGAGAGATAAAGGGGTTGGAACTTCTGGTCGAGCAGCAACAGTGACAACAAGTGTGTTTGAGGTGAATGAGGGGTATTTATAGGCAAGGAGGAAGAAAAAGGAGGGCAGGTTGGTCTGGATCGGACAGCCCGTTCGATCGGCCGGCCCATCCGGATCGGACGGCCTGTCCGATCGGTCGACCCAGCCGTTCGGCCGGCCTGTCCGATCGGTTGGCCCATCCGATCGGTTGGCCCAGCCGTTCGGCTGGCCCATCCGTCTGGAGGCCTCTCGATCCTCGTTTTTGGTGCGTTGCGATAGTTTGGGCCACATTTCCATATATTTATATTATTATATATTATAATTAATCACCAAAGGGTCGTATATACGTACTCATATTCCGCAGTTTTGATATAACAAACGGTTTTCGATTTGAGTATGCGATTATTAGTGACGTTTCACGGCCATCAAGGAGGGTAGTATAGGTCCTTTCTCTATGTCATCGTGAACGTTATGGTGTGTTGTGCCACAATTACTGACGGGGTACCGTTCACTCGTATTGTCATCATCGTCACGACGACTGGAGCTATAGCACTCACCCGAGAGTCTTTGTTAGCGTTAATTGTTTACGGTTCGACACATCACGGCCACCGAGGAGGGTAGAATAGGTCCTCACTCAATGTCATCGTGAGTGTTAGTGTTTGTGATGTGATGTAGCTATAATATATTGCGAAAATATGCGATTATCCTTCGAATTGCGATGTATGCGATATAGTTACATTATGATCCGAATCTCTGGTGCTAGGCATAACGAGTATATCGAGTAGTAACAACGCACGAAAGTGCGGGTTGTTACAGTCTCCCCTGCTTTAGGAAATTTCGTCCTGAAATTTATCCCACAGGCAGGCTTTTGAGAGTTGATCCAGCACAAGTAGCGATACAGCGAGTGATTTGACCGTGAGTTGACAAACGAGAGTGCTTCGAATAAGAGAGATCGATTGCGATAGCGAGAAGGCGACGTAAAGGCAAAAGAAATATTCCACAAGTTGGCGTTTCAAAAGTTCCTCGAGTCGCGAAGAATTTGTAAGTTCGATGCGATTTAAAATTTTAAAGGTCTTGAAAGGTTTCTCATGACGTAGGTTTAATCTAAGTCGATCGTTAACCAACGTTACAAGGAACGTTCGTTTTTAGATATTTAAAGGGAGTTTTGGGATGGAAATCTTGAAAAGTTTCCTTTCAACGTATGGCCAACTGAGTCGATGTTAACCGATGTTGCAAGGAAGTTTAGGTTTTACACATTTTAAGGGATTCGAAGATGAAAACTGAGGTTACGAAAACTCTCCTACGACATGGGTTCAGCTGTACTCGATGTTGAACCAACGTCTCAAGAAAGTCTTGTTTTTCTTTATATTTAAATAGGTTTTAGGGAAAAATTGGACTCATGAAAGCTCCCTTTGGACATGGAGTTATGCTGATTTGATGTTACCTCCACGTTGTGAGGAATTTCACTTATCCCACGGTTTTCAATAAAAGTTTTATAAAAATCAGTTTTACCCGTTTGAAAAAGACGATTTAGCATCAGGCCCCACTTGGCACCTTCCCACGGAAGTTCGTTAATATGATTAAAACATTTATATATAGGAAGTACCAGCGGCGTATCCACCATGTTTCTCCCATATTACTTCCGTTTCGTGAGGCGGTGTCATGTGTGCTGATATGACATGGATAGAATTGCGCTTACTCGGTCCAATCGATAGAAAGTCAGACCGAGTATAGGATGGAATCGAATAGGTTAAACCGGCGAGTTGAATTGCGAGCGTAGCTGTAGCAGCATGCGCGAGTAGTCTGATGACACAAAACATTTATGTGTCGTGTCTGGGTAGGCGTCGAGCGACAATTGATAAGTGGATAGCGCGTTTTCGATTAGATTCCACTTTGAACCCACATGGCACGTTTCCACGAGAGTTTGCTAACATGGTGAAACACCTCGTTTAACCAGGTTAGCTTCGCCTCGTGAAGCGATGTCATGTGTACTAATACCTCACAGATTGCAATGAACACCAAGCGAGCGAATAAGCGGTAGACTATACACGATGATTAGGTGATTAAGCGAATAACATAACACAACACTAGTAATGATGGCGACGATAAACGAATTACGATAAGCGGCAGTTGTTGCGTTGCAAGCGACGGAGGTATGCACGAGTTATGCGGTTTGATTTGATTGATTACCACCACAGAGTTCGCTAACATCGGCCCCCCCGCATGGCCGTTTTCCACGAAAGCCCGCTGATATGACTAAAACACCTTGCTTTAATCATATGAGCTTCATCCCGTGAAGCGAGGTCATGCGTGCTAACTATTACAGATAACGGTGTAGCGATAGATTGATACACAGCAAACGATACAGATTCACATAATAAGCGATAGAGATTGCGGGATACACATGATAAGCGATTGCGATTAGCCGAGTTTTGTTTCGAATAAGCTTAACGTTACGTTACGTTACGACGCTCCATGGTTATCGAGGAGGGTAGAATAGGTCCTCACTTCGACAACATCGTGAGCTATGTGCTTGATAAGATTGGTTGCTATAGACTTACGACCAGTCTTGCGTTGATGCAATTGTCCTGCGAGGCAGACTCTCCAGAGTCCATCGATGAGGCGATTGCATTGCGTTTGCAGACTTACGACAAGTCTTGCGATGATGCGATTTCAGTTGTTACGCCTTGCGATTGAGTGTAGTGTGTTGAAAATAATCATAATAGTATAATAGGTCTAATAACGTTCAACTCCACCTGGAACTTTCTGCACGAAACTTCGGTAGTATGGCAAAGCACGCCTTGCTTTACCCCTATTACTTAAATCTCGTGCTTCGGTGTCATACTTTGTTGAATCGCTTATGGCACCTTAGAATTCACTACGATCTCCGTGCACTGACCCAAATAATCCCGTGTGCACCCGTGATTAATCGTTCCTTTCACGTTTATCGTACCTCGTTCTAAGAGTGTAGTGAGGGTAAAACACATTATTTCGTGATATAATAGATTATATGTATGTGAATCTGTTCTAAGTGCGACGACTAGAGTGTGAAAGAGAAAACGAAAACGAGAGTTAATGTTGTGCATAATGGCAACATCGAGTAATAGAGTAGGTTCAAAACTTAGAAATCAACGTCGAAAATTGTATCATTACAACTTTATTCTACGCTTGCCAGATGTTTGATGCTGAAGACTTTTGCTGGAGCTGTTGTTGTTGTACTCAAGTTCGCGGTTCGATGCAGCAGTTGCGAGTGAAGTGACCGTAACGGTTGCAGTTATTGCAACATCGACAGTCAGCCTCAACTGGGTGATGATAGGTGCATGAGTAGCACTGAGGATGATCTCCAGTGTACGCTCATTTTGGAAACACCGGGACTGCTTGAAGAGGCTTCGGCTGCGGCAGTTCGGTGGTTGATGAGTTCGGGCTTGAAGTCTTTCGTTTGCGGCTGGGTTTGTCGGTGTCTTGCGAAGAGGTGTCGTCGTTGGAGGATTCGTCTGAGGACTCACTTGTAGAATCTTTGGCCGATTTGTCGGAAGATCCGTCGGCAGATTTGTTAGAAGAATCGTTGGCAGATTCGTCAGAAGAATCGTCAGCAGATTCGTCACGAGAATCGTCGACAGGATCGCCTGAAGAATTTATGGCGATTGCTTGATAAGCTTGCTTGACAGGATTCTTTGAGAAGAACCCTTCCACGAGTCATTTGTTGTTGATTTCTGCGGCTAAGCGGTAGGTTTCTTCGATGGTAGCAGGTCTTGCAGCTTTGACAAAATCACCCACACGCTCAGGCAAGCCACGAATGTACTTCGCGATGGCTTTCTCTGGAGTGTTGACTTGACTTGGGCAGATTATGCTAAGCTGTTTGAACCTTGCGGTGTAGCCAGCATTGTCACCTTTGGTTTGCTTGATTTCCCAAAATTCGTTTTCTAGCTTCTGGATTTCGTGGGGAGGGCAGTACTCTTTCTTCATAAGCTTTTTCAGCTCATCCCAGGAGAGAGCGTAAGCTGCGGAGATCCCACGTTTGTTACGTTCGGCGGTCCACCAGTCGAGTGCTCGCGATTGAAATACTCCGGTAGCGCAAGTAGTATGGAAACTATCGGGACACCCACTTTGACGAAGGGTAACTTCGATAGAGTCGAACCACTGGAGTAGTTGAGAAACACCTCCTTCACCCGTGAAGACCATCGGATCACAGGCTTTGAAGTGTTTGTAGAGAAATGCAGATTGCGGCTCTTCTGTCTTAACGTCTTCCGAAGTTCGAGAGTTAATACGAGAGTGCACTCGTGTGACAATCTGAGGAATGACTTTGACCACTTCCCTGGTCACAAGTGAAGCAATCCTCTTTTCGCCCCTTCGTTTGGCTCGTCTCTTTGCTAACATTCTCGAAGTAGAGTTGTTGGAAGGCATCTAGACAGAAAGAGACTTGGAATGAGATTCGATCATAATGGTTTTTGAGTTTTGCGATGCGATTGAGCGCGTTCAAAACTTGACGCGATAGTATAATAATAATGCGAATCACATAGGAGCCACATAGGAAGCACGAAATTCCTAAGTTGTCACACAATGACTTTTTTGTTTATACGTATGTATATATTTTTATATAAATGTAATTTGTAATTGTACACATACAGGTCGATTTGGAATATGCGAGGACGCGTTGAGGTAAGAAAGCGAGAGCGAAGGCGATAGATTAGGCATTAGTTTCGTTGCGAACATTCGGGTTTCGTTTTAGATTGCGATGGCTGTGCGAGTTGTGCGTTTTGTAAAACAGGGAGCGAAAAAAATTCGCTAGATCGAGAAATCGATAAAGCGTTAAGTTTCAAAACATAGATAAGTTCCAATCATTTGTAAAACCGGTGGGTCGTATGATAGAATGCCTTGGGTGTTTAGGCGTCGACTACCCAAGGTAACCCAACTGTATTCGACAAGTTCGTGCACACGCGTTGACCTAGAAAACTTCATGCTTCCACTGGGATGCAGCTCATGGCATTCGTCTTCCTAGTCATCGCGTGG
The DNA here is from genome assembly GCA_030545235.1 of Helianthus tuberosus. NCBI lineage: Eukaryota > Viridiplantae > Streptophyta > Magnoliopsida > Asterales > Asteraceae > Helianthus > Helianthus tuberosus. Next base: position 151,436,595 of record CM060375.1, read on the forward strand.
CTCGAGTTATCGTGTTAGTCGAGTCCTTGGTGAGAGCTTTTGAAAACCAGCTTATAGAGAGTGGAACGACTTATTAAGGTACGGGTTTCACCCCTGACTTAACAGCTTCGTCCCTAATTGTGGTTATGCTCTTCGAATAAATTCGTGAGTTCCACTAGATTTCGAAATGGAGACTTTCGTCGAGATGTGGATGTCACTCCTAACTCGATGAAAGGTTCTCGTGCTAGAAAATGCGCTGAGTGAGGGATCTCGTCGAGAGTTCTTGGTTTTCACACCTGATCTCGACTGGATCACTCAGTTTTGTTATGCGAGTATTTTCAAAACATGTGTATTGTGTCAGCCTTAGGAAAGGCTAAGTAGTATTCCAGCCTTAGGAAAGGCTTCTTCGTGTGAAGCTGTAGTACACGATGTTCACACAAAGTTGTAGTTTTTAGCAATTTCGATCGAGAGTATCAAGTAGGCCCGATACAAACCCTACTGGTTCGTATGAGTCGGTTTGTTGGTACTTAGACTATAGACTAGGTCAATTTCTAAGACGTTGACCCGGACTAGGTCGAGTCTGGCCTAATTCCCTATAGTTATGGCTCTGATACCAATCTGTCACACCCCAACCGATGGCGGAATCATCGGGGCACGACACTAGGCGAATCAGATTGCTCAAGAGAATCCATAACAACTAAGTTGCGATAATATTTAATACATTCGTTATCCCATACTAACAAATAATACAATCACATAAGTTATCACAGATTTCTTGTCCTCTCGAACAATGCAAATCCGACAACCTAGATTTTAGTTGAGTTTCTAGACTTCCTATCTTGATTTGATATAGTCTGCGATCTAACCTGCAACATACGTTAAAATATTTGTCAATACAAAAGTATTGGCGAGTATACATGTTTGATAAGTATAGCGTAATAGATTAAAACATGTAGCGAATTTCCACATGCATAAACGTAACACACGACATATATACTCACAAAGCTGATACTACCAACTAAGTCCTCGATGCTCGAATATGCGATGGCAAACTAGACCCCGTCGGGCGCAATAGTACTATACTAGTCGTGGTGGGACGTCGCGAGTATAAGCCCTAGCACATATGCAACTAGCATCACGTATATCTATGCATAACAGTTATTCGCAAGTGATAATTCGATTGATTGAATAATTCATTTAATAAGTTTGATTTGTTAGAAACGTATGTTACACCCAAAATGCGATTAAAAAGGGTTCAAGTATACTCACAGTGCGTATTTGGTTTGGATTGGCGGGATTATGTCCGAGAATACCCTGGTTATAGACTGATCACCTGAGTGTTTGGTGGCGCGTTAAATAATAACGGAATACGTGAAAGCGAATGAAAATTAGATTGAGGGCTGGCCCGTTCGGATGGGCTGTCCGATCGGATGGGCTGTCCGATCGACTAGCCAGTCCGATCGACTGGGCTGGCCGATCGGTTGGGCTGTCCGATCGACTAGCCTGTCCGATCGACTGGGTTGTCCGATCGACTAGCCTGTCCACTCGACTGGGCTGTCCGATCGGCTGGCCCGTCCAGCTGTTTTCGACAAAGATTTGGAGATTTTTCGATGGTTTTGATCGAGACGGTGTTCCTTCATGCTAAACAACTGAAATTCCATCAAGTCCGACCCGTTCTAACGGCCAGGAACCACCCCGTTCCATCAGATCTGGCCGTTCTTGATGGTTTTTCTCATGTTTATCCCGAATTCTTACACCCTTGACTAGGTTATGTAGGGCTAGGTGAGATTTATTATAAAACAGGTGAAATTACTTAGATCCGAGCTGTTTATGGTGAAAATGAGGTCACTCTTTGAAGTTCATGTGAACTTGTGATGACATCATCTTCGAAACACCTCAAATCCATAGGAATCACACAACTTCTTGATTAGAAAACATAGATTTAGCCGAGATTTATGTAAAAACGTTTGGAAATCGCCCAGATCCGAGTTGTTCTTTCATGGGATGACATCACCCTAGAATGCCCAAAATCCAGAGATTCCACGGTTAAAAGTGGAGATTTAACAGGTAGAAAGGTGTAGAATTGGTTATAGATCAAGGAAGTACAAGGTTTGAGTTGAAAACTTACAAGAATCACGAGAAATCGAGAGATAAAGGGGTTGGAACTTCTGGTCGAGCAGCAACAGTGACAACAAGTGTGTTTGAGGTGAATGAGGGGTATTTATAGGCAAGGAGGAAGAAAAAGGAGGGCAGGTTGGCCTGGATCGGACGGCCCGTTTGATCGGCCGGACCATCCGGATCGGACGGCCTGTCCGATCGGTCGGCCCAGCCGTTCGGCCGGCCTGTCCGATCGGTTGGCCCAGCCGTTCGGCTGGCCCATCCGTTCGGCTGGCCCATCCGTCCGGAGGCCTCTCGATCCTCGTTTTTGGTGCGTTGCGATAGTTTGGGCCACATTTCAATATATTTATATTATTATATATTATAATTAATCACCAAAGGTTCGTATATACGTACTCATATTCCACAGTTTCGATATAACAAACGGTTTTTGATTCGAGTATGCGATTATTAGCGACGTTTCATGGCCATCAAGGAGGGTAGTATAGGTCCTTTCTCGATGTCATCGTGAACGTTATGGTGTGTTGTGCCACAATGACTGACAGGGTACCATTCACTCGTATTGTCATCATCGTCACGATGACTGGATCTATAGCACTCACCCGAGATTCTTTGTTAGCGTTAATTATTTACGTTTCGACACATCACGGCCACCGAGGAGGGTAGAATAGGTCCTCACTCAATGTCATCGTGAGTGTTAGTGTTTGTGATGTGATGTAGCTATAATATATTGCGAAAATATGTGATTATCCTTCGAATAGCGATGTATGCGATATAGTTACATTATGATCCGAATCTCTGGTGCTAGGCGTAACGAGTATATCGAGTAGTAACAACGCACGAAAGTGCGGGTTGTTACAGCTGTCCATCTGAATTTTAAACATTTACCACATATTAATATCACAAAATAATATTTAATGCAAATGATCACACAACACGCATATTGATCAAAATCGTCGAACATTGCGACTTACTCTATTTTATATATTATGCTTCTAGTACTAACTGGAACTGAAATTTAAAATTACAATACTATTATCCATCCATAGCTATTGTCTATATTTTTTTTCAAACATACACACATATTATATATTATATTATTATTATTATTATTATTATTATTATTATTATTATTATTATTATTACTACTGGTATGGGTTCATCCAGAACTCCATATTACGCTCGTCATACTTCCAGACGAGTCGTTCTCCTATCTGCCTCATCCTCTCACTTCCTTCTAAAATCTCCTCACCAAAGGTTCGGAGTTCTTGCACATTTTCAGTGCTCATGGGTGGTGCAGGGGCTGGTACTAGGTTTGGGAACTGGGGCATGGGTTCTTGGTAAGGATAAGGATTTTCTAGAATTTCCCTGATGTATTGATCGTTATCATAATAGGGATCTAGAGGGTCCAAATCTGGGTAAGCTGCTAGGTTTGGCATGGGTTCGTTTTCTGGTATTGGGTAGCATTGTTGGTAATCCCATTGGTCATCAAACCACGGGTCATAGTCTAGGTCTGAGGGATAGGGTGCTGGTATCCTAGGTATCTCAGCTGGGTCAATGTCAGGCATTGGGATTTGGTTTTTGTCACGGCCCCCGTCCCGGTGTTACCCGGTCCAGGAGCCGCGGGACAGAAACCCGTGGTATTTATTATTTGAGTGACAGCGGAAGTTTAACAGGATCTTTTAAACTTGAAAGTGCCCGACTATTTTATTTCATAATTTGGGATAAACCCCGTAATTTACAATAGAGGAATTTCACAAGGAAATTCCATGTTTTACAAAACATGTTTATTCATTTTATTGAGCCACCTCTTCAAGCTTGTTAGTGCTCCGTAGCACTTTTCCTTGATTCACAGTAGGTCGCCTAAAACATGTTTAAAAATATTTTATCAGCGGGGAAATACTGGCGAGTCACTCGATTTCAATAAAATGACACATAGTTATAAATTACAGCATAAGAGCAATTACAATGGCTACTATCTTATTTTTATCTGGCGCCGTGTCACACCCTGGTGATGATGGTCATACCACTATTGGGTCCTTTCACCCAAGTAGTGATGATTATCACTGTTAGGTTGATGAACCTAACCGTGAGAGATTAGTAATGTGCACAATAACCCACTTGCAGTGATTCAAGATAACCACGACTTAATCCCTGTAATTATAACTTTGAAAATAATTTGAGGTATTGTAAAACAACTTTGATAAAAAGAGAATGACTCACATTGCAAGTTTAGACGAGCAGAGTTTAGCCCACTGATAAGCCTGATAACCTAATTTAAACAGCAATGCATACGAAACTGGGTCAGTAACTTAATACAACATTTACGATAACTCACGAAATCAAAACCCTCACGACGAATGACAAAGTATAGCCCAATTACGGGCAGCACTTAAACATCCATCGGATCGGTTTCAATCGATCGGACATTATATCGTAGCAGTGATCGAGTTAATACCCTGTACTCGTAGCAACGTTTCACTACTTGAAAGTGTGATTTTGAGCAGTATACTTCGTCTTTTGGAAAGTTTTTCGAATGCAAATGAACTGCTCTTGTCCAACTCATTTATAGCCAGATTTTAGGTTTTACACGGCTCGCGTAAACCTTAACTTGACTCTTACGCAGCCCGCGAGGACCCCTAGTCTACGTGTAGGGCTAGCGTGTCATTAGTAGGCTTGCCATGTGGTTGCCACGTGGACTGTAACGCTTATCCGATCAACTTAAGTTTGACGCGGCCCGTGTAAGCCTTAGCTTACATTTTACGCGGCCCGCGTGAAAACCAAAAATCTTGTTTTCTTGGTTTTTCATACACATTGGGGTTTCAGGGGTCCGGGTTTTCACTTACGGGTCGTTTTGGGGCATTTTTCAGGTCCTTACATCCTCCCCACCTTATTTAAAATCTCGTCCTCGATATTTATGGAAATAAGTGAGGATACCTTCGCTTCATCTCTGATTCCAGTTCCCAGGTGTATTCGGGTCCTCCTTTTGAATCTCACTTGACTTTAACTAGTACCAATTTTTTGTGTTTGAGAAACTTAATCTTCCTATCTTCTATTTGAAGCAGTTTCTCCACGAACTTCAACTTTTCATTCACCTGTATGTCTTGAAGAGGGACTACTAGTGATTCGTCCGATAGACATTTCTTGAGGTTAGATACATGAAATACGTCATGTACCCCGGCTAATTCTTCTGGTAGTTGTAAGCGATAAGCAATTGGTCCTATGCGTTGAATTAATGGGAATGGTCCTACGTATCTTGGACTCAGTTTTCCTTTCTTACCGAACCGAACCACTCCTTTCCAAGGAGAGACTTTCAAGAGTACCTTGTCTCCAACTTGATTCTAGTGGCTTGCGTTGATTGTCTGCATAACTTTTCTGGCGATCTCAAGCCGTCTTTAGTCTTTCCTTGATTTGAGTGATCTTGTCTGTGGTTTCTTGCACAATCTCGGGACCTGATAATTGACTTTCTCCTATTTCTGCCCAACAGACTGGAGTTCTACACTTACGTCCGTATAGTGCTTCAAACGGGGCAGCTTCAATGCTTGAATGATAACTATTGTTATAGGAGAATTCAATTAAGGGTAAATGGTTGTCCCAGTTTCCTCCAAAATCTATCACACATGCCCTGAGCATGTCTTCCAGGGTTTGGATCGTCCTTTCACTTTGTCCATCCGTTTGGGGATGATAAGCCGTACTTAAATTTAATCGTGTCCCCATGGCTTCTTGGAAACTTGTCCAGAAATGTGAAGTGAAGCAACTATCCCTATCCGATACAATGGAGAGTGGAATTCCATGTAAAGATACTACTTTGTCTACGTACAACTTGGCTAACCTTTCCATGCTAAAGGTTTCCTTCATGGGTAGAAAATGAGTTGATTTGGTTAATCGATCCACAATTACTCAAATCGCGTCATTACCTTTTCTGGTTTTGGGTAACTTAGTAACAAAGTCCATTGTTATGAGCTTCCATTTCCATACAGGCATTTCTAATTGTTGTAGTAGACCTGAGGGTTTCTGGTGTTCTGCCTTAACTTGTGAACAAGTTAGGCACTTAGAAACATATCTAGCTATGTCCTTTTTCATTCCTATCCACCAAAAGTTATTCCTTAAATCTTGGTACATCTTATTATTACTGGGATGCATGGTATACCTAGATTTATGGGCCTCCTCTAAAATTTTATTTCTTAGATCTCCTTGTTTAGGTACCCAAATTCTTTTCTTATGGAATCTCCAAATTCCATCACTTCCTTGCTCTAATTCCTTTATTCGTCCTTTCATTCCTTCAGCATCATCCTTGATTGCTGTTTCTTGAATGTTTTTCAGTTGTGCCATTAGATCTAATTGTAAACTTAATCTAAGAGCACGAACTCGTCGTTGTTTCTCATGATACTTACGACTTAAGGCATCTACTACTACATTTGCCTTTCCTTCGTGATATTGAATATCACAGTCGTAATCACTTAGAATTTCCATCCATCTTCTTGCCTCATGTTTAATTCCTTTTGCCCAAATATGTATCTTAAACTCTTATGATCTGTATAGACAGTAAACTTACTGCCATACAAATAGTGTCTCCAAATCTTAAGGGCAAAAATTATGGCTCCTAATTCTAAGTCATGAGTCGTGTAGTTTTCCTCGTGCTTTTTCAATTGCCTTGAGGCGTACGCAATTACCTTCTTGCGTTGCATTATCACACATCCTAATCCTAACTTAGAAGCATCACAATAAACTTCAAAATCTTTTGTCCCTTCTGGTAAGGCAAGAATTGGGGCGTTTGTTAATCTTTGCTTTAAAATCTTAAAAGCCTCTTCTTGTCTAGATCCTCATTCAAACTTTACTGCCTTATATGTTTGCTTAGCTAATGGTACAACTATTTTGGAAAAATCCTTAATAAACCGTCTATAGTATCCGGCTAACCCTAGAAAACTTCTAACTTCCATGGCTGATTGAGGGACCTTCCATTTGGTGATCGCTTCTATTTTAGCGGGATCTACATGAATACCTTCGTAATTCACCATGTGTCCTAAAAATTGCACTTCTTGTAGCCAAAATTCACACTTCGAGAATTTGGCGTAAAGCTTCTCTTTTCTTAACAAAGTTAAGAGTGCATGTAGGTGCTTACAATGCTCGTCCTGACTTTTGGAATAAATGAGTATATCGTCAATAAAGACAATTACAAATTTATCCAAATACGGTTTATAGATCCTATTCATCATGTCCATGAATGCTGCAGGAGCATTGGTTAACCCAAAGGGCATGACTGTAAACTCCTAATGACCATACCTAGTTCTGAAAGCAGTTTTAGGTATGTCTTCTTCTTGTACTTTCAACTGATGGTATCCGGAGCGTAAATCTATCTTAGAAAAATATTTAGCTCCCTGAAGTTGATCAAAAAGATCATCAATCCTAGGTAATGGGTATCGATTCTTAACTGTAACCTTATTCAATTCCCTGTAATCAATACACATTCTCATTAAACCATCTTTCTTCTTTACAAACAACATTGGAGCTCCCCACGGGGATGAACTAGGTTGTATAAATCCTTTGCTTAATAATTCATCTAACTGCTTTTTCAGTTCTAACATTTCGGTGGGTGCTAACCGATAAGGTGCCTTGGCTATCGGTGTAGTTCCAGGAATTAGATGAATTCTAAATTCTACTTCCCTATCAGGTGGTAATCCAGGTAGTTCTTCGGGGAATACATCCGGGTATTCTGATACTACTAGAATTTCCTGAAGTTCTTACCTTTGATGATTACCGAAATCATATACACTACTCCTTGTTTTCTTGAATAACTGGCCAATTTCATTACTGAAATGAATTTCATTGGCTTACGTGGCCTATCTCTTGTAATCACCACTATTTCTCCTGTGGGTGTATGAATTTCTATAGAATTCTTATCACAGAGGATTCGAGCGTGGTTGTCTACTAACCAATCCATTCCTAACACCACATCGAATCCAGCTAACTTCATAGGTAACAGGTTTGCAGAAAATTTATGGCCTAAGAGTTCTATGTTTCCTTTTTGCAAAACCTTATCTATGTTAACAGAATTCCCATCTGCCGTTTCTACCGTAAAAATTTGTCTAAGGTTGGTTAAAGGTAGATTAAGAGCTTGGCAGAATGAAGTATTTATAAAACTTTGGTTTGCACCAGAGTCAAATAATACTTTTGCATAAACGTCATGAACTAGGAACGTACCAGCTATCACATCAGGAATTAACTCTGCTTCCTTGGTAGTTCCTTCTGCAGGTTTGGCTTTGTTGTCAGCAGGTTTGACCAGTTTAGGGCAGTCGGGTCTAAAATGTCCAGCTTCTCCACAGTTGAAGCAGATGGTTGATTTCTTCCTTCTGCAGTCTTCCTCTTGATGCCCTGGAATTTTGCAGAAATTGCAATACCCTTTGCATTTTCCAAAATGCTTTCTTTTACAAGTACTGCAAGATGGAGCAGTGGAAGATTGCTGTAATAACCCTAAATTTAAATCATTATTCTAGAAATAAAAAAAATAATAATAATTTATAAATTACCCAATAGGAAACCCTAATTAAGACACCCAAGTAATTCCGTACAAACCCTAGAATTTTCAGAATTTTCAGAATCAGGATTAGGGCCCCTAAAACTCAGGGGGGGGGGGGTATTCCCTACTTGATGATTATCTTAATAACTTGCAGACGAAGTTGAAATTTTAAAAACTGTCGACTCAGCTAGGCTAGTCCCACACGTGGCAACCCTATGCATAAAATAAGTTGCCACGCGGGCCGCGTAAGAATAGTCTTAATGTCATGCGGGACGCGACAAGGTCAAAATTCGACTATAAATAGAGGATGTTGGGACTTGATTCTGGGCACAAAAACGACGAAGAAACTCCAAATACGCGATGAGATATCGTCCAATTACTCTCAAAACACACACGAAACACAAATTAGTATAGCGAGGTGCTGCAGAACAGGGTAATAACTCGATCGCTATTACGATTCATTGTCCGATCGATCAATATATCCAATGGATGTTTAAGTGCTGGCCACATTAGGGTTATACTTTGTCGTTCGTCGTTAATTCGATGGATGTTTAAGTATCGTACTTTCTCGTTCGTCGTTAATTCGATGGATGTTTAAGTATCACACTTTGTCATTCGTTGTGAGAATTTGATCTCGTGAGCTATCGTAAAGGCTGTATTAAGTTACTAACCTAGTTGTGTGCATGTTATTTAAATTAGGTTAAAAGACTAATCAGTATTCTAAACTCTGCCCGTATAAATCTGAAATATTATCACAAGGTAGCTTCACTTTGGAATTATTAAGGTACGGATCCTTACCCCACTCCTTATTGCTTTATATTCAAATTGTTATAAAACCATTAAATTACTATATCTTTTTAAAACTCCTCACGTCTTTGATTATCGATTCATTTGACAGTCCGTTGAATTCCTATTCTAATCATAACTTTGGATTTAGCTTTCATGTCATGCGATAGTATTCTATTAGTTGTACTCATTATCGCATGTTCCAATATATGTTACGTCCTGTTATGAAAATATTTTGATAAGTTATGTGAATAAGACCATTTGTACTCTGTTACCCTGAGTATCGCTTCTCGTGGAGTGTCCCACGAGCATGTTGTTGCGGCATCGACATCATGTGCTCCACCCGTGACGGAGAGATCAGTTCACGGCGTCTCTTAAGTACAAGTGTGGTACATAAGGCTATTAGGAGGCATATGGATCGATCCTAGGATTTAAGTTAAGGAGGTGGATAACGGGTATGCCAACTCGCCATCTCATGTGATAATTATGCAGGAGTAGCTACCTGTGTGTTGTCACGTTTTAAGTTTGCTCATGGGTACATCCGTAAGAAATGATTATGAAATTACGTTATTTGAATCAAGTTTCATCCGAATAAAGAGTTATTTGTTAATTGAGCCTAATATTCCGTACTGAGCATTCAGCTCATTCCGTAAACTTTTATATATACAGGTACGCAGGTTACTTTGGGCGGGGAAAAGAGAGAAGAATAAAGCCTAGGACTAAATCTGAAGATGTTAGTTAATCAAGTCGAATGTGTCAGCTTGTATATTAACCTTAAGTTTAGTTGTCGTGTGATTGTATCCTTATCAAATAAATAAATGGAATTATGACTTTTGTTTATGATACTACTGTTATTGTGACACGTCAGCCCTTCCGGGTTGGGGTGTTACAGCTATGGTATCAGAGCAAAGGCTCTTTCCTGTAGAAAACTTGAAGATAGTAATTAAAACCTGTGAGGAATGGGTAGATATCTATGATAGGATTCAACTTGGTCTCTTATTTGGTTTAATTCTTATGTCTATTCTTATAGATGCCTCCTCGTCGTCCGCTACGTAGGAATACTCGTACTAACCATGTGCGTAACAACACTTCTTCGAATGAGACTCCAGTTGATCCAAACATAATTAATGCTATCAACCAGGCTGTTGCCGGGTTGCTTCCAAACCTTGTTGCTCAAACAACTGAGGCCGTTATTCAACAAACTCGTCATCCAGAACGTAATAACACGAATCCAATCTCTGGTGAAGAAATTCGTGAGAATACCACGAACCATACTACCTATGGTATAGATATATGGATCGCTAAATTCCAAAAACAAAAGCCGAAATCCTTTAGTCACGCTAATAATCCAGTCGATGCAAGAAACTGGATAGCTCATGTTGAAAAGATCTTCGGAGTTCTTGGAGTTCCGGAGCAATGCAAGGTTAGATTGGCTACCTACAAACTTGAAGATGACGCACAAACTTGGTGGGAAGGATATAAGCAAGTCAAAGGAGGGGATGATTTTGACGCTAATCTTTCATGGGTCGACTTTCGTAATATCTTTTACGACAAGTATTTTTCGACCGCTGATAAAGAAGCTTATATCAGGGAGTATGCAGTGATTCGACAGGGGAGTGATGAACCAGCCTCTGAGTTCATTACTCGATTTTCAAGGTTGGCTAGTATTGTAGGAGACGTTGCAGGATCAGCAGAAGCTCAGGCAGGAAAATGCAAGTGGGCAGTCAATGATCGAATTCGGAAGTCGATCATGTACATGAAATTTAAGGATATCACTGAAGTTGCTGATGCAATCAAAACTTTTGAGTTCGAAAGGAAAGAATTTTTATCTCGAACTGGGGATAATAAGAAGAGAAATAGGGAAGGACAATTTAAGCAGGAAAACGGCCAATCATCCACTACGCCATAGCATCAAGATCACAAAGTGAAAGGAAATCAAAACTCTGGAAATCAGGCACGTCCATGGCAGCCTAGAACACAAAACCCGAGGCCTGCTCAAAACCAGATTCAGTTGTATACAGAACCTATTCGAGCTCAACCACTAAATCAACATGTAAACCCGAATCAGATTACATATCCTCTATGTAATACTTGTGGTAAGAGACATCAGGGCGTATGTCACCGAAGTACAGGAGCATGCTTTAGATGTGGCCAAACTGGACACATGATCAAGGAGTGTACAAAGAAAGACACTAAGAAGAATAACCAACCTAATGTTGGAGGAAGAGTTTTTGCACTTTCTGCTAATGACGCTGCTAATGTCCCAGGTACTGTATCTGGAACCCTTCAGCTTGGTGAACGTAGTATCTATGTGTTATTCGATACAGGAGCGACCCATTCTTTAGTATCCCACTCGTTTACTAGGTACCTTTCGATAAGACCAACTCTCTTAAATCATACTTTAACCATTTCTACTCCCATGGAAAATTCATCCGTAATCACTTACGTATATAAGGATTGTCCGATCCGTATTGAATCTATCGTGTGTAAGGCAGACCTATTTCCAATACATATGTGTGACTTTGATGTTATTCTAGGAATAGATTGGTTGTCTAGACATCGCGTAACTATAGATTGTCATTCTCGCCATGTTATTTTCGGTGATCTTCATCATCCTGATATTATATATCAGGGAACTCAAGCTCATAAATCTCTTAAAATTATCTCTGCGCTTAAGGCTCGAAAATTCTTATCAAACGGTTGTGCTGGATTCCTAGCATCGATTAAGGATACTTCTACTAGTGTTAAGAGTATCGATAACCACTCCGTTGTTCGTGAATATCCTGATGTATTTCCGGATGAACTCCCGGGATTACCACCCGATCGTCAGGTAGAATTCACCATCGACTTGATTCCTGGTGCCGAACCTATTTCTAAAGCTCCATATCGTATGGCCCCGATGGAACTGAAGGAGTTGAAGGAACAATTGCAAGAATTGTTAGATCTAGGATTCATAAGACCCAGTGTTTCACCTTGGGGTGCTCCGGTCTTATTTGTGAAGAAGAAAGACGGTAGTATGCGTTTATGTATTGACTACCGAGAGCTGAACAAGATTACTATTCGTAATCAGTATCCTCTGCCTCGCATTGATGATCTCTTTGATCAACTTCAGGGGGCTCAATTCTTCTCAAAAATCGACCTGAGGTCAGGGTACCATCAGCTAAAGATCAAGAATAATGATGTTCCCAAGACAGCCTTTCGTACTCGATATGGTCATTACGAATTTTTGGTTATGCCCTTTGGGCTAACTAATGCACCCGCAGTCTTCATGGATTTGATGAATCGCGTATTTCACCAATTCCTAGACAAATTCGTTATTGTCTTTATCGATGACATTCTGGTGTATTCTAAGAGTCGCGAAGAGCATGAAGCACATCTACATGTAGTACTTGGAACCTTGCGGCATGAGAAGTTATACGCGAAGTTTTCCAAATGTGACTTTTGGCTTAGCCAAGTGTCATTTCTAGGTCATGTCATATCAGCAGAGGGAATTATGGTAGACCCAACAATGGTTGAAGCTATTACAAAATGGCCAAGACCCACTTCTGTTACCGAAATACGATGTTTCTTGGGTCTTGCTGGCTATTACCGAAGATTTGTTGAAAGATTCTCGGTAATTGCTTTACCACTCACAAAACTCCTAAGGAAAGGGGTGAAGTACTCATGGAATGAGGAACAAGAGAAAAGCTTTGAAGAATTGAAGAAACGACTTGTATCCTCTCCGATACTCGCTCTCCCTTCTGGATTAGGAGGTTACCAAGTCTATAGTGATGCCTCAAAGAAAGGATTAGGTTGTGTGCTAATGCAACATGGGAAGGTTATAGCTTATGCCTCTCGACAGTTGAAGCCTTATGAAGTTAACTACCCTACACATGATTTAGAATTAGCCGCAGTCGTCTTTGCACTTAAGATTTGGCGACACTATCTGTATGGTGAGAGTTGTGACATCTTTACCGACCACAAGAGCCTCAAATACATATTTACGCAGAAGGAGCTAAATATGAGGCAAAGAAGGTGGTTAGAACTTTTAAAAGATTACGACGCAAGTATTCAATACCATCCAGGAAAAGCCAATGTTGTAGCTGACGCATTGAGCCGAAAGAATTCCGGGACTATATCTTGCTTACAAATTCAACCTCGTATTATGAGGGATCTCGAAAGGATGAACATTTGGCTTCAGGTTAGTAAATCTGATGGATATCTAGCTAGAATGCAGATTGAACCCGACCTCATATCACGGATTAAAGATGCACAAAAGCAAGATGGAGAACTTTGGGCAATTGTGCAAAATCTTGAGGTGGGTAAGCAATCTGAATTTAGTATAGACCATCATGGGGTGATTTGGTGCGGCAAAAGACTTTGTGTACCCGATGACTCCACCCTTCGTGAGTCATTGTTAGCCGAAGCTCACAGCTCACCATTTTCAATTCACCCAGGATCTACCAAGATGTATCGAGACTTAAGACAGAACTTCTGGTGGAATGGCATGAAGGAAGACGTTGCTCGATACGTAAGTAAATGCCTCACTTGCCAACAAGTGAAAATTGAACACAAACGAGCAAGCTGTCTGTTGCAGCCATTGGATATTCCCATATGGAAGTGGGATGAGATCACAATGGATTTTGTTACTGGTTTGCCTAAGACATTCAAGAAGAATGATGTTGTATGGGTTGTTGTAGATAGATTGTCGAAGTCAGCACATTTTCTACCGATTCAGCAAGGATTTTCGGTTAATAAGTTATTCGAAATATTTCTTCAAGAAATTATTCGACTCCATGGCACACCATCTTCCATTGTTTCAGATAGAGACCCACGTTTCACCTCACGATTTTGGAAAGGTTTTCAGGCAGCTTGGGGTACACGACTGAAGTTTAGTACGGCTTTCCATCCACAAACAGATGGGCAGTCGGAACGTACGATTCAGACCTTGGAAGACATGCTCCGAGCATGTGCACTTGAATGGTCTGGAAACTGGGATGAATATCTATGCCTTGTTAAGTTCGCTTACAACAATAGTTGGCAAGCAAGTATTGGCATGGCACCTTTTGAGCTTTTGTACGGTCGGAAATGTCGAGCACCGATATGCTGGGATGAAGTTGGAGAAAAGATTATTGAAGGGCCAGAACTAGTTTAGATTACAAATGAAAAAGTCACTATGGCACGAGAAAAATTGAAAGAAGCTCAGAGCAGACAAAAGAGCTATGCAGATCAAGATAGACGACCACTCGAATTTAAAATTGGCGACCACGTATTCTTAAAGGTATCACCTTGGCGTGGTGTTCGTAGATTTGGAATTAAAGGGAAGCTTAGTCCCCGTTTCATCGGTCCGTTTGAAATCCTTGAAAGAATTGGAGAAGTATCATATCGACTGGCTTTACCTCCTCAGCTCTCTCACGTTCATAACGTTTTTCATATCTCCTCGTTAAGAGGATATAATTATCATCCACTCCATGTCATTAGTTATCCGTTACTTACAATTCACGAAGATTTGTCCTACGAAGAGGAACCAGAAGCCATCTTAGATCGACAAGAAAGGGTTTTGCGTAGGAAAGTAATTCCGTTTGTTAAAATCCTCTGGAAAAATCACTCTGAACACGAAGCAACATGGGAATCTGAAGAATCAATTCGTTCTCTATACCCTAATCTATTCTAGAAATAGAATTTTAGTCGAAGTAACGGTAAATCTTGCTCTTTGATATATGATCAATTACTTCTGTTTACGGTCATTCATACTTGCCTTATGTGAATATATCTTAGTTATGATTAAACATGTTTATGTAGGAGATATTAGTATCAATAAGTCACTCTTGTTATTTGCAAGTCTATGTTGATTTTCTGCATGATTAAATATGTTATTAAGATACATAGAGGAAGAACCATTAGGACATGATGGTAAGGTAATTAACAATTGTGGTCATGAACGTAATTATAAATTTCAGATACATATATGTGTTTAGGAGATTCTTGCTATATAAGTTAGTAACTTTGCTATGAAAGTTCCGTTAATTATGCGATATGTTATATTCTTATTTGAAAAATTTCGAGGACGAAATTTCTTTTAAGGGGGTAATAGTTGTAATAACCCTAAATTTAAATCATTATTCTAGAAATAAAAAAAATAATAATAATTTATAAATTACCCAATAGGAAACCCTAATTAAGACACCCAAGTAATTCCGTACAAACCCTAGAATTTTCAGAATTTTCAGAATCAGGATTAGGGCCCCTAAAACTCAAGGGGGGTATTCCCTACTTGATGATTATCTTAATAACTTGCAGACGAAGTTGAAATTTTAAAAACTGTCGACTCAGCTAGGCTAGTCCCACACGTGGCAACCCTATGCATAAAATAAGTTGCCACGCGGGCCGCGTAAGAATAGTCTTAATGTCACGCGGGACGCGACAAGGTCAAAATTCGACTATAAATAGAGGATGTTGGGACTTGATTCTGGGCACAAAAACGACGAAGAAACTCCAAATACGCGATGAGATATCGTCCAATTACTCTCAAAACACACACGAAACACAAATTAGTATAGCGAGGTGCTGCAGAACAGGGTAATAACTCGATCGCTATTACGATTCATTGTCCGATCGATCAATATATCCAATGGATGTTTAAGTGCTGCCCACATTAGGGTTATACTTTGTCGTTCGTCGTTAATTCGATGGATGTTTAAGTATCGTACTTTGTCGTTCGTCGTTAATTCGATGGATGTTTAAGTATCGCACTTTGTCATTCGTTGTGAGAATTTGATCTCGTGAGCTATCGTAAAGGCTAATAAAGCAATCACATATAAGCTTGTCAACACGTATAGCCAAAATTGTCGACTTTGCGACGTTGATATTTTTATATATTAGTATGCATTCATACACACCATTTATATTACAAAAGTTTTATTTTAGGTTATTTTACATAGTTATATTTTTATTATTACGATTATTATTATTTTATTATTATTAAACATGTAACCACACAACCACATACGATCCCCATCAGCTGGCATTTCAGAAATGACGTTCCCTCTCGTCGTATTTCCATGATATCCTCTCCCCCACTTCCCAGATTTTGTTTCTTGCATCCACCAGCTCTTCGCCATAGTGGCGGAGTTCAGCCAAGTTTTCAGTGCTCATAGGTGGGTTTGGTGCAGGCTCTGAGTCAAACTGGGGGAAAAAGGTGTTAGGGTTATTCAAAAGATTCTGAAATTGCCAATCACTTGTCCACCATTCCTCCAGCTCTCCGGGTAGAAGTTGATGATTGACAATGGGACTTGGGATAGCAGGTTCCAAGTTAACTGGGAGTTGCAATTCAATTGGGTAATTGAAGAGGTCTTCATTGGCAGGTCCAATGAGGTCACAATTTGCCAGTTTGCGATCCAGCTCCTCCCACGGTGGCATTTTCTGGGATTGCCGTGAACTTTCCCAGATATCTTTTCCTTTGCCTTTGTCTTTTGGTTTCTCAGTCCTTTTAATCCTCTGTGCAGCTGGCTTCTTCCTCCGTACGCGTCTCCAGCCTACGATTCTCCTTCTTTTCTTCGTTTTGGGTTTCTCCTGGGCTTGAGCCTGGAATTCCATAGGTTCTTCAGTGTCGGCCAGATAATCGGAAAAGTCTCTGGAAACTTCCATACCAACAGAATGGATATTGATATTCTAAAGAGCTTCAGACAACTCATTCATGCTGCTTAGCAGATATAAAAAAAACACAAAATTGCTAGTTAAATTTTCACAGAATCACAGAGTGGAAATTTGAGAAATTAAGTATTTCTAAATACTTGATTGGCTTAAATCAGTGGCTCTGATACCACCTTTTTCTGTCACGGCCCCCGTCCCGGTGTTACCCGGTCCAGGAGCCGCGGGACAGAAACCCGTGGTATTTATTATTTGAGTGACAACGGAAGTTTAACAGGATCTTTTAAACTTGAAAGTGCCCGACTATTTTATTTCATAATTTGGGATAAACCCCGTAATTTACAATAGAGGAATTTCACAAGGAAATTCCCTGTTTTACAAAACATGTTTATTCATTTTATTGAGCCACCTCTTCAAGCTTGTTAGTGCTCCGTAGCACTTTTCCTTGATTCACAGTAGGTCGCATGAAACATGTTTAAAAATATTTTATCAGCGGGGAAATACTGGCGAGTCACTCGATTTCAATAAAATGACACATAGTTATAAATTACAGCATAAGAGCGATTACAATGGCTACTATCTTATTTTATCTGGCGCCGTGTCACACCCTGGTGACGATGGTCATACCACTATTGGGTCCTTTCACCCAAGTAGTGATGATTATCACTGTTAGGTTGATGAACCTAACCGATTAGTAATGTGCATAATACCCCACTTGCCAGTGATTCAAGATAACCACGACTTAATCCCTGTAATTATAAATTTGAAAATAATTTGAGGTATTGTAAAACAACTTTGATAAAAAGAGAATGACTCACATTGCAAGTTTAGACGGGCAGAGTTTAGCCTACTGATAATCCTGATAACCTAATTTAAACAGCAATGCATACGAAACTAGGTCAGTAACTTAATACAACATTTACGATAACTCACGAAATCAAAACCCTCACGACGAATGACAAAGTATAGCCCAATTACGGGCAGCACTTAAACATCCATCGGATCGGTTTCAATCGATCGGACATTATATCATAGCTGTGATCGAGTTAATACCATGTACTCGTAGCAGCGTTTCACTACTTGAAAGTGTGATTTTGAGCAGTATACTTCGTCTTTTGAAAAGTTTTTCGAATGCAAATGAACTGCTCATGTCCAACTCATTAATAGCCAGATTTTAGGTTTTACGCGGCCCGCGTAAACCTTAACTTGACTCTTACGCAGCCCGCGAGGACCCCTAGTCTACGTGTAGGACTAGCGTGTCATCAGTAGGCTTGCCACATGGCTGCCACGTGGACTGTAACACTTATCCGGTCAACTTAAGTTTGACGCGGCCCGCGTAAGCCTTAGCTTACATTTTACGCGGCCCGCGTGAGAACCAAAAATCTTGTTTTCTTGGTTTTTCATGTACATTAGGGTTTCAGGGGTCCGAGTTTTCACTTACGGGTCGTTTTGGGGCATTTTTGCAGGTCCTTACAGTTTTCTGGGTTGTCTTCAATTTCCATTGGTTGTGTGGGAAACAATGGTAATGGCTGGGGTGCTATGAGTTGCTCTAGATTAGGATCTGCAGCTGTAGTTGCTAGGATATGAAAATTTGCTAGGCTTCTATTAAGCATATCCTGAGTGTGGGCATCTGTTTCTCTCTTAGCGGCTGTTAAATCTCCTTTGCTGAACCATCCTCTCTTCTTAGGAGGGAATGGCTCTTCAGATTGGGCCTTGAACACGAATATCCCATCTTCATTGTCAGCCGAATACCCTGAGAGGGTAGGATGTGAAGACGTACCTTCGTCCCTAGGTGAGCTGGACAACTGACGGTAAGTGTTTGAAGGTCCTTGGTCGCTCATACTATAAACTAACAAATTGTCAAACATCACATAACAATAATATACAGATATGCACGTATTTCCGTAATAATTTCCTAATATATTGAATAATATTTTGGTGTCAGCAGAACACTTCTGTGGCTGAATCAGTGGCTTAGCTCTGATACCACCTTCAGTCGCAACCCCCGTCCCCTAATACCCTGGGAACGGGCGGTCGCGTCCAGTTTCAGTGGTATCGGTGTTTATCAAATTGGCAGCGCAATTTTCATCAGGACTGTAGTTAGGAAATATTTTATCAGAGTAAAATACCACACTTTTATAATATTAAACACATGGGAAAATCCCAAGTTTCAAATACACACATTTTCATAGGGATAAACCCTATTTTATTTAAATAAAACATCTCTTTATTTAGGTAACTTTTATAGCCACTTTTCCAAGCCTTTAGTGCTGTCCAGCTGGCTTCTATTTGGCTTTCACATTTTGTTGCCTGAGACGCGTTTAAAAACATTTTGTCAGTGGGAAATACTGGTGAGTTAATCCCAGTTTAATCAAGAAGAGTTTTATCAATTTACAGTATTGAGAGCGATTACAATGTTTATATCTACACAATTACTCATTCAATACTGTCAATCCTGACTGGTGGGTCATATTACACATTGGCTATCTCGTTGTCCAATGGTAACGTGTTCCACATTTTGTATACAAAACCCCAACATACCGGCAGTAATTGAAGAATTACAAAGACTCAACCACTGCTAATCACATTGTAAAATATTTAAGGTTTTGTAAAAACTGTTTGTAAAATGGAGATTGCTCACATTGATATCTTAGGGTTTTCCTTTGTGATTTCCTGGTGATTATTTATTAATTACACAATGCACACGCATTAGTATAATAACCCAATATTTACATTAGTAATACCCTCCTCGAGGACAGAATTCCGACGACTACATCGGGCAGAACCTCGACAGCCGTTACAGAATCCTATATCAATAGGGCAGCGTATCTAATACGTAACCGGGAGTTAAAATACTTACAACGAGGCAGAACTTCATTATTTAGGGGGTATAATGCCCGAGTATAGCTTTTACACTACAGAAATTGAGAGAGAAACACGAGATTTGAACGATTGGAAATGAACTACTGAGGCCTCTATTTATAGGTTTGATCAACCGGTTTCTCGCGGCCCGTGAAGGATCCCTAAGGGGTCTTCGCGCCCCGCGACGTAGGGGTGTAGACCTTAGCTTTGCTGATTCGTCTGTATAGGTTCGACACGAGTGGTGACACGTGGCAGCCTGGGGCTCGCCCTGGTGACCAGTTGTCGCGCCCCGCGTAGCCCGAATAGTAAGTCTTCACGGCTCGCAAGCGATGACAGATTTTTTATTTTATTTTATTTGTTTATTATATAGAGGTATTCGAGACCGGTTTTCATATACATGGTGTATTTTAAGATATATAAGGACATTCTAAATATATTAGGGGTGTCGGAAATATTTTAGGAGGGTTGTTATAGAGAGCGGCTTGGAATGTCTCCTAGAGACGTGAGGTAAAATGACCATTGCGGGCAGAGATGATGTCACGAGGCGTCCCATGTCGACAAATGACTTTGTCGGTATAGATTCGTGCTAATCGTTCTACCTTAAAGTCTTCTTGTATCCGTAAAAAGTGAGCGGATTTTGTAAGACGATCAACGATAACCCAAATGTTATCGTGACCTGATGGAGTGCGAGGGAGTTTCATAATGAAATCCATAGCTATACTCCCCCATTTACACACCGGGATCTCGGGTTGTTCGAGTAAGCCAGGGGGTCGTTGGTGTTTGGCCTTAACCTTCTAGCAATTTAAGCATTTCAAAACATAGAGAGCGATATCCTTCTTCATTCCCGGCCACCAGTATCTGGAACGAAGGTCCTGGTACATCTTGTCGGCACCAGGGTGAATGGAGTATCGGGATTTGTGGGCTTCATTCAGCAAAATCTCTCAGAGATTATTGCGACTAGGAATCCAAATACGGTCGAGATAGTGAAAAATACCATTCGGTTTATTTACTAACTGGTTTTCGATTCCACGGATTCTTTCTTCCTTCAATGTGTTCTTGAGAAAACAAGCGTGTTGAGCGTCGCGAATGAGGGCTTCAAGGTTATGTTGGGCTTGAACATTTTGAACGCTGTGTAAATAGCTTCGTCCGCTAAGAGCGTCAGCGACGACGTTTGCCTTGCCTGGATGGTAGCGTATCTAACAATCGTAGTCGTTGATAATTTCAAACCATTTGCGTTAGCGCATATTCAGCTCTTTTTGGTTCAAGATGTGTTGTAGGCTCTTATGGTCGGTGAAGACTGTACACTTGGTACCGTACAGGTAGTGTCGCCAAATCTTTAACGCAAAAACAACTACACCGAGTTTGAGATCATGGGTTGTGTAGTTCTTCTCGTGGACCTTGAGTTGTCGAAACGCATACGTGATAACCTTGTCTCGTTGCATAAGAACACAGCCAAGACCTAGGTTAGAGGCATCACAATAGACAACAAAATCGTCATTGCCGTCGGGTAAAGCGAGTACGGGAGCGTTGCAAAGCATACGCCTAAGAGTTTGAAAGGTATCCTCTTGTTCGGTTCCCCAAATAAAAGGCTTGTCTTTGTGCGTTAAGGCAGTGAGAGGAACGACGATCTTAGAGAAATCAGCGATAAAACGATGGTAATAACCCGCCAATCCGAGAAAGGAACAAACTTCGGACGGGGTTTTCGGTGTAATCCAACTCTTAACTGCTTCGATCTTTGCGGGTCGACATGAATTCCTTGACTGTTGACAATGTGACCGAGGAATTGAACCTCCTAGAGCCAAAATTCACACTTGAAGAACTTGGCGTAGCGGCGATTCCCTTGGAGAAGCTCGAGAACTAAACGAAGATGTTGCACATGTTCGGCTCTCGACTTCGAGTAGATAAGGATATCATCGATGAACACAATAACGAAGCGATCAAGGAAGGGTTTACACACACGGTTCATCAAATCCATGAAGACCGCGGGTGCATTTGTGAGACCAAAAGGCATGACCACGAATTCGTAATGACCATAACGGGTATAGAAAGTAGTTTTCGGAATGTCTTGCTCTTGGATACGCAACTGATGATAACCAGAACGTAGACCGATCTTCGAGAAACACGTAGTGCCTTGTAGTTGATCAAGTAAATCGTCGATTCGGGGTAGAGGGTAGAGATTCTTGATAGTTAGCTTATTGAGTTCCCTATAATCGATGTACATCCGGAACGATCCATCATTCTTTTTCACGAAAAGGACAGGTGCGCCCCAAGGAGATGTGCTAGGGCGTATGAAGACTTTATCAAGTAACTCTTGAAGTTGGCTAGAAAGTTCACGCATTTCAGACGGTGCGAGGCGATAAGGAGCTTTAGCGACAGGGTTAGCTCCAAGAATGAGGTCGATATGGAAATCGATATCGCGGGTAGGGGGTAGACCGGGTAAATCATCAGGAAAGACATTAGGGAAATCACGAACCACAAGTACCTTTTCCATCGGCTTCTTTTCCTCCTGCGCTACTACAATGTGGGCTAAGAAAGCCAAGTATTTCTTGCGGAGATACTTGCTTGCCTGAATGCACGACATAAGTTTTTATTCTTTCGAGGATATTTCACCATAAACACAGAGTTGATCACCGTTTGAAATGGATAAATGAATCATCTTTTCGAAACACACAACTTCGGCATGATTTCCTCGAAGAAAGTCCATGCCTACTATGACATCGAAACTACCCAGTTGCATAGGTATGAGATCGATCAGAAAGACGTGGTTGTTGAGTTCGAGAGTACAATCACGGAACTGACGGTGACAGTTCTTCCGGTGGCAATTTCTACATCGAAGGTCGTTGGGAGGTTAGCGCATTTACGTTTTAGGAGCTTTTCGAATTCAAATGACAAAAAATAGTTATCGGCTCCAGTATCAAACAAGCAAGAAGCATAAATACAGTTAACGAGGAACGTACCATTGACACAATTGTTGTCAGTCTGAGTCTGGCGGACGTTGATGTTGAAGGTTCTTCCGCGGGCTGCTTGTTGTGGTTGCGGCTCTTATTTCACAACACACTGAGGGCAGACGTTAGCAACATGGTTAGGGTCACCACAAGAGTAGCAAGTTAGAGCATTAGCAACAGGTGCTGGAACTGTTGGGTTACCCTGAAGAACAAGAGGTTGAGCTGGTGGTGCTGGAAGAGCTTGAGCAGTTTCTGGCGCGGGCCTGAGCGGCAGTGAGCAGTGATGTTGCAATTTGCACAGAAACGACAGTTGTCCCCTGTCGGATGATGATAAGTGCAAGTAGGGCACAGATGGTGGATACCAGTGTATGCACACTTAGCAGGCGGTGTGTTGGTAACAGTAGCTTGACGATTCTGGTTGCTGGACTGTACGGGGACTGCATTGAGTGGAGTTGTGGCGGTGGTAGCATAATTATTGTTGTTGCTGTTGTTCTTTCGCTTGCGGCTCTGGCGTGAAGACTTTTAACCTTGAGATGCTGCATTGTCGGTGCTGGGAGTTGCGGTTGCCTGATTGAGACACTTGGTTGAGGTCTTGAAAGCTACAGCCAAGACTCGTTTGTCGTTGATCTCGGCTGCTAGTTGGTAAGTTTCCTCATTGGTAGCAGGTCTTGCTTCCTGAATAAAATCAGCTACACAATCGGGGAGAGCTCGAATGTATTTCTTGATTATCTTATCAGGCGTGTCCACCTAACTAGGACAGATAATACTCAGCTGCATGAAACGAGCGGTGAGACCAGCGTTGTCACCTCTTTCCTGCTTGATGTGCAAGAATTCATTTTCTAGTTTCTGGACTTCATGAGGAGGACAGAACTCCTTCATCATAAGCTCCTTGAGTTCCTCCCATGAGAGGCCATAAGATGCGTCGTTACCCGCGCCTCTTGCGCTCAGCAGTCCACTAATCCAGAGCCCTGGACCGAAAACTTCAGTAGCATTCACAGTGCGGAGATTTTCTGGGCATCCGCTTTGTCTGAAGGTGACCTCAATAGAGTCAAACCACTGAAACATAGCACTGGGTCCATCTTCACCAGTGAAGTTTGCAGGACCGCATGCTTTGAATTGTTTAAAACTGAAAGGAGCTTTGGGCGCGTCGCTCTTTGACTCGACAGAAGATTTGCTACTGACCACATTGATTTCACTGACAATCTGAGGTATGACTTTAGGCGTTTCTTTGGCCACAAGTGAAGCAATACGCTTGTCAGCATGGTTTTGTCGGGCGGCGCAGTGAGTATGAGATCCAAATGACGACATCGTCGAATGCAAGTTCTGCAGCAGACGTCGTCATATGAATTAGACAAGATTCGATTATATCGGGTTATGTTTTGAAAAGTTAAGCGTTTTACAATCCATTTACTATTATTACTACATAAAGCTCAGTAACACGTTAAGCACATAGACACATAGTTATGTAAACACATAATCCACGTAGGCACGTATACACATAGGCACATAAGCACGTATGAGCACATAATTCACATATTTTGCACGTATTCACCTATCTTTCAAGGTTGCGTAGCATGCTCAAGAGATACGAGCGGTAGCGAGTAGCGTAAGCGAGGAGTTTAGCGTACGAGAGTTCTTAGTTTGTGGTTAGTTAGCATTTTAGATTGCGGGAGTGGTGTGATCCTGAGCTTCATAATGCAGCGGGAAGCGAAAATCAATAAAGCGTAAAATCTCCAAAATTGAGACATATAAATACATAAAAGTGATGATGCGTAAAATCGGCAATTGCAGGCTTAAATCGAAGACAGAGTATAAATTGGCCCACATGGCCTAACCCAAGTCCACTAAAAAACTAAGTCCAATAACCTATAAGTGTGTTTGATAAAGACAAACGTAAACCTACTCAAATTTATGGCCTTACAATATCCCCCTAGGTTTATGTTGTCTTTATCATGTCTGTGGGAAGATATTTCATTTCTTCATTCTCAAACTTGGGTCTTTTATTTTTCTTGAATATCATCAACTTTTGCTTGAACATATTGCTTAAAAAGAATGCGAGAGGAGGATTCTCGTCAACTCTTTTCTTCTTCAGTCTTTTTTTTTCAAGCAGGTTCAAATATACTTCTTCAAATGTACTATCACTGTCAAACGATGACTCGTATCTGGTTCTTCTGACTCAGGTACATCTTGTTGTTGGGATGCTTCATGCCTTGTCAGCAGCCAACACCATCTCATTTTCATCAATCCCTGTTTCTTGATTTAAATCAAGTTCTGCACAATTCTCAGAAATTTATAAGCAAACATTTCTATGCAACAAAGGAGAGTATCATATGAACACTTGGTACATCCAAGTACTTATACTCGGATTTCACAATTCAAATACCTTTCAACTTTTGATGATCAGACAACTCTTCAAGAATGGTTAATTTTTAGTAAAACAAATAAAATACTCTATGAAAAACAAGACACTATTTTTGGATTTTTGAATTTTCTATTTTGTTAATTTTTAAATATAAGAATATAAATAGAAACGCAAATAAACAAAGAAACTAACTCAAAAGTTACAATATACACTTACAATTGCAATGGGATCAAAATCGTTCTTTGGCAGACCAAGGAACATTTTTCAGTGCGAACTTATTCAGACTGGTCTAAGAGATTGCCAATATGTTTGTCCTCTTAAACCTAAATCTCAACTTTCAATTTTCAACTTCGTGATACGCTTAAGGAAATATTATATTATAGTACCCGTGTGTCCCATACCATGACAAACCTCCATGATCAAGGGAAGCACAACGATTAATCGTAGCAGGTGAGTATACTGAGTTCATCCTTTTTGATTTATGACCGCAAACTATTGGTGAACAGGTCAGTACTTTCGTACAGCAAAGTAACCAATATTTGTGTCTAACGAGGGTTAGGCAAATACCTTTTTGGTACGAATTTAGCTTTTTAGCTCAATGGAATTCCCTAAATTTGAGTTTATCTTCCTTTAAGGTTTTTTGCCTCTTTGGTCATTTTAGATATCCCAACTGTGCCTAGGTTTCCATATAATCTGGATGGAATAGAAGGACAACCAAGATATCCCCAGATGACTCATTAACATAAAGACCTGAAACCTCAGACGTTGGCTATCTATCAATGCAAGATTTAAGACCATAAAATCATACGCCAATGGTATGTTACCCACATGATACATAGTTCGTTATGTTTATATCACTCGGTATCTTTTATCTTTTTGAGGGTCAAGCCTATCGACATATCACATTAGAACCTAGTCCTTTCAGCTACAACACTTTACATGTCCCAGTCAAGCCCTTTAACACGAACATTTGTTTCATTTCCCGTATGTGCACAAGTATCCCCCTAAATTTGTGCGTCACACTTTATGCACAAATTTACGTAATAATGAAAACGTATGTACAAAAAGATAAACGAAAGAAAATGAAAATATTTTTGTTGTTTTGGTTAATTGTTCCATCATCAGATTTAAGACTAATCAATATCAAAATTCGAACATGAAATTTAAATTGTACCTTTTTGCTGATTTTATCTTACCTCCCTTATCTCCTCCAAAGGAAATATATCAACTGTAAAGAAATAACTTTTTTTTTGCAACAGTGAGATGTTACCCATTATATCCCAGGAACAACCACTATCAACATTCCATGGATGGTCAATAGCTCCTCGTTGGTTTTCCCTGAAAAATAAGGAGATTAGTAAGACACTAGTACCCAGGCCATCGTGGTCTTGGGATTTCCTGAAGCGTCAACATAAGATACTTCCCATAAGTGTATGTTCCCTTTTGGTTCAAGGTTTGGTAATGTCGATGCTTTATGTTTTGCTTTCAAAATTTGTTTTGGCTTTTCAAATTTCTTAGGTGCCTTTGGCAAAATTGTTTTCTTTTCAACCTTGTTATTTTTCAAAATTCGTTTAGGTTTCAAAGCTTGTTTTCTTTTAGCTTTCGCAACATTCCAATCCACATTAGATGGTTTAACCTTGGGATGCTTATTCATCACTGCCTTAGGCTTTTCAACCTTCATTGGCTTAGAATAAGATCTATCCCTTGGTGTAACCCTCTGATTCTTTGTATAATATGGCACATAAGGACGATGTGTGCAATTCCGTGCAATGTGGCTGGGTATGCCACAGTTGTAGCATGTTTACTTCTTTACATACGAAACACATCCTGATCTATTCGACCCAACCAATGATGAATTTGAGTTATAAGATCGGTTGGATGATTTATTTGAAGACGTTTCAAACTTTCTGCCCTGCTTCATATGTCCATGTCTACAACAGCTAGTACACTCACTGTTTTTATCTTTAAACACAATGTTAGATTTTGCAATTTCATTTGGAACTGTTGGTTTTGGAGACACTTATTTATTTGACGAGCCTCTCAAAGCTGGCTCAAAAACAACCTTTTTCACACATGGATGAGCATGAAAGACAAATTGGATGTTTTCAAATAAACATCAGCAGCTTTTTGGCAAACAATATCATCCCCCTCAACCCAATCCTCTTATTTTACCTCATTTGCACACGAAGTAGAAGAATTAGTATCATTCACACATTTAAACTCAGGGACTATTGGCCTTACCACACTTGTACCAACAGTCTTGGACGAAGCTTCCTCACATTCTTTTACATTTTCGACTTTCAATTTCAAATGTTGTGGGCTCAGTCAATGTTTCACTGCTTGATTCAGCCGAACCACTTGAGTTACATTCCTTTTGTAGTAGCTCTGTTGATTTAACAAAAACAGGTGTTGGTTCGGTTTTCTTTGTTTCATTCTTTTTAGGCTTTGAGATTTTAATTTGTGTGGTCTTGACTGTGTTGGTGCATATGTCTGTCGACTTCGTCTTATATCGAGTCTTATATTAGAGTAGAAAGATCAGGACACGATTTACGAGAAAAACAAGAAATGTGTAGGTTGAAGCCATTTCACACGAAATGGAATATGTCCATTTCGTACGAAATGAAACTAGCCCATTCCGCACGAAATGGTGATTGCCATTTCGTGTGAGGTTGTTTCGCACGAAATGGACTGCCTATAAATAGTTACCTTGTTCAATTCATTTGTAAGGTTTTCGATTCTGGTAGCGAAGCTCTACCGAAGTGTCTCCAGCATTGTAAAACGATCCGATATCAATACAAGAGACAATTAAAGTGATTCTTTGTGCAAATCAGCTGAAATAACTCTGATACGTCTGATTTCGCCTTTCGTATTGGACGAGATCTCTTCTGAACGACTCGTTTGGTCATGCAAACGATGCTACATGTGGTATCAGAGCTCAGGAGGAAGAGTTCTTACCATTTCAGCTGAAAATTTCTGTTTTCTACTCACTTTCTTCACATTTTTCAAAATTAAACAAGATTTCACGGTTAAAATGGCTTAATTTTCACATATAACGTGCGAAATACAGTTTTAACAAACCCTTGAAGGAATCAGGCCTTAATTCGAAGTAAAATTTGATCAATTTGTTGAAAAACTGTCCGATCGTGTGACGTCAGCTCCATTTCGCACGAATTGGATATCAGATTGTTTGACTTTGCTCCCATTTCGCACGAGACAGACTTCCATTTCGCTCCAATTGCCATTTCGCTTGAAGCAGATATCATTTCGCACAAATTGGTATCCCATTTCGTACCAAGTGTTTCATTTCGCTTGAAAAGTCCAATCCATTTGAATCATACATTCCATTCCGCACGAAGTGGGTAAACAGGGTCCATTTCGTTTGAAGAGGTTCATTTCACTTGAAAGATTCCATTTCGTGTGAAAGGCAGTTCCATTTCGTTTAAAAGTGTTTCAGCAATTCCATTTCGTCTGAAAGTCTGTGTTTGTGAATTTTTGATAACCAAATCATGGAAAACGAGTTCTACAACGCCTTTGCTAGCCCGATTACTATAACTCAGAACACGATGCTAGAAAATGAAATGGGCACTACGCAAAAACCGCTTAAGCTTATGAGTATTGAAGAGTATAGTGGATGTGCGGAACGTTTTATAAATTGGGTTTAAGCATATTACCTAGATGCATGGGAATATACTGAATTTCGATATGTTAGACCGGTTAAGGACAACAGACAGAAGGTTGATATTAAAGATCTAGATGTTGATGAGAAAAAGAAATACAAAAATGAAAAGATAATGGTTAGTCTCTTGCAGCAAGCTATTAAGGAAGAAATCTTGATTTTACTTCAACACAACGGAAGTGCACATTCGATACGGAAAGAATTAAAATCAAAGTTTGTTGGAAGTAAAGAGATGATCAAGAACAAAACGTCGCTTATAAAGAAAGAATTTGATCTATTTCGTGGATTAAAAACTGAAAACACCAAGCAGATTATAGAAAGATATTGCAATTTGGTGAAGAATATAAAAAGATTGAACATCAATAAAGATAAAGAAGAATTGATTGAAAAGTTGGCCGATGCATTGCCACAAGATGTTTGGGGCACACATCTTATGGTGTTGAAAAATAAAGAGGAATTTGACAATTTAACGTTGAGCGGTTTTATTGAACAACTCGGAGCTCAAGAGATGGAACAACGAAAGATAGCGAGAATGAAGAACTATGATGGTGAACAAGACATTGGTCTGTATTACAAAGGAGGTACTAGTGATAAGACCCACATTGCACCAAAGATTGAAACTGCTTTCAATGCAAAAAGTTCTTCTGGAGGTTCATCTCAGGGATCAAGTAGCAAAATTGGATTTTCTTCATATCCATCATTCGATCCAAATTTTTCAGCAACAAAGAGTGGCAAAGTTCTACAATGCAACATTGCACTAAATCTTGAGAATGATCAAAATTACTCTGAAGAAGTAGCTAAAAGTCATATGTCTTTGTTGGTGACTGTGTTAGAGTCTTATGGGAGTTTAGTTGCAGGAAGGATCGGAAATCCAATGTTGACAAAAGAGGATTACGATCAGATTGATGCTGAGGAGATGGAGTTGATGGATATAAAGTGGTGTTTAGCTAGTGTGTTGAGAAGAGTTGAAAAGTTTAAGCAGATTACTGGAAGAGATGATTTTTGTGATGCAAATGTTTCTACTTTAGGATTTGATAAATCTAAAGTTACTTGTTTTCGTTGCAGGGAAAAAGGGCATTTCAAGCGAGAATGCACAAACCGCGAAGCAAGTGGATCTCAAAATCCTTTTGGAAACAATGACTATTACCGGAAAGCGATTTATCATCAAGTTGCTCAACAGCCGTATCAACAACAATCGCCACAAACTTCACATGCAAGGAAGGAGATTGAAGAACCAAAGAAAGCTTATCTAGTTAATCAAGAGGATGAAAGATTGCCAGAAGGTTTTAGCTGGGACAAATATTGTCTGGATGAAAGATCTTAAAGGCTAAAGCTTTTGTTGCTAAAACTGTTGAAGACAGTGATGATGATAATTTGTACTGGGCAGACAGTATGAAAGAGCACTTAAAATATCTAGCCGAGAGAGATGCTGAAAGGGCTCGAGTGGCAAAGCAGAAGGTTAAAAAACAAGATGATAGTGATGATGATTATTGGGCTGATAAAATGAAAGAGCATTTAAAATTTCTAGCCGAGAGAGATAAAGAAAGAATGATGAAGAAGAGGTTCGAGTGATAAAGCAGAAAGAAGTTCCAACTTTCGAGATTAAAAAGGAAGCTGACGCAGAAATGTTGTCTGAAAATTGTGAAAACTGTGAGACTCTGAAAAAATACAACAACGAGTTGATTCACAACATGAACAGGTTGAAAGAATCGTATGATGTCTTAAACAAAGCCAAGAATCAATATAACGAATCAAGCAGTGAACAAGCTACAGCCATGAAGACACTCAATGGAGCATTAATGATCAAACAGGAAATGGTCTATTATTACATTGATATGTGTACTGAGCTTGAAAAGAAATTGGAAACTCAGAGGATAGAAACTGA
This sequence comes from Helianthus tuberosus, assembly GCA_030545235.1. Lineage (NCBI taxonomy): Eukaryota > Viridiplantae > Streptophyta > Magnoliopsida > Asterales > Asteraceae > Helianthus > Helianthus tuberosus. Next base: position 151,467,354 of record CM060375.1, read on the forward strand.
AAGAGTAAACAAATTATCTAAAAGTTACTCATGTTCTTCTTATGTGATTGATAGGATTTATCCTACAGTTGAAGGCATGGAGGCGTTTGAAGAAGAAATACCTGAAGTAAAGAATTCCAAAACAAAAGAGAAGACTGAAGTGAAGAATTCTGGTAAGAAACAAAGTTTTGGCTATAACAAGTGTCCACCCCCGATTGAAAATGGATATTCTCCACGAAATCCAAATTCAGAAAGAGTCAAAAAGGCAACCAACTTACAGTGGGAATCTGAGCCTTCAGATAACTTGCCTGAAAACATTGATGTAACTTTCACATCATCCGACACTGATCATGAGTCCGAGTTAATTAAGAAAGTGGTCGATCAGGTGTTGGAAAAAGATGAAACGGAGGAGTCAAAGTCAGAGTCAAAGTCTGAGTCCGACACTTCAAGTTCAACAGTTGAAAAGGGCAAACGGGTTTATAATAAAGATTTTCTGTTATCACAAAATAATTTGAATGATGAAACATTCAAAGTAGCATATACGTTGAATGATTCTAACAAATTATATTCTGATGAAGAATTTCCAATAAGAGGTGTTAAAACTGAAATGATCAAAAAGGTTTTCAAACTAACAGAAGTTAATATTTCTGAAATAAAAGATGTAAATCTTTCTGAAAAACCTAGACCTTACACCTCAAGAGTTCAACAAAGGTTAAACAAGAAAAAGGGTTACAGTTCTGGTTCAGGTTATCAAAAGAAATCAAACCATAATGGTAATTTCAAAAAGAAGGGATTGGGTTTTATTCCACCAGAAAATCATAAAAATGGAAAAACTTATAAACCAAAAACTGTATTTGTTTCAGGAACATCTTCTAAAGAGGAAAAAGAGCATCTGTTCAGAAAGCAGACAAACAAAGAATTCCTTGCTAAAAAGCAAGAGGGAATAAAGAAGGAAGTTGCTCAGAAGAAGGAGACAAGAACCTGTTTTAAATGTAAAACAGTTGGTCATATTGCCAGGAATTGTCCAAAGGCAATCCAAATAAAACAGGGAGTCTCTGAAAAAATGAAAGAAAAGATGGTTGAGAATGAACCACCAACCAAACAATTTAAAGTTTTCAAAAATTCAAAGTTTGAGGTTGGTGAAAGTTCAAAAAGTTTTTACAAAAGAAAGGTGAATCTTGACAACCACAAGTGGGTTGTTAAGAAATCAGATGATAGTTCTAGCAATGATTCTGATTCATCAAAATCAGAGGAGCTATTCTCTGGCGATGAATCTGACTTGTCAAATTCAGAGGAGCCAAAAGTTGAACTAAAAAGGGAAAATTCAGTGCCGCCATTGGATGATGCAAACTTTCCACCATTGCGGGCTGAAAATTTAAAATAAAAAAATTAGAAAAGTTGAAATTTCAAATCAATTTTTTTTTCTGAAAAGAAGGAATTTGATGTTGAAAAAGCTTTTAACCCCACAGTTCAAAATATTTTTGGAAAAATGATTGACGGGAAGGTCAAAGGAGTAAAGGAATTTTATGAAAAGAAAACGAGAAAACCAGATTCACCCCAGGTTAGTAACTGGGATAGGACCTATCATGACTAAAAATCTGGATTTGCCGGAGCTCCCAAGTTGGTAATCGTGGAGCAGGAATCGGCATTTTTCTTGAGAAATTCATGTCACTGATATTTTGACCTACAAGTGGTGGTATTATTCTTGAAAATTGTCATATTTTGTTTTACAAGTGGTATGGTTAATGTGAACCTACAAGTGGTTAATCAAGGTCATTAAGTTGAACTTGATTTAACTTTCATTCAAGTGTTTGAAAAGAACAAAGTGATGAATTTTATCCCCTAACCTACAAGTGGTTTGTGAATTCAACAAAACTAATTTTCCGGAAAAACCATTTAATTAAAACAAACTTAAGTGTTTTGAAATCATAATGGGAAAATAGTTTGTTATCAGGGGGAGTTCTGATTGTTTATGCCAAGTGGATGGCGAATTGAAGCAATTCACATCGGTTTTGTCAAATTTTCTTTAAATAGTTTTGAATTTTAGGGGGAGTAAGAATTTTTTCAGAAAATCCAAAAACATTAGAAAATTTGAAAAAACCAAAAACATGATAAAATTGAAAAAGAGTTTTGTTGTGAAAAAGAGGAAATGATAGTACATCAGTAGACGATCACAGTACACTAAAGAAATGGATAGTTAAAATGTGATAAACGGTCTCACTAAAGATGTGACGATAGGCTCAGCTAGACTAGTAGATTTGCGATAACGATACAAACTTAAATGAACAAGCCTAGTTCTAGTGGGAAACGTGGTTGAAAGCATAGTACTTAGTTTTATCCTTCGTGACTGTGTACCTACTCAGTAATCGCTGAATGCTAAAAGAGCATAAAAACCGGTCAGTTTATGAACTTTCACAACTTGCTGAAAAAGTCACTGTGATTGTGCATTTCATTTTGCAATGATTTAAACTTGTTTGATTTCTTTATTTTGTTTAAGCATTGGACATCCTCTGCGTATACGTGAGTATCGAACTGGATGTTAGTGCCTGAACATTCTGCTTTATTTTTTTTGGTGTTTCGTTTAAATCTTGGATCATCTCTGCGTATATGTGAATATCGAACTGGTGGTTAAGATCTAAACATATTCAACTTGTTTTTATTTCTTATTTTGTTTAAACATTGGACTTTATCTGCATATCGAAAGATCGACCTGATTGTTAATGTTTAAACATTCTGCGTTGTTTTCGTACATATCACAATTGATGAAAGTTTAAAGGCATTACTTGAGTCAGTGTATTGCATGATGAGGGGATATGCTGAGATCGTGGGGTCCATAAGAATTTAGTGCAAAATTAATATATCTTAACGTATCGGTAAGCATTTCGAAAGTTTTAGATTGAGTTTAAGAGGACAACAATATCGTCAATCTATGTGAATCGTTTAGAACTTAATATGTTTAAAGCTTAATGGTGCTAGTGATTTGTCATAAACTGATATGATCCTCTTACACAAACTCACAAAAATATTGTTTGTAAATATTTCTTTACTGCTTTTCAAAATCCAAAAAGATTTTCGGAGTGTTTTAGCATAAAATTTTGAAAAATTCAAAAAGATTTGATTTCATTTTATTTTCGACAACTGATGGTGAAAAGCTGATTTTCAAAATTCCAAGTGCTAAACATAATGAACAACAGGTTTGGGAGAGTTTGTTTGAGATGAAGAGTGAAGTTAAAAGTTGAGATAATTTGAAAAATGTCATAATCTGAAAATTGATGTTTTGAGATTGATTTTACAAGTGGTAAGCATAGATTAAAGTTGTAAAACTGTTAAATTTGTGAAATTTATTGTGAGGTAGAGGATGTGCAGGTTAGCCAGGTTTCGATACCTGAAGATTTTCAGCATGAGCATATGCAGACTAAATCAAGATTTTCTGATTCTGTTGCTACGAAGAGCCATGTTACGATCTTAGAACCTGTGGAAGTTATAAGAGCCAGGTTTCCGATCCAAAGCCTGTAGATAGAGAATTCCAGACTGAGATCCCAGCTTATCGAAATGGGGAGTCTGAGGAAGTAAGAGCCAGATACCGATTCTGGAATAGCATAAGAGCCAGTTTTGAATCCTGATGTTCACGCAAGCTGCTGATGTCACACCCCAACCGATGGCGGAAACATCGGAGTGAGACGAAATAGATTGCTCGAGACATCATAACACTAATAATTGTGACAAGTATTTAAATAATAAATTTCATTCCATTTCTAAAGAATCAATTACAAGGATTGAAATCAAATACAACAACTTGAAATACAAGAATTAAAATACATTAGAATACAAAATTTTTAAATGTGTATCTAGGCATCCTACTATGTTCCATGCATCATCATCATCATCATCTTAAAAACCTGCAACATGTTTTAAAAGCATAGTTCAATACAAAGGTATTGGCGAGTACACAAGTTTTAGACTCGTGTCATGTGTATAAAAAGTATTTTCAATCCAACATGGAAATTTGGTATACAAGGTCTGTCACACCCCGATTTCCACGTGTCACCGGTGGGCCCGGTGGGGGAGTATCGTGACGTGGTTGGCAACGTAATAGTCAAACAACACAATATAATAATGCACAGCGGAAGCAAATTTAAAATAAGATACAACCGAATTTATTTATTGTAAACAAAGTCACAATTATCCGGTGTTTATCCACAGTAGGATCGAAACAAAATAACGTTTAATTGTTCAACAGACTTCGGCATCTAAAGCTTGCGAGACTTCTAATGATGCTTAGGAGAATCCCAGCCTATTTCGCCTAGTACCTGCATTTAATCTTTTTGGGAAAATACGTCAGTTTACACTGGTAAATACATTCAACTGACTCATTTTATAAAATGATTGAAAATTGGTTTGGATGCACATGGCATAAACATTTTTATTAACTTGGGAGAATTATTTAATATCATAATCTTGTGAACGATTTACATGTTACTTATGCGTTCAGTAGCCCGGACGTATCCGGGTTAAAGATCAATAGACACACCACTGTAAGTGAGTTATACACGGGAGTACGCCTACACCCCGTGCTCAGGTCGTGGCAATCTCGTAAGATAATGCCGAGGATATCCGGGACATGGTCATTAACCCCCCAAAGGCTGTAAAGTAAACACATCTGTTTAAAACGAGCCGATCAAATTATTCAATTAACCACTAAGCGTGGAAGATTTGATGCTCGATCAAGCGGTACGCTATGTACCGTAACCCAAGCCCGTATAGGGAAATTAAGTTAAAAGTATTTACCTTTGCAAGTATAAATCCTTAATCGAATAAATTGCAGATAGCTTTTACTGGGCTCCTAATCTGGAACGAAGGTTTAATATAACCTATTAGAATACTAACGGGTCTTAAATTAAGCTTAAGCTTAGACCGGTCAGTTTTAAAGATACGGTTCGTACGCACGATTAAGCGAAGACCGGATAAAATGTGATTTAGACCCGACAAGTTTGAAGACTTGTTTAATATGGGTTTACTATTCACATTCTGGATTTTGAGATAAAAATGATATCGTTTGACCCGTTTCGGCTAGTTTATGCAAACTAGTTACATAAGCCGAACCGAACGCGAAAAATGCATAACGGGTAACCGAAAGGGTCGCGAACAGGTTTCCTAAGTTAATACGCTTTAAATATGTTGTGATATCATTATGATATCTTCCATAATGCCCATAACGAGTTTAATCCCTAAATACGCCCCGTAGGGGTATTTTGGTCATTTTAAGGGTTATAAAGGAGATTTATAATACTTCTGAGATACGGGTCTGATTTAATCAGCGAAATTATTAATTTTAACAGACCACAACAGTTGGTGAAGAGTCTCATTTCCCAAAATGGTTTTAAACCCAAATTATGCGTTTAATACGCGTATGAAGTCGTTTTAAGCGACGTACGGTTTAAAATACCATTCTGAGTTTTCTGATCAGCAAAACAGGCTCATAACACTCTATTTATTATTTTAAATCAGTGGCAATTGGATTGGTATCAAACGGATTCGTAAAATTCGTTTTATGGCTTAAAAGGGCATATTCAGTATTAACCGAATCAATGCGATAAGCCTAGCTTAAGATCAGTTTAAAAATAATTAAAAATCTTCAAAAATCCCAAAATATTATTTAACATCATTGGGTAAAAGTTTTGGTACCGAAAATCGGGTTTAGATAGGCTATGCGCTAATCGCGCCGTTTAATTAATAAAAAGCTTATTATTTACGCTAATGCGCATATCTCCTAATCTAGACCTCCGATTGACGTGAAAATTTACGTACATGTTTAATAATCAGTAATTAAGATTATTGTACTTCCACATTTTCAAAATTCTCGTTGTAAGGTCATAAGGGCATTACGGTCCAATTTAAGCGATTAACGGAAACGTGTGCATGCATCGGATAATCAACGAAACAAGTACAGAGACTTATACTAACATGCAACCCTACTCTAATGAAGCACTAAGGCATCTTCGAATCAAACTAAAACGGGTCAGAACCGAAGTCAAAGCAAAAGTCAAGGTTTTGCGCCTTTCGGTTCCGAACCGGGTTTAAACAGAAATTTGTCGAGTCGGGCAAGCGTAGACAAGTTTTCATACTTATTACCATGTTATATTAAGGTTAAAACAGGTTGCACACCTTTCGGATCATTAATTGTGCATTAAATTGCATTTTGTATTTCTGTTGACTTTTTCGGTCAACGTTTGACCCGACAAACGACCTAGTTAGGTCTGGAATTGGTACTTGCCCTTATAAGGGTTTAATACCCATACAATTACCTATCTAACGGTACTTTTAATTTGACATACGACTGAGCTATCGTTGTTTAATCACAAAGTCAACCGTTAAGCCCGATATATTGACTTTTAAGCTAATTACTAAGCTAGAATTAATTTAGAAGGGTTAAGCAACTTACTAGATGATTAATGGATGATTAGGAAGGCCTTCAATCAGATTGTAAGCTCCTCCAATGCTCAGATTGTTTGCAATTGATGTGTGGAATGGTTGTGACATTAAGGGGTCTTTATATACAAGAATCAAGCACCACAAGAGAGTGACAACCAAGTCTAGGGCCATCCACAATTGATCAACACTTGTAAGTAGTGTGTAGGGATGTCTAGGGGCCATGCACATGCAAGAAAAACCGATGAAACAAGTCACAATCGCGAAATACAGGCTGCTGCCTGTTTCTGATGCTGGGTACACCGCTAGCGCACCGTTACGCTAAAGATGTAGCGGTGCGCTAGCCCGCTATTCAGGGCATTTTGACTATACACTGGTAGCGCACCGTTACGCTACGATTGTAGCGGTGCGCTAGCCCTAGTCAGGGACAAAGTTGTTGTTGTTAGTTGAAGTTTTGGAAAGGTATCATCTTGCACGACAACTAGACCTCAATTATCAACTTTAGGACCCGTATAAAGTGTGTGATACTGTATAATACTCTACCATTGAACTTGTTTCAATTTGAATGCATTAACAAGATCCGAAAACATCGGTGTACCACTCAAATTATTTGTGGGATCACATCATGCTTTATCACATCCATTATTAGCAATAATCTTCCGCATCGAGGGTAATAAAAGATGGGTATAATATTTAATCGGGTCTTGGGATTTACAATTTAGGTCGTTCAGAGGTAACAGTTTAACATGACGCCACTTTAAATCCTGCCGAATCATCTTTATTAAAAATCCGAGTTTACAACGCGTTTTGTCTGACATGACACGTGTCGTTTTATTATTGAACCCGAAATTTTCGAGGTGTTACATCCTCACCCCCTTAAAATAAATCTCGACCCGAGATTTACTGAAACAAGTAAGGGTACTTTTCTTTCATGGTGGATTCTAACTCCCACGTAAACTCGGGACCTCTTCGGGCATCCCATTTGACCTTTACAAAAGGTATGTGCTTTCTTCGAAGCTTCCTTACCTGTCGATCTTCAATCGACAAAGGTTTTTCTACAAACGTTAAGCTCTTATCTATTTGCACATCTGTATGTGGCATGACATGTGAATCATCAGCGGAACACTTCTTTAGATTGCAAATGTGGAACACATTGTGAATGCCACTGAGCTCTTCTGGTAAGTTCAACTTGTAGGCAACTGACCCGACACGTTCGATAACCTCGAAAGGTCCTATGTATCTCGGGCTTAGTTTGCCTTTCTTACCAAATCGCATCACCCCCTTCCAGGGTGACACTTTAAGTAGGACTTTGTCACCTACTTCGAAGTGAAAGTCCTTACGACTTGGATCCGCGTAACTCTTTTGCCTATTCCGGGCAGCTTGGAGATTGTTACGAATCTGGACAATCTTGTCCGTCGTTTCGAACACGATCTCTGGTCCTGATAACTGGACTTCTCCAACTTCCGCCCAACAAACTGGCGATCTACATTTTCTACCGTATAATGCCTCAAAAGGCGCAGCCTTTATGCTGGTATGGTAGCTATTGTTGTAGGAGAATTCGATCAAGGGTAGGTTCTTATCCCAGCTACCTCCCAACTCGATCGCACATGCACGCAGCATGTCTTCCAACGTTTGAATAGTACGCTCACTCTGACCGTCAGTCTGAGGATGGTAAGCCGTACTAAAGTTCAAACGTGTGCCCAAAGATTGCTGGAAACTCTTCCAAAAGTGTGACGTGTACCTAGTATCCCGGTCAGAGATAATAGCTACAGGTATGCCGTGTAGGGCTACAATCTTGTCAACGTATAACTGGGCTAACATATCGGAGCTATAAGTCTCCTTGATGGGTAAGAAATGAGCTGACTTAGTCAGTCGGTCAACTATAACCCATATCGTATCATTGCCTTTTCTTGTCTTGGGTAACTTGGTAATAAAATCCATAGTTACCATTTCCCACTTCCACGTAGGAAGTTCAGGCTGTTGTAGCAAACCTGACGGTTTCTGATGCTCGGCTTTGACTTGCGCACATGTCAAGCATTTTGCTACATGGGCGGCCACAGACTTTTTCAAGCCTATCCACCAATAATTTGCCTTTAAATCCTGGTACATCTTATCAGCTCCAGGATGAACGGAGTATTTGGAACTGTGGGCTTCTTGGAGGATGACATCACGAAGTCCTCCAAAAATCGGAACCCATATTCGTCCGTTTAACCGTAAAATTCCGTCCTTGCTAAGAGTTAACTGCTCCTCAGTTACTCCTAACTTTTCATTAGGATAGTTAGCTTCCAACACAGCTTCCTTCTGTGCAGCTAACACCCTTTCTATCAAACTGTTCTTTACCTCCATTCGCTTGGCGTTAATTCGAATGGGTTTAACCCTTTCCTTTCTGCTCAAGGCATCAGCGACTACATTCGCTTTGCCGGGATGGTATTTGATTTCACAATCATAATCATTTAAAGTTTCCATCCAACGGCGTTGCCTCATGTTTAATTCTTTCTGGTTAAACAGATGCTGGAGGCTCTTGTGATCAGAAAAGATCACAAACTTGATTCCATAAAGATAATGCCTCCACAGTTTTAGTGCGAATACAACGGCACCCAACTCCAAGTCATGGGTGGTGTAATTCTTCTCATGCACCTTTAACTGTCGCGATGCATAGGCAATAACCTTGCCTTTCTGCATAAGCACACACCCCATGCCGGTGTGTGAAGCATCGCAGTAAACTACGAACTCTTCAGTGCCTTCAGGTAAAGTAAGCACAGGAGCGTTGCTCAACTTCTGTTTGAGAATATCGAATGCTTCTTGCTGCTTAGGGCCCCAAACGAACTTAATCTTTTTCTTAGTCAGAGAAGTTAGGGGTGCAGCAATCCTTGAAAATTTTTCGATGAAACGCCTGTAATATCCTGCCAATCCCAGGAAGCTACGTATCTCCGTAGGCGTCTTTGGCTCTTGCCAATTCATAACAGCTTCTACTTTAGCGGGATCCACTTGGATACCACTCTCACTGACCACATGTCCAAGAAATTGGACTTCTCGTAGCCAAAATTCACACTTAGAAAATTTGGCATAGAGTTTCTCGTGATGTAAAAGTTTGAGAATGCACCGAAGGTGTTTCTCATGGTCAGCTTGATTCTTAGAATAAATAAGGATGTCATCGATGAAGACGATAACAAATTTATCTAAGTAAGGCTTGCAGACGCGATTCATGAGATCCATGAACGCGGCTGGTGCATTAGTGAGCCCAAAAGGCATCACTAGGAACTCGTAGTGACCATAACGAGTCCTAAATGCAGTCTTGTGAACGTCTTCATCCTTAACCTTCAACTGATGGTAGCCTGACCTCAGATCAATCTTTGAGAAGTAACTTGCCCCTTGAAGTTGATCGAACAAATCGTCGATTCTGGGCAACGGATACCTATTCTTGATCGTGACTTTATTAAGCTCGCGATAGTCGATGCACAGACGCATCGACCCATCCTTCTTCTTGACAAACAGGATTGGCGCTCCCCAAGGAGATGAACTAGGTCGAATGAAACCCTTAGCCAGCAGTTCATCTAGCTGCGTCCGCAACTCCTTCATTTCGGTGGGTGCCAATCTGTACGGTGCTCTGGCAACTGGTGCCGCTCAGGGAATGATATCGATCCTGAATTCGACTTGTCTATCTGGTGGTAGGCCAGGTAGATCTTCAGGAAACACTCCTGGGTATTCAGAAATGACAGGGATATCTTCTAACTTCGGTTTAGGTTCCTCCATAATCACCTGCGCCATGTAGATGACACATCCCCTCTTCAAACACTTGGAAGCCTTGAGCATAGTCACCTGCTCAGGCAGTCCGTACTGGGTATCTCCCCGAATGGTAAGTGACTCACCAGACGGAGTCTTTATCACTACCTGTTTCTGTTTACAGACGATTTGGGCCTGGTTATGAGATAACCAGTCCATACCCAGAACTATGTCAAAACCAGCTAATTTAAACGGAAGTAGAGACAGAGGAAAATAATGGTTCTTAATGGATATAGTACATCCATCTAACACAGTAGAGACGGTTTCTATGGTACCATCTGCTAACTCTACCTCATAGTTTATGCTTAGGGTTTTGACAGGTAAATTCAACAATTTACAAAACTTATGATCCACGAAAGACTTATCTGCGCCTGAATCAAAAAGTACTCTTGCAAAGACATCATTTACAAGGAATGTACCTGTTATGACGTTATCATCTTGCACAGCCTCCTGCGCATCCATCCTGAAGACTCTGGCGTTAGTCTTCTTAGCCTCCTCAGGCTTCTTGTTGTTCTTGGGGCAGTTAGTCTTTATATGGCCCTTCTCACTGCAACGGTAGCACGTCGCATCTTTCATTTTCTTGCAATCCAAGGTTTTATGGTCCGTGGACTTGCAAATCCCACAAGCAAAGGATTTCGACTGAGTCCGTGAGCTCGACTCTAGTCTGCACTTTCCATAGTGCTGTTTCTTGCAAGTTTTACACCTGGGCTTCTCATCAGACTTATGCCCATCCTTCCTCGACTCGGATCCCTTCTTGTTATCACCGTTCCCACGGTGTTTCTTGTTCGACCTACGCGAACCATCATTTTCTCGCTTCCTCTTCTCAACATCTTTATTCCTCAGCGATCTCTGTCGGACCGCATCCAGTGTGAGGGATAAAGAAAGATCAGTTACAGACCTGAAGGTAACTGGCCGAGAAGCTTTTACACTGGCCTTGATCTCGGGTTCCAAACCACCAATAAAACGAGCGATCCTCTTTGGCTCAGGGGTTACTAGGTAGGGAACCAACCTGGACAGCGTATTGAAGCTTGTCAGGTAAGCTTGGCAGTCGAGGTTTTTCATCACCAATGACAGAAAGTCATATTCTATCTTTTCCACCTCATGTTGAGGGCAGAAATTATCTTTGATCAGGGCAATGAATTGATCCCACGTCATGCTATACAACGGAATCTTTCCGGAGGCCTCCATCAGAGATCTCCACCAAGCCAATGCTTCACCTTTGAAGGACTGCGACACAAACTTAACAATATCCCGCTCAGCGCACCCGCTGATGTCCACCACTGTGTCCATTTCATCCAGCCAAGTCATGCAATCAACGGCCCCCTTTTCCCCTGTAAAATCCCGGGGCTTGCAAGACACGAAGTATTTGTAAGTGCAACCCTTGTTACGGGGTCCTTGATGCAGTACCAAATGCTGGGATGGGTCACTTTGATTGTTGGTGGACTGACGGTCATCACCGTCTTTCTTGGGTCCGTTCTTCTTGGGAGGAGGCTTGTTATGAGCCTCAGAATGTGTCCTTGGCTTTGTGTGTGACACAGAGTGGGTCCTACTCCGGGTACCACTGTATTCATCATATTGCCTATCCAAGGCTTGAGTGACAGCGCCATCAATGATTGCTTTAAGTTCGGCACCTGTCAATGTAATTTGGGCGTTCTCATTTGGCGCCACAGGATGGCTATTGACTTCATTAGAGTTAGCCATTTGTATTGAACTGTTGCAGAAAACAAGGACAATAATTTATTTGGGAGTTTATTATGGAATTACCCCTTAGGGTAACTCGTTAACCATGGTAAACAGAGACCATATTTGGTTAACTTATTAATCGTATTTATTTAGGATTTTAATTAAAATTTATCCTAAACATAAACAATGACAATATATATTAGCACATAAGGCTTGGTCACATGGACAATTTAATAAACTATGATTTCAGAGAATCAAGACTTTTAAGGTTTGAACCTAGTTCATTACCTTTATTAGACAGGGAGTCATAGCTACCACTGTCTTTTGGCTTATATGGAAATGAGCAAGGCCCGTAGGCATTATATTACCACGTATGGTAAAATATGATCATCTTAATTGATGATGTACCCAGGATTTAGAGATCATTAAACTGGGTTAGGAATCTTCTAAATAATTCCTTTATAAAAATGACGTACGTGATTTCTAATGAATCACTTCTGCCAGGAGTGTTAACATGTTTTAAGATGTTAACAGGGATTTGAATCTTTTAAACCGGTCTTACCATTTTGGCCCGGTCTTATATCTGACACTAGGCTAGGTTTCACACTTAAAGATTCTTAATTAAATAATTACTTAGGCAGATTAAAAGGAATGATTTTAATTTATTTATTTCATTTATAATTTATTTATGCACAAATGGCAAACATGAAATTTATAAAAACAACACTCCAATAATTTATAACAATATTACATATTGCCCTAAACAGGTCTTTCACACATGAAATTTGCCCACGTAGGAGCTACAACATACCATCATGCCCACGCAGGGGTCTTACAGAAGACATAAGTCCTCGTAGGGACTAACACACTAACAATTGTCCACGTAGGGACTTAAACAAACATAAGTCCACGTAGGGACTAAACATACAACATAAATGTCCACGCAGGGACTTAATTTTTAAAGTAGACATATACACATAAAGGATTTACTGATCCTTCTTGCTCTTTCCCTTGATTAAGTTCGTCAAGGTCTTAAACATTCCCTGGTTGCGCCGTCGATCTTCCCGTGCCTCATGTCGCACCTCTCTAATACTTTGCAGGATCTCCTGATGCAGTGGTGGCGACATTTGTAGAGACGGCGGGGGTTGTTGGTAAAACGGGGGTTGTGTAGGCATCTGGTACCCCTGGACTGGGTACCCTACTCCCCAAGGACCCCCATACGGTCCATCAGGGTTAAGAGCGTTGTAATTAGCAGCTACCAGGTATGGGTCGGCTTCAGCGTAACCGGGGTTAGTGTGAGTCGGTGGCTCAAACGGGTTATACATCGAAGGACCCGTGTACGCTGGTATTTGATTATCGAAACCCATTGGTGGCGGTTGCTGCGCGAATGGGTTTGATGGTCCACCCATTTGTGGATCTTCTGGAAGCGGCTGATAATTTCTGCCACTTGATTGTAGAGGAGAGCTGAAATGAAACTCTTCTCTTCGTGTGGACATCCGGGCTCCTGTTCTCATACGTCTTTGCGGTTGAGGAGGCGCCGGCTGAACTGGTGGCGGTGGAGGCGGTGGCGTAACTGCCACAAACTGGTGATTCCCAGAGGAATCTTGATGATGCTGCTGCTGCTGCTCATGCGGCGAAGAATAGTGAGGCTGATGCTGCTCATGCGGCGACGAATGGTGAGGCTGCTGCTGCTCATGCGGCGACGAATGGTGAGAAGGAGTATAATACCATTCGTGCCGAGTAAAGATAGACTGGAAGCTATCTGGACCATCATAGGGTGGCCCGTGATAAATGGAACTATCCGAGACCTCGATTGGGTGGTTGGGAGTTCCTGATGTGGGTTCTACGGGGTCGTCTTCCTCCAGAAAAATGGTCCTCTGGTCCCAATGGGTTGAAACCCACTGGTTCTTGTATGTAATTCGCCGGGTTAAACTGGCCTTGAAAGAATGGAGTGGGGTCTCCAAAAGGGCGGTGCGACATTGATCGCTGTAACGGTATGTACGAATGGTGTGAGTCTCCAGGCTCATTTTCTGATTGTGGCCCGTAGGAGTCTTGAGCGGGAGTCGTCGAGCTATTCGAAACCGACCGTCTTGCCGGTTGAAAGAGACCTCTCTGGTTCCGTCGAGTACCATCACTCTCGGCGGGGATAGGACCTCGTGTATTCGAAGGTCCTGCTTCGTGATCGTTGGGGGCGGCTACCGGCCCCTTTCCGCGTCCTCGCGTACGCAAGAATCTCGGAGGCATCTTTGTTACTCCTGTCAATAAAACATAAGATAACAATAACAAAATATAAAGTTTAAAGGACAAAACGAAGACCGAATAAGGTGGAATTTGTCCTATGTTATAAGTCTAGACTCAAAAGTTTAGATATGTGCAATTGTGTAACTGAGATTAAACACAAAAGGCTAGTGTTTAATTCACTCAGTGTTGGCTCTGATACCAACCTGTCACACCCCGATTTCCACGTGTCACCGGTGGGCCCGGTGGGGGAGTATCGTGACGTGGTTGGCAACGTAATAGTCAAACAACACAATATAATAATGCACAGCGGAAGCAATTTTAAAATAAGATACAACCGAATTTATTTATTGTAAACAAAGTCACAATTATCCGGTGTTTATCCACAGTAGGATCGAAACAAAATAACGTTTAATTGTTCAACAGACTTCGGCATCTAAAGCTTGCGAGACTTCTAATGATGCTTAGGAGAATCCCAGCCTATTTCGCCTAGTACCTGCATTTAATCTTTTTGGGAAAATACGTCAGTTTACACTGGTAAATACATTCAACTGACTCATTTTATAAAATGATTGAAAATTGGTTTGGATGCACATGGCATAAACATTTTTATTAACTTGGGAGAATTATTTAATATCATAATCTTGTGAACGATTTACATGTTACTTATGCGTTCAGTAGCCCGGACGTATCCGGGTTAAAGATCAATAGACACACCACTGTAAGTGAGTTATACACGGGAGTACGCCTACACCCCGTGCTCAGGTCGTGGCAATCTCGTAAGATAATGCCGAGGATATCCGGGACATGGTCATTAACCCCCCAAAGGCTGTAAAGTAAACACATCTGTTTAAAACGAGCCGATCAAATTATTCAATTAACCACTAAGCGTGGAAGATTTGATGCTCGATCAAGCGGTACGCTATGTACCGTAACCCAAGCCCGTATAGGGAAATTAAGTTAAAAGTATTTACCTTTGCAAGTATAAATCCTTAATCGAATAAATTGCAGATAGCTTTTACTGGGCTCCTAATCTGGAACGAAGGTTTAATATAACCTATTAGAATACTAACGGGTCTTAAATTAAGCTTAAGCTTAGACCGGTCAGTTTTAAAGATACGGTTCGTACGCACGATTAAGCGAAGACCGGATAAAATGTGATTTAGACCCGACAAGTTTGAAGACTTGTTTAATATGGGTTTACTATTCACATTCTGGATTTTGAGATAAAAATGATATCGTTTGACCCGTTTCGGCTAGTTTATGCAAACTAGTTACATAAGCCGAACCGAACGCGAAAAATGCATAACGGGTAACCGAAAGGGTCGCGAACAGGTTTCCTAAGTTAATACGCTTTAAATATGTTGTGATATCATTATGATATCTTCCATAATGCCCATAACGAGTTTAATCCCTAAATACGCCCCGTAGGGGTATTTTGGTCATTTTAAGGGTTATAAAGGAGATTTATAATACTTCTGAGATACGGGTCTGATTTAATCAGCGAAATTATTAATTTTAACAGACCACAACAGTTGGTGAAGAGTCTCATTTCCCAAAATGGTTTTAAACCCAAATTATGCGTTTAATACGCGTATGAAGCCGTTTTAAGCGACGTACGGTTTAAAATACCATTCTGAGTTTTCTGATCAGCAAAACAGGCTCATAACACTCTATTTATTATTTTAAATCAGTGGCAATTGGATTGGTATCAAACGGATTCGTAAAATTCGTTTTATGGCTTAAAAGGGCATATTCGGTATTAACCGAATCAATGCGATAAGCCTAGCTTAAGATCAGTTTAAAAATAATTAAAAATCTTCAAAAATCCCAAAATATTATTTAACATCAGTGGGTAAAAGTTTTGGTACCGAAAATCGGGTTTAGATAGGCTATGCGCTAATCGCGCCGTTTAATTAATAAAAAGCTTATTATTTACGCTAATGCGCATATCTCCTAATCTAGACCTCCGATTGACGTGAAAATTTACGTACATGTTTAATAATCAGTAATTAAGATTATTGTACTTCCACATTTTCAAAATTCTCGTTGTAAGGTCATAAGGGCATTACGGTCCAATTTAAGCGATTAACGGAAACGTGTGCATGCATCGGATAATCAACGAAACAAGTACAGAGACTTATACTAACATGCAACCCTACTCTAATGAAGCACTAAGGCATCTTCGAATCAAACTAAAACGGGTCAGAACCGAAGTCAAAGCAAAAGTCAAGGTTTTGCGCCTTTCGGTTCCGAACCGGGTTTAAACAGAAATTTGTCGAGTCGGGCAAGCGTAGACAAGTTTTCATACTTATTACCATGTTATATTAAGGTTAAAACAGGTTGCACACCTTTCGGATCATTAATTGTGCATTAAATTGCATTTTGTATTTATGTTGACTTTTTCGGTCAACGTTTGACCCGACAAACGACCTAGTTAGGTCTGGAATTGGTACTTGCCCTTATAAGGGTTTAATACCCATACAATTACCTATCTAACGGTACTTTTAATTTGACATACGACTGAGCTATCGTTGTTTAATCACAAAGTCAACCGTTAAGCCCGATATATTGACTTTTAAGCTAATTACTAAGCTAGAATTAATTTAGAAGGGTTAAGCAACTTACTAGATGATTAATGGATGATTAGGAAGGCCTTCAATCAGATTGTAAGCTCCTCCAATGCTCAGATTGTTTGCAATTGATGTGTGGAATGGTTGTGACATTAAGGGGTCTTTATATACAAGAATCAAGCACCACAAGAGAGTGACAACCAAGTCTAGGGCCATCCACAATTGATCAACACTTGTAAGTAGTGTGTAGGGATGTCTAGGGGCCATGCACATGCAAGAAAAACCGATGAAACAAGTCACAATCGCGAAATACAGGCTGCTGCCTGTTTCTGATGCTGGGTACACCGCTAGCGCACCGTTACGCTAAAGATGTAGCGGTGCGCTAGCCCGCTATTCAGGGCATTTTGACTATACACTGGTAGCGCACCGTTACGCTACGATTGTAGCGGTGCGCTAGCCCTAGTCAGGGACAAAGTTGTTGTTGTTAGTTGAAGTTTTGGAAAGGTATCATCTTGCACGACAACTAGACCTCAATTATCAACTTTAGGACCCTTATAAAGTGTGTGATACTGTATAATACTCTACCATTGAACTTGTTTCAATTTGAATGCATTAACAAGATCCGAAAACATCGGTGTACCACTCAAATTATTTGTGGGATCACATCATGCTTTATCACATCCATTATTAGCAATAATCTTCCGCATCGAGGGTAATAAAAGATGGGTATAATATTTAATCGGGTCTTGGGATTTACAATTTAGGTCGTTCAGAGGTAACAGTTTAACATGACGCCACTTTAAATCCTGCCGAATCATCTTTATTAAAAATCCGAGTTTACAACGCGTTTTGTCTGACATGACACGTGTCGTTTTATTATTGAACCCGAAATTTTCGAGGTGTTACAAGGTCAAACTATCATGCATAACAATATGTCAACTCTAGTGTCCACTAGTATTTAGCATCCCTCGTTACAAAAGCAACGAGACCGTTATAGAATAAAGACTTAACAAAACCCCGTCGGGTGGTGTGCTACTCCTATAGCACTATAATTGTTTAAGCCGAGTTAACAAGTAGTAAGAATTCTAGTATGAACTTAAGCATAACAAAGCATGTATAAGGATTGATTGAATAAAGCATGTTTGTGAATCGTGCATTTTAACAAGTAAAACATGTAGCACCCAAAGTGTATTAAAAGGAAAATGGGTCAAGTGTACTCACAAAATTGCACATGCTTTCCGATTATCCAATTGTTAACGAGTAAAGGGGTTAGAAGGTGGAGTATGTTCGATTTGGGATTTTAAGAGACGGATACATTCGATCTAAGGGTATGGAGTTTAAAGTGCATGAAAAGTAAGTATATGAAAAGTAATCATCTTGTACACATAGCACATGTTCTTGACACTATTAAAACTCCAAAAGAGTTTGTAGGATTTCATGGATCAAAGGTCCATTAGAGTCATAACAAGTGTATGGTCATAGATGGTGTAAGTCTAGTACTTTGACGAATGAACACAAGTTCATCATCAAAGGTTCGAATGTTGAATAGTATATATAGATTTTATTTAGGTTATGTAATATATTAATAAGTCCAATAGTTCAAGCATGAGGTAGAAGATTAAATCTTCATTTAGGTACCTCTAAGTTTCATGGAAATCATGTAGGAGGTAGGAAGATAATTCTTCCATTTAGGCACCTCTAAGTGTTCACCACTACACTTGATGTAAAAACATTCAAGGAGGGTCATGAACTACAAGTAATACAAGAATATTAAACACTAATCTATAAGAAATCATCAAGCAATGTGTGGATTTTATGTAGGACAACCCAAGTTAATCCTTAATCTCACATTCATCAAGCTTTGAACTCGAACATCACTTGTGGGTTAAAACCCCTAAACAAAACAGGATGTGTGTGCGGTTTTTAACCTCTGATTTTGAATGGCTCAACCTTGTTTTTAAGCCTAACTAACCATAGAAGTGGTTATAAGCATAAGGACATAGGTTTGAGATGAGATAAACTCAAGTTACACAAAGATTTACAAAGTTTAAGTAAAACAGAAACTTCAGTCCACTTTGGAGCCTATTTGGGGACATTCTAGACCTTGGTTTGCCATGGAAAACCTGTGGAATTGTTCCTTAGGTCAATCCAAACAAGTAGGAAGAAGAATCGACGAAAACGGACAAGAAATGAAGAAGTTATGCTAGTTTGAAGAACATGGTATGAATCTGGACGAATTTCGAATTTGCAGCTGATTTTAGGGTGTTTTGAGAGTGAAAATGTGAGTTTGTAAAGTGTATGAAGTGTGGAGAAGAGTGAGATTTTATAGGGAAGTGTTTGGGTTGGTTGGTAGATGGATAATTGATGTTAAAACAAGTTTAAAATGAAAAAAAACACATAAATCGCGCTTAAAACGAGCTGAATCAGGCCTGTTTGCGCGCTGGGCTTTGCTGGCGGGCCGAGGGTTTAAAGGAAATAAAGCTCCGGGTTTGTTTGATAAGGAGTCCTAGCTCAGTTGGTGGGCGCGTGTGCTTGTGAGACTGCAGACCCGGGTTCGAGTCCCGTGGTCTACATTTCTTTTTCTTTTTGTTGTTTTTACCATTTAAACTTTCAACAATGTTCATAAACAGTCCCTGCAACTTTTACACTTTCAGAAATTGCACAAACCACCCCTGAACCTTAACTAACCAAGTTATGAACTAACTTTATGATTAAACTAACCAAGTTATATCATTTTAAAAGGAGACTAACTAGATTATTAATAAAAAAATAAACTTTTAAATCACAAAATTAATTAATTTAATTAATTTAATTAATTTAAATAATTTGAATAATGACCATAATTATAACGAATTAAATTAAAGATAGAAGATTTTTCGATGTTACAACGGATTAAAAATTTTGAAAGAGACAAGCTTCTAAAACAGATTTTTAATACTCGATTTCTAAATTAAGGAAGTTATGAAAACGCGGGGCGTTATAGCTGATGCTGAAGAACTTAAAGAATCAAGAGATCTGATCAAGAGAAGATAGAGTCAGATTGCGATTCTGGAAGAGAAAGAGATTGATTGAGGATGCTTACAATGGAGAATACTTTGGAAGAGAGCAAGAAGACTGATAAAGACTGAAGATGGGACATACCGAAGACTCGACACCGAAGACTTCGTCAACATCCAAGGGGGAGTCTGTTGGTGCATATGTCTGTCGACTTCGTCTTGTATCGAGTCTTATATTAGAGTAGAAAGATCAGGGCACGATTTACGAGAAAACAAGAAATGTGTAGGTTGAAGCCATTTCGTACGAAATGCCATTTCATGTGAGGCTGTTTCGCACGAAATGGACTGCCTATAAATAGTTGCCTTGTTCAATTCATTTGTAAGGTTTTCGATTCCGGTAGCGAAGCTCTGCCGAAGTGTCTCCAGCATTGTAAAACGATCTGATATCAATACAAGAGACAATTAAAGTGATTCTTTGTGCAAATCAGCTGAAATAACTCTGATACGTCTGATTCCGCCTTTCGTATTGGACGAGATCTCTTCTGAACGACTCGTTTGGTCATGCAAACGATCCTACAGACTGGCTCAACTTTAAGACCCTTAACCCCACCATAAACCATGTTAGGAATGTTGGCAATCTCCTCATTAGTCATAGGAATTGTGGCGTAGGAATGATTGTATGGTGGAGGAATACTCACATATCCTAGACCTTTATTCCTAGTTTTTTTCTTACTGAACTGTAACTGCTTATTTATCATTTTTTCAACCTTTGCACTAGAAATATCGAATTTTCAGAAACTGAAGTTTGCATTTTTAAAAGTTGATTTTAATGAATCAAGTTCAGCAGCTAATTTTTTGGAAAGTTCTTTAAAATGAAGATGCGTACATTTCTCTTCACTCGAATCCTTTTTTAATTTTCGAAAATCACATTTCTGTGCCTCCACCATATCCTTGTATCCATTAAATTTATTTTTGATCTGATATAAATAAGATTTGGATAACTGAAGTTGCATGACTAACGAATGATCCTGTTCCTTGTACCTGCTTACCTTTTCTTGACAAGCATTTGTGCACAAACAGTTATCTACACATACCTCAGTTGGAGTGGGAGTGAAGTCATGAATCTAAACCATGAAAGATTGATGCTAAGTGCTGGCACAATAACCTAATTCTAAATTTGGCGATGAATCAACCAATTTGATGACTGAGCTCAATACACCAGACAATGGAGCAGAAGGAGTGCATGAGCAAACTACAGCAGATGTGTTACTTTGAGCCTTCTGGTTGTCAGTCTTATCGTATGATCTGATGAGTGAGATCAGCTCATCCGGCTTCATTTTGCAACAGTTGATTGTCACCAAGATCTGATTAACATTTTTAAACCAGCTACTCTTTAGCTGATCTGGAATACCTTTTAGAGCATCTAGAAGCTTCTACTTACCCTAAAAATTAGACACCACAATTTCTGCATTCTTCATTTTAGAGAGCAGTTCAGTAAACCGGCCAATTAGTGCTTCTACAGATTCACCAGGAATGTAACTGAAACCATCAAATTTCTACTTGAGCACATCATTTTGAGAGGACATTTCTAAGTTGCTAAACCGTGATCCTCCAAAAATTTTTGTTTTACCATAATTGGACCGTTAAAAACGTTCAAAAATTGTCCGAAAACTATCTTTACCAAATTATACCATTAGACTCGTCTTGGGTTTTTTTTGTCCTAAAAATCAAATGAATCTAACCGTGCAGTCGGTTTGCTAAGATTGTTTGCAGATCAAATTCTGCACTTAAAAACGTTAAATACCAAATACGTCAGCTGGTTAAAGTTCCATCTTTGCGCATTCTCGCACGGCCGCACACTGAAATCGTACACTTCAACTTGGACCGCACACCACCTTTTGTCACACAAACTTGGGTCGCACACAGTTTTGTTTGGACCATACACTTGTATATTTGGGCTGCACACCTCAATATCGAAACCGTACACCTGTTAGTTGGGTCGCACACCAGACACCTTGGGTCGTACACCTGGTACTTGGGTCGCACACAGGTTTTGGATTTTGGGTCACACACTAATCAGTTGTTGGACTGTACACAGCTATGTTGAACCTCGTATACAACTAGGTTGGACCCCGCACACTGATGAATAATGTCACCAAACACTCCTGCTGTCGTACACCTTTTGTTTTGGTAACAAGATTTTATCAAATCCCGATTATTGTGGGGAGATTCATAAATCAAATTATTTTTAAATCTCTAGTAACTTTTATCCCGAAAATCCTGCAAACACAAACTGATACTCAAAAACATAGATCAAAATATAACTTTTGTAAAACAGATCTTGATCTTCAAATGTGTTCTTGATGAACTATATCGTTTTGTATAAAAAAATTGACCGTACACTTAAAGATGACCTGTGCAGAATCTAGAAGCAAAACAATTAGTCAAACCGTGATAATCAAACACAAATGAATTAAAAACATCAACCTTTTCACTGAATCTGCTTATGCTTTCTTCTTGTTCTTTGAGTGATACCTTGAAACCGAGCCTTCGAATAGACTTCTTGGGCTCTGATACCAACTACATTCGTAGACAGCCTTTTGATCTCTACTTCCTGGTTCAGACAATTCACAGACAAAACTATTGTCCTGATTCAATGCGTTTTAGAGAGAGAACAGTTTCTTTGGTGTTTTTAGGCCATTGCGTTTTAGAACTAAGACATTTTTATGTGTTTTCTGGTCATTGCGTTTTAGAAAAACACATTTTTGAAGTGTTTTAAGTCATTGCGTTTTAGGTAAAACACAATTTTAGGTGTTTTCAGTCCATTACGTTTTAGAGAGAACACTTTCTTTTGTTTTTTTAGGCCATTGTGTTTTAGAAAGGAGACATTTTTAAGTGTTTTCTGGTCATTGCATTTTATAAATAAGACATTTCTTTGTGTTTTTTGTTCATTACATTTTAGGTAAAACACATTTTTATGTGTTTTCAGTCCATTGCGTTTTAGAAAACAGACATTTTAAGTGTTTTCTAGCCATTGCGTTTTAGAAATAAGACAGTTCTTTGTGTTTTTGGTGCATTGCGTTTTAGGTAGAACACATTTTTATGTGTTTTCAGTCCATTGCGTTTTAGAAAGTACACTTTCTTTTGTGTTTTTAGGCTATTTCGTTTTAGAAATAAGACATTTCTTTGTGTTTTCTGGCCATTGCGTTTACAAATAAGACATTTCTTTGTGTTTTTGGTGCATTGTGTTTTAGAAAAATGTAATTTTTTAGGTTTTTTTTCCATTGCATTTTACGCAACTAGGTTTTTTCCATTGCGTTTTACGCAACTGGGTTTTAGAAAAATTTTTTCCAAAATATAACAATAGTATACTCGTTTTAAAGATAAAAAAACTCTCGTTTTTTTGTTGTAATTTTTATAGAAAAAATAATGTCATATGAAAGAGTTATTAACGTTTAAAAAATGGGGGGAATTGGATGAGAGAGAAACTATTGTCTTGGATTGACTAGAATGCCCCTAAACAAACTCGCACGCCTCTTTTCTTCCCTTCAATTTCCCTCATTTAATCTTAGTCATTGATTAAATAAATGGATGATTAAGATTACTTACTAGCCTTCTTAGCAAAATAAAATTCCTATTATATCCTAACCCTAGATGTTGAATCTTTAGCCGATGTTTATTGAATTACAATTATCAACTTGTATGTAATAAGGGTTTCATCCAAGCAGTTTCTAATTTTTTAGATATTCATAAAACATGATAATTTAGATTCGAAACTATATAAACAATAAAACACGCGCAAAACGTAGTTGTCAAGTACATAGTACGGTACAACTAGCTTACATGAATATTTCAACCATAACAGGTACTCACGTTTGAAAAAGAGAAGACGTGTCAAAATATCATTTCTAAACATCTAAGTGAAAGACTTTTTATGAAATCATAAGTGTACCATACGCATAAAAATTTGTACCTTAGAAGTCGACTATGAGTTGCTGAATGTTGCAACAAGTACATTTTTGTCTATTTAGTGCAAGTTGAAATAACTATGGGACCATGAAAATGTTGGCTAGTTGAACTTTTAAAAAATTGAACTATGTCATGTAGCTTGTCAAATTGTTGCAATCATAACCCAATTGTTGGCATACAAAAGAAGACTCACATGGGCATGTGAAATAGTGAAGTCATTGATTGCAACCCATGAGCCACAAAGGTGGACCATTTCCCCTAATTAATAGATTTTAGGTTAGCCTCGCTATTAGGCTTTTATGTGGAGTATGAAGTTTGAACCGAATCACCGATAAATCTTTTTCAAGGCCCAACCCATATATATTGGGGTTGACACTTATGATTGCGAACATTGATTATTTGTTGTTTAGTTTGAATCAATTAGTTACCGATCAATACAAAGTTTTTTAAGTTTTTATATTAAAACACCGTTTTCTAGAAAATAAACCACGTTTGAATTGCTAACCCGAAAGTTTGAGCCTGATTTAGGCCTGGTCTATTCGCACACGCTCTGTCTTTTTGCACACTCAAAGCGTCCCGCTATGGCCAAAGCGGGGCGCTTTGAGTGTGCAAAAAGACAGAGCGTGGGCAGGAGTTTGTGTTGTTTTTTTTTTTTAAATAGGTGAGATGTGGGTTAGTTTGGTAGTGTTTTTTGGAGGAAAAAATTGTATTTGAGTTTTATTATTATTATAAAATATTAGTTACATATAATTCATAGTTGTTTTATAATTACGTTTTTTTACGTCATTATTTTTATAGAACGTATATAATATAAGTGCGTCTTTATAAACTGTTAACCTAGTTTATTTTGTTAAATTAAACGAACACGTTAAATAAAATGTACAGAAAGCCATAAGAATTAAACATAAACAATCCAAAACCAACGTGATGTAAATAGAAGATTAACTGCAATATATATATTTATATATATCAGTTTGTACATACAAAACAAAAAGGTACAACTGAGTACATAATACATAACAAAACACTATACAAACAAACTAAGGTACTAATCTTCGTGCGGTGGGGACGGTGTGAGGGGAAGTGGAGGCAACCCAGCGAGCTCTCGTAGAGCAACGAGCGTCTCGACGATCCAGTCAATGCGTGCGCCCTGGCGTCTGAGGCGCCGGTCGAAGTCCCGAGCCACCTCACGCGCTACCGGAGGCAGGTCAGCGTAAACGTGCTGCGGGTACTGTGGCGGCTCAGGAGCTGGCTGAACTGGTGGTACCGGGATCTCCTCGACATGCTCCTCCTGAGCCGGATCCTCGAATACAGGCTGAGCCTGAGCCTGAGGCTGATCCTGAGCCTGAGCCTGAGGCTGGCCCGGGTACTGATCGAGGCCCAGAGCCTGTAGCTGAGCCTGCCGAGCGGCCTCCTGAACATCAGGAGGGGCTAACACTCCAGCCCTCAACTCAATAACAACCGGGATGACCTCCGGCATCACCTCCGGATGCCAAATCAGCCCGTCACGCCCCTTAAACCTCAGACCAACATCAAAGGTACGGGTGATCTGCATGGCAGATACTGACGCGCGGCCCAACCTGGTAGACGGGACCGGATCGGACAGCTCCGGATCATGCTCGGGCACGAGCCCTAGCGAGCGTGCAATGGCGGTGATGTATGAGCCAGTGTGCACGTACCCGCGGAGCTGCCGGTGGTATGCTGTGGCAAAGTAATCTGCCAGGCAGGCTGCTAGATCGCAGGGCTAGCGGCGCAGTAGGCAGTATAGAAAGAAAAGGTCCCTGAGGTTGACCTTCTCCCTGCTGTTACCCCGCGGCACGATAGTTGCCGCGATAACATGGTGCAGGTATCGGTACAAGGGGTCTCTAATGGTGGTGGCCTTTTGCCAGGATTTCCCAAAGGGAACCCTGGAAATGGCCCTCCAGAAACTGATAAGCGTCTGCCTGTCCATCGCCGTAACCGCCTGCGTATATAAATCAGTATCAAGCTCGGGCTCTGTGTACAAACCTGTATGGACAGCAAACTGCCGCACACTCATCTGAAAGTGCTGACCGGCGAGACGGAATGTAACCTCGTGGACTGGAAAATCCGGGTCCTCCACGTAATCCGCCGGATGCGGCGCGTATGTAAACGTGGAAAGAAACTCGACCGTAAGCTCAGGGTACGAGTCCTCCATCGCTATCTCAAATAGGCGCGACCAAGGAGTATCTAGTCCAACTATATCACGCGCCCGCGCGGCCTCTCCCACGGTCTCCAGCAGGTCCCAGTCTATCCCTACATGCCCCCCAATCTCTATGGTGCGCAACCTAGCGCATCTCCCCCTCGCCCGTGACCCCTGCGGAAACTGAAGGTACGGACATGCCGGCTCTCCCACCTCTCCCACATCTCCCTCAGCCTCCATATGCTCAATCTCGTCATCGGAGGAATCCATCCCTGCACGTTGAAAAGATAATAAACAAATAATATTAAATATAAAATAATAAACAAATAATATTATTTAAACAATTTAAATAATAAACAAATAATATTATTTAAACAATTTAAATAATAAACAAATAATATTATTTAAACAATTTAAATAATAAACAAATAATATTAAATATAAAATAATAAACAAATAATATTATTAAACAATTTAAATAATAAACAAATAATATTAAATATAAAATAATAAACAAATAATATTATTTAAACAATTTAAATAATAAACAAATAATATTAAATATAATTTAAATAATAAACAAACAATATTAAACAAATAATATTAAACAAATAATAAATAATTAAAATTAAAAAAAAATAAACTTGAACCAAAGCGCCCCGCTTTGGTCTCGGCGCGGCGCTTTGGTTCTTCATTCTGAACCAAACAGCCCACCCAATCATCAAAACCCGCCCAATCATCAACATATTAAACGATGTACATTAAAACAAAACGACTAAGGGTGTTCGATCTTACCTTTTAGCGGTTGAAAGGTTGAAAACGTTGATCTCCGGCTCAAGTGTGTGTAAATCGCACCTTTAAGTGTGTGTGTGTGTTTGTGGTTGAAATGGGGGAGAAGCCACCCCGCTTCAGCCAAAGCGCGGCGCTTCTTTTCTTGTTTAAGGGCAAAGCGCCCCTCTTAGGTCAAAGCGGGGCGCTTTGGACCTTTTTTTAATTTTTTAAAATTGTTTTTAATTCACAAACGCGTCGATAATAGTCTAAATTTTACGTTTTTTCCATTATACATCATTTTTTAATATATATGGACTATACTGCAAGTTCCGGATCAAATCGGTTACGTGTGATGTCTTATTCCGTTATATCGTATCATTTTGGTTTGAAAGCACAAGTACTACTGTGAGAAGTGTTATGTGTATAAGCCGCCTACCGTACATGAACATGACGTATTTTTTCATTAATTGTAGTATTATGATGTATATTGTCAATTTGGGTCGTACAAGTGCATATTGAATCTGATTGGGTCGTGTCGGTGACATTCGGTTTTTAACGTGATTATTATTAAACAGATTTAACATACATATTGACCATATGGGGTTACATTAACGTGATTATTATTAAACACATTTAACATACATCGTGAACATATGGGGTTACATTAAGGTTAGGGGCACGATACGTAAGCATTTCGTACGCGTTGATCTGATCCCTGTATAATGTATGCCAGGCTGTTGCGCGCTCTGTTTTGTTCGCTGTCCAGAGTAGGTTTGGGGGAGGCATTGGATAACAACCTCCAAGCTCTACATGTATGAAATGCCCATGGTCGACGAACACAACCGCAACCACCAGGTGAGGTTCCTCAGCTTCGTTTGGCCCGCCCAGCAGAGGGAAAATTGTATCGCTCCCACGCATGTCGAAGGTGTGAACAATCACACCGTATCGTTGGGTAATAAGAAACCCCGTCTCAGGCCTCGTCATGTAATTTTCGATATCTGCTCGTCCCACCCCCTTGAAATCGATCCGTCTAACCAGCGCATCATAATGTCCTATGTTTTCCGGATCGAAAACCTGCCTCCAAAGCGATTCGTTCGTACGTAACTCCTTTATAAGTTGTTTCCGGATCATCAAATATGAATTTTGTTTCACTCCTAACCCAACAGCCACCGATCGAAACCCACAATGACCATCTGGTTTCACGTCCTTTATTCTAACGATGTATGGATGGATCACTTCGGGAATCTGAGATGCGTAGTTGCGGATCGCTATATCCGTCTTAGGACCGAGCTTGATCATCGGGAAATTAGGGTGTAGGTTGATCGGTTTGGTATTCTTTTGTCTTCTAGAATCTTCGGGTGATTTGTACGAGCTGTGACGGGGAAGATCGTCTGAGGCCTCGACCCAAGTTTCTTCCGACGGAATGTACGAGCTTTTTCTAGCGGCTTCAACCTTTCTTTCTTCCTGCGTTTTCAATGTTGGGCGACCACGAGTTTTCTTCAGAACAGCAGGAGGTTTTTTGTTATTGTTCCCTGGATTGAGGATTTGCTGAAACTTTTCAAAGAAGCTCCTTTTCACCTGAGGGGGTGTTGGATCGATCTGTTGTTTCAATTTTTCAAATTCCGCGTCTACATCGATATCCTCTATGTTTTTCTTTGCAGGCTTGAAGTCAAGCTTCTTCCAGAACACGTCTATGTGTGTGATCCGGAGTTGCTGACCTGTAGATGAAAACAAATTAGGTGGCAAAATCATAACGAGAAAGGTCAAAGATATTAATTACCGTTATTTTCCAACTTTTCTAAACGACAGGCACATGGCAAACCACAGCTGGTAAAAAGTTGGCAACCACAGCTTGCACCGTAGGCTCTCAACCCGTCTTCCTTACGTTTTAGTTCCCTACTCAAAAGCTCAATCGCATATATTGAAACCTTTCTGAGAATATATGCAAGCATGGGCTGATTCTTGTGGTGCGTCATCACTTTTCGGAGGCTTGTTTCAAAGCTACTACTAATCTCGGCGTATTGTCTATCAACAACATGATCAACATACAGTACAAGTTTATCCAGTGTGTTGCGATGACTTGGAAAGTGACTTTTTAGTGTTGCATGCATGCCCTCAACCCTGTTGGTCGTAGTTTGGTGAAAGTTGATAGTTTTGTTAATCCAGCAAGATACAAACTTTTCACGGTACGGATCCAACCAGGATTTCTTCAAATAATCAAAAACCTCTAAAATTAAAAAACGTAAATAGTAAGTTTTTGTTATTATATAAAATTTGAACATAATTATGTAAGAAATACCCACTTTCACGGTCATCTTCTTTCAGCTGTGCTTCAAGGTTTTCCAAGTTATACCTGTATATTTCCTCGGTCGTAGACTCGCACAATAACCAAAATCTACGTACGAATTCTTTCCACTCCTTGTCAGAGAATTTCTTCTTGCTGTTCTTATTAATATTTTGTTGAATATGGAACCGACAAAGATACTTATGCGCTTTTGGAAAAACTTGTTCACACGCGTTCATTAGCGCAAAATCCTTGTCTGTTAAAATCACGCACGGTTCCATACATCCTACCAGCATAGACTTGATCCTCTGCAACACCCATAGGTAGTTCTCTGACTTCTCAGCGGAAATTACCGCACAAGCAGCCGTAAACGATTTGTTTGTCGACGTCATGCCTACGACCTGAACAAATGGCAGGTTGTACATGTTCGTTTTGTAGGTGGCGTCAATCATTAGCATATGCGGGAAGGCACACCACATAGTGAATGATTTTTCGTGAACAAAGAAGACATCTTCAACTTCGTTCGATATCTCATTCGTGCGCATGTAATAAGTGTAATTTTTTTCGAGAAGAATGTTTTCAAGTTTTTGCATCGGAGACTTACCGACATTTTTTTCGGCGTTGATCTTCTGAACAGCGTTGTGTATATCTTTCGGAATAAGCTTTCTAGCCGGATTGTTTTTTGTCAGCGTTCGCCAGATACTTTGGTTGGGAATATCTTGCTCTGCCAGCTCCTTAACCAGTTTTTTATCCTCCGAAGAAAGCCTTCTCGCATACGCGTGACCCTCTAAGTTTTCAATAGGAGTGTGGTTATGCTTCGCCTTCGTCACCTCGATCCTCAAAACACTTCCGGATGATTCCGAAAACCCGATCATCTCGAACGGGCAGCCTATTTTCTTGCTACCCGTTTTCCTCTGTGTAGCTATACTCTTATGCTCCCCACCAAAAGTACATTGAAACCAAATCTTGTAATTCTCTCCTCTTTTATTCAACCTCTTAATCACAATGAGGTAACCGTTGTCTTTTGCCGTGTCTTGTACCCAACGCACCAACTCTTTACGTGACGAAAAGGTCTGCGTTGTATCAAACGAAAATGTAACCAGGTAACAGCCTTCCTCGTCAACAGACACATCCCCCGGCTCACCATCGTCACCGAGGTCCGAATATACTTGATGTTCAAAGCTCGGTTGACAACCGTAACTGTGGTTTGGATAACACTCCGGCTGTACAAAGCTGTGCTCACCACCATAACCGAAATTCGAATAACCTTGTAAGCTCTGTTGACAACCGTAACTGTCGTTTGGATAACACTCCTGCTGTACAAAGTTGTACTCGCCACCGTAACCGAAATTCGAATAACCTTGTTGTGCGTAAGGGTCCTCCACAGGGGTATTCAAATCCAGCGTCACCGTGTTATCACGATAACGAATGCCAGACGAGACCGGTTTCTCATACGAGTCAGAAATAGCGGTCCCCTCGTAAGAATCAGGAACAACTGACTCGTCAGAATATTGACCGAAAAGATAGTTGCTTAACCACGACATCGTTTTTTCAACACACGTAACTAATACAGCAAAGAAATCAACAAACAACAAAACACTCGAATACCCTCGAATGCTAAATGTTCTGTCTATGCAGGTTTAAATAATGAAAATTTGGGGTCGAAGCGCCGCACTTTGGCCATAGCGCGGCGCTTAGGGTTCACGGGCCACTGCAATCTTGTATCACCTTTATGTCTCTGCAACATCGTATCACTTTATGTCAGTCAAATCAACTTTTGTCAAGCAAAGCGCCGCGCTTTGGCCATAGCGCGGCGCTTTGGGATGTGAAAATAATTTTCTCCGTGTGTGATTAGCATGACCCCTGATTTATTGTATGGATTTGAAACTAAACTAGTTCTAAATCTTAATTGTACTAGGTACTCTATAATCGTTACTTAGTTTGCCTACTCCAGCATTATGGTTCAGGATTTGTGATGTGATAACTGTATATCGCATGTCCCTACTTGTGTTTGGGCCAACAATATCTCTAGAATTAGAGCTATCAATCATTGACGTTCGAAGGACCGCATAAAAGAGGTCTAAAACTTGATGTACAATAAGTGCAAGCATTCAATGATATAACACAACATTAAAGAATAACGTAATTGTTTGAGGATACAATACATGTTCACAGTATTATCCGATGAACTATACCATGACCCACATACCTGCCTAACATGACAACATGCGCGGTGAGCAATAATTGCTACAATATACGCATTTGTGAAGGAAAATATGTCAGGATCCTAAACATATAGATACTTTACACAATAGAGAAGATAAACAAACACTATATTTTGCATGTCACTGCTATCACATTTATTTGCATTTATTTTCAAAAGTGATTTTTCTTTATTCTTACGTGAGAGTTTGAACACTTGCCCTCTCCTCTTGTGGTAGGTCTAGTGATGTCTCATACTGGATATCCAAAAGGCTCAAAAAGTTTTTAATCATACATTCAGCTGCAACAAATCAACAATCTTTCCTAGCCCTAATCCATCTTTGCACCGTAATGTCAATTTAGAACTAGGTGTCAGTTATTGAATGTTTTGATTAGCTAATTTATTTAAAACATCTTCATTTTTTTATAAAATAAATATAATATTTGATCCAAAAGGATGGCTTTTCTATGGTGAAATTATCAGGGTGGATTTCAACAAGATTTTTGTTTAATATTTTATATGGATGTATTACAAAATGAAAATGAAAAGAAGCATAAAGATTAGTACTAGATTCCAAGCTCAGAAGCCACACAAATCAGTAAGCTGAAGGCCCAACTCTTGCATAAACTTTAGTAGCCCAAATAGTAACATGTTGAAAATACTTTGCAACTTCCATTCCCTTTTGTATTAGCCCAAATAGTAACATTTTGCAAATACTTTGCAATTTCCATTCCCTTTTAAGGCATAAGGTTTAATACTTTCTTTTCGTTATGGGCCAAAATGTTTAATTGTATCAAACCTTTTGCACAAATATCTTACTTTTACTAAAATATTTCAAGGAGAAATAAATGATAACATAATACCTTACCTTGTGTGTGGGTCATTTGTGAGATAGCATGTAAAATGAAAAAATGATCATGAAAACCAAATAATGAAATACTTGAATCAACTTAAATATAGAAGATTCAATACAACTCATACAAGCTTTTAACACAAAAACTCTTTTAACTCTAATAAATGTGTACAAATCGGTTTGTTCGTCATGTTCGTTTGATATATAAATGATTGTAGACTTTAATAATTTTGCTTTTGAAAGATCTACAAGAAGTGTTGGCGTGCTAATATGTACCAGCAAAATACTTGATAGCTTTAGGAATAGAGTATTTCAATACTCTTTTAACTTAAACGGAGTATACTCAGTTTCACTCCTACTTTTTGTTGCCTTTCTACTCTGTATATTACCTTTGTCATAAGTTTTTTATTTACTTTTTGGTGTAAACTTGCAATTCCTTATATAATTTTTTTTAACATCTTCTAGATTTAGGATAAATACATCAAATCTATATCGAGCAGGATTTAAAGCTCTTACCTTTTTTTTCATCCTACCTTTATTTTCTTTTTCTTTTCTAAAAGACAAATTTGGATCACTAACGGATCATCGGAGTATCATCGTGCCACCAATAGAATCACCTGATCATATCCATCTCCACTAGACAATAATGTCTATACCCAATTCAGAAGGAACCCCAATAATTCTGAGAAAATAACCCGCTTATGGGAATCGAACTCAGTACCTAATGGTCCCAAAGCCTTATTCCACTCCTAAGATGCCACTATCCAAACGAATATTATGATAACCTAGAAACCAAAAACAAAAACCAGGGACTTGTTCAAGATGAGCATTCAAATTCACAGTTAATACCACCATTAAGCCTTTAAAACTAGGCAGATGATAAGACCTAATTCGAGTTGGTTAATCTCCAAGAGAATGACAAGAAGATAGAGCCCGGGACAACATTTTATCCCAAAAATGAAGAGTACTTATAGGAAAAAAAAACTTAAAGAACAAGAAACAATCGTATTAAACTAGGAAGAAAATAAAAATGCAGAAAAGCAAATATTTGACTTAAGGACATTTTGTTACATAATTGATTTCCTTTTTTATCCTACCTTTATTTTCTCTTTTTCTATATTATTTTATAAATCCAAACGAATATTATGATAAGTTAGAAACCAAAAACAAAAATCAGGGACTTGTTCAAGATGAGCATTCAAATTCCGCCGAGATGTTATTCAAATTCACAACTAATACCACCATTAAGCCTTTAAAACTAGTGGATGATAAGACTTAATTTGAAATGGTTAATCTTAGAAAAAAGAATGATAAGAAGATATAGCTTGGGACAACATTTTATTCCATAAACGAAGAGACAGAAGGGTGTGGGGTTCATGGTTGGGACATGATTCGCCACGTAGGAACACAAATGGAATGTTACACCACCCCCTTGCCTGATTCACCATGGTTTGCATGGATTAAACCATGGTCCTCTTTTCCATTTTCCAAGATTTCATTTCCTTTGTCTTTAGACAAAAATAAATAAAAATAAATAAAGCGATAGTAATTTGGGTCATTGCCACACCATTAGGGTAGTGGTTTTAGATAGTAGATCCGAGGTGGGGTGACATGGTGCTGATGTGGTAGGTCATGATGGTAATGAGGGTCATGACAAACAAGAAACAATCTTATTAAACTGGGGAGAAAACAAAAATGTAGAAAAGCTAATATTTGACTCTATCTTGTAGGATCTTCTTCATAACAATTATAATACTATCAAGAGTAAACTATAAGTTGCCATCTTGTGTTCTATATATAATTATGCTTTGAAACCATATCTTTCATTTTTGCATAATGATACCTTGTGGTGGAACTTTCATTGCACTATATCACCCACTGTTAGTGTTAGAGAAACAACCCAGAAATTAACCCAGAGAATTAAGCCAACGATTAACGATTGAATCTTATTGAATTGAAAACGAATCACACGAAAGAAATTACAAAAGAAATTGAAAATTAAAGAAGTATTTACAAACTACTTCAAACCCCTATTTATACTAATCGCTCCAAATTCAGTTACAACTGACCGTTGTAAGAATTTCCACAAACACCCCCTGAACTTACAAGAATGTAAGTATCAGACCTTAAACCCTAAACATTGCTCTTCAACTAACACTGATCTTTATCTACTGTTTACCTATCCACTGATTACCCACTACAGCAGTAGTTATAACCCATCAGTTGTTCATCACCAGTTGTTAGTCATCAGTGTTTTCCTATCACAAGCAGTGTTTTACAAGGTATCACTGTGTTTGCCTTCTTAGCTCCAAACAGTGGTTTGCTTTATTCACCCTAAACTCATCAGTGGTTACCAGATAAACTGAAATGTTACTTATTCACAACAATCTCCACCTAAGTAACAATTCAATTTATCCTAAACTTAATGAGTTAAAACAAAATTTAAACTTTGCACATGACAAAGCCTTGGTCATCACATCAGCCGGGTTATCATCTGTTCCAACCCACTTGACCAATACTTCCTTTGAAGTCACCACATCTCTGATCCAAAACATCTTCACATTGATGTGTTTGGTTCTTTCATGAAATACACTGTTCTTTGACAACTGAACAACCCCTTCATTATCACAGTTGACTTCCACACCATCCAATCTGATTCCCAGATCAGCTACCAAACCCTTTAACCATAAGGACTCTTTTACCCCTTCAGTTAAAGCAATGAATTCTGCCTCAGTTGTGGATAGTGCCACTACATGCTGCAACTGAGACTTCCAGCTCACCACATTTCCCATAACTGAGAACACATAACCTGTTATTGATCTGCCATTATCTTTGTCTTTAGCAAAATCAACATCAACATAACCACAGATCATGTTCCCCTTCTTTTCAGTATGATCTTCAAACTTTAAACCAATTTTCTTTGTTCCAGCCAAGTACCTGAGAATCCACTTCACTGCTGCCCAATGATTTTTACCAGGATTAGCCATATACCTGCTCACAACACTAACAGCATATGCAATATCAGGTCTTGTGCAGACCATGATATACATCAGACATCCAACAGTGTTTGCATATGGAACCTTGCTCATATATTCTTTATCCTCATCTGTTTGAGGACAATCTTTCTTTAATAAAGTGAAATGAGCTGCAAGAGGAGTTGTAACAGGCTTACATTCTCCCATTCCATAATTCTTCAACACTTTCTCAATATAAGAAGATTGAATCAGTGTTAACACTCTTTTTGCCCTGTTCCTGTGGATTTCCATACCAAGTATCTTCCTAGCTTCTCCCAAATCCTTCATTTCAAACTCTCTCACCAGCAGTTGTTTGGTTTATTCTATTTGGCTTTTGCTATCACAGGCTATCAACATATCATCAACATACAAGAGTAAATAGACAAATTTACCCCTGTCATACTCCCTGTGATACACACAACTGTCATAAGGACTCCTGCTGAAACCACTGCCCACTATATATTCATCAAACCTTTTGTACCACCGCCTAGGAGACTGTTTAAGTCCATACAAGGACCTCTTCAGTAAACATGCCTTATCTTCTTGGCCTTTAACTTCATACCCCTTTGGTTGTGCCATATAGATCTGTTCCTCTAAATTACCATGCAAAAATGCAGTTTTCACATCCATTTGTTCTAATTCCAAATCTAATGATGCAACCAAGGACAGGATAACCCTAATTGAGACATGTTTGACTACAGGAGAAAAGATCTCATTGTAATCAATACCTGCCTTTTGAGTAAATCCCTTGGCCACCAATCTTGCTTTATATCTCGAATCTTCTCCTGGTTTAACACCTTCTTTAATCTTGTAGATCCACTTGCAAGATACCAACTTCTGGCCTTTAGGCTTATTTACTAACTCCCATGTACCACTCTTGTACAAGGAATCCATCTCCTCATCCATTGCACGACACCACTTTTGGCTATCTTCTTCTGAATTGACAGCTTCCTCAAACGTCAGTGGTTCATAGATACTTTCATTCTCTGCTGCTACAAAGGCAACTGCAGAAATATCTTCTTGATCTCTGTACCTCAGTGGTTTCACAACTCGCCTTTTTGACCTGTCTCTCACCAAAATGTAATCTTCCAAATTTGGTGCACTTTGACTTTGTTCATCCTGACTTGAATCAGGACCACCACTTTGACTTGATTCATCCTGAGATGTACCAGACCTTTCCACATTTACCTTTGGTCTGTTTAACACTGGCTCCACCTCAAACTGAAGTTCATCTTTCCTGGACACACTTTTGTTCATTGACTCCATGATATCTTTGTACAGAACATTTTCTCTGCACTGAACATTTCTACTCACAATCACCTTTGGATTTTGCAACCTCCAAAGTCTGTATCCTTTTACACCTTCAGTATACCCCAGCATTACACATTTTTGAGATCTTGGATCCAACTTGTCATCACTGACATGAGAATACACCATAGACCCAAAAACTTTCAAATCCTCATACTCAGGCTTATCACCAGACCACATCTCCATAGGTGTCTTCATCTGAATTGCAGATGAAGGACATCTATTGATCAAGTAAGCTGCAGTGGACACAGCTTCACCCCAGAACTTCTTTGGCATTCCTGAGGTAGCTAACATGCACCTTACTCTTTCCAATAAAGTTCTATTCATTCTTTCAGCCAAACCATTCTGTTGAGGAGTACCAGGAATGGTTAGGTGTCTGGCAATACCATTTGCTTTGCAAAATTGATCAAACTCATGATTACAAAACTCCAGCCCATTATCTGTTCTGAGTTTCTTCACTTTCCTCTCAGTTTGATTCTCCACCAATACTTTCCATTCTTGAAACTTCTTGAAAGTATCACTCTTGTGTTTAAGCACATAAACCCACACTCTTCTTGAGTAATCATCTATAATGGACAAGAAGTATCTACCACCCCCCAAAGTTTCTGTTCTTGCTGGTCCCCACAGATCAGAGTGAACATAGTCTAAGACTCCCTTAGATCTATGTTTTCCTTTGCTGAACTTCACTCTTTTCTGTTTGCCCAAAACACAGCTTTCACAAAAGCTTATATCACAGTTCTTTAAATCACCAAGAACTTGTTGTTTGGACAATTCAATCAGACCTTGTTGACTTATATGACCAAGTCTTTTATGCCACTTCAGGGCTTCATCATCACCTTCTTCACTTGCCACAGCAGCTACTCCATCAACAACTTTACAATCCAACATGTAAATGTTGTTCTTGATTCTAGTACCACTGAGCACCACCATAGACCCTTTTATGACTCTGGCCTTTCCATCTCTAAGACTAACATGATATCCCATCTTCTCTAAAGTACCAAGAGATAACAAACTTCTTTTAAGATTAGGGATGTACCTCACATCTTTGAGATCAAACGTGATGCCAGATTCTGTCTTCATTGTGACTGTACCAATGCCAAGAATCTGACTAGGCCTGTCATCTCCAAGCTTTACAGACCCCATGTCCACCATCTTCAATTCTTTGAAGGCTTCTTTCAGAGGTTTCATATGGAATGAACACCCTGAATCCATTACCCATTTTTCTTGATTACATTCACTTGTGACCATAAGCACATCAGCACTGTCATAACCTCCTTCTGACTGATCATCAGAATCTACATGACTGCTCTGCCCCTTTGAGTAATTACTACTTTGCCCTCTTGTATAACTGCCTTCACCTTTTCTTTTCTTGAATTCTGGACAGTCTTTCTTGAAGTGTTTATCTGAATTACAAACAAAACATCTCCTCTTGAATCTTGACTTGGATTTTGACCTAGAATTTCTGCTGCCACTGCTGTAAGTCCTTTGATCTGACCTTCCTCTCACAAACAAACCATCTCCACCTTCTTCTTTAGAATCTGACCTCTTCTTCAATTCTTTTGAATTCAAGGCAGACAATACATCCTCCATAGATAGAGAATCTCTACCATACATCAATGTATCCACAAAGTGTTCATATGATGATGGTAAAGAAGTGAGAAATATTATGGCCTGATCTTCATCATCCAATGCCACCTCTATATTTTCAAGATCCAAGATTAACTTGTTGAACTCATCTGTATGATCTTCAAGACTCTTTCCAGATGACATGTGGAATGTATACAACCTCTTCTTCAAATACACTCGATTTGCCAAAGATTTAGTCATATATAATGACTCCAATTTTGCCCAAATCCCTGCAGCAGATGTCTCCTTTGATACTTCACGAAGAACTCGATCACCAAGACTCAATATGATCGCACTATGAGCCTTCTCGAGCATATCCTTCTTCTCTTTATCAGTTAAGCCTTCAGGAAGTTTATCTTCTCCTTTCAGCGCATCTACCACACCATTGTGAACCAGAAGAGCCCTCATCTTCACACGCCATAGACTGAAATCATTCCTCCCATCAAATTTCTCCAATTCAAACTTCGTTGACACCATCTTTGATCTCTGATTGCGGAATTGAACGTGAATTTCTTTTAATCGAGCCACCAATGGCTCTGATACCACTTGTTAGAGAAACAAACCAGAAATTAACCCAGAGAATTAAGCCAACGATTAACGATTGAATCTTATTGAATTGAAAACGAATCACAAGAAAGAAATTACAAAAGAAATTGAAAATTAAAGAAGTATTTACAAACTACTTCAAACCCCTATTTATACTAATCGCTCCAAATTCAGTTACAACTGACCGTTGTAAGAATTTCCACAAACACCCCCTGAACTTACAAGAATGTAAGTATCAGACCTTAAACCCTAAACACTGCTCTTCAACTAACACTGATCTTTATCTACTGTTTTCCTATCCACTGATTACCCACTACAGCAGTAGTTATAACCCATCAGTTGTTCATCACCAGTTGTTAGTCATCAGTGTTTTCCTATCACAAGCAGTGTTTTACAAGGTATCACTGTGTTTGCCTTCTTAGCTCCAAACAGTGGTTTGCTTTATTCACCCTGAACTCATCAGTGGTTACCAGATAAACTGAAATGTTACTTATTCACAACAGTTAGTCAAACATTTGGTTGATCGTCTGACCCAGGGTTAAAACAGTAATCTCGCATCCCAAGCATTTTTTCTCTTGCACTATACGCCCCTGTGGTTTTATTATTATTATTATTATTATTATTATTATTATTATTATTATTATTATCACTCACAACCAACCACCTCCTTCATCACCACCCCCACCGCCTCCATCATCCCCCCCCCCCCACACCACCATCACCAATAATTATTGGTTGGGAAATCGTACATCAGATTTACACTAAAATTATTAGATTAATTAAAATACTTAATTAAAACTTGATGAGTATACTAGAACTGATACAATACACAAATACATTGCAATATTTCAGATCTTATTGTTGAACCAGTATACACCATACTATTGTTATCACCTTCATCAATGCCAAGTCAGGGCTTTCTGAATAAGTGAGAACGAGAATAAACACAACTTTATTGCGTCGAGCGAAACTTTGTTAACCTTAAAAGTGTCTCATCATAGTAAGAGCATGTCAATGTGAGCATTTGGATCTTCATCCTCCAACCTTAGAGAATTGACAACTTGGTTGGATCAAATTAATTATTATGTGGAATTTGGAAAGTCTCTGTATGAGTAGTAGGAAGAGTGATACTAGATGGAACAATAGTAGAAGGTCGAATGTGATATGAGATTGATTGTTCTGGTTCTCCCATAATAGTTAAATCTTTAGGCCTCTCTATTTTGGTGCCATCAGGTGTAGGTTCTAACTGTATCTCCATAGGTTCTATCTTCTCCTCCTTCTTCTTCGAACTCTTGCGCGATGTAACACCCTTACTATTATTAAGCGGGTTTCGTTTAGGATTACGAATATAATCACGTAATTATAATTACAAGTACATTGGAAAATATGGATTAATAAAAAATTTCCGGATTTAAAACATTGCAATTTAATATGTAAGAATTCGTCGTTTAAAATAACAACATAACGACATGCGGAAGCTTTTATCTTGAACGTGTTCGGTTCTTCGTTGCTCTTGATCGTTATCCGGCACTCCGAGATATAACTACATTTCATAATTTATGAAATGGGTTAGTGAATCTAGTATGAAACGCGTGTAATCAAGTCTGTACGCTGAACGAATAAAAAAAATTAAATTTTTCCAGCTTACCACGCCCTCGCGGGGCGCGACAGATGAGGGAGTCCTCATTCGCGGGCCGCGACCTTCGTCGCGTGACACGACGGCAATACCAGGTCGCTGTCGCGTAGCGCGACAGCTTGTTTTTGACAGCAAGTTTGTTGTTCTGTGCTGCATTTTTCCCAGCTATGTTTCTAAGAAATAATCAACTTCAAACTAGCATAACTTTTAATCTAGACCTCCGTTTTGTATGATTCTTTTTCCTACGTGTCCGTGCTTAAAATACGGACCCGTTTACCATCATTGTTCGTATTAAAAACCGGTTTATAGGCAACTAGTCTATAAATCCCTTTTTCCTATTATTCGACCCATTTTAAGTTACATTGCAAGAATGTTATTAAGAGTCGTTTCTAACATTTCCTACCCATCCCGGGCTTATCAAACAATAGCGTTTTCACTCCCATTACGGGGTTCGCGTACGCATTTACATTCACTGATTTATTTGTATCTTTCAAATCACTTAATCCACATTTAACTTCTTAATTTATTTTGACCCGTTTAGTGGACTTTTAAGCATTAAGCATCCAACTCGCTATTTTCCTTTCGCATCTTGCATTTTCATACTAGTTAACTAATTATCTTCCACCACAACTATCTTTGTGGTGGATTTAACGTAAGGAACCCAAAATCCCAAATTTACCCATCGGTTAGTTATTTTACGCATATGGCTCATTTTTTAGACATTTGACCCACGAATGTCATTACCTATAATTTTTATACGTATCTAAGGATTTCATAATCATAATACCAATTCCTAAACAAGCTCTAAGGGTCGTTTGCCCGCTTTACCCATCAAGGGCTTTTTGGTCAATTCTACGGCGAATGACCATTACTATCTATTCGACCAAAATTGCACTTTTAACTATAATCTTATTTGCACATACCTGGCTCGGGTCAAAGTTTTGACCCGTCTAAAATACCTTTCACTATTAACTTACTAATTAATAGCGTCGCGAACCTTATATTACTTTCCTGTAATCACCAAAACTTAACAAGCGATCGTCAGTAATTATCGGCAAATGGTGTTAACACACCAATTGACCCGTTTAGTCAAAATGATCATTTATCATCATGTGATGGTATTTTGATACCAATTCGCCCCTTGAACCCATTCCGGTTAGCACCATGAGTCCTTACTACTTAAAAGACATTTCTTGAATTGTTTGACCCGTTATGACTTATACCAAATGGTGTCTTTTCACATCTTTTATTTTATCCGTCAACTCGTGTCCGGATTATTACTAAACCATTTTTACCCGTTGCAATTCACCCCATAACACATTGTTCAAAATTCATTATTTATTAGTCTTCACCGGACTAATTTACCATTTTACCCCTTTTTACCATAATTTATGGTTTCTTACCATTTTTACTTATTCCGACTTGCATTGTATCATGCCGGAACATCATATTTCAAACACTTAACATTATTCACAATCAATATTCATAAGTAAGTGTATTGTAATTAAAAAGGGGGCGTAAGCTTAACTTACCTCGCATCCAAATTACGCTTTTCTTTTCGTACTTGCTCCGTTTGACCCGCTTCATTCCCAAGCCTCCATCTAGCTTGTCAAGAGTCAAACTATCATCATAATTTGTAAGACGGTTAGATTAGTCATTATCACATACGACCATTCCATCTTACGAATTCTATGTCGAAAATACCATTCGACTTCATCGTTGGTTAATTTGACTTATAAAGCTCATTTACCCTCAACCATACAAAACGAAAGTTTGCGTTCAATAACTCTTTTAAGCAATCTAATCAATTATCACAAACACTTTATTCATTAGACAACATTTACGGGTTTTCATCTATAAATGAAACCACTTTTTATCATGTTATTAGGCATTCCTACGTAGGGATGAGCAAGGCGGTATCCGATACCGAACCGATACCGATACCGCCAAATACCGATCCCGAATTTCACCCAAACTAGGTACCGATACCGATACCGAAACATGTCGGTTCGGTATCGGTACGGTATCGGTATTATACCGTATTTTGAGGGTCGGTATCAGTATTATACCGATACCGTACCGTACCGATACCGAAAACGCCAAAAAGTGGATACCGATCGGGATACCGAAAAGTGCATGGTATCGGTATTTCGGGATCGGGATCGGTATGGGATCGGTATTCGGTGGCATATGCTCATCCCTATTCCTACGGATGCCTAATCAAATCAAATTCTATTTTCAACCGAGTAGACGCACAATTTCACTTAGGCATTTTAAGAAGCACCTAGTGGGCATAATATTTACATACTTATAAACTATTTCATAACTAGTTATTCCTACCAAGTTTAACATCATTCTCAATTTCATTATATCTAGCATACATAAGAATCCTAAATTCACTTCATGGAAATCAAACAACACCCATTTCATAATCAAAACTCTAGTGTTCTTCCTCTTCCTACAAAACCCATTTAACACCTAAGTGGGTGATTAGAAAGTTCATAATTATGAACACCAATTCATAAATTTATTGACTAGGGTTCGTTCCTAAACATGGATTCATCATAGTTTCACCCAAACATCAATCATTCAAGCTTGAACTTCGATTTTCATGGGTTCATCAAGAATCTCAACTTCATAAATATCAAGAATTCGACATATCTTGTGATCCGCTTGATTAGGTGATCGTTTATAAGTGTTCATGCATTGATTTGAGGCTTGGATTGAGCTTCAATTTGTTGATTTTGTTGAAATTAGGGTTAGACCCCTTTTCTCCTGCTCTAGTCGATCGACCCACACACACCAGTGTGTGTTTTTCCTTTTTTTTTTATAAATCTTTTAATTAAAACACTTTGCTAGTTTCCCACCTTTAGTCCCCCATGTTAGAGGTTTTATAAAAAGGACTTAGTAACCTTTGATTTTATTTTTACTCATTCTCTTAATTACCCATTTTTAACTAAGTTAATTATTTCTAGTTAACTTAGTAGGTTCCGGGAGTTATAATTCGTTTATTTTAAGTCCCGTTAACTCGGGTCCCTTTTTATAAACTTTGTTTTCTCAAAGTATTTATCCTCCTTAAAATCTTTTATTCACTTTTTATTTAATATTAGGATTATTTATTTAAATCCTAATATTTACCGTGTTACTTTTACCACTAACGGTATTTTACTTGTCTTTTAGTATTAACGGGGTTTGATTACCAAACCCGTTTTCGGGGTGTTACAAGTCTACCCCCCTTAAAGAGGTTTCGTCCCCGAAACCTTTCTTATGTAGTTTCTTAGGTTTAACTCCATGGACTTAGTTTCAGTAATTACTTAAGCATTGCTCGCATTTAATAATCTTACCAGGACAGTATGGTAATGTCTTTTTGGCTTCCAAACGTATGCGCCTTTCACGTGTAAGGCATCGTAGGCCGTTACTTTCATCTTGTATTTCTTATTCTAGTCACTTATTTGACCGAGTTGTCATCTGATCACTCGATCATATTTATTCTTCAATATGTTTACTTCAAGGTAATTTTTTATATTGACAGGCGTTTTGTATAAGTCGTAACGCTATCATGACTTTGAAAGGCTTTACCGGCTAGACTGATTAGTCACTGTCACTTTATACCCCGTCATTCGGGTATATCTATTGCCAACCATGCTCTTTGCGTGTTTTCTGATTTCATATCTCGTTACACCGTGGTTATATTATGTGTCACTTTTGTGACTGTGATCACATAACGTCTTGTTTAAGTTTATGTCGACTTTTCATTCCGAAAATCTTTCTCTCGAATGTATCGCCTTGCACCTATCGGTGTTGAGATCTATATTCTTTGATATTAATCATTTTCCGAATTCATCTCATAATATCCATATTTGTTTAAACGTTGTTTCTTACTAAAACTGAATTTTAGTTTAATGTTTTTTTTATAACTTTGTCAATTACTCATATCAAGGAAATTGACAACTCATAATTTATTCCTTTCCGTTCTCATTTTACACGGGGAATCGTAACCAGTTCCCTCGCTTTACACTATTGACCCGTAGGTTCTTTCACTTAGCCTCATTGGCTATTTCTTTAGATTTTCACCCTTTTAAGTTGGGACCTCAACAGTTCGTTTCTTTCCGTTTATGACCTAAGGGTCTTCTTGGTCCCGTAGACCTTAACTCTACTTTTTAATCCCATAGATTATGATGATCCCGTAGATCGTCTTTTATTAGTGTCTAAATTCAAATGTATATATACATATATAGGTTCAAAACATCCCTTATTATGTTTGGAATCGTTTATTTTCCATCTAGCTTGTCAAGAGTCAAACTATCATCATAATTCGTAAGACGGTTAGATTAGTCATTATCACATACGACCATTCCATCTTACGAATTCTATGTTGAAAATACTATTCGACTTCATCGTTGGTTAATTTGACTTATAAAGGTCATTTACCCTCAACCATACAAAACG
Organism: Helianthus tuberosus; assembly: GCA_030545235.1. Lineage (NCBI taxonomy): Eukaryota > Viridiplantae > Streptophyta > Magnoliopsida > Asterales > Asteraceae > Helianthus > Helianthus tuberosus. The sequence goes on from CM060375.1 coordinate 151,511,855, forward strand.
AAAGTTTGAGTTCAATAACTCTTTTAAGCAATCTAATCAATTATCACAAACACTTTATTCATTACACAACATTTACGGGTTTTCATCTATAAATGAAACCCCTTTTTATCATGTTATTAGGCATTCCTACGGATGCCTAATCAAATCAAATTCTATTTTCAACCGAGTAGACGCGCGATTTCACTTAGGCATTTTAACAAACACCTAGTGGGCATAATTTTTACATACTTATAAACTATTTCATAACTAGTTATTCCTACCAAGTTTAACATCACTCTCAATTTCATTATATCTAGCATACATAAGAATCCTAAATTCACTTCATGGAATTCAAACAACACCCATTTCATAATCAAAACTCTAGTGTTCTTCCTCTTCCTACAAAACCCATTTAACACCTAAGTGGGTGATTAGAAAGTTCATAATTATGAACACCAATTCATAAATTTATTGACTAGGGTTCGTTCCTAAACATGGATTCAACCTAGTTTCACCCAAACATCAATCATTCAAGCTTGAACTTCGATTTTCATGGGTTCATCAAGAATCTCAACTTCATAAATATCAAAAATTCGACATACCTTGTGATCCCCTCGATTAGGTGATCGTTTATAAGTGTTCATGCATTGATCTGTGGCTCGGATTGAGCTTCAATTTGTTGATTTTGTTGAAATTAGGGTTAGACCCATTTTCTCCTGCTCTGGTCGATCGACCGACACACTAGTGTGTGTTTTTCCTTTTTTTTATAAATCCTTTAATTAAAACACTTTCCTAGTTTCCCACCTTTAGTCCCCCATGTTAGAGGTTTTATAAAAAGGAGTTAGTAATCTTTGATTTTTATTTTTACTCATTTTCTTAATTACCCATTTATAACTAAGTTAATTATTTCTAGTTAACTTAGTGGGTTCCGGGAGTTATAATCCGTTTATTTTAAGTCCCGTTAACTCGGGTCCCTTTTTATAAACTTTGTTTTCTCAAAGTATTTATCCTCCTTAAAATCTTTTATTCACTTTTTATTTAATATTAGTATTATTTATTTAAATCCTAATATTTACCGGGTTACTTTTACCGCTAACGGTATTTTACCCGTCTTTTAGTATTAACGGGGTTTGATTACCAAACCCGTTTTCGGGGTGTTACAAGTCTACCCCCCTTAAAAGAGGTTTCGTCCCCTAAACCTTTCTTACGTAGTTTCTTAGGTTTAACTCCATGGACTTAGTTTCAGTAATTACTTGAGCATTGCTCGCATTTAATAATCTTACCAGGACAGTGTGGTAATGTCTTTTTGGCTTTCAAACATATGCGCCTTTCAAGTGTAAGGCATCGTAGGCCGTTATTTTCATCTTGTATTTCTTATTCTGGTCACTTATTTGACCGAGTTGTCATCTGATCACTCGATCATATTTTTTCTATCAATATGTTTACTTCAAGGTAATTTTTTATATTGACAGGCGCTTTGTATAAGTCGTAATGCTATCATGACTTTGAAAGGCTTTACCGGCTAGACTGATTAGTCGCCGTCACTTTATATCCCATCATTCGGGTATATCTATTGCCAACCAGGCTCTTTGCGTGTTTTCTGATTTCATATCTCGTAACTCACGTTACGCCTTGGTCAAATTATGTGTCACTTTTGTGACCATGATCACATCACGTCTTATTTAAGTTTATGTCGACTTTTCATTCCGAAAATCTTTCTCTCGAATGTATCGCCTTGCACCTATCAGTGTTGAGATCTATATTCTTTGATATTAATCATTTTCCGAATTCATCTCATAATATCCATATTTGTTTAAACGTTGTTTCTTACTAAAACTGAATTTTAGTTTAATGTTTTTTTATAACTTTGTCAATTACTCATATCAAGGAAATTGACAACTCATAATTTATTCCTTTCCGTTCTCGTTTTACACGGGGAATCGTAACCAGTTCCCTCGCTTTACACTATTGACCCGTAGGTTCTTTCACTTAGCCTCATTGGCTATTTCTTTAGATTTTCACCCTTTTAAGGTGGGACCTCAACAGTTCTTTTCTTTCCGTTTATGACCTAAGGATCTTCTTGGTCCCGTAGACCTTAACTCTACTTTTTAATCCCGTAGGTTATGATGATCCCGTAGATCGTCTTTTATTAGTGTCTATATTCAAATGTATATATACATATATAGGTTCAAAACATCCCTTATTATGTTTGGAATCGTTTATTTTCTCTTTTGAACTTTAATTGACATTGGCCATAGTCAAAGGTTTCGTTCGTTTGCTTCCGGACAAATTTTCCGATTTTATGACTATTTACGTCATCTACACGTCGGTTTGTTCTACGCTTACCATTATCTGGTTCTCACATGTATTTCTTTGCAACCCACTACCCGGGTTCTTTTACCTTAAGGTTTTTAGCGCCCATATCCCCTTGCATAGGTTTATTAATATTTCGCGCTATTATTTATTCGGTTCGCTCTTACTTGCATTAGCAAGCGTCATCCTTTATTTAACTCGTTTGACTTATTCGTGTGAACTTCGTCACTCATGAGTGTCAAGCCTCATTCTTTGTTCGCCCGTTCAACTTTAAAATAGTTGAACGTAATTTTTCAAAATTTCTATCTACAACATCTTATCGTCTTTTAGTCATGTCTCGAAACCCTAGTATTAATACAGGTTCTTATGACTTAGGGTTTCTAGACTAGTGCCTAGGTTGAACAATGAACATTGCGGTTTACGAACTACCAAGGTAAACTGAATATAGAAAACTAAAATTAGTTTTTAGACCCTTTTAATCAAATCCTTCCTATAGGCAGGATACATGTTTTACTAACTACAAAGATTAGTTGTCTATTACAGAAGTTTAAAGACTAGAAAAACTATACAGATTAACCCGAAGAATCAAATCTTGCTTCCTAGTGCATTAGTCTTCGATTCCTTCGCCTTTTCTCTTCTAAATCCTTTAAAATAATGCTCTTCAAACTTTTTATCCCTTCTCAGTCGATCTCCAGTTATGTCTAGTGTTTTGATAGCAATCCTTAAGTAGGCGGCTCTGTTTGGGCTTCGAAATGGTATGGGTTGTCCCTTTGAAATTGGTTCGGGTCATACTATTTTAACAGGAGCCAGTCTTACCCCAACTTTGATTCTATCATTCTGTATGGCTAGATAACGGCTCGTACTCTCTAAACAGGGTACAAGTTGTTTTGGTTAAAAATCACACAAGGATAATGCAACCAAATCCGATTTTGTGAGGTGTGAGGCTTGATTATGTGAACAAATGTATGAACAAAGAATGAATGAAATGAATGTTGAACACAAGGATTTATACGAGGAAAAAGCCCTTGATCAATGAATGATATCCGGCATAAAAAACCTCGGGTGATGGAAACTACCGATCACCAACTATGTTTAACAAATAATATTTACAAATCGGGATGATAACAAGCTTGGTACAAGGATCACTAGTGTGCAAAAGGTGTAAAAAGTGTATGATCGCCAATAACTTATAGAGAGTTGTTGAGAGCTCGAGTGTAGTGTGTTGCTAATAATTCTTATGTCTCAAACAAGCTTGTTATCCCCATTAAAAATAGAAATAAGCTAACTAACTAACAATCTGAAAATGGTGCTAGCTTCCCATGATCTCCACAACGGTCACGAAGTCCATGAACGTGCAGAATAATGGAGCATATTCCCCTAGAATCTCGGTTAGACCAAGTCCCATTCGAATACTCCTGCAAAATAGATTCAAATACAATGGAAACAATTGTTAATGTTAGGATAATAATGAGGATCCGGGATCCTTAATCCTACAACGTCTTCTGAGGATCCTTAATTCAAATTGAACTGAGCATCCGTGATCCTGGCTGCACTTGAGGATCCGTGATCCATACATTATGAAAATCCATCCCTAACAATTGCCCCCAAAATATGAGGAATTAATTGTAACTAAATGACTCATATTTTCTACTTGATCCGGAACAACTTGGTTAGCGGAAAACTAGTCGTTGCCATCGGACTACCCGTTGCGAATATGACATCAGCGACAAGACTTCCCTGCACAATCATCATTATATATACAGGGTTAGAGATAAGGATCAATTTGCATTTAAATTCGAGCGTTTCTCTCCTTTAAATCTTCATTCGGAGACTCCAACAGGTATCTCTCTAATCCTTCTCTCTAAGATTTCTTCTTCTTCTTCTTCTTCCAATTTTCTGTTTCTTCAAAATCTCATAGCCAAGATGAAGCTTCGATCCTCTCCTGCCAAGGATCCTAAGAAGGACAACCCTCTGAAAAGTCAGGGTGTCACCAAAAATCCTTCGCTGGAACTCTGTCGTTTCACCGATCCTGAAATTGATCGGATACGCCATTGCTTCCCAGCAGAAGCTGTCTTCAGAGCATTTGACTCTTCAACGAAGAGTGACTGTGTTTCTGATGCTTGGATCACTTTTCTGGCAACCCCTTTTCTGATAGGGTTTTCTTATCCCTTCCCTGCTCTAACTCAATTATTCTTAACAGTCACTGGCATGTTCTATATACAAGCCATGCCAATGATGTGGAGAGTTCTTTACACTCTTGAAAACATCATTGAGCAGGAAGGTGTTGAAATAGGTCTATCCGAATTGAGTCTGTTATACAACCTTGTCAGTCATGGTTCTCATCGCTTTCTGTTCAAGCATAAACCCGGTCAGCCTCACCCAATCCTCAAAACCACAAAAAGTGATTCCCACTGGAGAAACCAATTCTTTTTTGTAAGGAGGGACTCCATCCCAGATGGAAAAGATTTCCCCAAAAAGTGGATCACCCAGGGTAGGATATGGGATCCTTAGACCAGGACCAAAGTAGGATTCTTTTTCTGTTAAGGATAACTGATCCTTATTTTTGTTTCTGTTGTGCAGCTATCTTGCTCTCTCATATTCAAGAAACTCCTGCAACAAAAGAAAGAATTGCTGCTTTTTGGAAGCTTGACCCTGCAATTAGAACTTTTCAAGCCAAGACACAGGATTCACAAGAAGTCTCTTCCGGTTCCTACACAATGTCAAGTAAGTATCCATATCCTTGAGTAAATAAATGTTTAAATAAATGTAAAGTATGAATACTTATATGTGCTTTGTATTTGTAGGTGCTGGCAAATCCTCTAAATCTGCTTCCCGATTCAGCGTCAGTGATCTTGATGCATTCGCCTCCTCAAAGTCCATCAAAAAGGAGCTGGCTGCAAGCCCAAGCATCCCAAATCCTAAGGGCATGAGCACACGAGGAAATGGTGCTAAAAAGAGAAAGACCGCTGAGCCCACTGAAGGCCTCCCTCTCATCCAACACTAGTTCGAGGAATATGTCTCCGAGGTAAGGATCCTAAATCCTTAGGTCTGAACTCCCCTATCTAAGGATAACGTATCCTGACTATATACTTCTTTTATGCAGAAATTTGCCGAGATCCAAATGCTCCTTGATCACAATCTGGTAGAGGCTGAGCAAAAAAACCTGGACTTCCAGCAATTGTTCATGGCCAAACACAAGAAAATCTCTTCCCTTGAGAAGGATGTGAACCTGCTGTAGAAGGAGGTGGTCTTGGCTCAGATCAAAGCCCAGTAGGAGAAGGCAAAGGTCATGGAAGGAACTAAGCTTTCTGCCACCATTGCTATGCTGAAGATCAAGCTGCAAATGGCCAAGGAGGCTGAGCATCCTGCTTTTGACAGGTCTGCCTGGGACCAGGAGGCTTGGAGGCAGAGGTTGGCTGAGCTGGACGATGAGGATGAAACGGAGGAGGCAGCAGCTGATGGAGCCGGGAGCAGCGGGGTGAAGGATCCAGTGGAAGAAGCAGCTGGTGGTGATGATGCAGCGAAGGTGTAAGCTGCAGTAATGGGCGATGATGGATTTATCTAGACGCGGCCAGAGCCCATTTTTTATGGTTTTGTGGTTTTTGTTTAATGGTGTTTTGATGGTGAACAATTATGGTCTGTAACTAAGCAATAGTATTTAGGTTTAAGGATTACGGATCCTTGGGACAATAGGTAGGATGATAGTTGGTGGAGGGATCCTCTGTTTGGGGGATGAAGCCACTATTATCCTGCCATCTTTATTTTCCTGCATGACTCAGAACTTTTTAGTATGGACACCCTTTACCTACCCCAGCGGACGGGCCACGTATTGCTGGTAGATGCTTGGGGTAGGTAATTTTGACAACCTCTGAAGGGTTTAATTATGATAAATAAATAAAGCTTTAACCTTTTGACTGTCTTGTGTTGTTCACTTTGTCTCTATTTACCTTTCAATTGTTATTGTACAATTTTTGGATTTACAAGTTATTAGTGAAGGTGTAAAAATTAATTTATGTCAAAAGGTTAGGATATGATCAAGGATCAAATATCCTATAATCGAAAAGTTTGAAGAGTTAGATAATTTTAGGATCATATATCCTGTTGTCAAAGAATAGGGTATAATTGATAAACCAGTAATAAAGATAATGTAAATAAGGATCATACCAGAGAATCCAAGTTAGGATCCTATATCCTTAATGAATATAATTACAACAATCATAAGACAAATCCTTGAGGAATGTTAGGATCCTGGATCCTTAACTGTTTAGCTTTAGAATCCTGAAATGAGAAATAACTTGGGACTAAGCCAATCTGCAAGAGAAAGAGTTAGCATTTGGGGACAAGCCCAACAATCTGGGGATAAGCCCAAAGGATCCTGTGTAAATTGGAGTATAGCCCTTACTGGCGACTATCCAAACTTAGTGACATGAAGATGCCAAAACCTTAGCTAACGTGAAGACGTTAGAAACCTTAGGAATGGATGTATGGTACGTCTACCATTATACTTAGGATCCTGAATACAGCCAGTACAATGAAATTGTCAGCCCCTAAAGCGGGTACTGGTCCCATTGCCTTTAACTGCACCAGGATAATCGTGCGCTACTGGCGAAGGTGTTAGAACCTGATTCGTAGAAGGTAGTGGATACCTTAAACTGGGGACAAGCCCAAAAACTGGGGATAAACCCATAAAACTGGGGACAATCCCATAAAACTTAGGAGACTTCTGTGGACACTTGATCCTTTGTCAAGGATGCATGAACTTCTGCAAAACTCAGAACTTTAGTGAAAAAGGATAAAGGATCCTGGATCCTTTTCCTTATAATTAAATAAATTAAAGGATAGGGTAAATTAGAATCAAATCATTACCAGAATGAGGACCATATGTCCCTTAAGGATCCTTGATGTATACCAGATGTGAGGATGATTAAGGATCCTGGATCCTTCTTACATGAAGTATCTCTTCAAATGGACAACATTCCAAGCTCTTGGTAGCGAATCACCTTCCATTGTTAATAACCGATATGCCCCCTTTCCTGCCCCAGCTTCAATAAGATAGGGGCCTTCCCACTTTGGTGCTAACTTGCCATCAGCAGGATTTGTGGTATTTTGGAATGCTTTCCTCAGTACCATGTCACCAACTTGAAACTTTCTGATCCTAACATTCTTGTTATAAGCTCCAGCCATCCTTTGTTGATAGCTAGCCAATCTTATTATTGCCAAATCCCTGAGTTCTTCTATGGTATCCAAGTCTTGAACCAAGTTTTCAGAATTTCCTTTAGGATCACGAATGCTTGTTCTTGCAGTAGGAACTACCATCCCTGTAGGGATCACTGATTCAGCTCCAAACACTAAAGAAAATGGAGTTTGGCCAGTAGCATTCTTGGGAGTTATTCTATCAGCCCATAGTACATATGGTAACTCTTCTGCACATTTCCCCTTTTTGGATCCAAGCTTCTTCTCCAAGTTGTTGATGATGATCTTGTTGGATGATTTTTCTTGACCATTAGCTTGTGGATGGACTGGTGTTGATGTTATCATCTTAATCCCCCAACTGTCACAAAAGTTAGTAGTTCTACTCCCAATAAATTGGGATCCATTATCACAAACAATTTCAGATGGGATACCAAACCTGGTAATAATGTTTCTTTTAATAAAGAATATCACTTCTTTTTCTCTGACTTGTGCAAATGCTTCAGCTTCTATCCATTTGGAAAAGTAATCAGTCATGGCAAGCATAAAAACTTTTCCTCCTGGTGCTTTGGGAAGTTTGCCAACTATATCCATTCCCCACCTCATGAATGGCCAAGAAGAGGATATAGGATGCAGGAGCTCTGCTGGTTGATGAAGGATATTGCTATGTCTTTGACAAGCATCACACTTCTTTGCATAATCCACAACATCCTTCTTCATAGTAGGCCAATAGTATCCTTTCCTAAGGATCCTTGAGAACAGTGCTCTGCCCCCAGTGTGTTTTCCACAATCTCCTTCATGAAAATCCTTAAGAACTTCTTGGATTTAAGGATCCTCGATGCACCTTAGATATGGACCTGCAAGAGATCATTTAAATAACATGTTATTTAATATTGTAAATTGAGATACCTTCACTTTGAAAGCTCTAGGATTTTCTCCGGTAGGGATCTCTCCTTATTGTATATATCTTAGGATTGGAAGGATCCATGATCCTGGATTTGACTGTGCACCATCACTAGGTGTGATTGCAGAATCCTCCACTATTTCCATAGCTGTATGATCCTCAATGGCAGGAGCCAGGATGTGGATGATAGGAATTTTAATATCCTCTGGAATCTTCAATGATGATCCAAGGTTGGCTAAAGCATCAGCTTCTGCATTTTCTTCCCTGGGTACCTGTGTCAAACTAAAAGAAGAAAAAGAGTCTGCCAATTTCTTGACTATCTCTAGATATTTGATTAGTCTTTCACCTTTAACAGCATAAGAACCATTAAAGTGGTTAGTGATTAATAAAGAATCTACATGTACCTCAAGATACCTGATCCTCATATGCTTGGAAATTTGCAAACCAACTATTAAGGCTTCATATTCAGCCTCATTGTTAGTAGTTTGAAACTCACAAGCAATTGAGTGGGGTATTATGTCCCCCTGTGGCGATTTTAGTAGTATGCCTAGTCCAGTTCCTTTGATATTAGAGGCTCCATCGGTGAAGAGTATCCAAGGATCCTTAGTCTCTTCAAGCTGTTGAACTTCTAATTCAGCTTCCCTTTGTAGATCACTACTGAAATCAGCCACAAAGTCAGCCAAGGCCTGAGATTTAATGGCAGTTCTTGGTTCATATCTGATATCATAAGCACTAAGCTTGACTGCCCATTTTGCCATCCTTCCTGACATTTCGGGTTTCCTGAGAACATTCTTAATTGGAAAGTTAGTTTTAACAATAATAGCATGTGTTTCAAAATAATGGCGTAGTTTAGTAGATGCCATAATTAAAGCAAGGATAAGTTTTTCTAAATGAGAATACCTGGATTCAACATCAAGCAAACCTTTACTTACATAATATACAGGATGTTGTGTACCTTCATGATCCTTAACAAGGACTGCACTTACTGCCTTAGAAGATATTGCCAAATATAAGGATAATATATCCCCTTTTTCTGGTTTCATTAATGCTGGGGCTGAGGATAGGTAATCCTTAAGGGCCTTGAGAGCATTTTCATGCTTTTCAGTCCACTCAAATTTCTTGTTCTTTCTCAGAATGTCATAGAATTCTTTGCATTTCTCTGACGATTTTGAGATGAACCTATTCAAAGCTGCGATCCTTCCTGTCAATCTTTGCACATGCTTGGCATTTGCAGGTGACTTGATGTTCACAATCGCCTTGATTTGCTCTGGACTTTCCTCTATGCCTCTTTCTGTCACCATATACCCTAGAAACTTTCCAGCTTTTACACCAAAGTGGCACTTGGAAGGATTCAATTTAATATTGTATCTATCAAGGATATCAAATGCTTCCTCTAAATCCCTAAGGTGATCCTCAGCTTTCTTGGACTTAACCACCATGTCATCTATATAGACTTCCATTGTGTGTCCAATTTGTTCTTTAAACATCATATTAACTAGCCTTTGGTAGGTTGCACCTGCATTTCTTAGTCCAAATGGCATAGCAATATAACAATAGATATCAGTAGGGGTCATAAAGGCTGTATCCTCTTGATCAGATGGTTCCATCTGAATTTGTTGAAATCCAGATGAAGCATCCATGAAAGTCAACAACTCATGACCCGCGGTAGCATCCACCATGGAGTCAATGTGGGGTAATGGGAAAGGATCCTTGGGACATGCCTTGTTTAAATCAGTAAAATCGACACATACCCTCCACTTTCCATTTTTCTTTTGAACAACAACCACATTGGCTAACCATCTTGGATACTTAACCTCTCTAATCATACCTGCTCTGAGCAGTTTATCTACTTCCTCCTGGATAATGGCATTCCTCTCAGGTGCAAACTTTCTCCTTTTTTGATGTATGGGTTTGAATGACCTGTCAATGCCAAGTTTATGAGTAATAATTTCTTTAGAAATACCTATCATATCTTCGTGCTTCCAGGCAAAGGTAGCTTTTCTTCTCTTTAGGAAGGATACTAGATCCTGTTCAATATTGTTGAGGATCCCGAATCCTATAAAAACTTTGGATTCAGGATCCTGAGGATCCATCAGGATATCTTTGATATCTTGTTCTCTTGCCTCCAGGACATCTCTTGGAGGATACTTTAACCTAGGTCTTGAGGCTGGTTTCATTGATTAAGTGTAGCAACTTTTAGCTTCTTGTTGGTCACTTTCTATCTTCACCACACCCCATGGAGTAGGGAGTTTGACACATTGATGATATGCAGATGGGACTGCTTTCATGTCATGTATCCATGGCCTGCCAAGGATAACATTGCAACAGGATAAGCAATCTATAACACAAAATTTTTGAAAAGAATTAACTCCCTCTATGTAAATGGGAAGTTTAATGTCCCCCAATGTGTTCTTGGTTTCTCCACTGAATCCTACAAGAACCGATGATCTTGGGATTATTTCTGATTCATGGATATTCATTTTCTTGAGGACATCAAGCTGAATGATGTTCACTGAACTCCCCCCGTCTATGAGAATCATGCGAACAAAATGGTTAGATATAAACAAAGTAATAACAAGACCATCATGATGAGGATCCTGAATATCCACACGATCATCCTCATCAAAGGATATAACTTTCTCCTGTGTAAGGATCGAGGTTCGAATGGGTCTGTCCCCATTATCCATCTTCGTTTCTTTAGCATGCCTCTTTGCTACTGAAAAAGAAGTGCCATATATGTCTGATCCTTCAGATATGAAGTTGATAATTTGTACATCAGCAGTAGGAACATGAGCTCTTTCTGGAACCCTTTCACGATCCTGGATCCTTGAATTTTTCCTTCCAAACACCTCCTTCAAATGCCCTTTGCTTAACAGATAACAAATCTCTTTCCAGAGTGCTATGTATTCATCAGTGAGATGACCGAAATCTTCATGATAGGCAAACCATTTGGATTTGTTTTTCGTGGCAGCTGGCTTATCATTCTTTCTAGGCCATCTTGGTTTTTCACCTAGATTCTGCATGGCAAGGATTAGTTCATTATTATCAACAGCAAAGCAATAATCAGAAATGGGAGGATAATCCTCATCATCCTCTTCTTGCTCCACTACATGCACGTTCTGATTATCAGACTTGTTGTATGATTTGGACTTGTTGTTCCTGAAATATGATCCTTGCTTTTCCTGCTTTGAGGATCCTGACAGCCTTTCTTGGATCCTTTTATCATCCTCTAATCGGATGAATCTAAGGGTCCTGGTTCTTACTTCATCAAGGTTCCTGCAAGGGGACATGACATGATCATCATAGAACTGTGAATCCTTAAGTAAACCCATTTTGAAAGCTTCTACAGCTGTAGCTATATCCAAATTAGGAATTTCTAAGGATTCTCTACCGAATTTAGTGATATAATCCTTAAGTGATTCATTTTGACCTTGTGTTACCCTATATAGATCACTAGTTAATCGTTCAAATCTCCTACTGCAAGAGACTTGGCTATTAAACATATTAACTAGATTAGCAAATGAAGTAATAGAGAAAGGAGGAAGTCTTAGCAGCCATTTAAGAGCTGATCCTGTCAGTGTGGATCCGAAACCCTTGCATAGACATGCTTCTTTTAACCTCTTAGGAATGGGGTTGATCTCCATTCTCTCCCTGTATTGAGCCACATGCTCTTCCGGATCAGTTGTACCGTCGTAGAGCTTCATGTTTGGTACTTGAAACCTGTTTGGTATCTCTGCATCACAAATAGGTGGTGCAAAGCGGGATATCTTGTGACTTCCATCTGGAATTTCAGGAATGGGCTTAACCACTCCTGGAACGCTGGATATCATATCCTTAAGCTTTTGTAACTCTCTAGCCATAGCTTGGTTGATTCCTGTATCCTGCACAAAGCCATGGTTAGTATTATAAGGAGTATTTAAAGTGTTCCCTCCTGATGGATTCAAGGGTGGAATTCCTGATGTGAATCCATATTGATGTGACTCTGGCATGATTGAGGGACCAGACGAAGCAATAGTTTGCATAGGGATGAAGTCTCCTAAGTGAATTTCTGAACTTCTGGGTTGTACACTCCTTAAGGATCCTTGATCCTGAAAGATGTTGGATCCTTGATACACCGAAGCTGGGGGTTTTGGAGGATAATCCATGGATCCGTGAACCTGAGATGAGGATCCTTTAACCTGAGAGGAGGATCCTTGAACCTGAGAGGAGGATCCTTGAACCTGAGAGGAGGATCCTTGACCCTGAGATGAGGATCCTTGAACCGTCTGCGTTCCCATATATCCTCCAGAACTGATGAAGGATCCTTGATGCTGGAAGGAGGATCCTTGAGGCTGAAGAGAGGATCCTAAAGGCTGAAAGTATGATCCTTGAGCCTGTGTCATTGCCGATGATCCATAACGTATACTCGATGATCCACCCTGGTATTGAACGCCTGATGCTGTGGAGCGTTGGGCGGTTATGACTGGAGAATCAAAATTTAGTGATCTAGGCATCAATGGAGAGTGATCCTCCGCTGATCTCTTCAATTTCTTGATTTCATCAATCTCTCGAAGGATCCTGTCATTAGTTTTGTCCTGCTGCTGCATGTAATCCTACATCTGCAAAATCAAAGAATAAAGATCACTGTTAGTAGGACCTGAAGAAGTAGCAGAAGTTGGTTTTGAGAAAACGGGGGTTTATCTCTTCACAACATTCTCAGCATTCTTCTGGGATCCAGAAGTTGCAGGAGGCAAAGGTGGAATGCCCTGTGAAGAGGTGATCGCCGACATGGAACTTGAAGTGTTCTTCGCTTGAGAAGCCATGTAGTTGGAGGTAATGAAGTCAAATGAATGAAATGAACAAAATTTCTCAGAATTGAAGCACCAATTGCCCTACGGTGGGCGCCAAACTGTTTTGGTCAAAAATCACACAAGAATAATGCAACAAAATCCGATTTTGTGAGGTGTGATGCTTGATTATGTGAACAAAGAATGAATGAAATGAATGTTGAACACAAGGATTTATACGAGGAAAAAGCCCTTGACCAATGAATGATCTCCGGCATAAAAAACCTCAGGTGATGGAAACTACCGATCACTAACTATATTTAACAAATAATGTTTACAAATCGGGATGATAACAAGCTTGGTACAAGGACCACTAGTGTGCAAAAGCTGTAAAAAGTGTATGAACGCCAATAACTTGTAGAGAGTTGTTGAGAGCTCGAGTGTAGTGTGTTGCTAATAATTCTTATGTCTCAAACAAGCTTGTTATCCCCATTAAAAATAGAAATAAGCTAACTAACTAACAATCCGAAAAAGGTGCTAGCTTCCCACGATCTCCACAACGGTCACAAAGGCTATGCACGTGCAGAATAATGGAGCATATTCCCCTAGAATCTCGGTTAGACCAAGTCCCATTCGAATACTCCTGCAAAACAGATTCAAATACAATGGAAACAATTGTTAATGTTAGGATAATAATGAGGATCCGGGATCCTTAATCCTACAACGTCTTCTGAGGATCCTTAATTCAAATTGAACTGAGCATCCGTGATCCTGGCTGCACTTGAGGATCCGTGATCCATACATTATGAAAATCCATCCCTAACACCAGTGGCATGCTTATCGATTACCATAACTTTCTTTAGCTTTTCTCCTTCTGCTCCAATCTTATCCTTTTACGTTCAATTTACTCCCTTTTCACTAATGTAACATCCGAAAAAACAGATCTTAGAAAAACCAACCCGTTTTAAAAATCGGATCCTAACCGTAATAAATATAAAGATGAATATTTATAATTTATTAGTTATATTTTGTCGCATAATAATTTAATTAACGTAAATATTTTGAAGATTAAAAAAGTGATAATTTTATAAAGATCTTGGTTGGACACTTGATCTATAATAACTCGTTTGTAAAACCGAACTCGAACAGTAAGAAATGAAAATATGAAATTCTTTATTATTACCTATGTCTTTTAGTGATTATTTATTTCATTGTTACTTATTTTTATAATATGCTCAATATAATAATTAAATTGATAACATTATTAGTCTCTAGAATCCTTTATTTCTCAACCTTTGGCTTGCCCACTATCCCATTTAGTTGGGTCATGATGATTAGTGTTATTGCCAACTTAATGGCACTTAAACACACATTATTAGGCTAATTAGAAATCAAAACAATTCACCATTTGCATTTTTCCTTAGAACTCTAAACACAAAACCCAAAGGCTATAACTTTCTTTGAGCCAAAATACACCACCAATTCGAATTCCCCATCTACTCGTTTTCTTCCAAATTTTCATTTTGGACAAGGAGCATCACCAAAATCTTGGGACTTTTCTACTTGCGATTTTCTTCATGTCTTCATCAAGTAGGTAATCTTAAAACCTATTTCTTTTAATTTCTAGAGTTCTCTAAAACCCCACTATTCATTCATATGATAGAGGGCAATATCTATGCAAATTCTATTTCTTATGTTTACAGAGTCTAGTTTTAAAATCTGAGGCTTTTGTTATGGGTTTTGTTTTGATAATATTGGGTTAAGGATATGGGTTATCAACATGATTGTCAAATTGGTGTTTCTTGTAAGTTTCTAAGTGCTACATATGTTTCTTATGGAAATTTGTCTCATCATATCTTACAGAGTTTGATATAAAATTTGAATTCTTTGAAATATAAAAATTAAGAACTTGTGTTTCTAAATTTTTGCATAAAAATAGATTTTGGAATTTGAAGGGAATTCATGATCTTGGGAAGTCTTTATTGATAAAATAAACGGGTTATGGAATTTGTGTTGGCTTTCATGATCCATGGAAAAATTATATAAAATTGATGTTTTAAAACTAAATATAAGAAAAATTTGACTTTTACACATATATATATAGAGGAAGTGTAGAATACAAAAGCCCTAATCCTACATTACGTACGCGATGCCCACAGCCCTACACGTGTCCCCGATTCATTTTTCTTAGATAAAGGTATATTAGACATTCCGTTCAATCATCAGAGGGCAAATTAGATAATTCCTTCAACAAGCAAGCAGATCACGAGTTCATTACACAACTATCTCTGTAATTATGATTCATATCAGTACGATATTAGGGTTTGATTGATTGTTGTTTTCATTGGATCCAACACAAGACAAAACACATATGTCGATTTCGAAAATGCTGAATTCGTTCTTCCGGCATTTAGTTCGTAATTCTGCACCAACTATCTCTGTAATTATGATTTGTATTAGTTTGATATTAGGGTTACAATTGAGGAACCTAATTATGCAAATGCAAATGTTGCAATTCATTCTTCCAGCATTTAGTTCGTAATTCTGATGTTTTAAGGTTCTTATTTTTTGTACTCAATTTATTGATTTGGTGTTTCTTAGAATTGATTTGAAGGTATTTACTGTTATTAGATGGTAACTGAGATTGAATTAAAATGTTTTAACTCGTATGTGATGAGTCTAACAAATCGCATGTGTTGAAATTCATAATGCCGGTTTCGCATGTTTATTATATACATAAATTGCACGTATAAAACATTAGACCAAAAGGTTAATTTCGCATGTTTGAGTTCAACATTTCGCACCTTATAAAAGTCTTAACATGTATGTTTAGACATTTTACTAGTGTGGGTCTGCATGTTTTATTATATCCATAAATTGCATGTATTAAACATGGGATCAAAAGGTTAATTTCGCATGTTTAACTCCAACGTTTCGCACGCTATAAAAGTCATGATATGTAATTTCGTATAGAGTGTTCCATAATTCAGGTCAATAATTCACATCAATAATTCAGTTCAATAATTCATATCAATAATTTACAATGTTTTTTTTTGTTTTCATATATAGTTTCTCTTTATATCACAATCTCAAACTACTTATTTCTTATCTTCTAAAAAAATGGCAAACCTCCCAACATCCTCTTCTGCCTTGTGTTCTGATTCAAGTATCAAACAGGATTTGATAAAAAGGATCCATGAACAAATTCAAGAGGATCGATCATGTCAAGAGATGCTGGAAACCAATCTTTCTCGTGTAACAGAAAATATCAAGAGAAGACAAGAAATTGTAAACTTGCTCTCTCTGATGTAAGTGAGTAGTCTTCGAGAAATCGCTGTTATGTTCATGGTTGATCTGGGTGAGAGGGATGAGAAGCGGTTGATTTTAGTGTTTGGCATAAGAAAAATCCATTCGTCGCGCAATTTGGATCGTTTTTCGCATTCGTGCGCATTTCGTCGTAATTAAGCGAATATCGCGATCATACAACCAAACGAACCGACATCCGGCATATTTTTTAGCATGTTTCATGTCCACAATGTTTAGGCATCATTTTAGGGCCTTAAAGTTGGCTTGACGGGCCTTAAACATGTCGGAATGGAGCTTATAACACAACAGGGATTGAAATTGTCATTTTGGACACCTGTTTTGCTGATCTGATCCCAGGCGGGCTGCGTGAACATGTGCAGGTCCCTTACACGGGCCGCGAGGATCTCCCAGCTCTGAAAAAAATCTGTTACAACTTATACCAGCTGTTTCCAACTGATTTCTTCACTTGCAACTTGTATTTTGGAGTCTATGGGCCATATTTGGGGCACCCATGGTTTTGCAAAACCATGGGCCCATGTGAACGGTTGAGATTAAGGCACGGTTTTCGTTGAACGATCTTAACGGTCCTCCAAACTCTATATAAACCCAACCCACTTCACTTCAAACCCTCAATTTGTTCTGATTTCTACTCTCTAAGTTGAAGTGTATGCTTCATACCTGAGTGTAAATCGGATCAAATCTTGCGGGGATCTTTGTAAGTATTCCTTCGTTCTTTTTATTCGTTTTTAGCGTTAAAGTCAAACTGCGTTTGACTTTCTGCATTGACCAGTTTATGGTCAATGCGAAGTTCGTTTGAACTTCATAACGTGAGCGTAATCACGATGGTTATAGTTCCTAGTGACTATACCTACTGATTACCACGTTATCTAGGCTCAGTGACGAGTCGTAGTTTCGGCCAAAATGCGTATTCTTGCGTATTTTGTAACCAAACTACTTTTGGGTATCAAGACCCTTTGTCTTGATACCAAACCTGTCTTCAAACCTCGTTAAACATGTTTTAACATGTTTAGCTCGTCACTTTTAGATTTGTGCTTGTCTAAGGTCGTAAAGGTAAGCGATCTAAACAATCGCTTATACTTTCGAACCCGACCCATTTGGTCGATCATTAAGATCCGACCAAACACTTTAGGTGCCTTTCAAGGTTATACCTTATGGTCACATCGTTTAAGTAGTTGTATGATAAGTGATTTATATGCCTTAGGAAAATTACCAAAATGCCCTTTTTGCGCTAAAATTCATTTTAAGCATATGTAACATAATTTTTGATATCTAAGCTGATTAGGCAACAATATTAGACATGTTAAGGCATATTTTACTTGTCATAGGACTAGTTAGGCAGTCCGAACGCGTTTTACGCGAACGACGCGTTAAAGTAGTATAAGCTACCTAAACGGGTCGTAATGGGTCGTAAGCACTTAGGTTAGGTTTCATTTTAGTATGTAGGCCTTGTTAAACCATATCATATGAGTTCCAACACTCATTTGGTTTACGAAACCTCATACTATCCAATCTCCCGATTTAGGTCCGGTTATTTATGTAGCTATCTATATAGGGTGCTGTTTGATTCTGTGATCCCTCTAGCTTTGCTTGGTTGTTGTTCAAGACTTCTTAGCACCCTCAAGTGAGTACATAGACCCCTCTTTTACTGTTTTCAAACGTTTTGGGGTGAAACACATGTGCCTACTTGTTACTTTCGTGCTTTTTCATGTTTTTATATCATATGCTTGCTATGTTCATTAGTACACTATTAGTACATGATTTCAATTATGTTTTGCTATGTATGTTGACTGAGCATGCTAGCACATTGATTTACATTACATACTTTTCTGCTATGTATGTTTACTGAGCTTGCTAGCACATTGATTTACATAACTTTTCTGCTTTGTATGTTAACTTAGCATACTTAGTACATTACTTTCATTACATTACATGTTTGCATTTGGTATGACATTTGGTTTGTTCAACGGGTCTAAATTACATTCATTAACATTAGCTATGCCGCTCGGTAGTAAGTAATGGTACCATAGGACTTGACAAATCCCGTTCCTAACATCCTAGGTTTGTTTGGGTGTAAGGAATGATTGAATCCGAAAACATTTTTCTTTGATAACCTTCACTCTAAGGTTATCCTGCTGTTTCAAGGCTTGAATGTATGCGTTAACTTACTGCATAAGTGTTTGTATCAGTAAAACATGCATTTATTTTACAAAACATAACTTTTGATTTATTCAAAATACTTTGTTTTGTACATTTTTACTTGTGGTTTAAGTAGTCTCATTTTACTTACCATACATAACTTTTGTTTACACATTACATGATTCATATTTAACTTGGGTTATATGACATTTGACTATTGGATTAAAAAGGACATTTTACATTGTTGGTTGGTTTGAGTGATTTAAATAACGAGGTGTGTGTAATATGATAAAAGCATGGTGGATACGCCGCTGGTACTTCCTATATATAAGTGCTTTTATAGTATTACATATCGTAGCGTTATTTAAACCATTTCAATATTTGGCATATTACATTTTACACAAATGACATATTTTCACTAAACAATTGTTTTATAAAACAACTGATTTTTTGCAAACTCATTTTTACTTGGTTATTCATTTAACCCTACATTACTCTTTTACATATCATCTACTTTATCATCGCTTTTCAAATGATTTATAAAACAAAACATTTTATAAGGATCATGACTAACTTTTCTTAAACATTTTTCTTTAAACTTATAAGTCATGAATCCTACTTTCACAAAACCTATGTATCTCACATGCATTTTTTATGCTGACGTACATATTTTCACATGTGTTTCAGGAAATGATGCATAGGATTGATCAAGATACACTTAGGTGGACTTGGGCCTTAGTGACATTAAAAGACGCAAGACTAGCTAATTTTGTTATGTTTTCTTGTTTGTTAAGGCATTGTAACTACTTTTAATCAATAAAGCAGAATTTCAATTTCCATGTGTTCTGAAACAATGATTCTGTTACAACACTCCCCGACGTTTCCGCCACGATTTGTTGTTTTACATGGTCGGGGTGTGACAGAAGAGTTGGTATCAGAACCCATGGTTATAGGGAATTAGGTTATTAGTAATGCTTTGACCTAGTCTATAACCTTCCTAGGACCCTAACACAAGATTCTTGTGTTTAGATCATAAAACAATACCGTCACCTATCCTTAGGCGACGACCACAACAAGAACATAAATTTCAAAACCGCTTTGAAAACCAATAATCTGTTCTAGGATGATTTATTATAAGGTTTTGAACCCTCTAAGTTTTCAAATCTCGTCAAAGTTTGGGTATTTTGATGTGAACACGTGCAAACTGGAAGGGTGAATGCCTATACTCTGAGTTTTCTGTCTAAGGCTAGAGTGTTCGTACAACTCCGCAGAATCGGACCAGTCACTCTTACCTGGGAACTCTTGGGGTGAGTGTTCACTTATAGGCGAGCATGTCTTCAGTGATACATTAATATGACCCGTTTACTTTGATTAGTCACCGTCTCATTTGTTTGCCTTAGGTAACAAACAAATGATCGCAATTTTTATGCGTTGCCATTCTGTTTTGATTCTCCGATAACCTTTCACTTGCTTCTTCCTATGTCTTTCATTTTCTTCTAGAATGTCTCTTCCTCTCAGCAACAGTCAAATGTCCGAGCAAACAGCCAAATTTGCCCAGCAAATAGGCGAAGTGATTCTAAAGTCTGTGGATTTAGGCATTGCCATGTCTCGTCTCAACAAGGAAGCCATTCAAGAGTTACCAAAGGAAGCAGAAGTCAAGCCTGCAGCAAAATCAAGGAAGCGTAAGGCTTCAAGGAAACCCGCAGCAGTTACACCTAATTAAGCGGGAGCTAGCCAAGTGGCAAGGCCACCAGCTAGGAAGCCGTACTTAGGAACTGCCCCATGGTGCAAACGATGCAACCGTCATCATTCAAACCTCATACCCCGCTTCAAATGTACCTACCGTGGACGATGGGGAATTTTGATTAACATATGCCGCTTTGCTATCCAAAACAAAGCTGCTATAAACCTTGCTGCTACCCAACTCCAAGTCAACCCTACTCAAGCTCGTTTTCCTTCTGGTACTTGCTACAACTGTGGCGAGACGAGCCATTTCAGGAACAAATGCCCAAAGATTGTTAATGCAAATCCAACCCTTGGATGAGCATTTGGCTGATTAGAAGAAGCTGTTGCTTCAAATAATTTGTATCTGTTGCTTTGGTTTCTTTTGTTGAACTCGGAAACAATGTGTTCAGTTTATGAATAAATTGTTGTTTACAATTCTGATGTACAAATGTAGTTACATGTGTGTATGGCATTTCCCTATGATACCTACATCAAGGAACTATGTTCATTACAAACTACTCTTGTGATTCTCCCTTTCAAGTGGTCGCTCATGATTTCCTCGAAAAATTTTAAATACTCGTTTCATTCTAGGAGACGAAGTACAAGAAATAAAGCGAAATTATGAGTAATCGTGCTTTTTGCACATCTGTGCCTTTGAATCCTTGGTTAGATAACTAAGGGTATTTTCAAATCTCATACCCATTACGTTCTGATTTTTCAACATGCATAACATAAGTTTTCAAAAACAACCTTCATGATTTCAAAAACATTTTATATATAGTTCGAAAACGTTCTTAATATAGTGTATTTACTTAACATATCAAATGCATGATTTCAAAAGCATTGTCTATGTTTTCAAAAACAACCTCCATGATTTCAAAAACATTGTCTATGTTTTCAAAAACAACCTTCATGATTTCTAAAATCCATATGGGATCTTTTTTTCTTCACAATTAGACCCTTGTGGATGATTATCATTCAAATCAGAGTCCTTAATTGGATTCCTTGTGTACCTTAATTTGAACATTTCGATTCCTAATAATCGAAATCAATTTTTTTTAAATCTTTCTATCTTTATAGTTAGATTCTTGGAAATATTTAAAGCACCAATCAAAATCCACTGATTGGATACCTGGTGTGCTTTAAATACATGTGCTCAGTTAGCAGAACAAATTAACAAAATGATAACAAATTTAAAATCGAGATAAACAATTATGTGATTATGTGTTTATGCATTTTGTGTTTATGCTTTTTTTTGTGCTTTTGTATACTCTGGATATTCGTTATCCAAATCCTCGTAGAACCTTTCATATCTTCATATGAGGGATTCGTAGTAGGATATTCAAAAAGGTACTACCTTAAAATCCTTATTGGGCTTCTACATGATAGTTAAGACCCTTGGATTACATAGTACCATTCCATGATTCATAAGAGACCCCCTTTGAGTGGTCTAAATCAAAAAGATTGATTCAGAATCTGGTTAAGAATGACACATGGTGATATAGCTGAAC
The DNA here is from genome assembly GCA_030545235.1 of Helianthus tuberosus. Lineage (NCBI taxonomy): Eukaryota > Viridiplantae > Streptophyta > Magnoliopsida > Asterales > Asteraceae > Helianthus > Helianthus tuberosus. The sequence continues at coordinate 151,533,706 of CM060375.1, forward strand.
AGACTCCTTGGTAGTCCATTTAAATCATTTATTGATTCAATTAAAAGGACCCTATGGTGGTCTAGTCACAATCATCACAAGTTCGTTCATTATTTTCTTCCCCTACACATTATAAGATGCACTACGTGACTATGCAAGGAATTACACAATTATGGATCCATACATAATTGCGAAGTTCAGCGCTCGGAAACCACAGTAAGACTTATTATGTGTAAGAACTAATAGTGGCAACCATAACGGAATGTGAACAATGTAATAGAGGTACGGTGGACGCACCAATAACGCTTTATATACTTGTATATAAGTGTCCCTCTCACATTGCAAGCATGATGTTATTTAAAGTTACTAGAAGTTCAGGACTCTAACCAGTATTGTTTGATCTTTTCAACTTCATGTTTCAAACTCTCACAAGTTTCCTCTAAAATAAATTTCGGGATGAAATTTCCTGAAGTAGGGGAGACTGTGACATCTGTGTCACTTCAACCATCAAACAAATACCAAACCAATGAAATATTATATTTCATATTCGGTATTTGTATAAAAATATGTATCGTTTGCACATCTCAACTCTTGTTCGATTTCGGGCTCTAAATCGCTTTCTGGAAGGTTATACGCGCACTGATGCGTAAATATAACCAGTTTAATGCAACAAACACTCCGGAACAGTGGCATAGCCTTAACATACCTTAAATAACCTATATATAACTTAGAAATAAGTTTTGGAAGGTTTGGTGTGCCGAAATCAAGTTTATTCGCTTACAGGGACTAAATTCGACAAACTGCGAAAGTATCTCAATTTTTACTGTAACAGACATTCCGAAACTTGATCATAAGTTAAACACACCCTAAATATCTTTTACATAGCTTAGAAATAGGCTTTGAGGGGTTTGGTGTGCTAAAATAAACTTTATGCTCGGGATTAAAAGCGTCAAAAAGTGCATAAGTTTGCATTTTCGCGCATAACTTACGTTCTGAATACATCCGGACATCCAAAAATTTATGTAAGCATTAAAATATTTTATTTTAGTGTTTGGCATAAGAAAAATCCATTCGTCGCGCAATTTGGATCGTTTTTCGCATTCGTGCGCATTTCGTCGTAATTAAGCGAATATCGCGATCGTACGACCAAACGAACCGACATCTGGCATATTTTTGAGCATGTTTCATGTCCACAATGTTTAGGCATCATTATAGGGCCTTAAAGTTGGCTTGACAGTCCATAAACATGTCGGGATGGAGCTTATTACACAACAGGGACTGAAACTATCATTTTGGAAACCTGTTTTGCTGATCTGATCCTAGGCGGGCCGCGTGAACATGTGCAGGTCCCTTACGCGGGCCGCGAGGATCTCCCAGCTCTGAAAAAAATCTGTTACAGCTTGTACCAGCTGTTTCCAACTGATTTCTTCACTTGCAACTTGTATTTTAAAGTCTATGGGCCATATTTGGGGCACCCATGGTTTTGCAAAACCATGGGCCCATGTGTACGATTGAGATTAAGGCACGGTTTTCGTTGAACGATCTTAACGGTCCTCCAAACTCTATATAAACCCAACCCACTTCACTTCAAACCCACAATTTGTTCTGATTTCTGCTCTCTAAGTTGAAGTGTATGCTTCATACCTGAGAGTAAATCGGATCAAATCTTGCGGGGACCCTTTGTAAGTATTCCTTCGTTCTTTTTATTCGTTTTTAGCGTTAAATTCAAACTGCGTTTGACTTTCTGCATTGACCAGTTTATGGTCAATGCGAAGTTCGTTTGAACTTCATGACGTGAGCGTAATCACGATGGTTATAGTCCCTAGTGACTATACTTACTGATTACCACGTTATCTAGGCTCAGTGACGAGTCGTAGTTTCGGACAAAATGCGTATTCTTACGTATTTTGTAACCAAACTACTTTTGGGTTTCAAGACCCTTTGTCTTGATACCAAACCTGTCTTCAAACCTCGTTAAACATGTTTTAACATGTTTAGCTCGTCACTTTTAGATTTGTGCTTGTCTAAGGTCGTAAAAGGTAAGCGATCTAAACAATCGCTTATACTTTCGAACCCGACCCATTTGGTCGATCATTAAGATCCGACCAAACACTTTAGGTGACCATAGTTGTATAGGAAATAACCTTTCAAGGTTATACCTTATGGTCACATCGTTTAAGTAGTTGTATGATAAGTGATTTATATGCCTTAGGAAAATTAACAAAATGCCCTTTTTGCGCTAAAATTCATTTTAAGCATATGTAACATAATTTTTGATATCTAAACTGATTAGGCAACAATATTAGACATGTTAAGGCATATTTTACTTGTCATAGGACTAGTTAGGCAATCCGAACGCGTTTTACGCGAACGACGCGTTAAAGTAGCATAAGCTACCTAAACGTGTCGTAATGGGTCGTAAGCACTTAGGTTAGGTTTCATTTTAGTATGTAGGCCTTGTTAAACCATATCATATGAGTTCCAACACTCATTTGGTTTACGAAACCTCATACTATCCAATCTCCTGATTTAGGTCCGGTTATTTATGTAGTTATCTATATAGGGTGCCGTTTGATTCCGTGATCCCTCTAGCTTTGCTTGGTTGTTGTTCAAGAGTTATAAGCACCCTCAAGTGAGTACATAGACCCCTCTTTTACTGTTTTTCAAATGTTTTGGGGTGAAACACATGTGCCTACTTGTTACTTTCATGCTTTTTCATGTTTTTATATCATATGCTTGCTATGTTCATTAGTACACTATTAGTACATGATTTCAATTATGTTTTGCTATGTATGTTGACTGAGCATGCTAGCACATTGATTTACATTACATACTTTTCTGCTATGTATATTTACTAAGCATGCTAGCACATTGATTTACATAACTTTTCTGCTTTGTATGTTAACTTAGCATACTTAGTACATTACTTTCATTACATGTTTGCATTTGGTATGACATTTGGTTTGTTCAACGGGTCTAAATTACATTCATTAACATTAGCTACGCCGCTCGGTAGTAAGTAATGGTACCATAGGACTTGACAAATCCCGTTCCTGACATCCTAGGTTTGTTTGGGTGTAAGGAATGACTGAATCCGAAAACATTTTTCTTTGGTAACCTTCACTCTAAGGTTATCCTGCTGTCTCAAGGCTTGAATGTATGTGTTAACTTACTGCATAAGTGTTTGTATCAGTAAAACATGCATTTATTTTACAAAACATAACTTTTGATTTATTCAAAATACTTTGTTTTGTACATTTTTACTTGTGGTTTAAGTAGTCTCATTTTACTTACCATACATAACTTTTGTTTACACATTACATGATTCATATTTAACTTGGGTTATACTATGACATTTGACTATTGGATTAAACATGGACATTTTACATTGTTGGTTGGTTTGAGTGATTTAAATAACGAGGCGTGTGTAATATGATAAAAGCATGGTGGATACGCCGCTGGTACTTCCTATATATAAGTGCTTTTATAGTATTACATATCGTAGCGTTATTTAAACCATTTCAATATTTGGCATATTACATTTTACACAAATGCCATATTTTCACTAAACAATTGTTTTACAAAACAACTGATTTTATACAAACTCATTTTTACTTAGTTATTCATTTAACCCTACATTACTCTTTTACATATCATCTACTTTATCATCGCTTTTCAAATGATTTATAAAACAAAACATTTTATAAGGATCAGGACTAACTTTTCTTAAACATTTTTCTTTAAACTTATAAGTCATGAATCATACTTTCACAAAACCTATGTATATCACAGGCATTTTTTATGCTGACGTACCTATTTTCACATGTGTTTCAGGAAATGATGCATAGGATTGATCAAGATACACTTAGGTGGACTTGGGCCTTAGTGACATTAAAAGACGCAAGAATAGTTAATTTTGTTATGTTTTGTTGTTTGTTAAGGCATTGTAACTACTTTTAATCAATAAAGCAGAATTTCAATTTCCATGTGTTATGAAACAATGATTCTGTTACAGCACTCCCCGACGTTTCCACCACGATTTGTTGTTTTACGTGGTCGGGGTGTGACAGAAGAGTTGGTATCAGAGCCCATGGTTATAGGGAATTAGGTTATTAGTAATGCTTTGACCTAGTCTATAACCTTCCTAGGACCCTAACACAAGATTCTTGTGTCTAGATTATGAAACAATACCGTCACCTACCCTTAGGCGACAACCACAACAAGAACATAAATTTCAAAACCGCTTTGAAAACCAATCATCTGTTCTAGGATGATTTATTATAAGGTTTTGAACCCTCTAAGGTTTCAAATCTCGTCAAAGTTTGGGTCTTTTGATGTGAACACGTGCAAACTGGAAGGGTGAATGCCTGTACTCTGAGTTTTCTGTCTAAGGCTAGAGTGTTCGTACAAATCCGCAGAATCGGACCAGTCACTCTTACCTGGGAACTCTTGGGGTCAGTGTTCACTTATAGGCGAGCATGTCTTCATTGATACATTAATATGACCCGTTTACTTTGATTAGTCACCGTCTCAATTGTTTGCCTTAGGTAACAAACAAATGATCGCAATTTTTATGCGTTGCCTTTCTGTTTTGATTATCCGATAACCTTTCACTTGTTTCTTCCTATGTCTTTCATTTTCTTCTAGAATGTCTCTTCCTCTCAGCAACGGTCAAATGTCCGAGCAAACAGCCAAATTTGCCCAGCAAATAGGCGAAGTGATTCTGAAGTCTGTGGATTTAGGCATTGCCATGTCTCGTCTCAACAAGGAAGCCACTCAAGAGTCACCAAAGGAAGCATAAGTCAAGCCTGCACCAAAATCAATGAAGCGTAAGGCTTCAAGGAAACCCGCAGCAGTTACACTTAATCAAGGGGGAGCTAGCCAAGTGGCAAGGCCACCAGCTAGGAAGCCGTACTTAGGAACTGCCCCATGGTGCAAACGATGCAACCGTTATCATTCAAACCTCATACCCTGCTTCAAATGTACCTACTGTAGACGATGGGGACATTTGATTAACATATGCCGCTTTGCTATCCAAAACAAACTTGCTATAAACCTTGCTTCTACCCAACTCCAAGTCAACCCTACTCAAGCTCGTTTTCCGTCTGGTACTTGCTACATATGTGGCGAGACGAGCCATTTCAGGAACAAATGCCCAAAGATTGTCAATGCAAATCCAACCCTTGGATGAGCATTTGGCTGATTAGAAGAAGCTGCTGCTTCAAATAATTTGTATCTGTTGCTTTGGTTTCTTTTGTTGAACTCGGAAACAATGTGTTCAGTTTATGAATATAGTGTATTTACTTAACATATCAAATGCATGATTTCAAAAGCATTGTCTATGTTTTCAAAAACAACTTCCATGATTTCAAAAACATTGTCTATGTTTTCAAAAACAACCTTCATGATTTCAAAATGTTATTAATGCAGTATAACTACTTATATCAAGTGCATGATTTCAAAAGCATCATTCATGTTTTCAAAAACCTTATACATAATTTCAAAATTCATCTCGCATGATTTTAAAACATTTTTTTTAAATATACTTACCTAATACACCTACTTTATGATTTCAAAAGTATTATATATAAGCTTTCAAAAACATTAAACACATTTTTAAAAGAAACCCCATGCATAGTTTTCAAAAACATTTTTCTCATACATTAACTTAACCTTCAAATTCTGCTTCATATGTCGCCTTGACATATCTAGCATCCCAACTTCATAAGCATTTTTACTTCATGTTTTGACTTAAGCACATCCAGTGCAAGGTTTCAAAACATCTTCAACTTCTAAAATCCATATGGGATCTTTTTTTCTTCTCAATTAGACCCTTATGGATGATTATCATTCGAATCAGAGTCCTTAATTGGATTCCTTGTGTACCTTGATTTGAACATTTCGATTCCTAATAATCGAAATCAAAATTTTTTTAAATCTTTCTATCTTTATAGTTAGATTCTTGGAAATATTTAAAGCACCAATCAAAATCCACTGATTGGATACCTGATGTGCTTTAAATACATGTGCTCAGTTAGCAGAACGAATTAACAAAATGATAACAAATTTATCATCGAGATAAACAATTATGTGATTATGTGTTTATGCATTTTGTGTTTTCTTTTATGCTTTTTTTGTGTTTTTGTATACTCCGGATATTCGTTATCCAAATCCTTGTAGAACCTTTCATATCTTCATATGACGGATTCGTAGTAGGATATTCAAAAAGGTACTACCTTAAAATCCTTATTGGGCTTCTACATGATAGTTAAGACCCTTGGATTACATAGTACCATTCCATGATTCATAAGAGACCCCCTTTGAGTGGTATAAATCAAAAATATTGATTCAGAATCTGGTTAAGAATGACACGTGGTGATATAGCTGAACAGACTCCTTGGTAGTCCATTTAAATCATTTATTGATTTAATTAAAAGGACCCTATGGTGGTCTAGTCACAATCATCACAAGTTCGTTCATTATTTTCTTCCCCTACACATTATAAGATGCACTACGTGACTATGCAAGGAATTACGTAATTATGGATGCATACATAATTGCGAAGTTCAGTGCACGGAAACCACAGTAAGACTTATTATGTGTAAGAACCAATAGTGGCAACCATAACGGAATGTGAACAATGTAATAGAGGTACGGTGGACGCACCAATAACGCTTTATATACTTGTATATAAGTGTCCCTCTCACATTGCAAGCATGATGTTATTTAAAGTTACTAGAAGTTCAGGACTGTAACCAGTATTGTTTGATGTTTTCAACTTCATGTTTCAAACTCTCACAAGTTTCCTCTAAAATAAATTTCAGGACGAAATTTTCTGAAGTGGGGGAGACTGTGACATCTGTGTCACTTCAACCATCAAACAAATACCAAACCAATGAAATATTGTATTTCATATTCGGTATTTTTATAAAAATATGTATCGTTTGCACATATCAACTCTTGTTCGATTTCGGGCTCTAAATCGCTTTCTGGAAGGTTGTACACGCACAGATGCGTAAATATAACCAGTTTAATGCAACAAACACTCCGGAACAGTGAAATCAGCTTAACATACCTTAAATAACCTATACATAACTTAGAAATAAGTTTTGGAAGGTTTGGTGTGCCGAAATCAAGTTTATTCGCTTACAGGGACTAAATTCGACAAACTGCGAAAGTATGTCAATTTTTACTGTAACAGACATTCCGGAACTTGATTATAAGTTAAACACACCCTAAATATCTTTTGCATAGCTTAGATATAGGCTTTGAGGGGTTCGGTGTGCTAAAATAAACTTGATGCTCATTCAGGGATTAAAAGCGTCAAAAAGTGCATAAGTTTGCATTTTCGCGCATAACTTACGTTCTGAATACATCCGGACATCCAAAAATTTATGTAAGCATTAAAATATTTTATTTTAGTGTTTGGCATAAGAAAAATCCATTCGTCGCGCAATTTGGATCGTTTTTCGCATTCGTGCGCATTTCGTCGTAATTAAGCGAATATCGCGATCGTATGACCAAACGAACCGATATCTGGCATATTTTTTAGCATGTTTCATGTCCACAATGTTTAGGCATCATTTTAGGGCCTTAAAGTTGGCTTGACGGGCCTTAAACATGTCGAAATGGAGTTTATTACACAACAGGGACTGGAACTGTCATTTTGGAAACCTGTTTTGCTGATCTGATCCCAGGCGGGCCACGTGAACATGTGCAGGTCCCTTACGCGGGCCGCGAGGATCTCCCAGCTCTGAAAAAAATCTGTTACAGCTTGTACCAGCTGTTTCCAACTGATTTCTTCACTTGCAACTTGTATTTTGGAGTCTATGGTCCATATTTAGGGCACCCATGGTTTTGCAAAACCATGGGCCCATGTGTACGGTTGAGATTAAGGCACGCTTTTTGTTGAACGATCTTAACGGTCCTCCAAACTCTATATAAACCCAACCCACTTCACTTCAAACCCACAATTTTTTCTGATTTCTGCTCTCTAAGTTGAAGTGTATGCTTCATACCTGAGAGTAAATCGGATCAAATCTTGCGGGGACCCTTTGTAAGTATTCCTTCGTTCTTTTTATTCGTTTTTAGCGTTAAATTCAAACTGCGTTTGACTTTCTGCATTGACCAGTTTATGGTCAATGCGAAGTTCGTTTGAACTTCATGACGTGAGCGTAATCACGATGGTTATAGTCCCTAGTGACTATACTTACTGATTACCACGTTATCTAGGCTCAGTGACGAGTCGTAGTTTCGGACAAAATGCGTATTCTTACGTATTTTGTAACCAAACTACTTTTGGGTTTCAAGACCCTTTGTCTTGATACCAAACCTGTCTTCAAACCTCGTTAAACATGTTTTAACATGTTTAGCTCGTCACTTTTAGATTTGTGCTTGTCTAAGGTCGTAAAAGGTAAGCGATCTAAACAATCGCTTATACTTTCGAACCCGACCCATTTGGTCGATCATTAAGATCCGACCAAACACTTTAGGTGACCATAGTTGTATAGGAAATAACCTTTCAAGGTTATACCTTATGGTCACATCGTTTAAGTAGTTGTATGATAAGTGATTTATATGCCTTAGGAAAATTACCAAAATGCCCTTTTTGCGCTAAAATTCATTTTAAGCATATGTAACATAATTTTTGATATCTAAACTGATTAGGCAACAATATTAGACATGTTAAGGCATATTTTACTTGTCATAGGACTAGTTAGGCAGTCCGAACGCGTTTTACGCTAACGACGCGTTAAAGTAGCATAAGCTACCTAAACGGGTCGTAATTGGTCGTAAGCACTTAGGTTAGGTTTCATTTTAGTGTGTAGGCCTTGTTAAACCATATCATATGAGTTCCAACACTCATTAGGTTTACGAAACCTCATATTATCCAATCTCCCGAGTCTTGAATCTGCGTCCTACTTCAACTCCCCCTTTCATCAGACCCCATCTCTAGGCTCCCCCTTGCTTTATGCTTCCGGCTTTTCAGGATCATCGCCCAGTTTTATCACTACAAGCTCCCCCTTGCTTTGAGCTTTTCTCCAGACTCCGATTTAGTATCAGCTATCAAGATCGTAATTTGGCTTTCATAAAAATTTGACTATTAAAGATTAATATATCCAAATATCGAAACCTGACTATATGAAAACCATTTGACAGTTTTAAAAACTCCAGGATTGAATACTGGCTCTCTCCCCTATCAAATAATTATATATCTAACACTCAAAGAATCCAAAATCCAAAACCCTCTTAGTTAATCATCCAAGTCTAAATTAATGACCTTTGTGATTTCACAAAATGTTTTTAGATTTTTCATTTTAAAAACCTTAAGGTTAAAATTAATGAACTTGTTTATTTTCTGAGACATGTTCAGCATACTTAGATTTTGAAACTCAGCTTTCAGACATCGGTTGTCGAAAATAAAGCAGAACTAAAATCTTTTTGTATTTTACAAAGTTTATGCAAAACACTCTGAATATCTTTTTGTGATTTTTCTGTAATGAAATACAACAAAGAAATATTTACAAACATATTTTTGTTTGAGTTTGGGTAAGAGGATCATATCAGTTTTTGACAAATCACTAGCACTGTTGACCTTTTTATAGACTTTAAGTTCCCAACAATTCACTTAGATTGTCAGTATACTGGTCCACTTAAATTTTCACACAAACTTAAATTGATTCAAGATACAAGATTTAGTGTTTTAAGAACTTAAACTTATAAGCGTGTCCCAACTCAGAATATACTCCCATATCAAGATTCCCTAGATTCAGTCTTACAGGTGAATATACCTAACTGATATCTATCTCAGGGTTAGTGCGAGGCCTTGAGAGCTCAGGTATGAACTTTGTTAGGATCGGAGGCTCTCATGATTGTGCTTGTTTGTGTGTTTTGAACAATTAATGAATATGAAACAATGTAAAGTGCAGCGGAAATAAATAACAAACTTTGTAAATACAATCAAAGGAGAAAATAGTTTGATAAACGTTTGCTTTTCATAAAGTCGAAAGATTACAATTCAAAGCAAAAGATTACAATGCAAGCTTACAAACTAAGCTCCCCCTCAGCCTGATACTACAGTGGTTGGTTGTACAAGATGAAAGGATTGAACTGAGAAGAAGAACTCTCTCAGAACGAATCAAATGTAACAGTACAGGGTACTGTTCCATTTATAGACAAACCAAACCGCTGAGGCATCTCAGCTGACGTCACCATGAAAGCGACGTCTAACAGCCTAACAACCTGTATCTACTGTTCTTATACAAACACTGCTTAAACCTTAACTACTGACTATACATGAAACAGATGATATACTAAACTACTACTATCTCTTTATGTCAGTGCTTTCCTCAAGGTTGATCAGTCCTTGATTGGGCAGTGCATTGTCATCAGCAGTGCTTAGTACTCAGCAGTCTTTTGGCTTCATCAGTAGTTAGAAGAGCAGCAGCAGTTGTATCCGGACAGTGGATGTAAGACCATCAGATGTTATAATCACTTTCAAGGGGAAAGCCTAATGTAAACCGCTGTTTATTGTGAATCCACTGTCATAATCCGGTTTTGGCTTTCATTATCTGTTCCTCTGGTAGGGTCCAATCCCAACAAACTTCCTTTTAGTCAAAGAGATGAAGGCTCGACTTTGAGGAGTGTTCCACTTAGAAATCTTCTTTACAACTGCACTTGATATATATATCTTTCGATATTTTCTCAATTTTTATGCTGAGGGAAAGCTTAATTAAGCGTAAAAGCATTATACCCCAGATATCAATAAGTATAAAGACCTAATATCTCAGAATCATGCAATCTCTTAAACGAAATTTCGAAGTACTAAGTCCATATATCCGAGAGATGTTCCCCGCGAGATAAGAAAGTTTATTGATTTATGCTTATATCTCGAAATCAATCTACTAAATATGTAAAAACCTACTGGCATATCATCAGTGAGACCGTTTATCACATTAGACTTTCCATTTCAGATACAAGATTTAGTGTTTTAAGAACTTAAACTTATAAGCGTGTCCCAACTCAGAATATACTCCCATATCAAGATTCCCTAGATTCAGTCTTACAGGTGAATATACCTAACTGATATCTATCTCAGGGTTAGTGCGAGGCCTTGAGAGCTCAGGTATGAACTTTGTTAGGATCGGAGGCTCTCATGATTGTGCTTGTTTGTGTGTTTTGAACAATTAATGAATATGAAACAATGTAAAGTGCAGCGGAAATAAATAACAAACTTTGTAAATACAATCAAAGGAGAAAATAGTTTGATAAACGTTTGCTTTTCATAAAGTCGAAAGATTACAATTCAAAGCAAAAGATTACAATGCAAGCTTACAAACTAGTGTTTTAAGAACTTAAACTTATAAGCGTTGATTCAAGATACAAGATTTAGTGTTTTAAGAACTTAAACTTATAAGCGTGTCCCAACTCAGAATATACTCCCATATCAAGATTCCCTAGATTCAGTCTTACAGGTGAATATACCTAACTGATATCTATCTCAGGGTTAGTGCGAGGCCTTGAGAGCTCAGGTATGAACTTTGTTAGGATCGGAGGCTCTCATGATTGTGCTTGTTTGTGTGTTTTGAACAATTAATGAATATGAAACAATGTAAAGTGCAGCGGAAATAAATAACAAACTTTGTAAATACAATCAAAGGAGAAAATAGTTTGATAAACGTTTGCTTTTCATAAAGTCGAAAGATTACAATTCAAAGCAAAAGATTACAATGCAAGCTTACAAACTAAGCTCCCCCTCAGCCTGATACTACAGTGGTTGGTTGTACAAGATGAAAGGATTGAACTGAGAAGAAGAACTCTCTCAGAACGAATCAAATGTAACAGTACAGGGTACTGTTCCATTTATAGACAAACCAAACCACTGAGGCATCTCAGCTGACGTCACCATGAAAGCGACGTCTAACAGCCTAACAACCTGTAGCTACTGTTCTTATACAAACACTGCTTAAACCTTAACTACTGACTATACATGAAACATATGATATACTAAACTACTACTATCTCTTTATGTCAGTGCTTTCCTCAAGGTTGATCAGTCCTTGATTGGGCAGTGCATTGTCATCAGCAGTGCTTAGTACTCAGCAGTCTTTTGGCTTCATCAGTAGTTAGAAGAGCAGCAGCAGTTGTATCCGGACAGTGGATGTAAGACCATCAGATGTTATAATCACTTTCAAGGGGAAAGCCTAATGTAAACCGCTGTTTATTGTGAATCCACTGTCATGATCCGGTTTTGGCTTTCATTATCTGTTCCTCTGGTAGGGTTCAATCCCAACAATCTCCCCCTGGAACAGATAATGCCAAAACCCTTCATTATTCTGGATCTTTATTCCTCATCAGAAGTTCCTTAGCTTGTCTTTTGAATTCTTCTTCAAATTTCTTGGAACTTAGATCATCCTCATCCCTGCACAGTGTAAGCTCAAGGAGATCTTGTAGATCTTCAACACCCAGGCCTAGTGCTTGATTCCTTGATATATGCTTCACTTCTCCATTGGTTCTGACCAGAGTCAATACGTGGGTCTTTTGATCAGAGAGCCACTTTATTATTTTTAAACCAAATGGGTTTCTTGGGAGAGATTTATTTGACGATGAGTTGGGAGATGTTGGCCTTGTAAAAACTTGCAGACTATCAGACATTCATTTGAAGGCCATTTCAATGACATTGTTTGCTGCAGCTATGTCTTCTGCAGTCTCCTTTTCTATATGCTCCTGTCTCTTTTGTTGATCTGGCTCAATGTCTGTGATATCTGCTGATGATGATTGGCTCAAAACCTTTTTGGCAAGATCTTGTAGCTTTGCTAATTTTTCTTTATCTAAAGCCATTTTCTTGATGGCTTCTTCAAGGTGATCAGTTTCTTTTTCTTTTTCTTCTCCAACAGTCAGTTCTTCCCTCTTTTCTTTTCTCAACATTGTGACAGAGGTTTCTGCTGCATTGATCTGTGTTTCAAGAATCTTGATATGCTCTTTTAGCTTTTTGTAGTTAGACTTTTTAGGAGTGTCAGAGACTGTCATCCTCCTTTTCTTAAGTCTTTCATAAGCTTCATCTGTTTGCTGCTTAGTCCATTTTGCTATGGCATTTGCAGTATCCACCCTTGCATCCACCAGCTCCTGCTTCTTTCTTTTATATTCGGAAGTAAGATCAGCTATGAGCTTTTTGTATTTGTTCCAATTTGGAGCTGTCTTCTTCTTTCTTGGATCATTTTTAATCTTTTCAATTCTGTTAGCCTCATGCTTTAATGTAACTATTGGCCATTCTTTGAATTCTGTTTCATCAGCAGGATAGAACTTTTCTTTCATTATGTATGCAAGGTATTCTTTTCTCAATTCTTTTCGTTGATCTGCTTCAGGAGATAGGCTTGACATTTCTTTGTTCAGATCACTTGCATATTCTTCCATTTGCTTGACTTTGTTGGGCAGGAATTCCCTTTTTTCCAAAATGGCTTCATCACCTTGATCCTTGCATTCAACTTTGGCTCTTATCCTTGCTTGTCTTGCTTTCATTTCGAGATATTCATCCATGTTTTCTGGAATTATGAAGCCTATGAGAGAAGGAAATTTCCTTTTTGAAGGATCATCCTCAGTGTAGAATTGTTTCATCTCATTTTTCAAAGCATCTAATTCCAGTGGATATTTAGCAGCAACAGGATCATACTTTTCATCAGTAGCCTAAGTTGTTTCTCTTTTTCTTTTATGAAGCTTTGGAGGTTGTGATGTAGGAATGATGAGAACAGTGGTGGATGGTTGACTAACAGCTGTTGAAACAACTGGTGTTTCAACCTCTGTTGTCATTACAACTACTGATGTGTCAGTAGATGTCTTCTGCTTTTGAGCAGGGGTTGAAGATGGTGAGGTAATTTTTGATGGTGGTGATGGTGGTGGTGAATCATTAGGTATGAGAATCCTTCTCCTTTTTATTGTAGGAGAGGCTGATGATGTTTTGGGTGGATCAGTGGTGGTGATATGAGTGGCAGTGGTTTGTGATTGTGATTGACTGACAGTGGTTGAAACAACTGGTGTCTCAATCACTGTTGTCATTACAGCAGATGTTGTAACATCTGCTGTCTTCTGCTTTATGGCAGGAGGCAATGGTGGTGATATAATTGTAGATGATGATGGTGGTAGAGCAGTGGTTGTGGTAGTGTGTGTTGATGAGATGGCAGCTGTTTGGCTACTGACAACAGTTTTTGTAACCACTGCTGTATTAGCTGTTTGGATGGAAGTTTCAGATGTTGAATCTTTTGAGATTTTAGATGGCTGTTTTCCTTGTTCTGGTTCAACATACAGACCATCTTCAATTCCCTTTTTCTTCATCTTTTTGACATTCTCCCCCTTTTTGGCATTATCTGCAAGGGGGTTATCCATAAAAAGGATAGTAGAGGGAACTTTTCCACCATGAGTCGTGCATTGTATATGAGCCTTGATAGCTTTAATGTCTGCTTGAGTATCTTTAAATCTCGACTCCACCATGTTTGTCAGCATTTTTACATGTATTTCATGCTGCTGATCAACCATCTGTTTTTGTTGTTCAAGTAAGGGCTGGAAAATATTCCAGAGCTCATTTGCAGCAAATGCTTGTGGTGGAGCAGGTGCTTGAGGTGGAACATCAGTGGATTGTGCTTTTTGAGCTTTCAGAATCTCCTGCACCATATCCTTTATTTCAGCAACCGAGGTTTCAAGTTTTTCAACTCTGCCCGTCAATTCCTGATATTTTGAATCATCACCCACTTTAATGGGATCATCTGAAACCCCACCTGTAGTGGTTGTATCAATGTGTGACTTAGGAACTGAGTCCCAAAAATCATCCATTGATGCCCCTTGTTCTTGGTACTGGGGACTTCTTTCTTCAGCACTTGATAGACCTTTGATGGTACCAGTGGTTAGAATCAACTCACTGGTGGTTACCGATGGTGCTATGGAAGAAATTGCCTTCAAGGGAGTCTTACTGATGAAACAACTGTCCAACTGAAGATCTGTTGATCCATCAGTTGTAGTTGCTGCTCCACTTGAACTACCACCTAGAGTTACTTGTAACTCAGGGGGTGTAACCTCCTCAGTTGTTGCTGGGATAGGAGAGGTATAAGCATCAGACCCAGTCAGTTGTTGGAGTATACTATCTTTGATGGGTGATTGAGAGGAACTGGTTTTTGTCTGAGCT
Source organism: Helianthus tuberosus (assembly GCA_030545235.1). NCBI lineage: Eukaryota > Viridiplantae > Streptophyta > Magnoliopsida > Asterales > Asteraceae > Helianthus > Helianthus tuberosus. Next base: position 151,548,857 of record CM060375.1, read on the forward strand.
ATATCAACTGCATGCAACAAAGGTAGGATGGATTCTGGTAATATTATTGGTGAGGGTATGGGAGTTGAAAGAGACATGTCCTTGGGATCAGGACTGAGGAAGATGGATCCGATTGAATCCAGAGCTTCATATTGTGGGGTCCCTGTGATTACAACCTGATCCTTTTGTGAGGATGCAGGAGGATTTTTAGGCAATGGTGGAGATCTTTCTACCAACTGCTGTGAGGAAGTAGCAACAGTGGTTTGTGGTGACATTTGTGTTGTCACAGGCAGTTGCTCTGGGATCTCATCTTCCAGAGTTGCCTTTTTCTTGGGTTTGGTGGGCTTTTTGTAAGATTTTCTTTTGGTCTTTTTGGTAATGTCAGGTGTGGGTTTCAAAGCAGTGGTAGTGCTGCTATGATCACCTGGAGCAGTGGGCTCAGCAGCAGATGTCTGAGGAGCAGTGGTAACTGCTAAATTCTGCTCAGACACCTCTGCTTTTGTTTTTATTGGTGCCAACATTCTAGTGAATATTTCTGGTGTTAAACTTTTTATTTGAAAATAAACACCTTGTTTTGGCACATTTTCATTTTCTTTTTCAAATTTTTGTTTAAAATAGTAACTTAGAAACCTTGGAAAGAGTAAAAATGCTTTGCTATCAACATTCTTTACCAAGTCATTGAAGATTTCCTGGGAATAGTTGTAATCTTTATTATTTAAAATAGCATAGCCCAGGCATTGAATCTTCAATGGTATTTCGTTAAACGCTGTTGTTTTATTTGAAACATACGACAAAAGTGTGTGAAATAGAAATCTGGGTGCAGACGGGAAATAACCTTTTTGTAAGGTATCTACCTTTGATTGTTCTGCATATCCCCTTTTCAGAAAATCAGCTTTTAGCCCGTTTTTATCAAAGGAGGTTTTACCTTTCTGATCGTCGAGTTTGAAGACTTCTGAGATTGATTGTGGAGTGATTTGAATCGCTTTACCCTGTATAGAGGAGTTTATGGCTACTACTTTATCATCTTGTTTCTCAAGCGTAGCATTTTTCCAGAACTCTCTCTGGGTTTGCAAGTAAATGGGAGCATCTGCTAACAACAAAGTTTTGTACTTTGATTCAGATAGTGTGTCGATGATGGAATCGTAGATGTGATTGTTTGAGGCTTTTGTAAGTAGACCCAAATAGTTGTGAGGGGATTTGTATGGTATCTCAATGGAATCAGCGCCTGTTTGAGCAACATCTTTTGAAGATGATGGTGATTTTGATTTTGATTTTGATTTCATCATTTTTTATGAGGAAGATCGAAGAATGCTTTTGAGAAGAAAGGTTTGGAAACTGCTTTGAGAAGAGAATTTTAGAATTCAATTCGACAGTGTAAAACCCTGTTTGGGGTTTTGATCAGGGTTTTATTTAGGGAAAAAAATGATCGCTGATGTGGCAGCGGTTATTAAGATCTGATGGCTAAAAACTGACCACGTGTCAACCTCTGAGGATATAGATGAAAAATGGAGAACAGTTGTTTTGAGAGCCACTGATGTAGAAAACATCAGTGGTTACAACGGTAATAATGTGACGTCAATGGATGATTTTTACTATCAGTAGATAGTATATCAGTGGATAAGACACTAATTTTGAACATCAGTGTTTTCCAAGAAGGTGAAAGGTCAGTGGTTGACTTTCAGCAGTGGAAAGTAATTAGGAAACAGATGTTTGAACAAGACAGTGGTTAGAGGTAAAGTAATGATTTGAAAGACCAGTATGTCAGCAACTGTTTTGAGAATTTTCATTCAAGGTTATGCCACATGTCAATTATACATTTTGAAGCTTTTTCAACCTTTTGACAGTGGTTTAGTACCCCAGATGATGTAAACTTTTTACTAAGGCAACTCATCCTTGTTATAATATTTGAATTAAAACATGAGTGCCTAAGTATTTTAAGATCTGTTGACAATCAATCCTTTTCATGAAGTAAGAACAAACTTGAGTTTCTCATGACCTTGACAACAATACCATTTTCTTTTGATCTGTTTGAGGATAATTTAACCAACAAAATAAAGGTTATCTATCCTGACAGGAGATTGAAACTTTTACTATAAAAAACCAGTAATAGTTCAAAATATATCATTTTTAAAAAAAATAGAGTATAATATATCCTGCTTTATTCGAGAAAATCCTTTTTAGAAAAAATAATTAAAGGATTTTCTAAAAACAGCACCAAAAGAACCTGGTAAAATAATAATAAAGCACATAATCATCTCATGCTCAAGTTTATGAGAATGGTCAGTGATTTGACACCAGTGGTAAGAAATTTTAAATACATTTTGACCACTGTTTGGTACCATTCACTTGTTGAATGACTGACAACAGAAATGAGGACACATGTTCACATGAGTTTTGAAGATCCATTTATAGATCTTGTTACCATGTGATGATTTTGAAGATTTATCTATTCCTCTTGAAGTTCATTCATCGGAATTTCCATTTTTACCTAAACCTTTTCCTGAACAGATGAAAGCACACAGTTGCTTAATGACCATTATTACCCCAACCTTTGACTCTTTCATGTTTTATGTTTATACTCTTTTCTATTGACTACAAAAGTTTTGAGATAAACACACTTATGAGTCTTTGTGAATTTTCTTCTTCCCTTTTTACCCTTCCCATTCATAAGTAATGAAATACTTACTGGGAGGTCTTTATTGAAGGAATACTTATTCAAAAATCATTTTGTAATAATGTTTTGAGAAATTTGATCATTTACACAAGTGCTCATGCCAAATTTCACATCACTTATGATCTGGACATTTTTGACCCCTGATTTTCTTATCGTGAATTTAACTAGGTTGGTTTGTTCCTTTTGAGGATCTCAACCTGTTTCTCAACACAATAGATCAAGTGACTAAAGTTTTAATTTCCCTCTCTTTCGTTAGCAAAAACACCAAAGTTTTATGACCATAGGTTTTGTTAATCCGAGGTTCATACTTTAGCATCTGATATAATGAAAACATCACAAATTTCATAACAATAGTTGAAATTAATTTTGAAAATAAGAAATAATCCCATAGTTTAACAGATATGTTTTCAGATCTGAAAACCATGAGTGTCTTGTGCATGAAATCATTTGTTGTGTGAGATTTGTGTGTCATATGACATCTTGGTTGATTTACAGAATTTTTTTTTTGAATAACCACTTTGAACATGGTTTACTCGGTACTCTGTTTTTCAACTAAAAGCAACCAACCTTAGTATCAATGAACTATGAGCCGAACTGTTATGTCAAACTGATTGTTAGATCGAATTTGACTGTCCAGGCTCTGATACCAATTGTTAGGATCGGAGGCTCTCATGATTGTGCTTGTTTGTGTGTTTTGAACAATTAATGAATATGAAACAATGTAAAGTGCAGCGGAAATAAATAACAAACTTTGTAAATACAATCAAAGGAGAAAATAGTTTGATAAACGTTTGCTTTTCATAAAGTCGAAAGATTACAATTCAAAGCAAAAGATTACAATGCAAGCTTACAAACTAAGCTCCCCCTCAGCCTGATACTACAGTGGTTGGTTGTACAAGATGAAAGGATTGAACTGAGAAGAAGAACTCTCTCAGAACGAATCAAATGTAACAGTACAGGGTACTGTTCCATTTATAGACAAACCAAACCGCTGAGGCATCTCAGCTGACGTCACCATGAAAGCGACGTCTAACAGCCTAACAACCTGTATCTACTGTTCTTATACAAACACTGCTTAAACCTTAACTACTGACTATACATGAAACAGATGATATACTAAACTACTACTATCTCTTTATGTCAGTGCTTTCCTCAAGGTTGATCAGTCCTTGATTGGGCAGTGCATTGTCATCAGCAGTGCTTAGTACTCAGCAGTCTTTTGGCTTCATCAGTAGTTAGAAGAGCAGCAGCAGTTGTATCCGGACAGTGGATGTAAGACCATCAGATGTTATAATCACTTTCAAGGGGAAAGCCTAATGTAAACCGCTGTTTATTGTGAATCCACTGTCATAATCCGGTTTTGGCTTTCATTATCTGTTCCTCTGGTAGGGTCCAATCCCAACAAACTTCCTTTTAGTCAAAGAGATGAAGGCTCGACTTTGAGGAGTGTTCCACTTAGAAATCTTCTTTACAACTGCACTTGATATATATATCTTTCGATATTTTCTCAATTTTTATGCTGAGGGAAAGCTTAATTAAGCGTAAAAGCATTATACCCCAGATATCAATAAGTATAAAGACCTAATATCTCAGAATCATGCAATCTCTTAAACGAAATTTCGAAGTACTAAGTCCATATATCCGAGAGATGTTCCCCGCGAGATAAGAAAGTTTATTGATTTATGCTTATATCTCGAAATCAATCTACTAAATATGTAAAAACCTACTGGCATATCATCAGTGAGACCGTTTATCACATTAGACTTTCCATTTCTTTAGCATGTTGTGACTGTCTTACCGATGTACTATCATTTCCTCTTTTTACACAAAAACTCATTTTTAAGTTTTCTCATGTTTTTGGCTTTTTCAACTTTTCAAATGTTTTTGTATTTCAAAAATTTTTACTCCCCCTAAAATCTAAAACATTTAAAGAATTTGAAAAACTGATGCAGACAACTTTATCTCGCCATCCATTTTCTGCATAACATTTTGCATAAAGTACCCCCATGATTTACAACACATTGATATTTAACAGTTTGAAAACCATTTTTCAATTTTGTTTTATCATGTTTGTTCAGCCGTGAGGGTTTCAGCGTATTCACTTTTTCAAAATTTTTGATTTTTTGACAATAAAAAACAAATAATTTTTTTTCATTTTTTTTATATTTTTCTATTTTTAGTGTTTTTAATTTTTGTTTTATTTATGTACAAAAACAAACCAACACTCCCTGAATTTCAACCATAGGGATCTTCCTCCTGTGCTCGGCTGCTCCTCTGCGCATCTTGACTTTCGGCTAACTTCTGGAGCACCTGTACATTCAACTAACTCAATTACTTGAATAATTCAACCCAGGCCTGTTTGACCTTAGGTATTGTGATATAATACGAACTGTTCAATTTTGGAAAATCTTTGTCACTATTCACAAAGACTTTTTCGTTCGTATTTTCAACCTTTTTGGTTGAATCGATTTTCCGTTTATCACTCATAAAAATATTTTTTCTTGATCACCCAGATTTGCCTGTTTGAAATATTCATTTGATAAAATCTTTGATCATTTTGAATGTTTTGTTTTGAGAAATCAATTTTTGGTTTTCGATTTTGGTTTGGCTCAAACTTGGGTGTCTTTGGTTGCGATTTCCAAATTTGTTTTGATTCAGACTTGGTTGAATTATGTTTTTCAACCTTGTCATTATTTTCTTTAACATCAACAGAATTCAGATTTGGACATTTGCGACCAATATATCCAATTTTATTACATTTAAAACATGTTTTCTTTGAATCTTTAGCCTGTTGTTGTTTCTTCTTTTGAGCATAGAATTCCTCATTAGTCTCTCGACTAAAATTGAAGTTCTTTCTCTTCTTCGGAACTTGTTCCGTGAACAAAGTTCGTCTTTTTCTGAAAATTTGTTTTTTCAGCCCGTTTTCTTTGATTCTGTTTCTTTTTATAACCTAACCTAGCCTTCATGTTTTTCTTTTTGTAACCAGGTTTGTTATAAAAAGTTTTCTTGCCCTTCCAGCATATTTTGCAATTTCAGACTTTTCAATTTCTACTAGCTTGAAAAATTTGTCAATTTGATCTGAAATCACATTTTGAATTGGAAATTCAACATCTGAGAATAATTTGTCCAATCCAATCATGTAATATGCCAATCCTATTGCATCATCACTCGCATTTTTTTCAGATTTTGAATTTTTCAAATAGTTTTTGTGAAAACTTTCCTCATCTTCATCATGTGATTCAGACTTATCATTTTGGTAGAATCATCTCTCAAAACACTTTCAACAACCTTACTTACCACCTCTGAATCACCAGCATCATCAGATTTGGTGTAAGTCACATCAATGTTTTCAGGTAATTGGTCAACCATGTTTATTGCTTTTACCACTTTTTCATCATCATAGAATGTATAATTATTCTCCAACGGTGGTGGTACCTGATGATATTCTGACCCAATTCCCTTTTTGTTCTTTCAGAATCATGATTATCTAGTGTGATGTTGAAAATACGTTCGAGAATATACGAAGAAGCATGATAACTTTGAAGTTTATTGACTTTCTTTTCTTTTCTTTCTCATCTAATTCTTTTTTAACTTCAGCAAGTTCATCAATATATTGATTTAAAACAAGTTGTTTACCCTTATACTTAACTTCAACAAGTTTTTTTGTTTCTAAACATTTTGAAAGTCTTCTTTCCATACTTTTTTCTTGATTCTTCAAAGTTTCAAAAGCTTCTTTTACTATATGATATGACAATTTCATTCCATCGTATTCTTTTTGCGACTCTTGAATAATATTATCTTTTTGTAAACATTCGTTGCAATCTGCTGAACACTTTTGTTTTCTTTTTCAAGAGTATCACATTTCTATGTCAGCTCTTCTTCTTTTTGTTTAAAAAACTGTTCAATTTCAAACATTTCATTACATTTTTCTTTAAAAACATTTTCTATTTTTGTAAACTCAATGTTTCTGGATCTTAAATTTTCATCCTTCTCAGTACAGGCACTGCATGTTTCCATGCATTTCCTGCACTGCTCTTCAGTTTTGATTTCAGATTTGTTATCACTTTTATCAGTTGACTTTGCATTATCAGACGACTTAGTAGATTTAGTTTGAGTTGTTACGTCAACTTGATCTGCCACTGTTGTGTTGTCGGTCGTCTTCTTCATAATCTCATCCTTCAGCTTCTGGCTCTCGTCAACAATTTCTTCAACACTCTTCTTCTTTTCGAAACTTGCATATATCACCCTTCATATGCCTTCCTTAACTTCTTTCTCAGAGTTTGGATCCTCTTTGATTCTAGAATAAGACACTCCTGCAGGTAGAATGGCTGCAACAAGCGCTTTAAAATCTACCACATCAGGATCAACTGCTGGATTCCATTGTGGATCATGATAACACTTTCTCTCTTCATCCCATCTATCAGCACGTTTTGCTTCCACAAACACCTCATCCACATCGCCCAGTCTCATACGTGCATGTCGTTCTTCTCGACTTGCTCTCAGCTCAGCAACCAAAGCAACTTTCTTTTCTGGAATGTATTTATTCCAATTAAACCCTTCGTCTTCCTGAGTTACCACCAAAACTTGTTTCTTTTCTTTTAACGAACCTTCACCGATCTGCTTTTGATTCGTCTTTGGCAGCTGCTCATTGGTGCGATGATAGATTGCTTTCTTGTAATAGTCGTCATGAAACAGATTCACACTATCATCAACTCCTTGATTCGTGCACTCCCTCTTGAAATGTCCTTTCTGCTTACATCTAACGCATGTAACCTTTGATTTGTCAAATCCTAGTTTCATGTCAGGACCTTCAAGACATTTCCTTCCAATGATCTCCATAAACCGTTGAGCCCTCCTAATTACACTCGCCATACACCATCTTATATCCATGAGCTCCTTCTCTTGTGGATCGATCTTGTCATAGTCTTCCTTTGTCATGTTTTACCAATTTTTCTTGCGACTAGACTTTTATAAGATTCCAGAATAGATGTCAAGAAACTCATATGCTATCTGGCGGAATTAGCATTCATGTTTGTAGAATCTTTCAAATTTAGGGCAATATTGCATTGAACCAAATTCAGATTATTTGATGTAGATGATGATTGATATCCAGAATCATAGCTCGGAGATCTGTTCTTTGATGAATCACATGAGTTTTCCGCACCAAAAGGCTCTACCAATCTTTGGTGCTTGATTGTTCAACATGCTACCACGATAGTAAAGATTGACATTTTACTGATAAGTTGAATTGGTCATTTTGTTTTGCTTTTTCAGATTCAGTTCATGGCCTTCAAGTTTTTCAATCAAACTATCCAATGTGATCTCGTCAAACTTTGCATCATTTTTCAGTATCATGACAAACATTTGCCAATCATCTTTATAAGGTAAAGCCTCAATCAGTCTGTTGATGATCACTTCTCTGTCCTTCTTAATTCCAAATCTTTCTAGCTCGATTTTCAAATGACAGAATCGTTCTATAATTTGTCGGACACTTTCTCCTTTCATGCAGTTGAACAAGTCAAATTCTTTTATGTTGATTCAAAATGATGACTCGAATTCGTACGAATCAAGTTGATTCGTTCAGAACAAACAATACACAAGACTTGTTTTATGTTGATTCATTCGGATATCAAACCATGCGAACCTATAACAACAAATCTTGATCCGTTCAAACAGTTCCAATGCACAACCCATTAAAACAAAGTTGATTCGTGATTATGATTAAACCTAGGTTCGTATGTATCAAGACAATACAACCTAGATCCGTAGATTGTGGATCCGTAACAACTTCCAGTTCCAGAACCGTATGAAATACCCTTGGTTCATACGAATCTACTCAAAAGACCCATGATCCGTTCAAAAAAATCAGTGCGCAACAGCCATTTTCGTCATGGTTTTTCATAAAATTGATGATGATTTTGAATGAATTTGAACTTAAAACTTTGTAGGGTTGTTAAAAAACACTTTTCTCGCCTTATATTGAAAAATCAAAAGTTTTTATCCGTTAAATCTTCATAGATCTGAGTTTAAAGTTTAAAAAAGAATGAGTAGAAAAAGAATATGAAGAATATGATGAATTTCAGCTTTGAATTTGATGAACCTGCTTGAATTCTTGTATCTTCTATCCATGCAGTCGATCTCCCGCTCTGATACCACTTGTGTGTTCATGTTAGGATCGATTTCGTAACACCAATAACTGCGTAGATCTCGTATCACATGTAGAATCTGTGTACGAGAGTGGATCAGACAAAAGAAAGCCAATTCAGATATGTTTTCTATTGATGATGTAACAGTTTACAACCTTGAAAACAATCTGCAAGAGTTTCTCTCTCACACTCTCCAAAAGTCTTGAATGAAAAAGACACTTCTCCTATTTATAGGGAAGGACTAACTAAGGATGGACATTTCATATAAATGGACATTTCGTACAAATGGACTCCTTTCATAAGGATGGACTTTTATTTCCTATATTTAACACTTCTAAACCTTGTCTTAAACATTTCTCAGCTACGATACATGATTGACAGAAACGATAGACATATGCACTCACAGGTATGATTGTGAATATCTTCGCTGATTTATAGGGATTATGATTTCGCAATGACGATTTTAACTTTAGCGGTGTGATTTATATATATTAATTTGATTAATTTAATCATGTAAATTAGTTAAGCTCGAGGTTTAAATGAGGATGACGGAACGACTGTGGGTAAAGCGTACATATTGTACGATAAAGGCTATTGTACAATAACCGACCTCTATATATATATATATATATATATATATATATATATATATATATATATATATAAAGAGAGAGAGAGAGAAACAAGATCAGGAGAAAATGGTTGGAAGTGTGAAAATGGTGAGAACGGATCCTGGACAAACACGTGGCGCGCGATATAATTAAGGCGGAGGGGCTTTTTTGTCTTTTTATTGTCTTCCAATGCATCTCACACATCGTTTCTCATTTGTGGCGTGGAGGATTTTTTGGCATTTAGTTAAAAACAAAAACTTTTTGACGTTTTATTGTTTTTTATATTTGCCGCGATGAATTAATCGTTTTTGTCATACCAAATAAATATCTTGGTGTTTATAGCATTCCCAAATGCATTATAATCAATTAATAATTCAAACATTACATTTTTTTGGCATTTTCTTGTTTTTTATTTGTCGCGATGAATTAATCCTTTTTGTCTTATAAAAGTAAACATCTTGGCGTCCATAGCATTCCCAAATTCATTATAAACCATTTATAATTCAAACATTACATTTTTTGGCGTTTTCTTTGTTTTTTTGTAGATCTGTCGCGACAAATTAATCTTTTTTGTCTTATAAAAGTAAATATCTTGACGTTCATGGCGTTCCCAAATTCATTATAATTCATTAATAATTCATTAATAATTTAAAACATTACAACTAAGACGAAATCAAACTAAACTAATATTCTTCTGCGGATGGTATTACATTAGAGATGTACCCATTGCATTGCTTATCACTTTCTTCAGACCCATCATCATCTAGGTTATGTGCGTATAACGCCATCAACTGGTTTAGCCTGCCTCGCATCCCAGATTTAAACATAATCACAATCCTGGGTGTTACAACGTGTGAAGGTGCTAAATCATAGAGTTGTTCAAGAAGGCGTAGTCTATGTGTGTTCAGCACTTTCTCCATCGTCAATGAATCCTCCTCCTCGTTTTGATAAGTCAATTTCACCGTCCTTGATTGTTCACCAAACTCCAACCAGTAACTGTTGGTAGTTCAAAAATGTCATCATCATCATCATCATCATCATCATCATCATCATCTGCTGGACATCTTCTCTTCAATCTTCGTATTACTATTTGAGTCCTTTCATACCGGTTGGCCCTCTGAATGACCTCATCCATACTAAGCATGGCGTTTTGGAGCAGGTGACTCTCCGGATTCCACACCCATAGAAACTGCACATTTATTGATAAAATTAAAACACCAAAAACATCATAAAACTAGCATAATGTAAATCAAAGTTAACTCACTCTGTTTTTTGCCTCTGGATCTTGTTTGATTTTTAGACGCCATAATATTGTGGTTTCGCATTTTCTAGTGTTTTGGCATTTTTCGTTGGAATTGGGGAGGTTTCTCTAGGAAGTATATATGTTTCGATCGCGTTTTGATGGGTTTTGTAGATGTACATTTACCTTTTTGCCCTTAATGAAGCGTACCCACGTTCGAAAGTTGAATATATTTACCAAAACGCCACCGCGCCAATCTAATACGTAGATTGCTTTGATCGAACGGATGAGGGGCATTCTCACTATTTTCACACTTATAGGCGTTTTATCTAAATCCTACTCCTATATATATATATAACATGGGTTATTTTACTAATTAATGGATATATTCCCATGAAATAATATAAAAATGTATATTTTTTCTTGACTTTTTAAGTTAATAATTACTAATTTTAACATGTAAGAGGTGTCATTTGGATAAGTTACATGTATATATTGGAGTTAATATATATTTTTAGTGACTAATGACTTAAATTATTAGCTACTAACGACTTCAATATATTTTAATGACTAGTGACTTAAATCTATCTTAATGGCTTTAATATATATATATATATATATATATATATATATATATATATATAATATGACCAATGACTTTAATATATTTTAATGACTTTAATATATATCTTAAATGACCAATGAATTTAATATATTTATATCTCTAGTGACTAATGAGAATAAATATATTTTTGTATATGTTAAATAGGGATAGTTGTCACATAAACAATTTAGTCATATTTAATTACTACATAGTTAAAGATAAATATAGAAATTATAGTATACAAAAGTCCTTAAGTATTAGGATGTAATTTCATTGTTTTATTCATTGGAAATTTAGTATATTTTCCCTATTCATATTTTTAGGATTATTCGTTTGACGTTTCCTTAATCGAAGTGTCGCGCTCCGGTCAAAGATAATATTTATAGTACCAAATTACCCTTAACAATACGTTAGTGGTGTAGGTCCCGTTTTTCCCGGTGAGGATCGATAACGAGAAACCTATTCCCTGTTTATAACAAACACGGTAACGGGTGCGGAATCCCCGAGACGGTGCAAACCAAACACAGTTAATAAATAACACGGATTAACCAATGAAACACACTCTATTGATTAACGGGATGAGAACCGAATACAAACTGATACAAACACAGTTTAAACGGAATTTTGACAGAGTTTCTTTACATGTATTTTCTCATCTCTCTGCACTCATCTCTGTTTCAAAGTGAAACTGAGATGGTATTTATACTAAAACAGACCAGAACATGACGAAACACATAAAGGTACTCGACGAAACACAACAGTCGACGAAACACAATCTGTTTCGTCGACAAACATATTAAACTAAAGCCTGTTTCGTCGATTGTATTAAAGCCCCAAACTGAAGTCAAAGCCCACTTCAACATTTCGGCCCACCTGTGAGTTTACGACCCAAGACTTTAATCTGATTACAACTTTCACCATTTTCCCATATGAGACAAATTGATGACATCATCATGACATCACAATGATGATGTCATGGTGATGTGTAAACGGGAATGGCTTGCGGCGCTCCGTGCTTCGCGTGTCGAACTCTGGGGCGCACGACAGAGGAATGTCGTGACTTCGGGCTTGAGCCGGACCTAACCGAGTCGAAACCAAGTCGAACTGAGCCGAGTCGAACCGAGCCGAGTCGTGTCCACATAAAGTGTACCAACAATCTCCCCCTTGGACGCTACTCGTGATGGTTCGTCTTCTGTGATGGTTCGTCTTCTGTGTCTTTCATGTCGGAGGATCTTCAAAGTCTTCACGCGTCGTAAGTAGAAAGTGTATCAACAAACTCCCTTTTCATTTAGGTAGTGTGTTAACAAACTCCCCCTTAAAATAAACTCTACATTGAGTTATGCTCGTGAATCTTTTGACTTGTCAATTCTTCAGATCCTTGTGGTGTTGATGAAGGGTCAGTGGCAACTCGATCATTTTATCCTTTGAGTGCCTCCACTTCGTGTCTTCATTCCAGAGCTTGTCATCGAACATGTTCTCCTCGCCTTTAGCATCTGCACATGCAAGAAAGCTAAACGCATAATGAGAATAACCGCTTGGAATATAGTTAACATTTAAACAAATGACACATATGAGATCAAATCTCAATCAAACACCGACCGACAACAGTTTGAAAGTTTAGAAAATGATCAATTTTAATCCTTTAACTTTCAAAACTTGTTAACTTCGACTGTTTATGAAGATGCAATTGTTTTCCGGTTTACGATCAGGATTTTGGGTAGGATAGACTCGAGTTCCAACGTCAGTCAATCAAAAATAAACTAGAAGCAAAATCTTTTTGGAATTTTTCATTTTTCAAATGTAAAGACGGAAAGCAATAAATAAATATATACAAAGATGCATAAACTGAAAACAGTAAATAAATATTTACAGACATTCTTTTTGCGAGTTTCGAAGGTAAGAGAATCATATCAGTGTACGGTCACGCCAAAACGCTCTTGTTGTTCTATAAGTTAACATTTAGATAAGCATCCTATAACAATTATCAGTATTGTTGTCCACATAAGCTCAACTTATCAGATGTAATCATGGCGAGGGGATACGTTAAGGTATGAATTATACTTACAGACCGGTGTTCATCCACACACGACACATTCCCGTATCAAGGCATGCGCGAGAGTTCATCTTACCGGTGAGTATACCGATTATCATCTGTTTGACCGTATAAAAATGTGAGAAACTCACTTATTTTGATTGAAAACAAGCCCTATGTGATAGAATCACTTATTGATGAGGAACTTGATTTTCAGATGCATGAGGGCACAGGAGCAAGTCCGTGAACAGGTCAGTACTTCCGTACAGCAGAGAGACGAACTTGACTCCCGCAAAGAATCTGTGATAATTTATCACTTATTTTGATTGGACATGTGATTGTTGATCACTTATTGAGGTCGTATGCAATATGTACACGTAAGTATAGTATCATGGAAGATCTTAGACTTCGTCTCCGTTATTTTTACGGTTTGATACAACCATGATACCCAGATGATAAGCAGCATAAAGACCGAATATTTCAGATCTCGGCAATCTCTCAAACGAGATTTCGGTACCAAGACCATATGCCAATGTATGGTTCCCACCTGGTCTTCAGTCGATTTAAGGTTTATATCACCCTGGACACTTTAAAATGATTGAGAGCCTACCGATACATCTTATATAGAGCTGCTTAACATTTTTCATTTTGCATTTAAGTTTAAAGAGGATTCAACAGACCACTGATCTACTATCATTTTCTCTTTTTCTCGCCAGGAAACTCATTTTTGTTTTTCCAATGTTTTTGAGTTTTGAAATTTTTCACTGTTTTTGAATTTTCAAATTTGGATTTACTCCCCCTAAAATCAACAAACTATGATAAATTTAAAAAGACACAAAGATATATACAAAAACGATTTCCCGATGTCGGTTAACTCATGTTTTACCTCAATGCCGTTTACCAAAATTAATTTTGAATCAGAAATGATTTATCGAAATTTGGAAAAATCAGTTGGCACGACGGTAAGCGGTGCGGACCATGACAACATTGTCTGGTCAAAGAGTGCTACAAGAGAATAACAATTTATAAAGCAGCTTAAATATCGACAAGTAAAGGAGAGATTAGAAATTTAAAACCGTATCCTGCAACTGCCTCTTGCATTGCAAGGAATCTGAGCGCTCTCCCAAACTGGATATCCACCCGGTGTGGATTTCAAAGTCGATTTTGTAGCTACTGAGAAATCTCTTGACAGCAACAAGATCAGAAACCTCTGGGTCCGGCTGGTCTTCCACATTGCACCAGCGAAGGTCTTTATCTTTCTCTTGAGAAGTAGTGTGCGGTTGTTCAATCCACGCCAAGGCATCCGCACACCCGGTTGATTTGTTCAACAAACTCATTTTCTTCAATCACAATTTTGATTTGAATCTACCCTGGGGACCCGATCAAAGCCTTGAACAACCAAACTCTTGGAATGATTTTCATTTTGTCGAAGCTTTCAATCTCTTTCGACAGACAATTCTGTCTTCTTTTGTTTTTCTCTCCATCAAAGGCAACCACTCTTAGAAATAACAATATCTTCGAGCTTTGAGTCGCCTATCTTGTGCATGGACACTCCACTATCAACAATCCGATGACTATCAATAGTTCCTCCTGGAACATCCTACACACTCACTTAGAGATTAAATGGAGAGGGGGACCCAAGCCTTCACAGACTTGGGTCGTCCGTCATCATCGAGGATTGTGACATCCATTTCCCGATGATTCGGAATAGAATGAGCTCCCCCTGAAACATTTACCGATTTTGGTATCCAAATCTGTTTTTGTTTTTCATATTTAACATTTGATTCAACAGATTTTGTTAGGACAACCTCCGGTTTTAACGCCTTTTCTATTTTCTTCACATTTTGATGTCGTTGTTTCGATTCCTGTTCTTTAATAGTTCGTTTATCATGTTTAGGTGAAACAGGACGACATTTAGGGTGAATCGATTCAGGTGATGCTCTTTCAACAAATTTCGCTTTCGGAGGGTTAGCACAATCTTTGATGATGTGCCCAAACTCTCCACATTTAAAACACGTTCTCCTTTCAACAAACTTAGGAGAACTGGATCGACGATCAGATGTCGAATTTGTATAACCCGAGGTACTAGCTTTTTCATCACACCCGTTTGAATGTTGAGTGTAATTGTTTTGACTATCACGTTTTAAAATTTTGACTTGTACAAAATCAGTGTTTGACTTGTTAGCAAAAGTCTCAATTTTATCTGTACCCCTCGATTCCACAAATTTGACATTGTTGTTTTTCTTCTGATAACGAGCTCCTTTTGTTTCAAATTTTGATTTAGAAACATTTGACACTTTAGCTCGTTGATCTGATTGTTTACCATTAGAAGCAATAGGTTGTTGCTTTGAAGGTGATTTTTGATTTCCAAATTGTTTCTTGATTTCAGCTTTTGGAATTGTCTGTCCCAAAAACTTGTTTGTATTATTTTCAAAAACTTGATCAATCGAAGATGGATTGACATTCTTAATTGGGAAATCGTGATCTGAATAGATTTTAGGATCACCAACCAAAGTGTACAACACGTTATTACTCTTAACGGTAGACACAGATTTCTTGTCATTCTTGACAGGATCTATCACTTGTTGGACAACTGGTTGAACAGCAGGAGTAGGAGGATCACACAGAATATGATTCTCAATTGGAACATCTACTCCTTTAAGTTTGTCAAGTGATTTATCCTGATTACTCACTTCTGATTCAGATTCATCATCCGACGACTCATAGTCTTCAATGGTTGGAGGACCTTGTTTCGTAGATGTTGACTCTTTTTGCTCAGAATTTGTACTTGGAGAATTGTCCGATTTGAACCCTAGGCCAGTAGTTACTTCCTCATAATTAAGAGGCACACTGGATTCAAACCGTGGCATTTCTTCTTCATCAGGCATATAAGTATAATCATGTCTCAAAGGGGGCGGACACTTCTTATACCCAACACCTTTCTTGTTTCCCTTTAGTTGTTGAACATCAATAATGTGATCGAGCACAAATCGGGAGTTAGAGTAACTCTCCAATTTTTGCTTGATTGCATCATGCTCACATCTGGCAATGGCTAGTTCCTTTTTAGTTTCCTCAACAATGTTAATGTATTCATTTATACTAACTTGTTTATGATAAACAGTTTTTGTCACTTCGGAAACATTTTTCTTTTGAATTTCAATCATAGATTTAAATTCTTTTTCGTTTCGAATCAAAGCCATATTCGATTCTTTGCATTTAGCCATTTCAACAACTAAATTCTGATTGTGAATATGAATCGAATCACAGTGAAGCTTTATTCTATCAAATTCACTTTTCATATACTCACAATCTCTACAGTTGATAAGAATTTCAGATTTTACCTGGCTTGTAGAATCTGAGACATTTGCCATAAAGGCAGTCTGATAAGAGAAAGATCCGTCTTCAGAAAAAAATTTCTCCATTTCTTTAGATACTACCTCAGCCTTCTTGATCAGAACTGATTTCTGACATTTCAACTCTTCTGCTTCATTCAATAAGTCATCAAGATTAGAACTTGCTTCTTTGCTCACATCAGATTCAGAACTCGAAGTAGAACTTTCTTCATCAGAACTCCCGGTATGACCAGAACTGTCGTCACTATCAGAAAATTCTTCCTTATGAACGTGCTTGATGTGATTGATAATTTTAGCATAACACGCCGTTCCTCCTTTACCTTGATCACTTTCCCCAAGTTGTAAAGACCAATTAAACCCTTCATCAGCTTGTACGGTTAATGCACGACTTTCATTTGATGGTCCAGACTGATTCTGGTTAGTGGTGTTGGTTACAGCCACTATCCCTTTTCCACGATTGTCTTGATTAGCATTTGAAGTACTCGTCTGATTACGGAATGGGTTCTGATTGCCTTGTCTGCTTGGTCGAGTGCACTCACGTTTGAAGTGACCCTTTTCCCCACAATTGAAGCATGTAACTGCTTCTTTATCAAAACCGTACTTTGTATCTTGTTTGCTTTCCAAAGAACTTCTTCCTGTTCGAACCATAAAGTCCTTCGCCCTTCTAACAGCACTTGCGAATGCCCACTTTATGTCCATCAACTCCATTTCATCACGGTTAATTTGTAGATAGTCTTCGTTGGTTAAATTGATGTTTCCAATTTGACCGGCAACCAAACCGCAGTAAGCACTGACCATGGTATTAATAAGTTCCATATGTTCCTTTGCTACTTCAATGCTAACATTTGAGAGGTTTGATGTATCAACTTTGACTGTGTTAGAGTTTGGAGTTGGAGGATTGTTGGTATAATGAGCTTGCTGTTGTTGTTGTGGTTGAACTTGTTGTTTATCTGGTAGTGATGGATTAAAACCTCCTCCAGAGTATGCCTGATTTTGAGCACTCAAATGCGCTGGAAATTGATAGGCACTCGGATCGAAGACCGGGGTTGGAGCTGATTGCGGAGTAAAACCTCCTCCAGAATAAGTCTGAGTTTGTTGAGGAAACGGAGAAGAGTTTGTATCAGATACAAACGCCGTTTGTAACTTTGGTTGCCTCAGACTAGCTGACGGGTCAAAACCTCCACCATTATACATTTCAACATTCTGAGGAGCAGCAATGCGTTTTGCTTTTCGGATTTCTTCATCATTTTTATGTTCCAGCTTCTGTACAAATTCATAGATAGTTATAGTTTCAGCATCTAGAATACCTGTATGTTTTAGAAGCTCGATGTATGAACTCCACTTTGGTGGTAGAGAATCAGCAAATCGTGCACAAACTTCCTTTTGACTTGCAACAACAGAATAGGCAAACATCTCACTAATCAAATGATAAAACCGTGTGGTCATATCATTTAGAGTTTCGTTTTCCAAGAACTGAAACGACTCAAACTCTTTCTTTAATAAATCATGCCGTGTCTTTCTGGAAGCTGCGTTTCCTTCTCCTCTTGTCACCAAACAATCCCATAAGGATTTAGTGTCCTTACTATAAGAAAACTGATGATAGATATCTTTATGAAGTGCTTGAGTAAGAACAGCAAATGACTTTTTCTCAAATTCATAAGCTTTCTTGTCATTTTCCTGCATGTTAGTAAAACCTTCGGCCGTTGATGCTGCTACTTCAAGAGCATCATTGCGTGGAGTAATGAAACACCTCCACATATCAGTGCTTTGACCTTGAACATATGTAATGAAACGACCTTTCCATGATGGAAACTCGTTCATATGATTCAACTTTGGCGGGCGATTGTTGCTACCCGTTTCGCTCTCGCTAATCAGAAGATTTTGAATATTTTGGTTCTGATTGGATGCCAAAGCCCATTGTCCGGCACTTATAGTTGGTTGACCATAAACACTCTTCACCCACGCTGCTGCGGACGTCGGATCTTCACGTGGTCTAGAATCCATACTCCAATCCCATGGACTAGTACAACTCATATTTGATGTATATATGATAGTACCTGCACAAATTTCTTGAAAACAAACAGTAAGCAAACTGATATAAGTCTTCTGTTTAAAACAGATCTGTTTTCGACGAAACAGAGTTCACGAAACAGGTTTGTTTCGTCTGAATGAATGACGACGAAACAGACTTGTGATATTTGTGATTCGTGGCGAAACAGAATTTGTTTCGTCAAAGATGTTGTGGCGAAACAGACGTTTGATTCGTCAAAGGTGTTGCGACGAAACAGATGTGATTCGTCGGCTGTGTGTTTCGTCAAAACTGGATAAAAGTCAGTGGATTTAGATATTTAAAATATCTCCTGATCAGTCAAGGATAAGAAGAGACACAAAGATATTTAACCCTGACACAAGTATGTATGTTACTTTCTTATTTTCAACGAAACAGACTGTGACAATTATCAACTTTTACACACAAAAGTCAAGTAATATTATTTTAAGTTCAACACTTGTTTTAAATAACTTATCAGATCTAATGCTCAGTTTATAACAAGAACACCTATGAATATTTCAAGAACACATCCAAGAACATGAAGTTTCCGATGAGTTTTCCGATCACCGATAAATTTCCGAAACACGAAAATACACTAGATTTTCACTAAAAAACCCGGTTTAAAGCATAAACAATCAATCTAACTTAGGTTTTTGATAAAAATCAGTAGCAAACAACACTAAAACAGCAGATTTATGAATATTTTTCCAGAAAATATAATTTTTCAATAACAAGTTTTCAGAAAAACACACACAAAATACTTGATAAAAACCGAACAAGTTTGATTTTAAACAAGGATAAGAGCCAAAGCTCTGATACCACTTGTAGGTCCGTTTTTCCCGGTGAGGATCGATAACGAGAAACCTATCCTTGTTTATCACGAACACGGTAACGGGTGCGGAATCCCCGAGACGGTGCAAACCAAACACAGTTAATAAATAACACGGATTAACCAATGAAACACACTCTATTGATTAACGGGATGAGAACCGAATACAAACTGATACAAACACAGTTTAAACGGAATTTTGACAGAGTTTCTTTACATGTATTTTCTCATCTCTCTGCACTCATCTCTGTTTCAAAGTGAAACTGAGATGGTATTTATACTAAAACAGACCAGAACATGACGAAACACATAAAGGTACTCGACGAAACACAACAGTCGACGAAACACAATCTGTTTCGTCGACAAACATATTAAACTAAAGCCTGTTTCGTCGATTGTATTAAAGCCCCAAACTGAAGTCAAAGCCCACTTCAACATTTCGGCCCACCTGTGAGTTTACGACCCAAGACTTTAATCTGATTACAACTTTCACCATTTTCCCATATGAGACAAATTGATGACATCATCATGACATCACAATGATGATGTCATGGTGATGTGTAAACGGGAATGGCTTGCGGCGCTCCGTGCTTCGCGTGTCGAACTCTGGGGCGCACGACAGAGGAATGTCGTGACTTCGGGCTTGAGCCGGACCTAACCGAGTCGAAACCAAGTCGAACTGAGCCGAGTCGAACCGAGCCGAGTCGTGTCCACATAAAGTGTACCAACAAGTGGTAGTAAGAGGTTGAACCATGAAGAGTTTGTGGTTTGCGTATGAATGTGATTGACTATTAACGGTTGTCACTTTTATGAAGCTTGCTAATGGTTCAAATCGAATGTTTGTTTGTTTGTTTGAAGAGATGTCAGATTAACCGACAAAATTTGTTTTTAATTACTTAACAACGAAAACTTGATCAATTGAGAATTACATGAAAACTTAATTTATGGATTGAAAACAATAGTGGAGAACAAGGTTCACACCTGGTTCGACAATTGTAGGACCTAGGGTTACTACACGTTTTAACTTGGTTTAATTGAAATAGTTCATTAACGGTTTAGAATCAAGAGGTTTAGGTGTCGATTGTTATCAACGTACAAGGCAGATCGCAGTGCACTTCGTAACCTCGGACAAGTAAATCCTATCAAAAGATAAGGAAAAATTGCACACATTCATTCCGTAAAGTCAAATTTAATAGCTTACTCAACAATTCATGAATTAGTTCATTAACGGTTTATATATATATATATATATATATATATATAGAGAGAGAGAGAGAGAAACAAGATCAGGAGAAAATGGTTGGAAGTGTGAAAATGGTGAGAACGGATCCTGGACAAACACGTGGCGCGCGATATAATTAAGGCGGAGGGGCTTTTTTGTCTTTTTATTGTCTTCCAATGCATCTCACACATCGTTTCTCATTTGTGGCGTGGAGGATTTTTTGGCATTTAGTTAAAAACAAAAACTTTTTGACGTTTTATTGTTTTTTATATTTGCCGCGATGAATTAATCGTTTTTGTCATACCAAATAAATATCTTGGTGTTTATAGCATTCCCAAATGCATTATAATCAATTAATAATTCAAACATTACATTTTTTTGGCATTTTCTTGTTTTTTATTTGTCGCGATGAATTAATCCTTTTTGTCTTATAAAAGTAAACATCTTGGCGTCCATAGCATTCCCAAATTCATTATAAACCATTTATAATTCAAACATTACATTTTTTGGCGTTTTCTTTGTTTTTTTGTAGATCTGTCGCGACAAATTAATCTTTTTTGTCTTATAAAAGTAAATATCTTGACGTTCATGGCGTTCCCAAATTCATTATAATTCATTAATAATTCATTAATAATTTAAAACATTACAAGTAAGACGAAATCAAACTAAACTAATATTCTTCTGCGGATGGTATTACATTAGAGATGTACCCATTGCATTGCTTATCACTTTCTTCAGACCCATCATCATCTAGGTTATTTGCGTATAACGCCATCAACTGG
Organism: Helianthus tuberosus; assembly: GCA_030545235.1. NCBI lineage: Eukaryota > Viridiplantae > Streptophyta > Magnoliopsida > Asterales > Asteraceae > Helianthus > Helianthus tuberosus. Next base: position 151,570,379 of record CM060375.1, read on the forward strand.
TTTAGCCTGCATCACATCATAGATTTAAACATAATCACAATCCTGGGTGTTACAACGTGTGAAGGTGCTAAATCATAGATTTGTTCAAGAAGGCGTAGTCTATGTGTGTTCAGCACTTTGTCCATCGTCAATGAATCCTCCTCATCGTTTTGATAAGTCAATTTCACTGTCCTTGATTGTTCACCAAACTCCAACCAGTAACTGTTGGTAGTTCAAAAATGTCATCATCATCATCATCACCTGCTGGACATCTTCTCTTCAATCATCGTATTAGTATTTGAGTCCTTTCATACCGGTTGGCCCTCTGAATGACCTCATCCATACTAATCATGGCGTTTTGGAGCAGGTGACTCTCCGGATTCCACACCCATAGAAACTGCACATTTATTGATAAAATTAAAACACCAAAAACATCATAAAACTAGCATAATGTAAATCAAAGTTAACTCACTCTGTTTTTTGCCTCTGGATCTTGTTTGATCTTTAGACGCCATAATATTGTGGTTTCGCATTTTCTAGGGTTTTGGCATTTTTCGTTGGAATTGGGGAGGTTTCTCTAGGAAGTATATATGTTTCGATCGCGTTTTGATGGGTTTTATAGATGTACATTTACCTTTTTACCCTTAATGAAGCGTACCCATGTTCGAAAGTTGAATATATTTACCAAAACGCCACCGCGCCAATCTAATACATAGATTGTTTTGATCGAACGGATGAGGGGCATTCTCACTATTTTCACACTTATAGGCATTTTATCTAAATCCTGCTCTTATATACATATATATATATACATATATATATATATACATATATATATATATATAACATGGGTTATTTTACTAATTAATGGATATATTCCCATGAAAGAATATAAAAATGTATATTTTTTCTTGACATTTTAAGTTAATATTTACTAATTTTAACATGTAAGATGTGTCCTTTGGATAAGTTACATGTATATATTGGAGTTAATATATATTTTTAGTGACTAATGACTTAAATTATTAGCTACTAATGACTTAAATATATTTTAATGACTAGTGACTTAAATCTATCTTAATGGCTTTAATATATTTTAATGACTTTAATATATATCTTAAATGACCAATGAATTTAATATATTTATATCTCTAGTGACTAATGAGAATAAATATATTTTTGTATATGTTAAATAGGGATAGTTGTCACATAAACAATTTAGTCATATTTAATTACTACATAGTTAAAGATAAATATAGAAATTATAGTATACAAAAGTCCTTAAGTATTAGGATGTAATTTCATTGTTTTATTCATTGGAAATGTCATGCCCGGTTCGTGATTCTCACAATTTTCAGAATATTTAGCGGTAAAGTGATTAATCACATATAAATAGTTACCCAAGATTAACTCGCCCTTGAAGCTATCACATCATACACATCCCTCACAATGTTCCCTCCATTCGGTTTAAAAAGTTAGCTAATTATGATGCATTAGCATGTTTTAAATGATCTCTCAAACCGATTAGAACACGTACCCACATAGGCTTGCAACTCAATCATTCTTTACCTCTGCACACGAATACTAAGCACAAGTCAAAAGGTCTTTAAGGGTTGTAACGGGGTAGGTTAAGGGTGTGGAATAGGATATTTTCAAAGTGGCTAAGGTAATGAAAATTCGATTTTTATTACAAGGATTACTAAACAAACTAACTACAAACATCAAACTACAAGGCAACATTTTCGCCTTTTATTCAACAAACTATCAACACATATTTTTGTGCCTTTTCACAACAATTTCCTACTATTTTTCATGGTATTTTCTGAGTTTTCGTTTTTTTCTTTTTTTTTAAACCAAAACTATACAAAACAAACTAATCCTAAAATCTAATTTTCATCAAATGGGTTAAAAATAAAAGGATTAACGGTCAAAGGCTAAATGGGTTGGTCATATAAAAGGTTTAGGCTCAAAGTTGGAGACTAGGGGATTGATTTTGGGTAAGCATAAGATAAATGGTGTAAAAAGAAAAGGTTTACCTAATGCCTTAATAATTCTTGTGCTCGTATTCGGTCTATGGTCTCAAACGCATCAAAAGTTGCAAGTTCTACAATACGCGACTAATGACACACTCAAACCAAGAAATATATACCTATGATGTGTAAAAGTGGCTCAAATTCGCATGTAAAAGGGGTAGGATATGTGATATGCAAAATATATTAGTTTCTTAAGCGGATTATTCCCACATAACCACCTGCTAAATACCCGTCATGTTACTAATTCGAACTTGACCATAACAAAAGACCAAATGGGTTGTGCCATCCCTCATTGACTTAGTTACTTGTGCTTTTTTAGATTGCTCAAACGATGATATTTTTTTTTTTTTTGAAATTTTCCTCCCATCCCCATACTTGAGGTCAACATTGTCCTCAATGTGTAGTGTTTAAATGAAAGGGTCAAATCGAAAACTTTTTCTCCCCATCTCCACACTCAAGGTCAACATTGTCCTCTATGTGTAGGAATGAGAGCTTTTAAAACGCACAAGGGTTGTGACACGACCAACTTTCCAAATTTTAACCCGTTAAAAGTATACACAATACAATCCACTTATTTACTAACTATTAATCAAAGAAAAAGAAACGTATGCACATGTCTAGTTCATGTGCTCCTCATTCTTTAATAAAAATGGTCGTCCTCACGAACATAGTGTACCTACAAGTCTCAACCCTCATGTAAAAGCAAGCTTCTCACAACCATCAAAACTTATTAGTTAACCATTTTTACCATTTTTAATAAAGAACTTACCAAGCCATGTTTTTATTTAACTTTTGATTTTTATGGAAAAGAAATTTACAACAACAACAACAAGCCTAACTCACTTTCATAGGAATCACGGTTGTATTTAGCGTATACATCAAGCCCTTTACACCTCACGATAGCTCGGGAGGACGAGTAAGTCTTAGAGGGTTATATAGGGAACACACCCACAAAGTACAAAACAATGTACGGAAGGGAAATGTACACTAAAGAAAAACTAGACTAAAAAGATAAAATAAAAAGAACAACAAAAAGTATACAACAACAACTGACTTGCCACCTCATGGTGGTCGAATGGCGTGCTTGTCGCCCACGAACTTTTCCAAATCACCCATCGGTGATTCATACCATCCATTCCCAAATGGGCCCAACTTCCTTAACTCCTCTTCTTTCTTCTTTTCTTGAAGCGAATTTTTCTCCCTCTTCCTCTTGACCGGTTTCTCCTTCGATTCTCCAAACCTACCAACCATAGCACATATCTTTTTGTTTGGATTCATGTCCTTCTTAGGACACTTATCCTCACCGAGCGGGTTAGAAAATTTAGAAAAAACCATTCAAAATTAGTTCCCGGTCCCCAAATATCTTGCTCACCGTTGCCGTTGCACAATTTATTATGGCATTAGCGGTTGCCAGGAACGGTCTACCCACTATGACTATCGGTTGTGTGTCCTCAACACAACCAACATAGTCAACTACTAAAAAGTCAATTGGGTAATAGCAGTCTTCAACCTTCACTATCACATCTTCCACCATCCCCCTTGGATGCGTGGGAGTCTGATCGGCCAACACCATAGGGGTGTCAAACTTTTTCAGGGGACCAAAATCATATTGGTCGTACAGACTCCCAGACAAGATACTCACAGAAGCTCCAAGATCTAGGAGCACCCTCTTAATTTTAAACTTACCAATTTGGATTGGAATAAGAGGATCTCCTGGATCTTGAGCTTTTTGGGGAAGGGCACTTGACAAAACCACACTAACATGAGATATCAAATCAACAGGTTCAGGTAGTTTGTTGTGCCGTTTTTTAGTGCTTAACTCCTTTAAACATTCCACATGAGTCGAAACCTTTTTATTATCAACAAGTAACAGTAAATTAATTTTTGATTGTTTAAAATTTTCCCACCTCTCATCCTTTGGTGTACTCCATTTTTCAAACTTTGATGCATTAATCGGGTTAAGAAAGGCCAAAGGATAGGGAATGATATTAAACTCCACACCCATACCCTTGGCCTTATCATGAAGTTGACTTAAACAATTTTCACAAAAAGAGTTTTTAGTCACTTTCTCAATTTTAATTTGTGAAATCGTTTCTTGCTCATTTCTCGACTCATCACTTACATTTTCCACTTCACCATCAACAAATTGTGGTGATGGAATGCTTTCGACACTACAAACCTCATCATTTGAAAGAAGACTTACCGCGCTAATGTGCACATTCCTCACATTACTCGTGCTTGAACTTTGATGCTTCGGGTTCACCATAGTGTCGCTTGGGAGTCGTCCTACGCTTCTTTTAAGTTGGGCCACGTCTTCGGCTAGTTGACCCACTTGCCTTGCCAAGGCCTCGTACGACTTGTCCCTCACCTCATTCTCTTTTCTCGTCTCCTTCATCATATTCAACGTGGTGTCCATCTTTGTACTTAAATCATCATTGCCACCTTGATTACCCCCTTGGTTATAACTCCGTTGGTAGTTGTTTTCAAGGTTTTGATACCCTTGGTTACCACCTTGTCGGTTGTGATATGATGAACCACCTTGATTACCCATTTGAAAGTTCGGGTTCATTTGATTTGAGGCGTTACCATACCTAAAATTAGGATGGTTCCTCAAACCCAGGTGATAAGTGTTGGAGTTCATGTCGTATTGCTTATATTCTCTATATACTTGGTTCACCTCTTCAACATCTTATGCCATGTTCACTTAACACTCCTCTGTCCGATGACCTATATCCCCACAATCCTCACACACCATAAACTGAACCACCCCCACATCCTTTTTCTTCATACGGGCCAACTCCCGCTCTAATGTGGTGATTCTATCCTACGCAATCGAATCAAGGTCGGGAAATGTTCAGGAAACGGGATGCTTTTTGGCTCTATCCGCCATAGCAAACGCCTTGGAGTTTTTGCTCGTTCTCTCCAAGAAGTTCCAGTCGTCTTCCTCATTATTGTTCAACAAAGTACCATTGCTTGCGGATAGTAGGTACTTGTGGTCTTCCGAATCTAATCCACGAACAAAGCATTTCAACAACTCCCACCTAGGAATTTGATGGTGGGGGCATTTCCAAACCAACTCCTTAAATCGAGTAAGGTCCTCGTGTAACAACTCCCCTGGTAACTGATGAAACGACAATATCTCATCTCGTGCATCATCAGTCTTTGCTATCGAGTAGTATTCGTCAAGAAATACTTGTTGCATTTATGCCCAAGTATGAATACTACCTGCCGGAAGCGTAAGAAACCACTGTTTTGCCTTATCCATCAACGAAAATTGGAACAACCATAGCTTTACCTCCTCTATTGTCACACCCCAACCGATGGCGGAATCATCGGGACGCGGCCCTAGGCGAACTAGATTGCTCAATAGAATCCATAATAACTATCCATTACCAATATTTTTAAAGGTTCATTGTCCCATACCAACGAACATATATTCAACAAACAGTTATTACAGATAGCGAGTTCTCAAAAACAAAACAAGTCCGACGACCTAGATTTTTATTGCGGGTTTCCAGACTTCCTAAATCCATTGCAGTAAACAGACCATCAACCTGTCACATACGTTAAAATAAAAGTCAATACATAAAGTAAAGGTGAGTACACAAGTTTGCATAGCTAATAGTAATAAAAAAACCATTTACGCATAACCAGCATGTAACACGTAATGGGCGATGCGTGTAACTACCAACAATGATACCACCTAACCACGAGACTGCGATGTAGAGTATGCGTGACACATGTTCACCGAGGAGAACACGTGAAGTAAAGTAATGTTATCCCTAGAAACCCCTATCACACAGGTGCTGAGTCCAAACTATAGTACTATCGTTGCTAGAGGCGGTCTAGTGTAACACTGTATAAGCATAGTAACAAGCATTCAACAACTCACGTATAGCATGCGGGAGCGGTTAGTGTTTATAAAGTGTTTGAATTGTGTGTCGTGTTTTGATATAGAACGTATGTAACACCCAAAAGTGCGTTAAACGAAAATGGGTTCGAGTATACTCACAGAGCGTGTACTAATCAAGAAACACGATCATCAATGGATTGAAGGGAGCGCCGGGTCAGCCTGCGTACGGGAACAGAAGTATACGTCCTCCAAAGTGCTGAAACGGTCAAAAATCGAAGTGTCGGTGGGAGAACAGAAGCTTCGTACGAAGCTGTTGCCTTCATACGAATGGGCCCTTCGTACGAAGGTGGGTCTTCGTACTCGTGCTACTTCTGTTATCCAAAATCGAGTGTCTTCTCGTCGTCTTCGGAAAATCGAGTGTTTATCCCTCCAACTTTAAGCTACTGATTAAACATAGAGTCGGAGAGGTCTTTGATTGTGTCACGTATCGAAATTGGGCTGAGTTGTTGTAAACAAGAGCCTTCGTAAGAGGGCAATGCCTTCATACGAGGCCATGTCCCTTCGTACGAAGGCAGTGCCTTCGTACGAAGTTGGCTTCGCACAGAACAGTCTAGTTCGCAAACGTGACTATTTTTGCCATTCAGTGCTGTGTTTTCGCCTGAATCGGATGTGTTTTCGAGTCCAACTCAAGCTGGTTTCAACATTACCTCGTTCCACTATTCTGTGAACGAAATACATGCCGTCTTAGGTCCGTTTAGGGTGTAAAAATCAAGTTTAAAAGGTTTTAAAGAGTTTTCACCCAGATCTAACACTTGGTGAGTGTGAAATCAACTGATTTCTAACTTGGGAAGCTGGAGCTAGTCCCAATACACCCGGTTAAGTGAAGATTAGAGGTGGAAGAAGAAGTTTTAATGAAAAAGATGAAGGGTTTTTGTGTAAAGCAGGAATTTATGAAGAAAAGAAGAAGTTAAGTGAAAAGTTGATTGTTTTTATGTGAAACAGAGGATTTTAGATGAAAATGAAGTGGTTCTTGTGAAAATCAAAGTGGAAAACGTTGTACAATTGAAGAAAACAGTTAAATCTTACTTGAAAATGGTCGGACAACAATTCGGCAGAGTTTCGGATCAAAATCAGCAAGTGAGAAATGTGGAGGGGTGAGGGAGTATTTATAGAGGAGTTGGGTTCGAATAGGGAGCCCTTGTGCGATGTTGGCCGCCTTCGTACGAAGGTAGTGCCTTCGTACGAAGCTGCCTAGCTTCGCACCAAAGTGATGTTTTGTGCAATCTAACCCTCGTTCTGCGTGTAGAAGGCTCGTTTAATGTGTTTTGTTGCATTAGTTAGTATGTATACTTTAGGTATTTTAGTGTAATATCGTGTTTCAGGTTGTGTTACATTTTAGTGTGATAAATTGAGTTGTGCGAGTAATGTTGAGTTTGCGTTGCGATAGCGTTTACGAGTAACAACACACATAATAAGCACACACAAGTAAGGCACATAAGAAAACACATCATAACATTACTACTACTAATAACAGCGTTTGCGATTTAGCGTGTTGGTCATGATAAGCGTATGCGAAGGCGTGTGATAACCAAAAAAACAAACACGGCAATTTAAATAAGATAATTCTTTGTAATTCGTGTTGCGTGAGTGTCACAAATATAAAGTGTTTAAACTTGTATCGGTGCAGTGTGATGAAAATGTATTTAGTATAACATAATTCTTTATTTATATCAAATCTCGGAATACAAGACGGTTACAAGTCGAAGCAAAAGAAAATGGGTAACGATCCAAAAATTCGGGTTGTTACAGCCACCCCTACTTTTGGAAATTTCGTCCTGAAATTAAGGAACAGGCGTAACAAAGAGTTGCGGATATTTAGATTTCATATCACTTTCGAGTTCCCAAGTGAACTCGGCGCCGCGTTTTCCTTCGCAGTGAACCTTCACTAAGGGAATGTGTGAGCGTCGAAGTTTCTTGGTTTCTCGATCCATGATTTCTACCGGCTTTTCCACAAAGTGTAGGGTCTCGTTTACTTGCAAGTCTTCGAGAAGCACGTGAAGATTTTCTTTAGCTAAGCACTTCTTGAGGTTTGAGACGTGGAAAGTTGGATGTACGTTGCTGAGTTCCACCGGTAATTCGAGTCGGTAGGCCACTTTGCCAATTCTTTCCAAAATCTTAAAGGGACCCACATATCTTGGCGCTAGCTTTCCTTTCTTGCTGAATCGGATCACCCCCTTCCAAGGTGAAACCTTTAGGAGTACGTGATCACCAACTTCAAACTCCAGGGGCTTGCGGCGTTTATCGGCGTAGCTCTTTTAACGACTCCGAGCTTTCAAGAGATTGTCTCTTATTTGGTGGATTTTGTCCGTTGTTTCTTGTATTAATTCAGGACCGGTGATTTGTGCGTCTCTGATCTCATGCCATACAATAGGCGATCGACATTTTCTACCATATAATGCCTCAAAGGGTGCCATTTGAATACTAGCATGATAATCGTCGGTATGGGGATGGAACATGGTGCTGAGATTAAGAGTAGTACCGAGAGCAGCTTGGAATGTCTCCCAAAGATGTGAGGTAAATCACCATCGCTGCCAGAGATGATGTCACGAGGCGTCCCATGTCGATAAATGATTTCGTAGGTATAGATTCGTACTAATCGTTCTACCTTGAAGTCTTCTCGTATCGGTAGGAAGTGGGCGGATTTCGTAAGACGATCCACAATAACCCAAATGCTATCATGACCTGAACGTGATCAAGGTAGTGATAAATACCATTTGATTTGCTTACCAACTGGTTCTCGGCACCACACTTCTTCATTTCCTCTTTCAAGGTATTCTCAATGAAGCATGCGTGCTGCGCGTCGTGAATGAGTGTTTCGAGCTCATGTTGGCCTTGAATTTCGCGAACGCTATACATGTAGCTTCGTCGACTGAAAGCATCGGCTACGACGTTTGCTTTGTCGGGATGGTAGCGTATCTCACAATCGTAGTCGTTGAGTAGTTCAACCCATCTGCGTTGGCGCATATTAAGTTCTTTCTGGTTCAAGATGTGCTGTAGGCTCTTATGGTCGGTGAAGACCGTACACTTGGTACCATAAAGGTAGTGTCGCCAAATCTTCAACGCAAAAACAACTGCACCGAGTTCGAGATCGTGGGTAGTGTAGTTCTTCTCTTGGACCTTGAGTTATCGTGACGCATACGCAATAACCTTGTCTCGTTGCATAAGAACATAACTAAGACCTAGGTTAGAGGCATCGTAATAAACAACAAAATCGACATTTCCGTCAGGGTGTGTAAGGACAGGAGCCTTGCAGAGCATAAACTTGAGGGTTTGGAAGGCTTCCTCCTGTTTAGGACCCCAAACAAAAGGTTTGTCCTTCTAGGTCAATGCGGTAAGCGGCACGACGATTTTTGATAAGTCAGCAATGAATCGACGGTAATAACCCGCCCATCCGAGAAAAGAACGAATTTTAGAAGGATTCTTCGACGTAATCCAGCTTTTAACTGCTTCTATTTTCGCGGGGTCGATGTGAATTCCTTGACTGTTGACGATGTGACCGAGGAATTGAACCTCATACAGCCAAAATTCACACTTGGAGAACTTGGCGTAGAGACGATTCCCTTGGAGAAGCTCGAGAAACAAACGAGGATGTTGCGCATGTTCGACTCTCGACTTCAACTAGATGAGGATATCATCGATAAACACAATAACGAAACGATCAAGGAAGGGTTTACACACACGGTTCATCAAATCCACGAAGACCGTGGGTGCGTTTGTAAGACCAAAAGGAATGACTATGAATTCGTAATGGCCATAACGGGTACGGAAAGCGGTTTTCGAAATGTCTTGCTCCTGAATACGACTGGTGATAACCAGAACGTATGTCGATCTTAGAGAAACAGGTAGCACCTTACAGTTGGTCAAATAAGTCCTCGATTCGGGGTAGAGGGTAACGATTCTTGATAGTAAGCTTGATGAGTTCCCTATAATCGATGCACACTCGGAACGATCCATCCTTCTTTTTCACGAAAAGGACTGGTGCGCCCCAAAGGGGATGTGCTAGGGCGTATGAAGCCTTTATCAAGTAACTCCTGGAGTTGGCTAGAGAGTTCATGCATTTCAGACGGTGCGAGGTGGTAAGGAGCTTTAGCGACAGGGTTAGCACCGGGGATAAGGTCGATACGACAGTCGGTATCACGGGCAGGGGGTAGACCAGGTAAATTTTCAGGAAAGACATTAGGAATATCACGAACCACAAGTACCTTTTCCAACGGCTTCTTTTCCTCCTCCACTACTACAATGTGGGCTAAGAAAGTCAAGTATTCCTTGCAGAGATACTTGCTCGCTTGGATACACGACATCAGTTTTGAATTCTTTCGAGGATACTTCACCATAAACACATAATTGGTCACCGTTTGAAAGAGAGAAATGGATCAACTTTTCGAAGCAAACGACTTCGGCATGATTTTCACGAAGAAAGTCCATGCCTACTATGACATCGAAACTACCAAGCTGGATAGGAATGAGGTCGATCGGGAAAATGTGATTATTGAGGGTAAGAGTACAATCACGGAGGACGGAGATGATAGTGACGGTCCTTCCGGTGGCGACTCCCACGTCGAAGGTCTTTGGGAGATTAGCGCGTTTACGTTTTAAAAGCTTTTCAAATTCAAACGGCACAAAACAGTTATCGGCTCCAGTATCAAATAAGCAAGAAGCATAAATACCCTTAATGATATGGGGTAAAATACACATGTTTTCCCGTGTAAATTGTATAATTTATGTATAGGTTTTATTTGTTTTTATTTAGTTTTTAGTGTATATTATATTATTTTGTGTTTTGCCAGAACCTGGTGCAAATGGAACGAAAAAGAGTAATATGGAAATAACCAGCCAGTTGGGCAAAGTGGGGTGCCAGAGACCAAAGTAAATTTGCAGTTATTTTCTGTGGGCCAGGTCCAAGCCCAAATAAAGTGGACAGAAGATAGTCATCATCGATCAATTACATGTATCTGCCTAATATTTATTGTTGTGGGGGTCACCATAGGGTCAAAGCCCATTGATTTTCGTTGCTTTTCCATGTGGTTTTTTCTTAGACTAATATTAGGAAAAAAAAAGGGAAATTGACTTGTAATAATCCTATCTAGACCTTATTGGTCATTAATAATCCCACATCAGAATATTCCCCCCACCAGTCCCACCTTTCACCTATTTTCCCTACAATGGTCCCCCGTTAAAAAAACTTAACGGAGTTAAGCTTTTTTCCAAATTACAAAAAGATTTTTATGGCTTTTGATTAGAACGACGATACGAGTCCATTGATGTAAAACTTGCCTCGAAACAGTGCTCCAAACCATGAAAACGGCGCTTCAATCGGGTGTTTAAATTTCCAATTAACAAAAATCCAGTCACTTGGAGCACCATTTCGAAGTAAATTTTACATTAATGGACTCGTATCATCTTTCTGATAAAAAACCCTAAAAAATATGTTTGTAATTTAGAAAAAAGCTTAACTCCGTTAAGTTTTTTTAACGGGGGACCATTGTAGAAAAAATAGGTGAAAGGTGGGACTGGCGGGGGGAATATTCTAAGGTGGGATTATTAATGGCCAATAAGGTTTAAGTGGGATTATTACAGGCCAATTCCCAAAAAAAAAAAAACGATATCATCATTGAAAACCCCTAGATGAGGGGTGTTACTTTGACGGCAGCAACAACAATAAAAAAAAGAAAGAAAAGGATAGAATAAAAGGGGTGATTTTTGGTGGACGGCTACAAAAGCAAAAAAAGAAAAGGAATGGGCCAAGCCCAACGAAATCAGAGGCACGAAGACATATTTATTAGGCGGGGGACGCAATATACAGCAGCGGTAGGCGATCATCAGTTGGACGCAAGGAGTCAGACGCACAAACGTATCAGTAGCTGGATGATTTGAAGGATTCTTTGGCAAAAGATTAGGGTCAAGATTCATTGAAGTGGAACAAGAAGCTTGGAGATCAAGGAATTACCGGGTTTCGTTACCGATTCTTCTTATTTTCTATTTTTCTTTGTTCCATGTCTATGAATTCAGATTATAAACCTTGTTTTATTATTTTTAAGACCATGATTCTTGGCTAATTCTTTAACTACCTAGGTGTGACAATGGTTTAAATAAAGTTTGGATTTTTATTCGGTTTTTGAGTGGTTTATGGATTTTTCTTGTATTGTAACGGCTATGGAATTTTAACTTGGTGTATATGCATGTTTGATATTGTTTTATTGCTGATTGTTGCTTCGTATAATCCTTGGTGATGGTCTATATCACATAATAGGGTTGTGCTAGGGTTCTTGATTTAGGTGAGTGTCTATATCACATAATAAGTCATTTATCCTTTAGGGTGAAAATTGCATAAGTAACCTTAGAAGTAATATTCGGTAATTTAATAAAATCAAGTGTTCTACTAATCTTGTCGCTGTGAGGCTCGAGGTTATTAATAGGTCTTGGTTTGGTTTATAACTAGGTCTAGGTTTTGTTAAAAACCGGTCTAGTCCTTAAACATTCTCTTGTCTATTAAACCAAGATTGAAACCCATAGTTGCCTTAGACTTTCGCGCTGTGAGGTAGATCGTCATATTAAGGCACTTTCAAGAAGTTAGAGGACTGTGAGGAAATCTAAAAACCGGTAAGCGTAACAGCCTAGGTAGTGCCACAAGAATCGCCTTGAGAAGGATCGAGGGGCTTAGTGGTGTCTTAATAGGTTTAGTATCTAAAGATCCGGTTCCATACCACAAAACTATCGAATAGAAATCCATTCTGAGTTTAACCTGCGTCTAGCCTAGGTAGTCTTCATCGCCACTGGTTCTAGTCTTCGTCCAAGTTCGTGTCTAGTTATTTAGCATTATTTTAATATTTTATTTAGGATTTTCAGAAACCCCCCTCATCAAATAAACAAATTAGTTAAGTCCGTGTCAGTCTAAGTCTAGATAGAGTCATTAGCGTAGTTTAGTAGAGTCTCTTGGGTTCGATACTCGGACTTCCTTAGGCTATATTGCATCAATCGATACACTTGTCGGTCGTGTGGTTTAGGTTTTAGAGAGTCTTAGTTTTATAAATTTAAAACTTAGAGTGTCTAGATTTAGGGTAATTTTAGTTGTTTTTAACTAACCACTTTTAGCACATCAGTTAACAAGGAACGTACCATTTACAACATTGTTTTCAGTCTGAGCCTGGCGGACTTTGATATTAAAGGTTCTTCTGCGGGCTGCTTGTTGTGGCTGCTGCTACTGAGGCTGTTGTTGTTGTTGCAACGGTGGTGCTTGCTACTGTTGGGGTTCTTGTTTAACAACTCGGTGTGGGCAGACATTAGCAAAATGATTAGGGTCTCCACAAGTGTAGCAGGTTCGAGCATTAGCACAGGTGCTGGAACTGCTGGGTTACCCTGAAGAGTAAGGGGTTGAACTGGTGGTGCTGGAGGAGCTTTAGCGGCTTGCTGGTGGGGGCCTGAGCAGCAGTGAGCAGTAAAATGCCCATAGATGTTGTAGTTTGAACAGAAACGACAGTTTACCCCTGCTGGATGATGATAGGTGCAAATTGGGAACAGAGGGTGGGTACCAGTGTATGCACGCTTGGCAGGCGGTGCATTGGTAACAGTAACTTGACGGTTCTGGTTGTTTGGTGGTGCGGGGACTGCGTTGAGCGGTGTTGCAACTACCGCGTTGTTCTTGCTGCTGTTGTTCTTTCGCTTGCGACTCTGGCGTGAAGACCTTGAACCTTGAGATGCTACATTGTCGGTGTTGGGAGTAGCAGTAGCCTGACCGAGACTCTTGGTCGAAGTCTTGAAAGCTCTAGCTAAGACTCGTTTATCGTTGATCTCGGCTGCGAGTTGGTAGGTTTCCTCGATAGTAGCAGGTCTAGCTGCTTGAACAAAATCAGCTACACAGTCGGGAGAGCTCGAATGTACTTCTTGATGGTCTTATCAGGCATGTCCACCTGACTGGGATAGATAATGCTCAGTTGTTTGAAACGAGCGGTGAGACCAGCGTTGTCACCTCCTTCCTGCTTGATGTGCCAGAACTCATTCTCTAGCATCTGGACTTCGTGAGGAGGACAGAACTCCGTCATCATGAGCTCCCTGAGTTCCTCCCATGAGAGGCCATAAGCTGCATCGTTACCGCGCCTGTTGCGCTCAACGGTCCACCAATCCAGTGCCTTGGACTGGAAGACTCCAGTAGCATTCACAGTGCGGAGGTTTTCTGGGCATTCGCTTTGCCTGAAGGTGACCTCGATTGAGTTGAACCACTGGAACGTTGCACTGGGTCCATCTTTGCTAGTAAAGTTTGCAGAACATTGCACTGGGTCCATCTTTGCTAGTAAAGTTTGAAGCTGAAAGGAGCTTTAGGCGCTTCATTTTTTGAATCGACAGAAGATTTGCTGCTGTCCTCATTGATTTAACTGACAATGTGAGGTATGACCTGGGCCATTTCCTTGGCCACCAGTGAAGCGATTTACTTGTCAGCTTGGTTCCTTTGGACGTTTCAGTGAGTGTGAGAACCGAAAGAAGACATTGTCGAGTGTGAGTTCTGCAGCAGACATCATCCCGAGGGATTAGATGAGATCTGCCCATATTAGGTTATGTTTTGAAAAGTTTAGTGTTTAACAACCCTTATTATTATTATTATTTTATTATTATTATTATTATTATTATTATTATTATTATTATTATCTATGTAAAGCTCAGGAACACGTAGGCACACATTCACGTATACACATAATTCACATAAGCACGTATACACATAGGCTCATAATCACATATAAGCACATAATTCATGTAAGCACATATTTTGCACGTATTCACCTACATATTTTGCATGTATTCACCTATCTTTCAAGGTCGTGTAGCGCGTTCGAGAGTTGCGAGAGATAGCGTATGAGAGTAGCGTAAGTGAGGAGTGCGAGATTCCTTAGTTTGTTCGCGATTAGTTAGGGTTTTGGATTATGATAGCGGTGCGTGTTGTGCGCGTTTTGTAAAGTGGGGAGCAGAAAGCGTAAAATCTCCAAAATCGAAACATATAAACACATAAAATTGATGACGCGTAAATATCGGTGATTGCAGGCTTAAAATCGAGATAGAGTGCCTTGGGTGTTAGACATCGACTACCCAAAGTAATTCGATTATTTCCAATGAGTTCGAGTACATGCTTTAGTCTAATAGACTGTGCTCTCACCAGAACACGGTGAACGACACTCATCCTTCCAGTTACTATGTGACTCGCATCGTCGGAACAGTCGAGACTTTGGTGAGATCCTTAAAAATCAAAGTAGGGAGTGGAACTTGTCATTAAGATGCGGGTTTCACCACTAACTTAACAACTTCACTCCTAATTGTGGTTGAAACAACCATGAGATAGAACGGGAGATTCCCATTGAGGTGTGGATGTCACTCCTAACTCAACGAAGAGTCTGGTGCTGAGAGTAAAAATACGCGGGGTGAGTGATCTTATCGAGAGTTCTTGGTTTTCACACCTAATCTCGACCCAACCACTCCGTTGTAAAAATACGCGGGGTGAGTGATCTTATCGAGAGTTCTTGGTTTTCACACCTAATCTCGACCCAACCACTCAGTTGTGTTATGCGAGCATTTTCGAAACGTGTGTATTGTGTCGACCTTAGGAAAGGCATGTAGCAGTTTGCCTTAGGAAAGGCTCCTTCATACGAAGCTATATGTGCGTTTGTACGAAGGTGTAATACCTTGAGTTCGTACGAATCCACCATCTGTGGGTTCGCACGAATCCACCATCTGTGGGTTCGCACTAGAGCAATTCATGTGAGTTCGTACGAAGCCCCAAGTGGGTTCATACGAAGGGTCTGTTTTGGGTGCTTAGACTATAGACCAGGTCAATTCTACACGACTCGACCTAATTCCCTATAGTTATGGCTCTGATACCAATCTGTCACACCCCAACCGATGGCGGAATCATCGGGGCGCGACACTAGGCGACTCGGATTGCTCAAGAGAATCCATAACAACTATCCATTACCAATATTTTTAAAGGTTCATTGTCCCATACCAACGAACAAATATTCAACAAACAGATATTACAGATAGCGAGTTCTCAAAAACAAAACAAGTCCGACGACCTAGATTTTTATTGCAGGTTTCTAGTCTTCCTAAATCCATTGCAGCAAACAGACCATCAACCTGTCACATACGCTAAAATAAAAGTCAATACATAAAGTAAAGGTGAGTACACAAGTTTGCATAGGTAATAGAAATAAAAAAATGTTTACGTATAACCAGCATCTAACACGTAATGGGCGATGCATGTAACTACCAACAATGATACCACCTAACCATGAGACTGCGATGTAGAGTATGCATGACACATGTTCACCGAGGCGAACACGTGAAGTAAAGTAATGTGATCCCTAGCAACCCCTGTCACATAGGTGCTGAGTCCAAACTATAGTACTATCGTTGCTAGAGGCGGTCTAGTGTAACACTGTATAAGCATAGTAACAAGCTTTCAACAAATCACGTATTGCATGCGGGAGCTGTTAGCGTTTATAAAGTGTTTGCGTTGTGTCGTGTTTTGATATAGAACGTATGTTACACCCAAAAGTGCGTTAAACAAAAATGGGTTCGAGTATATTCACAGAGCGTGTACTAATCAAGAAACACGATCCTCAATGGATTGAAGGGAGCGCCGGGTCAGCCTGCGTACGGGAACAGAAGCATAAGTCCTCCAAAGTGCTGAAATGGTTGGAAATCGAAGTGTCAGTGGGAGAATAGAAGCTTCGTACGAAGTTGTTGCCTGCATACGAAGGGGCCCTTCGTACAAAGGTGGGTCTTCATACTCGTGCTGCTTCCGTTGTCCAAAATCGAGTGTCTTCGTGTCGTCTTCGGAAAATCGAGTGTTCATCCCTCCAACCTTAAGCTACTGATTAAACTTAGAGTCGGAGAGGTCTTTGATTGTGTCACGTATGGAAATTAGGCTGTGTTGTGTAAAACCAGAGCCTTCGTACAAGGGCAATGCCTTCGTACGAGGCCATGTCCCTTGGTACGAAGGAAGTGCCTTCGTACGAAGCTGGCTTCGCACAGAACAGTCCAGTTCACAAACATGGCTGTTTTTTGCATTCGGTGCTGTGTTTTTGCCTTAATCGGATGTGTTTTCGAGTCTAACTCAAGCTGGTTTCGACACTACCTCATTCCACTGTTCAGTGAACGAAATACATGCCGTCTCAGGTCCGTTTAGGGTGTAAAAATCAAGTTTAAAAGGTTTTAAAGAGTTTTCACCCAGATCCAACACTTGGTGAGTGTGAAATCAAATGATTTCTAACTTTGGAAGCCGGAGCTAGTCCCAATACACCCGTTTAAGTGTAGATTAGAGGTGGAAGAAGAAATTTTAATGAAAAAGATGAAGGGTTCTTGCGTAAAGCAGGAATTTATGAAGACAAGAAGAAGTTAAGTGAAAAGTTGATTGTTTTTATGTGAAAACAGAATATTTTAGATGACGACGAAGTGATTCATGTGAATATTAAAGTGGAAAACGTTGTATAATTGAAGAAAACAGTTAAATCTTACTTGAAAATGGTTGGACAGCAATTCGGCAGAGTTTCAGATCAAAATCAGCAAGTGAGAAATGAGGAGGGCTGAGAGAGTATTTATAGAGGAGCTGGGTTCGAACAGGGAGCCCTTGTGCGATGCTGGCTGCCTTCGTACGAAGCTGCCTAGCTTCGCACCAAAGTGCTGTTTTGTGCATTCCAACCCTCGTTCTGCATATAGAAGGCTCATTTAATGTGTTTTGTTACGTTAGTTAGTATGTATACTTTAGGTATTTTAGTGTAATATCGTGTTTCGGGTCGTGTTGCGTTTTAGTGTGATAAATCGAGTTGTGCGAGTAATGTTGAGTTTGCGTTGCGATAGCGTTTGCGAGTAACAACACACATAAAAAGCACACACAAGTAAGGCACATAAGAACACACATCATAACATTACTACTACTAATAACAGCGTTTGCGATTTAACGCGTTGGTCGTGATAACCGTATGCGGAGGCGTATGATAACCAAACAAACAAACATGGCAATTTAAATAACATAATTCTCTATAATTCCTGTTGCGTGAGCGTCACGAATATAAATCGTTTAAACGTGTAGCGGTGTAGTGTGATGAAAATGTATTTAGTATAACATAATCCTTTATTTATATTAAATCTTGAAATACAAGACGGTTACAAGTCGAAGCAAAAGCAAATGGGTAACGATCCGAAAAGTCAGGTTGTTACATCTATCTCAAAATTATGACCCCCAATAGTACTGCATATAGAGGACAACTCCGCCAAATGAGTATAAGGCACGTCATGTGTCCTACCATTGAAATGAGGTAGGATGTTGATATAGTTGGGTTTACACTCGAATGATCTCATCCCTCTAGGTGGAGGAACAATGGGTGAGTCATTTTTGGTGACCACCGGCCTAAATCAACCATTCACATCTCGTGGGTCTCGTTGATGCAGTTGTTGATGGTGAGGAGCGTTGACTTCTTGGTTGACTGGTCTTTGATTGCCCCTTCAATCACCATCTTGATTACCACCTTGATTTCTGCCGCCCACGAATTGTGGAATCCAGTTACGGTTTGCATTATTGTTATCATTGTAATTCCCATCATCCCGGTTTCGTTGGTTATTTCGTGGTTGACGGTTATTGCCGTAACCATCATTTCGGGCATAATCATACCCGTAATCACCGTTGTTTCTCACAAAGTTGGCGTTTTGGTAGCCAAAATCCTAGCACTCAAACCCCTGAGCATTGTAGAAATTAGCCGCATTGTCATCACCACATACATCATCTTCAACCCGCTTATTATAATTCCCACCAGCATCTGAGTATTCCAAGTGAATACTCACATGTTCTAGCGATTGATAACCAGGAACGTTATACGGTTCTTCATCGGGAATAATGTTTTTCAAATCATCGAAATTGAGATACTGAGCTTCATTCATGGGATTGCCATGATTTTGGTTAACTCCATGGTTGGCGTTAACATTTCGGTTGTTGAAGTTGGGTGGTAATGGGTTTTGTCGATTTTGAGGTTGAGGTGTGGGTGTACGTTGATTATTGTTGTGGTTAGGGTCACGGGTTTGGAAATGTGGTGTTGGTGGTCTTGAATTGTTACCACCACTTTGTTGATTATTTTGGATGTTTTGGTTTGAGCGAAGATGACCTTGGTATTGGAAATGGTGTTGGTTTTGGTTGTTGGGTTGGTTGGAGTTTTGGGTATCCAATGGAATGGGCCCAAGAGATGGTTGAGGTGGTGAGTTGGTAATAGGTTGATCAGAGGCAATTGTTTCCTCTAACCGGTTGGCTAGGTTCCTTCTAACTAAACGCTCGATCTCCGGTTCGAACACTAGCGGTGAGGTCATCCCGGAATTTCTCGTATGCATGCACTAACTGTAACCTGTATAAGTAACACACCCGTGTAACAAGAAAAAAGAGAAAGTAAAAAAAAGAAACAAAAAACTTAAACAAATAAGCACGAAATCAAACAATATCCAAACACAAAGCGCACGAACTCCCAGAAAATGGTGCCAAAATTTGATCGAAGTGTCACGCTCCGGTCAAAGATAATATTTATAGTCCCAAATTATTCTTAACAATGTGTTAGTGGTAGTAAGGGGTCGAACCACGAAGAGTTTGTGGTTAGCGTATGGTTATGACTGGTTATTAACGGTTGTCACTTTTATGAAGCTTGCTAATGGTTTAAATCGAATGTTTGTTTGTTTGAAGAGATGTCGGATTAACCAACAAATTTGTTTCTAATTATTTAACTTCGAAAACTTGATCAATTGAGAATTAAACAAAAACTTAATTTATGGATTGAAAACAATAGTGGAGAACAAGGTCCACACCCGGTTCAATAATTGTAGGACCTAGGGTTACTACACGTTTTAACTTGGTTTAATTGAATTAGTTCATTAACGGTTTAGAATCACGAGGCTTAGGTGCCGATTGCTATCAACGTATAAGAGATACCGCAATGCACTTCGTTGCCTCGGACAAGTAAATCATATCAAAAGATAAGGCATAGTTGCACATATTCATTCCATAAACTCAAATTTCATAACTCACTTGACAATTCATGGATTTAATACAAATGCAAGACAATTATCTAATGATTTAAATGCAATTTAAATTGTCACAAACCAAATATTAAACAAGCAGCAAACCCTAGAAATCCTTACAAAAATCTACACAAAGGTGAAACCCGCGCTGAGATAAGCCATTCATGGTTAACGGAACGTGATCAACGGATGATGAGAGCTTGAACATGGTCATCTTGAAGCCTTGATGGTGAAATGATGAAGGTTAGGGTTTGTGGTTGTTGATGGTGGAGAATGGATTGTGGATTGGATGATGATGATGAATTAGGGTTTGGATGATTCGGATTAATGGAGGTGATTTGGATTGATGGAAGATGATGGTTGAAGTGTTCTTGGCTCCAAGATATGTTTCAAAACTCACAAAACTCGTAACTCCCTTTTGAATGACCCAAAATTGGGTTTTTAATTCGCTCAAAAATGCAAAACAAAGGAAAAACCCGTCGGCCACTAGGAGGGGGCGTCGGCGACTCCCCCCATAAATGCCAAAATTTTGTCGAACTCTTGATATGCGTAAAATGCAACATATAAATTATATCAAATAAGGCGTAAAATCTACTCTTTTTTAGTACTAATGTTGGAAAAAGCATGTTTCTTTGTTTCTTTTTAATTTACAGAGTCAAAAGAGCTAAAATGCACAAAAGAAGAAAAATAACGGCATAAACCAACATAAATACAAAAGAAGAGAAGTTGACACTTCATACCGTCCCTCCAAGCTTCACCCCAAGACCAAAAACAACAAGTAAAAAGGCTGACATGGGGCTGTGTCAGCTCAGCATGGGGTTGTGTCAACTCAGCACGGGGCTGTGCCCAACTCCAGATTCCATGAAGAAAAAGACACACAGAAGCAGACTGTCAACATGGGGCCGTGTAAACTCAACACGAGGCCATGGTCAACTTCCAGATTCGCAAAATCTTGGATAGTACAGCAAGTACAATGGGCAGGGGGTCGTGTTAGTACAAGACCTGACACTGCAGTTAGTGAAGAAGAGAGAAAATGACCAACCCGGGGCCGTGTCAGGTGGGTACGGGGTTGTGTTGAGGTTCTGTTTTCAGCTATAAATAGGGGTGCTTGGTTTCATTTAACTCATCCCTTGGCAAACCACTTCTCTCTCACTTGCCACCACTCCACCACCACTACAACACCATCATCCACCACCATCATCCATTGTCCATCTTTTAGAGTGTGTGTGTAGTCTCGGGATCCAAAATTGATAGTAAGAGTCTTTGTCAAACAAAGGCCATGCTAGGCTAAACTCTTGCATCACTTGGTGAAGACATATCTTTTATGTATTTTCTTTCATGATTTCCAACCTTTGGCAACTTTTTAATTCGGTATGTATTAATGACTTTAATAACTAGCTTTTTATATTGAAGGCAAATTTATCTAATCATTATTCATATGTTGTTGATTCACATATTCGTGTTTTTACGGTCTATATAAAGTGCGTTAATTGCCTGGAAGGGGGTTAGAAGGGTGGTTGGGTAAATTTTATATCTCGTTTAGTGTATAGATCCTGCGAGAACCTGGTTCAAAACTAGTAACACCTCACGAGTCAGAGCGGGCATTACCCAGCAAGGGAGAGGTGCAAAAAGCTTGAATCCCTTATTTATAAACTACTATTTAAAACTTTAAACCAACCCCGCGAGGACTGTATCCCTGCTGACTCAGACCAACGGGTTGAGGGTGACCGGTGCCTGCAAGGGGCCCACCACATTTTGCATTAATAACTTACTTAATTATCTTTCAATAATATGGCCTAGTGGGATTGTATCCTTGCTGACTAAACCAGGGTAACGTTGCCTTCACAAGAGGGGGCTACTACTATTACGAAGATAATCCCTTAAAATGACCAAAGTACGGAAATTATCAAAATGGTACATGAAAGATAAGTCGGATCCAAGTGATTCTTTCTTGTCTATCTGTTTTTATTTTATTTTATTTTCTGTTTTTATCTTTTTATTAGTTTAAAAATCTTTTCTAAAAGTTTGGTTCGATTAGACGTTGATGATAAGCCGTATTAAAAGCTCTTGTGTCCTTGGACGATCTCAGTATCTTGCCGTCACTATACTACGTCCACGATGGGTGCACTTGCCCTAACGTGTATAGAGTGATAGTAAAATATTGTGTTTTATAAATTTAAAACTTGAAATCGGCGAGTTAAAAAAGAGCTAAAAATATAACAAAAAATATACCCTCACGCACGCACGCCAAGTTTTTGGCGCCGTTAATTTGCGGCCTAATCAATTCTAACATTTTTCAAAATTGCGCGCCCATTTTTTTTTAATTTTTATGTTACAGTAGGTTTAACACGTGGCCATGTTACTGGGACACGCCCCCGTGCTGCAACTTTTTCTTAAAAAAATTTTAAACACCCAGATACAGAAATGAACAAGGGGCCGTGCCGGTTCAGCACGGGGTCGTGGTCAAACTTCTGTTAAATTTTTAAATTCTGTTTTTGATCCCGAGGCTCGTTATTCTTCTGGGTATCTTCCAAAACAATGGATTACTACTCAGAAGACTACACCTATTATATTGAGGATGATTATGAGGAACCTTATTGTACCATTTACGGATAATCTCATTCGGTACAACATTGTTACCTTTTTAAACCATCAACCTCATACACCACACCAAGCTCTTCATACACAACTTATGAAGAACCTAGGTTTGAGCTCCCAAAGTCAAACTTTGATTGGGATGCCAATCCGTTTGAAACTTACGACACACCACCAACAATCACTCCCGAAGCCGAAAGACTCATACAAGGTCTCAAAAATCTAGAACTCTTACTTAAGAGATCTCGTGAAAAAGAAGAGGCAATTTGTACTAAAAAGGTAATAATCGAAGAGGTAAAAATAGAAGAACAAAACAAAAAACTCACGCATGAACCAACTCAAGAAGAAGGTAAGTTTAAGACTAACGATTCTAAACTAGATCAAACTTTTTTCAGAAATTCACGTTTTACAACCTTATTTCGAAAATCATTGTTTGGTTTCTTCACATGCTAAGTTTTTAAAAGAGTTGAACACTTCTACTAAAATCTAAGAATTAGTAAGCGTCACGTTAACAAATGATCAAACTTCACTAATAAAAGATGAATATCATGAAATGAACATAAAACCGGTACTATTTTTTTTTTCAAAACATCTTTGTTAGTAATGTGCTAATTGATAAAGATCTTCACGTTAACATAATGCCAAACTATATTTTCGAAAATTGGGTACTAGTGATTTTTCTCCTCTAAAAAAATCCAATTTTTCTCTCAAATCGAAAAACGATTAATACCACGGGAATGGTTGAAAATGTCTTAATTCAAACAAACCAAGAGGTAGTCCCAACCGACTTTGTCATCCTAAAAGATGCCCCCTCGTATTGGGACAACCATTTCTAAAATCCCATCAATCATTGACCCAACGGAAGCAAAACAACCTACCACTTCGATTAGGGGCCAACAAAAGGTACGTCGATCTTGATCAATCAATGAAATATCCAATTTGCAATGACGAACCCTTAATTGAAGATTAGCCAGAACAACCCAATAAAATGGGTCTAGCCAAGGACCCTTATAAACGTGGCGCACCATGGAGGCATTCCATGGACTATCCAATAGTAAAGTAGTTTTAATCTTAGTACAACTTTTAAGCTTTTATTTTTGAGTTTTTCCTTTTGTAGGAATAAAATACACTCAGAAGGATGGTGAGAAGGCCAAAGGACATTGACCCAGCACCCTATGTATGAAATTAATTACTCTCAACTAAAAATCTTCATTTCTGTAAGTGCAACACGGGGCCGTGTCAGGTAAGCACGCCCCCGTGCCCCATGTCTGCTGTAACATTTTTAATTCTAGCACATTGACACGGGGCCGTGTCCCATGGGCACGCCCCCGTGTTTGCTTTCTGAAAAATTTGATACTGGCACTTTAGACACGGGACCGTGGCTGCCACACACGGGGTCATGTCAAGTGTCTGCTTTCAAAAACAAAAATTGTTGTTTTTTAACACACATCTTACACATTTAATCAACTTAACCTATTTTGGACACATTGGGGACAATGTGTAATTTAAGTGTGGGGGGCGGAAACTCAATAGCTTGAAATTGTTTGTCCGAAATTAAGCCTTACACAAAACTCTACTTGGAACCGCTAAAACGCCCCAAATATTTTTCAAAATTTTCTTTGTTTTGTCTTGTTTATAGTTTAAGTTAGAAACCAAGTTCTAAAATTTTCAAGTTTTTATAAAGTTTACAATGATAGCGCCGTGATAAAAAGAACCATACAAGAAAAATTTATAAAAATGGCATGACAATTCTTTGTAAAATTTGATTGTATATATAATTTCACACTTATACCACTTTTCCCACAAAAAATGTGAGTTTTGAGCCTTTACCGAGCATTCAATAATATATTTACTAAATGCTCATCTTTCGTTTCTTGTGTGAATAGCCGTATGGTTCTTACGAATCTAGAACTTGACAAGACAATACATTCCCGGTCCTTACCGACGAATCCAAGTAAGTAAATGATGGAGACATTAGGATTTTAAACCCTCTTTTTCATCTTCAACTTTATTTTCTCTTTATCTTCTCACCATAAACAAAAACAACAAAACATATTCCCTTAGTTAAACCCCTTTGAGCCTAAACCTTTCGATTCAAAACCCGCAAAATATCATTTTGCACAAACTACCCATCACCCCAAAACCAATTTTTATTTTCACACCCATTGTTTTTAGTAAAATGCGGTTCTTTTGAAAATCATGTAAAAAGAGGTGACTTAGTTTTATATCAAAAACAAAAGAAAGTAAAAAAAGAAGAAAAAAAATCTCTAGCTACTTAAAATAAATAAGCAGAAATTATTGCTTATAAAAATGAAGTTTATATCTAAGTCACAAACAAATACATTTTCAAAAGAAAACCGACATTTTATATTTTAGCCACTTTTCAATAAAACTATCCTACCCATAGCCAAAACCTACCCTTTCAAAGTCCTCTTGATATTTATAAAGATTATGTTAAAAAGGAGGAGGTTTGATTACTTGTTAAGCATATGGTAGGAGTAAGTTTGATGTGCGTGAATTATATATTTTTTTATAAATGAATTTTCCTTCACACAAATTTAGTTTTAAAATGATTTTCACCTAAGAACTAAACTACACACACAAAAGAGAAAGTGTACCCGTCAAGTGGTAATATAGCCTATCACTAAGAACCGGATATCAATCCGTGAAATCGGTGTCTTGATACTAAACTTTCGTTACTTTAAATCCTTTTCAATTAACGGGGTTGGTTTTTCTAACTTATCTTGCAAAATAATAAAGTACTAAATATTCTAGAAAATAACAATATCTAAGAAAGGTTGCCTAAATTAAATATCCACTAACAAACATGTGACAACTAAGGAAAAGGATTAGTGATGATACAAGTTCTAAATTCAACTAAGTCCCCAATCAAGGCTTCCTAGTCTTATAATTCTTAAGAAAACTTAAAATGAATTAACATTCTAATCACCTAAAAACTATTTCTTTTAAGTTCACTTGCTAAGTTGATGTTAATATTTAATCATGAGTCATTTGTTTGTCAAAACTCCTAACTCTACAAATTAGGGAAAACTAATATGAACAACACACTAATCATCCTAACTTGGTTTCAAGTAAGCAACATCTTCATCTTGTTCTTGTTCTTGATATGAACCACAAGCATGGTCATGCTAGACAACAATCTTGGCCTAAATCATCATACTAACACAAACACAAACCATATAAATCATATAAATATTCTTTTGATCTTTTCAAATCTAAATGCAAGAATCTATACACATGTTCAAATAATCATTCAAGTCATGTTAGCAATTACCATTCTTAGTTTCATACTATGAATCATCCTAACAAGTTAACAAGATTCAATAATCATAATCTTTACATGGGCTTTCCAACACAACATGTAAATACTTATGATCAAACATTCAAGAACAACAACCTTAAACATGTACATGAACTCCAAGAACAAGACTAAACATTACTATGAAGATTAACAAGAACAATCATCACATCTTCTTCCATATTATCACATGTTCATAAGCTTCAAAAAGTTTAGACAACAAAAATGTTTAGCCCATGAGGCTCATAACTACTAGATTAACTACAAGAAAGTTCAAATTGTTCATAATGTAGAAAGTAGGCTAACCAAGTTTAAAGACAAGATTAAAGTGGTAAATGAGTGAATCTTTAATGGTTTAGTCTTCTTCAAGCTCCTCCTTGGCTCCAACAACCTTCCTAGTCCAGAATTCTGAGAGAAAACTTCACCAAGATGCTCCAACTCCCCTGCAAATGAGCTTGAAACTCGTATTTAAACTGTTGGGTGTTTGGCACGACCATGCCACCTTTTGGCACGGTCGTACGTGGCAAGTGTCAGAGTCACTTTTCATTTGTGGATCTTGTTTGCTACCATTTCTGAAAAAATCCTGCTCAAATGTTTCTGAGGTTGCACGACCTTGCCAACTGTTGGTGCATTTATGTCTATCACCTCCGTCAATTCAGATCGTAGCTGAAACAGTTTAATTCTAGCCTTATATTGTCATAATTAGATAGAAAAGGCAAGGTGGCAATATTGTAAATAAGAGGAAATCTCTTATAAGCCTTGGCCTATAAATAGATGTGTTAGAGTTAGAGTTAAAGACTTTTGCAACTTTTGCACATTTGCTAGTTGGAGAGCTTTGGAGCTAGAGAGAGAGTCTAGAGAGAGAAAGTGCAAGAGGTGATTCACGGTTCTTTGTACGTTTCAGATCTATCAATAGAATCACGTTTATAGTACGTTCTCGTATTCGGTCCACGCATATGTACGGATTCTGCACGTCACACGTGTCAATACGCAATCGTTCGGAGTCGAAAACCGATCCTACAAGTGGTATCAGAGCAGGAGCTCGATTGCATGGATCAAACACACTGATTCATACATGATTTCATGAAATTCAGATCCAAAATTGCATCAGATTTGATCTATTTCTTCATCTTTTTCATATTCTTCAGGTTTTCAACAGAAAATTGCAAAATTAAACAAGTTTTAACGGTTAAAAATTGCTGATTTTTGGATATGTTGTGCGAAAATACTTGATCTACAAGCCTACAAATTTTCAGATCTTAATTCAAAGCCGTTTGGGAGAAATCTAAGATTTTTTATTCGAAAAAGTTGGTAAAATGTTGACTGTTACTGTTCATGATCTATTGGATGTCATCTGATCGTACTGCAGTCTGAACGGACAGTAGTCCGAACCAAAGCATCACTTTTTCATTACATTTCATTATTGTTGACTTGTTGACTGTTGTCCGCACGGACAGCAGTCCGAATTGTGTCATTCCATTTCATTAAAAGGGTTGACTTTGTTTGACTGTTACTCACACGGATCACCACCCGCACGGACAACTGTTCGTTCCATTGCATCACACTTTACAATTCATTTAAGTCATTTACTTGTTGACTGCTACCCGCACGGACAGCAGTCCGAACGAGCGGTAGTCATTTACTTGTTGACTGTTCGTTCCATTGCATCACACTTTAAAATTACATGTGTGTACATCACTTTTCCTTTTTAATATCCTTACAAATTTACCCTCACAAAACAAGCATTCATTAGTTGTACATATCGCTTAAAGTGTTGGACGCCATGTAAAATTACATGTGTGTACATCACTTTTCCTTTTTAATATATTATAGATAACATGATTAAGTGAAACAATTTCTGTTTGGTATCTTTTAGTTGAAGAGACACTTAATACTCTTCTAACTAAAGGAGGGATAAGTAAACGAAGAGTAAGTATCAGATTATATGTTAGCTATACTTTGTTAGTCCGCCCTAGTATTCTACCTATTTATTTGTTTACAAATAAATGTTTTTCTATTTGTTCTTATAACTTTCTGAGCATTTCTATGAAGCATATTTCTTTTCCTTTAGTTTTTATAAATTAGAAACAATTTTGGGCTAGCGTTTTCTGTGTGACAAATGTTAATTACGTATATTTTTTCTACTGTTTTAAGCTGTAATGATGGTTCTGTTTCTGCTATTCCGATTTTGTTACTGCCACTCTCCCCGTTAATCAAAGAAACTGTCCCACGTTTACGATAATGCATTGAAATTTCCCCATTAATGCGTTGAAATTTCCCCTTCGGTGTTTTGTTTTGTTTTGTTTTGTTTTTTCAAGGCCTCAATTTTACACTTCGCTTTGGGCCACCAAAATGGTTGAGCCGGCCCTGTCCATTTTTGAAAACCAACGTTTATCATTAAGGTCAAAGGGTCAACAGGTGGGTCGAACGAACTGCCATCCGTTGCAAAGTTTAAAAGATTCATTTGTTATTAATTTGTGTCACTTGATTGAGCCATAAGGTCACCCGTTCGACCAGCATAATTTTTGTCGTATAGTGTGCATCAATCTGACAGTAGCTCGTACGGATTTCCATTTCATTCAAGACATTGCAACTCGAACGAACAGACTACTCGTTCGGACAACAGTTCATACGGACAGCAGATCGTTCAGACAACTGTTCGTATGGACAGCAGATCGAACGGACAACAGCTCGAACGGACAGTATTGTCACCCGATCGGACAGCATACCCACCCGGTCGGACAGTATTCCCATCCGGTTGATCAGCTTCTGTCCATCCGCTCGGATCACAAAAACTCATCCGAACTAAGTCTATTTTTGGCCCATCCGATCCAAGTGTTTGATATTTTTGTTGTAACTAATCATTGTTATTTGATTATTTCTTGTGTTGTGATTTACGAGGTGTGAATATCGAGGAAAAAACATCATGGCTGAAATGAAAATGAGAACCCGGGAAGAAATTCTCAAAGAGAAAACTTACAGAGAAAGATGCATTGCTGGTTATCGAATTGAAGAAATGGAAGAAGAGTATGAAGAAGCAAGAAGCAATAGAAGATATGACAAGAAGCGAGAATGCTATGTCAACAGAGATGGTGAACCAGTTGTCCACCGAAAGGAGATAGTGTATGAAGATGTTCTTGCAGTAATCCCTCTGTTAGGCGAGTTTTATTCAAATGTTGCAAAAGATAAGAATTATGAGAAAAACTGAAGAAACTTGTCAGAGACGTCATGACTGTGAGTATTAGACGAAGAGATAAAGAGAGGATGAAGAAGAATGTTGAATGCATGGTGGATGAGCTGAAGAAAGTTGCTGGTGAAACTAAGGTTGAAGAAAAAGAAGAAGAAAAGATGATTGGAGATGTGAAAGTTGAGGATGTGAAGATAAAAGAGAAAGAGAAGGTGATAAAAGAAGTTGTTGAAGAAAAAGTTGTTATTGAAGAACAGCAGGTTGGTCAATAAGAGATGATGAAGAATTAAGAAGAAGAGGTAAAAAATGAGAGTTTGGAAGTTGCTGGTGATGTTGGTGATGAAGCTGATGTTGAAGAACAGAAGAAAAATGTTGATCAGACAAAGACAACAGTAAAAGCCGAAGTGCCAATCACTGAGGTAAAATCTGATTCTGAAATCTTAAATAAAACTTCTGAACAGTGCAAGAAATGAATGGAAACGTGCAGTGCTTGTACTGAAAAAGATGAAAAATTCAGAACAAGAGATCTTGAATTCACCAAAATCGAAAATGTTTTCAAAAGTAAATGCAAAGAGATGTTAGAAAACGAAAAGGTTTTAAAAGAAAATGATGAAAAACTTTCTCAAAAATGTAAAAATTTAGAAAAAGAAAATGAAATTCTGAAAGAAAAGGTTTCGAAAATGACAGAAGAGTGCTTACAAAAGGAAAATGCATGTCAAGAAATGAAAAAAGAATACGATTCAATAAAATTGGCTTATCACATTACTAAAAAGTCATATGAAGATGTGAAGAGTCAAATGAAACTTGTTCAATCTAGACTAAGATACTGTTCTGAAACAACTGATACGCTTAAGCGACAGTATTCAATAAAGCAACAAGTTGTCAATTCTTACATTGAGGATGTTGCTAAGCTAGCGTCAAATAGCTGATCTAGAACAGGATAACAACAAGTTACATAGTTATCATGCATCATCATATGTTCTTGAAAGAATTTTCAATCTAAAACCGGATGGTAAAGTTTCTTAGCAAAACAAGAAAGGTATTGGCTCAGAGTTTCATCAAGTCCCTCCACTGGAAAAGTTCGCATTTTTTGATGATGAGAAGGTCGAAAAAGCTTTCAACATGGTCGATCAATTGCCAGATAACATTGACGTAACCTATTCCAGATCTGATGATTCAAGTGATTCAGAGGTGGTAGGTAAGGTCGTTAAAAGTGTGTTGAAAGAAGAGTCAGTTGATAAAGGTAAATCTGAATCACAGGATGAAAATGAAGGTAGTTTTCATGAAAAATATCTGAAAAACTCAAAATCTGAGAAAAATTTGAATGATGATTCAAAAGGATTGGTTTATACCATGATTGGATCGGACAAATTATTCATAGATATTGTATTCCCGATTCAGAATGTGATTTCAAAAAAGATTGACAAAGTTTTCAAGATGGGTGAGATTGAAAAGTCTGAAATTCAAAAGTTTGCTGGAAAGTGTCACAAAACTTTTTATAACAAACCTGGTTACAAGAAGAAAAACATGAAGGCTGGGTTGGGTTATAAGAAGAAACAAAGTTGGAAAAGAAATGAAACGCCAAATTATAAAACAAAAATGAATTTTGTTGACGGAACAAGTTCTGAAGAAGAGAAAGAACTCCAATTTAGACGACAGTCTAATGAAAAGTTCTATGCTCAGAAAAAGCAACAACAGCAGGTCAAAGATGTCTCAAAGAGAACATGTTTTAAATGTGATTAAACTGGACATCTTGCTCGCAAGTGTCCATACCTGAAACCTGTTGGTGTTGAAACGAAAAAGAAGTCTGATGTTGTGAATCAGAAATCAACCAAGTTTGACCCAAAGCAAACTTGGAAGCCGAAAATGTCAAAGGCTGACTCACAACAAACCTGGAAATCAGAGACACCCAGACTTAGAACAACACAAAATTGGAAAACAACAGTTGATACAACAAAACAAAACCAGTTTTGGAAACCAAAAGTTGTTGTTCAGAATCAAAATGTTCAAAAAGAGTCACATTTTTACAAAAGAGGAACTCCAAAAGGTCAAACATGGTTTGTTAAGAAACAAATCGCTTCGGTAAATGATGAAAAAGTTGAAATCAAAATTGACAAAGTCTTTGTACAAAATGACAAAGATTTTCCGAAGTTAAATGATGCATATTGTGTTGAAATGCCTAAGGTCAAACAGACCTGGGCTAAATTGTTCAAGTAATTGAGTAATTTGAATATGTAGGTGCTTCCGAAGAAAAATGAATGTCATCAAGAGGAGTGTCGGAGCAGCCTGGCACAAGAAGAGGAGAAGGCTGCTGGTGCCTGCGACTGTTGAACATGGAGTTTGTTTGTTTTTCTGTATATAAGTAAACAATATTTCTAAAAACCCTAAAAATAAAAAAAATATGTTTGTTTTTAATTTTGTCAAAAAATTCAAAAATTCAAAATATGTTGATTGAATACGCCGAAACCCTCACGACTGAACAAACATGATTAATTTCACAAGATTGAAAAACGGTTTTCAAACTGTAAAATATCAATGTGTTGTAAATCATGGGGGTACATTATATTTTCTGCAAAACAGTGCATGAAAAGCAGAAAATGGATGGCGAGAAAAAGCTATCAGTGTCGGTTTGTCAAATTTTCTTTAAATGATTTTGAATTTTAGGGGGAGTAAAAATTTCAGGAAATACAAAAAACATTAGAAAATTAAAAAAAAACCAAAAACATGATAAAAATTTCAAAAAGAGTTTTTGTGTAAAAAAAGGAAATGATAGTACATCAGTAGACATTCTCAGTACGCTAAAGATTTGAAAAGTTAAAATGTGATAAACGGTCTCACTGATGATATGCCAATAGGTTTTTACACGCTTAGTAGATTGTTTTCAAGATATAAACCTAAATATCATATACTTACTTATCTCGTGGGGAACATCTCTCGGATATATGGGTAACCCCCGAAATCTTGTTTGAAGGGCTTTCTATTTCTGACAGAGTAGGTCTTTGTACGTGATGATATCTTGGGTATTATACCGGGACTTCTGATTTTGCGGGAGCAATAGCCTAGTCCTCGTATAATACTCTACACAACTTTAATCTTAAAGCTCACCCTCAGCATAAAAAATGATGAAACATTGAAAAATGCTAATCATGTGCTGTTGAAAAGAAGATCCCCAAGGGGGACCCACCTAAAGTCGAGCCATCATCTATCTGATTTTGCGGAAGCAATGGCCTGAGCTCTCATGGCCTCGCATTACCCATTTACAGATATCATTAGTGTACATTCACCTGTAAGACTGAATATAGGAGTCTGGATACGAGAGTATATTCTGAGGTGGGACATGCGAATAAGTTAAGTCCTTAAAACACTAAAACCGTATCTCGAATCAATTGAACTTTGTGTGAAAATTTAAGTGGATCAGTATACTGAGAATCTAAGTGAATCGTTTAGAACTTAAAGTGTTTAAAGCTCAACGGTACTAGTGATTTGTTAAAAACGGATATGATCCTCTGACGCGAACTCAAACAAAAATATTGTCTGTAAATATGTTTGTAAATATTTCTTTATTGCTTTATATTTCAGAAAATTCCAAAAAGATTTTGATTCCGCTTTATTTTCCACAACTGATGCCTGGGAAGCTGAGTTTCAAAATCTAAGTATGCTGATCGTGTTTCTGAAAATAAAACAAGTTCATTAATTTGAAACTTGAAGTTTTAATCAAAAATCAAAAACAGTTTGTGAAGTCTCCAAGGTCATTAATTTGGACTTGGATGATTAACTGTGAGGGATTTGGATTCTTAGATTGTTAAAATATGTTGTAAAGAGTTAGTTTCCGATCTTGATTCGCTAAAACTGCCAAATCTTTTAAGATTGTTGATAGAGAGAGAAAATCAAGTATTTCTGGATATATTCATATTATTATATTTTAGAACCAGGATCTTGATTAAGAAAGTTTAATAGAGCCAGGTTACTATTCCTAGACAACTGAAAAAAGTCTTTCACTGTAAAAAATATTTTAGCTTAAGCTGAGAGAACCAGATTTATCAATCCTGGACATTCAAAACATTTTCACTTATAAATGTTTGAGGATTGCAGATGTTATTCGAGACTACGATCCCGATAGCCGAGTCTAAGGGGGAGTCTGAAGACGAGCTCAACGCAAGGGGGAGCGTACTTTCAAGGAGCCTGGTATCTATCCCGAAAGAGCTTGTATACGGAAAGCCAGGTGTCGATCCCAAAAGCACGGAAGCTTGACGAAAAGGGGAGCCTGAAGATAGAGTCTAGTGAAAGGAGAAGCTGAAGCTGAAGACAGATCCACGGGGATTCTGTTTGAGCAAGAGGGAGTCTACATTGATGAAAACGTGTTAAAGCTTCAAGAAGACTCGAGAGAGAGAGAGAGAGACAAGTCGCTACGAGTTTGACTACGGATTGACTGCGGCAATATCCAAGGGGGAGTCTGTTGGTGCATTTATGTCTATCGCCTCCGTCAATTCAGATCGTAGCTAAAACAGTTTAATTCTAGCCTTATATTGTCATAATTAGATAGAAAAGGCAAGGTGGCAATATTGTAAATAAGAGGAAAGCTCTTATAAGCCTTGGCCTATAAATAGATGTGTTAGAGTTAGAGTTAAAGACTTTTGCAACTTTTGCACATTTGCTAGGTGGAGAGCTTTGGAGCTAGAGAGAGAGTCTAGAGAGAGAAAGTGCAAGAGGTGAATCACGGTTCTTTGTACGTTTCAGATCTATCAATAGAATCACGTTTATAGTACGTTCTCGTGTTCGGTCCACGCACGTGTACGTATTCCGCACGTCACATGTGTCGATATACAATCGTTCGGAGTTGAAAACCGATCCTACACTAACCCATGGCATGGTTGTGTGTGTCGATGAATACTCGATGATGACTGGTGCGATCTCGGAAATGAGCTGATCAGAAGTTGTTTATAATCGGGAAGGTCGTGCTTGGGTGTCACGGCCCTCGACCCGGTTTGACCCATTTCAGGAGCCGCGGGACAGAAATCCCGTGGTATTTAATTAACAGCGGAAGTTTATCATCAGGATCTTTTTAAAGCTGAAATATTTCCCGATTATTTTATTTCACAACTCGGGATAAAACCCCGGTAATTTACAATCATTTGATTTCATGAGCCACTTCCTTAAGCTTGTAGTGCTTCACGGCACTTTTCCTGGATCATAACAGATCACCTGAAACATGTTTGAAAAAGGTTTTGTCAGCGGGAAATACTGAGTGAATCATTCATTTTGCTAAAACAATTCATTTGTTATAATATACAGTATTAAGAGCGATTACAATGTTTTTATATCAACCAACTACCCTCGGTATTTGTCACTCGACTCGTTTCTGTGACTAGGGTAATATCACCCATTGGCTAACTCGTTGTCCAATGGTGAAGATTATCAAGTAATGTATACAAAACCCCACATACCGGCTGTAATATGGAGATTACATAGACTTAATCCCTGTAATTATAACCTTGAAAATAAACATGATTTTGAAAGTAATTTGATAAAAAGAGAATGACTCACATTGCAGATTTAATTTGAGCAGAGCCTAGCCTACTGATTAGCCTTTTAACCTAATTTAATAACAGGCACACAATTCTGGGTTAGTAATCAATACAGCATTTACGATAACTCACGAGATCAACCCTCACAACGAATGACAAAGTGCGATACTTAAACATCCATCGAATTAACGACGAATGACAAAGCATAAACCCTAATGTGGGCAACACTTAAACATCCATTGGATATTTTGATCAATCGGACATTGAATCGTATCAGCGATCGAGTTATTACCCTGATTGCGGCGTTGATTAGTGATCCGTGTGTGTTAATTGTAGTAAACAGAACGTAACTCAGTGCCTGTAGCGAGAATTTACGTCGTTTTAACTCCTGAATTCAAGTCCCAAGGCCCTCTATTTATACACGAATTTTGCTTAGCTTACGGACCGTAAGACTTATCCCTTACGGTCCGTAAGGGACACCTAATTGTCACAGTGTTGCCACGTGTGGGACTAGGCCTGCTGAGTTGACAGATTCGAAAATTTAAAATTTGACAACGAGATTTGAAGATAATCGTAACTAGGGTTTACCCCCCCTGAGTTTTAGGGGCCCTGATCCTGATTCTGATTGTTCTGAAAATTTTAGGGTTTGCGCAGAATCACTTGGGTGTCTCAATTAGGGTTTCCTATTGGACAATTAAAATAATAAATATGAATTTGATGAGAGTTGTTACATTCTCCCCACCTTAATAAAATCTCGTCCTCGAGATTTACTGGAATAATTGAGGATACTTTCGCTTCATTTCTGATTCCAGTTCCCAAGTGTATTCGGGTCCTCTCTTTGAATCCCACTTTACTTTAACTAGCACTAGTCATTTGTGCTTGAGAAACTTCACTTTTCTATCTGAAGAGGTTTCTCAACAAATTTTAACTTTTCGTTTACCTCTATATCTTGGAGAGGTACTACCAAAGATTTGTCTGATAGACATTTCTTGAGATTGGATACATGAAATACAACATGTACTCCAGCTAACTCTCCTGGTAGTTGTAAACGATAAGCAACTGCTCCTATATGTTAGATCACTGGAAATGGTCCTACGTACCTTGGACTTAGCTTTTCTTTCTTACCGAATCTAACAACTCCTTTCCAAGGAGATACTTTCAATAGTATTTTGTCTCCTAACTTGAAACTCCAACGGCTTTCGTCTATTATCTGTATAACTCTTCTGGCGATCTCTAGCCGTCTTCAGCCTTTACTTCGTGATACTGAATATCACAGTCGTAGTCACTTAGGATTTTCATCCATTTCCTTTGCCTCATGTTTAATTCTTTTTGTCCAAATATATATCTTAAATTCTTATGATCCGTATAGACAGTAAACTTACTTCCATACAGATAATGTCTCCAAATCTTAAGGGCAAAAATTATGGCTCCTAATTCTAAGTTATGAGTGGTATAGTTTTCTTCGTGCTTTTTCAATTGCCTTGATGCATACGCAATTACCTTGTTGCATTAACACACATCCAAATCCTAGCTTTGAAGCATTACCGTATACTTTAAAATCTTCTGTTCCTTCTGGTAAGGCTAGGATTGGAGCATTTGTTAATTTCTGTTTTAAGATTTTAAAGGCTTCTTCTTGTTTAGGTCCCCATTCAAACTTAACGGCTTTACAGGTTAGCTTAGTTAATGGTATAGATATCTTGGAAAAATCCTTAATAAACCGTCTATAGTATCCGGCTAAACCTACAAAACTTCCTAATTTCCATTGCGGATTGCGGAACCTTCCATTTGGTAATTGCTGCTATCTTATCAGGATCTACGTGAATATCTTCATGATTCACCATATGACCTAGAAATTGCACTTCTGGCAGCCAAAATTCACACTTCGAGAATTTGGCGTAATTCTCTTTTCTTAACAAAGTTAAGAGTGCATGCAAGTGCTGACAATGTTCTTCCTGACTTTTGGAATAAATAAGTGTATCGTCGATGAAGACAATTACAAATTTATCCAAGTACGGTTTACAAATTCTATTCATCATGTCCATGAATGCTACAGGTGCATTCGTTAACCCAAAGGGCATGACTGTAAACTCGTAATGACCATACCTAGTTCTAAAAGCAGTTTTAGGTATGTCTTCCTCTTGTACTTTCAATTGATGATATCCGGAACGTAAGTCGATCTTAGAAAAATATCTATCTCCCTGGAATTGATCGAATAGATCATCAATTCTAGGTAATGGGTATCGATTCTTAATTGTAACCTTATTTAATTCCCTATAATCAATACACTTTCTCATCGAACCATCCTTTTTCTTAACAAACAACACTGGTGCCTCCCACGAGGATAAACTAGGTTGTATGAAACCTTTACTTAATAATTCATCTAATTGCTTTTTCAGTTTTAATATTCCTGTGGGTGCTAACCGATAAGATGCCTTGGCTATCGGTATAGTTCCCGGAATTAGATGAATCCTAAATTCTACCTCCCTATCTGGTGGTAACCCTGGTAACTCTTCTGGGTATTCTGAAACTACAGAAATTTCCTTAAGTTCTTTATCTTTAGTATTAATGATTACTGAAATCATATATACTATTCCTTGCTTTCGTTCATAATTAGCAACTTTCTTTACTGATATGAACTTTATGGGTTTATATGGCTTATCTCCTGTAATCATTATTACTTCTCCAGTGGGTGCACAAATTTCTATGCAATTCTTATCACAGATAATTCGAGCATGGTTGTTTACTAACCAATCCATTCCTAACACAACATCGAATTCAACTAATTTCATAGATAATAGGGTTGCAGAAATTTTATGACTTAAAAATTCTATTTCTACGTTTTGCAGAACCTTATTTATTTTAAATGAATTCCCATCTGCCGTTTCTATTGTAGAAATTTGCCTAATGCTGGTTAAAGGTAAGTTAAGAGTTTGGCAGAATGAAGTATTGATAAGACTTTGGTTTGCACCAGAGTCAAATAATACTTTTGCGTAAATGTTGTGAACTAAGAACGTACCAGCTATTACGTCAGGAATCATCTCGGCTTCCTGAGTTGTTAATTGAAAGGCTCGAACATTCTTTTTGGTAGCTCCGTCGGTTGTCTTGGCTTTGTTGTTTGTTGGTTTGACCAATTTAGGACATTTTGGTCTAAAATGTCCCTTTTCTCCACAGTTGTAACAGATCGTTGTTTTCTTTCTGCAGTCTTCTTCCCGATGTCCTACCATTTTACAAAAATTGCAGGTTATACTACATCTTCCATAATGTTTCCTTTTGCAATTCTTGCAAAATGGCAAAGTTGAAGATTGCCCTGTTCCTTTTCTTTTGAAGCTGTTATTATTACCCGTACGAAATCCTTGGGTAATTTTCTGAGCCAGTTCCTTCTTCCTGTTTTCATCTTGCGTGCGTACCAGTTCGTCAGTTAAGGTGTTAGCTAATTCCACAGTATCATCAATTATACGAGGTCTCGCAGCTTTAACGATGTTACGGATTTCACTAATCAATCCCCAAATATAACGAGAAATGAGTACCGGTTCTGGCGAAGCCAGTGTTGGTACCACTCTGGCATATTCAAAGAATGTCGAAGTATAACCACGACAATCTACACCCATCATTCGATGGTTTAAAAACTTATTTGCCAATTTATCTTTTTCATATTCGGGACAGAATTTTCTTTCTACAAGAATCTTAAATTCTTCCCAGGTCATGGAATAAACCCTATTTCTTCCTTTGGCTTGTAAGACCGTGTTCCACCATTCTAGCGCCCCTTCTTTGAAAAGATTTGACGCATACATGACCAGATCATCCTGAGCACATTTACTTATGGCAATTACTGCCTCGGTTTTCTCTAACCAACGCAGTGCCGCAGTCGCTCCTTCATTGCCTGCAAACTCAGTGGGTTTACAAGCAATAAATTCTTTGTAAGTGCAACCAGGCGTTGCAACTTTCATTTTCTTAGGGAGCGGAACTTGCCGTGGTTCATTATTGTGATTAATATAATCATTGCCTCCGTTTATGCTATTACTGAAGTTATCTTCAGAAATACGTTTGCTAGGAACGATTTGTTGCGGTTCGATTGGATTTTTAACAGCAGCAACGATTGCTGGAATAGCGTTGGCTATCCCTTGAGCAACTATTTCTGGAATAGCGTTGGCTATCCCTTGAGCAACGATATTTTCTATATCCTGCCTAGTCATATATTGATCCCCCGGTTGTTGCTCAGATTGATTAACCTCATTAACTGGTTCATTATTAGCGTTTTCCATCTGATAATTAATATATATAATTTATTAGTATCAAAGAAATAACAATTATACACAAAATCATCATACAATACACATATAGCCAAAACTATTGATTTCTCGATTCCCATTTTTATATTTTATAGTATGCATCAATACACACTATTATCTTACAAAGTTTTATTCGTAGTTATTTTACAGACTAATTTCACTATTACTATTACACAACCACAGTTTCATAAATCCCCTATCCTTTGTCAGATGATATTCTAGTAACGGCGTTCCCTCTCATCGTATTTCCAGGAGATCTGTCCCCTAATCTCTTGGATCCTATTCCCAGCATCCATTAGTTCTTCGCCAAAATGGCGGAGTTCAGACATATTCTCGTTACTCATTGATGGATTTGGTAAAGGTTCTAGATCGAACTGAGGAAAAAGCTTATAGGGATTGTTTTGTAGCTGTATTTCATTAGTCAACCATTCGTCTATTTGCGAGTGGATTGAAGGGTTTGGAATAGCTGGTTCTAAGTTTATTAGCTGGTTCTAAGTTTATTGGTAGTTGTGTTTCAAGAGAGTGAATAAAAACATTTTCATTAACAGGCTTAATAGTAGTATAGCTTGCCATTATAAAATCTAGCTCTTCCTGAGATGGTAACCCCTTAATTTGTCTAGAGCTTTCCCCAATTTCCATTTTCTTAGGCTTGGGTTTCTCGAGAGGTAAAGCGTCGAATTCTCTAGGTTCTTCTATGTCTGGTATATACCTATTGAAATCCCTGGAAACCTCTATTCTTACCGGATAGAGATTTAAATTCTGAAGGGCGTCAGACAAATCACTCATGCTGTTATGCAAAATACACACCATTACTAATTATAACAAAATTTTTATAGAAAACCTTTAAATATTATTCCAGACTGTGTAACTACAAAACAACTGAAAATTAAAACACACTAGGTTTTATTTATAAATTTATTTATTTACTGAATAAGGTTTCTAGACTGTAGATAATAAAGGTGCTAAAACTTTGAGTTAAATTATTTAAGGATTTGCATTAATTGCTATATTGGCTAGCATATAAAGATCTGCCCATACTGTACACAATTAGTCAGATAATAAAACACATAATCACAAAATAGCAATTAATAAAAATTAAGTATTTTCTAAATACTTAATTGGCTTAAATCAGTGGCTCGATCAGTGGCTCTGATACCACCTTTTTCTGTCACGGCCCCCGACCCGGTTTGACCCGTTTCAGGAGCCGCGGGACAGAAATCCCGTGGTATTTAATTAACAGCGGAAGTTTATCATCAGGATCTTTTTAAAGCTGAAATATTTCCCGATTATTTTATTTCACAACTCGGGATAAAACCCCGGTAATTTACAATCATTTGATTTCACAAAGAAATCTTTTATTTTACAAAGCATGTTTCTTTATTTTATCATGAGCCACTTCCTTAAGCTTGTAGTGCTTCACGGCACTTTTCCTGGATCATAACAGATCACCTGAAACATGTTTGAAAAAGGTTTTGTCAGCGGGAAATACTGAGTGAATCATTCATTTTGCTAAAACAATTCATTTGTTATAATATACAGTATAAAGAACGATTACAATGTTTTTATATCAACCAACAACCCTTGGTATTTCTCACTCGACTCGTTTCTGTGACTATGGTCATATCACCCATTGGCTAACTCGTTGTCCAATGCTGAAGATTATCAAGTAATGTATACAAAACCCCACATACCGGCTGTAATATGGAGATTACATAGACTTAATCCCTATAATTATAACCTTGAAAATAAACATGATTTTGAAAGTAATTTGATAAAAAGAGAATGACTCACATTGCAGATTTAATTTGAGCAGAGCCTAGCCTACTGATTAGCCTTTTAACCTAATTTAATAACAGGTACACAATTCTGGGTTAGTAATCAATACAACATTTACGATAACTCACGAGATCAACCCTCACAACGAATGACAAAGTGCGATACTTAAACATCCATCGAATTAACGATGAATGACAAAGCATAAACCCTAATGTGGGCAGCACTTAAACATCCATTGGATATTTTGATCAATCGGACATTGAATCGTATCAGCGATCAAGTTATTACCCTGATTGCGGCGTCGATTAGTGATCCGTGTGTGTTAATTGTGGTAAACAGAACGTAACTCAGTGCCTGTAGCGAGAATTTACGTCGTTTTAACTCTTGAATTCAAGTCCCAAGGCCCTCTATTTATACACGAATTTTGCTTAGCTTACAGACCGTAAGACTTATCCCTTACGGTCCGTAAGGGACACCTAATTGTCATAGTGTTGCCACGTGTGGGCTAGGCCTGCTGAGTTGACAGATTCGAAAATTTAAATTTTGACAACGAGATTTGAAGATAATCGTAACTAGGGTTTACCCCCCCCCTGAGTTTTAGGGGCCCTGATCCTGATTCTGATTGTTCTGAAAATTTTAGGGTTTGCGCAGAATCACTTGGGTGTCTCAATTAGGGTTTCCTATTGGACAATTAAAATAATAAATATGACTTTTGATGAGAGTTGTTACATTGGGGCTGGCACTGTCGTGCGGATCGCTGATCTTCGATGGTTGTGCTGGTGACTGATAGTGCTGGTTGAGAGTGTCGACGTTGGTTGGCTTGGCATGGTCATGCGTGTGGTTGGCACGGTCGTGCCATATCTGGCAGTTTGCTTGAATGTTCCAATTTTGCTCTCTTTTGCTCCAAAAGCCTCCGTTTCAACACCGGGCCAAATCCCGGACGCGTATTTTCACAAACAACCCAAATGAGTACCAAAATCAATGAAAATATAAAGAGTTTTCGCATAAACGGGGCATATTTGACGTTTAAAAGATGTATAAATTCTTATACATCAAACATCCCCACACTTGAACTTTGCTTGTCCT
This sequence comes from Helianthus tuberosus, assembly GCA_030545235.1. NCBI lineage: Eukaryota > Viridiplantae > Streptophyta > Magnoliopsida > Asterales > Asteraceae > Helianthus > Helianthus tuberosus. The sequence goes on from CM060375.1 coordinate 151,612,118, forward strand.
CAAGCAAACTAAAATGAACAAAACTCTCTCAGTGGCAATTATCTCAACTAGCATTTCCTAAGCACAAATAAATAATTCGGGATATAACAATCAAGGAGTGCTCGACATGAAGGAAAAACTGAAAAGGGGGTATGCAAAATATGTTCATGAGCAATGGTCCATCTTAGACATCCCTACAAGTTCACCTTACATCCTCACAATGTTCACACACATTCGGCTAAATATAGGTGCACATACAATATATGGAGTATGTTTAGAACACTCGATGCCAAGACGATGACTATGCGATATCATAAGCTTGTGGAATGAACAAATCTAATCACTCGACAAAAATATAACATAAATCATTATGTCTTGTTTGGGTTGTAACTTGGCTTGGGTTAAGGGTGCGGAAGTGGATTTTTAAAGTGGCTAATGTCACACCCTGACTTTTGCAGAAGCGTATTATGTGTGACTTGCTTAATATCATTGCATTCAATTATACCAAACAACTAAATGATTAAAACCACGACGTTCATCCATAGATATGATTCAAAATATTACAAACCACATTGTTTAAGTATTAACCACAGACTTCGAGTTTAAAAATACAAGCCAACCAAATGTTTTAAGTTCCATAATGGACTTTAACAAAAGACACTAATAAAACGAGGCTTTGATTCATGTATTTTATCAAAGATAAAATACACAATCCAAACCCTCCAGTACTGGATGGCATCGTTTCTTGTGGACACATCCCGAAAACCTTAAACTCCCGCCAGATCCAAATCAATTTCCTGAAATACATGTAATTTGAAAACATCAAAAAAATTTGAGCGAGTTCATGTGTTTTGTATGTGAGCTCGTAATAAAACTTGTAATCACTGTACGTATGTATTTTTAAACCGGTATGAAAGCGTCTATGAACATATCAATTAATGATTTCCAAGGTCATTAATATGTGTGCAATGGTGCAGGAAGGCTCAAACCTAGCAGATTTTGTTCCGGGCTTCCGGCTGGAAGACATAGTCACCACCTTCGGCCACATCCGGCCCAGGGGTGGGGCTCGCTACACCCAAATAGATCTATCACTCATGCCCATCGATCCTTATACGAGGATTAATGGTCTTAAGCGTTGTACCCACCACTCACATGATCTAACAGTTCATTCCTTAGCTAACCATACCATTTGTAAACGTTTGTAAACAATTGTAACATGTATTTCACCCCCGAAGTTATAAACTGAAAACAGTTAAAAGAAAAGGGGAACATGAACTTACAATCTTGCGTCCTGCAAACTGGTGTAATTCAAAGATCCGGTCTTGGAGTCGTGCAACTACCTACACACGTGCTATGTTCTTTTAGACGGATGAGTCGTGCCATGGCTTTTAGTCTTAATTGTTATGACTTAGTATCTTTGAGTTACGTTTTTGATGTAATAAATAATATTCCAAAGTATATAATTATTTGTTAAAATAATAATATTTTAACTTAAATTATATTAATTATTTATTGGAATATTTGTTAAAATAATATATTTTAACTTATATTGTCTTGTAATCCTTCCATGAATATTTTCCCCAAGGATGGGCATACTTATTCTTGTATTTTTAGACTTACGTATTTTGTCAAATATTGGTGGCGTATTCCGGTGTGTATTTGTACGTACGAGAATACGTATTTTTGTTGTATTTATTAAGTATTCTTATACTTAATTTTTGTATTTAAATTTTTCGGAATATTATTTTTAACCAATAAAAATCACCAATTTATATTCTTAAAATATATTTATCTTAAGAAAACTTTTATAGAAAATTATCTTTATAATTCTCCCTTGACAAAAATAATTATATTTTCATATAAACCTCAAAAATAATATATTTTCAAGATTAACTTAGAAAATATTCATAATTGCATTTTTCACCCAAAATAATATATTTTTGGTTTGTTTAAGAAAATATTTATTTTCTTCAAAATAATATATCTTCTAATAATTCAAGAAAATATATGCATCTTTTCTTTGTTCAAAAATTAATGTATTTTTTTCGACTTGACAAAAATATAATATATTTTTGTAACACTTGTAAAGATTATAACTTCCGTTTCTTTGGTTCCCAAAATACCGTTTAACTTATTTGTCAAAATATATATGAATTATTCCGGAGTATATATATGTAATCCATATTCCTTGTTCGGTTTTTCTAATATTCGGGTATAAATTATACATTTGTTTCTTGGAATTTTTGCATTATTTTTGTATTACAATTTTTGGTATTTTGGTAAGTTATATTATTTCAAGTCCTAAAATAATATAACTAATACACATAATAAACAAGTAACACACCAATTGTGACTTCTAAATATATTTTCCTAAATATATACATAGTCACTTTTATTTATCAAAAACGAACCTCCAATATTTGTAATTTCGGTAACAAAATTTATGGCAAATTTTACATGAAAAACCATGGTTAAAATTTACTTTTAAACACTTGTTTAAAAATATTTTTCTAAGTGTTTAAATTCTACAAAAATTTTTCCATAGTTTCCCCTTAAAAATGGAGGTTTCCATACTTTCAAAGCATATCGTTTTCTTTTAAAATCATCACCAATCAACAACAATTCAATCAACACTTACCATGTGCCAAAATCATGCAATTTACACTACATCATGAACTTGAAATTTTGTAAAAACTTGTAGTAACTTAGTATGTTATTTAGTAGGTCTAGTTACCCTTTAAAACATGGTTATTTGTTTATAAATCACATTCTTGCAAAATCTAGTCCTTTACAACTTACAAGATGATTTTCCTAAAAATAATTCTTTTGTATTTTTCTTATTACAAACATGTTTCTAGTCTTGATTTAACACTAAAAATATGATTAGTTTCTTTAAAAATCATGATTATGTAAATCTTGTAAATAACCTTGGTTTCTTGAGAAAATTAGTTTTGTAATCATCTATTTACAAGACTTTTAACATGTATCATACTTCATCATACACAAAATCATCTTCATCTTCAAGTTCATGTAAAACATAAAGGATGATCATCTTGATTTTCACAAGATTCATCCACTCACTTGCTAGATCATGTGTTTAATCACAATCTAGCAAGCTTCTTATGATGATTAACATCATAAACACAAGAAATCAACAATCAAGATTCATACAAACACTCAATGAACATAGATTATTATGATTTTAAGCTTTATGTGAAAAGTTATATTCTTGTTCTTTCTTGAACTTTATGATTAGTTACTTACATAATCTTTTAACCATCCAAATAAGAAGTAAAATCAAGTTACAAGAAGCTTACTACTAGCACAAGGCTAGGGAAGAGATCAAAGATGACGAAGGTGATAAACTCGGTGGATAAAAGCTCTTGAGAAAGGTCCTTCAAGCTCCAATGGCTCCAAGCTCCTTAATCTAGCTTCTAGCACCTTAGGATCACTTTGGAATGGAATGAATTGAAGTGAAAGTGATGGTGGTGTGTGTGACAACTGGCACAAAACCGGTAATTTCCGTATAGTTTAATTATTAGTTAATATCTGGAATTATGTGCTTAAATGTCAACATCGTCTGATTACATGCTATACTTGTGAATTCATGCACGTTTGATACTTCAAATATTTCTTTATGCATTACTTTAAGCGTTGCGTCAGAAAGACTAGTAAACTCACCGGTAAGACACGTTGCGTCAGTAATTCTGCAGAAAGCAGTCAGATAATAGAATTAGGGCCTAGGAGTAGGTCCAACATCTAAAATACATTAAAACCCAAGTGTGGATACGAGGGTTAACATATAAACTTTCCGGAAGCTAAATTATGCACTAAAAGACACCCGAAACGCACTTTAAATGCAGAATTCAGCATAAATCAGCACTAATACAGCTATAATCAGCTTTTACACACCTTAATATCATGTATAATTTATGTTTTATTGTCTAATATAACTTACAAAGTGTCAGGAATTGAAACTGCCATAAAAAGTGCCTTATGCCTAGTGAAACTGTGCAATTCAGCACTTTAACGAACCGAACAACCGGACAATAACTGGGACATCAAAATTTGACTAAAAGTAATGTCTTTATGATGTTAAACTAGTATTGATGCTAGAACACCTTAAAAATCATAAAAACACCTAAAAACACTTTAACTAACTTAAACCCCCTCGTTTGCACTTTAAACCTTCAACTTACCAAATTTTACACCCCCCCCCCTTTTAAGTTGGACGGTTGGACAAGGGACCCACCTAGGATTTTAGTTTATTTTCTTGTTATATTTTATAAGATATGTCATGGAATATTCCAACATCATATTCCATATGCTAGGAGAATTTTTTTTATAAAAACCTCAAGTTATAGCATAACCATCATTCACCACCATCTTCTTCCTCTCCTACCTCCTTGTTCATGGCTCACCACTCCCAAAAACACCCCACCATTTTCACTTCACTTCCTCACAATCCAAGCTTACTAGAAGGTGTATGGACGCCAATTATGAAGGTGTATGGTGCTAGAACTTGAAGGACCACCTTGTGGAGCTTTTAACCTCTCATTTCCTTCCTTGATCATCTTCTTCATTTTGTGCCACTTCCCTAGCCATTAGAGCTAGTAGTAAGCTTCTTGATCACTAATTTAAGTCATGTTTATGTTATGTACAAGTTTCACCATCTAAACAACTTAACTTCTAATGTTAAAAATGAGAAGATCTAACATATTCATGAAGAAAATAAGTGATTACATGAATTTTTGGTGTATGTAATGATGTTGTTAATTATATATCTTGTGTTTATGTTTAGATTAAGTATGTTAAAGCTTGGATCTAACAAGTTTAAGCATGGATCTTGAAGGATCCATGGTTAAACTTGAAGGTGAACATATGAAACAAAATGTGAACTTGAAAAATGAAATTCTATGGATAAACTTGTATCTTGAAGTAATAAAGGGTGTGTAGAACTAATTTTTGAAACTAAATCTCACGGAAAGTTTGCTAAAAGTTTAACACAAAGCTTATTTTTGAAAGATCTAAAGTTGTTAAGCATGGATCTTGAAAGATCCATGGTTAAACTTGAGATTAAAAACAATGATCTTTCTAATAAACATAAAAGTGGTTTTAGAAACATGATTTACAAACTTTGAAACAATTAAACTCAAGGATAAGTTGGTTAATAAAATAAAGTCTTACAAAAGTTTGTTTAAAAACCACAAGAACACTTATTTTTGGAAAGATCATAATATGTTAAGTGTAGATCTAAAAGACTACACGTTTTTAACAAGAATCAAGTTCACCATGATGTTTCATATGAAGAAATTAGTATATGTTGTTGATGATTGTTGTTGAAAATTGTTTTGATGTTGAAAAGAAAATAAACACATGTTTTGAAAACATGGGAAACCTCCATTTTTAGGGGAAACTATGTCAAAATTTTTATAAAATTTTGACATTTAGAAAATATAAGTTTTGGTGAAACTTATTTCCCAAAAATTCACCTAAAAATGTTTACCAAGGTTTCCCTATTTTTTGTGTAAAATTACAAGTTAAAAAATGATTATTTCTTCAAGTTAAAATGGATATTAAGTATGTATATTTTTAGTGGAAAATATATATATTTAGTGATCACCAAATTTTGTGCTAAGTGTATATTATATGTATTATATATATTAGTGTATTAGGAACTTGAAAATACACTAAATACTCCCAAGGAGTATGAATACAAAAATACACATACAAATAAATGAAAATACCAAGTAATGGAATTTATGTAAAAATCGGGTGAATATCAAGAATAACCATATATATTTTATAGCATGACCAAAATATATATATTTCATACAAGTCTTAAAAATATATTATTTTTAAGAAATATAATTCCGGAAAGTAATAAAAATCAAAGTATTGATTTTTGGTGAAAAATACAAATTACACAAGTATTTACATAAAATACAAAGTATACTTTCCTAAGTATACTTGTATAAAAATAATATTGAAAATATTTTTTCACAAAATACTTATATTTATTTTCGGGAAAATAATATAAGTAATATACATAGTTAAAAATATAAATTATTTTTAACAACAAAGATCATATACATAAACAAAAGATGGTGACTTGTACTTGTGTGATACAAGTCTAGTGACTAACATTAATAGAACACGTATAGGTCACGACACTACCGGTGGAGTTTACGACGCAGGAAACGCAAAGTTGTGAGTTCATGTCCCCACTTTTAAACTTTTACTTGTTTTCTAAACTTGGGGAAAATACATGTGCTATGGTATGTTTATTTCAAAAACTAAGGAATGATACTATAGATCATGTCACGAATAGGGTGCCATAAGCACCATTAATCTGTTACATACCAAGACCGTAGAACAAAAGGTTAGATCTAATGGGTTTCAGGCAACCACACTCTTGGCCACTCTTTTACCAAGTAGTGCTTTTGTGTCTCTAGTCGTGAATCGACAACTAAAAATGCCTATGGTTTGGATGCTTCCTATGTCGTTACATATGTTAGTGGCCTTGCGAACCATTAGCGATCTCGTATTCCTTACATTTACAGAAATACTTATTTCATACGATTACATACCATGTTTTCCATAACGAATGCTTAAATGTTTTCACAAATCTGCATGAATTCAAACCAACATTATGTTGACGATTTTCCAAAACTCACATGTATTTCAGGTAACTAAAGTGGATGTACGTGCAGTCTTACTCTTGCTCCGGGATGTCGTTTATGTTCTTAGCTATGTTGTGTCAAGACTCTGATGCCTGTTTTTGTGGGAATTGGTTATTATATTCCATCCTGTGTGGGATATAAGAATCAAAACCTTGTCATGCATCTTTAAATAAAGTTGTGAACTTTTCAGACAATATGTTATCTTGTGATGTAAACACTTAACTTATGTTATGTTTTTAATTATGTAATGTTATTGCCATTTGGAGTTATTTTACGAGCATGTAGTTTGTTTACCAGTCGTATGCAATGAGAACCTTTCAGGATCACACATCGTGCTTTCGCCTTAGAAAGGGGTGTGACAGATTGGTATCAGAGCTGCGATTGTAGTGAACCATGATTCTTTCTCGAGTCTAGACTACAATCTTTAGGATCCTCTCACGAAAACAATTTTTCAAAAGTTTTCATTACATAAAACTTTCCGCGACATCCACTACCTGAAACTTTTTTCAAAGAGTCAAGTAAGGACACTACGAGACTTAGGGTGCACTAGAGTAGCACTTGTCTTTGACTAAGAATTACTTGCAACTATGTGTATAATTATTTGTATATTAATTAAGGAATAATTAATATATACATATACTAGGAATAAAAATATTACAGGTACACATGTCTTCGTCTGAAAATATCGGCCTATCCGAGTAACCCGATGATGATTGTCTTTGACGACAAGATTGCTTCAAGCACAGGAGGTGTTCACATCTGATTCTGAGAGCAATCTGGAGGTGGCATCTGATGATGATGATCTTGTTGATTTTCAGCCTTTCGCCTCACCAGACTCTGAGGACGATGTCCCTTTCGTTGATGATGTCCTAGCTTTACCTCTACCCCTCTATCTCTGACTTCGAAGCCGACCCTGAGATGATAACCGACGATGTCTTAGCCTTACCCTTACCTCTTCTTGGCCAACAGATCGTAGGACAACCAAATGATGGACATCTCGTTGAACCGATTCCCATCCATGATGTTCCTTTTGCTGCCATCCTTGTTGAGGACTGGTCTCTCGTTGATGACCTGTAGTATGGTGTGGCCCCTCCTGTTGTGTTCGTTACCGATGTCTCTTCCGATTCTGACCATGAGTCTGATGACGATTCCTTCGATTCAGTGATATCTTCAGCCCATTTTGCTGCTGGACTGAGAGTCTACCCGACTGGTGGTGATGACGACACTATGCCTGTTGTGCCATCCACTCTTACCCGTGTTCCTACACCTCCCCACACTCCTACTCAGATTAGTTCCTACATCCGTCAAATTCATGAACTTGAGTATGAAGTAACTCATCTTCATAGTTTAATCTTCCCTACACCCCCACCCTCTCCCCCATCCTATAGGTTTTCGTTGCAAGTACTCTGTTGGAGTAGTATTTTGGGTATAAAAACTGAAACCGAGCTTGGGTACAACTTGAAGACAAAAACCGCCAATGTGAAGAAAGATATTTTGTCCTTTATATATATTAAACTTGTACTATGGGGTGATGTAACCCTTATGCATTTTGTTTTCTTCGCAAACAAATATGTAACAAGTTGTCCTAATATGTATAAAGACTCGGTGAATATCTTATGACACATCATTATTTATCTGTTTATGCATGCTTGTTGCTGTATGAATTGATTTATATGTTTGGCGGATTGTTTGTTGTTACTTATGTGGGTATATGCATGTGTATATATACTACCACTATCTCGTATGACGATATCAAACAAATGTCTAACTCTGTTGTGTTGTGGGAAGAACATGGCACCCAGGAGAGCTGTGAACGCTCGTGATCAACCTCCTCCTCCCCCACTACCAAGGACTGCTGAGGAACTGAACTCCCTGCTAGAAGAAAGGATCTCTGAAGCTATCGCCCAGTACGAGGCTAACCGCACTCAACACAGTGGAGGACCAAGCAATACTAGACGTAACGGAAATGGAGATTCATCTGGAGGAAACACAACTCAAGGTAACCTTAAGCTGATTTACTAAAAACATGATGAAATTTATGAACGGTCTTTGATTCATTGTTTCATTAATTGCTCACGGGTGAATTGGTTGGATCAATTCCAGGCTGCACCTTCAAGCAGTTTCTCGACTGCAAGCCACTAAACTACGACGGCACTGGAGGTGCAGTGGCTTTTATGCGCTGGACGGAGAAGACTGATTCCACTATCCGCATGAGCAAGTGTACCGCGCACCAGCAAGTTACTTTTGTTACTGGGTTGTTTGTTGATGAAGCCTTGACTTGGTGGAATTTGCAAGTCCAAACCCTGGGAGATGATGCAGCATACGGCATGACTTGGGATGAGCTAAAGGAAATATTGAGAGAGAAGTATTGGTGTCGTGCTGAACTCCAAAGGTTGGAGACTGAGTTCTGGAATTTATCCATGGAAGGTGCGGACATTGTTGGTTACACTCGAAGGTTCCATGACCTGTCTAGAGTGATCCCCTACCTGGTGACTCCCGAATTTAAGCGCGTTGAGCGCTACATATGGGGATTGGCTCCAGATTTTCGCAGCATGGTAACTTCGGCTAAACCTGAAACGATCATTCAGGCTGTAACTCTGGCTGTCAACCTTACTGAAGATGCGGTCCGTATGAAGAAGTTATCGCGGAACCCTACTGAGAAAATGGAGATGCATGCTGAGTCGTTTGGTGACAAGTAGAGGAAGCATTCGAGCCTGAATCAAGCGACACGTAAGAACAAGGGTTCCAACAATAAGAAGTGTGACCCTAACCCGCCTAAGGAGGCAAAAGCCCTTGCAGCTATGGATGAAGCCCCTGCCAGAGGATACCAGGGCACCATGCCTAAATGCAATCAGTGCAAGAGTCACCATGAAGGAGTTTGTCGCATCCCAAAATGTGACAAGTGCGGAAAACTGGGTCACCGCACTGAGAACTGTTGGGGAAAAGGAAATGGAGTTGGTAACAGAAATGGGAATGGCAACCGTAACGGTGCTGGTAATGGAAATGGTGGTGGAAATGGCCACGGTAATGGTAACCAGAATGGTAATGGAGCTGGGCAGAACCAAGGATGCTTTGGTTATGGAAGCAAGGATCATTTCAAGAATGATTGCCCAAGGGAGAACAATGCTCAGGCTAGAGCATTCGTGATTGGAGCAAGGAACGCACGCGAGGACCCTAATGTAGTCACCGGTACGTTTCTCATTAACAATCACTTTGCATCCATACTATTTGACACTGGTGCCGATTATAGTTTCATGTCTATGGAATTTAAACGCATGCTTGGAATAGAATCTAGTAGATTAGATATTCCTTATTCCATAGAATTAGCCGATGGTAAGCTTGTTAAGTCGGGCGAAGTTGTTAGGGGTTGCACATTAGAACTTGGTGAGCAGAGATTTAGTATCGACCTCTTACCTGTTCAATTGGGTAGCTTCGATGTGGTGGTCGGAATGGACTGGCTGTCCAAGAATAAGGCGGAAGTTGTTTGCCATGAGAAAATCATTCGCATACCTCTTGCCAATGATGAAACTCTCATCGTACATGGAGAGAAACATGACACGCCTCTGTGAATCATCAATTGTATGAAGGCGCAGAAGTGCTTAAGGAAAGGATGTGTGGCATTCATGGCGCTCGTAGTAGATAAGAAGGCTGAGGAGCCGAAACTCGAAGACATTCCTGTAGTGAAGGAATTTCCTGACGTTTTCCCTGAAGATCTGCCAGGACTACCTCCGCAGAGACAAGTCGAATTTCATATTGACTTGGTATCAGGAGCCGCTCCTTTAGTCAAGGCACACAATCAACAAAAATACACTAAATTTTGTGCTAAGTGTATATTATATGTATTATATATATTAGTGTATTAGGAACTTGAAAATACACTAAATACTCCCAAGGAGTATGAATACAAAAATACACATACAAATACATGAAAATACCAAGTAATGGAATTTATGTAAAAATCGGGTGAATATCAAGAATAACCATATATATTTTATAGCATGACCAAAATATATATATTTCATACAAGTCTTAAAAATATATTATTTTTAAGAAATATAATTCCGGAAAGTAATAAAAATCAAAGTATTGATTTTTGGTGAAAAATACAAAATACACAAGTATTTACATAAAATACAAAGTATACTTTCCTAAGTATACTTGTATAAAAATAATGTTGAAAATATTATTTCACAAAATACTTATATTTATTTTCGGGAAAATAATATAAGTAATATACATAGTTAAAAATATAAATTATTTTTAACAACAAAGATCATATACATAAACAAAAGATGATGACTTGTACTTGTGGGATACAAGTCTAATGACTAACATTAATAGAACACGTATAGGTCACGGCGCTACCGGTGGAGTTTACGACACAGGAAACGCAAAGTTGTGAGTTCATGTCCCCACTTTTAAACTTTTACTTGTTTTCTAAACTTGGGGAAAATACATGTGCTATGGTATGTTTATTTCAAAAACTAAGGAATGATACTATAGATCATGTTACGAATAGGGTGCCATAAGCACCATTAATCAGTTACATACCAAGACCGCAGAACAAAAGGTTAGATCTAATGGGTTTCAGACAACCACACTCTTGGCCACTCTTTTACCAAGTAGTGCTTTTTTGTCTCTAGTCATGAATTGACAGTCGTGAATCGACAACTAAAAATGCCTATGGTTTGGATGCTTCCTATGTCGTTACATATGTTAGTGGCCTCGCAAACCATTAGTGATCACGTATTGCTTACATTTACAGAAATACTTATTTCATACGATTACATACCATGTTTTCTATAACGAATGCTTAAATGTTTTCACAAATCTGCATGAATTCACACCAACATTATGTTGATGATTTTCCAAAACTCACATGTATTTCAGGTAACTAAAGTGGATGTACGTGCAGTCTTACACTTGCTCCAGGATGTCGTTTATGTTCTTAGCTATGTTGTGTCAAGACTCCGATGCCTGTTTTTGTGGGAATTGGTTATTATATTCCATCATGTGTGGGATATAAGAATCAAAACCTTGTCATGCATCTTTAAATAAAGTTGTGAACTTTTCAGACAATATGTTATCTTGTGATGTAAACACTTAACTTATGTTATGTTTTTAATTATGTAATGTTATTGGCATTTGGAGTTATTTTACGAGCATGTAGTATGTTTACCAGTCGTATGCAATGAGAACCTTTCAGGATCACACCTCGTGCTTCCGCCTTAGAAAGGGGTGTGACAGTGTGGGTGGTGGTTCACGACCGAGACGGAGAAGGATGGGGAGAGATGGATTCGTGAAGTGTTGTGAAAATGAGTTTAAGTGTGGGACTTGTGGTTAATATAAGCATGTCTCCAACATTCTATAAACTTATTTGTAATGTGTCTCTAAAGTTTAAACATGATCTATTAAACAATGTTAAAAAATCATGGGTGGGTCCACCCATCCAAACCGTCGCCAAGGGGGGGGGGGGGGGTCATGGTTAGATTGTGATGATAAGTTAGGTTATTAAGTTAGGTTCTAAGTGTATAATTTAGTGTTTATATGTGTTATGTGATTATAAGATGTGTTACGATGTTTGGTGACCATTACTAGCTCGTAAATGATAAAACAGTGCTTCTAGTGAAAATTGGTGTTTCGGGTAGTGTCCGGTTGTTCTGTTGGTTACCGGTTCGTTAAGGTGCTAAACTATGCAGTTTAGTGTGCTTTATGTTCCCTTTTGTGACAGTTTTGATTCCTGACACCTAGGAAGGTATTCTGGACCATTAAACCATAATTCTGCATAATATTGTGTTGTTAAAATACTTATTTTTGCTGAAAATTGCAGAATTCTGTAGTTTGTGTGAGTTTTAGGCACTTTCCGGCACTTAAACTATCCCTAGGAAGGCAATTTTATGATCCTTACTTTCCTACACACTATACTAGTGTAACTCTTGGTTTCGGGCTCATTATGTGTCTTAACATCATGTCTGTCTGAGTACTGAACTCCCGTCAGTACTTCTAGTTTGTCTGATAACTGTGCTAACTTTGTTTCGTGCATCATTTGAATCATAATGTGTTGCATGCAATAATGATATGAAATCATGCAATATGTGATGCACTTGTATGTATATGACAATAATCAGAAAGCATTCATGTCATTAATTCAGATCAAGCATAGTCATTAAGTTACAAATTACTGTTTAACATGTACGGAATTACATGGAAAATTGACAGTTGTCACATTCTCCCCCCTTTAAGAAAATTTCGCCCTAAAATTTTAAGCTGCACTATCGGTTGCAGGGGAGTTAGGGAACAAATGTGGATACTTTGATTTCATTCGATCCTCACGCTCCCAAGTAAACTCTGGGCCGTGTCGTGAATTCCAGCGAACCTTGACAAGCTTGACACGACTCCGCCGAGTCTTCCTGACTTTCCAGTCTGTAACCTCTACAGGTTCCTTAGTGAATTGAAGAGTGCCGTCGATATGCACTTCATCCGTAGGGATGATGACTGTTTCCTGGGTTGGGCTTTTCTTCAGGTTCGACACATGAAATGTATCGTGAACACTGTTTAGTTCTTCCGGTAATTCCAACTTGTATGCTACGGTACCAACCCTTTCCAATATCTTGAATGGACCAATGTAACGTGGATTTAACTTGCCACGTTTTCCAAAACATGCTACACCTTTCCAAGGTGAGACCTTCAACAGAACCATGTCTCCTACTTCGAATTCCAAAGGTTTTCTTCTTTGATCTGCGTAGCTATTTTGTCGATCACGAGCCGCCTTGATGCGCCCTCGGATCTGTATGATCTTGTCAGTCATTTCTTGAACCAGTTCGGGACCAACCATATGTCTATCCCCAGCATCTGCCCAACACAACAGTGAGCGGCACTTACGGCCATAAAGAGCTTTGAACGGTGCAGTTTGAATGCTTGTATGGTAGCTGTTATTATAGGAAAACTCAAGCAGAGGCAGGTGAGTATCCCAACTACCACCTAAATCCATTACACATGTGCGGAGCATGTCTTCCTGCGTTTGAATAGTTCGTTCGCTCTGACCGTCTGTCTGCGGGTGAAAAGCCGTACTCAGATTCAACTGGGATCCAAAGGCTTCTTGAAAGGATTTCCAAATCCTTGATACAAATTGTCCATCTCTGTCTGAAATTAACGAGATAGGCACTCCATGACGTGCTACTATCTCCTTGAGGTAAAGCTCAGCTAGCTTTCCCGTGCTATCCTTCTCTCGAATCGGTAGGAAGTGCGTAGACTTTGTCAGTTGGTCCACTATTACCCATATCATATCGTGTCCTCTAGAAGTCCTGGGTAACTTTGTTATGAAGTCTAACGAAATCTGTTCACACTTCCACATGGGTATTCCAGGCTGTTGCAGAAGACCTGAAGGTTTCTGATACTCGGCCTTAACCTTAGCACAAGTTCGGAATTTCCAAACATAAATAGCAACATCACTCTTGAGCTTTGGCCACCAGTAGTAATCCTTCAGATCTTGGTACATCTTGTCCGATCCTGGGTAGATCGAGTACCTTGACTTATGGGCTTCATCAAAAATAACCTCTCGTATACCGCTATAAAGCAGAACCCAAATGCGCCCCATGAAATACAAGGTTCCTTCCTAGTTAGGCACCAACTTCTTTTCCATTCCTCGGAGATATTCAGCCTTAAGATTCTCCTTCTTAAGAGATCTGGTTGTGCGTCACGTATGTGTGAAGTGAGATCCGTTTGAATAATCATTTCTAAAGCTCGAACCCTTATAGGCTTAACCCTTTCCTTTCGACTTAAGGCATCTGCTACCATATTCTCCTTTCCAGGATGATACTTGATCTCGCAGTCATAAACATTCAGCAACTCAACCCATCGTCGTCGTCACATATTGAGCTCTTTCTGATCAAATATGTGCTGTAGGCTCTGGTGATCCGTGAAAACACTACATCGAGTACCATACAGATAATGTCGCCAGATCTTCAGAGCAAATACCACCGCACCTAGCTCCAGATCGTGAGTGGTATAATTCTTCTCATGGACTTTCAGTTGGTGCGAAGCATAAGCGATGACTTTTTGGCGTTACATATGCACGCAACCCAATCCCTGACGCGAAGCGTCGCAATACACCACGAAGTCTTCTGTGCCTTCGGGTAGGGATAGTATCGATGCATCGCATAGCTTATTCTTGAGCAGCTGAAAGGCTTCTTCTTGCTTGTCTCCCCAGTCGTACTTCTTGTCCTTCTGTGTAAGGGAAGTTAACGGTTGAGCTATCCAAGAGAAATTCTCGATGAGCCTGCGATAATAGCCCGCTAATCCCAAAAACTATCAGATCTCAGTCGGTGTCTTCAGGGTTTCCCAGTTCTTGATTGCCTCGATCTTTGTGGGATCCACATGAATGTCATTCTCGTTTACCACATGACCGAGGAACTGTACCTCGCGTAGCCAAAACTTGCACTTCGAGAACTTGGCGTAGAGCTTTTCCTTCTTTAGTAGCTCTAGAATGGCTCTGAGGTGTTGCTCGTGCTCTTCCTTCGTCCACGAGTAAATCAGAATATCATCGATAAATACGATAACAAATTTATCTACATATGGCTTGCAAACCCGATTCATCAAATCTATAAACACTGCCGGCGTGTTAGTCAACCCAAATGGCATCACGAGGAACTCGTAGTATCCATAATGAGTTCTGAATGCGGTTTTTGGTATACTCTCCTCTTGAATCCTCAGTTGATAATAGCCCGATCGAAGATTAATCTTGGAGTAGTAGCTTGATCCTTGCAGTTGGTCGAATAAATCATCAACTCTCGGTAGGGGATACCGATTCTTGATAGTTAACTTGTTCAGCTCCCGGTAGTCGATACACATTCGAAAGTTACCATCCTTCTTCTTAACGAACAGCACTGGAGCCCCCCAAGGCGAGAAGATCGACCTTATAAATCCCTTGTCCAATAATTCTTGTAGCTGCGTGGATAACTCTTGCATCTCGGATGGTGCAAGTCGATAAGGTGCCTTGGCTACAGGTGCGGCGCCTAGAACCAAGTCAATGCGGAATTCGACTTGTCTCTGAGGAGGTAATCCTGGCAAGTCTTCGGGGAAGACCTCAGGATATTCCCTTACCACAGGGATATCTTCAAGCTTCGGTTCTTCGGCTTCCTTATCCACTACATGAGCTAAGAAGGCAACGCATCCTTTACGTAGACACTTCTGTGCTTTCATACAACTGATAATCCGCAAGGGCGTATCATGCTTCTCTCCATGAATCACAATCGTCTCTTTATTCGCTATCGGAATGCGAATGATCTTCTCATGGCAAACTATCTCCGCACGGTTGCTAGATAACCAGTCCATAACAACTACGACATCAAAGCTTCCCAAATCAACTGGTAGAAGATTTATCAAAAACTCACGCTCTTCGAGCTCCATAATACAACCTTTGATCACCTCATTAGCTTCTACTAGCTTTCCATTAGCCAATTCTATCGAGTACGGGACGTCTAACTTACTAGCAACTAAACCAAGTATGTTCTTAAAGTCTAGAGATACGAAGCTAAAATCGGTGCCAGTATCAAACAGCACAGATGCATAACGTTGATTAATAGGGAACGTACCAGTAACCACGTTTGGATACTGGCGTGCTTCCCTAGCTCCAATGGTGAACACCCTTCCACGTGCTTGATTATTTTTGGGGCAGTCCCGCTTATAGTGCCCCATGTCACCGCAACCATAACAACCTTGGCCACGTCCATTTCCATTACCACCCTGGTTATTGTTGTTGTTGTTGTTGGTGTGTCCTCCACGGTTTCCATTTTCCATTTGATTCCCGTTTCCACCACGGTTTTGATTACCATACTGATTTCCATTACCACCACGATTACCATTACTATTACCATTACCATTACCATTACCATTACCATTACCATTACCATTACCATTACCATTACCATTACCATTACCATTACCATTACCATTACCACCTTTCCCTCCATTTCCACGACCCGCTCCATACCAACACGTCTCCTTAGAATGCCCAATCCTTCCATAGTTGCCACACTTCCTATATCTGCACTGGCCGGCATGATGAAATTAGCAAACGTCACACTTTGGTAGGGTACCCATGTACCCTTTTCCCTTATTTTCAGCATTTGCAGCGCCAGTCTGTGCCTCAGCTGGCGGATTAGCATCTCTTCGCTTGTTGGTATTGTTGTTATTTGCTCGGGTGCCTTTCTTGAAATTAGTAAACTTCCTTTTGTTTTCACCTGATGACTCCACATGGGTCTCTTTCTGCTTCGTTTCAGAAATCGAAAACTTTCCCAACCGAACTGCTTCCTTAGTAAGCGCCACACTTAAGTCAATAGCCTCAGAAATAGTCGGAGGATGTCACCATGCTCAGAATCTGAGGTGCCAATCCCCAGATAAAATGTTCAATCCTTTTAAACTCCGGCTCCACCAAATAAGGAACAACTCTCGACAAATCATGAAATCTCTGAATATACTCAGCCACCTTTGGACCATCCATTTTTAAGTTCTAGAATTCCGTTTCCAACTTCTGGATCTCCGCTCGAGAACAATACTTTTTACGCATTAACTCCTTCAGTTCATTCCATGTCAATGCGTACGCAGCAGCTTCACCCAAAGTCTGAACCTGGAGGTTCCACCACGAAAGCGCTCCGTCTAGAAACAACCCAGAAATATACGTGACCCTTTGCTCTTGAGCACATTTACTCATCCTCAAAACAGAGTCCGTTTTCTCCACCCAGCGTACGAAAGCGACAGCACCCCCAGTGCCATCGAAATTTAGGGGCTTGCAGTCCAAGAATTGTTTGTAGGTACAGCCTGTAACACAAGCAGCACCATTCACAGAAAGCATTAGCAAAGCAAAACTGGAAATATCCAAACGAATTGTAATGTGTCTTAGGTGACTTAACATTACCGATTGGGGGGTTATTCCCAAAGGTACCACCGTTATGTTCGGAGCGGAGGGCCTCGTGCTGATCAATGGCTTGTGAGATGCGCTCTTGCAGTTCTGCCTCTGTCCTCGGCAGAGGGTTGTTGGTATTGGTATTTCTTCGTGGCGGCATCTTTCTTCTAGTAAGAAGATTCGGGTAGGTCAGGCCTTATTCGTTAAATAAATAAATAATTGTCTACAGTTCGTATATATATATATATATATATATATATATATATATATATATATATATATATAACATAATCATAGCACGAACATGTAAACCAGCAATGTATTTAATGAGAACACGACTATTGAGCTTTCATTAATCACCAACCACCAGTTACATTGTTTACAAAGTGCATCATATCAAAAGTGACATGGGGTCACACGGCCCTTGTCAGATAAGTCTGTCAATGTACAAAAGTAATAATCAAAATATGGTCCTCATATCTTCACAATCTCGGCTCAATTGTAGCGTTCTCACCAAAAGTAAAGCATCTGCATAAAACCAAAAACCTATGGTGCTGATGGCGGAGGAGGAGGGGGAGGGAAGAAAAGCAAACTGCGGACATGTGCGACCTCCTCCTAGAGCTCATAGACACGGCAAAGCAAAAAGCTAATCTGCTGCTCGACAGTGAGAAAGCGGGCATCAAAGCCCGAAATATAGGCGGGAGCATCAGATGGAGGTACGAATGAAGCTGATGATGAATGTGGAGGGATAGAAGCAGAATGACAGGGACAGGGTGACCGTCTAGCACCATCACCGAGCTCCAGCTCAAGAACTCTACGACTCAAAATCTCAAACTACAACTGAAGCGACAAAAGTAACTCATCCCGAGTGTATCCAACGTGATATGAGGGATGGTAGGGTCAGAGATAGGCATGGTATAGGAAGGGAACAATCGAAATGGCTCATCAAGCGATGCAGATGTAAATGGAGTAAAAGGTGTAGTCTGTGGGATCAGAGGGAAGTCGGCTGAAGCAAATGGATCAAAACTCGGCGGCTGTCCCGAGGTACCCTTCCCTGGTCGGGGAGTAGGGATCTCATGTAAGAAGACAATCGGAAGGTCAGTACGGTGAGCATCAGACATAACAGGAGGTGGGGGAGCAACGCTGACTGGTAGGGGCTGTGGTATATAGGGATCAACATGTTGGTGCATCCGTCTGTCGCCTACGTCTTGTATCGAGTCTTGTTTAGAGATAGATAGAATAGGGCACGGAATCCAAGAATTTGGTATTTAGGAGTGATTCCACTTGAAATGACATCTTGTCATTTCAAGCGAAACCCCTTAACTTTCTGATTCCGCTCGAAAGGTTTAAGTTCTGATTCCGCTTGAGATGTCATATGTTGGCCTATAAATAGGTTGTTTGGAGCGAGATCAGTAGTAGTTGTCTTCCGGTTTGCCACGAAGTGCTGCCGAAGTGTTGTCGTGCTTGTAAAAGGATTCTATATCAATAAAATCAACAGTTTAAAGTGAATACGGCTGAAATAACACTGATTCATTAGTTTCCGCCTCTTGAATTGGTGAATTACTCTTCTGATCGACTCGTTCGGGTCTGAAAACGATTCTACAAGTGGTATCAGAGCTCAGGAGGAAGAGTTCTTGCCATTTCAGTTGTATTTTCTGATTTTCTACACCTTCTTCTTCAAATTTGAAAATTTTTCTCGGTAAAATTGGCTAAATTTTTCACAGAACACTCGCAATCATGTTTTGATAAATCCTTGAAAGTTTCAGAAGTAAAATCGACCTAAAACTTGATATTTTTGAGGTTCCGCATGAAAATGAACGTGCATATGATGACATCAGCAGCATTTCTTGCTGATTCCGCTTGAAATCCAGGGTTCCGCTTGAGATTTCTTGTTATTTCCGCTTGAAAATAGAGGTTCCGCTTGGATTGTGACTGATTCCGCTTGAATCAACTTGATTGTTGATTCCGCTTGAACTTTCGTAGTGATTCCGCTTCAGTTGATCATTCCACTTGAATTGATCAGTCTGATTCCGCTTAAAAAAGCTTAGTGATTCCGATTCAAAACTTCAAAGAGATTTCGCTTGAACTGCTATTGATATTCCGCTTGAAAGTATATAGTTGTTTGATTTCGCTTGAAAGAATACATTTACTATTTCGCTTGAACTTGAGAGTTTGTGAATTTTGGAAAATTGAACAATGGATAACGAGTTCTACAATGCCTTTGCTAGTGCTATCACAATTACTCAGAATGCTTTGCTTGAAAATGAAACCGGGACATCACAGAAACCGCCTAAGCTCTTGGATATTGATGATTACAATGGTTGGTCCGAACGCTTTGGAAATTTGGTTGAAGCTTATCACTTGGATGCTTGGGAACACACTGAAGTCCCATATGAAAGGCACACAAGGAATGGTATTCAGTTAACAATCAGAGAAATGAGTGCTGATGAGATAAAGAAGTATAGAGATGAGAAATTGATGGTGAGTCTGCTTCAGCAAGCAATTAAAGAGGACATTTTGATTTTGCTTCAACATGATGGAAGTGCATATTCAATCTGGACTGAATTGGAAGCAAAGTCTATAGGAAGTGATGATATGCTTAAAAACAAGATGTCTCTAATGAAGAAAGAATTTGATCTATTTCGTGGGTTGAAATATGAAAATACCAAACAAATTATTGAGAGATATTGTAACTTAGTGAGAAATATGACGAAATTAGGGATCAAAAAGGATACTGATGAGCTGATTGAGAAACTTGTTGATGCGTTACCACATGATACTTGGGGAACATTCCTGATGATGTTGAGAAACAATAGGAAGGAATATAAAAAGCTAACACTGGGTGAGTTCTTCAAACATCTGGAAGCTCAAGAGATGGAGCAGAGGAAGATCGCCAGGATGAAGAACTATGAAGGAGAACAGGATATTGGTTTATATTTTAAGAGTGGTGTTAGTGAAAAAACAAATCTCTCTCCAAAGGTTGAAATTGCTTTTAATGCAAAAGGTTCTTCTGATAGTTCATCTCAGGGATCAAATAGCACTACCGGTTTTTCTTCATTTCCAACCTATGATCCACAGTTTTCTACGACAAAGAGTGGCAAAGTTCTTCAATGCAACATTGCTTTAAAGCTTGAGAATGATCAGAATCATACTGAGGAAGTTGCAAAAAGTCACATGTCTTTGTTGGTGACCGTGCTTGAATCCTATGGAGGCTTAGTTGCCTGGAGGATCGGGAATCCAATGCTCACGAAAGAGGATTACGATCAAATCGATGCCGAGGAAATGGAATTGATGGATATTAAATGGTGCATGGCTAGTGTGTTGAGACGGGCTGAAAAGTTCAAACAAATTACAGGCAGAGATGATTTTCGCGAGGCACATGTTTCAACTTTGGGTTTTGATAAGTCTAAAGTTACTTGTTTTCGTTGCAGGGAAAAGGGGCATTTCAAGAGGGAGTGCACAAATCGTGAAGCTAGTGGAGCTCAAAACCCTTTCGGAAACAACGATTACTACAAGAAAGCAATCTATCATCAAGTCTCACAACAGCCATATCAACAACAACAGGCACCACATCAAGTACAAACTGCACATGGTAGAAAAGAAATTGAAGATTCAAAGAGAGCGTGTCTGGTTAATCAGGGCAAGGATGGTGGATTTAGCTGGGATAAATACATTCCAACAGAAAGTAAAGTGTGTTTGGCAGATCAAGATGATGAAAAATTGCCTGAAGGTTTCAGTTGGGACAATTTTTGCCCAGACCAAGAATTCATGGCCAAAGAGATGTCCAAAGAGATGTCAAATGTTAAAGCCTTTGTTGCTAATGCTTATGATGAGTATTGGGCTGCAAAATACAGAAAAGTCAAGGAAGCTGAAGAGGAAAAATGGAGAAAAATTGAAGAAGAGGAAGAAGAAGAAGAAGAAGAAGAAGAAGAAAGGTTATAAGCTGAAGCTGAAGCCGAGAAAAAGAAAAGAGCTGAGTTTTTCCAAGCGAGAAGAACAGTCAAAGATGTTCCGGAATTTGAAATCAAAGTTGATACTGAAGCAGTCAAAGTTCCTGAAAAGTGTTTGAATTGTGATTCTTTGATCATGCAAAACAACGAGCTGCTACACAACATAAAAAGATTGAAAGAATCTTATGATACTTTGAACAGAGAGATTAACAAGTACACTGAGTCGAATAGTGAACAAGCCGTTGCATTGAATACACTCAAAGGAGCTTACATGAGACAGCTTGATGACGTCAACTATTACACAGAGAAGTGTGCTGAGCTGGAATTGAAGCTGGCAACACAAAAGATTGAAACTGAAAGAGTCAACAATTTATTGAAAAGTTACTCATGTTCTACTTTTGTTGTTGATAGGATTTACCCGATTGTTGAAAGAATGAAGACTTTTGAAGAAGAGAAGACTTCGGAAGAAAAGAAGTCCGAGACAAAAGAAGAGGATGGAGTAGAAATTTCTGGTAAGAAACCAAGTGTTGTCTACAATAGATGCCCGCCCCCGGTCGAAAATGGATATTTGTCTCGAAATCCAAATTCTGAAAGAGTAAAAAAGGCAATTAACTTACAGTGGGAGTCTGTGTCGTCAGATAACTTACCAGAAAATATTGATATCATGTTCACATCATCCGATACTGATCATGAGTCCGAGTTGATAAAAAGTGTGGTCGATCAGGTGTTAGATAAAGATGACATAGAGGAGTCAAAAACGGAGTCCAAATCTGAATCAAAGTCTGAATCCGACAAGTCAAAGTCAACAATCAAAAAGGACAAACGGGTTTATGATAAGGAATTTTTCTACCAAAATCTAATTTGAATGACGAACCAGTCAAAGTAGCATATACTTTGAAAGATTCTGACAAATTATATTCTGATGAGATTTTTCCAATAAGAAGTGTTAGAATTGAAATAATTAAAAAGGTTTTCAAAATTACAGAAATTAATATTTCTGAAATAAAAGATTTAAATATTTCTGGAAAACCTAAACAATACACTTCAAGAGATAAACAGAGAATTAACAAGAAAATGGGTTACAATTATGGTTATAGTTTTCAAAAGAAACCAAACCATAATAGTAATGTAAAAAAGAAAGGTCTTGGATTTAATCAACCGAAAAATCATAAAAATGAAAAAGTTTATAAACCAAAAACTGTGTTTGTTTCAGGAAAATCTTTAGAAGATGAGAAAGAGCAAGCGTTCAGAAATCAGGCAAACAAAGAATTTCTTGGCAAAAAGCAAGAAGAAGTGAAGAAAAGTGTTGCTCAGAAGACTACAGAGACGAGAACCTGTTTTCAATGTAAAACAGTAGGTCATATTGCAAGGAATTGTCCAAAGGCAATCCAAAAAAAACAGGGAGTCTCTGGTAAACTCAAAGAAAAAGTTGTTGAGAAAACTGAACTTTCAACCAGAAAATTTACAGGCTTTGAAAATTCAACTTTTGAGGTTGGAGAATGTTCAAAGAATGTGATGAAAAGAAAAGAAAATATGAAAAACCAAATATGGGTGGTTAAGGGTTCAGGAAACAGTTCTGGTGATGAATCTGATTCCACAAAATCAGAGGAGCCAAGTGTTGAAGAAAAAATTAAGAAATTAGTTCCAAAAGTGGATTATGTGAATTTTCCACCTTTGCTGGCTGAAAAATTTAAGAAGAAAGTGGGAAAAGTTGAAATTTCAAATCAATTTTATTCTGATAAGAAAAAAATTGATGTTGAAAAAGTTTTCAACAGAAATGTGAAACACATTTTTGGAAAAATGGTCTATGGTAAGGCCAAAGGAGTTAAAGAATTCTATGCTTCCAAAATGAATGTTCAGAAGTCTGTTGAAAGTAAAGATGAAGAAGAGGTCGTTACACCCAAGGAAGGTAAGGCTTGGGTGGATATATTTTTCAAAGAGTAAAAACCTGATTTTTCGGAGCTCCCTAGTTGGTAATCGCGGAGCATGAATCGGCATCATTCATTGTTTATGAAAATTGTTTTTATATAAGTGTGAATTGCCGGAACTCCCAGGTTGGTAAGTGTGGAGTAGGTATCGACACTTTGAGAATTCAACCAACAGATGATGATTGGTTGAAAATGTTTGATATTTGATCTTACAAGTGGTTAATCAAGGTCATTAAGTTGAACTTGATTTAACTATCATTTAAAAGTGTTGGTAAACAATGTAATGAGTTTTCCCCGAACCAACAAATGGTAAAAACAACAAAACTAATTTTCTAGAAAAACCATTTTAATTAAAACAAACTTAAGTGTTTTGAGATCATAATGGGAAAATAGTTTGTTGTGAGGGGGAGTTCTGATTGTTTATGCCAAGTGGATGGCGAATTGAGGCAATTCGATATCAGTTGTCATGTTCTTGTACAGTTTGTTTTCAATTTTCTTTAGATGTATTTGTATTTTAGGGGGAGTATAATTTTAGAAAATCCAAAAACATTAGAAAATTTGAAAAAGCCAAAAACATGATAAAATGAAAACTGAGAAAATGAGTTTTTGTTGCATAAAAGAGGAAATGATAGTACATCAGTGGACTGTCACAACACGCTAAAGAAATGGAAAGTTAAAATGTGATAAACAGACTCACTAAGGATGTGACGGTAGGCTCAGCTAGACTAGTAGATTTGCGATAACGATACAAACTTAAATGAAAAGGCCTAGTTCTAGTGGGAAACATGGTCAAAAGCATAGTACTTAGTTTTGTCCTTCTTGACTGTGTGCCTACTCAGTAATCGCTGATTGTCGAAAGACATAAAACTGGTTAAGTTTGTGAACTTTCACAACTTTGCTGAAAAGTCACTGTGATTGTGCATTTCATTTTGCAAAGATTTAAACTTGTTTGATTTCTTTTTTTTTTTTAAGCATTGGACTTCCTCTGCGTATACGTGAGTATCGACCTGGTTGTTAATGCCTAAACGTTCTGCTTTATTTTCTTTGGTGTTTCGTTTAAGCTTTGGACCTCCTCTGCGTATACGGAAGTATCGACCAGGTGGTTAAAGCCTAAACAATTTCAACTTGTTTTATTTTTTCTTATTTTGTTTAAACATTGGACTTTCTCTGCGTATACGGAAGTATCGACCTGATTGTTAATGTTTAAACATTCTGCTTTATTTTCGCACAAATCACAGTTGATAAAAGTTTAAAGGCATTACTTGAGTCAGTGTATTGCATGATGAGGAGATATGCTGAGATCGTGGGATCCATAAGAACTTAGTGCAAAATTAATATACCTTAACGTATCGGTAAGCATTTCGAAAGTTTTTAGATTGAGTTTAAGTGGATAACAATATCGTCAATCTATGTGCATTATTTAGAAATTAAAATGAAATCAAGCTTAACGGTGTTAGTGATTTGTTTCAAAAACTGATATGATCCTCTTGCACGAACTCACAAAAAATATTGTTTAAAAAGATTTTAAGTGTGTTTTAGCATAAATTTTGTAAAAATCCAAAAGATTTTCGACAACTGTTGTTGGAAGGCTGATGTTCAAAATTCCAAGTGCTAAAGTTGATAAACAGGTTTGGGAGAGAGTGTATGAAGAACTTTTTACAAGTGGTTTGCAAAGAACAAATCATTTTGAATATTTTCTGCAAATAGTTTCTAAATTTTAAAGATTTAATCTTTGAGAAACTTATGTGTGTGGTAGAGAATTTGCAGATATGAAGTAAATTTCCAGACTACGATCCCAGCACATTGAGAGGGGGAGTCTGAAGACAAAATAGAAAGGCAGTTAGATCCAGTGTTTATCATAGAACTATATTTGCGCAAGAGAGATTGAAAAGAGAAAGAGATTGATTGAGGATGCTTACAATGGAGAATACTTCGAAGAGAAGCTCTAAGACTGATAAAGACTGAAGGTTTGACAACCGAAGACTCGACACTGAAGACTCCGTCAACATCCGAGGGGGAGTTTGTTGGTGCATCCGTCTGTCGCCTACGTCTTGTATCGAGTCTTGTTTAGAGATAGATAGAATAGGGCACGGAATCCAAGAATTTGGTATTTAGGAGTGATTCCGCTTGAAATGACATCTTGTCATTTCAAGCGAAACCCCTTAACTTTCTGATTCCGCTCGAATGTAAAATTCTGATTCCTCTCGAAAGGTTTAAGTTCTGATTCCGCTCGAGATGTCATATGTTGGCCTATAAATAGGTTGTTTGGAGCGAGATCAGTAGTAGTTGTCTTCCGGTTTGCCACGAAGTGCTGCCAAAGTGTTGTCGTGCTTGTAAAAGGATTCTATATCAATAAAATCAACAGTTTAAAGTGAATACGGCTGAAATAACACTGATTCATTAGTTTCCGCCTCTTGAATTGGTGAATTACTCTTCTGATCGACTCGTTCGGGTCTGAAAACGATTCTACACAACAAGTGGGAGATCGAATGGTGTAGGGACCGGCTCTGGGATAAGAGGTGCAATATCAGGTAAACCAAACGGAACAGGGTCTGGCTCAGGAACATGCTCTGGGACGTGGGGGTGTAGGGGCTCGAATAGGGGATGACGGTGCAACAGACATCGCATCATCGTCATCAAGGTCAGTAGCGTAGAGCTGCAGTCCTTCCACCCGTAGGGCTGATGAAGTCACAGACTCAAAGGAGTCTGCAGCTGAGTGCATGCTGGAGTCCGAAGATATCTCGATAACTGGAATAATAGGAGGTGGTATATCTAGCACAGCAACATCATCATCCGCCTCCCCGTCACCCTGAACATCAGCTGGGGGACCATCCAAAAATAAATCGACATCATCATCAAAAAGATCATCAAAGGTCCAATCCTCAGGATGAAAGACCATGAGAGGGACAGTGTCGAGGATAGGTGCGACAATATGCTAACCATCGGGGTGACCAATGATGAGGTGATCATGGACATGAACAGGGAAATCAAAAAGATCCTCGACAGGAATGCCATCAGCTATAGGTACGTCGTCTCCAAATTTCAGGAGAGCGAAGGGTTGAAAGTCATCGTCATCCTCAGATAACATCTCTAGGTCGCTGTCGGTATCCGAAGTCAAAACCTCTGGTATAGGTGCCACATCGTTGTCAGAGACGATCGCCATCGGATCGTGCTCCTCTGATAGACCGCTCTCAGATGAGGACATGTGTACATGTAGCATAACAATCATGACATGTGCACATATGTTAACCACTAACACTCGGTGTATGTAAACAAAGGCAATCATCACTTAATCATGTATTCACATTATTCTACAAGAGACTTTTTTCTATCTTAACTAGTCTACCCCATGTAAACTAAACCACCAACTGTGACCTTGCTCGTGTTCCTTGTCTTTCTTTTGTAAAACGTTTGTTCCATGGATCTTGGCGTTTTGAAAATGCAATAAAAAATATGTTGTGAAAATATTTCCATGAGAGAGCCCTCATGATTGTAGTCTAGACTCGAGAAGGAATCCTAGTTCGCTACAATCGAAGCTCTGATACCAAACTATCACACCCTGACTTTTACGGAAGCGTATTATGTGTGACTTGCTTAATATCATTGTATTCAATTATACCAAACAACTAAATGATTAAAACCATGATGTTCATCCATAGATATGATTCAAAATATTACAAACCACATTGTTTAAGTATCAACCACAAACTTCGAGTTTAAAAATACAAACCAACCAAATGTTTTAAGTTCCATAATGGACTTTAACAAAAGACACAAATAAAACGAGGCTTTGATTCATGTATTTTATCAAAGATAAAATACACAATCCAAACCCTCCAGTACTGGATGACATCGTTTCTTGTGGACACATCCTGAAAACCTTAAACGCCCGCCATATCCAAATCAATTTCCTGAAATACATGTAGTTTGAAAACATCAAAAAAAGTTGAGCGAGTTCATGTGTTTTGTATGTGAGCTCGTAATAAAACTTGTAATCACTGTAAGTATGTATTTGTAAACCGGTATGAAAGCGTCTATGAAGATATTAATTAATGACTTGCAAGGTCATTAATATGTGTGCAATGGTGCAAAAAGGCTCAAACCTAGCAGATTTTGTACCGGGCTTCCGACTGTAAGACATAGTCACCACCTTCGGCCACATTCGACCCAGGGGTGGGGCTCGCTACACCCAAATAGATCTATCACTCATGTCTCTCGGTCCTTATACGAGGATTAATGGTATTAAGCGTTGTTCCCCCCACTCACATGATCTAACAGTTCATTCCTTAGCTAACCATACCATTTGTAAACGTTTGTAAACAATTGTAACATGTATTTCACACCTGAAGTTATAAACTGAAAACAGTTAAAAGAAAAGGGGAACATGAACTCATAATCTTGCGTCCTACAAACTGGTGTAATTCAAAGATCCGGTCCTGGAGTCGTGCAACTGCCTACACACGTGCTACGTTCTTTTAGACGGATGGGTCGTGCCACGGCTTTTAGTCTTAATTGTTATGACTTAGTATCTTTGAGTTACGTTTTTGATGTAATAAATATTATTCCAAAGTATATAATTATTTGTTAAAATAATAATATTTTAACTTAAATTATATTTATTAATTATTGGAATATTTGTTAAAATAATATATTTTAACTTATATTGTCTTGTAATCCTTCCATGAATATTTTCCCCAAGGATGGGCATACTTATACTAGTATTTTTAGACTTGTGTATTTTGCCAAGTATTGGTGGCGTATTCCGGTGTGTATTTGTACGTACGAGGATACGTATTTTTGTTGTATTTATTAAGTATTCTTATACCTAATTTTTGTACTTAAATTTTCCGGAATATTATTTTTAACCAACAAAAATCACCAATTTATATTCTTAAAATATATTTATTTTAAGAAAACTTTTATAGAAAATTATCTATATAATTCTCCCATGGCAAAAATAATTATATTTTCATATAAACCTCAAAAATAATATATTTTCAAGATTAACTTAGAAAATATTCATAATTCCATTTTTCACCACCCCAAAAAAAAATATTTTTGGTTTGTTTAAGAAAATATTTATATTCTTCAAAATAATATATCTTCTAATAATTCAAGAAAATATATACATCTTTTCTTTGTTAAAAAATTAATGTATTTTTCTACTTGACAAAAATATGATATATTTTTGTAACACTTGTAAAGATTATAACTTCCGTTTCATTGGTTCCCAAAATACTGTTTAACTTATTTGTCAAAATATATATGAATTTAATTCCGGAGTATATATATGTAATCCATATTCCTTGTTCGGTTTGTCCAATATTCGGGTATAAATTATACATTTGTTTTCTTGGAATTTTGGCATTATTTTTGTATTACAATTTTTGGTATTTTGGTAAGTTATATTATTTCAAGTCCTAAAATAATATAACTAATACACATAATATACAAGTAACACACCAATTGTGACTTCTAAATATATTTTCCTAAATATATACTTAGTCACTTTTATTTATCAAAAACCAACCTCCAATATTTGTAATTTTTGTAACAAAATTTATGGCAAATTTTACATGAAAAACCATGGTTAAAATTTACTTATAACCACTTGTTTAAAAATATTTTTCTAAGTGCTTAAATTCTACAAAAATTTTGCCATAGTTTCCCCTTAAAAATGGAGGTTTCCATGCTTTCAAAGCATATCATTTTCTTTTAAAATCATCACCAATCAACAACAATTTAATCAACACTTACCATGTGTCAAAATCATGCAATTTATACTACATCATGAACTTGAAATTTTGTAAAAACTTGTAGTAACTTAGTATGTTATTTAGTAGGTCTAGTTACCCTTTAAAACATGGTTATTTGTTTATAAATCACATTCTTGCAAAATCTAGTCCTTTACAACTTACAAGATGATTTTCCTAAAAATAATTCTTTTATATTTTTCTTGTTACAAACATGTTTCTAGTCTTGATTTAACACTAAAAATATGATTAGTTTCTTTAAAAATCATGATTATGTAAATCTTGTAAATAACCTTGGTTTCTTGAGAAAATTAGTTTTGAATCATCCATTTACAAGACTTTTAATGTGACATCTCTGTCTCTTCGACCATCAAACAAATACCAAATCAATGAAATATTGTGTTTCATACTTGGGATTTGTATAAATATGTGTATCATTTGCACACATCAATTCTTGTTCGATTTCGAGCTTTAAATCGCTTTCTGGAAGGTTATACGCGAACTGATGCGTAAACGTAATCAGTTTAATGCAACAAACACTCCGGAACAGTGACATAGTCTTAACATACCTTAAATTACCTTTACATAACTTAGAAATAAGTTTTGGAGGGTTTGGTGTGTCGAAATCAAGTTTATTCGATCACAGGGACTGTTTACGTCAAACTGCAAAAGTCTGCTGATTCGTATGGTATCGAACATTCTGGAACTTGAACATAAGTTAAACATGCCCTAAATATCCTTTACATAGCTTAGAAATAGGCTTTGAGGTGATTGGTGCGCAAAAATAAACTTTTGCGTCAAACAGGGACTAAAAGTGTCAAAAAGTGCACAAGTTTGTATTTTCGCGCATATCTTACGTTCTGTATATATCCGGACATCCAAAAATTTATGTAATCATTAAAATATTTTATTTTAGTGATTGGCATGCTAAAATAACATTCGTCGCGCAATTTGGATCGTTTTTGCGTCCGTAACGACTTCCGTCGTAATTAACCGAACAACGCAACCGTATGACCAAACGAACCGACATCCGAGATGTTTTTGAGCATATTTTAAGTTCTCTATACTTTAACTTCATTTTAGAGCCTTGAAATGGGGTTAACGGGGCTTAAACGTGTCAAAAATGCATCAAACATCAAGTTTTGGACTTGCTGGGACCGTTTTTGACATTCTGCCAAACATCCCTCGCGGAGCGCGTAAGCCTGGTCTGGCTATT
Source organism: Helianthus tuberosus (assembly GCA_030545235.1). Classification (NCBI taxonomy): domain Eukaryota; kingdom Viridiplantae; phylum Streptophyta; class Magnoliopsida; order Asterales; family Asteraceae; genus Helianthus; species Helianthus tuberosus. The sequence goes on from CM060375.1 coordinate 151,642,530, forward strand.
GCGCGGGGTGCGACAGACCTTCAGGTCAGAAACATTGAATATGGTCTTGGAGCTATTTTGATGGTTTTTAACCCAAGGTTTTGCACTCTATTGGCTGAATTTTGATGGGTTTTAGTGTACCCCTTGTATTACAAAACCATGTGCCCACATGTAAGGCCAAGATCGAAGCACGAATTACGAGGAACGATCCTAACGGTTGTGGGATTTCTATAAATACCCAACTTGGTTTCATTCTTTCCTCACAATCTGATTCATTTTGCTCTAAGTTGAGGTAACACTTCATACCTGAGCAAACTTGAATCAAGCTTCCTAGCTTGGACCCTTTGTAAGTTTCTTTCGTGCTTTTATCGTTTTTCAAGCATGAAAGTCAAACAGTGTTTGACTTTCTGCTTTGACCAGTCTATGGTCAACACAAAGTTCGTTTGAACTTTGCAACGTGAGCGTAATCACGATGGTTATAGTCCCTTGTGACTATACCTACTGATTACCACGTTGATTAGGCATAGTGACGAGTCATAGCTTCGGTCAAAATGCGTATTTATGCGTATTTTGAAACTAAACTATTCTTGGGTATCAAAACCGTTTGTTTTTATATCAAACCTGTTTTCTAACTTAGTTAAACATGTTTAACTCCTCACTTTTAGTCTAGTGCTTGTATAGAGTCGTAAGTCAAGCGGTCTAAACAACCGCTTAGACTTTTGAACCCGACCCGTTTGGTCAATCATTAGGATCCGATCAAGCATATAGTGTGACCATAGTTGTATAGGGAATAACCTTCCGAGGTTATACCTTATGGTCACTTCGTTTAGTTAGTTTTATGATAGGTAGTTTGTATGCCTTAGGAAAATTACCAAAATGCCCTTTTTACGCATAAATTCATTTTAAGCATATGTAACTTAAATTTTGACATCTAAACTGATTAGACAACATTATTAAACTTGTTAAGGCATATAATACTTGTCATAGGACTAGTTAGGCGATCCGAACGCGTTTTTCGCGAACGACGCGTTAAGGTAGCGTAAGCTACCTAAACGGGTCATAATGGGTCGTAAGCACTTAGGATAGGTTCCGTTTTAGTATGTAGGCTTTGTTAAACCATGTCGTATGAGTTCCAACACTCATTTGGTTTACGAAACCTCATCCTATCCGATCTTCCGATTTAGGTCCGGTTATTAATGTAGTTATCTATATTAGGTGCCGATAGATTTCCGTGATCCCTCTAGCGTTGGTTGGTTGTTATACAAGACTTCTAGGCTATCTCAAGTGAGTACATAGTTTCCCATCTTTTACCTTTTTAAACTGTTTTGGGGTGATTCATATGTGCTAAACAATTTTCGAGTCTTTTAAACAAAAGTTGTGGTCTATATTATTATCTGAACAAGTTGATCCATGTGAACCGTTTGGAACTGTTTAATCCATGTGAACCATTTGGAATTGATTGATCTATTTGAACCGTTTGGAACTGTTGGATTTATGTGAATCGTTTGGAACTGGTTGATTTATGTGAACCGTTTGGAACTGTTTGAACCGTTGGGTTAGGGAACTGATTAGGTAACGAGACGGGTGTAATGTGTTAAAAGCATGGTGGATACGCCACGTGTACTTCCTATATATAAGTGCTTTTAACAGATTATATATCATTGCGTTATCTAGATCACTTGGGCAAATGTTATCAAAACAAAGTTATATTACAAGGTTTTTCTAACAATATAAACCATTCAAGTTTTATTAACAAAAACAATTTACAATCTGGGTTTACATAAACAAATGTTTTGAGTTAAGATTCATGGTATCGAGGTTTTATGAATTATAACTAATCTGTTTTGACTTGATTATTTAATTTACAATACAAATATTTTACAAAACTAAGTTTTCAAATATCGAATAACAAAGTTGTTTGAGTTATTTCAAAAGGTAAACGAGCCATGAATCTGACACTCTTATAAAACCTATGTACTCGCCGACATTTTTATGCTGACGTATTTTCACATATGTTTCAGGTACCATAGTTGATGATGATGTTTGATGATGATATTGATGCCTGCTCACATAGGAATGGACGAGGCCTTAGTGACTTAATAACAATGAAAGTCAGTTTGTTCATGTTTTGTTTCTAATTACAATACAATGCAATAAACTTAATTCAATAAAACAAAACTTAAATCCATGTGTTGTGAAACAATGATTCTGTTACGACACTCCCCGACGTTTCCGTCGCGGTTTGTTGTTTTAACGTGGTCGGGGTGTGACATTTAACATGTATCATACTTCATCATACATGAAATCATCTTCATCTTCAAGTTCATGTGAAACATAAAGGATGATCATCTTGATTTTCACAAGATTCATCCACTCACTTGCTAGATCATGTGTTTAATCACAATCTAGCAAGCTTCTTAAGATGATTAACATCATAAACACAAGAAATCAACAATCAAGATTCATACATACACTAAATCAACATAGATTATTATGATTTTAAGCTTTATGTGAAAAGTTATCTTCTTGTTCTTTCATGATCTTTATGATTAGTTACTTACATAATCTTTTAACCATCAAAATAAGAAGTAAAATTAAGTTACAAGAAGCTTACTACTAGAACAAGGCTAGGGAAGAGATCAAAGATGATGAAGGTGATAAACTCGGTGGATAAAAGCTCTTGAGAAAGGTCCTTCAAGCTCCAATGGCCCCAAGCTCCTTAATCTAGCTTCTAGCACCTTAGGATCACTTTGGAATGGAATGAATAGAAGTGAAAGTGATGGTGGTGTGAGTGGTGGTTCGCGGCCGAAAAGGAGAAGGAGGGGGAGAGATGGAGTGATGAAGTGTTGTGAAAATGAGTTTAAGTGTGGGACTTGTGGTTAATATAAGCATGTCTCCAACATTCTATAAACTTATGTGTAATGTGTCTCTAAAGTTTAAACATGATCTATTAAACAATGTTAGAAAATCATGGGTGGGTCCACCCATCCAAACCGTAGCCAGGGGGTCATGGTTAGATTGTGATGATAAGTTAGGTTATTAAGTTAGGTTCTAAGTGTATAATTTAGTGTTTATATGTGTTATGTGATTATAAGATGTGTTATGATGTTCGGTGACCATTACTAGCTCAGAAATGATAAAACAGTGCTTTTAGTGAAAATTTGGTATTTCGGGTAGTGTCCGGTTGTTCTGTTGGTTACCGGTTCGTTAAGGTGCTAAACTACGCAGTTTAGTGTGCTTTATGTTCCCTTTTGTGACAGTTTTGATTCCCGATACCTAGGAAGGTATTCTGGACCATTAAACCATAATTCTGCAGAATATTGTGTTGTTAAAATGCTGATTTTTGCTGAAAATTGTAGAATTTTGCAGTTTGTATGAGTTTTAGGCACTTTCCGGCACTTAAACTATCACTAGGAAGGAAGTTTTATGGTCCTTACTTTTCTACACACTATACTAGTGTAACTCTTGGTTTCGGGCTCATTCTGTGACTTAACATCATGTCTGTCTGAGTACTGAACTCCCGTAAGTACTTCTAGTTTGTCTGATAACTGTGGTAACTTTGTTTCGTGCATCATTTGGATCATAATGTGTTGCATGCAATAATGATATGAAATCATGCAATATGTGATGCACTTTTATGTATATGACAATAATCAGAAAGCATTCATGTCATTAATTCAGATCAAGCACAGTCATTAAGTTATAAATTACTGTTTAACATGTACAGAATTACATGGAAAATTGACAGTTGTCACAGCTAAAACGATTGTAACCCGGTGGTTCGACTAACTTGAAACACAAGAAAATAGAACTATACAACTAAATAATATCTAACCGAGAGCTAACCGACAAGTTTCGCTTTTCAACTCCCAAAATTGCTCTAACGAAGCCGATTGATAAGGCTTTTTCAAACTATATTTCTTCGGGTTTTTTTTAACCCATGCTTTAGAGAGAACTAAGTACGTCTACTTAGATAAAAAAATCTTGACCATGAGGTTGCACTACAAAGAATAAGATGCTATACAAAAGGCTACAAGTTATTCACTAACCGAAGCGTGCTTCTAACCAAAAGTAGGTTAGAAATATAAAAGGCTAATTTGGCTAAGTGGTTAATATTTAGTGGTTTAAAAGAACGAAAGGGAAAGCCTCAAATTGGTTTGACTAGGGGTATGATTTGGGTAACGGAATAAATATAAATGGCTAAAAATTAAAAGGTTTCCTAATGCCTCAATCATTTTTATGCTATACGTTTGCTTTGTGGCCTCGAAATGTACACCTAACACAAGTTCTAAATCGCAAAAGTCATCCGGCACACTCAATCTTTGCCCGCAAAAACATGAGCAAAAATAATCCTAAAGCTATAAGGCTCAAAAATAACTAACGGAAACAGGCGTATTGGGTAAATATGCAAGGCAAACAAGTAGGTCAATCGCTTGATTTCTCATGCTCAATTTCGTACAAAAAACATGTTACTTGACGGTGATCCTCGTGCAAGCGAACCCCCTTTTTGCGTTTACCCTTATTTATTTATCAAAATATTTAGTGCTTATTTCGATACTTATGTTGATTTGATTAATATGCCACAAAAATTGTTAAAGAGAGCTTTGCATTATTATTATTATTATTATTATTGTTGTTGTTGTTGTTGTTATTATTTTGACAACAAAGCTCAAGCGCTAAACCACCTCCCCACACTTAAATTGTACATCGCCCTCGATGTACAAGAAAAACTGAATAAGCAATGGAAATGCGAATTCAATAAAAATAAAGGAATGTAGGAACACGAAAACTCCCCTAAAACATAAGGGCTAGAACGGAGCAAGACGAAGTAAAAACGAGCATCCACAACGAACTACCAATCCCTCCATCAAACCAACATCTCATTGAGCCAACACTGCACACTTAGCAAACATGATCAAATTAAAAAAAAAAGTTACCCAACCCAGTTTACCCTTGCCTTTGTTCATTTATTTAACCCACTACTAAAGCAACAAAAGTAAAAGATCTACAACGGAGGGGTGTATGGACAACGGAAAATGGCACACCCCTCAAACATGAAATAATAATAAAAATACGAGATGGATAATGGGACAAAAACCTGTCACCAGATCCGGAAGGACTGGCGTCGTCCCTACGATCGAATTTGGATCTGCATGAGAAGTGCGGAGACGGCTGTGTGTACGGAGCATTGAGTGAGCTCGCAATATGCTGTTGCGAATAGAAAAGCCAGTCGAAGCTACGATGGGTCTGCTCGTACATATCCTCCATAAAGTTCCCCTGTCGGTGCTGCTCAACACGAATCAGATCCACATCTCGTCTCACCTCCTGCTGGTCTAGGGCGAGTCCGTACATCCGCCTCCAGATATCGATCTATGGTGGCTCATACGGACCATAGGCACCATGCTCATAACCACCACCACCATATCCGCCATACATATTCTCCTAGTTTGGGCTATCAAAACCGTGGCCCATCTCACCAATCTGAATATGGGGTCTCGCTCCCCCAGCGGCCCCCTCATGCTCATGAACTAGACTATAATGCATGTGGACATCATCACTGCCACCATCGCCATCACCACCATCGTCATCATCATGTTCTGCTTCGGGAAGCGGATCCCAAACCCTACCTAATTTATCAACAAGCTTCGGGATTCCGTTTACCTTACGGATCAAATGCATAGAGTTCAACTGTGCCAAATCGAGCATGCCATAATCACAAGCTTTAGTCAAATGGTCTAACCGAACTCGATAAAACTTGGCGAGTTTGGTGGCAAAGGCTTCTCCGCAGATTCTTGACGTGGGCATCGAACAAATACCTTGCTGATTCGACTCGGTGACGCTGACCGCTATATTGCAGTTTGAACCGGATATGATACAATAGAGATGAAAAATGTCGCGGGTGGTTATGTTACCCATACTATCACCCCGACCTCCCATAACATAGAAAATGGCTCGCTCAATGACTCGGTGAAGTGGGTCAAGAATCCATGTCGCCTTGGCCCTTCCCGAGTCCCATATCTGACCCGGCAGTGTGATCTCATCCCAAAAGGCGGACTTATCCGCGTTTGGCTCCCAATCTTGCAAACTACCATGAAATAGCTTCGAATCGATCTCGTCATCCTCGTATAATCCCAACACTTGACTGAACCAACTGATTGATTGGTGGTGCTATTTCCGTCCTAATCGGTACTTTACACCGACATTTTTCTCATATACGTCCGGGCAAGGAAAGGTGAATCGGAAAGACGCGAAGAATTCGATCACTAACTCTACGTACTGAGGTTCCACTATGTCAAAAAGGCGGATCCAAGGAGGCGTCATAAGATCATCAAACCGCTCCGACCGTCCTGGCAAGTCCAAATCGACCGTCTGCAACTTCCTCATGGGCTCAATCAAATGTCTCTTTGCCCATAATCTCTCCACCTTAGCGATACAATACCCTTCCCTAGCATTGTTGTGGAACTGCAAATACGGGTGATCCATCTGCAAGATTGAAAAAAATTAATAAGTAGCCAAAAACAGACAAGAAACAGAACTGGACAATTTGGCAAGGTCGTGCCATCATCAGGCACTATCCTGCTTGACCTGGAAACCAGCAAGATTATGAAAATTTCTGGAAATTATGTAGTTCTGGGTTTTTATTCCCCAGACGCACAATCGTGCCACCCCTTGGCACCCTCATGCTTGACCGATTTATGGAAACTGATTTGAAGTTCTGAACAGTTTTATGAAAGGCACGACCGGGCCGTATGTTGGCACCCTCATGCGTGTTAAATTTCTGGGCAAGATTATGAAGAACCGACATTGGTTATGAATGGCACGACTGTGCCGTATGTTGGCACCCTCGTGCGTGTCGGAACCCAGAATCATGCAGCCTTCAAATCGCGTCCAAAACCATGATTTTTTCACATTTTTGCTTAGAGCTTTTGTAAATCGGTCAGTTGTGGTCCTTAACAACACAAAAAACGGGATTGAATTGGGTGGTTTAGAGCAAGCCCTAAAAACCTAAAGAAAACTAACTATCAAGAGCATGACACTAAATCACAAGAAACTAACAAAGAAAAGGATGAATTCGTGCCTGGTATACTTGTTGGGAGGAAAAAAAATTCTTGGAGAAAGCTAGGAGATGCAAAATCTTCGTGAGCACTTGAATGGGTTCAAAGGGAGAAGATGAAGTTATGAAGAAGAGGATGGTTGAATTTTTATTAAATGGTTCTATTATTGATCTGCAAAAGGGCTGTCACTTGCATGTCTGGTTGTGCTAGGTTTTACTGTTGGTGATGCTCGATTTTCGGTTTTTTTTTTCTTTAGAGAAATAAGGATGAAGATGAAAATATACATAGAAAACTCCTTGAACCTGAGGTACTCACGAGGCATCTCCTACCAAGAATAAGAGCCGAACTAACATACCTGACAGCCGGCAACAAGCTCTAACATCCCCCACGACCAGAACGAACCAACACCTGAAAAAGAAATAGACAACCGCAAAAAATAATAATATATACAAAAACATGCTAAGTTTATTTACGAGTATTCAGCTAGACTCACCACCCCGAATTCATTTGTTCCTAAGGTGGAGGGTAATAACCTCCTCACTCTGATCAACGAGCCCTCTAACATAAGCCTTTAGTCTATGCCCGTTGACTTTAAACAACCGACCATCCTCATGGCCTATCTCCACGGTCCTGTAAGGAAACACTGATCATACAGTGTAGGGACCCGACCCCTGAGACTTCAGCTTACCAGGAAACAACTTAAGACGTGAGTTGTATAACAACACACGATCACCCACTCGGAATTCCTTCTTGTCCTTCAAGCGGGAATCATGAAGCATCTTAGTACGTTCCTTGTACAGCTTGATGTAGGATCGTTGTTGGACCCAAACGAGTCAATCAGAAGAGCGTATAATCCGATTCAAAGGCGGAATCAGTGAAACGGACGTGGAAACAGCTTGATACTATTAAATCTGTCACTTTGATTCAATATAACATCAATTACAACCTGAACAGATTTCAGCAGCACTTCGTTACAAATTCTGAAGCGTACCAAATGAATCAACAAGTGCCCTATATATAGTTGTGTGGGTTTCGCTTGAAATGAACCAGGACAGGTTCAAGCGAAACTCTGATCTTGTAGGTTTCGCTTGAGTGTGACCAGGGCTGTTTCAAGCGAACCCAGTTAATGAGGTTTCGCTTGAAATTGATCTTGACACTTTCAAGCGAAATGTCTTCTAAACTCAGTTTCTCGCACCTTGAGCACTGGTTATCCTATTACATGATACAAGACGAAGTCAATAGACGTAATGCACTAACAGACTCCCCCTCGGATATTGACGAAGTCTTCAGTGTCTAGTTTTCAGCATGACACATCTTCGGTCTTGATCATTCTGCCTTCTCATCCAAGTTGTAACATTATAAGCATCCATCAATCCTTTTCTTCTATCAGCTTCAGGCTCCCCCTTTCATCAAGCTTCCGTGCTTTGGGATCGACACCTAGCTATCCATCTACAAACTCCTCCATGCTTCAAGCTTGTCTTCAGACTCCCCCTTAGACTCTGCTCTCGGGATCGTAATCTGGACTATCTGCAATCACTCAAACATCTATAAATATAATGCTTTCAAATTCAATTACCCAGAAATCATAATCCGACTCTATTCAACTTTCTAAAACACTCCCCCTATCAACATACTAAAAGATTTAGCAGCATTAAAGAATCCAACTCCCTCACAGTTAATCATCCAAGTCCAAATTAATGACCTTGGAGATATCACAAACTGTTTTTGAAATTTTTAATTTTTAAAACAAGTTTCAAATTAATGAACTTGTTTTTATTTTCAGATCCACAATCAACTTACTTAGATTTTGAAACTTAGCATTTCAGACATCGGTTGTCGAAAATAAATCAGAATCAAAAATCTTTTTAAATTTTTCTGAAAATATAAAGCAGTAAAGAAATATGTACAAACATATTTACAGACAATATTTTTGTTTGAGTATGCATTAGAGGATCATATCAGTTTCTGACAAGTCACATGTACCGTTGAGCTTAGTTACACATTAAGAAATAAACAATTCACTTAGATTGTCGATGTACTTGTCCACTTAAATTTTCATACAAATTTCAACTGATTCAGGATACGAATTAGATGTTTTAAGAACTTAAACCCATTCATGTGTCCCACCTCTTGAATATACTCCCGTATCCAGATCCCAGTATTCAGTCTTACAGGTGAATATACCTAGATGATATCTGTAAGGGGAATAAATTATAGTATGAAACCGTGAGAGCTCAGGTCAGAACTTCCGTTCAGCAGAGAGATGACGGCTCGACTTTTGGGTGTGTCCCCTTTAGAGGATCTTTTGTATTACAACAGCAATGACTATCAATTTTATTGTTTCATCAATTTGCTGAGGGCTGTGCTATGTTTCAAGCAATGCGAAAAGTATTCTCCGGGGACTAGGCCATTGCTTCCGCAAAATCAGAAGTCCCGGGATAATACCCCAGATATCACTGAGTATAAAGACCTAGTATCTCAGAAAGAGGGACCTTTCAAACGAGATTTCAGGGGTTACCTCTATATCCAAGTAGTGTTCCCCACAAAATAAGCAAGTTTGAATTTAGGTTTATATCCCGAAAAATCAGAAGTAAATGTAGAAAAAACTACCGACACATCCACGGTGAGATCGTTTAACGCATTTAAACTTTCCATTTCTTTAGCGTACTGTAACTGTCTACTGATGTACTATCATTTCCTCTTTTTACGCAAAAAACTCAATTTTGAATTTTATCATGTTTTTGTCATTTTCAAATTTTCAAATGTTTTTGTATTTTCTAACAACAATATTTCTCCCCCTAAAATGCAAAATCATTTTAAAAAAAATTTGACAACCAATACTGATAGCTTTGTCTCGCCATCCATTTTCTGCTAAAAGTGCTCTGATTTGCAGAAAATATAATGTACCCCCATGATTTACAACCCATTGATTTTCGATAGTTTGAAAACCGTTTTTCAATCTTGTGAAAGTAATCATGTTTGTTCAGCCGTGAGGGTTTCGGCGTATTCAATCAACACATATTTTTGTAATTTTCTATTTTTGACAAAAATTAAAAACAAACATATTTTTGGTTTTTCAATTTTTAGGATTTTTGAAATATTGTTTATTTATGTACAGAAAACAAACAAACTCCCTGTTCAACCAAACTAGGGTCCAGCAGCAGCCTCTCCTCGTTGTGCCAGGCTGCTCCAACTTCCATTCTCATAATCTTTGGTTTTGTTGAGCAGCTGCACAATCAAACTACTTGATTACTTGAACAATTTAGCCCAGGTCTGTTGGACCTTAGGCATTTCAACACAATAATTTTCATTCAATGCTGGAAACTCTTTGTCATCTTTCACAAAAATCTTTTCAACTTTTACTTCATCTTTTTTAAGAATCACCTGTTTCTTTACACTCCATGTCTGTCCTTTCGGAGTACCTCTTTTGTAAAAATGTGAATCTTTTTCAACATTTTGTTTTTGAACAACAACTTTTGGTTTCCAAAACTCTTGGGGTTTTGTTATATCAACAAATGTTTTCCAACTTTGTGTTGTTCTAACTCTGGGTGTGTGAGAATTCCAGGTCTGTCTTGAATCAGACATAGTTTGTTTTGGTTTCCAAATTTGATTCGAAACAAACTTGTTTGTGTTGTACCTCCAAGTTTGTTTTAAGTCAAATCTGGTTGACCTTTGTCTCACATTCTCAGATTTTTGTTTCTCAGCATCAATCTTCTTTATGTCAACATCCACAGGTTTCAGATTTGGACACTTTCGTGCAAGATGTCCTATCTGATCACACTTGAAGCATGTTCTCTTGGACACATCTTTGACCTGTGGTTGTTGCTTTTCCTTTTGAACACAAAACTCTTCATTAGACTGTTGTCTAAATTTGAGTTTTTCCTCTTCTTCAAAACTTTTTCCTTGAACAAAACTCATTTTTGTCTTTAAATTTGGAGTTTCATTTCTTTTCCAACTTTGTTTCTTCTTATACCCCAACCCAGCCTTCATGTTTTTCTTCTTGTAACCAGGTTTGTTATACGAACCTCTATGACTCTTACCAACAAACTTTGAAATCTCAGACTTCTCAATCTCAACCATTTTGAAAACTTTATCAACCTTTTCTGAAATCACATTCTGAATCGGGAATACAACATCTAAAAACAATTTGTCCGATCCAATCATGGTATAAACCAATCCTTTTGAATCCTCATTCAAACTTTTCTCGGATTTTGTGTTTTTCAGATAACTATCATGAAAATTTCCTTCATCTTCATCCTGTGATTTAGATTTACCTGTATCAACCGACTCTTCTTTCAACACACTTTCAACGACTTTACCTACCACCTCTGAATCATGAGAATCATCAGATTTGGAATAGGTTATGTCAATGTTGTCTGGCAATTGGTCTACCATATTGAAAGCTTTTTCGACCTTTTCCTCATTATAAAATGCAAATTTTCCCGGTGGTGGAACTTGATGAAACTCTGAGCCAATGCCCTTCTTGTTTTGCTCAGACTCACCATCTCCCGGTTTTATATTGAAAATTCGTTCAAGCACATATGACGACACGTGATAACTCTTTAACTTGTTGTTGTCCTGTTCTAAATCAGTAATCTGCCGCTTTAGTTTAGCAACATCCTCAATATAGGAATTAACAACATCTTGTTTTATAGAATACATTCGTTTAAGTTCTTTAGTTGTTTCAGAAAGATAATTCATTCTTGATTGAGCATATTTCATTTCATCTTTCACTTTTTCGTATGACTCTTTCGTAATATGATATGCTAATTTCATTGAGTCATATTCTTTCTTCATTTCTTGACAAGCAATTTCTTTTTCAGAACATTTTTCTGTCATTTTAGAAACATTTTCTTTCTAAACTTCATTTTCTTTTTCTAACTTTGTACATTTTTCTGAAAATTTTTCATCATGTTCTTTTAAAACTTTTTTCTTTTTCTAGCATTTCTTTGCATTTTTCTTTAAAAATGTTTTCAATTTTAGTGAATTCAAGATCTCTTGTTCTGAATTGCTCATCTTTTTCAATATAAGCTATGCATGGTTCCATGCATTTCTTGCACTGATCAATCGGTTTTAAGATTTCAGAATCAGAATGTACCTCAGTGATTAGCACCTCGGTGTTTGATGCAGTTGCCTCAGTTTGCTTCTGATCAGCATCATCTTGCTTTTCTTCAACACCAACTTCATCACCAACATTACCAGCTTCCAAATTCTCATTCTTTACTTCTTCTTCTTCTGCTTTCTTCACATCTTCTCCAATTTGCTGTTCTTCAGTAACAGCTTTCTCGACCTCTTCATTCACAACAACTTCTTCACTTTTGATTTCCTTCACAACCTCAACTTCAACAGCTTCTATTTTAACCTCTTCAGCAACTTTCTTCAGATTGTTCACCATTTCTTCAACATTCTTCTTCATCCCTTTTTCTTAGACACGATGTCATGGCATATCTGATCTCCTTTTCATGCCTTTTAGCATATGTGTCATCTTTCAACACATTTCTATAGTATTCAGCTCTCAAAGGAATTATGAGAAGAACATTATCAAAGATTATATCTTTCTTTGGAACAACAGGTTCACCTTCTCTGTTGAAGTAGCATTCTCTCTTCTTATCCCATCTTTTGCTCATAACAGCACTCACATATTCTTCTTGCATTTCATCCATTCTGTTCAACACAATGTTTCTTTCTCTGTAGGTCTTTTCTTCCAGAATCTCTTCTCTGGTTTTCACTTTGATCTCAGCTGTATCTTTTTCTTTGTTTTCATCTTTAATCTCAGCAACAAAAACAAACTTTCTTTCCTCTGTTATAGCTTTCCCATGAGCTGTTTTTCGAACATTCTCCAAACGATCTTCTTCTGGACATATCTCGGACCAATCAAAACCTTCATCATCTTGAATTACAAACAAGCTCTCGATTTAGGTTTATCTTCAATCATCTTAGGCTCTTCTCTGCTTCGATGTTAGATTGCCTTTCGGTAGTAATCATCATTGAACGGATATTCATTTCCACCAACTGCAGAATTAGTGCATTCTCTCTTGAAATGACCTTTCTGCTTACATTTGAAGCAAGTCACTTTGGATTTGTCGAATCCAAGCTTTGTTGATGCACCTCCAAGAGATTGTTTCCCAGTAATCTCCATATACCTCTGCGCTCTTCGGATGCAACTGGCTAAACACCAACGAATATCTATGAGCTCCATTTCTTCCGGATCAATCTGGTCGTAGTCTTCTTTGGTTAATTCGGAGTTTCCAATTTTACCAGCTACAAGACCTTCATATGATTCCAGAACAGATGCAAGAAAACTCATTTGCTGCTTAGCTACATTGATGCTCATCGACGGAGAATTCTTCAGTTTGAGAGCGATGTTGCATAAAATCTCCTCAGCTTCATCAGAATTTGATTTTGAAGATGAATGATATCCAGAATGATGACTTGTTGAAGTTGTTTGAGGTTCTTTCATCTTCTCACCACTGAATGCTGTCTTTGGTGAACCAACACCTTTCTCTGAAGGTACACTGCCTTTGTAATACAATCCAACATTCTGTTGATGTGAAGAACCAGCCATCTTGCTTTGCTTTTGTAGCTCCAGATCATGACTCTCTTTCTTTTCAAACAATGCATCAAGAGAAATTGTATCATATAAAGCATCATTTATCAAAATAAACACAAACGTTTACCACTATCAGCTCGTGGTAACGCTTCAATCACTTTATCTCTAAGTTCCTCTCTTGTTTTCACTATCTCAAATCTCTCGAGTTCAATTTTAAGATGACAAAATCTCTCAATCATTTGTCTCACTGTCTCTCCTTTTAGACTATCAAACAGATCAAATTCTTTTTTAAGTAAAGCAATTTTGTTCTTTTTTATCTGTTTACCCCCCTCAGCTTTAACACATAAAGATTCCCAAACTGATTTAGATGACCCATCATGATTTATCAACGCAAAAATATCATTTCTGATTGCAAACTGGATCAAAGCAATCATTCTTTGTTCGGCAGCAAACTCAGATTTATCTTCTCTTGATAACTTCTTGAATGAAAGTTCTTCGCCTTTATCATCTTTTTGCCGTTCGTATCCAAACTCTAAGCAAAACCAGCTTTCGTGAGCATACGCTTTCGCCCAATTGAGAAAACGTTCTTTCCACCATGTATAATCTTCAATGCTCTCCAGAGTTTGTGGCTTTGAGTGTGTTCCATAGAAGTTATCATGCTTGATGTTCTCATTGATAGCTTTTGTGATAGTTTTTGGTGTAACATTTGCAATCTCGGATGATTCGGATGTGAATGCATTGAAAAACGTGTTGTAGAATTCTTCAGCCATGATGTAAACCTAAACAGATTAAACAAACACAATCAGAATCAATAATATCAAATATTCCAACACTGACTGACACTTGGTTGGTGTGAAATGATCTTGACTCGGAATTTTCACTTTCAAACGAACTAAGACTTCAAGCAAAACAGCAAGTTGAAACGAAATCCCAAGTTGACACTGAAAATCAGCTTTCAAGCGAAAGGCAAAACTGACACTTCAAGCGAAACCTGATGAACTGTCAAGCGAAAGTTGATTTGAAGCGAAACCAGCAGCTATTTTCAAGCGAAACCCAAAGTATTCGTTCAAGCAAAACCTAGTTTTTTGTCCAATTTTGTCATTTTTACTTCGAATTTTGCAGTGAAACTTTCTAGGGTTTGTCAACATGTAGTTTTACACAATCTGTGAAAATTTGATCCAATTTTGACCGTTAAAACTTGTTCAGATTGAAAAAGAAGGTGTAGAAGTCAGAAAATAGATGATATCAAGCTAAACTCTTCCTCCTGTGCTCTGATACCACTTGTAGGATCGTTGTTGGACCCAAACGAGTCAATCAGAAGAGCGTATAATCCAATTTAAAGGCGGAATCAGTGAAACGGACGTGGAAACAGCTTGATACTATTAAATCTGTCACTTTGATTCAATATAACATCAATTACAACCTGAACAGATTTTGGCAGCACTTCGTTACAAATTCTGAAGCGTACCAAATGAGTCAACAAGTGCCCTATATATAGCTGTGTGGGTTTCGCTTGAAATGAACCAGGACAGGTTCAAGCGAAACTCTGATCTTGTAGGTTTCGCTTGAGTGTGACCAGGACTGTTTCAAGCGAACCCAGTTAATGAGGTTTCGCTTGAAATTGATCTTGACACTTTCAAGCGAAATGTCTTCTAAACTCAGTTTCTCGCACCTCGAGCACTGGTTATCCTATTACATGATACAAGACGAAGTCAATAGACATAATGCACTAACACTTGAAGCTTTCATACACATCGTGCCTAAGCTCCTCAATTTCATGAACCTGCACAAACCTATTCTCGCCCGCAGCAGCCATATCAAGATTAACTATCTTCAAAGCCCAGTATGCTTTGTGCTCGAGTTCAACAGGTAAATGACAAGACTTCCCATAGACCAATTTAAAGGTATGGTGCCTATAGGAGTCTTGTAGGCTGTCCGGAAAGCCCTTAGTGCATCATCCAATCTCTCAGACCAATCCTGACGGCTAGAATTAACCGTTTTCTCCAAAATCCGCTTGATACCCCGATTAGTGCCCTCAACCTGTCTGCTTGTCTGCGGATGATATGGTTTAGAGAATCGGTGTTGCACACCATATCGGGACAATGCTTTTTCAAGCTGTGCATTACAAAAATGTGTCCCACGGTCACTAATCAATGCCTTCGGGGAACCAAGGCGAGCAAACAACTTCTTCAAAAATCTCACCACTACCCTAGCATCATTAGTGGGTAAAGCCTGTGCTTTAGCCCACTTTGACATGTAATCAACAGCGACTAGGATGTAGCGGTTACCAAAAGAGGTCAAGAAAGGGCCATGAAGTCTAGCCCCCGCACATCAAAGACCTCAGAAACTTGGATGTCGTTTTTGGCATCTCATGGCGTACAGAAATGTTGTTTGCTCTCTGGCAAGCATCATAGGACCTCACCCACTCATGGGCATCACGAAAGATAGTTGGCCAAAAGAATCCAGCGTCGAACACTTTCTTCACCGTGTTGTTCTCTCCGTGGTGGCCTCCCGTTGGTCCTTCGTGACAGTGGTACAAAATTTCTCTCGCCTCGTCACCATACATGCATCGTCGGATCATCCGATCCGCTCCTACCCTAAACAAGTAAGGTTCATCCCAAAAGTAAAAGTTGACATCCACAAGGAACTTTCGCTTCTGCTGATGGGTCATCCCCTTGATCAGAAAGCCACTAGCTAAGTAATTTTCAAAGTCAACAAACCATGGGGAATCATCACTAATCTCAATCCTCATGAGGAACTCATGGGGGAAATTGTCATTGATGTTAGGCCCACGAGTTTCCTTTCCCTCAGAATGCTCAAGTCGAGACAAATGATCGACTGCCAAATTTTCAGCCCCTTTCTTATCATGGATTTTAATATCAAACTTTTGCAGCAACAGAATCCAGCGTATCAATCTCGGTTTGACATCATGATTGCTAAAAAGATACCGAAGGGCTACATGATCCATGTACACAATGGTCTTGGAAAGGACAAGATAAGACTGAAACTTATCGAAGGCGAAGACCACAGCTAGGAGCTCTTTCTCTGTCGTGGTATGTAGGATTGTTTTCACGACCGAAACGAGTCATTCAGAAGAGTTCTTTTCAATACGAGTGGCGGAAACAAACGTATCGAAGTCGTTTCAGCTGAATTACACAGAAAATCACTTTAAACTGTCTCTGTATTGATATCAAGTCGATTTACACTGCTATAGACACTTCGGCAGAGCTTCGCTACCGGAATTGAACCATTACAAATGATTTGGCACGAACTACTATTTATAGACAACTGATTTCGTACGAAATGACTAGCTCATTTCGTGCGAAATGACCAACATGTCATTTTGTGCGAAATAGCCATAAACACATATTTCTCATATTTTGTGCCCTGAACTAACTAGACTAATACAAGACTCGATACAAGACGAAGTCGACAGACATATGCACCAACAGACTCCCCCTTGGATGTTGACGAAGTCTTCGGTGTCGAGTCTTCGGTTGTCAAACCTTCAGTCTTTATCAGTCTTCTCAATCTCTCCAAAGATTCTCCATTGTAAGCATTCTCAATCAATCTCTTTCTTTTCTTCTCTTCTCTGATCCAGAATTTCAACCTGGCTCTATTCTCCTCTTAATCAGGTCTCTTGATGTCATCAGACTCCCCCTTTCGATAAGCTGGGATCACAGTCTGGAATAGCTCATGTTCCAAGATCGTTCCCTGGCACTCATTCAGCTCAGGCTTAAACACAAAATCCTACACAAATCTCTACCCAAAAATAAATTTCACAAATTTTAAAATTTTACAAATTTAGACATCACATGTAGGTATCGTTCAAAAATGATTTAATCTCTTATGACCACTTGTAAAATAACATCTCTTTCTTTCTGAAACAAATTCTCCCAAACCTGTTCGTCATATATAGCACTCGGAATTTTGAAAATCTGCTTTTCAACATCAGTTGTCGAAAATATTTTTGAATTTTTCAAAATTTTATGCTAAAACACACTGAAAATATTTTTGAATTTTGATTTACAGAGAAAGCGGTAAAGAAATATTTACAGACAATATTTTTGCAAGTTTGTGTAAGAGGATCATATCAGTTTAAGAGACAGATCACCAACACCGTTAAGCTTTAAACATTTTAAGTTCTAAACGATTCACGTAGATTGTCAGTATACTGATCCACTTAAATTTTCACACAATACGGATTAATGTTTTAAGCACTTAAACTTATTCGCGTGTCCCACCTCAGAATATACTCCCGTATCCAGATCCCAATATTCAGTCTTACAGGTGAGTATACCTAGATGATATCTGTAAAGGGTTAAATGCGAGGGCCATGAGAGCTCAGGCTATTGCTTCCGCAAAATCAGAGAGATGATGGCTTCGACTTTTGGTGTGTTCCCTTTAGAGAATCTTTTCTTCAACAGCACATGAATAACATTTTTCAATGTTTCATCATTTTTTATGCTGAGGGGGGTGCTATAATTTTAAGCAAGCGAAAAGTATTATACGGGGACTAGGCCATTGCTTCCGCAAAATCAGAAGTCCCGGGATAATACCCCAGATATCACTAAGCATAAAGACCTAGTATCTCAGAAAGAGGGGTCTTTCAAACAAGATTTCGGGGGTTACCCATATATCCGAGAGATGTTCCCTACAAGATAAGTAAGTTTGATATTTAGGTTTATATCTCGACACAATCTACTAAATGTGCAAAAACCTACTGGCACATCATCAGTGAGACCGTTTATCACATTTGACTTTCCAATTCTTTAGCATGCTGTGATCGTCTACTGATGTACTATCATTTCCTCTTTTCTCAACAAAACTCATTATTGATTTTTATCATGTTTTTGACATTTTCAAATTTTCTAATTTTTTTAAATTTTCTGAAACATCTTACTCCCCCTAAAATTCAAAAACTATTTAAAAACTATTTAAAAACAAATTTGAAAACAATAAAGTGACAACTGATATCGAATCACTTCAATTTGCCATCCACTTGACATAAACAATTAGAACTCCCCCTTACAACAAAATATTTTCCCATTATGATTTCAAAACACTTAAGTTTGTTTTAATCAAAATAGTTTTTCCGGAAAATTAGTTTTGTTGAAATTCACAAACCATTTGTAGGTTAGGAGATAAACTCATCACTTTGTTTATTTTTAACCATTTGTAGGAAAGATAAATCAAGTACAACTTTATGTCCTTGATTCACCACTTGTAGGTTTTCCACAAACACACATAATTCAAGAATGATGCCGATTCCTGCTCCACGATTACCAACTTGGGAGCTCCGGCAAGTCCAGAGTTTAGTCGTGATAAGTTCTATCCCAGTTACTACTCCGGGATGAACCATCTCCATCTGGTTTCTTTGTTTTCTTTTCATAAAATTCCTTAACCCCTTTCACCTTTCCATCAATCATTTTTCCAAAAATATTTTGGACTATGGGGTTAAAGGCTTTTTCAACATCAATTTTTTTCTTTTCAATAAAGAATTGATTTGAAATCTCAACTTTTCCAACTTTTTGCTTAAAATTCTAAGCCCGCAATGGTGGAAAATTTGCATCATCCATTGGCGGAACTGACTTTTCAACTTTTGATTCAACTTGTGGCTCATCTGACTTTGTGGAATCAGATTCATTGCCAAAACTATCATCTGATTTCTTAACAATCCACTTGCGATTGTCAAGATTAACTTTTCTGTTGTAAACCCTTTTTGAACATTCTCCAACTTCAAATGTTGAGTTTTCAAAAACTTTAAATCTTTTGGTTGGTGGTTTACTTTTCTCAACAACTTTTTCTTTCAGTTTAAGAGACACTCCCTGTTGTGTGTTGATTGCCTTTGAACAGTTTCTGGCAATATGACCTACTTTATGACAGCTAAAACAGGTTCTTGTCTCCTTCTTCTTCTGAGCAATTAAATTCTTCATTTCTTCTTGCTTCTCCGCAAGGAATTCTTTGTTTGATTGCTTCCAGAATGATTTCTTTTCTTCTTCTACCGAGCTTGACCCTGAAACAAATACAGTTTTTGGTTTATAAGTTTTCTTATTTTTATGATTTTTTGGTGGAATAAAACCCCGACCTTTCTTTTTGAAATTACCGTTATGGTTTGGTTTCTTTCGATAACATGAACCAGAACTGTAACCCTTTTTCTTGTTTAACCTTTGTTGATCTCTTGAGGTGTAAGGTCTTGGTTTTTCAGAAAGATTTACATCTTTTATTTCAGAAATATTAATTTATGTTAGTTTGAAAATCTTTTTGATCATTTCAGTTTTAACACCTCTTATTGGAAATTCTTCATCAGAATATAATATGTCCGAATCATTCAAAGTAAATGCTACTTTGATTGGTTCATCATTCAAATTAGATTTTGATAACATAAATTCTTTATTGTAAACTCGTTTGTCCTTTTTGACTATTGAATTTGACGTGTCGGACTTTGACTTTGATTTTGACTCCGACTCTGACTCCGAATTTGACTCCTATGTTTCATCTTTATCTAACACCTGATCGACCACTTTCTTTATTAACTCGGACTCATGATCAGTCTCAGACGATGTGAAAGTGACATCAATACTTTCTGGCAAATCGTCTGAAGACTCAGATTTCCACTGTAAATTGGTTGCCTTTTTTACTCTTTCTGAATTTGGATTTCGTGGAG
The DNA here is from genome assembly GCA_030545235.1 of Helianthus tuberosus. NCBI lineage: Eukaryota > Viridiplantae > Streptophyta > Magnoliopsida > Asterales > Asteraceae > Helianthus > Helianthus tuberosus. Next base: position 151,662,781 of record CM060375.1, read on the forward strand.
AATATCCATTTTCAAGCGGAGGTGGACACTTGTTATAGCTAACACTTTGTTTCTTACCGGAATTCTTCACTTCAGTATCTTCTTTTGTTTCAGACCCCTTTTCTGCAGATGTCTTTTCTTCAGATTTTTCTTCTTCAAATGTCTTCATTTCTTCCACTATAGGATAAATCATGTCAACCACAAAAGAAGAACATGAGTAACTTTTTAATAACCTATTTACTCTCTCAGTTTCTATTCTCTGAATTTCCAATTTCTGTTCAAGTTCAGCACACATCTTAATATAATAGTTGACACTATCTTGCTGTCTCATGTACGCTCCTTTGAGTGTCTTCCTGGCTGTAGCTTGTTCACTGCTTGACTCGTTGTATTGATTCATTGCTTTGTTTAAGACATTTCAGCCTGTTCATGTTGTGAATCAATTCACTGTTTTGCTTCTTCATAGTCTCACAGTTTTCACAATTCTCAGACACTTTTTTTGCAACAGCTTCTTTTTTAACCTCAAACACTGAAATTTCTTTATCTTGCTTCTTTATCACACTAACCTCTTCTTCGATTTTTTTACCTTGTCTGGCTAAATATTTTGTTATTTTTTCTGCCCAATAATCATCATTATTATTGTCAACTTTTTGAGCAACAAAAGCTTTATGATCTGAAGTTCTATTTGGATCATAGTCATCCCAACTAAAATCTTTCCAACTGAAACCCTCTGGAAGCTTTTCATCATCTTGATCTATCATTTTGTTCATCACACATGCTTTACTTTCTGCTGAAATATATTTATCCCAACTGTCTTCTTTTGATGAACTTTCATTACCTTGATTAACAAGACACGCTTTCTTTGAATCTTCAATCACTTTCCTAGCATGTGCAGTTTGTTGTTGTTCTTGTTGATATGGCTGTTGAGCAACTTGATGATAAATTGCCTTTCGATAATAGTCATTGTTTCCGAAAGGATTTTGAGCTCCACTTGCTTCGCGGTTTGTGCACTCTCGCTTAAAATGCCCTTTTTCCCTGCAATGAAAACAAGTAACTTTAGATTTATCAAATCCTAAAGTAGAAACATTTGCATCACGGAAATCATCTCTTCCCGTAATTTGTTTAAACTTTGCTGCTCTTCTTAACACGCTAGCAAAACACCACTTTATATCCATCAACTCCATTTCCTCAGCATCAACCTGATCGTAATCCTCTTTTGCTCTTTTTTCAGCATTGGATTTCCAATCCTTCCCGCAACCAAACTTCCATACGACTCTAGCACAGTCACCAACAGAGACATATGACCTTTGCAACTTCTACCGAGTAATTCTGATCATTCTTAATATTTAAAGCAATGTTGCATTGAAGAACTTTGCCACTCTTTGTTGCAGAAAAATGTGGATCAAATGATGGATATGACGAAAATCCCATTTTGCTACTTGATCCTTGAGATGAATTTTCAGAAGAACTTTTTGCATTGAAAGCGGTTTCAACTATTGGTGAAATGTTGGTTTGATCACTAACACCACCTTTGTAATACAAACCAATGTCTTGTTCTCCATCATAGTTCTTCATCCTCGCTATCTTTCCTTGTTCCATCTCTTGAGCTTTAAGCTGTTTAATAAAATCACTCAGCGTTAGATCGTTAAAATCCGATTTATTTTTCAACATCATAAGATACGTGCCCCAAACATCATGTGGCAATGCATCAGCCAACTTTTCAATCAATTCGTCTTTATCTTTTTGGATGTTTAATCTTTTCATATTCTTCAATAAATAGCAATATCTTTCAATAATCTGCTTGGTGTTTTCAGTTCTCAACCCTCGGAATAAATCAAATTCTTTCTTCATAAGCGACTTTTTTTCTTGATCATTTCATCACTTCCAAGAAACTTTGATTCCAATTCTACCCATATTGAATGTGCACTTCCGTTGTGTTGAAGTAAAATCAAGATGTCTTCTTTAATAGCTTGCAGCAAAAGACTAACCATCATTTTTTCATCTTTGTATTTCTTTTTCTCTTCAGCACCCAGATTTCTAATTTCAATTTTCACTCCATTGTCCCCAACCGGTCTACTATATTGAAATTCAGTATGTTCCCATGCATCTAAGTGATATTCCTGAACCCAGTTTTCAAAATGTTCGGCCCATCCACTGTACTCCTCAATACTCATCAGTTTAGGTGGTTTTTGCGTTGTCCCTGTTTCATTTTCTAGCATTGTACTCTGAGTAATAGTCATCGGACTAGCAAAGGCATTATAAAACTTGTTTTCCATGATTCGGTTTTCAACAAATCACCTTTCAAACGAAATCAATTTTCAAACAAAATGATTCTACGCGCGAAATGACCTTCCAAACGAAATGAACTTTCTTAACTGTTTCCTACGAAATGACTGATTTCGTACGGAATGAGATAACTTTCACACGAAATAGATGATTTCGTACGGAATAACTATCTAATGAACATCTTTCAAGCGAAATAGCTGTTTCGTGTGAAATCAAATGCTGATTTCGTACGAAATGATGAACTGATGAACTGCTTCACACGAAATAGTGGTTTCGTGCGAAATGAAGTCTGATTTCGTGCGAAATAAAAGCAACATTCAAACGAAATGATATCAACTTTCGTGCGAAATGAAAGTTTCAGACAGTTTTTGTAAAAATTGAACCAGTTTTAAGCCGAATTAAGATCTTATTCTTTCTAGGGTTTGTTAAAACACTGTTTCGCACAATATATTTGAAAATCAATCCATTTTAACCGTGAAAATTTGTTAATTATGAAAAAGAAGATGTAGAAAACAGTAATTGCAGCTGAAATGGTAAGAACTCCTCCTCCTGAGCTCTGATACCACTTGTAGGATGGTTTTCACGTCCAAAACGAGTCGTTCAGAAGAGTTCTTTTCAATACGAGTGGCAGAAACAAACGTATCGAAGTCGTTTCAGCTGAATTACACAGAAAATCACTTTAAACTATCTCTGTATTGATATCAAGTCGATTTACACTGCTAGAGACACTTCGGCAGAGCTTTGCTACCGGAATTGAATCGTTACAAATGATTTGGCACGAACTACTATTTATAGACAGCTGATTTCACACGAAATGGCTCGAACGAAATGACCAGTTCATTTCGTACGAAATGACTAGCTCATTTCGTGCGAAATAACCAACATGTCATTTCGTACGAAATAGCCATAAACACATATTTCTCATATTTCGTGCCCTAAACTAACTAGACTAATACAAGACTCGATACAAGACGAAGTCGACAGACATATGCACCAACATGGTATAGTGCTCCTGAGCGTCGTTCAAGGTCTTGCTTGCATAGTAAATCAGATGAAAGTGCTTATCTTTCCATTGACCCAAGACGGCCCCGACTGTGAAATCACTCACATCACACATCAACTCAAATGGCAGTTCCCAGTCGGGGGCTACCATAATCGGGGCATTCACCAACTTCTCCTTCAACAACTCAAATGCCCGAAGACATTCATCGGAGAAAACTAAATGGGCATCCTTCTCGAGTAGTTGAGTCATGGGACGGGCGATTTTGGAAAAGTCCTTTATGAATCACCGGTAAAAACCTACATGACCTAGAAAACTCCTAATAGATTTCACTGATGTGGGTGGCAGGAGCTTAGAAATAGTCTCAACTTTTGCGCTTTCAACCTCGAGCCCTGCCTGTGAAATCTTGTGCCCAAGCACAATGCCCTCCTTTACCATAAAGTGGCATTTCTCTTAGTTCAACATAAGGTTGGCTTCTTCACATCTAGCCAACATCCTTTTCAGATTCTTGAGACACTGATCAAAAGAACTTCCAAACACAGATAAATCATCCATGAAAACCTCCATGGAGTCCTCGATCATGTCATGAAAAATGGACACCATACACCTCTGAAATGTGGCCGGATTACACAGCCCAAAGGGCATCCACCGGTAGGCGAATGTGCCACGGGGACATGTGAATGTCAACTTCTCCTAATCCTCATTAGAGATGGGAATCTGAAAGTAGCCTAAAAACCCATCAAGGAAGCAGTAGTACATCTTACCCGACAACCTCTCCAACATCTGATCAATGAAAGGAAGTGGGAAATGATCCTTTCTCGTGGCATCATTGATTTTGCAGTAGTCAATGCAAACCCTCCATCCGGTGACAGTAAGAATAGGAATCAACTCATTTTTCTCATTAGTCTCCACTGTCATGCCTCCTTTCTTCAGGACTACCTGTACAGGGGCTAACCCACGGTGAATCAGAGATCGGGTATATCAAACTTGCATCAAGTAGTTTGATGACCTCTTTCTTCACAACCTTTTGCATGTTGGGGTTCAAACGTCTCTGATGCTGTACCACAGGTTTAAAGTCCTCCTCCATCAAGATCTTATGGGTACAAAAGGATGGATCAATCCCTTTTATATCCATAATCTTCCACAGGGTCGCCTTTTTATGCTGCTTCAAGACCTCAAGCAATCAATCCTTCTCCTCTCCCAACAATCCAGCAGAAATGATAACGGGCAAATGAGTCTTACCCTCCAAGAAAGCATACTCCAAATGATCTGGAAGCTCTTTAAGCTCAACCAAAGGTGGATCCTCAATAGAATGGCATGCTTTAGGCTCAGCAACGCGATCCACAACCTCAAAAACCTGGGGACATAGGGTAGACGCGTGACCTATCAGACATGTCATCTCCTCAACTAATCGGTCCACACTAGGTGAACCAAAAGTCTCCCCTCCTAGAAGCTGTGTGTCCACAACATCCTCCTCAAAGGTATCACGAAGATGATCACTCACATATGTATTGATAGAATCAATGAAGTAGAGTGTATCATCCTGACTCTGTGAGTGTTGCATGGATTTCCCAGTATCAAAGGTAACCTCCTCATCATCAACCCTAAGAGTAAGTCTACTGGTGTAGACATCAATCAAGGCTCTTGCAGTGGCTAGGAATGGGCGTCCGAAGATAAGTGGAACAATTTTGTCCTCGTCCATATCTAAAATCAAAAAATCTTCAGGAAAGACAAACGTGTCGATTTTCACCAGCATATTCTCAACTATACCTCGAGGGTACTTCACTGAACGGTCGGCTAGCTGAATGCTCATACGAGTCGACTTGGGCTCTCCCAAATCTAGCTTATCAAAAACCGCATATGACATGAGGTTTATGCTAGCTCCAAGATCAGCTAATGCATTGCTGACCGACAAACTACCAATCAAACACGGGATTGTGAAACTCTTAGGATCATCCATCTTCTTCGGTAGTTTGTTCTGAAGAACCGTTGAACACTCCTCATTCAAGGTAACTTGTGAAAGCTCCTCAAGTTTCTTTTTGTTAGATAAAATAGCTTTCAGAAACTTGGCATACTTAGGCATTTGAGCAAGTGCCTCAACAAATGGTAAATTTATATGAAGTTTCTTAAAAAGCTCGAGGAATTTACCATAGTGTTCTTCCATTTTCTACTTCTTCAACCTCCCCGGGTATGGAATGGGAGGGAAATACTCTCTCACTAGGTCCTTGGGTAGTGTTGTACTTAATGGGGCTCGCCTCTATTGCACCTCACTCGGAGACTCAGTCTTCATCTCCTTAGTAATCTCATCATCAACCGGCTTTGTTGGAGCAGCCAGAGTGATGGGCTCAATGGCCCTACCACTTCTCAACGTGATGGCCTTCGTAGTAGCATTTGGATTAGGTTTTGTGTTGCTCGGAAGGCCCCCCTATTGTCTCTCAGACAACATCTTGGCAACCTGGCCAACTTGGTTTTCAATGGCCTGCATGGAAGCTTTTTGGCTTCTCAAACCACTCTCGTACCTCGTGAAACGACCGTCATACTCTCTAAAATGCTTCTCATTCTCAACCTTTTGAGTGTTTTGACCAGCTAAGATTTAACTAAGCATGTCTTGCACACTAGGTTCGCTAGTGGAAGATGTCTGCTGAGGCCGAGGTGGACCATATGCTCCATGAGCTGGAGCTGTGGGACGTGGAGCAAATCCGGGTGGATACTGATTAGAAGCATCAGGCATCCAACTGAAATTTGGGTGATTCTTCTACCCCGAATTATAAGTATTATTGTAGGGATTATTCTGAGGATGGTATTGGTTTCCCATGAAATCAAAATGCTCGTGTGACATATCTCTCGTCAGAAAATCGCATACATGATAAGCTCCCTCACTCGAAGAACCACTCGAGTTCATTTCCATCACTCGATCAAATTTCGAAGATAAGGCATCCATACGTGCTGTCATAGCTGTGAATTCGTCCACGTGATGAACTCCCTGTCGAGAACTCCTCTCCCTCGGTGGCTGTTGTGTCCGATTCTTTGTGGCACATCTTTCCAAAATCTTAAACGGCCTTGGTGGCATTTTTCATGCCAATGTCTCCACCTGAATATGTATCAACCATCATATGTCCCTGACTATCCAAACCATGGTAGAAGATCTGACATTGTTGCCACTTGGGCAACCCATGATGTGGGACCTTTCTCATACGCTCTTTAAAACGGCCCCACACCTCGTAAAGGGACTCATCCTCGTCCTTACGAAAGTTGAGAATCTTGATTCTCAACCGAACAGTTTTCTCTGGAGGGAAATATTTCTAAAGGAGCTTCTCTGCTTATTGATTCCATCTGGTGATAGATCCAGTTGGAAGTGAAAGAAGCCACTCTTTGGCTCTATCTCGTAAAGAAAACGGGAAGAGCCGAAGGCGTATAGCATCTGATGATGCATCACGGATCCTAAACGTGGCACAAACCTCCAGAAAACCCGCGATGTGGACACTAGGATCCTCGTGATCCTTGCCATAAAACTACACTGCATTTTGCAACATCGATATGGTGCCAAAATTTGATCTCAAAATTATTATTATTGATGATTGGTGCATTGATACTCGCAGGTAAACCATCAAGTGACGGTTTTCCTATTTCATTTAAAGTCCTCGTCTCCTCTTCGTCCACCATATCTACCTGAACCTCGTAGAATGTGTCGCCTACCGCCGCGTCTACCTCGATCGTCTCGGCTAACACGCGGGACCGCTCCCACAGTCTCCGATGAAGATTGCACTACGGCTTCGATGAAGGCTCAACGAAATCAGCAACGGGGGTTGAGGACATGCACGACCTGTAGGGAATAAGGAGGAGCAAAATGCACTATATATATATATATATATATATATATACAAAGACAAAAACAACTAGCAAATAATCATTTTTTTATTCAATTAATCATGCAAGGACAAATAAAACAAGTAGACAAAAACTTTTTACAATTGTCACAAGTGGCTAAATAAGTAACTTGAACCGTTCTCAAGAAGACCGCATCTGCGGCAACAGCGCCAAAAACTTGATGTGTGTGAATTATATATATTTTTATAAATGAATTTTCCTTCACACAAATTTAGTTTTAAAATGATTTTCACCTAAGAACTAAACTACACACACAAAAGGGCAAGTGTACCCGTCGAGTGGTAGTACAGTCTATCGGTAAGAACCGGATATCAATCCGTGGAAGCGGTGTCTCGATACTAAACTTCCGTTACTTTAAAACCTTTTCAATTAACGGGGTTGGTTTTTCTAACTTATCTTGCAAATAATAAACTACTAAATATTCTAGAAAATAACCATATCTAAGAAAGGTTGCCTAAACTAAGTATCCACTAACAAACATGTGACAACTAAGGAAAAGGATTAGTGATGATGCAAGTTCTAATTTCAACTAAGTCCCCAATCAAGGCTTCCTATTCTTATAATTCTTAAGAAAACTTAAAATGAATTAACATTCTAATCACCTAAAAATTATTTATTTAAGTTCACTTGCTAAGTTGATGTTAATCTTTAATCATGAGTTATTTGTTTGTTAAAACTCCTAACTCTACAAATTAGGGAAACCTAATACGAACAACACACTAATCACCCTAACTTGGTTTCAAGTAAGCAACATCTTCATCTTGTTCTTGATATGAACCACAAGCATGGTCATGCTAGACAACAATCTTGGCCTAAATCATCATACTAACACAAACACAAACCATAGAATTCATATAAACATTCTTTTGATCTTTTCAAATCTAAATGCAAGAATCCATATGCATGTTCAAATCATCATTCAAGTCATGTTAGCAATTACCATTCCTAGTTTCATGCTATGAATCATCCTAACAAGTTAACAAGATTCAACAATAATAATCTTTACATGGGCTTTCCAACACAGCATGTAAATACTTATGATCAAACATTCAAGAACAACAACCTTAAACATGTACATGAACTCCAAGAACAAGACTAAACATTACTATGAAGACTAACAAGAACAATCATCACATCTTCTTCCATATTATCACATGTTCATAAGCTTCAACAAAGTTTAGACAACACAAATGTTTAGCCCATGAGGCTCATAACTACTAGATTAACTACAAGAAAGTTCAAATTGTTCATAATGTAGAAAGTAGGATAACCAAGTTTAAAGACAAGATTAAAGTGGTAAATGATGTCACACCCTGACTTTTGCGGAAGCGTATGATGTGTGACTGGTTTAATATCATTGCATTCAATCGTAATAAACAACTACATGATCAAAACGATGTTCATCCATTCATAAAATTTAAAGTGTTACAAACATCGATTTCTTAAGTTTTAAAACACAACCTTCGACTCAGTCACAAACCAACAAAAGTGGATGACATCTAAACTTGAAATTTACTTCTAGAAACAACACCCGCGCCCAAGATCTAACCTGTTACCTGAAATACATGTAATTTTGGAAAACATCAACAAAAGTTGAGCGAGTTCATGCGTTTTGTGTGTGTACGGGTAACTTGTAAACCTTTGAGAGACTCCTTTGAAAACAGGTATGAAAAGCGTGTATGAACATACCAAATAAATGTTTTACAAGGATATTAAGGCATGTGAGGACATAGGGAGCACTCGAAATGAGTAGGCATATACCCTTGTCGATTTTCCCTCGACTATGTCGAATTTCCCTTTGACTATGTCAATTTACCTTGACTATGTCGATTTCCCTCGACTATGTTGATTTCCCTCGACTATGTCGATTTCCCTCGGCTGGGACACCGAAGCACTCAAGTGGTCACAAGTACCATGAGTGGGGCTCGGCCGTACCCGTTAGATCTAACCTTCGTCCCTAATTAAGTATTAATGGCATTTCAATATTTAGTCTATGCTCATATGATCTAGTAGTTCATTTCATAGGCAATTCATATCGTTTAAGTATTCGTAACATGTATTCCACCTCCGAGAGTTATAAAACCAAAAATAGTTAAGAGAAAAGGGGGAGCATGAACTCACTGTTTTGCGTCTTCGATACTCGTAACTCAAATCTCCTCAGCAAACACGACTCCCTACAATGTACTAGGGTCTATTAGACGAGCGGGTCGTGCCTTGCCTTAGTATTTACGTTTTTGAGTTACGTTTCTTTTAATATTATCCCAAGTTATAATTTCTTGTTAAAATAAAAATTATTTTAACTTTAAATTATACTAAATTTTGGAATAATTGTTAAACAATATTCTTGTAACAATACTTCTCAAGTATTTATTTTCGAATTTCCTTCCCAAGGATGGGGGTATCTTATACATGTATATTCACATTCTTGTATTTGTATATCTTGCCATGAATTGGCGTCGTATTCCGGTGTATTATTCCAAATAAAATATGCCAATATATATATTTCCAAAACAATATATTTTCAAGTCTCACTTAGAAAATATATATGAACTTATTTTGTCCAAAAATAATGTATTTCAATAATATATATATATTTTTCCCAAAATCATATATCTTCTAAATATTCTAAGAAAATATATTTTTACTTCCAAAAATAATATATTTTCTTCTTGTCGACAATACACTATTACTTTTGTAATATTTACAAAAATCATATTTTCATTTCTTGTATCCAAAATAATATTTACTAAAAATATATTTGTAACGGTATTTTCCGGAATATTTTGTAAGTTACGTTCTTGCGTTCGGTTTCACGATATTAAGCGTGTAACTTATATATTTATTCCTTGTGATTTTTGGTATTATTTTGGATTGTAAATTTTTGGTATTTTGTTAAGTTATATTACTTTAAATCTTAAAATAATATAACTATTCTACCAAGTATACACATAATCACACACAATGTGTAAATATATATTCTAAATACATATTTACTCATTTTTATTTACAAAAACCAACCTCCAATACTTGTATTTTTGTAACAAAATCTATGGCAAAGTTTATATTGAAAACCATAGTTAAAACTCACTTGTTAATATTTGTTTAGAAAATATTTTTCTAAGTGTTTGTATTTTTAGAAAATTTTTCCATAGTTTCCCCTAAAAATGGAGGTGTCCATGCTATTAAAGCATATCTTTTTCTTTTCAAAAATCATCATAAACAATCAACAATCAATCTACACTTACCAAGTGCTAAAACAAAGTTATCTACATAATGATCATGAACTTGAGTTTTCATAAAAACTTGTAGTAACTTGGTAGTATGTTTAGTAGACTTAGTTACCCTTTAAAGTGTGTTTATTTATTTAAAAATCTCATTCTTGAAAGATTTGAGTGTTTACAACTTGTTAGATGATTTTTCCAAAAATCATTCTTTTGAATTTTTCTTGTAATCAAAGTGTTCTTATACTTGTTTCAACACTAGAAACATGATTAGTTCTTTTTAAAACAATGTTCATGTAAATCTTTGTGATTTAGCTTGGTTTCTTTGGAAAACTATTTTAGAAATCATCCACTCACAAGACTTGTATTTTGTTTAAGTCATCATCACATGAAAACAACTTTTATTATTCAAGTTCATGTAAACATAAAGCATGATGATCTTGGTCTTTCACAAGATCATCACATTAACTTACTAGATCATGTGTTTAATCACAATCTAGTAGGTTCCATATGATGTCTAACATCACTAACACTAGTAATCAATCAACAAGAAGCAAATAAACATAAATCAACAAGTATTCATATGTTTATAAGCTTATGTTAGAGATTTATGATTATGTCTTTTAATGTTCATCATGTTTATCAATGTACATCATCTTTTAACCAACAACATATGAAGTAACAAAGGGTTATGAGGGCCTTACTACTAGCACAAGGCTAGGGAAGAACACAAGATGATGGTGATGACAAAAGTGGAGGATAATAGCGAATGATGAAGGTCCTTCAAGATCCACAAGCACCAAGCTTCCTAAATCACCTCCTTACACCTTGAAATGAACTTGGAATGAATGGATGGTGGATGAAAGGTGGTGGTGGGTGTGTGCTTGTTCTCGGCCGCAAGTGAGGAGGAGAGGAAGGAGATAAGTGGGTGACTAAGTGTGGGTGAGATGATGAGCTTCATGTCTTCTTATAACCATTCATCTCTTTTAACCAATGTATAATATGTTTGTTAAGTACATAGCAAATCTTACAACAAATCCTAGGAGATCAAGGGAGGATCAAGAAAAATCTTGTAAGATTTTGGAAGTGGGGTCACATAAGTGACCGTAAATATAAGGGGGGGGGGGTATTAGTTGATTTCCAATGGTAAGTTAGGTGTTTAGTTAGGATTCTAAGTGTATTGATTAGTGTTCATGTGTAACATGTGTTATATAGTGTGTTAGGATGTTCGGGGATCATAACTAGCTCAGAAACATTAAAACAATGCTTCTAGTATAATTTTGGTGTTTCGGGTAATGTCCGGTTGTTCGGTTAGATACCGGTTCGTTAAAATGTCAAACTATTTCGTTTGGTGATCTTTATGTACCCTTTTGTGATGCTTTTAATTCTCGACACTTAGGAAAGCATTCAGGACCATTTAGTCATATTTTTGCATGTTACTAGCTCATTAAATTGCTGATTTTTGCTGATTATGAAGAATTCTGCACTTTGGGTGAGTTTTAGGCACTTCCCGGCACTTAAACTATCACCTAGAAAAGCGGTTTTGTGGTCCTTACTTCCCTACACACTATACTAGTGTAGTACGTAGTCTCTGGCTCATACTGGGTCTCAAAACACTGTCTGTCTATGTACTGAACTCCCGTCAGTGCTTTTAGTTTGTCTGATAATAGTGCCAATTCTGTTCTATGCATTATTAGAACTATATCGTGTTGCATGTAGTAATGATAAAAGTCTTGCAACATTAAATGCCATTGTATGTATATAACAGTAAGCAGAAATTCATTTGTCTTGTAAACTAGATCATGCACAGTTATTAAAGCACAAATTATTGTTCAATTAGTGTACGGAATGTACGAAAAAGTGGCAGTTGTCACAAATGAGTGAATCTTCAATGGTTTAGTCTTCTTCAAGCTCCTCCTTGGCTACAACAACCTTCCAAGTCCAGAATTTTGAGAGAAAACTTCACCAAGATGCTCCAACTCCCATGCAAATGAGCTTGAAACTCGTATTTAAACTACTGGGCGTTTGGCATGACCATGACACCTTTTGGCACGGTAGTGCGTGGCAAGTGGCAGAGTCATTTTTCGTCTGTCGATCTTGTTTGCTACCATTTCTAGAAAAATCCCGCTCAAACGTTACCGAGGTGGCACGACCGTGCCAACCCATGGCATGGTCGTGGGTGTCGATGAATACTCAATGATGACTGGTACGATCTCGGAAATGAGCTGATCAGAAGTTGTTTTTAACCGGGCACGGTCGTGATTGGGGCTGGCACTGTCGTGCGGATCGCTGATCTTCGATGGTTGTGCTGCTGACTGATAGTGCTGACTGATAGTGCTGGCTGACAGTGTCGATGTTGTTTGGCTTGGCACGGTCGTGCCATATCTGGCAGTTTGCTGGAATGTTCCAATTTTGCTCCATTTTTCTCCAAAAGCCTCCGTTTCAACACCGGGCGGAAGCCCAGACCTGTATTTTCACAAACAACCCAAATGAGTACCAAAATGAATGAAAATACAAAGTGTTTTCGCATAAACGGGGCATATTTGATGTTTAAAAGATATATAAATTCTTATACATCAAAGTTCCATACCTGTATCGAGCATTTCACCTAAACATCTTCGGCCGAGTGTTGAGTGACAACTTGTGAGGTGTGTGAATTTGTATATAGCTAAATGAAATTTTATAAAGGCATGTTATCCCAAAAATATTTATTTTTCTTTAAAAAAGGTTCAAAATAGATCATGTAGAATAGGATTGTAAATAATATAAAAACAAGAATAAAAGAACTTGGATTCCCGACACTTTACAAACAAGACCAGAAAACTTCTTCTCTACCAATTCCATTTGGGTGTGTAAGCAACATCAAAGAGTTTTGCTTGAGGACAAGCAAATATTCAAATGTGAGGGTATTTGATATGCGTAAAATACAACATATAAATTATATCAAATACGGCATAAAATCAACTCTTTTTCAGTACTAATGTTGGAAAAAGCATGTTTCTTTGTTTCTTTTTAATTTGTGGGGTCAAAAGAGCTTAAAAGCACAAAAGAAGCAAAATAACGGCAAAAACCAACATAAATACAAAAGATGAGAAGTTGACACTTCATACCGACCCTCCAAGCTTCACCCAAGACCAAAAACATCAAGTCAGAAGGCTGACATGGGGCTGTATCAGCTCAGCACGGGGTTGTGTCAGCTCAGAACAGGGCCGTGTCAGCTCAGCATAGGGAGTGTCAGCTCAGCACGGGGTCGTGCCAGTTCAGTATGGGGCTATGCCCAACTCCAGATTTCATGAAGAAAAAGAGACACAGAAGCAGACTGGCAACACAGGGCCGTGGTCAACTCCTAGATTCGCAGAATCTTGGATAGTACGGCAAGTACAATGGGCACGGGGCCGTGTTAGTACAAGACCTGGCACTGCAGTTAATGAAGAAGAGAGAGAATGACCAGCACGGGGCCGTGTCAGGTGGGCACGAGGTTGAGGTTCTGTTTTCAGCTATAAATAAGGGGATTTGGTTTCATTTCAACTCATCCCTTGGCAAACCACTTCTCTCTCACTTGCCACCACTCCACCACCACTACAACACAATCACCAACCATCATCATCCATTTTCCATCTTTTAGAGTGTGTGTGTAGTCTCAGGATCCAAGATTGATAGTAAGTTTTTGTCAAACAAAGGCCATGCTTGGCTAAACTCTTACATCACTTGGTGAAGACATATCTTTTATGTATTTTCTTTTATGGTTTCCAACCTTTGGCAACTTTTTAATTTGGTATGTATTAATAACTTTAATAACTATTTTTTTATATTGAAGGCAAATTTATCTAAGAGTAAATTACAAGTTTTGTCCTTTATGTTTGTCCAAAATTGCAGGCGCTGTCCTTTGTCTTTAAAATTGATGAGTTTTGTCCTTAATGTTTGCAAATCTTGCACGTTATGTCCTTTAGGCCAAACCCAGTTAGATTTTTTTGGTTAAATTTGATTATCCAAGGGTATTTTTGTCATTTCATTATCCAAGGGCTATTGTGTAAAACAATTTATGTTAGAGGGACTATTGTGTCAAATTTAAAAGTTTATGAAATAAAAATTTGCCCTCTCTCTCTTAATTAACTCCTGCACATTCTCTATCTCTAAACTAAACACTCTCTCTCTAAACTAAGATGGCGACAGTGATGGTGGTGATCCGGCGTGACGGAGCTGGTGGGGATCCGGCGGATGGAGGTGGTGTGGTTGTTTTAGGGGCGACGGTGGAGGTGGTGATTCAGATCTTGTTCCAATCTGATCTCCTCTTTCACCGCCATCGTCATCTCCTCCACCTCCACTTCCACCGCCATCGTCACCGTCGACGGTGGTGATTCAGATCTTGTTCCGATCTGATCTCCTCTTTCCGGTGTGGTGACGCGACAGGTTGGCCACTCTCTCTCTCTCTCTTTTCTTTCTCTCTCTCTCTAACAACAAGTTGGCCACTTTGTGTGGCGGGCGACGGTGGCACACCGGAAGCAGGTATATGTGGTGTTAGGTGATGGCGGGTTGTTGTGGTACTGGGTTAGGGGCGATTGAGGTGGTGTTATTGGCGAGAGAGATAGGGATTTCTTTTTTGGGTTGTTACCCCTCTCATGCCACATCATCATCGGATCTGATCTGATCATGTTGAGCCGATGATTTTATCACTCAAAATCAACAACCCTTAAAAGAAAAAAAGAATAAAAAGATCTGCCAGCTGAGCTACGACTACTTGGAGTGGGAGTTGCTATGCTATAGCAATTCTTTTACTGATAATTTTGATGGTGAAAGATGAAACTGAGAAGGCGATGATGATATTAATTTCTGTATGTGTGGATTTTTTGGGGTGTTTTGATTTGGTATTTAGGTTTTTAATTTTGGGGGATGGAGGATTTGATGATTGGGCATATGGGTTTGATTGTGGTTGGGGATGGTGGTGGCTGGTGGCACTGGCGGTGGTTGGGAGCGGTGAGGGTGGAAGCTAGTGGTGGTCGGCGGCAGGTGAGGGTGGAAGGTGGTGGCGGCAAGTGATTGGCTATATTTTATTTGATTTCTAAAAATCATTTATAAATTAGGATGTGAAATGACAATGCTACCCTCATGTGCCTTGCACATGACCAAAATTAACTGGGTTTGGCCTAAAGGACATAACGTGCAAGATTTGCAAACATTAAGGACAAAACTCATCAATTTTAAAGACAAAGGACAGCGCCTGCAATTTTGGACAAACATAAAGGACAAAACTTGTAATTTACTCTTTATCTAATAATTCTTCATATGTCGTTGATTCACATATTCGTGTCTTTACGGTCTATATAAAGCGCGTTAATTTTCTGGAAGGGGGTTAGAAGGGTGGTTGGGTAAATTTTATGTCTCGTTCAGTGTATAGATCCTATGAGAACCTGGTTCAAACCTAGTAACACCTCACGAGTCGAAGCGGGCATTACCCACCACAGGAGAGGTGCAAAAAGCTTGAATCCCTTATTTATAAACTACTATTAAAACTTTAAACCAATCCCGCGAGGACTGTATCCCAGCTGACTCAGACCAACGGGTTGAAGGCGACCTCTGCCTGGAAGGGGGCCTACCACATTTTGCATTAATAACTTACTTAATTATCTTTTAATAATCCGGACTAGTGAGATTATATCCTTGTTGACTCAAACCACTAGGTTGAGGATAACGTCGCCTTCACAAGAGGGTCCTACTACTATAAGTAAGATAATCTCTTAAAATGCCCAAAGTACAGAAATCATCAAAAGGGTACATGAAAGATAAATCAGATCCAAGAGATTCTTTCTTGTCTATCTGTTTTTATTTTATACCCTCACGCACGCACGTCAAAGCTCTAAATTGCTACCTACGCCATTTCCATTGACGCAGGTGTGTCCCCGACGGCCCTGGTGGCAATGGTGACGCCCCTTGTAGGGTACTTTTTCTTGTTTTGCTTATCTGACGTTCCTGGTAGATCCCGTTCGCTCCCAATGCTCTGTATAGCTTTCGAATAGCTCCTTAAACTCCGTTAGACCCACAAAATACAATTCTAATCAAATGTAGGCCATTCGAAACTAAAAGTTATGTATAAACATAAACTTAAACATAATAAAACACCGATTTTCAATCACGTATCATTCCTCCCGTTTTGTGCGGTAACTCTCGTGGTTCTATTTATCTCCCCTTTTAGTCATTAAATATTTTTGGGGTGTATCATGTGTCATGATTTCTTGTGTTTTCTATTGGATTAAATAACATGCAAAGTTAATGTGTCACTATGTGTATCGCGTTCATTGTTTCTATTATTTCTAGTATATATCGTTGTATTTGTGTGTATCAATGTGTATACTCGCATTGTGTCACAGGTTTCGAGTGGATACACCTGGCTGACTAGGTTCCCCATGGCCATGGGTTATAGCCTAGTATCTCCACCAGTATTAGACTCGTTCTTCGGGGCTTGAGTCTAATGTATGCTATAGTCTTTGAGTCTTATTGTTTCAATTGTATCTATATTGTGATTGTAGTGATTTGTGGTTTGTTGTTGTGGTTGTAGTGATTATGGATGTTTCTATAACACATGGAATTGCATGTTAAGTATAATTAAAAAAAGATTTCTAACTAAAATAATTTATTTAATAAAGAAAACCACTTTATTTATAATATAGATCTATTCACCAACATTTTGTTAACCCAAAACCTTTTTACGCATGATGCAAGTACACAAGTAGGAGATAGTGTTAAAGGTAAAGACACGTAGGACATGCCTTAGTAATAAACTAAACCATGTTCATAGTTGTTTATCTTTTGAGAAATGTATAAATTATGTTAAATGTTTTCTATGATTATGTGTGACAAATTTAATTTGGTGACTTTAAATATCTAAACTTATAATAGTGTCATAAGCTATGGGCAATCATCATGCCCCATACCATTCTGCTGCGGGTCGGAGTGTGACAACTAATTACCTGTAAATCCTCAACAAAACATTAGGAATTGTCTACTCTTATTAGATTTTAGATAATCGCCACTAAAAATGGAACTTTCAACACTAAAATATTACGTATCCTATGGCTACATCAATCGGCCACCCGTTGTCCGGCCACCGCCAGATCTGTCGTACGCCGCCATAGTCATGTCTATCGTTCTTGGTGTTTCAGATTCGACTCGTTTCACGCGTAGAATATCGTGGGGTTTTGGAGATTGTGATTAGGCTTACTAGTGGAGACGTTCCTTGCCTCAATTGTGTGAGTTTCTTTTTGTTTTCATCAAGGTACAATCCTAAACCCACTATGGATCTGTTTATATATAATTATCTGAGTAGACTGTAACTCGGTCACTAGGGGGATAGTTTATCAGTGTTTGTGCTTTATCACGCTTCCACATCTTATTAATAATAAAGTTTTATTATTATTACTATTTCAATATAAAATTTGATTTTGTAAATTAAAACGGATACTCAAGATTCCCTATAGTGATATCAGAGCCACTTTTACAGTTATTCAAATATTGTTATTTAAATTGATCTTAGTTTTATTTGTCAAAACGTTTATTTGACAAAAATATCAAGCCTTTATTGTTTAGATGTGATTGTGATTGTCTTGAATCAAGCCCTAGAGACATGTGGTTATGTTTGGTTTGATTGTTGTTTTTGGTTGGTTACAGTATCTGTATTTTTCGGGTTATTTAGAATCCTTTGTAATAGTTAGGTTTTATTTTATGTAAGAGTATTTTATTGTAAAATTGTAAAAACCTGGCAAAACAAGATATTGAAGACCGAAGATGGAAACGAATAAGACCTTGAAGATAGAGAACTTGGACTAAGTGGGAGCAAGGCCTAACTTTTGGTTGTTTTTCCCTTCTAGACCCATTTAGTTTTTCGTTCACTGACTCGAAAATACTATACATTTTGTATTTACTTTGTAAGATGTTTCACAACTATTTTGCCTATAACAACCATCATTTAGTCATGTATCGAAACAGACTCAATGAAAATAAATTATATGAATCGTTCAGGAACTTGAGAAAATTTCTCGAGACTGAAAAGAGGTTGTATGTCCAAAACTATTTTGCTTATAACGCCCATTATATTTTGACCCTATTTGGTAATTAAAATATAAAAGCTAAATCCTAAACTCAATGAAAATAAGTTATTTTGTAGATGTTTCACAACTATTTTGCCTATAACGCCGATAGTATTTTGACCATATTTGGTAATTAAAATATAAAAGCTAAATCCCAAATGCCATCCTAAAGTGGAGATACTCGAACCAATTTATTTGAACCCCCTTTTGTTAGTGATTACCCTGCAATGGGCCTACGGTTTTGGGGAGAGGTTAAATCGTGATTCCTATGTCACATGGGCGAGTTCCACACATTTCCATCAGAGAACCAATATCACTTGAAGTTTTTTAAGTGGGTATTAAATGCACCATGTCTTGACACATCGTGTCAAGTGACAAGCCTGAGAGTTGTGTATGATACAATTGGTAATCGTTACCTACCCACATGATAAATATCGAGTGGACATAACTTAGCCATTCACTTTGTATTTATGAAATGGGATCTCGGATCCTAATAACAATTTTGCAATTGGGTCATAAAATTAATTATAATATCAAGCATGAAAATACTAAACATTTTGTCTTTATTTTGTAGATGTTTCACAACTATTTTGCCTATAACGCCCATTGTTTAGTCATCTATCGAAACAAACTCAATGAAAATATGTTATCTGAATGGTTCAGAAACTTGAGAAAAGTTCTCGAGACGGAAAAGAGGTTGTATGAATTTGATCGTCCCCTTCCTATGGTTCCTCATAACGACTAAAATGATGAATGGATGCAGCATGTCAGGGACTCTCAAAAGGTCCAATACTTGATTCTATCAAATCTATTTGACGAGTTCCCCGAAGATTACCGAAATGAAATCGAGTTTATCCATGCTTATGATATGATCATAGCATTGTAAGAAAGGTATCAAGTCCACTGAAATTGGCGCTTCCCTATACTCAAGGAAATGAAGCGTCTAATGAAATTTGAGCATGATGTTAAAGATCATGTTGATAGAATGGAAAGGTATATTGATATGCTTGAGAAGCTTGGATACTTGATACACATAGATATAGCTATAGATTTGATCTTACAGTCTTTGCAGCATGAGTACGAAGAGTTCGTCAAATACTGCAACAAGCATGTCTATAGAGGGACTATAACTGAGCTGCGAGATATGCTGGTATTTGATGATAGAAAACTGAAGCCCAATGTTAGGCCTTAAAAGTGTGAGACTTACGCATCAAATATACGCAACAGGCTATGGTAGCGAACTGGGCTTTACTGTGTTAGGTTATATTAGGAATTAGACCTTTATAGGTTATTTGGGCCATGCCTAAGGCCATGTGGGTCAGGCAGGCCCAAGGGGAGCCCATGTAGGGCATGATCTTACCTAGGTATATAAACTAGTTTGATTCACAAACTAGGGTTTAGGCTTCATGTTACAGAAATTCTAGAGAAACTTAAAGTGGGGCGATTCGGAGGTTGTTCATCTTGTACTAGACGGTTTTGCTAATTGATAGTAATAGACTCGTGTGCAAGGTGTTAAAGTTATTTTGGTGTTCTTTGTATTTGTCACACCGTAACCGATGGCGGAAACATCGGAGTGAGACGAAAACGAGATTGCTAGAGACTTCATAACACTATTGGTGACAATATTTAATGAAAAATGATTTCATTTCATTGAATAATTTAAGTACAACATTTTTAAATAAAGTACAACATTTTCATGAAACAAAATAAAATAAGTTCATAAAATAAAATACAACAACAATTCTAAATTCTAAGATGTGTTTCTAATCGATCCTACTAGATTTCATCATCATTAACATCATCATCTGCAACATGTTTAAAGTATAGTTCAATACAACAAGTATTGGCGAGTATAAAAGTTTGATAATAGCATAAGTATAAAAAAATGTTTAAACAAATCCACATGGCAAAATAATTATCTAGATTAACGTAAGACTGGCATGCAACTATACGTGTCAACCCACTGATTATCGCTAGCGTAATCCAATCATTGCAATGGTAAGACCATTCTATTTTAACTTAACATGACCTCAAAAATACGGGCGGTGCGTTACTCCTATAGCTCTATACATGTTAAGGGGAGGCTTATACATACTTAATGACAAGTATACCAGATAAGAATGTTCCAGCATGTACGAATCAAGTATAACGTATTAGCATGTATGATTGGATTGTTTGTTTATGATTGCATAAAGTATGTGTGATTGTGTATGTTGATAAAGTAAACATGTTGCACCCAAAAGTGTAAAACGTAAAAAGGGTGTTCGAGTATACTCACGGTTTTGCAAAGCTTCCTTTGTTAATTTCGCGAGTTGATGAGTAGAGGTTGGAACACCGAGGTTACTCTAAATGGGGTAAACGAAGGTGTAAGTCATTCGGAGTTGGAAGGTTCGGATTTTGATTAAAGTATAAAAGTATAGAAAGTATGATTAAACATAAAAATATACTCGTCTAAGCACTCGTTGTGACACTAAGTTACTGTGATTTCATGGGTCCTGATTCAACCATTAGAATCAGCAATAAGGAATGCAGAACTGAGATAAACGGATAACCGAGATAAACAACTCTGTTCGTGTGAATGGATATTCCTTCGTGCGATCGGAAGTTCGTTTGAACATTTTAACAATTAATCGGTTAACTTCGTGTATCCGGTTAAGTATATTATTTAGATATTTAATACATAGTATAGTATTATTAGTCTAGTAGGTCATAGAGTTCACAAAAGTGATGTATGGAGGTATGCACCTCATTATATGTTTCACCAAAGCGCATGGTTTCTTAACATTGTTAACAAACCCGGTTAGTCATGAATAACAGAAGTAAATAAAAATAAATACATATTGTAACACCCCAAAAACGGGTTTGGTAATTAAACCTCGCTAATAGTGATGAACGGGTAAAATACCGCTAGTGGTAAAATTTAACCCGGTGAATATTAGGACTTAAACAAATAATCCTAATATTAAAAAAAAAGAGAATAAATGTTTTGAGAAAACAAAGTTATAAGGAGCCCGAGTTAACGGGACTTAAAATAAACGGGTTATAACTCCCGAGTTAACTAGGAATAATCAACCTAGTTAGTTATTGAAGTCGAAAATTTGGTCTGCATGATTAATGTTCGAATGAAATTAGGAATGACATCATGACTAGGAGTAAACCCTAGTCAATATCTTGTTGAATTGAGGTTCAAATTATGAGATTCATGATCATCCACTCAAGGGTTAAATGGGTCTTGTAGAAATAGTATGAACACTATAATTAAAATTGTCAAACTAGTGTTATTTGAGCTCCATGAAGCAAGCTTAGAATGTTAATGAATAAAATTAGACATATGAACTTAAGGAAGATGTTAAAAGTGGTTAAATAACTAGTCTTGAAACTTGATAATAATTTTGTAAAACGATGCCCATAAGGTGTTTGTTAAAACGCCTAAGAGAAAGCTAAAATGTTAAGTTTCGAATAAAAACACATATTCGAATAACATAGTGAAATATGTGTTATATGTCATGAATGGAGTTCTAAACAAATCGTTGATTGAACTCTATAGACAAAGGAATCGAGTCTTTAAGCGGACAAACCGGAGTGGGCACGCGCTTGAAGGGAACGCTTTAACGGTAAGCGACTTGTCGTTCCATACATTTATGTAGATAAGCTTAGTTAAAAATATGTTTAAGGTTGATATAGCGAAAATGGTTGAGTTGGTATGTCAATGAGGTGATGGAATTCACTCGACAACCAAATGGGTCGAATTAATGGTTAAAATAATAGTGATCAAAATAAAGATACCATTTGGTAAAAGTTATAACGGTTCGGACAATCTAAGAAAATGTCTTTTAAGTAGTAAAAGAAAAAAAACTCACGGTGCGAACCGAAATTGGTTCAAGGGGCATGATGGTATTAATATACCATCATACGTAGATAAATGGTCATATCGACTAAACGGGTCAAATGGCGTGTTATTACCATTTGACAATAATAACTGACGACTACTTGTTGAGTTTTGTGATCACAGGAAGTAACTTATGTTGCGTGCTTTAATTAGAAAATTTAAAGCAAGAGGTATGTAAACGGATCAATGCCTTGACCCGAGCCAGGTACACATAATTAGATTTATTGTCAAAAGTGGTATTTTCGTCAATTAATTAGTGGAACTCCTTCGTCGTAAAACAAGGGACTAAAATTAACCAAAAAGCCCTTGAAGGGTAAATTAGGCAAACGACCCATATGGGTTGTTTGGAAACTTGCATTATGATTAGGAGATATAGGTAGATACCTGGAATGTGGAATTATAAAGTGTGAAAGGAAAAGAACGAGTTTTAGAATAAAATGCTTAATATTTCCTAAATCAAAATGGTTTTTGTGCATATGTATTTCATAAGAAAGTATGAACCGAGCTAAAGGTCTTGAGTTAAATACATTGACGAGTGTATATTGGTTGTTTAAGAAACAAGTTGGTGATTTTGAATAGAAACGGGTCGGAATGTTGAAATTGAATAATAAGCCGAATGCTTAAAAATTTAGAATTTTATTAGTTCGAATGTTAAATTTTAACTCCACAAGATGGAGAATTAAATGACGAGCGCGTAGGAAAAAGAATCGCGTAAAACGGACATCCAGGTAAAAAGTTATGGACCTTCAAAATTAGAATTTTTAGAAATTTCAGAGCTGGGCATAATGCAGGTCAAAAGCCTGCACCCGCTGGAAAACCGTCTCCCCCGCGGCACGCGGAGGGAGACCCTAAACCTGTCGCGACACGCGGAGCTTGCTCGCGGCCAGCGAAAGCTTATAAGGGATCTGTCGTGGGGCACGACAGACCCAAAATGCTGAAATTTTATTTTGATTTCGTTGTTTGACATTGGAACTTGTTTATATATGTTTTAATGCTATCAAATCTAACAATTGATGTGGTTTTGACCTTAGGTGATGTTCGTCTCATTCCGGATGCCGATCAAGCAAGAATTCAAGAACCGAACACAAACTTTTGAAGCTTCCGCACTAAATAAATCTTGTATTAGACGATGTTTGTTTGTAAACACTAACTAAATATTGAATGTTTTTAAAACTAGTTAGTTAACTAAATTAGAATTTCGTAACCGTGAAATCTTGGCTTTTATAAATAAGTCTTTGAATTATGCATTTTGATTTGAAAATGCATGTTTTAGTCTAAAATCTTAAATTAATGAGACGGGTGTTACAAGTTGGTAATCAGAGCTCATGGTTAAAGAGTAAAGTGTATTCGGTTCGAGGCTTGATCGCAAATCCGGTAAGTACATGTATATTAATGGTTCAATATGATTAAAGTGTTGTGAACAACACATAGAGTTATCGTGTAATACAAGTTACACCAATCAAATTGATAAATGATAGATATAGTTAACAAAATTACGTGCGTTGACACGTATAGTAGAAAAGCCTTGTATTATCATACGGGAGTTTAGTGAAGTTGACATTACTAATCTTTGTAAATGTTTTAAATGAAAGGATACTCGCATCTGAAGATGGCGAGGGTGTAACAAGTGACGGATAGGATAGGGGAACGGTCCGAAGTATGACAAATGGAGCATGCTCACCAAGGATCAAATCGCGTAACAATCGCGAATAAGAATAATGGCAAGGAACGCCTGTCGGGGCAAGCATTACCAGGTGCACGCTTTTAAAATTTAATCGCACAAGTAGTAATATGCAACAAACACGTAGGGATTGACGATTGCATATATCTGATCAAACCTGAGAAACCTGAATAGGATGTCTATTCAGGATGATGTTTCCAAGAGAATTTTAATAGAAACATATGTTATTCACGAGGATGAATAACAAAGAAATAATATGATTAGTTTATGTGAAAACTTGGACGCGAATAAATATCCAAGTGAATAATTCTCAATATAATACTATTGAGAAAAGTAACGATCACATTAACGAATGTAATGATATAATAGCTAGGTAAAAAGGAAAAACATTTTATATGTTCAAAGAATAAAATGGGTAAAACTAATAATTGATAAATAACAATTAAATAAAGTTTTACCAACTAAAACCAAAGATATGGAAATAAACAGAGGCGTTACTTACATAGGGCGTGATGTGAAAACTATAAAAAGGTCATGTGTGTCATGTGTTAATCGCTTATGCTGGCCAAGTAAGTAGTGGCATATGATAACATGAACTTCTTGTAGTGGACGCATTTATGTCCAATGTAGTAAGGACGGGGTGAATGGGACGAATTAAAAAGGTACCCAAATGAATCAAACAAGTAAGATGTTTGATAGTAAACGCATGTCGGATAACGGGAGCATATTACGTTAGAATAACGAGCCCGAGAGAAGGGACAGAGATTAAAGTAAATGAAAATACAAACCAACTAATGAGAATGCTAAGGCATAGAGATAAAAGTTTGACCGTCGCAAGTGATGAAATTCATACGGACAAGTCAAACGAATTAAATAAAGAATAAAGAACTTGATTAAATAAATGCGATGGATTTCGCTAAGACGACCAAATAAATTAAAACGAAGTCTTAATACATACTGGGGCGGTTACTTTGATAATGACTTCAGTAAGATACCCGATAGATGGGTAGGATTTTGAAAGTATGCGTAAACCAAGAGACGGGAACGCGAAATAGAAAGTCAAAAGACTCGGATTATGAGTCATGACTAAAAGATGATGAGAATTTGCAAACAGAAATTTTGATAACTATATTCTACTATTTTAAAATTGAACGGGTCGAATAAAGAATGAAGTTTGACGTTCATAAGTGATGAAACCTCGCACGAATAAGTCAAACGAGATAAATAAAGTATAAGAATTTGGTAGTACAAATAAGTGCAAACCGAATAACGGAAGCGCGAAATATTAATGAACCTATGAGATGTGTCATAATGAAATGTAGATAGGAAAAACGCAAACTAGCGAAACAAAAAAAATGATCTACGAGATCATCATAATATACGGGATTATAATTAATGTTAAGTATAGGGGACCAAAAGACCCTCGGGTCACGAATAAAAAGAAACAAACTGATGGGGTTTTACCTTAGAAGGTGGAAATCTAAGGAAAAAGCCAGCGAGGCCATATGAAGGAACCTACGGGTCAATAATGTAAAGCGAGGATACTGATTGCAACTTCCCGCGTAAAATAATAACGGAAGGTAAAATTTGTATAAAAACGAAGAGATCGTGAAAAGTCTGGTTGACAAAAGTGAAGGATTTCACTAAAAACATCTAAACGGGCAGAAATAATAAAAGAATTCACAAAAAATTGAATTGTGTCATTTCACAAAAAGGGTGAAGACAGTACTGAAATGACAACGGAAAGGGATAAATCCTTAGACGTGAATTCCTTGATATGAGAGATTGACATGAGTTAAAGAGAAAACGTTAAACTAAAATTCGGTTTTAGTAAAAAAAATATAATAATAACGTTTTAACAAATATAAATATTATGAGAGGAATTGGATAGCACTAAAAGAACGGGTGCATGCAGACACATTCGAAAAGAAAATTTTCGATAACGAAAAGATTATCTAAACTTAAACATGACGTGATACGATCACGGTTAAGAAAAGTAATATGGAATATAACCACGTTATACCGTGAACTAAGAAATGAGGACGATAAAAGTTTGTAAGCCTCAAGAAGGGAATGTGGATATACCCGGGTGACGGGGTATAAGGTAACCGGTGACTAACAAGTCTAACCGCCAATATAACTAATCAATAAAGATAAAGGATATAAGTTGAAAGTAACGGCCAGTGAAGCCTTACACATGAAAGACGTACACGTCGATATAAATGAAAACGTTATATAAAAAAGAATGAATGAAATGCCTTGAAAACGAAACTAAGTTCGTTTAGTCTAAATTAATGAGCTACGTAAATAAGGTTTCGAGGATGAAACCTCTTTAAGGGGGGTAGACTTGTAACACCCCAAAAACGGGTTTGGTAATCAAACCTCGCTAATAGTGATGAACGGGTAAAATACCGCTAGTGGTAAAATTTAACCCGGTGAATATTAGGACTTAAACAAATAATCCTAATATTAAAAAAAAAGAGAATAAATGTTTTGAGAAAACAAAGTTATAAGGAGCCCGAGTTAACGGGACTTAAAATAAACGGGTTATAACTCCCGAGTTAACTAGGAATAATCAACCTAGTTAGTTATTTGTTTTAAGACAATATATAAGCATGAACTAGTAAGCCTTTTAAATAACCTTTGAAACTAGAGGGACCAAAAGGGGGCAAAGATGAAAGATTGTTTCTAATTAAAATAAATAAACACCAAAACACACACTTGAGTGTGTGTTTGGTCGTACATCATCAGGAGCACAAGAAGGGTTCCTTCAAAACCCTAAAACCCACAAATTCAACAAAATCAAAGGGAAATAGAGCTAGAAAATTAGGGCTTTAACTAAACTCGTGATCACCTCAGTAAAGGGATCATAAGGTATGCTTAATTTCATTGTTTGATTTCATCTTGAATTCTTGATAAATAATTGAAGTCGAAAATTTGGTCTGCATGATTAATGTTCGAATGAAATTAGGAATGACATCATGACTAGGAGTAAACCCTAGTCAATATCTTGTTGAATTGAGGTTCAAATTATGAGATTCATGATCATCCACTCAAGGGTTAAATGGGTCTTGTAGAAATAGTATGAACACTATAATTAAAATTGTCAAACTAGTGTTATTTGAGCTCCATGAAGCAAGCTTAGAATGTTAATGAATAAAATTAGACATATGAACTTAAGGAAGATGTTAAAAGTGGTTAAATAACTAGTCTTGAAACTTGATAATAATTTTGTACAACGATGCCCATAAGGTGTTTGTTAAAACGCCTAAGAGAAAGCTAAAATGTTAAGTTTAGAATAAAAACACATATTCGAATAACATAGTGAAATATGTGTTATATGTCATGAATGGAGTTCTAAACAAATCGTTGATTGAACTCTATAGACAAAGGAATCGAGTCTTTAAGCGGACAAACCGGAGTGGACACGCGCTTGAAGGGAACGCTTTAAAGGCACGCGACTTGTAGTTCCATACATTTATGTAGATAAGCTTAGTTAAAAATATGTTTAAGGTTGATATAGAGAAAATGGTTGAGTTGGTATGTCAAAGAGGTGATGGAATTCACTCGACAACCAAATGGGTCGAATTAATGGTTAATATAAT
Source organism: Helianthus tuberosus (assembly GCA_030545235.1). Classification (NCBI taxonomy): domain Eukaryota; kingdom Viridiplantae; phylum Streptophyta; class Magnoliopsida; order Asterales; family Asteraceae; genus Helianthus; species Helianthus tuberosus. Next base: position 151,690,408 of record CM060375.1, read on the forward strand.
AGTGATCAAAATAAAGACACCATTTGGTAAAAGTTATAACGGTTCGGACAATCTAAGAAAATGTCTTTTAAGTAGTAAAAGAAAAAAACTCACCGTGCAAACCGAAATTGGTTCAAGGGGCATGATGGTATTAATATACCATCATACGTAGATAAATGGTCATGTCGACTAAACGGGTCAAATGGCGTGTTATTACCATTTGACAATAATAACTGACGACTACTTGTTGAGTTTTGTGATCACAGGAAGTAACTTATGTTGCGTGCTTTAATTAGAAAATTTAAAGCAAGAGGTATGTAAACGGGTCAATGCCTTGACCCGAGCCAGGTACACATAATTAGATTTATTGTCAAGAGTGGTATTTTCGTCAATTAATTAGTGGAACTCCTTCGTCGTAAAACAAGGGACTAAAATTAACCAAAAAGCACTTGAAGGATAAATTAGGCAAACGACCCATATGGGTTGTTTGGAAACTTGCATTATGATTAGGAGATATAGGTAGATACCTGGAATGTGGAATTATAAAGTGTGAAAGGAAAAGAACGAGTTTTAGACTAAAATGCTTAATATTTCCTAAATGGGTCAAAATGGTTTTTGTGCATATGTATTTCATAAGAAAGTATGAATCGAGCTAAAGGTCTTGAGTTAAATACATTGACGAATGTATATTGGTTGTTTAAGAAACAAGTTGGTGATTTTGAATACTAACGGGTCGGAATGTTGAAATTGAATAATAAGCCGAATGCGTAAAAATTTAGAATTTTATTAGTTCGAATGTTAAATTTTAACTCCACAAGATGGAGAATTAAATGACGAGCGCGTAGGAAAAAGAATCGCGTAAAACGGACATCCAGGTAAAAAGTTATGGACCTTCAAAGTTAGAATTTTTAGAAATTTCGGAGCTGGGCATAATGCAGGTCAAAAGCCTGCACCCGCTGTAAAACCGTCTCCCCCGCGGCACGCGGAGGGAGACCCTAAACCTGTCGCGACACGCGGAGCTTCCTCGCGGCCAGCGAAAGGTGATAAGGGATCTGTCGCGGGGCGCGACAGACCCAAAATGCTGAAATTTTATTTTGATTTCGTTGTTTGACATTGGAACTTGTTTATATACGTTTTAATGCTGTCAAAACTAACAATTGATGTGGTTTTGACCTTAGGTGATGTTCGTCTCATTCCGGATGCCGATCAAGCAAGAATTCAAGAACCGAACACAAACTTTTGAAGCTTCCGCGCTAAATAAATCTTGTATTAGACGATGTTTGTTTGTAAACACTAACTAAATATTGAATGTTTTTAAAACTAGTTAGTTGACTAAATTAGAATTTCGTAACCGTGAAATCTTGGTTTTTATAAATAAGTCTTTGAATTATGCATTTTGATTTGAAAATGCATGTTTTAGTCTAAAATCTTAAATTAATGAGACGGGTGTTACAAGTTGGTAATCAGAGCTCATGGTTAAAGAGTAAAGTGTATTCGGTTCGAGGCTTTATCGCAAATCCGGTAAGTACATGTATATTAATGGTTCAATATGATTAAAGTGTTGTGAACAACACATAGAGTTATCGTGTAATACAAGTTACACCAATCAAATTGATAAATGATAGATATAGTTAACAAAATTACGTGCGTTGACACGTATAGTAGAAAAGCCTTGTATTATCATACGGACGTTTAGTGAAGTTGACATTACTAATCTTTGTAAATGTTTTAAATGAAAGGATACTCGCATCTGAAGATGGCAAGGGTGTAACAAGTGACGGATAGGATAGGGGAACGGTCCGAAGTATGACAAATGGAGCATGCTCACCAAGGATCAAATCGCGTAACAATCGCGAATAAGAATAATGGCAAGGAACGCCCGTCGGGGCAAGCATTACCAGTGCACGCTTTTATAATTTAATCGCACAAGTAGTAATATGCAACAAACACGTAGGGATTGACGATTGCATATATCTGATAAAACCTGAGAAACCTGAATAGGATGTCTATTCAGGATGATGTTTCCAAGAGAATTTTAATAGAAACATATGTTATTCACGAGGATGAATAACAAAGAAATAATATGATTAGTTTATGTGAAAACTTGGACGCGAATAAATATCCAAGTGAATAATTCTCAATATAATACTATTGAGAAAAGTAACGATCACATTAATGAATGTAATGATATAATAGCTAGGTAAAAAGGAAAAACATTTTATATGTTCAAAGAATAAAATGGGTAAAACTAATAATTGATAAATAACAATTAAATAAAGTTTTACCAACTAAAACCAAAGATATGGAAATAAACAGAGGCGTTACTTACATAGGGCGTGATGTGAAAACTATAAAAAGGTCATGTGTGTCATGTGTTAATCGCTTACGCTGGCCAAGTAAGTAGTGGCATATGATACCATGAACTTCTTGTAGTGGACGCATTTATGTCCAATGTAGTAAGGACGGGGTGAATGGGACGAATTAAAAAGGTACCCAAATGAATCAAACAAGTAAGATGTTTGATAGTAAACGCATGTCGGATGACGGGAGCATATTACGTTAGAATAACGAGCCCGAGAGAAGGGACAGAGATTAAAGTAAATGAAAATACAAACCAACTAATGAGAATGCTAAGGCATAGAGATAAAAGTTTGACCGTCGCAAGTGATGAAATTCATACGGACAAGTCAAACGAATTAAATAAAGAATAAAGAACTTGATTAAATAAATGCGATGGATTTCGCTAAGACGACCAAATAAATTAAAACGAAGTCTTAATACATACTGGGGCGGTTACTTTGATAATGACTTCAGTAAGATACCCGATAGATGGGTAGGATTTTGAAAGTATGCGTAAACCAAGAGACGGGAACGCGAAATAGAAAGTCAAAAGACTCGGATTGTGAGTCATGACTAAAAGATGATGAGAATTTGCAAACAGAAATTTTGATAACTATATTCTACTATTTTAAAATTGAACGGGTCGAATAAAGAATGAAGTTTGACGTTCATAAGTGATGAAACCTCGCACGAATAAGTCAAACGAGATAAATAAAGTATAAGAATTTGGTAGTACAAATAAGTGCAAACCGAATAACGGAAGCGCGAAATATTAATGAACCTATGAGATGTGTCATAATGAAATGTAGATAGGAAAAACGCAAACTAGCGAAACAAAAAAAATGATCTACGAGATCATCATAATATACGGGATTATAATTAATGTTAAGTATATGGGACCAAAAGACCCTCGGGTCACGAATAAAAAGAAACAAACTGATGGGGTTTTACCATAGAAGGTGAAAATCTAAGGAAAAAGCCTGCGAGGCTATGTGAAGGAACCTACGGGTCAATAATGTAAAGCGAGGATACTGATTGCAACTTCCCGCGTAAAATAATAACGGAAGGTAAAATTTGTATAAAAGCGATGAGTTTCGCTAAGTTAACCGAATGGGTTAAAAACGAAGAGATCGTGAAAAGTCTAGTTGACAAAAGTGAAGGATTTCACTAAAAACATCTAATCGGGCAGAAATAATAAAAGAATTCACAAAAATTTGAATTGTGTCATTTCACAAAAAGGGTGAAGACAGTACTGAAATGACAACGGAAAGGGATAAATCCTTAGACGTGAATTCCTTGATATGAGAGATTGACATGAGTTAAAGAGAAAACGTTAAACTAAAATTCGGCTTTAGTAAAAAAAAATATAATAATAACGTTTTAACAAATATAAATATTATGAGAGGAATTGGATAGCACTAAAAGAACGGGTGCATGCAGACACATTCGAAAAGAAATTTTTCGATAACGAAAAGATTATCTAAACTTAAACATGAAGTGATACGATCACGGTTAAGAAAAGTAATATGGAATATAACCACGTTATACCGTGAACTAAGAAATGAGGACGATAAAAGTTTGTAAGCCTCAAGAAGGCAAAGTGGATATACCCGAGTGACGGGGTATAAGGTAACCGGTGACTAACAAGTCTAACCGCCAATATAATTAATCAATAAAGATAAAGGATATAAGTTGAAAGTAACGACCAGTGAAGCCTTACACATGAAAGACGTACACGTCGATATAAATGAAAACGTTATATAAAAAAGAATGAATGAAATGCCTTGAAAACGAAACTAAGTTCGTTTAGTCTAAATTAATGAGCTACGTAAATAAGGTTTCGGGGACGAAACCTCTTTAAGGGGGGTAGACTTGTAACACCCCAAAAACGGGTTTGGTAATCAAACCTCGCTAATAGTGATGAACAGGTAAAATACCGCTAGTGGTAAAATTTAACCCGGTGAATATTAGGACTTAAACAAATAATCCTAATATTAAAAAAAACAGAATAAATGTTTTGAGAAAACAAAGTTATAAGGAGCCCGAGTTAACGGGACTTAAAATAAACGGGTTATAACTCCCGGAACTCCCGAGTTAACTTGGAATAATCAACCTAGTTAGTTATTTGTTTTAAGACAATATATAAGCATGAACTAGTAAGCCTTTTAAATAACCTTTGAAACTAGAGGGACCAAAAGGGGGCAAAGATGAAAGATTGTTTCTAATTAAAATAAATAAACACCAAAACACACACTTGAGTGTGTGTTTGGTCGTACATCATCTGGAGCACAAGAAGGGTTCCTTCAAAACCCTAAAACCCACAAATTCAACAAAATCAAAGGGAAATAGAGCTAGAAAATTAGGGCTTTAACTAAATCCGTGATCACCTCAGTAAAGGGATCATAAGGTATCCTTAATTTCATTGTTTGATTTCATATTGAATTCTTGATAAATAATTGAAGTCGAAAATTTGGTCTGCATGATTGATGTTCGAATGAAATTAGGAATGAAATCATGACTAGGAGTAAACCCTAGTCAATATCTTGTTGAATTGAGGTTCAAATTATGCGATTCATGATCATCCACTCATGGGTTAAATGGGTCTTGTAGAAATAGGATGAACACTATAATTAAAATTGTCAAACTAGTGTTATTTGAGCTCCATGAAGCAAGCTTAGAATGTTAATGAATAAAATTAGACATATGAACTTAAGGAAGATGTTAAAAGTGGTTAAATAACTAGTCTTGAAACTTGATAATAATTTTTTACAACGATGCCCATAAGGTGTTTGTTAAAACGCCTAAGAGAAAGCTAAAATGTTAAGTTTCGAATAAAAACACATATTCGAATAACATAGTGAAATATGTGTTATATGTCATGAATGGAGTTCTAAACAAATCGTTGATTGAACTCTATAGACAAAGGAATCGAGACTTTAAGCGGACAAACCGGAGTGGACACGCGCTTGAAGGGAACGCGACTTGTCGTTCCATACATTTATGTAGATAAGCTTAGTTAAAAATTTGTTTAAGGTTGATATAGCGAAAATGGTTGAGTTGGTATGTCAATGAGGTGATGAAATTCACTCGACAACCAAATGGGTCAAATGAATGGTTAAAATAATAGTGATCAAAATAAAGACACCATTTCGTAAAAGTTATAACGGTTCGGACAATCTAATAAAATGTCTTTTTAGTAAAAGAAAAAAAACTCACGTTGCGAACCGAAATTGGTTCAAGGGGCATGATGGTATTAATATACCATCATACGTAGATAAATGGTCATGTCGACTAAACGGGTCAAATGGCGTGTTATTACCATTTGACAATAATAACTGACGACTACTTGTTGAGTTTTGTGATTACAGGAAGTAACATATGTTGCGTGCTTTAATTTGAAAATTTAAAACAAGAGGTATCTAAACGGGTCAATGCATTGACCCGAGCCAGGTACACATAATTATATTTGTTGTCAAAAGTGGTATTATCGTCAATTAATTAGTGGAACTCCTTCGTCGCAAAACAAGGGACTAAAATTAACCAAAAAGCCGTTGAAGGGTAAATTAGGCAAACGACCCATATGGGTTGTTTGGAAACTTGCATTATGATTAGGAGATATAGGTAGATACCTGGAATGTGGAATTATAAAGTGTGAAAGGAAAAGAACGAGTTTTAGACTAAAATGCTTAATATTTCCTAAATGGGTCAAAATGGTTTTTGTGCATATGTATTTCATAAGAAAGTATGAACCGAGCTAAAGGTCTTGAGTTAAATACATTGACGAATGTATATTGGTTGTTTATGAAACAAGTTGGTGATTTTGAATAGAAACGGGTCGGAATGTTGAAATTGAATAATAAGCCGAATGCTTAAAATTTTAGAATTTTATTAGTTCGAATGTTAAATTTTAACTCCACAAGATGGAGAATTAAATGACGAGCGCGTAGGAAAAAAGAATCGCGTAAAACGGACATCCAGGTAAAAAGTTATGGACCTTCAAAGTTAGAATTTTTAGAAATTTCGGAGCTAGGCATAATGCAGGTCAAAAGCCTGCACCCGCTGGAAAACCGTCTCCCCCGCGGCACGCGGAGGGAGACCCTAAACCTGTCGCGACACGCGGAGCTTGCTCGCGGCCAGCGAAAGTTGATAAGGGATCTGTCGCGGGGCGCGACAGACCCAAAATGCTGAAATTTTATTTTGATTTCGTTGTTTGACATTGGAACTTGTTTATATACGTTTTAATGCTGTCAAAACTAACAATTGATGTGGTTTTGACCTTAGGTGATGTTCATCTCATTCTGGATGCCGATCAAGCAAGAATTCAAAAACCGAACACAAACTTTTGAAGCTTCCGCGCTAAATAAATCTTGTATTAAACGATGTTTGTTTGTAAACACTAACTAAATGTTGAATGTTTTTAAAACTAGTTAGTTGACTAAATTAGAATTTCGTAACCGTGAAATCTTGGTTTTTATAAATAAGTCTTTGAATTATGCATTTTGATTTGAAAATGCATGTTTTAGTCTAAAATCTTAAATTAATGAGACGGGTGTTACAAGTTGGTAATCAGAGCTCATGGTTAAAGAGTAAAGTGTATTCGGTTCGAGGCTTTATCGCAAATCCGGTAAGTACATGTATATTAATGGTTCAATATGATTAAAGTGTTGTGAAAAACACATAGAGTTATCGTGTAATACAAGTTACACCAATCAATTTGATAAATGATAGATATAGTTAACAAAATTACGTGCGTTGACATGTATAGTAGAAAAGCCTTGTATTATCATACGGACGTTTAGTGAAGTTGACATTACTAATCTTTGTAAATGTTTTAAATGAAAGGATACTCGTTTCTTAGCTGGAATCAACCTCAACACTAACCCATAGCTATGGTTTTAGCTGTGAGCTTGGTGGGTTCAGGATTTCTCCAAGTTCTAGAACTGAGAATGTAATTTATAAAAGTTTGAAACAACTAGAAATTCAATCTTGGACCTCAATATGGTGAGATTTCTCTTTAGATTGCCCAAGCAAGTCTGAGAAGAGGATAATCCAAGTTGTGAAGATTTGAATAAAAGATAGAAAGTAGAAGAAATAAGTAGAAAATGAAGTTAGTGAGCTAAAACTCAATTAGGAGCTACTGAGGTAAGCTCTGCTTGAAGTGCGCAGATTCAGTGAGTTAAGAAAATTTCTGAGTGAGTGGAAGGTGTGAAGTGAGGGTGAAGGTTCGTATTAATAGGGTGAGGGGACTGTTTGTGCGAATGGATTGGGACGAGAGGGCCAGTCGCGTGAAGAGAATGGTCTCTTCACGCGAAGAGACTAGTCCAGTCGCACATGAGTGGAGTTAGGCCATTTTCACGAATTTTAGCTGGTTTTAGGTATTTCAAGCATACAAGTGTGATTTTTATGTATAAGTATAGATAAAATTCATGTATAACTGATGTTGCATGTATATCAAGCATGAATATGCGTATTTGAGCATGTATCAATGTTTGCACGTACAACTAGTATGTAACAAATATGTATGAAATAATGTATAAAATGATCGAGTTTTATTATGATCAAAGCCTCATATTACAATGTTTGGAAAGGAAATACAAATACAAAAGAACTACAAGTTTCCAAAATAGAAATACAAACAGACTTTCTAAATAAGGAAAGTTCTAAAATGTAACATTTGTAGTTTTTCAACCGTTGTACAATTTCGATCATTTCCATATTTAATAAAATTTTATAGTTTACTTACGTAATACATAATCGTGCGATCGAGCAAGACGATATTCAAACACTTTCGGAACAAAATCCAAGTTACACATGCCCTAACAGCCTTATATAACCTATATATTAGGTTAAAGGGGTTACAAATGGCAAATAAGCGAAAATACAAGTCAAGGGGCCAAAACTACCAAAACGTGAAAATTTTGGTCAGATGGCCTTACGGACCGTAACCCATTACCCTTACGGTCCGTAAGGGTGTCGCTGGCAGTCCATTGATAGCTGGCAGCAGCTTGCTCTTTCTTGGCCATCAAGCTTGCGAATTTGCCACCAATTCACCTCCTAAAGACAAGTGTCATGCCACTAATCAGTCCCTAATGACTCATGGTGACACATGTCATGATTTGGGAGCTCTTGTGCAAGTATAAATAGCCTAGTTCATGCTCATTCAAGACTTACACCATTCTTTTCTTTCTCTCTATCTTTTGGAGCTGCTTCTTTCATTAGAGGCCTCCTCCCTAAAGTTCTAAGTTTTTATTAAACACAAGTAAGTGTTCTCCTTTAGTCTTTTTCATTATTTTGGCTATTTATGAGCCTAAAGTCAAGAAAATTGACTTTTGCTTTGAATTTTGGTACTGACCATTTGTTCAAGTTAAACTTTAAATTGAACTTTGCTAAGTTATCGTAATAATGAAGGTGTTAATCCCTTGCGATTACACCTACTGATCATCACGTTTAGTAGGCGAAATGACGAGTCAAACTCTTACGAAATAAAAGTAAAAAATGCATAAAAGTGCATTTTACGACGAAAGAGTTTTTGAGTATTAAAACTTAAAGTTTTGATACCAAATCAGTTTTATAACATTATTAGATATGTTCTAACATGTCTAGCTCATCATTTCTAGTTTAGTGCTTATTTCTTAGTCGAACGTTGAGCGGCTTGAATTCTGCTTTGACTTTCGAATCTGACCCCTTTTGTCAATATTAGGATCCGGCCAAGCCCATTTTTATGACCATAATAATATAGGGAATAACCCTTTGAGGTTATACCTTATGGTCATGTTATTTAGTTAGTCAAATGACGAGTCAACTATATATACTTTTAAAACGTCGAAAATACCCTTTTGGCACAAAAATTGTATTTGAAACAAATATGATCTATGTTCTTGCTTCAGGATTAATCATATTATGCAAACAAACTTGTTTTGACATGTTAGACTTGGCATAGGACTCATTTGACCATCCGAACCCGTAGTTACGCATACAACCGTTAAAGTGGCGTAAACCACTTTAACAAGTCGTAATGGGTCAAAACACCTTTAGGGACTTCCAAATTAGAATGTAAGGTTTAACAAACCATATTACACGAGATCATTCACTCATTTGGTTAATAAACCTCATTCTATCCACTGTTCCATTTAAGTCACGTTATACACCAACGAATAACAATCTGATACATTAGGAAACACTTGAGCTTTGCATACACAAGACATCTACACAATCCAAGTAAGTACATAGTTCCCCTCTTTAACGTTTTCTAAATGTTTTGGGGTGATTCATATGTGCTAAACTATTTTCAAGATTTCAAAACAAAGTATATGGTTTATATATAACAATATGTTTTCAATAATGTGTGAAACTTATTGGTGCATTATCCATGACACGAATATGTTCATTAACTTTGGCCAAGCCAACCAGTAGTATATTATGGTACCATATGACTGAAAATCCCATTACCAGAATTCCCGATGTATGTGGGGAAGTTTGGGGAACAACAGAAACTGTATTTTAATAGACCCTTTGGTGGTTTGTTAGTTGAGACGAGTCAACACAGGCTTGAATGTATTCACCAAAACGACCACACTTGTTTACACAATTAAAAACGGATGATTGGTTTACACAAAAAAAGGACGATCGGTTTATACAAAACAAGGATGATTGATTTATACATAACACGGATGATTGGTTTATACAAAAATAAATACAATTGGTTTATAAATAACACGGACGATTGGTTATACTAAACAAAGACAAATGGTTTTAGACAAGTCACGAATGGTTTTCAATTAAAGATATATAAGCCATATAAAATTATCTTTTAAATCAATTTCTTACTCGGTTTTACAAAAGAAAGGCTTTTGTCGAGATTCATGGCTACAAGATTTTCTTATTTATATCAACTATTATAGTTGGTTAAACCTATTGCAATACCAAACATATCTCTTACAAATTGATTTCAAGGTTTTCATTCATCGGCTTTCGTAGTTGAACGAGGTATTGCAATAACAAATACAAAGCCATGAAGTTGACTCACAAAACCTATGTTACTTACCAGTATTCATTGTTGACCGTCTTTTTCACATGTATTTTAGGTGCTAATGTATGACGATTATGAAAGCATGCTACACATAGGATTGATTCGGGCCTTAGCTTACTTTAAAACTTAAAACAGTTGTTTGTGTTTTGTTTATGTTATTCCAAGAACAATGTAAATTAAATTAATTCATTAAAAGAAAACTTTAAGTGCTATGTGTTGTGAAACAATTTTGTAACGTGATCCCCCGACGTTTCCGCCACGAGTTGTTTTATACGCGGCCAGAGTGTTACAATATTGGTATCAGAGCAATGGTTATAGGGAATTAGGTTATCAGTAATGCTTTTGACCTAGACTATAACCTTCCTAGGACCCCAACGTGAGGCAACTCACGTCTAGATTCTTACTACAATACCAACACCTATACAAAGGTGATTACAAAACAATACAAAAATCACAAATTCATTCTTAAAAGACAAATTCTTCCAAGACTTTTTACAAGAAATTATCATCTATCCTTAGATGATTTGTTTTTAGGCTTTAAGCCTTGAAACTTTTCAAAGTCTCGTCAAAGTTTGGGTTTTAATAATGTGAACACATGAAATCTGGAAGGGTGGATGCCTGTACCCTGAGTTTTCTGTCTAAGTCTAGAGTGTTCGTACAAATCCACTTAATCGGACCAGTCACTCTAACCTGGGAACTCTTGGGGTGAGTGTCCACTTATAGGCTAAAGCATGTATTCACGATACATTATAAAGACCCATTTACTTTGATTAGTCACTGTTTCGTTTATTCGTTTTAAGAAAAGATAAATGATCACAATCCTTATTTCATTGCGTGGGAAAAACTCTTTCATCATAAGAGCTCTAAGTTCTTCCCACGTTTGTACCAAGGCGGCATCCGCACCTCGATCTCTCACAATCGCATTCCACCACGTGAGCGCTCTCTTTTGGAATACACTTGAAGCAAACTCCACCTTGCTGTGACAACCCTCACTAAACCAGGTATCCGTACGACTTAATTAATAATTAATTACTGCTTAATTACTGTGCTTGCTTGAACTTGTGAATAAACTGCTACTTGAATACTGATACATGTACTTACTTGCATCATACTTTACTTGCTGTCACTACATTATTTACATACTGAACCTTAGTGACAAACATGATGCACCAAAGGCACAGTAGCACTATAAACGGATAACCTATTGAACATGCTGATAAGCCAGCATCAGGCAGACACTGCCTCTAAGGCATGTATGAGCCAGAAATATTTTACTACACTAGTGGTGAGTGTAGGGATACAAGGGTTGTAGAACTGCGTCTCTAGGAATAAGTTACAATGACTGGATGTGCCTAAAACGTACTCTAAACACAAAATTCAGCACTTTACATAATAATTCAGCTTTTAGCTAACTAATAAAGTGCCAAAACATGAGAAAAATATCACTAGACACTTTCCAAAGTGTCAGAAATGAGTTGTGTCACTAAAAAGGGTATTAACGACACTTTAAAGCTTTGTTAAGCACTTTAACGGATTACTATCCAACTGAACAACCGGACTATACCCGGAACATGAAAATATTGTCATTTTCATTGTTTATCTTTTTCTGAGCCAGTTAGGGTCCCTGAATACCCTAACACCCGTCATAACACGCTACACACTACTAACCGGGTTAATCACTCAACTTAACTAGATTAACCTAACTATATACTTAACCAATTGTTGGAAATGAACTAGTACCCCCCCCCCCCTTTAACCAACCGTCCCCATGAGGGGGGACACCCTTGTACTCTTGTTGATTATTTTATTCTCTCATGTCTAATATCAATTAGACATAGTGTCCAATGGTTAATCACCTTAGATTTTGCCTATAAGTTCTAAGCATTAACACATGATCATTTCATTTAACACACACCACAACACAAACACTCTCTCTCTCTCTCTCTCTCAAAGGCTTCGGCCGAACACACCCAACACCATCCATCCATCCATCATCGAGTTTTGATCAACCAATTCCAAGCTCCTACAAGTGATAAGGATCGCGTATAAGGAACCTTGGTGCAAACGGAAGGCGAAGGACCTCACTACATTGCTTTTATCCACGCGTTTTTCGCTTAGATTCTTCCCTAGCCTCGAGCTAGTAGTAAGTTGCTTAAATCACCTTCTCGAACCATTTTAAGGTGGTTAATATGATATGTATCGGTTAAAAGACGCAAACATACAAGATGAAGCATAAAAGTCTACTTAAAACACTAAAAATGTTGGTTAAAAGCTCATATGTTGTGTAAATCATGTAGTATTTGATTTGTGTAGTTATTTGGACCCGATCTATGTTGTGGTAGCTCGGATCATCATTTAACCCGGGTTGATCACGATCTTGGATCATGACATAAGGTTGTTTTGGAAGTAACAAGGGTTAAAGGATGAAACTCTACCACACACGAATCATGAACTTGTGTAAAAGCGATTTTTCTTGTGAAATAGTGATTAAAACTAGTAGATCTACGAATCTACAAGTGGTATTTTCAAAAGACCTCGTGTCAAGAGAAAACATACTTTAAAGACGGATCTTACACTAACACGAGTGGTTTTTAGAACACACAAGTGTGTAAACACTTGTGTAACACAAAGTTTCGACGAAAGAACTATTTTTGTAAATGTTGACGAGAAGTTGTAAAGATGGAATTTCTTTAAAAACGAGTTTTTACAAAATCGGATTGTTTTATATAAAGATCCACTAAAAGTAATGGGATTTACTTCATAGTTTGAATAAATCACAAGTTCATGAGATTTATGCGATTTATATACATATTTTGACTAGTTTGTGGTTTGAACATTGTTTTGATTAAATAAGGAAATTGTTGATTTGGTTTATAAAAGAAAATGATACGCTTGAAAGCGTGGCCACCTCCAGTTACAGAGGAAACTCTGGCGAAATTTTTCCAAAAGCCTAACACTTAGAAATATTTTCACTACGAGTGTTAGAAATACATTTTGACTTGTTTTCAAATTATAGACTTCGCCACGACTTATTTACAAAATATCGGAGGTGGGATTTCACAAAATAAAACGTGATACATAAATATATTTAGTATATATTTTTCACAACATCACTTGTATAAGTGTTTATGATTATTTTGTGAACTACGTAAATATTATTTTTAGAGTAAAAATAATATTACTAAGTATTATTTTGGGAAAATCACATGTATTAAAATATAATATTTTTGGGAAGAATAATTATATTTTGGAGTTAGGAATAAAATATATTAAGTGAGACTTAATAGTGTAATCCGAAATATATTTCGAACACACATGTATTAAATCCCCCATCCTTGGGAAGGAAAATGACTACCAAGTATATACAGAATGTAAACACGAAATAGTTGCCTAACTATTTCCCAAAAACTTAAACCATAAAGCTAAGGCACGGCCGTCCGTCTAATAGAATTAGTACGTGTAGGTCGTCACACAGCTGTTTGATTTGGAGGCATACTTGGTAGAGACGCACCACGGTGAGTTCATGTCCCCCTTTTCTCTTAACTGTTTTCAGTTGTTAACTGCGGGGGTGAAATACATGTTACTTTGATTACAAGTACTTTATACATGGTATGGTCAGCTAAGGAAGGAACTGTTAGGTTATGTGATTGGGTAGGTGAAACCTTAAGAACATTAGTCCTCGTAGTACGATCGAGGGATACGAGTGATAGGCCTATTTGAGCATAACAAACACCACCCATGCGCCCGCAGGTTGGACCATGTGGTGACTTTGTCTTAACACCACCCATGTGCCCGCAGGTTGGACCATGTGGTGACCTTGTCATAACACCACCCATGCGCCCGCAGGTTGGACCATGTGGTGACCTTGTCTTAACACCACCCATGCGCCCGCAGGCTGGACCATGTGGTGACCTTACCATATCCCCTCCCATGCACCCGCAGGTTGGACCATGTGGTTACACATTAACTGATATGTTTCCTTATTTGCTTTCATACCATAGTTTACAAAACATTCATACTTGCAATGATTATAAAGGTTTATTCGCGCGCGCATACTAAACACATGAACTCGCTCAACATTATTGTTGATTTTTCAACTTACATGTATTTCAGGGAATTAAAGGATCTGGCGCGGTATGACACGTTTTCCGCTGCACTAGTACGAGGTCATCCGGGTTTGGGGAATGTGACTCTTTCCTGGACAAGTCACAGTCCTTAAACTGTGTTTATGTCATGTTGATGTTCGTGTTTGTTAAAACAATGTCATTGTATTTGGTTTCTAAAACTTAATTAAATGGATGATCTTGCATGGTTTTTATTTTTCATATAGCTTGTTATGGTTAAGCTATGGTATTAAGAAGTCACACCAAAATAACCACGCTTCCGCAAAGCCAGGGTGTGACAGCTTGGTATCAGAGCTCTGATCATAGCGAACTAGGATTCCTTCTCGAGTCTAGACTATGATCACTAGGGCTCTCACGAAAACATTTTTACTGCATACCACTTAAGTCCAGATCCAAAATGTTTTTACAAACAAATGTTGAGCACATTTAATTATTATTTTTAGGCTCAGTCCGGAAAGGCTGAGGCTCGGTCTTGGAGGCCGAGGCTCGGTCTGAGAGATCGAGGTAGTTGGCTAGTGGGACTAGGAGAATTGGCTAGTGGGACTAGGAAGAGCAGTCTGAGAGGCTGGGAGAATTGGCTAGTGGGACTAGGAAGAGCAGTCTGAGAGGCTGGGAGAATTGGCTAGTGGGACTAGGAAGAGCAGTCTGAGAGGCTGGGAGAATTTGGCTAGTGGGACTAGGAAGAGCAGTCTGAGAGGCTGAGAGAATTTGGCTAGTGGGACTAGGAAGAGCAGTCTGAGAGGCTGGGAGAATTTGGCTAGTGGGACTAGGAAGAGCAGTCTGAGAGGCTGGGAGGCTAGTGGGACTAGGAGAACTATTTGATTGCTTATTGGTAACTAATATGTTTATATGATTATATGATTATATGATTAATTGTTATACGTATGTGTGTTTGTGTTACAAACGTCATGCCTTCATCATGTACTAGAAAGAGGGACGTTACGAATCCCATGGCCATAGTATCAGACGATATAGTTTCATCGGAGCACGAGGTGTACATTTCCGATACTACCGGCACAGACGATGACGACTTTCAGCCCTTTGCACTGCCTGATGTCGTAGCAGAGCCTGCTGATGGCCATCTTGTTGGGAATTTGCCACTCGCGGTGATCCCTGCTCCTGTGCCCTTGCCGCTTCTCCCGTTGTTGATATGCCCCCCGACGTGGTCTCTGACGACGATAACGATCTATTAGAGGAGGACCCATTTTAGGGCGAGGCCCGATTGTTGTTGATGATAGCCTGCTGCTTGCTGACGCTCCTGCAAGAAGAGGCTCATGCCCATTCACCTGTCCCAGACCCATTTGAGTCTGTGGCGTCCGCATCTTTGCATACACCGGGAGAGCAACATCACTCACACGACGCCGACCCCGATATGGCGTCATCAGCAGCACCAGTTCTCGCGCACAGCTTTGAGTTTGATCACAATATTAAGGATAATCCTGTTCTTCCACCTGGTCTTGATCCAGACCATGACATGGAGTTCATACACTTAGGCCAGCCCTTGGAGGATTCTGTAGTCCCTGTCGACCCTACGTTTGTTGATCCGGAGCCGGGTGTGGCCCCTGAGCCAGACGTTGCTCCTGACCCCGCATTGGAGCATGACCCTGTTCATGCCAATGCACCTGCTGATGCTCCTTGATTGATCATCTGCTTGGACGAGAGAAAATTTGGGGTAACTGTGCAAGACAATTTATTATTGCGGGGGGCCACGTAATAACGACTTGTAGTGCACAGGAATCCTGGTGGACTCTGCGGGTCAAGCTAGTGAAAACCAATGTAGCAGGAAAATAAGTTAAACACGAATGACCAAGGCGTTGTAGCCTCGAATAAGCCAAATTGGCAAGCCTATGTGAAGGCTCAGAACCTATTACCTCACTCATACATTGAGTATATTTACGTGTAAAATTGGGTGAGTGCATGATGGCTTATGGTGCCATATATCTCATAGACAATTGAAACGTTGTCTAACCCACTTCATACCACTTCGACAGAAGAGAATGCCACCCAGACGAGTCACAGACACCGGTACACAGCCAAGGACAGAAGCCGAGCTGCAAGAGCGCAACTCACAGGCAACTGCACGATGTAAAGCCCTCCGCTCTAAGCACAGCAATGGCACCACTGGGAACAACCCCCCCCCCCCCCCCCAACTGGCTGCACCTATAAGCAGTCCCTGAACTGCAAGTCTTTGAACCTTGACGAAACAGAGGGCGTCGTGGCATTTGTTCGTTGGTCCGAAAAGACCGACTCCATTCTAAGAATGAGTAACTGTTCGCCCCAACCGAGTGTTACCTATATCTCGGGGTTATTTCTAGATGGCACACTCTCATAATGGAACCTCCAGGTTCAGACCCTTGGTACAAGATACTGCTAATGCACTGAGCTGGGACGAGCTCAAAGGAATGATGGAGAAGAAATACAATTCTAGGGCTGGAAACCAGAAGCGTGAGGTAGAGTTCCAGAGATTCCTGAATACATCCAGCAATCTCACGACTTGTCTAGGGTCGTCCCCTACTTAGTCAAACCGGAGTTCAAAAGGATGGAACGATTCATTTGGACACTTGCACCCCAGATCAGGGGTATGGTTACTACCTCGAAGCCCTCAACCGTTGCAGAGGCTATCAATATGGGTGATTGATTTATAACATGAGATGTTATGTGATTGATTTATTTATAACATGAGATGTTATGTGTTGATATTGTTGTATCCTTACGTACACTTTACTTACTACGACCTGACCCATACGATCATCATTTAGAAGATGCCTCCAAGACGGGATGTACGCATACCCACCAACGAGGCGGAACTTCAGGGAATCATTGCTGCAGTCATCGCACAATACGAGGCCCATCACTCCGAGCGCAACGGAGGTACCTCAGGAAATAACCCACCCAACGGCTGCACCTACAAGCAGTTCTTAGGCTGCCAGCCCCTACATTTCGACGGCACTGGGGGTGCCGTAGCCTTCGTACGCTGGATTCAGAAGACGGACACTGTTTTGCGTGCGAGCAAATGCGCCCCAAGAGATCAGGTCACGTACATTTCCGGGCTGTTCCGAGATGGGGCTCTGTCATGGTGGAAACTTCAGGTTCAGACAATGGGCGAGGCTGCTGCGTATGCTCTATCATGGAACGAGCTGAAAGAGCTAATGCATAAAAAGTACTGTTCGAGAACAGAAAGCCAGAAGGTAGAAACTGAGTTCTGGAACTTGAAGATGGAAAGTCCAAAAATAGCTGAGTATGTGGAGAAGTTCCAAGTTCTATCGCGTATCGTTCCTTACATGGTAGATCCGGAGTTTAAGAGGATTGAGCGTTTCATTTGGGGATTGGCACCCCAAATCATGAGCATGGTAACGACATCAAAGCCTGCAACAATCACTGAGGCCATCAATCTAAGTGTAGCCCTGACAGAAGAGGCAGTCAGGATGAACAAATTTTCAACCTCTGAGGAGAAGAAGGAGACTCATGTAGAGTCATCTGGGGACAACAAGAGGAAGTTGGCGAATTTCAAACAGGGTACCCAGTCGAGTAGCGACGACAAGGCCAAAAAGAGAAAAGAGCACACGGGTATCCTACCAAAGTGCGACAACTGTCGACGTCAACATAACGGGCGGTGTAGATATGGAAAATGTGGTAACTGTGGCAAGGTGGGACATGTCAAGGAAACGTGTCGGCAAGGTACTAAACATGGAAATAGAGGTCAAGATGGTAACGGAAATCGCGGAGGAAATAACGACGACAACAACTATCAAGGCAGGGATGGTGACAATCAAGGCTGTGGCCAAGCATGTTTTAATTGCGGTGATGTGGGGCATTTCAGGAAGTATTGCCTTAAGAACACTCAGGCACGTGGATGAAAGCTCAACAGCGGGGATAGAATCCAAGCGTGGATATCGGTACGTCTCATAATAGTCAATGTTATGCTCTATTTGACAGTATTGTCAAATTTTAGCTTCAGAAAATATAGTTGTTTTAGTAGTAAGTAACCTAGATACCCAGTTCTCGATAGAACAAGCCTAACGGAAGCTTCGATGTGAAAATTGGGATGGACTGGTTGTCGAACAACCCGGCGGAGTTTGTCATCCGCGCCCCGACGATGAACGGAGAAATGATTGTGACTCATGGAGCAGGATATGCTCCTACGGATTATCAGGCAAAGAAGACACAAAAATTTTCGCACAAAGGATGTGTTGCATTCTTGGCTCATGTCGTGGAAAAAGAAGCCTCGAAGATATCCCTGTGATTGGAGAATACCCCGAAGTCTTCCTCGAAGACTTGCCGGAATCGTCTCCTCAACAATTAGTCGAATCCCGCGTCGATTTAATTCCAGGCATTGCGCCCGTAGTCGATGCATCGTAGCGACTTACATTTTCGGAGATGCAAGGATTGACAGAGAAGTTTTAGCAATGGATAGAGAAGGAAGATAACAGACCAAAATTCCCTTTTGGGGTAACCCCATTTCTACTCGTCAAAAAGAAGGATGATGATTTTCAAATAAACATCAACTACCGGGAGCTGAACAAGCTGACGATCAAGAATAGATACCTTCTGCCAAGGATTGATGATCTATTCGACCAACTGCAAGGTTCAAGCTTTCATTCAAAGATCGACCTTCGATCTGGATACCATCAGTTAAGGATACAAGAGGAGAGTATCCCAAAGACAGCCCTCAGAACTCGTTATGGACACTACGAGTTCCCCGTTATGCCATTTGGATTGACAAACGCACCTGCAGTCTTTATGGACTTGATGAATAGAGTTTGTAAGCCGTACTTGGATAAGTTCGTGATAGTGTTCATCGATGATATCTTGATTTATTCAAAGACGAAGGCTGGGCATGAGCAACACCTAAGAGCTATTTTGAAGTTGCTAAAGAAAGAACAGATGTATGCCAAATTCTCTAAGTGCGAGTTTTGGCTATGTGAGGTCCAATTCCTCGGACACGTGGTGAATGGAGATGGAATCCACGTGGATCCAACCAAGATCGAAGCGATCAAGAATTGGGAAACGCCAAAGACGCCAACCGAGATTCGACAATTCTTGGGTTTGGCTGGCTACTATCGAAGGTTCATTGAGGATTTTTCAAAAATTGCTCAACCTTTGACACTCCTCACGCAGAAGGATAAGAAGTTTGATTGGGGAAATCAAACAGGAAGAAGCGTTTCAGCTGTTGAAGGATAAGCTCTGCAATGCGCCAATTCTAGCACTACCGGAAGGTACGGATGATTTTGTGGTATACTGTGACGCCTCGCGTCAAGGATTGGGTTGTGTGTTGATGCAACGCCAAAAGGTTATTGCTTACGCATCACGTCAACTGAAAGTGCACGAAAAGAACTATACCACACATGATTTGGAACTTGGCGCAGTGGTATTTGCATTAAAGATCTGGAGACACTACCTTTATGGTACAAAGTGAACAATCTTTACAGATCACAAGCATCTCCAACACATATTCAACCAGAAGGAGCTGAATATGAGGCAAAGACGTTGGGTTGAGTTGCTGAACGATTACGACTGCGAGATAAAGTATCATCCACGGAAGGCGAATGTGGTCGCCGATGCCCTAAGTCGGAAGGAGAGGATCAAGCCCATAAGGGTTAGGGCTTTAGCAATGATTATCCGAACCGATCTTTCCTTGCGCATTCGTGCCGCGCAGAAAGAAGCTCTCAAGGAAGGAAACCTTGAAGAGGAATATCTCCGTGAGATGGAGAAGCTACTAGTACCAAACGAGGAAGGAACGTTATGTTTTGAGAAAAGGATTTGGGTTCCTTGGTTTGGAGGTTTAAGGAAGGTTATTTTCGATGAAGCTCACAAGTCGCGGTACTCTATCCACCCTGGAGCGGATAAGATGTACCAAGATCTCAAAGATTACTATTGGTGGCCTAGGATGAAAGGCGATGTTGCTGTTTATGTGAGCAAATGTTTAACTTGCGCTAAGGTGAAAGCGGATTACCAGAAGCCTTCAGGACTTCTGCAACAACCTGAGATTCCCAAGTGGAAATGGGAACAAATCTCCATGGATTTTATTACAAAGTTGCCAAGAACGCCGAGGGGCCATGACACTATTTGGGTAATAGTGGATCGATTAACAAAGTCATCACACTTCTTACCTATCAGAGAGAAGGATAATACAAGCAAGTTGGCCGAAATTTACATGAGAGAGATCGTTACGCGCCATGGAGTATCTCTCTCAATCATCTCTGATAAAGACGGAAGGTTTGTGTCAAGGATATGGCAATCCTTCCAAGAAGCTTTTGGCTCACAATTAAATCTGAGCACTGCGTTTCATCCGCAGACTGACGGTCAAAGCGAGCGAACGATACAGACTTTGGAAGACATGCTGAGAGCGTATGTTATGGATTGGGCGGTAGCTGAGATAAGCATTTGCCTTTGGTCAAATTTTCATACAACAACAGCTACCACACCAGTATTGGTGTCACGCCATTCGAAGCCCTTTACGGACGCAAGTGCCGATCACCCCCATGTTGGGCTGACGCAGGTGATAGGCAACTTGCTGGTCCCGAAATCGTCCAAGAGACGACAGACAAGATTGCGCATATTCGAAAACGCATCGAAGCAGCTCGCCACAGACAGAAAGCCTATGCAGATCCAAACCGGAGACACTTGGAATTCCAAGTGGGAGGAATGGTTTTATTGAAAGTTTCACCCTGAAAGGGTGTGGCACGCTTCGGAAAGCGTGGAAAGTTAAATCCGCGCTACATTGGTCCTTTCAGAATTTTGGAAAGAATAGGACTAGTAGCATACAAGCTGGACTTACCTGCTGAACTCCATTCAGTTCACGATACATTTCATGTATCCAACCTAAAGAAAAGTCCAATTCAAGATACCATTGCCATTCCCACCGACGAGATTCATGTTAACGACACGCTCCATTTCGTTGAAGAACCGGTTGAGGTTACGGATTGGAAAGTAAACAAGACCCGCCGGAGCAGTGTCAAGCTCGTCAAAGTTCGTTGGAATGCCAGACATGGTCCTGAATACACCTGGGAGTGTGAGGACCGGATGAAAGAGAAATACCCCCACCCATTTCCTAAGAACCCTGCATCTACAAGAAGAACTTAAAATTTCGGGACGAAATTTTTCTAACGGGGGGAGAATGTGACAACCCTCACTAAACCAGGTATCCGTACGACTTAATTAATAATTAATTACTGCTTAATTACTGTGCTTGCTTGAACTTGTGAATAAACTACTACTTGAATACTGATACATGTACTTACTTGCATCATACTTTACTTGCTGTCACTACATTATTTACATACTGAACCTTAGTGACAAACATGATGCACCAAAGGCACAGTAGCACTATAAACGGATAACCTATTGAACATGCTGATAAGCCAGCATCAGGCAGACACTGCCTCTAAGGCCTGTATGAGCCAGAAATATTTTACTACACTAGTGGTGAGTGTAGGGATACAAGGGTTGTAGAACTGCGTCTCTAGGAATAAGTTACAATGACTGGATGTGCCTAAAACGTACTCTAAACACAAAATTCAGCACTTTACATAATAATTCAGCTTTTAGCTAACTAATAAAGTGCCAAAACATGAGAAAAATATCACTAGACACTTTCCAAAGTGTCAGAAATGAGTTGTGTCACTAAAAAGGGTATTAACGACACTTTAAAGCTTTGTTAAGCACTTTAACGGATTACTATCCAACTGAACAACCGGACTATACCCGGAACATGAAAATATTGTCATTTTCATTGTTTATCTTTTTCTGAGCCAGTTAGGGTCCCTGAATACCCTAACACCCGTCATAACACGCTACACACTACTAACCGGGTTAATCACTCAACTTAACTAGATTAACCTAACTATATACTTAACCAATTGTTGGAAATGAACTAGTACCCCCCCCCCCCCTTTAACCAACCGTCCCCATGAGGGGGGACACCCTTGTACTCTTGTTGATTATTTTATTCTCTCATGTCTAATATCAATTAGACATAGTGTCCAATGGTTAATCACCTTAGATTTTGCCTATAAGTTCTAAGCATTAACACATGATCATTTCATTTAACACACACCACAACACAAACACTCTCTCTCTCTCTCTCTCTCTCTCAAAGGCTTCGGCCGAACACACCCAACACCATCCATCCATCCATCATCGAGTTTTGATCAACCAATTCCAAGCTCCTACAAGTGATAAGGATCGCGTATAAGGAACCTTGGTGCAAACGGAAGGCGAAGGACCTCACTACATTGCTTTTATCCACGCGTTTTTCGCTTAGATTCTTCCCTAGCCTCGAGCTAGTAGTAAGTTGCTTAAATCACCTTCTCGAACCATTTTAAGGTGGTTAATATGATATGTATCGGTTAAAAGACGCAAACATACAAGATGAAGCATAAAAGTCTACTTAAAACACTAAAAATGTTGGTTAAAAGCTCATATGTTGTGTAAATCATGTAGTATTTGATTTGTGTAGTTATTTGGACCCGATCTATGTTGTGGTAGCTCGGATCATCATTTAACCCGGGTTGGTCACGATCTTGGATCATGACATAAGGTTGTTTTTGAAGTAACAAGGGTTAAAGGATGAAACTCTACCACACACGAATCATGAACTTGTGTAAAAGCGATTTTTCTTGTGAAATAGTGATTAAAACTAGTAGATCTACGAATCTACAAGTGGTATTTTCAAAAGACCTCGTGTCAAGAGAAAACATACTTTAAAGACGGATCTTACACTAACACGAATGGTTTTTAGAACACACAAGTGTGTAAACACTTGTGTAACACAAAGTTTCGACGAAAGAACTATTTTTGTAAATGTTGACGAGAAGTTGTAAAGATGGAATTTCTTTAAAAACGAGGTTTTTACAAAATCGGATTGTTTTATATAAAGATCCACTAAAAGTAATGGGATTTACTTCATAGTTTGAATAAATCACAAGTTCATGAGATTTATGCGATTTATATACATATTTTGACTAGTTTGTGGTTTGAACATTGTTTTGATTAAATAAGGAAATTGTTGATTTGGTTTATAAAAGAAAATGATACGCTTGAAAGCGTGGCCACCTCCAGTTACAGAGGAAACTCTGGCGAAATTTTTCCAAAAGCCTAACACTTAGAAATATTTTCACTACGAGTGTTAGAAATACATTTTGACTTGTTTTCAAATTATAGACTTCGCCACGACTTATTTACAAAATATCGGAGGTGGGATTTCACAAAATAAAACGTGATACATAAATATATTTAGTATATATTTTTCACAACATCACTTGTATAAGTGTTTATGATTATTTTGTGAACTACGTAAATATTATTTTTAGAGTAAAAATAATATTACTAAGTATTATTTTGGGAAAATCACATGTATTAAAATATAATATTTTTGGGAAGAATATTTATATTTTGGAGTTAGGAATAAAATATATTAAGTGAGACTTAATAGTGTAATCCGAAATATATTTCGAACACACATGTATTAAATCCCCCATCCTTGGGAAGGAAAATGACTACCAAGTATATACAGAATGTAAACACGAAATAGTTGCCTAACTATTTCCCAAAAACTTAAACCATAAAGCTAAGGCACGGCCGTCCGTCTAATAGAATTAGTACGTGTAGGTCGTCACACAGCTGTTTGATTTGGAGGCATACTTGGTAGAGACGCACCACGGTGAGTTCATGTCCCCCTTTTCTCTTAACTGTTTTCAGTTTTTAACTGCGGGGGTGAAATACATGTTACTTTGATTACAAGTACTTTATACATGGTATGGTCAGCTAAGGAAGTAACTGTTAGGTTATGTGATTGGGTAGGTGAAACCTTAAGAACATTAGTCCTCGTAGTACGATCGAGGGATACGAGTGATAGGCCTATTTGAGCATAACAAACACCACCCATGCGCCCGCAGGTTGGACCATGTGGTGACTTTGTCTTAACACCACCCATGCGCCCGCAGGTTGGACCATGTGGTGACCTTGTCTTAACACCACCCATGCGCCCGCAGGCTGGACCATGTGGTGACCTTACCCTATCCCCTCCCATGCGCCCGCAGGTTGGACCATGTGGTTACACATTAACTGATATGTTTCCTTATTTGCTTTCATACCAGAGTTTACAAAACATTCATACTTGCAATGATTATAAAGGTTTATTCGCGCGCACATACTAAACACATGAACTCGCTCAACATTATTGTTGATTTTTCAACTTACATGTATTTCAGGGAATTAAAGGATCTGGCGCGGTATGACACGTTTTCCGCTGCACTAGTACGAGGTCATCCGGGTTTGGGGAATGTGACGCTTTCCTGGACAAGTCACAGTCCTTAAACTGTGTTTATGTCATGTTGATGTTCGTGTTTGTTAAAACAATGTCGTTGTATTTGGTTTCTAAAACTTAATTAAATGGATGATCTTGCATGGTTTTTATTTTTCATATAGCTTGTTATGGTTAAGATATGGTATTAAGAAGTCACACCAAAATAACCACGCTTCCGCAAAGCCAGGGTGTGACACTTGCGCTCATTGGAACACTGACAATGGCGGAAAGTGTTCTCAATGCTTTCAAACCATTGTAGGAGCCCAATAGCTCCCTCAGACCCATAGAACTTGAGTGGTTTAGTCAAGTTAAACTGTTTGTAATTACACGGTGGGGGTACATTGTTGTTGTTATTGTTATTATTGGCTTGATTGAGTTGGGTCACAAGGTTTGGAAGTATAGCAGCCATTTGCTGAGCGATCATGGTCGCCATTTCGGCGTCATGGGTAGTGTTGTCACACCCCAATCGATGGCGGAAATATCGGAGTGAGACGAACGAGATTGCTCAAAGACTTCATAACATTATGTGACAATAGTTTAATTCAAAACCGATTTCATTTCATAACATGAATTGTTAAGTGCATCATAAGGAATTCAAATTACAACATCGAAAAGACAAAATACAACAAGTTCAACAAAAATGAGATAACAATTCTAATATTTCGTTATGAGTTTCTAGTGTCGTCCCTACTAGATTTCATCATAATCATCATCATCAACCTATAACATGTTAAAAGTATAGTTCAACACAAAAAGCATTGGCGAGTACACAAGTTTAAGTATATAGCATAAGTATAAAAATGTTTAAAACGAATCCAGATGGCAACCTAAGTTATCAAGATTAACATATCAATGGCATGCAATATTCAAGTCAACCCTCTGATTACTGCAAGAATTAAATTTAACATGACCTCTCATTCACGGGTGGTGCGTTACTCCTATAGCGCTATGCATGTTAAATGGAGGCTCGTACGAAGTTAATGACATGTGTATCACATAAGAATCACCCAAGAATATGAATCAAGTATAACAAGTAAGTATGCATGTATTTGGATTGTTTTGTGCATTGCAAAAAGTATGTGGTGTTTGTGATTTTAATAAACTAACATGTTGCACCCAAAAATGTGTAAAACGAAAATGGGTCAAGTGTACTCACGGTTTTGCAAAGCTTCAAACTTTATAATCCCGTGATGTGTTGTAGGTTTGAGGATGGAATCACCAAGTTACCCTACATGGGGAAATGAAGGTGTGTAAGTTTATGGATTTAGAATGGAAGATTCGGACTTCGAATATAAATTATCAAAAGTATGTATACAAAAGTAATATCTAGTTCTAAGAGCTCGTATATGACTCTATGTTATATGGTTTCATGGGTCCCAAATTGCCCATTAGAATCATCAACGAGTATCTTATATTATAGATATATTAGCCTAAGTTTATGATGGTAAATCATAGGTTGGTTAGCATCACAAATTCAGCCTTGTTTTATATAGTTATATGTATATTCATACGATAATAATAGTACCTAAAACTAAGTCCAATCATAGATAACCATGTAGCATCATGTATGTCAAGCATGGGGGTTAAAAACTCATTATATAATTCACCACTACACAAACCATCACAAGGATGGTTCAGAGGGTCATGAATAACAAGAATAAATATAACTAATCATAAGCTCAAGCGACCAAGTACTCTACAACTCGGGTGTGCAAACACATCATGAAAAGAATTAACTAAGTGAGGGAGGCTAGACGGGGCTAAGGTAATTTGATTCTAGTAAGTCACTTTGAGTGTTCATACACAAGGTTTAAAATGAAGGAGTGGAACTTAGTTTGGAAAGCCAAAGCTTCCATTTGTTCACACTTCACAAGTCACAAGTTCATCATATGGAAGAGGATGACTTATGCTTGTTTTCATCATTCGATTACCATGTATAAACAGAAATAAAATGAGTGTTTGAACTCATAACTTTGATGCTAATCCCCTCAAAACAAACCCACAACCATAGACTTGATTGTGAGCTTGGTGGGTACAAGATTCCACCAAGTTATTAGCAAGAATATGAAGGCATAAGAACAACATATAAAAATAGAAAGTTTAATGCACTTTAGACCTCAAATGTGGTGAGGTTTCACCTTAGATTAGCAAGGTAATGTTGAGAAAACCTTCCTAGAGGTTATCCAAGTGCTAAGGAAGAAGAAATAAGTAGAAAATAGTTGTAGAAGTGAGCTAGAACTCGCTTAGAATGTCTTGAACTTTTTGTCCACTTCTGGAATTTTAAAGATATTTAGGAGTGTTTTGAGAGTGATTGTGAGGTTTGTAAAGTGGAAAAAGAGTGTGAGAAGTGTTGGTTATATAGTGGAGGGATTAGGGTTTGAGTTAGGTGAGTTTTAATGTAATTAGGTGGGAGTTGCAACCAAAACAAACACAAAAATGACCAACTAGCATTTCAAAAACAACTTTCTGCGGAATCTAAGGCTTGGCGTGCCGCGACGATGAAACCTTATCCCCGTCGCGTAGCGCGACGGGCTTATTTTCGAGCGAAAGTTTAGTTTTAGGCAGGTTTGGTTCTTGTTGTTTCATGTTTACATATTATGAGGTGTTTTATGTATTTTAAGCATATAATCAAGTATTAAAAATGTCATGGTTTAAGTATGTGTGAGTGCAAAACGATGTATAAGCGTATAAGTCATGCATATATGATATGTGTTTGCAGGTTTGTCACATGTTTCAAGAATCACGAATAAGGTACCAATTGCATGATGAATTAAATGTATACGCATGAACGAATAGGCAAAGTATAATTTGTAAAAAATAATGAATTTTATTATGATCAAGGTCTCGGATTTACAACATTACAACGAAATACGATTACAAGAGAAACAAGTTCCCAAAAATAGAAAAACAAGACAAGCTTTCTAATTAAGAAAAGTTACGAAAGAGCGAGGCGTTATAAGTGTTGCGACGAGGAGGCATTCTAAAAGAGAAAGGAATCATGAAGGGAAAACGAATGAGATTGACACAGGATTGCAAAAAAAGAATCGTTAAAAATATCGACGAAACATAAGGATTATGATCATTTATTCATTATTTAAAACGAATAAATGACACGGTGACTAATCAAAGTAAATGGGTCTTTATAATGTATCGCGAAGACATGCTTTAGCCTACAAGTGGACACTCACCCCAAGAGTTCCTAGTTAAGAGTGACTGGTCCGATTAAGTGGATTTGTATGAACACTCTAGCCTTAGACAGAAAACTCAGGGTATAGGCATCCACCCTTCCAGGTTGCACGTGTTCACTTTATTAAAACCCAAACTTTGACGAGATTTTGAAAAAAATTAAGGCTTAAAGCCTAAAAACAAATCATCTAAGGATAGATGATGATTTCTTGTAAAAAGTCTTGGAAAATTTTGACTTTTAAGAATGAATTATGCTTTGTGTTGTTTTGGTAATCATCTAAGGACATGTGATGATATTGTATTAAGAATCTATACGCGAGTTACCTCACGTTTGGGTCCTAGGAAGGTTATAGTTTAGGTCAAAAGCATTACTAATAACCTAATTCCCTATAACCATGGCTCTAATACCAATCTGTAACACCCCAACCGCGTATGAACTCAACCCGCGCGGAAATGTCGGGGGGTCACATTACAAATTGTTTCACAACACATGGTACATATATTTTTGTTTTATTGGATTAATTTAAATTATATTGTCTTGGAACAAAAACATAATGCAAACAATTGTTCTTTGTTTTAAAGCAAGACTAAGGCCCCAGTCCAGATCCTAAGTATAGCATACCTGATCATACATTAGTACCTGAACATATGTGAAAATAAAGTCAACATTGAATGCTGGTGAGTAACATAGGTTTTGTGGTCAAAACTCATGGCTTTGAGTTTTGAAAAATGTTTAAACCACTTCAAAAGTAGCCATGAATCTTTGACAAAAAGTGTTTCTTTTATAAAACCGTATGAGAAATCATTTGATTTAAAAGATAAAAATCTATGGTTAACTTAAAGAATCATTTGTGTCTTTGTAATAACCAATCAAATGTCTTGTATTGTATAAACCAACCAAATGGCTTGTTTTGTATAATCAAATGTCTTTGTAATTACCTAATGTCTTGTCTTGTATAAACCAACTAAATAACTTGTTTTGTATAATCAAATGTCTTTGTAATAACCAAATGTCTTTGGTAAACAAAATGTCTTGTTTAAACCAAAATGTTTTGTCTTGTATACAACAATTGCCTTTTTGTATAAAACAAGTGTGGTTTGTCGGCGAATACATTCAAGCCTTCTTGACTGTTGATGTGTGCGGTGTGTTATAAGTTTTTAGTTATATTTTAAGCCCTTTTTAACACTCAGTCAAGTTTTAAATTTATAAAACACGATATTTTACTAACACTAAACACACATATGGGCAAGTGCACCCATCGTGAGCATAGTATAGCGTTGGTAAGATACCGAAGTCGTCCAAGGACACAAGAGCTTTTAGTACCAGTTTATCCTCAACGTCTAATCAAATCAAAAGTTTTAGAAAAATTTTAAATATGAAAAATAAAAACTAAAAATGCTGAAAATAAAATAAAAACAGATAAACAAGATGAATCACTTGGATCCGACTCGCCTTTAGTGTAACCTTTGATGATTTCCGCACTTTTGCACTTTTTAAGAGATTATCTTAGTTATAGTAGTAGGCCCCTCTTTTGAAGGTGACGTTACCCTCAACCCAGCAGTTTTAGTCAGCAAGGATACAATCCTAAAGGGTCGGAATATTGAAAGATAATTAATTAAGTTATTAATGCGTAATGTGGTAGGCCCCTCTTTTGAAGGTGACGTTACCCTCGGCTAAGTGGTTTGAGTCAGCAGGTATACAATCCCAAGTAGCCGGGTTAATGTATTAATAGTAGTTTACATATGAGGGGATCAAGCCATTGGCACCCCCGCCATCCAATACCAGTGGGTATTGAAGGAGGTCCTAGTAAGCTTGACCCAGGTCCTTGCAGGATCTATACACTGAACAAGGCAAGAACCTTACCAAACCATTTCCTTAACCCCCGACCAGGTAGCCAACATATCTCTACATAGACCGTAGAGATATGAATGGTGTAAATCTTTTATTTTATATAGACAGTAAAATAACGCCAAGACACCATGGAAAAATGATAAGGAAGTTTCGCCTTCAACATAAGAAACTAGTTATAAAAGTCATTAATACAAAACCAAATAAAAAGTGCGAAAAGATTAAAAAACAAAAGTATTACACTAAATGTTTTTCTTCACCAAGTGATTTAAAAGACTTAGGCAAACATGGCCTTTGATTGTCAAGAACTCTTACTATCAATCTTGGATCCCGAGACTACTACACACACTCTATGATGGATGATGGTGGTGGATGTGGGTGTTGTGATGGTGGTGGAGTGTGGGTGAAGTGGGAGAGAGGTGGTTTGTCAAGGGATGCCTTTGAAGTCAACCAAGCACCCCTATTTATAGCCTGCACAGAAGCCCAGACACGGCCCCGTGTCCATTGGGCACGGCCCTGTGTCCACCCATCTTCTCTTTCTTCATTAGTTGCAATTTGTCTGCATTAGCTCCACACGCCCCGTGTCCGCTGGGCACGGCCCCGTGTGCAGAAGCGTATCTGTACTATCAAGATTTGCTTGGATTCTGCGAATCTTAGCGTTGACCACGCCCCGTGTCGAGATGGGCACGCCCCCGTGTCGGGAATAGAAGCTTCTATAGCTTTGTTCTTTCTGCAGACATCTGGCCACGCCCCCGTGTCCGCTGGGCACGGGGCCGTGGTCAGCCTCCTGTTTTCTTGTTCTTGCTTGGGAAGATGCTGTCGAGGGGTCGGACATGCCACGTTTATCCCTTTTCTTGTAATTATGTTAGATTTTGCTGCATATTTGCTTCTTTTGTTCATTTACGCTCATTTAATCCTGAAAATACAAAAGGAAGACAAAAGCACACTTTTTCCAACTTTAGTACTAAAAAGGTGTAAGTTTTATGCCTCATTTGATGTAATTTATATGTTGCATTTTACACACATCAAATACCCCCACACTTGAATCTTTGCTTGTCCTCAAGCAAAACTCTTTATAATGTGGCTTACACTCCCAAATGGAATGGGTAGAAAGAAGTTTTGGGCTTGTCTTGAATGTCGGGAATCCAAGATCGTTATTAGGCTTTATTTTTATGTTATTTACAATCCTATTCGTTATGATTTATTTAGAACAGTTTATAAGAGAAATTACTTACTTGGGCATAACATGCCTCTTTAAAGTTCCATTTATATACAAGTTCATATACCTCACGGGAGATCACTCAACACTCGGCCGAAGATGTATTTTTGTGAAACACTCAAGACCGGCATGGAACTTACTTCTACCATATGCTTGCCAAGCAATCAATCTTCCTCCTTTTTAACTATACACCTTTGTAAATATCAAGAGGACTTGGGGAAGGGTTAGGGTTAGGCTTGGGTTAAAGGTAGGTGGTTTTGGGTTAGTGGTTAGTAAAAAGGGCGAAAAGCGTAAAAAGCGTCGGTCGTCATAAAACTTTTTGTTTTTGTGACTTTTATTCAAATAAACCATTTTCAAACAAAGTTTCTTTTAAGGAACTTGTTTGTTTATTGCTAGACTTCGTTTTTTTTATAAGGAATGTCACATGAAAACCTAGGTTTTTACTAAAATAAAGGGTTAAAAATAAAAAAGGTTTTGGGTTTAGAAACGAAAAGGTTTAGGCTCAAAAGGGTTAACTAGGAGGATTTTGGGTAGGTGGTAAAAAAACGAAAAATAATGGTGTTGAAAAGAAAAGGTTAGTCCTAATGTCTCCATCATTTACTTACTTGGGTTTAAGTTGGTAAGGACCGGGAATGTATTGTCATGGCAAGTTCTAGAGTCGTAAGAAACCAAGAGGCTATTCACACAAGAAACAAAAGATGAGCATTTAATTTAAAGATATATGCTTGTATGCTCAATAAAGATCAAAACTCACTTTTTGTGGGAATGAGTTTTTAATGTGATCAAGTATATATAATCAAATTTTAACTAGATTTGTCATGCCGTTTCATAATTTTTTTATTTTGGTTCTTTTTATCACGACGCTATCGGTTGTAAATTTGTAAAAATATAACCTTTTTAGAACTTGTTATTCCCAAATTAAACCAAGACAAGTAAAAAAATGAAAAGTTTTTGAAAAAATTTGGGGTGATTAGCGGTTCCAATAGAGTTTTATGTAAGGCTTGTTATTAGGACTTGCAAAATTCAAGGTTTTAGCATCCACCCCCCCCCATACTTAAATTACACATTGTCCTCAATGTGTCCCAAAAATAAGTTTTTAGGTTGATTGAATGTGTAAAAATGTGTTTAAAAGCAAAAAAGTTTGCTACTGGGCGTCTGGACACGGACCGTGTTCGTCCGGGCACGGCCCCGTGTTCAGATTGCCAGTATCACAATTAACAGAAGGCTAGGCACGGGGGCGTGTTCAATGAGCACGGCCCCGTGTCCAGTTACCTGTACTGGGCATTTTCTGCAGAACCTTGGGCATGGGGCGTGTGGGCTGAGCACGGCCCCGTGCTGAACTTGTTGTAATGAAGAAAAATTGTCGGGAGGCTCTGTTTTTGTGCATGGGGTGTAGGTTCAAGTTTCCCTTAGTAACCTCAATCATCCTGAGTGTGTTTTATTCCTGGAAATTGAAACTAAACTAGGAAGCATAAAAGTTAATCTAAACTAAAACTAAAGATAGTTCCGCGGAATGCCTCCGTGGTGCGCCACGTTTATAAGGGTCCTTGGCTAGACCCAAAGTCAGTCATATCTTACCCAAGTGGGATGTTTTGCATCCCATGTTGCACCATCGGAAAGCATCATCCAAACTTGAGTCTATGATTTTCATGTAGTTGACCGGGTCATCGTCTTCTACTCTTTTCCCAACCCCAAACTTCACTTCCTTGTCCCCAACCCTCAATGTTAGTGTCCCGTCATTCATGTCTACCATTGTGTGGGCCGTAGCTAGGAATGGCCTTCCTAAGATGAGTGGTACTTCGGTATCTTCCTCCATATCTAGTATGACAAAGTCGGCCGGGAAGACAAAGTCTCCGACTTTTACCAATAGATTTTCAATGACACCTTATAGATATTTAATGGACCTATCGGCGAGTTGTATGCTCATTTTTGTAGGGCTTGTCTTCCCTAGTCTGAGTCGGTCGAACATTGAGGCGGGCATGAGGTCGATACTAGCCCCGAGATTGGCTAGTGCATTGCGTATGGGTGATCCCCCAATCGAACAAGGGATGGTGAAGCTTCCGGGATCGATCTTCTTTTGTGGGAGTTTGTTGAGTAGCAAGGCGGAGCATTCTTCACTTAAATTAACTAATTGCAATTATTCAATTTTCCTTTTGTGAGTGAGGAAGTCCCTCATAAATTTTGAATATTTAGGCATTTGGGTTAGGACTTCGACAAATGGAATATTAACATGCAATTGTTTTAGTAAATTTACAAATTTTATGAATTTCTCATCAGTCTTTTGGCGAAGTAACCGACCAAGGTACAATACCGGGGGATTCTTGGTAGGCTCTTGATTCGGTGGAGGAGCCGTCTCTTGTTGGGGCGTTGGTGAAGTTGCGGTTTGGTTAGACGGGCTCTTTTCAGTTGGAGGTAGCGGAGCCTCCTCGGGACCTACGTTATGGTTTCTCAACGTGATGAGATGTACTTGCGCCTTTGGGTTGGTTTCGGTATTGCTGGGTAATGTGCCTTATGGTCTCTTGGAGAAATTTTGAGCTAGTTGATTTAGTTGTTTTTCAATGTTTTGGATACTAGCTTGTTGATTTCTAAAGTTCGATTCCATTTGTTGAAATTGATCCGAGTTTTTCTTTTCAGTGTCGGAGATGAGGCGAAAGATAGTATCTTCAAGCCTCTCTCATCCCCCTTGTTGTTGTTGAGAGAAATTTTGAGACTCGTGTCTTGGTTGTTGAAAGTTTGTTCGTTGGTTTTGATTTTGTTGGTTACTACTATTGTTGGGTTCTCTCCAACCAAGGTTAGGGTGGTTACGCCATCCTTGGTTGTAGGTACCTGTTGGCGGACCTGGCGGCCTAGGTATATTATCAATGTAGTTTACCGTTTCTGTTTGATTATCCATTTCTTTCATATAACTCCAATTTTCATGTGGTCCACCACACCCTTCACAAGCCATAACCGAGGCCGTTTTTGCCATTTCTAACTTTTTTATTTTTGAAGAAAGGGCCTCGATTTGGGCCTGTAAAGAGGTGCTTTCGTCAACCTTATGGGCGCCCAGGGCAACAGATTTTGTGCCTCGGGGAGTGTGCCATTGAAAATTGTTTTGAGCAATTTCCTCAATTTGATTATAAATTCCATTTGGGCGACGATTACCTAGAAGTCCCCCGGAGCTAGAGTCAAGTGTTTGTCTTGTGTGTGGCAACAATCCATTATAGAAAGTAGATACTTGTTGCCATACCGCAAGACCATGATGAGTACACTTTCTTAGTAGCTCCTTAAACCTTTCCCAAGTTTCGTACAAGGATTCCTCGTCCTCTTGTGAGTATGTATTAATTTCAGTCATTAATTTAGCCGTTTTAGAAGGAGGGAAATACTTATACAAAAACTTTTGGGCTAGTTCATCCCAGGTGTTTACCGATCCAACTGGGAGGGTGTTAAGCCAAGCCTTAGCTCAGTCTTTTAGTGAAAATGGGAACATTCGGAGGCGGATGGCGTCGTTAGATGCTCCGTTGATCCAAAAAGTATCACATATTTCCAAAAAGTTGGTAATATCTAAATGGGGATCTTCGTCCGCAAGCCCGTGGAAAGTTGCGGAGTTTTGGAGCATTTGTATCAAATGCGGCAGAAGTTCGAAGTTGTTGGCATCGACATTTGGTGCATTGATAGCGGCACCGAGATTACCTACCGTAGGCCGTAGGTAATCCATTAGAGTACGTTGATCCGCCATTGGAAGTGGGTCCCCTGAAACTATCTCTTGGTTTTTAGTTTTAAGTCTTTTTCTTAGAAAGCGTTCGGGTTTGTCTAGCGGTTCTTTTATATCTTTATTGGAACTGGAGCTCATGCACTGCGTAGGAGGTTCAGGTGTGGCGCCTGGGTTCCAAGTCCTGCGATAAAAACAAAAGAGATTGTTGGTCAGAAGCTTCACCACGGCCCCGTGCTCAGCTGAGCACGGCCCCGTTGTCAGAGTTACAATGATTCTTTTCTGGATCCCTGTTACTGGGGAGTTCAACACGGCCCCGTGCTGCACCAACACGGCCCGTGCTCAACTCTTTGTAACTCGAAAAATAAAAAAACTGCCAGTAACGATGTTGGGCACGGCCCGTGTCCAACCAGGCACGGCCCCATGCTGAGCTCTGTAGAAACTGAAAAAAACCTAGAAAAATCCTAAAAAAAAACAGAAAATAAGAAAAACGATTAGGCCGTTGATTCCTAACTTTCTTAAAATCCTTGTGTCCCCGGCAACGGCGCCAAAAACTTGATGTGTGCGGTGTGTTATAAGTTTTTAGTTATATTTTAAGCCCTTTTTAACACTTAGTCAAGTTTTAAATTTATAAAACACGATATTTTACTAACACTAAACACATATATGGGCAAATGCACCCATCGTGAGCGTAGTATAGCGTTGGTAAAATACCGAGGTCGTCCAAGGACCAAGAGCTTTTAGTACCGGTTTATCCTCAACGTCTAATCAAATCAAAAGTTTTAGAAAAAGTTTTAAATATGAAAAATAAAAACTAAAAATGCTGAAAATAAAATAAAAACAGATAAACAAGATGAATCACTTGGATCCGACTCGCCTTTAGTGTAACCTTTGATGATTTCCGCACTTTTGCACTTTTTAAGAGATTATCTTAGTTATAGTAGTAGGCCCCTCTTTTGAAGGTGACGTTACCCTCAACCCAGTAGTTTGAGTCAGCAAGGATACAATCCTAAAGGGTCGGAATATTGAAAGATAATTAATTAAGTTATTAATGCGTAATGTGGTAGGCCCCTCTTTTGAAGGTGACGTTACCCTCGGCTAAGTGGTTTGAGTCAGCAGGGATACAATCCCAAGTAGTCGGGTTAATGTATTAATAGCAGTTTACATATGAGGGGATCAAGCCATTCGCACCCCCGCCATCCAATACCAGTGGGTATTGAAGGAGGTCCTAGTAAGCTTGACCCAGGTCCTTGCAGGATCTATACACTGAACAAGGCAAGAACCTTACCAAACCATTCCCTTAACCCCCGACCAGGTAGCCAACATATCTCTACATAGACCGTAGAGATATGAATGGTGTAAATCTTTTATTTTATATAGACAGTAAAATAACGCCAAGACACCACGGATAAATGATAAGGAAGTTTCACCTTCAACATAAGAAACTAGTTATTAAAGTCATTAATACAAAACCAAATAAAAAGTGCGAAAAGATTAAAAAACAAAAGTATTACACTAAATGTTTGTCTTCACCAAGTGATGTAAGAGAGTTAGGCAAACATGGCCTTTGATTGTCAGTAACTCTTACTATCAATCTTGGATCCTGAGACTACTACACACACTCTATGATGGATGATGGTGGTGGATGTGGGTGTTGTGATGGTGGTGGAGTGTGGGTGAAGTGGGAGAGATGTGACAACCCGTACTTCTGAGGTTAGCACCGTTAAACTAATCTTATATAAATGCATGAATGTGTGTGACAAACTAATTACACTTGCCTAATGTACTTTTATATAATCGGATACTTGAAGCCAACTCGTTATCTTGGCGAGCCCAACCGACCATAACTTGAGTAGATTATACTTGGGTATTGTATAATAATAATGATAATAATAATAATAATAATAATAATACATAAGTAAAATGTTGGAATCCAACCTTAACCAAACCCCTCCCCCACGTTTGTGTTTTGTGGGAAGCCCATACCTCAATAGTCCATGCAACCCAAATTTTCAACCCACCTCACTTCATGTATCGGCCCACACCCACAAATTCCACCGCCTTCTTTTGTTTCAGCCTTTAAATTACGTAGGCTGCTTATTTACATAACAATTCCCCCCAAACCCTACAGCAACAGCAAGATCCACCCCTCTCACTGTCGCGACTCTTCCTCCTTTACTCGGAATTCCACAACGAACCAGCCGCCACCATCTTCTTCTCCGGTGAGTTCAAAACTCCGACGACACCGGTGCTCTCCGTTCTACCTCCGGTAGCTCACGACACTCCGACTCGGAACTCTGTTTTCGTTTCGTTCATTCAGCACGCACTCTACCCCGATTCCGAATCTTGGTTAGTACACCACTATCTTATGAAGAAAGATTTTTGCGATGAATGTCATACGTGAATGAAACTGCTACTTGAGTTTTCATGAAAACGTACAACTAATGATGCATAGTATACACCTGGTTATGCATAAAGAATAATCTTGTTGATTTAAAAAAAATGATGATGTCTGTTTAATGCATAATATTTGTATACGTGATGTTTGAAATTGACTACTTTTGAATCCTAATATTAGTATGCTTGAAGATGTTCCTGTGTGCTAAATGATAGTTTGCGAACTTGTGTGATAAACATGAAAGAATGAATTTCTTGTTAACAAAATAGTGAATGATTAAAGATGTGAAATTATTTGCTGAATCTGTTGATTAATGATACTTCTTGTATGAACTCGTTTAACATCAGATACTCGATAATTAGCTCAGTTCATGATAATGTTCGTTTGGTTCATATGGATATTTCTGTTCATTCAAAAAGATCATGTTTAGGTGATAGTGGTAATCTGTTGCTTAATATTTGAATCCAATGACTGTGTAAGTGATGAAAGGTGTCGATTTCTGTTTGAAATAGTTATGATAATCTCGAAATTCGTTGTGTCATATGATGATGATGATTGTTGATAAGACAAGTAGGATTGATGATATGAGGTGTGATTACTGGTGGTACTAGGATTCGGTTGATATGTGGGTATGGAAAGATGATGAAGATGGGTTTTCTTTTGGAGAATGTACAAATAATATTGCGTAGGGTAAAACTGAGGTTCTGTGAAATTCAAAGTTGTATATGAAAAGTAGTTTGTCGTTTTTCCATTTTAATTATAGGATGGTTAATGATTTTGTTTAGAGGTGTCGCACAGTAGAGCCGGCCCCACTTACTCTCTTTCTAAGCCATTTCATCGTACACCTAGGATTGGTTGTCACCTAATTTTATTAATCACACACTCTCAATTTGTTGAACACATGCTAATCTGATCGCACACTCCCACAAAATAAACCAGTCGCATACCCATTTAATGTTTGGGCCACACGCACACATTTAAGTAGTATGTTCTCTTTTGGGCCGATGTGATACTGTTCATGATCAAGTATGTGTGGTTATATGAAACGTGACCTATGTGCTATTTGAATACGTGAATAATTGTATGCGAATCTGATTAGACATAATACCTATGATAGGACGTGATTGAATAAAGTGTATTGACGAGTAAACTATCTGCCGAGCAAACTAAGGTGAGTTCACACTATCTATAAGGCATGGGATTCCCGGTGGTTGGAAATGGGTAAAGGATTTAATCGGAAACTGCGTGATCTCCTGGTTTGGAACACGTACTATATCCTCTTTATTGAAGGGTGACAACACGGAACCTGCGTGAACTCCTGGTTTGGGGACACGTACCACATCCTCTTTATTGAAGGGTGACAACGCTGATACTAGACCAAAAACTCTATCATGAAGTCCCTCACATTTATATCGACTTAATCGCCGAGCCAATGGCGAGCGGGTCATTAGTTAGATAGCGCTATTTAGGTTTGACAAGCCTCACACCGTGCCGCAGAGGACGGGCGTGAACTAATGGGTCTGGGCACTAGTCAATGATGATAGACATTGACGTTAGGGCACCAACTTACTTCAGTCAGTGGTCGATATTGTAACGGGTCTAGTGGTTCACATGGGGAAGCCCCCACTGGTTATGGATATGGTTTGGGAAACAAGGAACTGATTAACTACTGGTTTTCAAATGAACTTATGACTTTTGAAACAACTGTAAACTGGACAACCAACCGTGAACTCGCTCAACTTTGTTGTTGACTCGTTGTTACATGCC
The DNA here is from genome assembly GCA_030545235.1 of Helianthus tuberosus. Taxonomy (NCBI): domain Eukaryota; kingdom Viridiplantae; phylum Streptophyta; class Magnoliopsida; order Asterales; family Asteraceae; genus Helianthus; species Helianthus tuberosus. Next base: position 151,729,296 of record CM060375.1, read on the forward strand.
TTGCAGGCCTTTAGGTGCATATTGTTGGAACTTGCTATCTGGGAGGCTGGAGTGGTTATGGGTCGAGATTCATGGAATCACAACACAAGACTAATGGCTTTTACATGTGGTTTATAAACACTTAATGAATGAATTATGCTTCCGCTGTATACTGTGAATTATTTGTAAAGTTGTAACACTTAAGGTTTATAAATGAAAGCTTTATTTAAATATAACTATGAGTTCAATGTGATTGGTGGCTAGATCCTGGTACGTCACACGCCTAGCGGAAGTTTCCGCATGTGGTATTTTGGGGGTGTGACAAGAGAGGTGGTTTGTCAAGGGATGCCTTTGAAGTGAACCAAGCACCTCTATTTATAGTCTGCACAGAACTTCAGTAGGAGACCTCTATAAGAAGAAGCAAGCTCCAATAGAAGAGAGAAAGAAAGAATGAAGGTGTAAGTTGAAATGAGGTGAATGCACCTCTATTTATACTTGCAAGATGTTAACAAGATCATGCCAAGTGTTGGCAATGATCTCTAGATGTTAACACATGTCTAATGAGGTGTTTGAATCAGAGAAAAGGTGACAAATTCGTTGTTAGGTGGCAAACAATAAGAATAGATGGCAGAACTTGGTGAACAAGCAAAATTCTGCAACTGGGCACCCCTTACGGACCGTATGGATTTAGGTCTTACGGTCCGTAAGGCCTTCTGATAAATAAGTTTCTATTTTTGGCAGTTTTGGCCCCCGGACTTGCATTTTCACTTGTTTGCCATTTTTAATCCTTCAAGTTGTAATTTAAGCTATATGAAGGGTATAAAGGCATATGTAACTTGGATTTTGTTCTGAATATGTTGTGAATATCGTTTCGCTCGATCATATGATTACGTACTTAGTAAATAAAATATAAAATTTTATTAAATGCAAAAATGATCGAAAGTGTACAACGGTTGAAATTTTGCAAATATTACAGAATGTATGGCCATACTCAAACTAAAGGTAGTTTGTTGACCATTTTGAATTGGAGACGAGCAACGATATATGAGATTAAAATTAGATCCATGTCTTATGTTTAATAAGTGTTCTGTACAAAAAGGATAAATCGATAAGGCACCACAGCTATATACTTGATTAAGTAAAGAGTTATGTAACATTCGCCAAAAATGTCTTAGAAGACTCGATTGTAAATCGGATCCGAACCGAAATAAATAAAAATGCAAATTTTAATTTTTATTATTTATATTATTATCATGCACTAAATTAAATAATATAATCATATTCTGGTTATAAATGTTAATTTTATTAAGTTTTCTTTTTCAATTCTAAAAAAAAAACTTTTTAAAAGACCTCACATTTGAAAAATATGATTAAAGATTAATAAAATATAAAATCTTTGATTTTAAATATGTTCTATAAAGTTGATTTTAGTTTGGAAAACATTTAAAACCTAATCGGTGAAGTTTGTAAATGTTAATTAAGTAGCAACTTCTATTGAATCCGGATGTAGTTCTTCTTCGTGCATTATTATGGGTGACTTTTCTGATTCAAAGAAAAATAAAACTGTCGTCACAATTAACTATTGTAACCGTTTGTGTATTGAACCAATGATTTAAGGAATCAACTCAATCTCAACGTTAGAAACTTCATTTTTTTTATCTTCGAATGCTTCTGGGCCCTTTTCCCCACCCTCACGCACCATCAACATTGGAGAATCCTACGCATTCCGTTTTGAATCCACAGCAAGCTCACTATGGCAACACCACTACAACCGATTAACACCATCACAGTTCCTCTCACCCCTTTCTTGTACTTGTTCACGACGAGCTTCGAGCTAAATATTCAGCCGCTCACACATGTTCTTTTCTCTCTCACTTTGAAGACGCCCCAGCCACCCGCACGTAGCGTGTCTCAATCTACGACTCGTTTCTGTTCGGGTATTGAGGTAATAGCCCATTCCTTTGCTTATGGTTTGTTTATAATTGAGTCATGGACTACGGCTTGGTAATCTTTATTGTTCCGGTGACTAACTAAGAGTAAAACCTTGTTTAATCGGAAGAAGATAAACTTACAAATAAGTTCAATATGAGATCTGATCGTTCATACATGTGTTCTACTTGGTCTTTTGTAATTGAAACTATAACAGTAACGGGAATACATAAACTTGTGACAACTTTAACCAAAGGTATGTACCTATGTAGTTGAGGTCGAGAGTTGATGAAACACTGGTTAACACCTAGGGTGAAACTAGCCGGTTCGTCTCTTATATAGGGTTCAATCTCCTTCGCTGCTCGCCAAACAGCAGATCCTGCAAAACAGCAACACCGTTAGCTCGTTAAGAGGTGAATGTGGGGGTTTCCCTCTTTACCGGGCTCCGGCGTGAGAATAAGTTCTGTTCTAAGGAGAATAAACAGTGTGTGTTAAGAGTGAGAGAGTGTAGAATAGAATGGATCAACCTGGATGATGAAGGGTCCTATTTATAGCCGGAGGGTGAGAGAGGGAGGAGCAACCTTGCCAGCTGCTATGGGGCGCCAGCTGTCCGACCAAGGGGAATATCCTCTTGGTCTCCTCTGCTGCGGTCAGGATAGTGGTACACGTGCGCGCCCATACTCGTCCATGCTGGAAACATCGTACCGCTGTTGTCGGTCTGCTCCTTGATTTGCTGCAGGTCTACATGGCGCACGATGGGTGGTGACACGTATTATCCTTTATGTCGGAAGGAGCATCTTTGGTGCCACCTTGACGTGTTCCAGAAGCTTCTAGGAGCTTCTGGATTCCTTTGCTGATGTGGACGCCATGTAGGATAAAAAGGTGGTGTGGCCCTTGCCATGTAGGCAAGGAATTGGGACCATACCTCTTCAAGTCCCCCCAGTCCAGTGTGCCTTCTAGTTGAGTTGATCGTCTAGGAGGGATTCTGGACTTATAAGGGAAGTGGTTGTTGGTGTTGTCGGAATAGTATCATCACGCGTCGTGCTGACAACTTTGCAAAGTTGGGCCAACTGGGCGCGCGGCGCATGGTGTATTGGTGACTTTGTAAAGTTGAGCCAAGTGGACGCATGGCGCATGGCACATTGGTAACTTTGTGAAGTTGAGCCAATTGGACGTGTGGCGCATGGCGTATGGTAACTTTGTGAAGTTGAGCCAACTGGACGCATGGCGCATGGCGTATTGGTAACTTTGTGAAGTTAAGCCAACTGGACGCATGGCGTATTGGTGTTTCCTTCTGGAGGACGTTTCTGTACTTGGGGCAAGGAGAATCGATGCGACCGTCTGATGTCTCTGTCTTGTCTGAGGTGAACAGTCGCCTTTTCAGTGGTGTCAGTTACTTTCCACACCTTTGTCAGATGTGTGCCGCCCACGCTCCCAGAAAAAGAGGTGACGGTTTCTCTTTCTGCTGACGTGTCCTCTCCCCATTGGATGACCTTCTGATTTTCTGACGGCCCACTACCCATCACATTAAATGCGATGGGTATAAATATACGGCGATTTCCTTCATTTTTCCCACTTTTCAAAATTTGACCTCCGGTTTTCTCTCACGTTCCTTCATCTTGATTTCTCTTTTTTCTTGAGTTCATTCATATTATCTTCCATATCTTCTTTCGATATGTCTGGCGTGAATCCTTCATCTAGGAAAAGGAGGAACAAAGGTAAGAATCCTCCGGGCCCTGACCAGGCGATCATAAATTGGAAAGAGGAGGAGTTCCAGAATTTGGTGAGGGAGATGGGTTTCCTTCCTGAATAGGGTGCTCAGTTCCCAACTCCGGGTTCTACTGCCATGGACGCGCCTCCTGGTTATATTACACTGTACGCTGCTTTTTTTCCGGGAGGGTAACTTCAGACTTCCGATGACCAAGTTTACTGCTGAGGTGTTGAGGAATTATGGACTCCATATCTCGCAAATCAACGCTATAGGGCTTCCCCGTGTCACCCACTTTGAGTTTATATGTAGAGCCAACCGTGTGGAACCGACTTTTGAAATGTTTAATGTGTTTTACACCGTGACATATACCAGCGGTTTCTATTCTTTTAACGCCCGGACCGGTGGTGTTATCCCCTGTTGTTCTACTCCCTTAAAAAGCCTGCATGACTGGAAGCAAAGGTATTTCTACATCCGCCGTGGTGTTATCCCAGTGGATATGCATTATCGAGAAGGGAGTGAGGGGATCCCCAAGGTTGACGTGGTTGCAGGTTTTTCTGAACAAGCATGGTACAAGAAGATGACTCATAAAGCCACTCCTATTCTTCAGCTTGAGGAGATGGCGTTGGTGGGTGCTGGTCTGAGTATGTTGTGGGTCCCGAAGCATCCTTTGGGGGTCCCGGTTTACGGTTATAATGGCAAACGTATGTTTTGTTCCATAACTTTTTGTCTCTTTCTCTTCTTTTTTTTAATATATTATTCCTTGTCTCCTTGTTTTTCGCAGTAGGTTACAGCTTGTTGAATGTTTTGGATACGAAGGCCGGTGGTGCCATGGTTGAGGCAATTCAGGAGGCTGGGAAACAACCCTGGTTGGATCAGATTTGCCCCCGTTTCCTGCATCCGACCAACGAGAGTTTTACTGCTTATGCCAACACTGTTTTAGGTGAAGATAGTGAAGATGATGTTGATGACAGTATTGGTCCTACTCGAGAGGAAGTTATTGTTCTCTCAAGTGAAGGGTCAGATAGATCTCTTGAAGGGCTAATTTCTCGTTCCCCGCGTGCAGGTCCGGTGCAGGGGGTTGCCCATGAGCCTGTGAATGAACCCGTTGATGATGATGTGGAGATTCCGGTTGAGACTGCGGACCAGTTGGAAACAAGAAAGAAAACAAAGGCTGACAAGCCGGAGGTGAAAGAGAAGAAGGCTGAGGAACATGCCACTGAAACTCCTCGTAAGCGACCTTCTACTCTTCCTGTCCTAAATTACGTTGTAGTTTCTGATACGTTGTTCGGTTTAGGGACCGGAGAAAAACATCGTGGGTTTGATCCTGAAGACCGCGCTACTCTGACAGAGATGATGCAAAAGAAGGCTCTTGAAGATAAAAAAACAGAAACTTGACTAGCAGGCTGCTGCTATGCTTGCATCGAAGAGGGCTAAACTTCAGAAGGAGGCTCCTCCTGCTCCCTCGGAGTCGGAGGTTGACATGGGTGTTTTTACTGAGAGACATGGGAATTTGTTGGAGAAAATATTTGAGGCTTCTGGTACTCGTTTTATTATTTTTCCCGTTTGTCTTTTCTGGTTGCTTGTTTTCCATTCTTTTCTCTAAATGTCTTGCTCGTTTTGGAGCAGGTGCCAAGCCAGCCAAGACTTCACACAAAATTGATATTTCACAAATTTCTCCCCCTGCCTCTCCTCCGTCGAGAACATTTGGGTTGTCCCCTCCTCACGATATTTCTGGTGAGAAGAGGAAAGGAGATGATGTACATGTTGAGCATGTTGGAGAAGGTGGTGGTGATACAGGTGGCGCTGGTGGTGTTGGTCGTGGTAAGGGTGTTGAAATCGGGGTGGAGTCAAGTGAGACCGCTCCTCACCAAACCATATATACCAAGCGTCCACCAGGTGGTGGTGGTGCTACTTCCGGAGTGGGTCGGAGTCCTGAGTTTGAGCATGTTCAAGGTGGGTCTTGGGATACCCAAAACCCAGCGTGTGATGATATGCCACATGCTCCTCGTTGGAATCTGACCCAAGGTTCCCGGATGAATGAGCTTGAAAACTGCCATGAATTCTTTTCTTTGTCTTTCCCCCCAGCTGAGAGGTTATTTCAGAAGCGGCGCCGCCGGTTAGAACTGTTAGACGATCATGTTCGTGCCGGGGTCAACTTTTTGTCTACCTCTCAGGAGATTGTGCGTGAGTGGAAACTGATGGGGGAGGACACACTTGAGTTTGAAAAAGAGAAGAAAATGTTTGCTGAGGAGAGGGAGAAGTTTAATGTTGAGAAGAAAGGTTTAATGTGGAGGGTTTCGGATGCGGAGAACAAGCTTGCTACGGAGAAACAGGCTAATTCGCAAAAACAGAAGGATTGGGAGGCTGCCTGTGAACGTACAAATAAGGAGTTGCAGTCGCAACGTGATGCGATTGTGCGGATGTCTGCTGAGAAGCGTAAAATTGGTGAAAAGGCGGAAGAAGCGCGTGTGGCATATGAGAAAAGGGAGGCAGAGTATGTTGAGCGTATAGCCGCGTTGGAAGAGTTTGTTGAGAAAAAGATTGTTGAGTGTAAAGCCTCTGAACTCCTTGCAGAAGACATATCCGCTGATTGCAAGTGGTTGCTATCGCATGCTGTACCTCTGGTAATGTCTGCTCTTTGTTTGTTTCTTGTGTTTTTTGTTTTTTGTTTTTCTTATGTGTGTACTGCCTTGCAGATCGCCCAGCGCATTGCCGGTTCTGAAGAATTGGCTAAGTACATGTATGAGCTTGGGGAAACTGCGCGCGATCTTGGTCGAAAGGAAGGGTATGCGGAAGGAAGGGCTGCAGTTGAATCGAAGGAACCATCAACTGTTATGAGCTGAACTATTTACGTCAAAATGATTGTTAAATCAAATTTGACTGTCCAAGCTCTGATACCAATTGTTGGATCTGAGTTTCTTTTTTATTGTATTTTCGTTTGAAATTAAGATGAAAATGAAAGAGTTGTGCAGCGGAATTAAGATGAAAACAAACTTTGCATACAATCAAACGAGAGTAATACTTTAATCAAACATCTTTACACAATGAATCGAAAGACTGAATTTGTTTCAACAACGATTACAATGATTGATGAATGAATGCAAACTCCCCCTCAGCCAGAGCTCAGTAGTTTGTTCGTGCAAAGAAGACAATGTTGTAAAAGAGCTAATAGAACAGTACAAAGTACTGAACTATTTATAGGCACTTGCAAACCACTGAGCATCTTAGCTGACGTCACCATGAAAGTGACATCTAACCTCCTAACAAACTCTAACCTCTGATCTATACAAACTCTGATATACTAACTACTGCTATTACATTTCTTTACATAAAAGACACTTAAACAGCTGCTGCATCCTTCCACTGCTGTGAACCCAGCAGTGCCTGTCCGGATCAGCAGTACTTGACTCAAGGCAGTAGATTGAGTCAGCAGAGCTTTGGTCTTCCATCAGTCTTTGACATTTGTCAGTAGATGCAAAGCAGCAGTTGTAGGACAGCACTTAGTAAGATCAGCAGATAGGAGGTAAGCAGATATAAAACCACTTTCAAGGGGAGAGATTTGCATGAACTAACTGTAATCGTCTGCTTATTCTGGATCCACTGCTCTGATCCAGTTTTGGCTTTAATTATCTGTTCCTCTGATAGGGTTCAATCCCAACAATCTCCCCCTGGAACAGATAATGCCAAAACTCTTCATTATTTGTGGAATTCTTTATTGCCTCATCAACAGCTCCCTTATCTGACCTTTAAATTGTAATTCAAAGTCTAGGGCATCTGTATCTTCATCATCCCTGCTAAGTGGAAGATCAAGGAGATCCTGCAAATCTTCAAGACTCAGGCCAAGAGCTTGTTCCCTTGATATTTTCTCCACTTCTCCACCAGACCTGAGCAAAGTCAATACGCAGGTCTGTTTGTCAGTTTCCCACTTTTGTATTTTTGAGCCTGGTGGGTTTCTTGGGAGATGTTTATTTGCAGAAGTATTTGGAGAGGCTGGCCTATTCATGACTGGCTGAGCAGTACTTGCAGTTTGATCCAAACCAAGAGTTTCCATGATCATTTTCTTTATACCCTCTTTTCCAAGGTCTTCACCTTCCATTAACTCTTTGATGGTTTCAGCAATCAGCTGTTTCTGTGGCCTTCTTTTGTAGATGGCAGCACCAACTGGAGCTATGGATCTCCTGATTTGCAGCTTTGATGGTCTTTTTGAAACCGCTGCTTCAGGATAGTCAGGCTTTTGAGGAACTGTGGGATCTTTCTTTCATAATTGTTCCAACTTTTTGTAAGTAGCCCTGACCACATCTTCTTTCCATCTAGCAACTTGTCTTTTGTTTCCATAATCAGCTGCTACCAGTTCCTCTTTCATTCTCCTCAGCTCTTCCTATTTGTCAGGTACATTCTTTCTAAACTTTGCCCAGTTAGGAGGAGTGTGAGTGACTTTCCTTTTTATCATGTCTTGAATTCGTGCTGCTTCGTTTTCAAGTTCAGGAATAGTCCACTCTTTGTACATATATCTCTCTCCTTTGTACTTCTTGTGAGCCATGATGCTTTCAATGTAGTCTTTCTTCAGAGTTTCAGCTGCTCTTTCAGAAATTTGTTGACTAACATTTTTTGCAAATTGCTCTAGGGATCTGACTTGTGTGAGCAAATATTGACTTCTCTGTGCAATTTCTTTATCAGATTTCCCTTGTGTGTTTTTCTTTAAGATATCCTCTGCTTGCTTGGCCTTGATTTCCAAATATTCATCAACATTTTTAGGCCAGGGATATCCTTTTATTGATGGCAAACTCCGTTTGGCAGGGTCATCCTCAAAGTAAAAAGATTTTATTTCTTCTCTAACAGCTGCTAATTCAAGAGGAAATTGAACACCTGCAGGAGGTAAGGGCTTGTACATTTTAACTGAAGAGAGAGGAACAGGTTTTGGAATTGTGACAAGTGCTAAAGATTTTGAAGATGTTTGTGGTGGTGAATTGTCATCATCTTTGAGAATTAGTCTTCTCCTTTTTGTAGGAGGGACTGATGATGTTTTGGATGGAACAGTGATGGTAGATGTAGTGGCAGTGGATTGTGATTGACTAACAGCTGTTGAAACAACTGGTGTTTCAACCACTGTTGTTATTACAACAGATGTTATAACATCTGCTGTCTTCTGTTGTATGTCAGCAGGTGTTGTTTTTGGTGGTGATGATGGTAAAGCAGTGGATGTTGTGTGTGTTGAAGTGGTGTGTGTTGATGGAACAACTGTTTGGCAAGCAGTAGTTTTTGTAACTCCTGTTGCATCAGCTGTTTTGTATGGTGGTTTTTTAGCAGACTTTGAATGTCTGGTTGGAATGGATTTGGGTTGCCTCACTTTTCTAGTAGGCTTCTTCTTTTCCTCAACAGGATTTTCATGATCCTTTGACCCAGAAGTACCCTGATCTGGATGATCCATTCTGTCCACCCTGGCTTTCCTTTTGGCATCTCTATCCCTTTTTACACTTGCAACTGCTTCTGCTAGTGCATTTGTTGTCACATCAATTTTCTTGCTGCCATCTGGCAAAGGGATCTTTTTGGTCATGTTTGAATTTTCTGGTTCAAGATAGAGACCATCCTCTATACCCTTCTTTTTCCACTCCTTAATTTTCTCCCCCTTTTTGGCATTATCTTCGGGGATTTGATAAATGTAGCGGACTTTTGGAGGAGCATTGCCAGTGGTGTGCAAGATCTGAGTTTTGAGAGCCTTTAAATCAGCCTGAGTGTTCTTAAACCTTGACTCCATTGCATTTCTCAGCTGTTGTACATGTTTTTCATGTTGCTGATCTGCTAATTGTGCTTGTTGTTGGAGAAAAGATTGAAATAGATTCCAGAGCTCATTTGTAGCAGGTGCCCTTTGTGGAGCAGGTGCTTGAGGTGGAACAGCAGTTGATTGTACCTTCTGAACTTGTAACACCTGTTGTAGCATATCTTTGAGTTCTGCAACAGAGTTATCAAGCTTTGCAATACGATCCGTCAATTTCTGGTACTTTAAACCATCACCCAAGTTAATGGGATCATCTGATTTCCCACTAGTAGTGGTTTTATCAGTGGTAGATGTAGGGAGTATACTCCAAACATTAACCACTGATGCCCCTTTTTCTTGGTACTGGGGTCTTCTTCCTTCAACACTTGACAACCTTTTGATGTTGCCAGTAGGATAAATAAATCCACTGGTGGTTGGCAGAGGTGCTATAAAAGGAATTGCCTCCAAGGAAGTCTTATTAATGTAACCACTGTCCAACTGTAAACCTGTAGGTACAACAGTTGTAGTGGCTGCTTCACTTGGATTACCACCAAGAGTTACTTGTAACTCATGGGGTGTAACCTCCTCAGGTTGTGTTGGTGGGTTAGCAAAGATTGATACATCAGACCCAGTCAGTTGTTGAGGTATATTCTCATGAGTAGGTGATTGAGAAGGACTGGTTAATGCCTGGTTCAAATCAATTGCATCCAACAGTGGTTTTATTGGTGAGGGAATTGTGGATGTGATGATTGGTGTAGAAATAGGATGTGTCCCGGGCATTGGACTGTGGATGATAGAAACGAGTGTTTCCAGAGCATCATGATGTGGAGACCCTATTTGTACAACATGTTCTTTTTTTGAAGAAACAGGAGGAGTTTCGGTTATGGGTTGAGATATTTGTACCAACTGCAGTGAGGAAGTAGCAGCAGTGGTTTCTTGTGACTTTTGTGTTGTCACTGGCAGGTGCTCTGGTATCTCATCCTCCAGAGATGCCTTTTTGATGGTTTTGGGGGGTTTTTGTGTTTTTCTTTTTGTTGGATTTTTGGTGATTTTAGGTGTGGGTTTCAAAACAGTTGTGCTGCTGCTTTGATCACCTTGAGCAGTGGGCTCAGCAGCAGATACCTGAGGAGCAGTTGTTACTGCTAAAATCTGCTCAGGCACCTCTGCTTGTGTTTTGCAAGGTGCTAACATTCTTGAAAAAGTTTCAGTTGTTAAACTGTTTATTTGAGTAGAATCACCTTGGTTTATTACAGCTAAATCATCCTTACTGAATTTCTTTGAAAAATAGTAACTTAAAAACCTTGGAAACAGTAAGAATGATTTTGTTTCAACATTATTAACCAAATCTTTAAAAATTTCCCGAGAATAGTTAAAATTTTCTCCTTGAAGAATTGCATATCCCAGATTTTGAATCTTTAAAGGGATTTCATTGAAAGAAGTGGTTTTGTTTGAAACACATAGTAGGAGGGTATGAAATAGAAATCTGGTTGCAGACGGAAAATAACCTTTTTCTAAGGTAATTTTCTTCATCATTGTGGCTTCATACCCTCTCTCAATGAAGTCAGATTGTAACTCGTTTTTAGTGAAAGAAGTTTTACCTTCCTGATCACCGAGTTGAAAGACCTCTGAAATGGATTGTGGCGTGATTTGGACAACTTTACCCTTTATCGAAGAGTTTATGGTGGTTGCAGTGTCTCCTTGTTTTTCAAGGGTTGCATTTTTCCAGAACTCCCTTTGGGTCGCCAAATAGATTGGTGCATCGGCAGTGAACAAAGTTTTGTACTTTGATTTTGCCATGAGATCAATGATGGAATCGAAAACTTTGGTGGTTCTTGGTTTTGTGAGAAGACCCAGGAGATGGTGAGATGGTTTATGTGGAATTTCAGTGGAGATTGCCTTTTGAGAGGCTGTTTTCGATGATGATTTGGATGAGGGTTTTGAGGATGACTTCGATTTTGTCATTTTGAAGATGAATGATCGAAGAAAGTTGTGAAAGATGAGAAGAAAAAACTGCTTTGAGAAGAGAATTTTTAAGAATTCAATTCGACAGTAAAACCCTGTTTTGGTGGTGAGTGGGGGATTTTATAGGGAAGAAAATGAATGCTGAGGTGGCAGCCGTTACAAAAGGTCTGACCAATATGTACTGCCCACGTGACAACCCCTGTTGAAAGTGAAGGACAGTACTTGTGTGATAGGGACAGATGAAGGCAGTGGTATGAAAGCAGTGGATGATTTTCACTATCAGTGGATAGCATATCAGTGGATAAGACACTGCTTTTGAACAACAGAGTTTATCAAAGTAATGAGAGAGCAGGGGTTGACTTTCAGCAGTGGACAGACTTTTGAAGGAAGCAGACTTTTGAACAATCAGTGGTTAATGGCAGACTTTTAAGGATTTTAATGAAAAATTTTCATTTTTAGCTATTTTTAAGGATGGAGTTTTGATTTTCTGAAAACATTTTGTTGCTTTTATTCATAGAAAAACAAGGTGTTGCTTGTTATTCCATGTTCAGCATTCCAATTCTAGAGACCAAGCTTTCAAAAGTGGCTGTATCAAGTGCTTTTGTAAGCACATCAGCCAGCTGGTCTTTAGTTGGGACATGATGCAGAGAAATCAAACCTTTTTCAAAGCAATCCCTCACAAAGTGATGTCTGATGTCGATGTGTTTGGTGGTTGAATGGGAAACTGGATTTTTGATGATATTTTCTGCTGCCTGACTGTCCAACATGAGTGGTGTCTTCAAGGCAGTGATACCAAAATCCAGTAACTGATTTTGAAGCCACAGGAGTTGGGCTGTACAGCTTGCAGCAGCAATGTATTCAGCTTCAGCAGTGGATGTTGAAACAGCTGCTTGCTTTTTGCTTTGCCATGAGACTAAGCAATCACCTAGAAACTGGCACCCTCCTGATGTGGACTTCCTTGTGGTGTGACATCCAGCAAAGTCACTGTCTGAGAAACCTGAAAGCTTGATGTTCCCATTAGCTGGATACCAGATACCAAGTGTGGGAGCACCTTTTATGTATCTGAAGATCCTTTTTACAGCAATGAGATTTGATTTTCTGGGAGCTGATTGACTTCTTGCACAGACACATGTTGCAAACATGATGTCTGGTCTAGATGCAGTTAGGTACAATAAAGACCCAATCATGCTTCTATAAAGTGTTTGGTCAATCAGCTCATCCTTTTCATCAGACATGACCAGCTTATTTGTTGCCATGGGTGTGCTGCATGGTTTACAATCATTCATATCAAATTTGGTTAAAAGTTCTTTAGCATATTTGCTTTGATGAATGAAAGTTCCATTTTGCAATTGCTGTACTTGGAGACCAAGAAAGCATTGCAGCTCACCCATAGCACTCATTTCAAACTCAGCTGTCATGAGTTCTCTAAACTCTTCACACATTGAGTTACATGTGCTTCCAAAAATAATGTCATCCACATAAATCTGGACAATCATTAAATCCTTCCCTCTCCATATTAAAAACAGTGTTTTATCAATGGTACCTCTTTTGAAACCATTTGAGAGTAGGAAGTTGGAAAGAGTTTCATACCAGGCCCTTGGTGCTTGTTTCAAGCCATACAAGGCTTTGTTTAGCCTGTAGACATGATCTGGATAAAATGGATCCTCAAAACCTGGAGGTTGACAAACATACACCTCTTCTTGAATTGTACCATAGAGGAAAGCACTTTTGATATCCATTTGAAACACCTTCATATTGTGGTTGACAGCAAAGGCCAGGAACAGTCTAATGGCTTCCAATCTTGCAACAGGGGCAAATGTTTCATCATAATCAATCCCCTCTTCCTGTCTGTAACCTTGAACCACAAGCCTAGCTTTATTCTTGACAACAATACCCCTTTCATCAGTTTTGTTCTTGAAGACCCACTTTGTGCCAATGGGACTAACCTCTTCTGGCAGTGGTACAAGCTCCCATACTTGTTGTCTTTTAAACTGTTGGAGCTCCTCTTGCATGGCTTCTACCCAGCTGTTGTCTTTCAGTGCCTCTTGGTACTTGACTGGCTGATGGAGTGATAGAAAACCAGCAAAAAGACAAATGTTTTGGGTTTGACTTCTTGTGAGCACCCCTTCATTTATGTTGCCAATGATTTGATCAGGTGGATGAGATCTCAAGAAGATTAAATCTCCTTGGTATGGTATGATGGCATTGGTTGGTGAAGGCTGCAAATGTGTATCATCTGAGCTAACCACTGCTGGGGACTTTGATGATCCAGCAGTGGCTTCAAAAGGTGGTGGTATAGGAGGTAATGAAGTGGACAACTGCTGACTTTTATCCACTGTTTGAGGACTTTTGTCAGCAGTGTTTGAGGATGTGGAAGCAGTGGTTGATGGGCTACTTTGGTCAACAACTGTTGAGGTAGCAGTGGTTGAGCTTTGACAACTGTTTTGAACAGCTGGTGCTTTTCCCTTTGTGGCAGACCTTTGAGGGATGATGATTTCATACCCATAGTCTGGTGTTGTATCCTCTGATGGACCTGCACTGTTAGTCTTTACAGCAGTATTTTCAAAAGTGAATTTTTCAAGATCAAACAGATCTGCAGGGTTTGCTGGGATTTTCATTGACGAGAGTTCATTGAACTTAACATTCAAAGTCTCCTCCACTGCCTTAGTCCGTGTATTGAACACTTTGTAGGCCTTGGCAGTGGTTGAGTATCCCAGATGATAACCACAATCAATTTTGGCTGCAAATTTTGAAATGGAATCTTTTAAGTTCAAAATAAAGCATGGGCAGCCAAACACTTTGAAATATGAGATCAGTGGTTTAATTTTATACAGAATTTCATAGGCAGTCTTTTTGTGCCTGGGGTTTATTAAAACTCTGTTCTGAACATAGCAAGCAGTGTTTACTGCCTCTGCCCAGAAAGTTAATGGCAAACCTGAATCTGCAAGCATGGTTCTGGCAGCCTCAATCAGAGTTCTGTTCTTCCTTTCCACTACCCCATTCTGCTCTGGTGTTCTTGGGATGCTGTACTGCCTTACAATCCCTTTCTTCACACAGAAAGCATCCAACTCCCTATTTTTGAATTCTGTGCCATTGTCACTCCTGAAGCTTTTCACTGGAAGGTCAAATTGCTTTTCAACCTGTATTACAAAGTCTTGCAAAATGCCTGCAGTTTCATCTTTTGAGTGCAAAAAGAAAGTCCATGTGAACCTAGAAAAGTCATCAACAATAACCAAACAATATCTTTTCTTTTTGAGGCTCATGACTTGAACTGGGCCAAACAAATCCATGTGTAGCATTTGCAAACACTGGGTTGTTTTGGACTCTTCAATGGACTTGTAAGAACTTTTATGCTGTTTTCCTTTTAAACAGGAAATGCAATGTTCAGGACATGAAAACAATTTTTGTGGTAGGCCTCTCACCAAACCATTTTTTGAAATTTCTGTGATTGTCTTAAGATTTGTGTGTCCCAGCCGTCTGTGCCAAAGTTCTGTCTCTTTGTTAGAGGCAGCTGAGAACAGACAGGCATCAGCTCTGGGACACTCTTTTGACATGTCAACAACATAAACATTGCCACTTCTTTGAGCAACAAGTTTAGTTTGACCAGAGTTGATTATTGCTTCAATCTTTTTGACCATTTCTGGTCCAACAATCCTACAACAGTCTTTTGTGAAGAATGACCCAAATCCCTTGTCACTCATTTGGGACACACTCAGAAGGTTGAATTTTAGATTGTCTATTAGATTGACATTTTCAAATTTTACTTTTCCAGACTCCACTGTACCCGACCCCAGAACTTTTCCTTTACTATTATTCCCAAAGGATATATCACCCCCTCCATGGATTTTAAAGTCTTTGAGGAGGGCTTTGCATCCTGTCATGTGCCTGGAGCCTCCACTATCTACATACCAAAGACTATCAAAGCATGCAGAAGCTCCCTGCACATGAAGTAAAAGGATTAGTTCATTAAGGTCTCCAAAGCCAACAAGGCTTTGGATGGGGTCTCAACAGTGTCTGGGATGGATGCAGAATGATGGACAGTGGTTAGGTCAGGAGTTTGAAGTGTTTTAGGACAGTGTTTCTCTAACCACTGTTGTGGGTCCTGACCAATCATCTGCTGGTAACCAAAAGGATGCTTGTTCACTTTGGGTTTAGAGGGCCTTTTGTAGGCCTCATAAACGTGAGGAATCCTTTGGTAAGACTGTTTTTCTTTGCCTTTTCTGAACTGATTGGCAGGGGGTGCATCAGTAACCTGAACATCTCTTTTGACAGATGTTTGGTTCAGCTGTTTTGTAACAGCTGTTTGAACTGGCACAAACAGTGGTTGTTTCTTGGTGAATTTGACAGATGTTGATGATGATGATGGACTCAAGGATGTTTTAGCAATGTACTCATTCTTTTTCACATCAAAGTTTTTGAGATACACACATGCTTGAGTTTTGTGGTTTGTTTTACCACAGACAATGCAACCTTCAGCTGAAACAATGACACTTGTTCTGTTTAAATCATACGCTTTTAAGTGGAAACAATCTTTTGTAAGATGATTCCTTTTCTCACAGAATTCACAAAACAAGTTATCAATTTTTTCTTTCTTCTTTCTCTTTTCAGACTCCTTTGCAGCAGAGGTTTTAACCACTGCTGGGATGTCCTTGAGAGGTATGACTTTAGCTTTTGGAGCCTTGACACCATCAGTTGATGTAAAGTCCATTGGCTTGAAATTTTCAATAATGTCACACTCATCAGACCATTTTGGTTTAAACTGGTATTCTTCAAGCTCCTCAAAAGTAGAGGATTCCATTGGTCTGTCAAGTGTGATTTTGTTACCAAGTTTGTCAGTGATTTTCACTTCTTGGCCATTCTTGTTTGTGGGGATGAACTCAGTGGTTTGAACAGATTTTTCAAAAGCAGTGTTTTCATCATCATGTTTTCTATAGCCAACCCCAAATTTCACATTGCTTTTTCTCTGTTTTTCAAGCATAACCTCATATCCTTTGCAAGATTCCACCCATCTTTCACAAGTAATCTGGGCGGACTCCAACTCCTTTTTGCAAACTTGGTATTTTTCTACCATAGTTTGAAGTTGGGTTTTGGTTATACTTTGCTCTTCTTTTAGACAGTTGTTCTCTTTTTCTTTTTCAGTCAATTTGTTTTTAAGTTCTTTTAAAGACCTTTCAAATTTGACCTCATCAGACAAGATTTTATCTCGAAGGTTTTCATTCACCTCTTTAATGTTAGCAAAAGCAATTATGCAATTGTCAGAACACAGTTTTTCAAGAACTTGAGGAGATACCTTGGCAGCTGCCATCATTGCACAATCACATTGATGATCTTCCTCATCATCAGCTTTCACCTTCTTTTCACCAGCCTTTTCTTCCTTCTCTTCTTGTTTGTCCTCTTCGGACCATGGTTCTGTCAGTGGTTCAATCAGGGAACCTGAACTTTCTCCCAACAGTAGTTCACCAGCCACAGCAGTAACCACTGCTTCAGTCACCTCTTCCACTGTTTCAAAGCTCTGCTGTTCCTCCTCAGTTTCAACCCCCTCCTATATTGACTCTAATGCCATCAAACAAAACTCATCATGAGAAGGATCATTAGAAGCATAGAGTGCAAAATTTTCATCATTAAGGTCTTCAGGCATACTGCTCCAGTCAACAAACCCTTGAGTGAAAAAACTTTGTTGATCTGGTTGTGTTGCTGCTGGAGCAGTGGTTTGAGGTGCAACAGGTTGCACTTGTACCTGTGGAGCAGGGGTTTGAACATATTGGATTTGTGGAACAGTAGTTTTGACATAATGTACTGGCACAGGGGCAGCAGCATAGTGAGCAGTGTTCACTTGAGCTGTTGGGGCATATTGGGCATAGTGCACAGTGTTTTGGTTTTGAGGTCTAGGATTTGAGCTAGGATGAGTAATTATGGGACCAGTAGTTTGACTCCTACATTCCCTAGCGAAATGTCCCAACCTATTACACTTGTAGCACTTGATTTTCGATTTATCCAACCCAACCCTTAGATTCCCATACAAACCTGGGAATTTTCGCCCTGTTCTTTTGTAGAACTTGCTAGTTCTAACACTTAGCAAAGCCAGTTGGTGCAGGATGTCCATTTCCTCTAAATCAGTGGGATCAAAATGTTGCAAATCATTTAGTTCAAAACTTAAATTGTCTGACATCTGGTTTTCATTTGCAGTGAATGCATAACTAGCAGAGTGAGGATCAGGGTTGTTAAAATTTGCACCAGCAGTTATGTCAATGAAGTGATCATAACCCTGATCCTTACCACTGCTCCCAGATTCTTCTTGACCCAGAAGAGCAGTATTACCGAAAGTGTAATCATCGGTAACTTTTCCTGACTCTTGTAACCTCCTTTTCTGGTTCAACTCCCTTTCGTAGGTCAGGAGTCGACCGTGGAGTTGGGTCAAGGTCAGATCCTTGAATTCAGGTGAGTTTCGGGTGACAAAAGCTATGGTGTCCCATTTTTCTGGCAGTGACCTGAGGAACCTGCTATTTTGAGTTGAGTTTGTAAAAGTGGTGTTAACAAGCCTCAATTCACTGATGAGACAACTGAAACGCTCAAATTGTTGCGTTAGTGATTCGCCTTTAACGTAGCAAAATGTTTCATACTGTTGGTTCAGGATTTCCCTATTGTTTTCTATGACTTCTTCAGTTCCCCCAAACTGTTCCTTAAGTGCGTCCCATAACTCTTTGGCACTGTTACAATGTAACAGTCCAACATATATCTCATTGGGCAGCGCTGATGCTACGATGCTAAACGTTTTAGCATCTAGTTCGATCTTTTGAAAATCGGTTTCGGTATAATTTTCAACTGGTTTTGGAACGAACTTTTTAGCATCTTCAGCACTTGGCACTGAAGGAACATGGGGACCATAAATGACAGACTTCCAACAACCTGTGCTTTGTTGAGCGAGGATGTGACCCATCCTCCTCTGCCAGATGTTGTACTCATTTCTTTTTAGAATAGGTGGTTTAAAAAGCGAGCCGATGTTGTTTTTATCATCCTGAGATTGTGACGTCATTCTTGTTGTTTTACAGACACTGAGAAATCAACTTTAATGGTGATTAATCCTTGCTCTGTTTTTCAACGGACGAACAAACGATCAGTATCAACTGTTATGAGCTGAACTATTTACGTCAAAATGATTGTTAAATCAAATTTGACTGTCCAAGCTCTGATACCAATTGTTGGATCTGAGTTTCTTTTTGATTGTATTTTCGTTTGAAATTAAGATGAAAATGAAAGAGTTGTGCAGCGGAATTAAGATGAAAACAAACTTTGCATACAATCAAACGAGAGTAATACTTTAATCAAACATCTTTACACAATGAATCGAAAGATTGAATTTGTTTCAACAACGATTACAATGATTGATGAATGAATGCAAACTCCCCCTCAGCCAGAGCTCAGTAGTTTGTTCGTGCAAAGAAGACAATGTTGTAAAAGAGCTAATAGAACAGTACAAAGTACTAAACTATTTATAGGCACTTGCAAACCACTGAGCATCTTAGCTGACGTCACCATGAAAGTGACATCTAACCTCCTAACAAACTCTAACCTCTGATCTATACAAACTCTGATATACTAACTACTGCTATTACATTTCTTTACATAAAAGACACTTAAACAGCTGCTGCAACCTTCCACTGCTGTGAACCCAGCAGTGCCTGTCCGGATCAGCAGTACTTGACTCAAGGCAGTAGATTGAGTCAGCAGAGCTTTGGTCTTCCATCAGTCTTTGACATTTGTCAGTAGATGCAAAGCAGCAGTTGTCGGACAGCACTTAGTAAGATCAGCAGATAGGAGGTCAGCAGATATAAAACCACTTTCAAGGGGAGAGATTTGCATGAACTAACTGTAATCGTCTGCTTATTCTGGATCCACTGCTCTGATCCAGTTTTGGCTTTAATTATCTGTTCCTCTGATAGGGTTCAATCCCAACACAAGACTGACTGTGTTGCCCGATATGCTGAAAAGCGTCAAGGGTTTGAGTCCCTTGAGTTTGGGGTTGTCAAAGCTGCCCAAAAGTTTGCTCGGAAGCCTGATGGTGTTGCTTTGCTGAAAAGGGCCCTTGGAGATGGAGATGGTGCGACTGGGGGCGCTAGTTCCAGCCACCCGAAGTGAAGGCATCTGGCTTGTATGCCGTGTATGGGCTTTGATGGCCTTGTAACTCACTTGACAATTCCTTTGAACAATTTACTTTATGTTTCCGTGAACAATTTTACTTAACTGTCGTGTCTATGCCAAGTTTTGCTGTAGTTGGCATGTTTAATGCTTAATATACATTTGTGAATTTTGTTTATCGTTACAATATGTGCATGTTTAATTACTTTGATTCAGGTATCATGAATGAATGATGGCACTGACAGGTTGTGTTGTTTTAGCTACAACGTTTTTTCTGTCGTTTATTATGCGCAGGTTTGTTCGTGAATACGAAGTGATCGAGTTACAGGTTATTGTGTGCACCCAGCTGTGTTCAGCCTTGGGGGTTTTTACAATGTTTGTTTACCATGTGTTCTATGCTTTCGTGTTTATGTGGGTACGAAGTATTTATTTGGCGTTTTATAGGCTTTAGTTGTGTTTTTGACCCGGCTGTGCACTTGTTTGTGACAGGCCTTGGAGGTCTACAACGTTTCCTAAGGTAGAGCCATTGATGTTTTCATGTATGCCCAAAGTAATATATGCAGTTGTGACAAGAAATTCGCATGAAAAGGAATAGCCAAACACTTCTTGTATTAATGTTAACTGTGTTGGCGCGCGGCCGTTACAAGTACATAGGAAAACTTCGGTCTTTTACACGTAGCATCTTCTTAACTGTTGGGCATTCCAGGTTCTTGGGACTTCTTTGTCGTCTAGGGTGCGTAACTTGTATGCCCCTTTTCCAAATACTTCCTCTACAACATAAGGCCCTTCCCACTTGGGAGCTAGCTTTCCGGGCTTTTCGGCGTTAGATGCCTCGTTGTCCCTTAGGACGTAATCTCCCGGGTTGAAGGTGCAAATCCTGACTTTGGAGTTATAATACTTTTCGAGCTTTGTTTTGTACCTTGCTTCATTGATAGCCGCCGTCTCTCTCCTTTCTTCTAGAAGATCAAGGTCTAATCTCCTTTCTTCTTCGTTGTTGATCATGTTCATGGAGAGCATTATTGGTGATGGCAGCCCTATCTCTGCTGGTATCACAGCCTCGGAGCCATAGACTAAGCTGAACGGTGTTTCGCCGTTGCTTGTTTTGGGCATTGTCCTATGGGCCCACAAGATGCTGGGCAATTCGTCGACCCAACCTCTTCTTTTCTCTCCTAGTCGTGCTTTGTTACCATCTACGATGCTTTTGTTGACGGCCTCTACTTGACCATTCCCCTGCGGATGCGCAACCGAGGAGAAGGTATGCTCTATGTGTAGCTCTTTGAACCATCGTTGAAGATCTTCTGCAGCAAAATTCGTCCCATTGTCGGTGATAATTCTCAGGGGTAATCCAAATCTGCAGATTATCTGTTCCCAGATGAAACGTTGTACAACGATGGATGTGGTTGACGCCAGTGCCTTCGCCTCTACCCATTTTGTGAAGTAGTCAACCGCGACTATAATAAATTTCACTGCACCTGGGGTTTCGGGGAAGGGGCCAACCATATCTATTCCCCATTGTTGAAACGGCCACGCCGTTGTTACGGGGACTAGCTCGTTCTTGGGACGCATCGTCTTTGGGGCATGTCTCTGACACCCGCTGCATTTTCTCAGAACTTTCACTGCGTCGAGGTGCATTCCGGGCCAGTAGTATCCGGCATTCATCACTTTTGCTACAACGATTCTCGGTCCGGCATGAATGCCGCAGATCCCTTCATGTACTTCTCTGATCAAGTAGTTTGCGTCCTCCGGGTCGACGCATCTCAACAATGGTCCGAGGTATGACTTTCGGTACAAGATCCCGTCTACCATTTGGTAGTGTTCGGCTTTGTATTGAACTTTTCTTGCCTCAGCCTTGTTTTCTGGTAGTATCCCCGACTGGAGGTACATGATTATGGGGGTCATCCAAGACATTCCCAACTGAACCACATTCACCTGCCTCAACGGAACCGATGGGTTGCTCAAGACTTCGATGCGTACATCCTTGGCCAAATGCTGGAAGCTTGTAGATGCTAACTTACTCAGTGCATCGGCTGGTTTGTTCTCACTTCGATTGATGTGGTGCACTTTGTAGGAGTTGAAGTTCTGCAGTAATGCTTTCGCTTGGTCTAGGTATAACGCCATTACTTCTCCTTTGGCGTGATATTGTCCATTAATCTGCCCAGCTACTAACATGGAGTCCACATGCGCCTCTATGTGCTTGACTCCCATCTTTATTGCTAACCTCAGACCAGCAAGGAAGGCTTCGTATTCGGCTTCATTATTCGTGCTCTTGAAGTCTAACCGGATGGCATACGTAAATTCATGTTTGTCTGGACTCACCAGCCTAAGTCCTGCGCCTGCGCCGTCCTCGTTGGACGCACCGTCTGTATACAGTAGCCACGGTTCTTCCGAATGTTTCCTTTCAGCTTTTTCCATTGCCTTGCACTCCCGGTCTTTGTCATCAGGCACTTCTGTCATGAAATCGGCCAACACCTGGCCCTTGATTGCTGGTCTTGGCCTGAACACCACATTATGGCCTCCCAGTTCTATCACCCATTTTGCTAATCTTCCAGAAATCTCGGGCCTCGCAAGGATGTTGCCGATGTTGTAATTTGTTAAGACATGTATGACGTGATTGGCGAAATATCTGCGCAGCCGTCTTGATGCATGGATTAGTGCTAGCACTAGCTTTTCCATTATGGCATACCGGGTTTCTGGGTCTGTCAGAGTGCGGGACACATAGTAAACCGGTGTTTGGACGCCTTGGCGATCGACGAGTAAAACTGCCCTGACTGCTTTGTCAGATGCTGACAGATATAATACCAGAGGCTCTCCTTTTACTGGCGCCGTCAGTGTTGGCAGTCTTATCAAGCAATCTTTCATCTCGCGGAATGCACTCTCGGCTTCCGGAGTCCACTGAAATTGGCTTTTCTTCATGCAGTTGCGCAGTGTTTTGATAAACGGAAAAGATTTAGCTGTGTGGTTGGCCAGGAAGCGGTTAAGTGTTGCCAACCGTCCTGCCAATTTTTGCATTTCCTTGATCGTCGAAGGTGAAGGCATGCGTTCGATTGCTTGTACCTTATCAGGATTTACTTTGAAACCTTTCTTTGTGACGATGAAACCCAGGAATTTTCCCTCTTCCATGCCGAAAGAGCATTTCGCTGGGTTTAGCTTGATACTTACTCCGCGCAAGTTGTCGAACGTTTTTTGGATGTTCATCAGCCTCGTATTCTCTTCTTTGCTCATGATGACTAGGTCATCCATATACACTTTGATGTATTTGCCGATAGCGTCGTGGAACGTTTCATTCATCAGTCTCTGATAGGTCGCGCCCGCATTCTTTAAACCAAAAGGCATTTTGGTGTAGCAGTATAGCCCTGTCGGTGTGCGGAATGCGGTTTTGTCTTCATCTTGCACAGCCATCTGTACCTGGTGGTACCCCTTGTAACAATCAAGGAAACATTTCCATCGGAATGTTGCCAGCGAATCAATCTTTTCGTCGATGTCTGGTAAGGCATAACAGTCGCGTGGACACGCCTTGTTTAGATCCTTGTAATCTACACACATCCTCTAACTACCATTCCCTTTTTGCACCATGACGGGGCTCGCCACCCAAGTTTGGTACCGGACTTCTCTGATGATGCCTACATTCAGCAGCTCTGTGACTTGTTCTTTCATAGCGTCATGCTTTATGTCTCCTAAATGACGTTTGCCGTGTACTACGGGTTTTGCGGCTTCTGAGACGTTAAGTCTGTGTTCTGCTATATGTCGTGGAACACCGGTCATGTCAGCCGGTGTCCAGGCGAACACATCCATGTTTTCGAATAACAACTTTTTTAACGTTGCGCGCGTAAGATCGGACATTGCGGGGCCCAAGGTGATCGGTTGTTCTGGGTATTTGCTGTTTAGCACCCATTTTTCAGCCTCTGCGCGTGGTACAGATTTGCTTGCTTTTGCTGGCCTGCATTCGTCCGTTGCCAAGACTTCTTTGCTTGCATAGATCAAGGCTATTCCTGTCTCTGTTGGGAATCCCACGGCTGAATGTGGTCCGGAGAAAATCATGCTGAAGTCTCCTTGAGATTCTCTTCCCAACAAAATATCATGTCTTGAATGCGCTGGTAGTACCATGAACGTAACCTCTTCTGTTCTTGAATTTCTTCCATCTGATAACAGCACTGGGAACGATATTTGGCCTAGAGGAAAAACGGCTTCATTACAGAAACCGGTCAGCGGGTAATCTACCGGTTCCAAGCGCGCTTTGTCCTCTTGGTCGAATTGATTAAAACATTGTTCATAGATGATATCCGCAGTGCTCCCAGGGTCTATGAAAATGTAATCGGTTTGGTAGTGGCCAATTACCCCGGATATAACTATGGGTCTTCTTTCTCTTGGACCTCCTCTTACAACCGGAAAAACAACTTGTCGTTCGCGCCACGAGTCATCTTGCGTGCGCTTGTTATATTTTTTTCTTGGCTTTCGTGGACCTCCTTGAACCATGTGGGTTTCTAATTTCCGGAGTTTTTTGTTATCTGGCCCTTCTTCTCTTCTTTGGATCTGGCGGTAATCACGCTTTCCACCTTTTATCAGATGAGTGAGCTTTCCGTCTCTTAAGGCCCTTTCGATCTCCTGCTTGAGGCTGAAGCAGTCGTCAGTTAAGTGGCCTGTGTCTTTGTGAAATTCACAGAAAATATTTGGGTCTTGGCCCCTCTTGTTTCGCATTTGTAGCGGTGGTTTGAACTGGTGGTTCTCAGTTGTCAAGACTTCTGAAGGGGTTTTGTTAGGGGTGTCCACTGTTTGTCTCTGTTTTCACGTTTTACTTCCTTTCGGTGGGCTATCTGATTGATTGTATGGCGCGCGTCCTCTCTTGCTGGGCTTCTTTCTCTGTGGCCAGATGCTTTCCATGGTTGGCCTCTGCCCTTCTTGTTATGCCGGTCATTGTGGCTGTATCCGCGCTGACGGTGGTCGTCACCGGTCAACTGCTTGTCAGTTTGCGCAATGGTTTTTGCTGCCTCAATGAAGGTTTCCCAATCTTTGGGGCCTCCATCTCTCCCCTTCACTCGCTTGATCAAGTCGTCGCATTTTACTGCCCGCATAAAATGCGCGCGCATCATCTTTTCGCCCACATCGCCGATTTCCAAACATTCTTTGTTGTACCTTGTAATGAAATCTTCCACGCTTTCATGGTCCTTCCTCCATATATTCAGACAGTCTGCAGGATCTCTATTATGCCTGCGTTGTTGCGAGAAGTGCGCAAGGAACTTGTCTCAAAAATCGATCCATGACTTGATTTTCCCTGCTAGTAGGCTGTCAAACCAAACGCACGCTGCGCCGATGAAGGTTTGAGCGAAAAGATGGCACCAAGTTGGTAGATTCCATCCGCCTGTTGCTCCAGCACCGTTAAAAACTTGGAGGTGATCATCCGGATCTGTCAAGCCGTTATATTTGCCCACGTTGTGTGGCAGCTTTGTTTTGTCGATAGCGGCTGTGGCAATCTCCTTGATGAATTTTGAATTTTCAGCCATGTCATCTGGACGATAGCTCAAGGTGTAATCATGCTCTGCTTTTGGGTTATAACCTGCGCGCTTGTGAGGTTTGTAAGCTTCATGCTCTGGTGGCAATCTGCTGAATACTGTGCTTTCTTTGTATGTTTCGTCGTCTTCCTCAAGTTCGTCGTTTATGTTGCGCGGACCAAAACGACTTTGTATTGGCTTCCTTGGTTTGTGAGAATACTGCACGTAGTCGCTTTCCGTTTCGCCGTAAGTGTCGCGTGTGTCTTACGCACTTGGTTTTCTGATGTTTGGCACAGGTCCCTTTTCTGGACGCAAGTTCCATGCATTGGTCTGCTGAGTTGTGTGCATACTCAGAGACCTTTGCGGTGGGGTAACAAATGCGGACTGGTTGGCTTGTGCTTGGAGTAAAGCTTGTTGCACGCTGAGCTGTGTATAAACGAGGTTTATCGATGCCATCTGTTCGGCATACCAGGAAGCCAGGGTCTTTCCTTCAGGTAACCCCAAAAGTGCAGAGAAGTTCAGTTGTGCTTGTTCCGGTGGAGCTGAGGGGCTAGCTCCATGGTTTGGTGTCTGCACTGGTGGGGGTGTCTGTTGGACTATTCCAGGCGGGGGTTGGAAAGTGGCTCCGTTTGTAGTTTGGGTGATGATCCTAGGAGGAGGTTGGAAAGTGGCTCCCGTTGTGTTTTGGCTAACAACCCTGGAGGCACTTCCAAAGATGCTAGGAAAATCGTTGTTCATTTTCCCTTCTTGGATGATTTCGTTCCTTTGGCCCCTTTGGACGTGCACGGTGTCCGAAACGAGCTCAAAAGAAGAAACTTCTCCGTCCACCTGGTGGGAAGGGTTTGTATCAGCCATTTGAAGAGTTTTTTGAACGAAAAGGAGATGAAAAAGGTTTGCAAAAATTGCGGTGGGCGCCAATGATGAAACACTGGTTAACACCTAGGGTGAAACTAGCCGGTTCGTCTCTTATATAGGGTTCAACCTCCTTCGTTGCTCGCCAAACAGCAGATCCTGCAAAACAGCAACACCGTTAGCTCGTTAAGAGGGGAATGTGGGGGTTTCCCTCTTAACCGGGCTCCGGCGTGAGAATAAGTTCTGTTCTGAGGAGAATAAACAGTGTGTGTTAAGAGTGAGAGAGTGTAGAATAGAATGGATCAACCTGGATGATGAAGGGTCCTATTTATAGCCGGAGGGTGAGAGAGGGAGGAGCAACCTTGCCAGCTGCTATGGGGCGCCAGCTGTCCGACCAAGGGGAATATCCTCTTGGTCTCCTCTGCTGCGGTCAGGATAGTGGTACACGTGGCGCGCCCATACTCGTCCATGCTGGAAACATCGTACCGTTGTTGTCGGTCTGCTCCTTGATTTGCTGCAGGTCTACATGGCGCACGATGGGTGGTGACACGTATTGTCCTTTATGTCGGAAGGAGCATCTTTGGTGCCACCTTGACGTGTTCCAGAAGCTTCTAGGAGCTTCTGGATTCCTTTGCTGATGTGGACGCCATGTAGGATAAAAAGGTGGTGTGGCCCTTGCCATGTATGCAAGGAATTGGGACCATACCTCTTCAAGAGTGGTTCTGGTAACTAGTTTCAATGTGTTGTCCATTAATGAACATGTGATTCTAAGCTCTTGATCAATGCAAATTAATTAAAAGTCCATCAGGCTTGTTTAATAATGTGATTCGAAGCCACTCTCAATTGAGTCGACCACTAAACTGAGGTTGTTCATGGTTACATAGAGTTTAGTAAAACCATAAGTGGAGACTTTGACCTGGGAAAGTAAGTTACTGATAGTCAAAACCAAAACCTTAAATGAATTACATTTTCTGAACACTTATATAAATCTTGATGTGTGAAAATTTACATTTTAAATTTAATTATTCAGTTGATCTCGTAAACAAATATTTGCAATTATATACTATCAATTTGTAACAATTTTTGGCATTCTTGTTTGTACTCTATGTATTGAAGTTTGTATGATAGTTTTAAAAAACCTTATTAAATCATAATTGACATTGTTGTTTGTACTCTATGTATTGAAGTTTGTATGATGGTTTTAAAAAACCTTATTAAATCATTAATAAGCAACAATTATGTTTTTTTATAGAGTTGTGTCCTTAGCATGAAGAGTTTTAAAAAAAAATGATTTTTCACTTTGATGCCTCATACTCTTCATTTTTTTGCAAGTTTTTCGTTTTACATTTCGTTCTGTATTTTGAAAGTTAACACGCCGCAACGTACGTGTGAGGTTCAACGTTTTTTCGTCAATATTTTCCTGTTTGACAGGCCCATAACAACACGTCTATTTTTCCCTGTTTGGCAAGTTCGTCGCAACGCGCGGGTCCTAGACCATCTTAGTTATTATTTTCTATGTTTTACGTTTCGGTCTAATTTCTTCACATTAACACGCCGCAACGGGCGTACGTAGTTCAAAGATTTTACTTTGCTTTTCATTCGGTCTTATTTATTTTCTTTTTAATTTATTATTTTAACGAGTTTTCTGGTGTTGGTGGTCACCGACAGTGGTGTAGCATTGGTGCAACTTGACATGTTTTTATGCCCCCACCGTAACGCAGAGATGGTTTAATACTAGTTATATATAACTAAGAAAAATAAAATAAACGGTTTGAATTGGTACACACTAAAATAATGTTTCATTTGATTCTACATTGGCAGTGGAGAATTACCTATCACTACAGGAAGTAAAACTTCACATGCAATATTATATTATAAGAACTTCATATTAAACATACGTGCGTATGCTTTCCAACATGATGCAAATTGAGGGTTCTTTATTTTATATATACACTAGGTTATCATTCCGGAGCTTCCCGGGTAGGAAAATTTGATTTACATTAATTTATAAGTTTATAAATAAAATAAATACAAACAAAGTGATATATTACTGTTAAAGGTAAATAACTGATAACATGATTTTTTCATCATTAAGGCTCGTAATAATATTGGAAAACCACAGAGACTATCGGTGTACTTTACTCGTAATAATATTGTCTTGGTAATCATACTTTTTAGCAAAGGTTATGTAATCATTGCAAACACATTAGTTATTTATAATATGTTAGCGAATGTATGTTAGTCTTTATCATTGCTGCCCTTTTCTCCTCAATTAGCATAGCCTTCCAGCTCACTGATCTCGTTTATTGATTTATATGGTATCACTTGGGATCGGGGGTGTTCTCGTGTGGTTCTGGGTAGGGCTGCAAACGAACCAAACGTTCAACGAACAACAATGAATCGTGTGATGGGAAGTACGTTTGTTTATTAAACAAACAAACACAAACAAGAAATTTTGTTCGTTTAATTAAATGAACAGAGGCCCCGTTCATTCATTTATGTTTGTGAACATTCGGTAACATGTCGTCTATATTCGATTGTGTTAGATAGCTCATTAGTGTTTTTTTATATTTTATTTAAATACATCAAAATTCTGACAAATAAAATATCAAGTGCTGGTGTTATATATATATATATTACAAACGCTTGTTTGTGTTCGTTTGCTTCTATTTGTGTTCATTTGTCTTCATTAATGTTCGTTTTCGTTTGTTAACTAAAGTTAACAAACGAACACGAATACATTCATTTTCTTAATAAACAAACACAAACATAAAATCTCGTTTGGTCGTTGTTTATTAACAGTTCGTAAACACGTATACAAAGACGAACAACATCTTATTCATGCTCTTTCGATTTGTTTGCAGCCTTAGTTTCAGGTTCTCACCGCCACCTCAACCACCCCGACTTCACACCCACTAACCCAAATGAAAAGTTAAGATGTGTACTATCAAATTTATTGGCTTTACATAAAAATGAAAAAGAAAAAGTCATTACATAATTTGTTTACAAAGTTCAAGAACTTTAGATCAAACTAAAGTTGCAAGCTTTGACTTTATGAAAACCAAGTTGCATATTATAAAGAGAAAATTACAAAATTGGCCAAGAAAAAAGTCAAATTACCAATCTAGCCACCTCATGCGTCCTTGGAAGGCCACTCACAGATCTCAAGTCTTCTGATGCGTCTGCATGGCCAAGTATTGCGTCCGCCAATCCCCAACTGACACGTGGAAAGACTCATCCCATCCCACACATGAAAGACTCATCCCATGCGTCCGCGGACTCATCCCATGCGTCCGCGGACTCATCCCATGCTTGAAAGACTCATCCCATGTTTGAAAGACTCATCCCATGCGTCCGCGGCCATGCGTCCGCAAACTCATCCCATGCGTCTGTGGCCACGTGTCTATTTTTTATTGGGTTTCTCCCCAAGGACTCATCCCATGCTTGAAAGACTCATCCCATACATGTGAGTGGCCTTCCAAGGAGGCATGAGGTGGCTAGATTGGTAATTTTCTCTATTATAAACACATTTGACCCTATTTCCATTCAACCCCTTGAGAATATTACAACATTCCATATCACTCACACAACTTTCACCTTAACTCCAATTTTAACCCCCAACTACAAATTTTAAATAAGAAACTAAAACTTAAATATTACTTTGGTAAATAAATAAATAAAAACCCCAAACAGGCAGGCAAGCGGTCCCCACCTACTGAGTCTAGTTTTCCAACTCAACAACTTTCAATATCTTTTCATCCATCCTAGTTGACTCGGTCAATTCCACCTGAGTTTCCAAGCCGGCCGAGTTGACCCAGCCGATTTCACCGGAGTTTCCATGCTGACGTGGTGATGAGCGGCCAAGTATGCCATCCGAGCATCAAGCAGCCGTCGTTTTCCTCCACTCGGTAGCCATCACCACTAGCGAATAAAGCGAGCAACATACTTGCTTGCTTGTAGGCGTTTGACCCGAGATGAACCGGTTGAAACCCAGCCGAGTCAAACCGAGTCTTCCATTGAGCCAACGTCTCATGCCGTTCAACTCGGTCCGCCCCTTCACACGCCACCACATTACAGATCTGCTTCCTGAGATACACCTCAGACATAATCTTATCCTGATTATTCGCAGCCGCAACGCCACCACTTTCAACTGAACCACCACCGTCGCTGCTCTCAAGCGAGTCAAACAAATTCGAATAATAATGTAACGACTCAGTAAACCATTCCAGAAACACTGGTCCGTTATGATTAGCTTCTTGCTCAACCACCGTTAAAATCTCCGGTTTCATCTCCTTCACCGCGGACAACACCTTCTCCACCGCCCCTGGCCGAGCCAACAACTCATGCATTTCAAACACCGAGTTCACCGCAACAACTTCATCTTCTCGTAACTCAAGCATAGCCGATTCCAGATCGGATAAACTTTCAGCCAGAAATCCTCTGTATTGAAACTCAACATGAATCGTATCCGCTAATTGCGCCAGTTTCCATCCGACTTCCTGCAAATGATCCGTGTTATCACCTGCAGAAAATGTTAACCTCGTAAGATATTATGTATTATTACTCATATCGCGTAATAAATCAACTATACACAGAGATACAATTAAGATAATTACAAATAACACCTAATCAAAATACAATTAGCTCCTAAGTTACTATGTATTATTAATCAACTATATAACGAATCACACTGATTTCTAACATATGATGGTAACTTAAATAACAGAACCAGATGAGAAACCTGTGTAAAAATAACGGAAATATCTATGCCACCATGAATACTAACCTTATTCTTTTTAAATATTATAGTATGCGTCGCAAAAGGGAAAACTCGAACACAAATCCGAAGAGCATATTAAAAAGGTAAAGGAAAAAATGTCATAAAAGCGAACAAATGTTCGTATAAGTATAACATTAAAGTTATTAAGAAACTGACGTTAGGGATCCCATGAATTCTGTAGTATCAAAAGAAGATGAAAAATCACCCAGATACCATCATAATATTTCTAAAACCTTGAATGTAAAAAACCAACAATTTATTCATAGCATACCCAATAGTAACAATTTAAACGTTATACAAATACTATATAGTAAATCCAACTAATATAATATATGCAACACCACATATTAATATACAGGTCTAACACATAACAATTCCAAATCTTTGATTCTAAATATCTACTATGGACATGTTTTGTATTCAACGAACACAACCCAAAAACTGAAATTAAAAACATACCAACATCTTTGCACGGGTCAATAAAACAAACCACAAGAAAAAACATATAATATGAACTCACATACCTGTAGTTGATAACTTTGATTGCGGAGATAATGAGAAGATGATAACCAAAACCCTAATTGGTCAACACTACGTCGCCATTAGGGTCTCAAATCGGGGACACAGAGGACCGATTGCTGGATCTTGTTCCTAAAAACCTACAATTCATACTAAAAGCATCACATAACTGTAAATTAACAAAGCCACATAAAACAAAATCACATTTTCATAAAAGAAACTGAAATCGATTAGGGTTTCTTTAAATTTGTGTTCATCGCTGCGCTTTCAAGTTCTTCATCTCCGGTTCTACGTCCTCAGATTTCATCTTTGTGCGTAGGGGAGGAGAATGGATAAATGATAATGGAGATGTGGATGAGGCTAGACTTTCAGACATGAATCTTTTTTAGAGAGAGAGAAAAGTAAAGGTCAGTTTGAATTTTGAATTGAGATCTGAGTGTCTATAAAATCTATAAAAAAAATAAAAAAATCAGGGAACTTGACACGTGGGAAGAAAAAAAAGGGGGGCTTCATGTGATGACACGTGGCTTATCAAACTTTTGCTTTATTATTGTAGAAGATATTATATAAGGGTTATTTATACATATAATTGTCATCACGATAATAAAAAAAAAACTATAACTCCTTTTCTCATGAAAAATCGTTTTAACTTATTATGATTAGTCAAGAGTTGTAAGGTCTCCGTCGTCGGACAATCAACGAGTCAGCAAATCACATAGCGTTTTAATGTTAGTAGATTTAACTAATGGAAATACCAAGTCCTAAATAAAGGTACATTTATCCCCATCTATATATATATATATATATAAAAGGTAAGATTCATTTGAGAACCAACTTTATTGCGAGAACTGCGAGAACCAATGTGAACGCAACAAAAAAATCTAAAAAAAACTTAACCCCCCCCCCCCAAAAAAAAAAAAAAAAACTAATCCCCTCCCCCAAACTAAATACTAAAAACTAACCCCCCCCCCCACCCCACCCCACCCAATCTAAATGCTAAAAACTAAACCCCAAAAAAAAACTAAAAAACACACCAAAAAAAAATTTAATATTTTTTACCTCAAAATCGCTACTTTTAGTAGCCAAAAAAAAATTTTTAATTGTAACGAAAATATTAAAAAAAATTGTGTGTTTTTTAGGTATTTTTGGTTTTGTTCACATTGGTTCTCGCAATAAAGGGTGGTTCCTAACAGATTCTTCTCCTATCTCATATATATATATATATATATACGTACGAGATCAGGAGAAAACGCCCTTAAGTGTGAGAACAGATCCTGGCCCAACACGTGTAACACCCCAAAAACGGGTTTGGTAATCAAACCACGTTAATACTAAAAGACGGGTAAAGTACCGATAGTGGTAAAAGTAACCCGGTAAATATTAGAATTTAATTAAATAAACCTAATATTAAATAAAAAGTGAACAAATCCTTTTGAGGAAATTAAAATGGATAAAAAGGCCCGAGTTAACGGGACTCAAGATAAACTTAGTCATAGATTCCCCGAACCCACTAATTTAATTAGGAATGCTTAACCTAGTTAATAAGTGGGGAAACATTATTAGAAATAAGTGGGTTGTACCCTACCTAACTAACTAACCAAACTTGAGGGGCCAAAAGAGGAAAATTGAAACTTAATATTTATTTTAATTACAAACACTACACACAAACTAGTGTGTGAGTGTGAGTGTGTGTGTGTGCGTGAAAGAGGTCAGGGGAAAGCAAGGAGAAGCCAAAACCCTAACTCAAGCTAATTCACCAAATTGAAGGTCAAAACTAGCTCAAATCAAATGCATGATCACTTACAAACGATCACCAAGTCAAGGGGATCGTGAGGTATGTCAAATTTTATAATTTGGTAATGTTTTGGAATCTATGATGAACACTCAAAATCAGAATTCGTAAATGAATGTTGAGTTTATGAGTGATATGGTATGAAATTCATGTTTAGAAATGAACCCTAGATAAAAACTTGATGAATTAGCACTAGAAACAAAGGATTTGATGATGACCCTTGTATGTGCTAAGTGGGTTTTGATTTAATAATGAAGATGATGGTAACCTTGTGTTTAAAAACCATTATAATTGATAATAGAAACAAGGTACTTGAACAAATTACATGATTTGGGTATTTGTTCATACAAGATTGAGATGGGTTTTTATGATATGATGATGTTAGTGTCAAACTTGTGATTAGAATCATCATATTAGTTAGTAAAGACAAAGTACTTGAACAATTTAGGTGTTTGGGTACATAAATCATATTTACCATGAAATGGGTTTTTGAATAATAAGATGAAATGATGAATTTCATGAGTTTAAAGAGAAAAATAGTCAAAGAATCATAAGGTGTGAAAGTCATGCTTTGGAATGACTAATCTAACAACCTTGTGAATAATGAATGATAGTTGGCGCCTAACAAGCTAGGGGAAGCCTGATGAGTGAGCGGGTCAAACGAAGCAAGTACGGAAAGAAAAGCGTGGCGTGGATGCGAGGTAAGTGTAATTTACACACTTATGTAGAATACCCGTTTATTCGATACGTTGTAAACGTGATAACGATAATATTGGAAATATGGAAATTTGTCAAGTGTCGACTAATGTAAATCAAGTTTAAAAAGATACCTATGGCGTAAGCCGAAATGGGTTGAATTTGTAAGAAAAGAGTGTAAAGAAAAAGGGTATGGTTATAAAATCCGGGATGGGATGGATGTATGAATTGGAAATCAAAAACGATGTTTTTGATTAAATAGATAATGTTGGGCATATAGTCCAAACGGGTCGAATGGTGGTGATAACATCATTTGACAATATCGACTAATGTGGTTGTCAAGTCTTATGTTAACAGGACCGATTAGCAAATCGGATAATTGCGTCACCATTGATGGTGTGATAATGAACACGAGGTATAAATCGGGTCTACTTGTTGATCCGGGCCAGGTACGCATAATTATGTTGTAGTTAAAAGTGCTATTTTGGTCGAATAATTTGAGAAAGAGTCCTTCGTCATAAAAGGACTAAAATCGACCAAAGCGCCCTTGTAGGCTAAATGGAACAAACGACCCTTAAAGGTTGTTTGGAAACGAGTTTTATGACTAGGTAAATACTTAGAATAAGTATAGAAGCTGAAAGAGGTATTATATTAGCCAAATGGCACTATTTGAGTTTTTGCCGAAAAATAATGATTCGAGAGGTAAAATTTGGTTTATATTGATCACCACATTAAACCTACCTTAAATACAGTTGTGGTGGGATATTATAGGATAAGAAATGTGGTAATGGAATGCTAGAAGCAATCGAAAGCTATTTTAGGCTCGAAAGTGCTTAAATACCCTTAACGGGTCAAAATAAGCACTTGAGCATAAACGGGTTTTTATTATGTAAGAAACCCGTGATTTGAGATTAACATGATAGGAGACATTGAAACTAGGAATTTCATAAGTTTAAAGATCAAATAAACATGTTTGATGATGAAATCATGAACGGGTCAAAATTTGGTAAAAAGGGTAATAAGCCGAAGAGTTAAAAGTCTGAAATTTTATTATGTCGGATGTTAGATTTTAACTCCATATGATGGAGAATTAAATTACGGACGCGTAGGAAAAAGAATCGGGTAAAACGAATTAAAAACGAGAGAGTTATGCTCGTTTCCGTGAAATCGGGTCATGCTGGGAATCTGCAGCACCAGCAAACAACATTCTGTCGAAAACAGGTGCTAGCGTAGCGCGAGCATGTGTCAGTTTCGCGAAAATCGTTTATTTAACCGTTGATGCATTGCGAACCCGTTTAAATACGTTCTAAGTTACGTATGACTAATCCAACTCATGTTTTATGAGTTTTAGGTAAAATTTTAGCACCGGAGGACGATCAAGCACATTGAAGAACCGAACACGATCAAGAAATAAGCTTTCGCACGATGTTTCGTTGTTACATTTAAATGACGACTTACTTACATTATGTTCTAAACTTCTAACTTTTGTAAGAGGTTTTTAATAAGCCGTATTTCCGATGTATATGTAATCTTAATTACATGATTGTTTTTCTTAAATTATACGTTAAACCGTTAAATAATAATAAGGGTGTTACAACACGTGGCAGGGGGCGCTAAATGATATGCAGGGGTACAATTGTCCTTTTGTACGTTCCCTCCTTATTTGCGTTATAAATTTGTTTCAAATTAAAACTCCAAAGACTTCTTATTAGTTTCTACCTACTTTCCAAGTTTTCTCAGATGGCGTCTAACGTGGATTCTGTTCGACAAAGTAATATTAGATTACGTTTCATATTTTTGTTCCAGCAAATCATGCAACACATATACAACAGATATGGCGTTTTGTTCTTTTATGCTTGTTTTATTGTTTTTTTTTTTTCAAATTAATATTTCATAATGTGTTGTATGCTTTCAATGGCGTTGTTCATGTATCCAATTTATTCGCGTTTTCACTGTTAGTTAAACAATTAGGGGGTAGGGGTGGTCATCACTCACCACTCATTTATCACTCACAACATCCAATCAAGTTCCGTCATGTCATCAACCATTATTCCAACACTCACAACCTTTTTTAGTGGAAATGCCCATCACTCACAACACCCAAAAATAAACCCTCACACCCCCTCACATGCTTCCATTTATAAGCGTCAAAAATATCACGTGACTTAAGTTTCACGCGTTGAATATGATGGGTGGGGTGGTATTTGGCCAAGTTCCACGCGTGATATTCTTTTATCACGGACAAATTGGTTGCCACCCCGGGTGGCCTTAGTAAGAACTGATAATTAAAGTTTTCATTATTAATTTTAATTGTCGTTTGGGATCTAGATTTTTTCTTATGATTTTACGATCATTGGCGTTTTACACCTGATTAGTTTTGAATATTGTTTACTAGTATTTGTAAACATCAGTTATTATTATTTGTTTAATTTGTAAACATCAGTTTTGTTAACTATGGCATTTTCATTATCATGTTATATTTTCTTAATTATTCATGTTGTTAACTGTTTTTAATTATTCATCTCATGGCGTTTTGATTATCACATTTGCATTAGTATTGTTAATTTATCATGTTTGTTAATCAATAAAGTTATGGTGTGTGTATTATGGCGTTTCAAATTATGTGTTTATTATGTCTTGTTTATTATTCAATTAATAGTGTTTTCATATATAATGTTAACAGGAAACATTTTCTATTTTTAATGGCGTTTTTCTGAAATTTTTTCCTCACTGTGTTTTCTCAGACGAAGGTGTTTCTTCGAATGAAAGGTTTTGCCCCAAAACTAGTTTACCATTTATCATTTCTGACGTTAGTGAAGAAATAAATCCCAGAATGGACATGATATTCACAAGCCTCGATGATTGTTATTCAATGTATGTTACATATGCCAAGGCTTGTGGTTTTTCAGTCAGGAAAGGGACTGAAAAGATAAACGCCAAAGGTGTAAAACATATTAAGTATTTCATGTGTACGAGAGCTGGGGTATATAAGGACAAGAAGGTTGATACGTTGGACCACAATCAAAAGGAACGGTTAGTGCGATCCAACTTTTCAAAAAGGACTGATTGTGGTGAACTGTTATGTGTAAGTTTTGAGGCTGGATCATGGAAGGTTTATAAGTTTGTTGATGAGCATAACCATGAGCTTGTTGAACGTCCTGATAAGCATTTTCTTTCAAATGAACGACACCTCACTCAGCTCCAGAAGCATGTTATACACAACATGTCTAAGTTGAATTTGGGTCCAGTTAAGTCGTTTAATGTTATGAAGACTTGTTTTGGCGGTTTTGAAGATGTGGGTGCAAGTAAAGTTGAATTTAAGAACTACAAGAGGCAAATTAATTTGTTTTTAGGGGAATACGACGCTGATATGGTTGTGAGACATTTGGACGAAAAAAAAACAGTCCCAACCTAATTTCTCGTACGATTACTTCATAGACAAAGACAATCGTTTGAAGGGACTTTTTTGGTGTGATGATCAAGCCAAACGTAATTACCACGTGTTTGGTGATGTGATTTCGTTTGATGCCACGTATCATTCCAACAACTAATATTTATAATTCTATTTTTTTGTTCTTTTGGCATTTTCATGGCTACATGCATTGGTGTTTTCTGAGTTTACATGCAATGGCGTTTTGATTATCGTTTCATTTCTAATGGTGTTTTCATATGCAGATACGCTATCGTGTTTGTACCGTTCACAGGTATAGACAATCACCACTGCAATGTTACATTTGGTGCTACATTATTGGCGTCAGAAACTGTTGATACGTATATTTGGTTGTTGAGAGTTTTTCTAAAAGCTATTGGTTCTCAACCAAAAGTTGTTGTCACTGACCAAGATCCAGCAATGAAGAAGGCTATTTCTGCTGTATTTGTTGACACGAGGCATCGCTTATGCATGTGGCATGTGATGCATAAACTTTCTTTGAAGGTTGATTTCCTTATTTTTTATGTTTGGCGTTTTAAGATATATGGCGTTCTGTAACCTTGTAACTGTTTTTCATGTAAGTTTGTATGTGTGTAATATATATGTTTTTTTGCATGGCGTTTTCATGTTATACATAGGTTGGTGTTAGGCTATGCAATTCCACCAATTTCAAAGAACGTATTTGTGGTGTTGTGTGGAAGGATATTCTTACACCCGAAGAGTTTGAATCAGAATGCGAAGTGGTTATCGAAGAGTTCAATTTAGCAGATAATGACTGGCTATCAGATATTTTTGCACTCAGGGAATCTTGGATCCCTGCATACTATAGAATGGAAGAGCTTTCGGGCCTTATGCGAACGACATCGAGGTCGGAGAGTGAGAATTATTTTTTGGGTCAAGTGTGCAATTCAAAAGCTACTCTGGTTGAGTTCATGACTCATTACGAAACTGCAATAGAAGCACAGCGTCACACGCACCAGAAAAATGATCATGAATCTTGATACAAACGACCCCAGTTGAAGAGTAATTACCAAGTGTTGGAGGGCCAAGATGCCAACATATACATGAAAAATATTTTTTGTGACGTTCAAGCTGAGCTAATCGGAATTGCGGATTGCATAAATCAACGTTACGAAGATCAGCCCGATGGGTTTGTTAAGTTTTACATAAATGATTTCTAGCAACCTTGTACATCCTTTTTTGAGGTAAACAATGACGTTTTTTTAAATGGCGTTTTCTGTATTTGGCGTTTATCATATTCTATTTATAACATTTAATTTGTTTTTTTATCTAGTTGTTGGGTTTTTTTATACAAACATTCTCTGCATGGCGTTATAGAGATATTGTTTTTGGCATTTTTGGTGTTTTTCAGGTAATGTACCGTAAGTCTGATTGCACATGCAGGCGTTTTGAGCAGTTTGGTTTGCTATGTAGACATATATTCTATGTTTTGAGAAGTTTGGACATTAGGGAATTTCCAAAACAATACATTTTGAATAGATGGCGTAAAGAGGCTTCCCCAAACTGCTCTTCCGAATACTCAATTAGTCATGAATATATGACCGAGCTTAATCCCGATGTGCAAAGTATGATGCGAGATATTATTTTTTCAACGGAGTATACTTTGAACCATTTATCTGGTAATAAAGAGGAGTTATCCTTATACAAGGATAATGTTCAATCTTATATGAAGAAGGTTAAGATATGCATATTGTTTCTCCTCCTGCTAGTACTAGGGATAGATTTGTGGAGATAACCGGTCAATATAAAAACGATAAGAATCCGATAAGAGTCCCGGTTGGGTATAAATCCAAAGGTTTTGGATCTCAGAAGCGCCTGAAATCTAAACAGGAGATAGCAATCGAGAAAACGAAATCAAAGTCGAAACCCGGGGCCAAAGAAAGACAATGTCAGAATTGCAAAGGCTATGGACACTACGCATCGACATGCAAAAAGGCCGTAATTAAAAGAAAATCGACACGGTCTTCGAGAGCAGGTGAAGAGTAGTTTGGCATTTTTGTATTTTTCATTGTTACAGAACACACACAGATTGGAATTTGGCGTTTTATATCTCTTATATAGCATTTTTCCATCTTTTTTATTCTACTTATTGTTCATAACATGTTACTTGGAAGTTACATAACAAACAATATAAGATCGAACACGCAAACCAAACGCCAAAAAAAAAACAACGCCACTAAATAAAACTATCATAAAACCTCTAACTTTGGTCATGCTAAACTCAATAATGTTTTGCTGAATGAGATCGACAACATTGTTAATCTTCAGTTAAGAAAGATGTGTAACAATGTTGTCCACCCCATTCAGGGAAACCTTATTGAGAACAAAACTGAATCTCCAAGAAATGACGTTTTGTAATTTTGTGGTTTTTGTATGTTTTGGCGTTTATAAATTGGATGGAAGTTAAGGATAAACTCATTAAGATTTTACTCAATGAGATGGATAATATCCTCACTTAAGGATTTTGTCCATCACATTGAGCGAAACTTTACCGAGAACAAAACTGAATCTCAAAGAAACATTGTTTTGGAATCTTTTATGTTTTGGTTTTATTGGCGTTTCTAAAATGAATGGTATATAGTAAAATATGGCGTTTTGGGTTTAGTGTGTTTAATAGAAGGTCTGAGATGTTGTTTATATAGGATGTTTTTGGCGCGTATTTTAGGCTGGATTTTATTATAATAAATGTTAGTACTTAAGACCCGTCGTTTCAGATACTTTTTGTTTAGCTTTATCGTTTAAAAACAAAGTTTGGTGTTTTATATTTAATGGAGTTTAGATTAGGATGATGTGTGCTTTGTAGTTTAAGGCGGGAATTTAATGGCATTTTATTCATGAGTTTGGTGTTTTATGTAGAGAAGTCTAAAGATCTTTTTACCCTTAATGAAGCGCGTCCACGTAATAAAATTGATGTTATTTACGAAAACGCCACCACGCCAATCTAGTCCATAGATTGTTTTGATCTGACGATCCATAAGCGTTCTCACTATTCTCACACTTTTCATCGTTTTCCCTAAATCCTGACCCTATATATATATATATATATATATATAGGGTAAATTTATTGTAAAAAAGGTTAAAAGTGTGAGAAATGTGAGAAATATTATGGAGATGACATGTGTCCTCGATCTAAATTAATTCAAAAGGGTAAACAAGTAATTTTATTATTGATTTAATTAATTGATAACCTTCTATAACCGCCACCCTTATTTATAGGAATACGATTTTTTTAAGATCTCTATAAAACACTGCGAATAACTCTGTATAACACTACAACATTATATATAACACTACAACCACCATTCAGCACAGTAATAAAGTATATAACACTACAAAAACACCATTCAACAATTCATAACACTGTAATAAGTATATAACACTACAAAACAATAACATTTTTATAACTCTGTATAACACTACAACATTATATATAACACTGCAACCACCATTCAGCACTGTATAAGTATATAACACTACAAAACATGATATAACACTACAAATCACTATTAAACACACTACAAAACATCATTCAACAGTTCATAACACTGTAATAAGTATATAACACTACAAAACAAGAAATAACACAACAAAACAAGATATAACACTACAAATCACTATTAAACACACTACAAAACACCATTCAACAGTTCATAACACTGTAATAAGTATATAACACTACAAAACAAGAAATAACACTACAAATCACTATAAAAACACTAT
Source organism: Helianthus tuberosus (assembly GCA_030545235.1). Taxonomy (NCBI): domain Eukaryota; kingdom Viridiplantae; phylum Streptophyta; class Magnoliopsida; order Asterales; family Asteraceae; genus Helianthus; species Helianthus tuberosus. Next base: position 151,770,064 of record CM060375.1, read on the forward strand.
GAATAGTATATAACACCATATTACCCTTTTATAACTCTATATAGCACTACAACCCGTCGTTCCACTGCCGGCACCCCCACTGCCGCTCCGCCGCCGCTGTCGTGGAGAGGTGGCCGGCGCCGCCTCTCTACAGTCTCTCTCTACGGTCTCTCTTTCTCTCGCTCGAACCCAACCACCCGACACCATCTTGCCGGAACCGCCTGCTGCTTCGGCGCCACTACCTGGCGATAACCCATCTGACCGGGCATCAATGGATCTTTACAGATCTGGAAAAGAAGATGATACGGAGATGTCATGATTCACGAAATTCTAGGGGTTTTGATTTACAGTTTTCTATTTTCAAATTGATATAAAGACTCTATTACCCCTACAATTTTCAAATCAGTCCAAAATAATAAAATACAATTTACAATTTGGTCCCTATTGATCTCAACCATTAGATCAAAGATCTAATGGTGTAGATTTTTTTACCCCTCTCACAAAAAAACACCTTTTTACAGGATCCTCTATATATATATAAAATCATATAACTTAGTTTATGCATAAGATGGTTAAAGATATCTTTCAATATATTAATTTTCAAAAGAGCATGTTATACAAAAGTTCCCAAAATCAAGAACCTGAGTCACTAGACCCATTTTATCCTTCCACTTATTTAGAATATTTGTTATATCTATTTTAGGTTGATTTGGTCGTTTGATTTACCTCGTATACTTATGCGAAAATTCTCGTGGAACGTTTCTTCGCAACCAGTGAGTAGATTCGAATCCTTTCCCCCATTTTTGCCACTAAATCTTTTGGGGTGTATTTCGCGTTTACTTTAAATTTATTTATTTCTATTGTTAACATTCTATTCGATGTGTCGCTACGTGTCTCATGTTGCTATGTATCATTGTTTCTCAATATGTATATCTTTGTGTTACTCGCTTTGTGTCACAAGTTTCGCGTGGATCCACCTGGCTGACTGGTTCCTCACGGCCATGGGTCGAAGTCGGTATCGCCATCATTGTTTCCATTCAGGGCTTGAATCTCTATGTGTCTATGGTTACTAATATTGTTATGTTTGTGTTGCTTACGAGATATGTATTAAGTTCTTTTTATATTGAAAGACCTAGTTTCACATTTGATAATGCATGTTATAAAATAGGGTTTTCTAAAAATAATAAAACAAAAACATTTTTAAATAAAACCGAATTTATTCACCAACATGTTTGTTGACCCTAAACTTTTTTACGCGTGATACAGGTACACAAGGGTGGGCGGATTTTGAGTTGAAGACATATAGGATTGCCTTAGTAATAAACTGACTATGATATGTTGCTTTTATTTATTTGATTTTATAACCTGGTATTAATATTTGAATTCTATGTTATGTGTAACAAATTTAATTGGGTGACTTTAAATATCTAAACTTGTAACAGTGTCATAAGCTATGGGCAATCATCATGCCTAGTACCATTCCGCTGCTAGTCTGGGTGTGACAAGTTACTTGATCACAAAGGAATAGTTGACGAATATAATACGCCAAACCTTGCTAGGGGCAGTGTGATGCAGCTAGTCGTCCAACTCTTTCTACATTAAAGGATATAATCGAAAATAGTCCAAGTGGGAGACTGTTGGAATTAGATGTCTAATTATCGTTCATTTAACGTTGCTATTAAGGTACGATCCAACGAGTTACACTTTGGACTGCGAACAAAGAATAATGTTTAATTGTTAAACATTATGAATCACAAAATCAAATTAATTATGGAGAACAAGTATATGGTGAAATATTGTAGAAATGTTAATTGTTAACGAAGCAATTAATTTGGTGGAGATATTGTTTAAAGAGTTAAACAGGTATAATTTATTATTAGATAATAAATTAAAAGGTTGTTTTATTAAGAATAAATTAAAGCCAAAGCATTTGACTAATGATTTTATTTTAGTGGTGAATAATAGTTATTCGACATAAACGAATATTAGTTATCATTGGATAATAATTAAAGAGAGTTAGCTTTGTCATTGGAGGATAAAACGAAGTCAGAGTGAGGATAGAATGAAGTCAGAGGCTTGACAAATAATAAGCAATTAGTCAATGACTAATTACTTGGAGGGAAAGTCAAATGTTGATGGGCTAGAGTGTAAGTTAAGGATCTATAAATAGAACTTTAGTCTGAAATCCTAATTGTATCAGATACACATTACAGGAACATAGACAAAAACTCTTGCCACCTTTCTCCTTTCTCCCTCACCTAGTTCGACCGGCCGCCCAGCCAGCCACCCGATGTCGCCCTGCTGTCCGGCCACACTCCAAATTCCACCACCTCTGTCGCACGCCGCTACTGCCCTGTCTCGCATTCTTGGTGTTTCGGATCTTATCCGTTTTGCGCGTAGAAATTTTGTGGTGTTTTGGAGATTGTGATTAGTCTTACTAGCGGAGCCATTCGTTGCATCCATTATGCGGGTTTTTGGTTTTCCTCAAGGTACAATCCTAAACCTACTATGGTTGTGTTTATATATAATTATCTGAGTAGATTGTAACTGGATCGCTAGAGGGATAGTTTATATTTGTTTGTGTTTTATCACGCTTCTGATTAATAATAAAGTGTTATTTTTATTACTATTTTAACAAAACATTGGATTTTATTAATTAAAGCGAATACCCAAGATTCCCTACAATTTTTCCTTTTTTCTTATATTTTAACAAACATAAAATTGATATAATTAATTTTACAATATATTCATTTGGTTAATGATATAATACTATTCATAATTATTTTAGGTGATCTAAAACTAGTTATATTCCCTCTGCGCTTCGCGACGGGAATTTACGGGTATTCTGTCGGTATATATTTGTTTCGTTACAGTACTGGTACCCCCAATAGCCTATCGTAATCGGAAGAGAAAACCTTATATCGATCGAAAACAATAAAAACAGATATCGATACCGGTACTTCAATAAAAATGAATATTAATACTGGTACTGATCAGTAATATTGGTTCAGTTGGTTTGCATTCTGTGTTTATTTTTTTCGACATTGCAACATAAATTTTATTGATAACGAATATTGCGCCGTGTGCTATCATACCAAACTAAACCGAAATCGACTGAACAACATCTGTATCAGTACTGGTATTATTTTTTTATTGTTTTCTTTCAATAAATTGACACCGTATCGCTACCATATCGTACCGAACAACATCGTTTTGGTACATGAGTTTGATTATATTGTTTTTTATTTTGATAAACTGACATCTTAGTGGTACCATACCATACCGAACATGAACATTGATACTGGTACCTACAATCATTTTTATGGCCTTTGTTTTTGAAAAAAAATTCATTTATACATCTCTATCTTTGATGAAAAATGAATAACGTTATCAGTACTGTGACACTCTGAACCGGTCGGGGCCGTACGAACAACATTGGTGCTAGTACTGTGTTCGTTTTTATCTTTTTCGGTTATGTAAAACATGTGTTGATTTCTATACCAAGTGCATGTATCATACCGGTATTGTAAAGAACCGAACTGATACCGATCTAATGTGCACAATAACGTTCCATCACAACACGCAAGCAAATAACTTGGAATGTTAAAAAAAATAATAAACATAGATCCGGATTTTATAAAAAAAATTAACACTAAAAACTCATATTAAATAAGCAATAAAAGTAAACACTAAAAAAATCTTATTGGTTAGTATTTATTACTAAAAATAACAAATAAATACTTAAAAATGTTATTTACTATTAATTATAAGTTTCAGTTAATATGTATAACTAGTTTTATACCCGCACGCGTTGCGACGCGCAAGACTGAGTTGTTCTCGGTTTGAGCACTCAATAATACTCTATTGAAAGGGGACGATCATATATAGACCAAGTTATCACGCCTTTAAGATTTATAAGAAATCGCAACATTTTCTTAAAAAAAGTTGAAATCAGAAGTATATAAAGACAATAGAAGCACATACATCAATCAAAGTGGTAGTTCAACTCTATTGGTAACATACATATTTAGGGGCAGAAGATATAGTTCCTAATATGTTTAACAATACTGATTAGACCTACGCATCACTAAACTCAAGATGCATAACCAATATGAATTCGGTACATAACCTTAAACACGTCCAAATGTTCTATAATGTATAAATTTCAAGATGCATAGCCATACAACAATCAAGTAAAAGGAACTTTATAAACCCAATAGGCACCAAAACCAATATTTTCTAATAAACATACTCTGGCCATCATATTCTCGACAATTCCAGCTGGTTCTGATAGCTACAAAATACGGGAAACAAACAACTGATGCAATAAAAAATTAAAATAAGTGCATGGAATTTATCTTATGCATCATATACTGAAAAAAAAGGGATATAAATCATGAAGACTAACCTTAAGCAAATCGGTACACGTAAATGTTTAGGCTTGAGGTCTCCCGATAATAACCAACGAAGTCCTAAGCTCAAATTTAGCATATTTATTGTTTTTAATAAACTTGCTACATCTCATTATTTCAACGTGGGCTTAAATATTCTGGCGAAATTTAGTGTGACCCGTATAGTAAATTTAATTGCTGAACTACGGCGAGTATTGAGTCTTTATATTCTGGCGAAATTTAACGTGACCCGTATGGTAAATTTAATTGCTCAACTACGGCGAGTATTGAGTCGTAGGTCATACGACCCAATCCGATGTTGAAAAAGATGCCCGGTACATACAGGCATACAACCAATATGGGGTCACCGAACAGGATCTATTTTACTTGTTTGAAATTTATAGTTTGGTCACCTCATAAGAACTCATTTAATCATATGGCCTGTGCTATGCATAATCATATAATGGCCTAATCATTTAATCTAGTTTGGTCACTTCTTGTTTGAAATTCCTATTGATGTCCTAATCATATGAGTGACACTTCCATCAGATTTGATATTTGATAAATCTGTAGATTTTTTTTAGAAAATGATAAATTACACACCAAATATATAAGTAAATTTACTTACTACTCTCAAAGGAGGTGTTCATTAAAATTGCTTATGTGCTTGATACCTTTAAAAATAAGCAAAATCTAACTGCTTATTTCAAGATAGCTTATTTGAAAGTTGAAACACGATTAATCAGATCAACAGCTTCAATAAGCAATACTAAACACCCCGCAAAACAGTTTATCCCAGTTTCAAAAAACTCTGATTACTATATGTGTGCATTTGACAATGTGATGAAATTGATAAGGATACTGTTCTTTTAACCTGATCCTATCAGCCTTATTTATTCAAATGCATACCCTTAAACGGAACAACTCAAACATTTTTTATTACTTATTAAACTACGTAATTAGCTTCACATATTTAGACCTCGTTAACAAATAATCTTCAATAGTCAATCCAATCGAAATAATATCAAACCAAACCTGGAAAGTTGCAATTATCATATTGCTTGTGTTGCAGGAACCGACACCTTATATCCGGAGCGCTTCCCACATAAACTGTGCTTATCATCCCATCACCCTACTACCATTTTCCTAGACGACAGTTAGTTAATTACATTTATGTTTTCAATGTTTGGATTAATTAAATGGATTAATTCATCAATGAATAAGAATTTATAACATACCCGTCACCAGGAAAGGCGCAAACAGCATGCACATCCCAAATTAGTTTGCAAAACAACAAAACTATGTGGCTCAGATCTCCCATAAATCATGGCTACAAGGTGGGTTGCAGGATAAAACCTACCATCCGCCATCCTTTCCACGACATCATCAACTGTAAAAAGACTTTTGAGATCATCATAGCCAAGTGACAAAACCCATTACCACAGCGAACCAACAAAACTGTAGCAAAATACCGTAATTAGATCACAAAAATGCTAAAAAAACATCGATTCAGTATGCTCACATATAGATCACAGCCAAGCAACAAAAAGCCCCAAAAAAAACCTACCCTTTTTACCATTCATTGGTGCACCTTTTCCCTTAAAGAGGAGTAAGGTGTAAAGCTAGAAGAGACGGGTCTCAAGGGGGATGACCGCCCAAATAGGCCTATTGGAACAAACCAAGATGATCTCCCAAATAGGTCAATCAGAACAAACCACGAAAACAAACATTGTTCATTTCCATTGCTCTATTAATAGAGTATATATAACATACCAGTCACCAGGAGAAGCACAAACAACCTGTACATCCCAAATTAGCTTGCCACAAAGCAAAACTACGTGGTTCAGGTCTACAAGAAATCATGGCTGCAAGGTGGGTTGCAGGTCAAAACCTACCATCCGTTATCCTTGCCATGCCATCATCAACTGTAAAAAAACCTTTTGAGATCATCATAGCCAAGTGACAGAACCCATTACCACGACCAACCAACAATACAGTAGAAAAATACCGTCATTAGATCATAAAACTGCTAAAAAACATGGAATCAGTAGGCTCACATATAGATCACAGCCAAGCAACCAAAAGCCCTAAAAAGAACCTGCCCTTTTTTTACTATCATTGCTAAGAAGTTTAAATAGATAGTAAGAAAATTAACTAACAAAAAGGAAAAAAAAAAACTTGAATGATATACACCCCCAAAACCAGGGACGACGTCGGTTCTCCCAGCTCTCTTTATACAAATTTTCTTTGCAAATCGCATAATGGTAGCCTTGAATGCTCGAATTTCGACGTCGATAAGCTTCTCTTTGAAAAAACATTCTTCAATGCCTCCATTAACAACCTCCACTAATAGATCTGATACACCAGAAACGCTTTTGATCGCCTCTTTCTTCGATTTCTCTGTCAAATTGTTAGGTTAAACAGTTAATAATCAAATTCATCAAAATTACACCTCCACACTAAATCAACAAACAATAAATAAAACCAAATTCGGTTTTAAATTCTACCAGCTAATCAACTAATTTCAATTCAATCATTTTAAATTAACAAATTAACAAACCCTAGATCTATGAAATGAGATTAATTGCACCCTAGGGTTCTGTTGATCAACATAATAAACATAGCCAACACTTACTTACCGGTGCTGATATAACCATTCAAACCCTAACTAACAGATTATTAAAACCCTAACAAACAGATTACGAAAACATGATGCGCACACCCAGCCCCATAAAAATCGCAAAACATAATAAAGAAATTACAATTGTTACCTGGTCACTTCAAAATCTTTACTGATGGAACTGAAATTGGAGCCGTAATAAAATCAGACGACTTTCGATTGGAGCCCTAGCGTGCAGGAGGAGTCGGAACTCAGAAAGAATGCCTGAAATACCGGTGAATAGAGGATGCAACGAACTGAGATGCTGAACAACGATGTTGTTTTCTACTACGAAAGCATCGGAAGATCAAATCCTTTTCAATTACCGGAGTAGGATAAGCTTGTGGGTTTGGTGTTCGCAGAAGGCTCTTAACACCGTGGAAAGAGATGAACGCATAGCAGACGTTGGATCAATAAGCAACGGCTGAGATGTGAAACTGTTCATAAGAACTACCCAAAATGTTAATATAGAATAATATAATTGTGTCACCTGTCCTCTAAGTTTGCGCCACATATCTTCTAGAATTTTTATTTATTAAAAGTATGTTTTATATTTCTATAAAAGAAATAATGATATGTATTCTTTTGTGGTGGTCACAATAATAATCCATGTGTGTGACCATTAATATATGGTCGCGACTTTATCCTTTTGTCATTTATAGATGCACACAATGCACGTTGGCTAAATATGTGGCTGCTCGTTAATTACTACTAGTGGGATTTCTTGTGTTACGTGACGGGAATTTGGTTCGTTTCATTTCGGTCCGTTGCTATATTGGTACTTGCTATAGAAACCAAAAGAAAAAAAAAACAAAAATAAATAAAGTTGTGAAATACTTAAAAGAATATTGACACATGTTTACACATATCCTCTAAGATTGTGCCACATGTACTATAAGATTTTTATTTATTACAAAAATATGTATTTATATTTCTATATGAAATATATGTGTTCTTTCGTGGTGGTCACAATGAGATTGTACGTGTGTGACCATTAATATGTGGGCGCAACTTTATCATTTTGTCATTTATAGATGCACGCGATGTTATATGCACGTTGGCTAAATGTGTGGTTGCTCGTTAATTACTACTAGTGGGATTCCTTGCGTTTAGTGGCGATAATTTGGCCTGTTTCATTTTGATCCGTGTTTACATAGATTGAAAAATATAAAAACAAATACTGATAACGATTATGATAATATCGATACGGGTACCGATGTTGTTCGGTCGGAATCAGTTCCGTCAGTCAAGGTACGAACACTCGTATAACATGCGATAAAAAACAATTTATTGTGAATACAACTTTGTTTCAACAAAAGTTATGGTAGAATGACGAGAAAAAAAATTAAAGACAATTGTGCATTTGGTTTTAAAAAAATAACGAACACTACTTATTAGAAAATATCAAATTAAATGAAAACAAGTAGGTTGAAAACATATCTCATTTACTATACATACAATCACCAAACGGGGGAATAGTACCAGGAATACAATCACCAAATGGGGGAATAGTGTTAGGCAGCTGCCTGGCACTCCCCTATTGGACCAAACAGTTTATTATTTTATATCCATTTTAAAATTACGTTTTTACTCCTGTTTAAAATTACCGCTTTGCCCTCAGCACAAAATAAAATTACGCTTTTGTCCTCATCTCAAAATTACGATTTTTCCCTCAAATCAAAATTACGATTTTGCCTTGCACTCCCCCATTGGACCAAACAATTTATTATTTTATATCCATTTTAAAATTACGTTTTTACTCATGTTTAAAATTACCGCTTTGCCCCCAGCTCAAAATAAAATTACGCTTTTGTCCTCATCTCAAAATTACGATTTTGCCCTCAACTCAAAATTACGATTTTGCCTGGCACTCCCCTATTGGATCAACCAGTTTATTATTTTATATCTATTTTAAAATTATGTTTTTGCCCCCCCTTTAAAATTACGGTTTTGCCCCCCAGCTCAAAATAAAAATGTGGTTTTGCCCTCAGCTCAGAATTACATTTTCGCCCCCAATTCAAAATAAAATTATGTTTTTGTCTCCAGCTAAAAATTACGATTTTGCCCTCTGATAAAAAATGTGATTTTTCCCCATTTAAAAAATTATGATTTCGCCCTCAGTTCAAAAATACGTTTTTTCTCAGTTCAAAATAAAATTATGCTTTTGCCCCAACTCAAAATTACGATTTTGCCATCGGTTCAAAATAAAATTGTGGTTTTACCTCCAGCTTAAAATTACGATTGTGCCCTTAGTTCAAATTTATATTACGTTGTTACCCCAAGGTCAAAATTACGAATTTGCCCATGTGAAAGTTTAAAATTTTGCCACTGGTTCAAAATACAGTACTGCCATCACTTTAGCTTTTAGCAAATTATGATTTTACCCCAGTCAAAAAATACAACTTTCCCTCAGTTAAAAATTACAATATTGCCATTGTTTTAGTTTTTTTTATCAAAACTATAAAAGTGTTTTGTTTTAATTGGTTGACTCGATTTAATTGTTTTTCGTGTCAATGAGCTACCTAATACTCGCTCATTATTCGGCCCTAGCCTCGCAACGCGGGCGGGGCATCAACTAGTTTTTAGTATATTGGTGAAATAGAAATTAAAAAAATATTATAAAAAGTTATTGTTCCTTCAATTATTTATTTATAGTAACAAGGCGATTGAAGTGCGTGTAGCGACGGTGGAATTAACATGATTAAGTACATCAAGAGACGTGTATGTGGTTACCGTGTTCCTGTTTCAAAACTCTAAAATCACAGAAAAGTTATATTCAAAAATCACAAAATGTCACGCCTTTGTATAAATAAGTGTTTCAAGAAAATTAATTTAAACAAAACGTACTACCAAAATATAAAACAGTGGAAAATTGTTAGCTTTAACAGAAGTAAAAAAATATCATATTTGACTCAACTCGATATTGAGTAAATTTATGTCAAAACGTAGGTCGACATGGTTTTGAACAATTAGATAATAGTGAGATCGTCACAACATTATATACAGATATAAGAAAACATTATATTTATGTTATTAGTTAATTAGAAATATTAAATAACTAGTGTTAAGCCCTTCATTTCGTGGTACGGGAGCGTAAAACTGTGTTATGAGTGTTGTGGGAGGGGGTGGAAAAACATGCTAAGTAACAACCGAAAGGCTACCAAAACCAAAAAAAAATTGTAAAATAAAAACACGAATTTCTAACACAAAATAACTCACGTGACGTAAAACGTAGGCGAGATCGAATTTATACCAACACGTAATTAAAAATCTAAATTCATTTAACTTTTATGGCAAATTTTATGGTAAATTATAAAAAAAAAATAAAAAAAAATAAAAAAAAAAAAAACTAAGTTTTATTACTAAAATGGTTAACCCTAAAGTTAGTATGACACAAAAAATCTCACAAAAGACAAAAAAAGTTACTATTCATCGTTATGTTATAAAATAATATATATATATATATATATATCGTACAATATGTCTTAACGTACATTTTGTGTACGCGACGGCAAAATCGCACCTTATGTTACCAAAAATTGAAATCGCATGTGGCTAAAAACCTTGAAATCGCATGTGTATAAGAAGAAAGTGAAGTCTCATTTTAAAAATTAACCCAAAATCACATGTTGTGGGAAGAAAATGAAATCGCATGTGAGAGGGAAAAATGAAAGTCGCATGTTAGTTACCAATTTCGCATGTAGATAATACCTTGCGTACGCAATGTACGTTAAGCCATTTTGTACGTTAACCGGTCTCTATCTCTCTCTCTCTCTCTCTCTCTCTCTCTATATATATATATATATATAGGAGAAGGATCCGTTAGGAACCACCCTTTACTGCGAGAACCGCGAGAACCAGTGTGAACACAAACAGTAATTCCTAAAAAAATCTAAAAAACACCCAAATTTTTTTTTTTACTATTTTTTTGGAAAAATCGATATATTTTGTTAATAAAAAAATTCAAAATTTTTTTCGAGTAACAGTTATCCATGCACATGTGCATATGTATCATTTATTTGTCAAATTCCGTAATTCATTACAAATATTAGTCAATTACACTTTCATTTACACTACCACGTGTAATACATTACTTTTTACGTTAACAATATTAGAAATGCACATGTGCATCTATATGTATCAGCATGAAATAACGTGTTTTGGTACACTACTTTGAATACACTTTCTCTTTCATCTATCATTCCATCCATAATACACAAACATACACATGTGCATATGTATCATTTCTTTGACAAATTTCGTAACTCATTACAAATATTAGACAATTGCACTTTCATTTACACTACCATATGTAATACGCTACTTTCTATATTACCAATATTAGAAATGCACATGTGCATCTATATGTATCAACATGAAATAAGGTGTTTTGGTACACTACTTTGAATACAATTTCCCTTTCATATATCATACCATCCATAATACACTACCATTACCTCCTACCATCCGTAATACATTATCATTACCTCCTACCATCCATAATACAATACCATTACCAATATTTTGACTTTATTACATGTATATCAATACCATTTATACCATCCAATCATCATATTACATCATAAAGTAACAACTATAGCCAAACCATCAACCACTAGATATAAGTATAACTAACCAAAAAACATGTATATGAGCCTACTTCTCCATTCAAAATCACAAACTTTTTGTAACAAAACATGTTATATCATGGTTATACCTAATGATGCACATGTGCATTTTGAATATTGGTAATGTAAAAAGTAGTGTATTACAGATGGTATTGTAAATTAAAGTGCAATTGTCTATTACTGATAACGTATTACGAAATTTGTTGAAGTAATGATACATATGCACATGTGCATGGATAACTGTTACTCGAAAAAAAAAGGTTTTTTTTGTAACTAAATATAGCGATTTTTTGTTAAAAATATTAAAAAAAAAATTTGAGTGCTTTTTTGATTTTTTTTACATTTTATTTTGTGTTCACATTGGTTCTCGCGGTTCTCGCAATAAGGGTGGTTCTCAAATGAAAGGGTTAATTTGAGAACCACTCTTATTGCGAGAACCACGAGAAACAATGTGAACACAAAAAAATACCTAAAAAACACAAATTATTTTTTTAATATTTTTTTAAAAAAAATCGATATATTTAGTCACGAAAAAATTTTCGAATAACAATTATTGATGCACATGTGCATATGTATCATTTCTTTGATAAATTCCGTAATACATTACCAGTATTATACGATTGCACTTTCATTACAGTACCATCTTTAATACACTACTTTTACATTAGCAATATTAAAAATGCACATGTGCATCAATATGTATGACCATGATATAACGTGTTTTGGTAAAAAAAGAAGTTTGTGATTTTGAATGATGAAGTAGGTCTATATACATGTTTTTGGTTAGTTATATCTATTAGTTGATGACTTGGTTATATTTGTCACTTTATGATATAATATATTGTTTGGTATGGTATGAAGGGTGTTGATGTACATCTGCAGAAAGTGAAAATATTATACATATTGGTAATGATAGTGTATTATGGATAGTAGGAGGTAATGATAGTGTATTATGAATGGTATGATAGATAAAAAGGAAAATGTATTCAAATTAGTGTACCAAAACACGTTATATCATATTCATACATATAGATGTACATATGTATTTCTAATATTGGTAACATAAAAAGTAGTGTATTACGGATGGTAGTGTAAATAAAAGTGCAATTGTCTAATATTGGTAGTGTATTACGGAATTTGTCAAAGAAATGATACATATGCACATGTGCGTCGATAATTGTTACTTGAAATTTTTTAAGTGACGAAATATAGTGATTTTAAAAAATATATTAAAAAAATTGTGTGTTTTTTAGATTTTTTTAGTTGTTTTTAGTTGTGTTCACATTGGTTCTCACAGTAAAATGTGGTTTCTAACGGATCCTTATCCTATATAGGATACACGATTAAAAAAAAAGAAAAAAACTCAACTCAAAGTATAGTGACTAAATGTGAAACAAGGAACTTAGGTGCAAAATTCAAAACAAAAAAAAAATATAACTTCACTATTCATAGGGAATGTGTCATGTCATTTGTTAATGTTAACTTGTGCTATTAAATCTGCGCGTTGCGTTGTGAGTGGGTATTAGTTCGTTTAACTTCGGTACTGACACTTGTTATAGCAACTAATAGAGAAAAAAACTAAAAAAAAAATCATGATATGACCAAAAATATACCAACACAGCGGGAATTTGATCGGTATTGGTTTGTTTTGTTTTGTTATGTTACCTAAACTCGTTACAACAACCCATAAAGAAAAGAATCTTGATACGACCAAAAATACCGAAACGTGATTTACATGGATAAAAAACAAACGTAAGTTATATAAGATATATAAAAAATCAAATAATACATATAAAAAACCACTAAACAACACATAAAAAAAGCCTTTAAAACAAATAGTTACTGTTCATTAGTTTTACTATTCATTTAGTTGGTTTATTAATAGTATACAATAATAACTAATCTTAAATAATATAGCAATTTTACTAAAAATAGTTTTATAATTAATATATTTATTATTTTAAAGTGTTAAGAAGCAATGTAAAACAAATCTAGTTACTTAAAAAATAATGTATGCACTTGGATGAAGAACAATATTGTAATTTTAGACTAAGGGTGTAATAGGTATCTATTTTATTTTAGAAAAGATTAGAAGAATACATAACAAGTATTATTACTTTGAAATTTATTTTCTATGATTTAAATTTTAAGTAAAACATATTATTATGCTATTAAGATTTGGTATAAAGAGTCCAGATCCCGTAAACGGCATTTCAATCATACGAAGTATACGCGAGAAGGAAATAGTGACAAGTGTTATTGGCAGGAAGGGTAACTTAGTCCTGTCTCAAATAAACTAGTATCCCCTTTGATTTTAAACTGCTATATATTTTTCATACGTAGTATATATCTTTTTAAATTACACCGTATCAATGAGCATTTTATTACCTATAATTCGAGCAGACTATTGTTATAGTTTTCTTAAAAAATACAGGATTTTGAATACACATTACGTGATTTTAAATACCCATTACGTGATTACATGATTTTGAATACCTAGTACATGACTACATGATTTTTGAATACCAATTACATAATTACACATTCAATATAAATCCATTATGTGATTACACATTCAACAATAAGAGCTTGATTGTTTATGTTTTATTACCTGATTAAATATGTAATATATAGCATTACGTGATTAATATAGGTTGATTGTTTAATGTTTTTTTTTTATAACTGATGTGTGCAAAATGCAACATATAAATTACATCAATTGTGGCATAAAACTAACATTTTTTTAGTACTAATGTTGGAAAAAGTGTGATTTTGTCTTCCTTTTGTATTTTCAGGATTAAATGAGCCCAAATTAACAAAAGAAGCAAAAAGACAGCTAAATCTAACATAAATACAAGAAAAGGAACAAAAGAGACATGCCCGACCCCACGACTGCATCTTCCCAAGCAAAACAAGAGAACAGAAGGCTGAACACGCCCCGTGCTCAGTGAACACGGGGGCGTGCCCAAATGCCAGCATAAAAGACAAAGCTATAAAAGCTTCTATCGCCCACCACGGGGCCGTGCTCAGCGGACACGGGGCCGTGGTCAACTATAAAATTCACATAATCCAGGCAAATCTTGATAGTACAGATATGCTTCTGCACACGGGGGCGTGCCCAGCGGACACGGGGGCGTGCCCAGCGGACACGGGGGCGTGGTTAACTAATGCAGACAAACTGCAATTAATGAAGACAGAGAAGAGGATGGACACGGGGCCGTGCCCAATAGACACGGGGCCGTGCCCGAGCTTCTGTTCAGCCTATAAATAGGAGTGCTTGGCTCAAGTTCAAACCATCCTTTGGCACACCACCTCTCTCACACTTCACCCACCACCACCATAACACCATCATCCACCACCATCATCCATTGTCCATCATAGAGTGTGTGAGTCGTCTCGGGATCCAAGATTGATCGTAAGAGTTCTTGACAATCAAGGCCATGTTTGCCTAAGTCTCTTACATCACTTGGTGAAGACAAAGTGTCTAGTGTAATACTTTTTATTTTTAATCTTTTCGCACTTTTTACTTGGTTATGTATTAATGACTTTAATAACTAGTTTCTTATGTTGAAGGTGATTTTTCCCTATCGTTTGTCCGTGGTGTCTTGGCATTATTTTACTGTCTATATAAAATAAAAGATTTTCACCATTCATATCTCCACGGTCTATATAGATGTATGTTGGCTACCTGGTCGGGGGTTAAGGGAACGGTTTGGTAAGAGTCTTGCCTTGTTCAGTGTATAGATCCTGCAAGGACCTGGGTCAAATTTAGTAGGACCTCCTTCAATACTTAACGGTATTGGATGGCGGGGGTCCAAACTCTTTGATCCCCTCATATGTAAGCTACTATTAATACTTTAACCCGGCTACTTAGGACTGTATCCCTGATGACTCAGACTACTTAGCCGAGGGTAACGTCACTTTCAAAAGAGGGGCCTACCATAATACGCATTAATAACTTAATTAATTATCTTTCAATAATCCAACCCTTTAGGATTGTATCCTTGCTGACTCAAACTACTGGGTTGAGGGTAACGTCACCTTCAAAAGAGGGGCCTACTACAATAAGTAAGATAATCTCTTAAAAAGTGTAAAAGTGCGGAAATAATCAAAGGTTACACTATACACGAGTCGGAGCCAAGTGATTCATCTTGTCTATCTATTTTTATTTTTATTTTTATTTTTCAGCATTTTAGTTAGTTTTTATTTTTCTAGTTTAAAAACATTTTTCTAAACTTTTTGATTTGATTAGACGTTGAGGATACACCGGTACTAAAAGCTCTTGTGTCCTTGGACGACCTCGGTATCTTACCAACACTATACTACGCTCACGATGGGTGCACTTGCCCATATGTGTGTCTAGTGTTAGTAAATATCGTGTTTTATAAATTTAAAACTTTGCTAAAGAAAGTGTAAAATGGCTAAAAATAAACATTAAAACCATAACACACTTCACGCACATCAAGTTTTTGGCGCCGCTGCCGGGGACACAAGGATTTTAAGAAAGTTAGGAATCAACGGCCTAATCGTTTTTTCTTATTTTTCTATTTTTTTAGGATTTTTCTTAGTTTTTCAGCTTCTGCAGAGTTCTGCACGGGCCGTGACTGGTCGGACACGGGCCGTGCCCAGCATTGTTACTGGCTGTTTTTATTTTCCGAGTTACAGAGAGCTGAGCACGGGGCCGTGTCGGTGCAACACGGGGCCGTGTCCAACTCCCCAGTAACAGGGATCCGGAAAACAATCACTGTATCAACGACCACGGGTCGTGTTCGCTGAACACGGGGCCGTGGTGAACCTTCTGACCAACGTTCTTTTCTGTTTTTATTGCAGGACTTGGAACCCAGGCGCCACATTTGAACTTCCTACGTAGTGTATGAGCTCCAGTTCTAGTAGAGACATAAAAGAACCTCTAGAAGAACCCGAACGCTTTCTCAGAAAAAAGACTTAAAGCTAAAAACCAAGAGAAAGTTTCGAGGGACCCACTTCCAATGGCGGACCAACGTACCCTCATGGATTACCTACGACCAGTGTTGTAAGAATCGCTAGGCGCTAGTCGGGCGGTGGGGTACCGACTAGCGATTAATCGGGATTAATAGGGATTAATCTGAATTAATCGGATTGAGATTTTTATATGTAATTTTTAGTTACATATATACATTCACATTTTTATATGTAGTTTTTTAAAGTAGACATGTTTTAACACCTCATTAACCCATTTTTAAGTAATTGGAAGGAATTTATATAGTTTGGTCAAAATTTGGCCGACATCTAGCCAAAATTTGGCCAGAATAGGACCACCATTGACTGCCTAGCTATTAGTCGGCCATTAATCGGTGAACCTCTGATTAGTGATTAATCGGCGACTAATCGGAGACTAGTCGGGATTTTTACAACCATGCCTACGACCCACTGTAGGTAATCTCGGCGCCGCTATCAATGCACCGAATGTCGAAGCCAATAACTTCGAACTTCGGCCGCATTTGGTACAAATGCTTCAAAACTCCGCAACCTTCCATGGGCTTGCGGAAGAGGATTCCCATCTACATATTACTAATTTCTTAGAAATAGGTGATACCTTTCGGATCAATGGAGCATCAAACGACGCCATCCGCCTTCGGATGTTTCCATTTTCACTAAAAGACCGAGCTAAGGCTTGGCTTAATACCCTCCCAGTTGGCTCGGTAAACACCTGGGATGAACTAGCCCAAAAGTTTCTATTTAAGTATTTCCCTCCTGCTAAAACGGCTAAATTAATGACTGAAATTAATACATATTCACAAGAAGATGGGGAATCCTTATATGAAACTTGGGAAAGGTTCAAGGAGCTACTAAGAAAGTGTCCTCATCATGGTCTTGCGGTATGGCAACAAGTATCCACTTTCTACAATGGGTTGTTGCCACACATAAGGCAAACACTTGATTCTAGCTCCGGGGGACTTTTAGGTAATCGTCGCCCAAATGAAATATATAATCAAATTGAGAAAATTGCTCAAACCAATTTACAATGGCACACTCCCCGAGGTAATAAATCTATTGCCCCGGGCGCCCATAAGGTTGATGAAAGCACTTCTTTACAAGCCCAAATCGAGGCCCTTTCTTCAAAAATCAAAAAGTTAGAAATGGCAAAAACAGCCTCGATTATGGCTTGTGAGGGGTGTGGTGGGCCACATGAAAATTGGAGTTGTATGAAAGAAGTAGATGATCAAACAGAAACGGTAAACTACATTGATAATAGACCTAGGCCGTCGGGTCCCCCAACGGGTACCTACAACCAAGGATGGCGTAACCACCCTAACCTTGGTTGGAGAGATCCCGGCAATAGTAGTAACCAACAAAACCAACGAACTAACTTTCAACAACCACAAAAATTTTCTCAACAACAAGGTGGACGAGAGAGGCTTGAAGATACTGTATCTCGCCTCATCTCTGAAACCGAAAAGAAAAACTCGGATCGATTTCAGCAATTGGAATCGAATTTTAGAAATCAACAAGCTAGCATTCAAAACATTGAAAAACAATTAAATCAAATAGCTCCAAATTTCTCCGAGAGACCACAAGGCGCGTTACCAAACAATACCAAAACCAACCCAAAAGCGCAAGTACATCTTATCACATTGAGAAACCGAACCGTGGGTCCCGAGGAGGCCACATTACCGCCAGCTGAAAAAAGCCAATCCAGCCCAACCACGACTCCAACCGCACCCCAACCGGAAAAAGCCTCTCCACCAAATCAAGAGCCCACTAAGACTCCTCTGGTTCCATACCCCGGTCGGTTAATTCGTCAAAAGACCATTGAGCAATTCGCAAAATTCGAGAATATACTAAAACAGTTGCATGTTAATATTCCTTTTATCGAGGTCTTAACCCAAATGCCAAAATATGCAAAATTTATGAGGGACTTCCTCACTCACAAAAGGAAAATTGAATCATTGCAATTAGTTAACTTAGGCGAAGAATGCTCCGCCTTAGTACTCAACAAACTCCCACAAAAGAAAATTGATCCCGGAAGCTTCACGATTCCTTGCTCGATTGGGGAATCCCCCATTCGTAATGCACTAGCCGATCTTGGGGCTAGCATTAACCTCATGTCACGGCCCCCGACCCGGTTTGACCCGTTTCAAGAGCCGCGGGACAGAAATCCCGTGGTATTTAATAAACAGCGGAAGTTTTCATCAGGATCTTTTTAAAACTGAAATAATTCCCGATTATTTTATTTCACAACACGGGATAAAACCCTGGTAATTTACAATCATTTGATTTCACGAAGAAATCTTTTATTTTACAAAACATGTTTCTTTATTTTATCCTGAGCCACTTTCTTAAGCTTGTAGTGCTTCACGGCACTTTTCCTGGATCATAACAGATCACCTGAAACATGTTTGAAAAAGGTTTTGTCAGCGGGAAATACTGAGTGAATCATTCTATTTACATAAAATGATGTATAGTTATTAATTACAGCATAAGAGCGATTACAATGGCTTCTATCTAATTTTTATCTGGCGCTCTGTCACAATGGTGACAAGTCACAATGGTGACGATGGTCATACCACTATTAGGTCAATGAACCTAGATAGTGATGATTATCCCGAGTAGGTCAATGAACCTAACTGGGAGAAAATTAGTAATGTGCACAATACCCCACTAGCCAGTGATTCAAGATATCCACGACTTAGTCCCTGTAATTATAACTTTTGAAAATAATTTGAGGTATTGTAAAATAATTGATAAAAAGATAATGACTCACATTGCAGATTTATACGGGCAGAGTTTAGCCTACTGATTTAGCCTTTTCAACCTAAATTTAATAACAGGCACACAATTCTGGGTTAGTAATCAATACAGCATTTACGATAACTCACGAGATCAAACTCTCACAACGAATGACAAAGTGCGATACTTAAACATTCATCGAATTAACGACGAATGACAAAGCATAACCCTAATGTGGGCAGCACTTAAACATCCATTGGATATTTTAATCAATCGGACATTGAATCGTATCAGCGATCGAGTTGCTACCCTGATTGTGGCGTCGATTAGTGATCCGTGTGTGTTAATTGTGGTAAACAGAGCATAACTCAGTGTAGGATTGGAATTTCTACGTCGTTTCAGGGCCAGAAATCAAGTCCCAGACAACCCTATTTATACTGAAAATTTGACCCAGTGGCGTAGCGCGACTGGTTACCCCTATAGTCGTCGCGCTACGCGACTGCTTACCTAGTTTCATAGGGTAGCCCCGTGTGTGAGTAGGTTTGCTGAGTTGACGGTTTCTTCAAATTCGTTTTTGACAGATAGTTATGTGGATAATCGTAACTAGGGTTTTACCCCCCCCCCCCCCCCCTGAGTTTTAAGGGCCCTGATCCTGATTCTGAAAATTCTGAAAATTTTAGGGTTTGTGCAGAATCACTTGGGTGTCTCAATTAGGGTTTCTTATTGGATAAAATAATAAAATAAATAAGACTTTTTAATGAGAGTTGTTACATTCTCCCCACCTTAATAAAAATCTCGTCCTCGAGATTTACTGGAATAATTGAGGATATTTTTGCTTCTTTTCTGATTCCAGTTCCCAAGTGTATTAGGGTTCTATCTTTGAATCCCACTTTACTTGAACTAACACTAATCATTTGATCTTTCTATCTTCTATCTGAAGAGGTTTCTCTATAAATTTTAAATTTTTCGTTTACCTTTATAACTTGGAGAGGTACTATCAAAGATTCGTCTGATAGACATTTCTTGAGATTGGATACAGGAAATATATCATGTACCCTAGCTAACTCTCCTGGTAGTTATAAACGATAAGCAACTGGTCCTATATGTTGGATTTCTGGAAATGGTCCTACGTACCTTGGACTTAGCTTTTCTTATCGAATCTAACAACTCCTTTCCAAGGAGATACTTTCAATAGTATTTTGTCTCCAACTTGAAACTCCAACGGCTTTCGTCTATTATCTGTATAACTCTTCTGGCGATCTCTAGCCGTCTTTAGCCTTTCCTTCGTGATACTGAATATCACAGTCGTAGTTACTTAGGATTTTCATCCATCTCCTTTGCCTCATGTTTAATTCTTTTTGCCCGAATATATATCTTAAATTCTTATGATCCGTATAGACAGTATAAACTTACTTCCATATAGATAATGTCTTCAAATCTTAAGGCAAAAATTATGGCTCCTAATTCTAAATTATGAGTGGTATAGTTTTCTTCGTGCTTTTTCAATTGCTTTGATGCATACGCAATTACCTTTTTGCGTTGCATTAATACACATCCAAATCCTAGCTTTGAAGCATCACCATATACTTTAAAATCTTCTGTTCCTTCTGGTAAGGCTAAGATTTTGTTAATTTATGCTTTAAGATCCTAAAGGCTTCTTCTTGTTTAGATCCCCATTCAAACTTAACTGTTTTACAGATTAACTTAATTAATGGTATAGCTATCTTGGAAAAATCCTTAATAAACCGTCTATAGTATCCAGCTAAACCTACAAAACTCCTAATTTCCATTGCGGATTGCGGATCCTTCCATTTGGTAATTGCTGCTATCTTAGCAGAATCTACGTGAATACCTTCATGATTCACCATATGGCATAGAAATTGCACTTCTGGCAGTCAAAATTCACACTTCGAGAATTTGACGTAAAGCTTCTCTTTTCTTAACAAAGTTAAGAGAGCATGCAAGTGCTGACAATGTTCTTCCTGACTTTTGGAATAAATAAGTATATCGTTGATGAAGACAATTACAAATTTATCCAAATATGGTTTACAGATCCAATTCATCATGTCCATGAATGCGGCATGTGCATTTGTTAATCCAAAGGGCATGACTGTAAACTCGTAATGACCATACCTAGTCCTGGAAGCAGTTTTAGGTATGTCTTCCTCTTATACTTTCAATTGATGATATCCGGAACGTAAGTCAATTTTTAGAAAAATATCTATCTCCCTGGAATTGATCGAATAGATCATCAATTCTAGGTAATGGTTATCGATTCTTAATTGTAACCTTATTTAATTCCCTATAATTAATACACATTCTCATCGAACCATCCTTCTTCTTTACAAACAACACTGGCGCTCCCCAAGGGGATGAGCTAGGTTGTATGAATCATTTGCTTAGTAATTCATCTAATTGCTTTTTCAGTTCTAACATTTCTGTGG
This sequence comes from Helianthus tuberosus, assembly GCA_030545235.1. NCBI lineage: Eukaryota > Viridiplantae > Streptophyta > Magnoliopsida > Asterales > Asteraceae > Helianthus > Helianthus tuberosus. The sequence continues at coordinate 151,791,875 of CM060375.1, forward strand.
GTGCTAACCGATAAGATGCCTTGGCTATCGGTATAGTTCCTGGAATTAGATGAATCCTAAACTCTACTTCCCTATCTGGTGGTAACCCTGATAATTTTTCTGGGAATATATCTGGGTATTCCGAGACTACAAGAATCTCCTTAAGTTCTTTATCTTTAGTATTAATGATTACTGAAATCATATATACTATTCCTTGCTTTCGTTCATAATTAGCAACTTTCATTACTGATGTGAACTTTATGGGTTTACATGGCTTATCTCCTGTAATCATTATTACTTTTCCAGTGGGTGCACAAATTTCTTTGGAATTCTTATCACAGATAATTCGAGCATGGTTATTTACTAACCAATTTATTCCTAACACAACATCGAATTCAATTAATTTCATAGATAATAGGGTTGCAGAAAATTTATGACTTAAAAGTTCCTTATTTATTTTAACTGAATTCCCATCTGCTGTTTCTATTGTAGAAATTTGCTTAATGCTGGTTAAAGGTAAGTTAAGAGTTTGGCAGAATGAAGTATTTCTAAAAATTTGGTTTGCACCAGAGTCAAATAATACTTTTGTGTAAACGTTGTAAACTAAGAACGTACCAGCTACCACATCTGGAATGAGCTCTGCTTCCTGAGCAGTTAGTTGGAAGGCTCTTACATTCCTTTTTGCTCCTTCTGCAGGTTTGGCTTTATTATCAGATGGTTTGTTCAGTTTTGGACAATCTGGCCTAAGATGTCCAGCTTCTCCACAGTTGTAGCAGACTGAAAATTTCTTCCTCCTGCAGTCTTCCTCTTGATGCCCTGGAATTTTGCAAAAATTGCAATATCCTTTGCATCTTCCAAAATGCTTCCTTTTGCAAAAATTGCAAAATGGGCTAGTGAAAGATTGCCCATTCCTTCCTATCTTGAAATTGTTATGGTTACCCGGACGGAATCCTTGGGTAATCTTTTGGGCTACTTCCTTCCTTCTATTTTCTTCTCTTGTCGTACTAGTTCGTCAATCAGAGTATTGGCTAAATCTACTGCATCATCAATCGTGCGAGGTTTCGCAGCCTTGACGATATTACGGATTTCGGCAATCAATCCCCAAATATAACGAGAAATAAGTACCGGCTCTGGCGAAGCCAGGGTTGGTACCACTCGAGCATACTCGAAGAATGTTGAAGTATACCCTCGACAATCTACATCCACCATTCGGTGGTTTAGAAACTTATTTGTCATTTGTTCCTTTTCATACTCAAGACAATATTTTCTTTCTACAAAGCTCTTAAATTCTTCCCAGTTCATAGCATACGCCATCCTTCTTCCTTTTGCTTGTAACACCGTATTCCACCATTCTAGCGCCCCTTCTTTGAAAAGGTTTGACGCGTACATGACCTGATCATCCTGAGCACATTTACTTATGGCAATTACTGCCTCGGTTTTCTCTAACCAACGCAGTGCCGCAGTTGCTCCTTCATTGCCTGCAAACTCAGTGGGTTTACAAGCAAGAAATTCTTTATAAGTGCAACCAGGCGTTGCAGCTTTCATTTTCTTAGGGGGCGGAGCTTGCCGTGGTTCATTATCATGATTAGTATGATTATTGCCTCCGTTTATGCTATTACTGAAGTTATCTTCAGAAATACGTTTGCTAGGAACGATTTGTTGCGGTTCGATTGGATTTTTAACAGCAGCAACGATTGCTGGAATAACGTTGGCTATCCCTTGAGCAACGATATTTTCTATATCCTGCCTAGTCATATATTGATCCCCCGGTTGTTGCTCAGATTGATTAACCTCATTAACTGGTTCATTATTAGCGTTTTCCATCTGATAACTAATTTATAGATAAATAATTAGTATACAAGAAATAATCCAATGTCACAATTAATTGCACATAATCACGTAAATGAATATACAAACAAAATTGTAAATTTTCTAAAATTTGTTTTATAGATTATATCATGCTTCTATATACAACAGTTTTATTATTTATTTTATACATACTGATTTTACTATTACTATTACACAACCACAGTTCCATAAATCCCCTATCCTTTGTCAGATGATATTCTAGTAATGGCGTTCCCTCTCATCGTATTTTCAGGAGATTTGTTCTTCTACTTCCCTGATCCTATTTCCGGCATCCACTAGTTTTTTCGCCAAAGTGGCAGAGTTCAGCCATATTCTCGTTACTCATTGGTGGATTTGGTAAAGGTTCTGGATTGAACTGAGGAAAAAGCTTATAGGGATGGTTTTGTAACTGTATTTCATTAGTCAACCATTCGTCTATTTGCGAGTGGATTGAAGGATTTGGAATAGCTGGTTTTAAGTTCATTGGTAGTTGTGTTTCAAGAGAATGAATAAAAACATTTTCATTAACAGGCTCAATAGTATTATAGCTTGCCATTATAAAATCTAGTTCTTCCTGAGATGGTAACCCCTCAATTTGCCTAGAGCTTTCCCCAATTTCCATTTTCTTAGGCTTGGGTTTCTCGAGAGGTAAAGCGTTGAATTCTATAGGTTCTTCTATGTCTGGTATATACCTATTGAAATCTCTGGAAACCTCTATTCTTACTGGATAGAGATTTAAATTCTGAAGGGTGTCAGACAAGTCACTCATGCTTTTTAGCAAAATACACATAGTTACTAAGTTAGAAATCCTAACAAAATTTTATAGAAAAACTTTTAAATATTATTTTATACTGGGTAACTATCAAAATAACTGAAAATTAAAACATACTAAGTTTTATTTGTAAATTTATTTATTTACTGAATCAGGTTTCTGGCTTATATTTAATAAGGGTGCTAAAACTTGAATCAAAATATTTAAAAATTTGTATTTACTGCTACAGTGGTTAGCATTATAAAGATCTGCCCATACTGTACAAAATTAGTCAGATAATAAAACACGTAATCACAAAATAACAATTAATAAAAAATTAAGTATTTTCTAAATACTTAATTGGCTTAAATCAGTGGCTCAATCAGTGGCTCTGATACCATCTTTTTCTGTCACGGCCCCCAACCCGGTTTGACCCGTTTCAAGAGCCGCGGGACAGAAATCCCGTGGTATTTAATTAACAGCGGAAGTTTTCATCAGGATCTATTTAAAACTGAAATATTTCCCGATTATTTTATTTCACAACGCGGGATAAAACCCCGGTAATTTACAATCATTTGATTTCACGAAGAAATATTTTATTTTACAAAACATGTTTCTTTATTTTATCCTGAGCCACTTTCTTAAGCTTGTAGTGCTTCACGGCACTTTTCCTGGATCATAACAGATCACCTGAAACATGTTTGAAAAAGGTTTTGTCAGCGGGAAATACTGAGTGAATCATTCTATTTACATAAAATGATGTATAGTTATTAATTACAACATAAGAGCGATTACAATGGCTTCTATCTTATTTTTATCTGGCGCTCTGTCACAATGGTGACGATGGTCATACCACTATTAGGTCAATGAACCTAGATAGTGATGATTATCCCGAGTAGGTCAAAGAACCTAACTGGGAGAAAATTAGTAATGTGCACAATACCCCACTAGCCAGTGATTCAAGATATCCACGACTTAGTCTCTGTAATTATAACTTTTGAAAATAATTTGAGGTATTGTAAAATAATTGATAAAAAGATAATGACTCACATTGCAGATTTATACGGGCAGAGTTTAGCCTACTGATTTAGCCTTTTCAACCTAAATTTAATAACAGGCACACAATTCTGGGTTAGTAATCAATACAGCATTTACGATAACTCACGAGATCAAACTCTCACAACGAATGACAAAGTGCGATACTTAAACATTCATCGAATTAACGACGAATGACAAAGCATAACCCTAATGTGGGCAGCACTTAAACATCCATTGGATATTTTAATCAATCGGACATTGAATCGTATCAGCGATCGAGTTGCTACCCTGATTGTGGCGTCGATTAGTGATCCGTGTGTGTTAATTGTGGTAAACAGAGCATAACTCAGTGTAGGATTGGAATTTCTACGTCGTTTCAGGGCCAGAAATCAAGTCCCAGACAACCCTATTTATACTGAAAATTTGACCCAGTGGCGTAGCGCGACTGGTTACCCCTATAATCGTCGCGCTACGCGACTGCTTACCTAGTTTCATAGGGTAGCCCCGTGTGTGAGTAGGTTTGCTGAGTTGACGGTTTCTTCAAATTCGTTTTTGACAGATAGTTATGTGGATAATCGTAACTAGGGTTTTACCCCCCCCCCCCCTGAGTTTTAAGGGCCCTGATCCTGATTCTGAAAATTCTGAAAATTTTAGGGTTTGTGCAGAATCACTTGGGTGTCTCAATTAGGGTTTCTTATTGGATAAAATAATAAAATAAATAAGACTTTTTAATGAGAGTTGTTACATTCTCCCCACCTTAATAAAAATCTCGTCCTCGAGATTTACTGGAATAATTGAGGATACTTTTGCTACTTTTCTGATTCCAGTTCCCAAGTGTATTAGGGTTCTATCTTTGAATCCCACTTTACTTGAACTAACACTAATCATTTGATCTTGGGGCTAGCATCAACCTCATGCCCACATCAATGTTCAAGCGACTCGGCCTAGGAACAACAAGCCCTACAAAGATGAGCATACAACTCGCCGACAGGTCCGTCAAATTCCCACAAGGTGTCGCCGAAAATCTGCTAGTCAAGGTTGACAAATTCGTCTTTCCAACCGACTTTGTCATCCTAGACATGGAAGAAGACACCGATGTCCCTCTCATCCTCGGGAGGCCATTTCTAGCCACCGCCCAAGCATTGGTGGATATGATTGACGGAACTCTAACATTGAAGTTTGGGGATAAGGAAGTGAAATTTGAATGTGGAAAGCAAATAGAGGAAGAAGATCCGGTCAACTACATGAAGGTCATAGACTCAAGCTTGGATGACGCTCTCCGACGGTGTAACATGGGATGCAACACATCCCACTTGGGTAACATATGACTAGGCTTTGGGTCTAGCCAAGGACCCTTATAAACGTGGCGCACCATTGAGGCGTTCCACGGAACTATCCTTAGTTTAATTTAGATTAATTTTTATGTTTTCTAGTTAGTTTTAATTTTCAGGAATAAAACACACTCATGGTGGTAAAGGATGAAAAGGGGAACGAGAAAAATGAACTCATGCACAAGAACAAGGCAACCCGACAATTCTCTCCATTTCAGAAGGTTCAACACGGGCCGTGCCCAACCAACACGGCCCCGTGCCGAACCACCTGCAGAAAAACGCCCAGTTCAGGTACCTGGACACGGGCCGTGTTCACCCAACACGCCCCCGTGTCCAGACTTCTGTTTCTCTTATTTCAATTTTGTTACTGGCACTTGAACACGGGGCCGTGCCCGGATAACACGGGGCCGTGTTCAGTGCCCAGTAACACAAATTTTTGCTTTTTAAACACTATTTTACACATCCAATCAACCTAAAAATTTATTTTTGGGACACATTGAGGACAATGTGTAATTTAAGTGTGGGGGGATGCTAAAACCTTGAATTTTGCAAGTCCTAAATACAAGCCTTACACAAAACTCTATTGGAACCGCTAATCACCCCAAATTTTTTTCAAAAATTTCATTTTTTTTACTTGTCTAGGTTTAACTCGGGAAATTCAAGTTCTCAAAAAGGGTATATTTTTAAGAATTTACAACCGATAGCGTAGTGATAAAAAGAACCAACATAAGAAAATTATGAAAAGGCATGGCAAACTTAGTTAAAATTTGATTATATATACTTGATCACATAAAAACCCATTCCCACAAAAGTGAGTTTTGAGCCTTTATTGAGCATACAAATTTACATCTTTAGACTAAATGCTCACTTTTCATTTCTTGTGTGAATAGCCGCTTGGTTCTTACGACTCTAGAACTTGCCATGACGATACATTCCCGGTCCTTATCAACTTAAACCCGAGTAAGTAAATGATGGAGGCATTAGGACTAACCCTTTTTTTCTACACCATTATTTTTCTTTTTCTTTTACCACCTACCCAAAAATCACCCTAGTTAACCCCTTTGAGCCTAAACCTTTTCATTTCATCACCCAAACCAAAAACCCTTTTACCCACCAAAACCTTTTTCATTTTTTACCCTTTGTTTTAGTAACAAGTTCGGTTTTTCGTATGATCAAAAAAAAAAAAAAAAATTGTGTTGATGATGAAGCAAAAAGAAAATAAACAAACAAGTTTATCAAAAATAACCTTGTTTGAATAAAAGCTTCATCAAAATAAAAAGTTGCAAAAATAGAAAATCTTACGAAAACCGACACTTGTTACGCCTTTTCGCCCTTTTGCTACTAACCACTAACCACTTTCCCAACCACCTACCTTTAACCCAAGCCTAACCCTTAACCCACAAAGTCCTTTTGATATTTACAACGGTATAAAAGTTAAAAAGGAGGAGGATTGATTGCTTGGCAAGCCTATGGTAGGAATAAGTCGCATGCCGCTCTCGAGTGATTCACTAAAAATACACCTTCGGCCGAGTGTGAGTGATTTCTCCCGTGAGGTATGTGAACTTGTATATAAGTGGAATTTTAAAAAGGCATGTTATGCCCAAATAAGTAATTTCTCCTATGAAAAGTTCTAAATAAATCATTACGAATAGGATTGTAAATAAATAAAAATAAAACCCAAAAAGATCTTGGACATCCCGACACTCTACGACAAGCCCAAAACCTTCTCTTCTACCTATTCCATTTGGGAGTGTAAGCCACATATTAAAGAGTTTTGCTTGAGGACAAGCAAAAGTTCAAGTGTGGGGGTATTTGATGTGTGCAAAATGCAACATATAAATTACATCAAACAAGGCATAAAACTAACCCTTTTTAAGTACTAATATTGGAAAAAGAGTGTTTTTGTCTTCCTTTTGTATTTTCAGGATTAAATGAGCTCAAAAACACAAAAGAAGCAAAAAGACAGCTAAATCCAACATAAATACAAGGAAAGGAACATTAGTGGACTGCCCGACCCCTCAACGGCACCTTCCAAAGCAAATTAGAGAAGACAGAAGACTGAACACGCCCCGTGCTCAGCCAGCACGGGGCCGTGCCCATGAAGCAGCAGAAAAGACAAATCTATAGAAGCTTCTATTGCCCACCACGGGCCGTGCTCAGCGGACACGGGGGCGTGTCGAAAGTACAGCAGGCGCATTTATTGTAATTACGAATTACAATTAATGAGGAGAGAGAGTGTCAGACAGGCACGGGGCCGTGTCCAGTGGACACGGGGCCGTGCCCAGCTCTCTGTTCAGCCTATAAATAGGAGTGCTTGGATTCATTTCATCTCATCCCTTGGCACACCACCTCTCTCACACTTCATCCACCACCCACCACCATCACAACACCATTATCCACCACCATCATCCATTGTCCATCGTAGAGTGTGTGAGTCGTCTCGGGATCCAAGATTGATCGTAAGAGTTCTTGACAATCAAGGCCATGTTTGCCTAAGTCTCTTACATCACTTGGTGAAGACAAAGTGTCTAGTATAATACTTTTTATTTCTAATCTTTTGCACTTTTTATTTGGTTTTGTATTAATGACTTTAATAACTAGTTACTTATGTTGAAGGTGATCTTTCCTTATCGTTTGTCCGTGGTGTCTTGGCATTATTTTACTGTCTATATAAAATAAAGGATTTTCACCATTCACATCTCCACGGTCTATATGGAGGTATGTTGGCTACCTGGTCGGGGGTTAAGGGAACGGTTTGGTAAAGGTCTTGCCATTGTTCAGCGTTTAGAGGTCCTGCAATGGACCTGGGTCAAATTTAGTAGGACCTCCTTCAATACTTCACGGTATTGGATGGCGGGGGTCCAAACTCTTTGACCCCCTCATAAGTTAACTACTATTAATACTATAACCCGGCTACTTAGGACTGTATCCCTGCTGACTCAGACTACTTAGCCGAGGGTAACGTCACCGCCAAAAGCGGGGCCTACCACAATACTGCATTAATAACTTAATTCATTATCTTCCAATAATCCACCCTTTTAGGATTGTATCCTTGCTGACTCAAACTACTGGGGTGAGGGTAACGTCACCTTCAAAAGAGGGGCCTACTACAATAACTAAGATAATCTCTTAATTATGTGCAAAAGTGCGGAAAAAATCAAAGGTTATACTAGATACGAGTCGGAACCAAGTGATTCATCTTGTCTATCTGTTTTTCTTTTATTTTTATTTTCAGCATTTTAGTTAGTTTTTATTTCTCTTAGTTTAAAACATTTTTCTAAACTTTTATTTTGGTTAGACGTTGAGGATAAACCGGTATTAAAAGCTCTTGTGTCCTTGGACGACCTCGGTATCTTACCAACGCTATACTACACTCAACGATGGGTGCACTTGCCCATATGTGTGTTTAGTGTTAGTGAAATATCGTGTTTTATAAATTTAAAACTTGGCTAAAATAAGTGTTAAAAAGGGCTTAAAATATACACCTAATAAATACGACACTTTACGCGCATCAAGTTTTTGGCGCCGTTGCCGGGGACACAAGGATTTTAAGAAAGTTAGGAATCAACGGCCTAATCATTTTTTATTTTTCTTTTTATTTTTTTTTTAGGATTTTCTTAGTTTTTCAGCTTCTGCAGAGCTCAGCACGGGCCGTGCCCGGTCAGACACGGGCCGTGCCCAGCATCATCACTGGCAGTTTTTATTTTCTGAGTTACAGAGAGCTGAACACGGGGCCGTGTCGGTGCAACACGGGGTCGTGTCCAACTCCCAGTAACTGGGATACAGAAAAAGATTACTGTACTTCTGACCACGGGCCGTGTTCCCTGAGCACGGGGCCGTGGTGAACATTCTGACCAACGTTCTTTTCTGTTTTTATTGCAAGACTTGGAACCCAGGCGCCACATTTGAACCTCCTACGTAGTGCATGAGCTCCAGTTCTAGTAGAGACATAAAAGAACCCCTAGAAGAACCCGAGCGCTTTCTCAGAAAAAGACTTAAAGCTAAAAATCAAGAGAAAGCTTCGGGGAACCCACTTCCAATGGCGGACCAACGTACCCTAATGGATTACCTACGGCCTACCGTAGGCAATCTTGGCGCCGCTATCAATGCACCGAATGTCGAAGCCAATAACTTCGAACTTCGGCCGCATTTGATACAAATGCTCCAAAACTCCGCAACCTTCCACGGGCTTGCGGACGAGGATCCCCATCTACATATTACTAACTTCTTAGAAATATGTGATACCTTTCGGATCAATGGAGCATCAAATGACGCCATCCGCCTTCGAATGTTTCCATTTTCACTAAAAGACCGAGCTAAGGCTTAGCTTAACACCCTCCCAGTTGGATCGGTAAACACTTGGGATGAACTTGCCCAAAAGTTTCTATATAAGTATTTCCCTCCTGCTAAAACGGCTAAATTAATGACTGAAATTAATACATACTCACAAGAGGATGGGGAATCCTTATATGAAACTTGGGAAAGGTTCAAGGAGCTTCTAAGAAAGTGTCCTCATCACGGTCTAGCGGTGTGGCAACAAGTATCCACTTTCTACAATGGGTTGTTGCCACACACAAGACAAACACTTGATTCAAGCTCCGGGGGACTTTTAGGTAATCGTCGCCCAAATGAAATATATAACCAAATTGAGGAAATTGCTCAAACCAATTTTCAATGGCACACTCCCCGAGGTAATAAATCTATTGCCCCGGGCGCCCATAAGGTTGATGAAAGCACCTCTTTACAAGCCCAAATCGAGGCCCTCTCTTCAAAAATCAAAAAGCTAGAAATGACAAAAGTGTCCTCGGTTATGGCTTGTGAAGGGTGTGGTGGGTCACATGAAAATTGGAGTTGTATGAAAGAATTAGATGAACAAACAGAAACGGTAAACTACATGGATAATAGACCTAGGCCGTCGGGTCCTCCAACGGGTACCTACAACCAAGGATGGCGTAACCACCCAAATCTTGGTTGGAGAGATCCCGGCAATAGTAGTAACCAACAAAACCAACGAACTAATTTTCAACAACCGCAAAATTTCTCTCAACAACAAGGTGGAAGAGAAAGGCTTGAAGATACTGTATCTCGCCTCATCTCTGACACTGAAAAGAAAAACTCGGATCGATTTCAACAATTGGAATCGAATTTCAGAAATCAACAAGCTAGCATTCAAAACGTTGAAAAACAATTAAATCAACTAGCTCAAAATTTCTCCGAGAGACCACAAGGCGCGCTACGTAGTAATACCGAAACAAACCCGAAGGCACAAGTACATCTCATCACATTAAGAAATCGAACCGTGGGTCCCGAGGATGCTCCATTGCCGCCAAATGAAGGAAGCCATTCTAGCCAGCCTATGACTCCTCCTGCGCCAGAAAAGGCTTCTACACCAAATCAAGAGCCCACCAAGACTCTTCCAATTCCGTACCCCGGTAGGTTAAATCGTCAAAAGACCGATGAGCAATTCGCAAAGTTCGAAAGTTTACTAAAACAATTGCATGTTAATATTCCTTTTATTGAGGTCCTAACCCAAATGCCTAAATATGCAAAATTCATGAGGGATTTCCTCACTCACAAAAGGAAAATTGAATCATTGCAATTAGTTAACTTAGGCGAAGAATGCTCAGCTTTAGTACTCAACAAACTTCCACAAAAGAAAATCGACCCCGGGAGCTTCACAATCCCGTGTTCGATTGGGAAGTCCCCCGTCCGAAATGCTTTAGCCGATCTTGGGGCTAGCATCAACCTCATGCCCACATCAATGTTCAAGCGACTCGGCCTAGGAACAACAAGCCCTACAAAGATGAGCATACAACTCGCCGACAGGTCCGTCAAATTCCCACAAGGTGTCGCCGAAAATCTGCTAGTCAAGGTTGACAAATTCGTCTTTCCAACCGACTTTGTCATCCTAGACATGGAAGAAGACACCGATGTCCCTCTCATCCTCGGGAGGCCATTTCTAGCCACCGCCCAAGCATTGGTGGATATGAATAACGGAACTCTAACATTGAAGTTTGGGGATGAGGAAGTGAAATTTGAATGTGGAAAGCGAATAGAGGAAGAAGATCCGGTCAACTACATGAAGGTCATAGACTCAAGCTTGGATGACGCTCTCCGACGGTGTAACATGGGATGCAACACATCCCACTTGGGTAACATATGACCAGGCTTTGGGTCTAGCCAAGGACCCTTATAAACGTGGCGCACCATGGAGGCATTCCACGGAACTATCCTTAGTTTAATTTAGATTAATTTTTATGTTTTCTAGTTAGTTTTAATTTTCAGGAATAAAACACACTCATGGTGGTAAAGGATGAAAAGGGGAACGAGAAAAATGAACTCATGCACAAGAACAAGGCAACCCGACAATTCTCTCCATTTCAGAAGGTTCAACACGGGCCGTGCCCAACCAACACGGCCCCGTGCCGAACCACCTGCAGAAAAACGCCCAGTTCAGGTACCTGGACACGGGCCGTGTTCACCCAACACGCCCCCGTGTCCAGACTTCTGTTTCTCTTATTTCAATTTTGTTACTGACACTTGAACACGGGGTCGTGCCCGGATAACACGGGGCCGTGTTCAGTGCCCAGTAACACAAATTTTTGCTTTTTAAACACTATTTTACACATCCAATCAACCTAAAAATTTATTTTTGGGACACATTGAGGACAATGTGTAATTTAAGTGTGGGGGGGATGCTAAAACCTTGAATTTTGCAAGTCCTAAATACAAGCCTTACACAAAACTCTATTGGAACCGCTAATCACCCCAAATTTTTTTCAAAAATTTCATTTTTTTTACTTGTCTAGGTTTAACTCGGGAAATTCAAGTTCTCAAAAAGGGTATATTTTTAAGAATTTACAACCGATAGCGTAGTGATAAAAAGAACCAACATAAGAAAATTATGAAAAGGCATGGCAAACTTAGTTAAAATTTGATTATATATACTTGATCACATAAAAACCCATTCCCACAAAAGTGAGTTTTGAGCCTTTATTGAGCATACAAATTTACATCTTTAGACTAAATGCTCACTTTTCATTTCTTGTGTGAATAGCCGCTTGGTTCTTACGACTCTAGAACTTGCCATGACGATACATTCCCGGTCCTTATCAACTTAAACCCGAGTAAGTAAATGATGGAGGCATTAGGACTAACCCTTTTTTTCTACACCATTATTTTTCTTTTTCTTTTACCACCTACCCAAAAATCACCCTAGTTAACCCCTTTGAGCCTAAACCTTTTCATTTCATCACCCAAACCAAAAACCCTTTTACCCACCAAAACCTTTTTCATTTTTTACCCTTTGTTTTAGTAACAAGTTCGGTTTTTCGTATGATCAAAAAAAAAAAAAAAAATTGTGTTGATGATGAAGCAAAAAGAAAATAAACAAACAAGTTTATCAAAAATAACCTTGTTTGAATAAAAGCTTCATCAAAATAAAAAGTTGCAAAAATAGAAAATCTTACGAAAACCGACACTTGTTACGCCTTTTCGCCCTTTTGCTACTAACCACTAACCACTTTCCCAACCACCTACCTTTAACCCAAGCCTAACCCTTAACCCACAAAGTCCTTTTGATATTTACAACGGTATAAAAGTTAAAAAGGAGGAGGATTGATTGCTTGGCAAGCCTATAGTAGGAATAAGTCCCATGCCGCTCTCGAGTGATTCACTAAAAATACACCTTCGGCCGAGTGTGAGTGATTTCTCCCGTGAGGTATGTGAACTTGTATATAAGTGGAATTTTAAAAAGGCATGTTATGCCCAAATAAGTAATTTCTCCTATGAAAAGTTCTAAATAAATCATTACGAATAGGATTGTAAATAAATAAAAATAAAACCCAAAAAGATCTTGGACATCCCGACACTCTACGACAAGCCCAAAACCTTCTCTTCTACCTATTCCATTTGGGAGTGTAAGCCATATATTAAAGAGTTTTGCTTGAGGACAAGCAAAAGTTCAAGTGTGGGGGTATTTGATGTGTGCAAAATGCAACATATAAATTACATCAAACAAGGCATAAAACTAACCCTTTTTAAGTACTAATATTGGAAAAAGAGTGTTTTTGTCTTCCTTTTGTATTTTCAGGATTAAATGAGCTCAAAAACACAAAAGAAGCAAAAAGACAGCTAAATCCAACATAAATACAAGGAAAGGAACATTAGTGGACTGCCCGACCCCTCAACGGCACCTTCCAAAGCAAATTAGAGAAGACAGAAGACTGAACACGCCCCGTGCTCAGCCAGCACGGGGCCGTGCCCATGAAGCAGCAGAAAAGACAAATCTATAGAAGCTTCTATTGCCGTGGTGTCTTGGCATTATTTTACCATCATCCATTGTCCATCATAGAGTGTGTGAGTCGTCTCGGGATCCAAGATTGATCGTAAGAGTTCTTGACAATCAAGGCCATGTTTGCCTAAGTCTCTTACATCACTTGGTGAAGACAAAGTGTCTAGTGTAATACTTTTTATTTTTAATCTTTTCTCACTTTTTACTTGGTTATGTATTAATGACTTTAATAACTAGTTTCTTATGTTGAAGGTGATTTTTCCTTATCGTTTGTCCGTGGTGTCTTGGCATTATTTTACTGTCTATATAAAATAAAAGATTTTCACCATTCATATCTCCACGGTCTATATGGAGGTATGTTGGCTACCTGGTCGGGGGTTAAGGGAACGGTTTGGTAAGAGTCTTGCCTTGTTCAGTGTATAGATCCTGCAAGGACCTGGGTCAAATTTAGTAGGACCTCCTTCAATACATAACGGTATTGGATGGCGGGGGTCCAAACTCTTTGATCCCCTCATATGTAAGCTACTATTAATACTTTAACCCGGCTACTTAAGACTGTATCCCTGCTGACTCAGACTACTTAGCCGAGGGTAACGTCACCTTCAAAAGAGGAGCCTACCATAATACGCATTAATAACTTAATTAATTATCTTTCAATAATCCAACCCTTTAGGATTGTATCCTTGCTGACTCAAACTACTGGGTTGAGGGTAACGTCACCTTCAAAAGAGGGGCCTACTACAATAACTAAGATAATCTCTTAAAAAGTGCAAAAGTGTGGAAATAATCAAAGGTTACACTATACACGAGTCGAAGCCAAGTGATTCATCTTGTCTATCTGTTTTTATTTTTCAGCATTTTAGTTAGTTTTTATTTTTCTAGTTTAAAAACCTTTTTCTAAACTTTTTGATTTGATTAGACATTGAGGATAAACCGGTACTAAAAGCTCTTGTGTCCTTGGACGACCCCTGTATCTTACCAACACTATACTACGCTCACGTTGGGTGCAGTTGCCCATATGTGTGTCTAGTGTTAGTAAATATCGTGTTTTATAAATTTAAAACTTGGCTAAAGAAAGTGTAAAATGGCTTAAAATAAACATTAAAACCATAACACACTTCACGCACATCAATAACATTTATACACATCAATAACATTTATACTTATTACGTGATTATACCTGAAATATTAGGTATTCCATATGAATTATTATGCATTACATGTTTTGTTTTTACATAATTATATAATCACTCAGTGGGGTTTCACATAAAATACTATAATGAATCCACGTAATCATGAAATGGGTATTCAAAATCACGTAGGGGATGTTTGTTTAGCTCTTAACGGGTCTCTTAATGGTCTAGACCTCTTACTGGTTCAGCACTTAATGGTTCAGACTATTTGTTTCGCGAGCATATGTCTGAATGGTTCAGACATTTGCCTCTCAATGATTAAACATTATACTGAGTCTGAATAGTTAAACCTTTAATCTGAATTAGTCAGACATTTGCCTCTGAACGGGTAAGCATTATACTGGCTCTTAATGGTTCAGACCCGTTACTGGTTCAACACTTAATGGTTCAAACCTCTTACTGGTTCAGCGCAATTAACCATTCAGAAGTTTCCGAACAGCCATGTAGTCACATAGTAAGACCGTGGGGTATGGTGGGGCATGAGTTGACACGTGGATTTTCAAAACTCAATTCATTAAACCCACTTTGGATGGGGTATGGTGGGCGTGGCTTGGCTGGCGTGGCCAAGCCACATCAGCTTTTTTTTAATATATATATATATATATATATATATATATATATATAAAACCATTAAAAACTACATAAACATACAAAATAATTATTAAAATAAACATACAAAATACTTATCAAAATAAAAAACTATCATTCTTCGTCGTCTTTGTCGTCTTCGTCGGTTTCGAACCCAGAAAGCGTTGAAACATGATCCACCAAATCAGATCGAAGGTTGTGATGTATATCCTTTGACTTTATCAAAAATTCATTTGCCGCTTTATCTTTGTGTGTTACGTTACCTGGTTGGGGGTCATCGTCATCATAGTAGGTAACGACCGCTCTACCTTCATCCACCAAAATCATGTTGTGAAGAATGATACATGTGTACATCACGTTTCCAATCTGATCCTTGTCCCATAGTCGACAAGGCATTGCCAATATTCGCCACCTTTTCTTCAAAACACCGAATGCTCGCTCGATGTCTTTACGTGCAGCCATCTGGACCCTGTTAAGCTTTAATCTCTTTGGATCTGTGGTACCGTGTCTTGTGAACGATTTTACGAAAACCCCCCACTCTGGGTAAATCCCATCAACTAGGTAGTACCCATACAGGTACTCAACCCCGTTTACAAAGAAAGTTCCTTTGGGTCCTATACCATTTACCCGATCATTGAAAAGGGGCGAGTGATTTATGATGGTAATATCATTATGTGAACCTGACATACCGAAGAACGCATGCCATATCCAAAGATCTTGGGACGCAACCGCTTCAAGCACGATGGCTGGCATCCCGTGAAATCCACTAGTGTGAGCACCTTGCCATTGGGTAGGACAAAGTTCCCAAGCCCATTTCATATAATCTAAACTACAGAGCATCCCGGGTAGCCCATGATAATCTGCATGATGTTCCAATATTTGTTGCATGTCACTGAAGGAGGACTTTCTCAAATATCTTTTCCTATAAAGTTCTAGAATACACGAACAAAAGTTGTGAAGACTTTCTCTAGCTACACGTGCAGACATTTTTAAATAGTCATCCATAATGTCCGAACTATTGCCGTACGCTAACTGCCTAAGTGCGGCCGTGACCTTTTGCCACGTACTAAATCCTAATTTCCCGGTTACATCGGGTTTTTGTTGGAAATAAACATACTTCTCCTCAAGATCTCTAGATATCCTTAAAAATAAGTTTCTACTCATACGAAAACGACGTCTAAACATTTTTCATTATACTTAGGTTCTGCTGAGAAGTAATCGCTTACCAACAAATTGTTAGCGGTGTGCCGTTCACGAGCGATGTACCTTCTCCTCCGTTTAGGTTGTTGAGTCTCTTCCTCATCGTCTTCGTCTTCCACGATAGCTTTCACCACCGCCGCGATCGTTTGTAGAAATATTTCCGCACCATCGTCAGATGATGATGACGATTCACTATAACTTGAAGAACTCATGGCAAGATTGTGGTTTATGTGTTTGATATTGTGTGAGAAAAATGTTTAATATGGAAAGGTATTTATAAAGGATTTTTTTTTTTAAAAACATGCCCCCAACGGCTAGTTTGAATTGGCCATTCACAGCTCGCCATGTCAGCTCGCTTCCCCCGCCCCAAGGGCCACGCCCCAACCCAAGCCCACCCGGGGTGGTGGCTTTGGGCGTTTTCCCCCAACCCAAGCCCCATACCCCATAGTCTAATACATAGTCAACCACTGTTACATAATTACGTAATCACTTAATGTGGTTTCACATACGATAATGAAATCACGTAGTCATGTACTGGGTATTCAAAGTCATGTAATCACGTAATGGGTATTCAAACTCCTGTAAAATGTTTTTAAGAAAATTATAGCAATAGACTGCTCGAAATAAAGAGAATGAAATGTTCGTTAATACGGTGTAATTTTTTTTTTAAAATATTAACGTATGAAAAAATTATAGCCGTTTGAAATCAAGTGGGGATGCGTTTACTAGAGAAAAGGCCATAATACCTTTTTGTATTTATTTCTTCAATTGTTTTAAACCTTATATTTACCAAAATGCCACCATCTTATTTGTAGTTATTGATCTTGGAAGATTAATGGCTGTGTGAACGTCACGTAGGCTCCGTACAAGAGAATGCTCTTGTACGTGATCCGTGATCTAGACAAAAAACATTAGTCTCAAAACATTATTTTATTTTATATTTTTTAATTTTTAATTATTTATCAAAGATTCCCATAATAGCCACGGGTTTTCATGTCAATGGGTTTTGTAAGATTTGGTGTAATGTTGTAGGGTGTGACGCCCTCCTCCATCCTCCACATCAAGTCCACCTCACCACTTTTCCCTTCATCCTTGTTAAAGAGGTTCCCCATTTGTATGTCAAGAGAAAGAAATATAGACGTGTTTGTTCAGAGAGAGATGGGGGGAAATCTTCCGAATTAAAAAAAAATAAACTGTCAAAATGGTTCCTGAGGTTTGGTCATTTTTACCACTTTAGTCCAAAACTCAAATCTTTTGAATCTGTGTCCCTGTGGTTTCAATTTTGTTGTCATTTTCATCCAAAAAGCAAAATTTGGTCAGATTTTTCAGTTAACATCCAGCTTTTTCGCTTTTTTACTTCCTTTTAATGAAGGGCAAAATGGTCTTTTAAGTAAGATTATAAGGGAGGAAAAAGACAAAAAAAAAACTGGATGTTAACTGAAAAATCTGACCAGATTTTGCTTTTGAATGAAAATGGCAATAAAATTGAAACCACAGGAACCCAGATTCAAAAGATTTGAGTTTTGGACTAAAGTGGCAAAAGTGATCAAACCTCAGGGACCATTTTGGCAGTTTACTCTAAAAAAAGTGTTAATTGCCATTTTCGTCCACGTGGTTTGGTGGAAAATTACATTTCAGTCCAAAAACAATTTGCGTCAGTTCCGTCATCAACATTTTTGAAACGTGCCACTTCAGTCCAAAAAGATAACGTCTTGTGTCAGTTCCGTCTCAACGTTTTTAACGGCGCGTATCTTTTTGGACTGAAGTGGCGCGTATTTTTTTTAGGACTGAAGTGTCATTTTCCACCAAACCAAAGAGACGAAAATGACAGTTAACTCATAAATAAATGAAGGCAGGGGATGGTGTTTGGCTCAGCGCCGACCCGCCACCTCACCCTCCCACTTCCTCTCCCAATACACATCCCACATCCTAATACATAATTTTATGGGGAAATCTCGAAACTACCCAAGAATTGGTCAACATTTCGAAACTAGCCAAAGGAAACGTCTTGTAGAGACGTTACCACATTGCTGAAATGTCTTGAAAATGAACCAATCACTGGCTGCCACGTGTCCGACAACGCTGAAACGTCTCAGAAGTCTTAGCTGAGACGTCTTAACATGGCTTGAGACGTTTCCACACGGCTTCATATGGCTTGAGACGTTTCCACATGGCTTAAGATTTTTCCACATGGCTTGAGACCTTTCCACATGGCTTGAGCCATTTCTACATGGCTTGGGCCCTAAAATGACATTTAACTCTTTATAAAATAAACCTTAAATTATGTTAAATATATATAAAATTAAATAAAATAGTTGGTTGTTAGGATTTTTCATATTTTTAAAAGTTTTTTTACTTTTCTTACGTTTAAAGTCTTTTAGAGTTCTTATACACACATACATACACACCATTTTGTAATACATATGAGAATTTCAAAAGAATAATTTTTCATAATCTTAAAAGTTTTAGTAATTAAAAGTTTTGTAACATAATACGATTACTTAAAACATATTTTCAAATTTTTAAACTAATCTTTCTCACGATCTTTAAACTCTTATATCTTTTTTCTATGTTTACGTTTCTTTTTTTCTTCAAAATTACACCATAAAATATGTTTAAAAATCGTGAGAAATATTAGTTTAAAAATTGAAAATATGTTTTAAGTAATCGTATTATGTTAGAAAACTTTTAATTACTAAAACTTTTAAGATTATGAAAAATTATTCTTTTGAAATTCTCATATGTATTACAACATGATGTGTATGAATGTGTGTATAAGAACTCTAAAAGACTTTAAAACTTAAGAAAAGTAAAAAACTTTAAAAATATGAAAAATCCTAACAACCAACTATTTTATTTAATTTTATATATATTTAACTTAATTTAAGGTTAATTTTATAAAGAGTTAAATGTCATTTTAGGGCTCAAGCCATATAGAAATTGCTCAAGCCATGTGAAAAAGTCTCAAGCCATGTGGAAACGTCTCAAGCCATATGAAGCCGTGTGGAAACGTATAAAGCCATGTTAAGACGTCTCAGCTAAGACTTCTGAGACGTTTCGGCGTTGTTGGACACGTGGCAGCCAGTGATTGGTCCATTTTCAAGACGTTTCAGCAATGTGGTAACGTCTCTACAAGACGTTTCCTTTGGCTAGTTTCGAAATGTTGACCAATTCTTGGCTAGTTTCGAGATTTCCCCTAATTTTATTTTATTGAATTATAAAATTATTTACTAAAGTTTGGCACATGTTTTTTTTGTCACGTGGGTTTTTTTTTTTGTCTAAGAGTGAAAGATTTTCAAGCGACAGCTGCTAATGTGATGGGTAATAATTCTCTCACAAAGCATGTCACATTGTCACATAGTTGCTATTATATAAATTGGAACAATAACAATTGTAACACTTCATATATATACCCCTCCTCGGTGCTCAAAGTCATCATCCTTTTAAGACCAAACCCATAATGAAAATGTCAATTTGGAATTGGGTTTTTCTTACTTTTGTGTTACTTTCATTTCATTCTAGTGTAACTTTATGTAACACGGACCCAACTACTCAACAGAGGTTGGATCAAGTTACGAGCCTGCCTGGTCAAAATTTCAACGTTGACTTTTCTCATTATGCTGGATATGTAACTGTTAATGAAGAATCTGGAAGAGCTTTGTTTTATTGGCTAACGGAGGCTATTGAGGATCCTGCTTCAAAGCCTCTTGTTCTTTGGCTCAATGGAGGTTTTTTTTTTTTTAAATTAAATTCATATTTTAAGTAATGTTTGGCTTTTAAATTTGAAAAAAAAAAAAATAGGGGTTGCTCATTAAGGTTGTTTGTTTAGGGCCTGGTTGTTCATCAATTGCATATGGTATGGCTGAAGAAGTGGGCCCATTTCATGTCAATAAAGATGGAAAGTCTGTTTACTTGAATCCATATTCTTGGAACACAGGTATGATTCAATTTTAAGTTTTATTTATTTATTAAATTTAGTTTTATAGTAAAATGTTATTTTTGTCTATGTGGTTTAATAATAACATGTCATTTAGGTACACTTATTTAACTGTATCTAGTGAATCCATTAAATGAGGGGTACTTATGTTTTTTTTATAAATAATAATAATAATAATAATAATAATAATCATCCATCACAGAAATATGGCCGGTGAAGTAAAAAAATATAAAAAAAGACATAAATACCCCTCATTAAGCGAGAAAAAATGGATGAGGTTAACAAAATGAACTGAAACGGCAAACCACAGGAACGGCCCAGCAAGAAAAAAAAAGATTTTGGATGAATATGACGAAAGGGACCAAACAACAGAGACCGAAATGATAGTTTACTCATAAGTTTTATTTATGGAAAGACATGTTATTAACTATTAACTGATTTGCAGTGGCAAATTTATTGTTTCTTGACTCACCTGTTGGAGTTGGCTATTCTTACTCGAATACCTCTTCTGATATTACAAGCAATGGCGATAAAAGAACTGGTATAACTTCATTTTAATATCACACGCGTGCACGCGCACACACTTGGATGTATGTACATAGTGATGTTTATGTACTTTTGTTGATCTATACTATCGGGTCACAGCTGAGGATGCACTTCAATTTCTGTTGAATTGGCTTGAACGTTTCCCTGAGTATAAAGGAAGGGATTTCTACTTAACAGGCGAGAGCTATGCAGGTACATGAGTGTAACCAAACATTGTTCCGTTTATATGCATTTTGACTTTTGATGTCAAAAGAATTACTTTCTATATGTGGGAAAGATGGTGAGTCGTTTAACGAGTAATTTTTAATGTGTGTCTAGACAGGTCGGGTTGAGCTGGCCGGCCCGTTAATATATTTTGCCCATTTTTGTGAAAACTTAATGTGATACATTAACAACTATTTTAAAACACTTTGGGTGATTCCATTTGACATGTTTCCATTTAATTTAAGTTTTAAAATTGTACCCGTTGGAGATAAAATGCAACCCAAATCAAATCATTTCTAGCCAAACATGCTGGTATTGCCACCCAGGGCGGCCCAGAGCAAGTGCCGCGTGGGCGACCGCCCTAGGCCCAAATCGAAATAGGGCCCAAATTTTTTTTTAATGTTTTTTTTAGTATATATATCTAAAAAAAAATTGTATGTTTTTTTTTTAAATCTTAAAGCGCCTGGATTTTATGAACCAAAGTTTCAAAATTTTGGATTTGTGATTTTGTGGCCCAATTTTCCTGGATTTGAATGTATGGAGATTTGCGAATAGGGCCCAAATTTTTTTATCTCGCACAGGGCTGAAGTTCTTTTTGTGATTTTCGGATACGGCCATGTTGCCACCTCTATCAGTAGCTTTCAATAAGAGTTGACAAACGTGATTTATAGTAATTTGATTAGTTTTTCTTTCCAGGACATTATGTTCCTCAACTAAGCCAAGCCATTGTGAGATATAACAAAGCAAACCCAGGAAGTCCCATTAATATCAAGGGTTACATGGTACAAGATTTTCTTTGTCCAAAATTTTGTTGCATGATTACTACGTCTATCTATCCGCATTTTTTTTTTTGTAAAAATGTTAGAATTGGAATATGTTGTTGTTTGCAGGTGGGGAACGCCCTAACGGATGATTATAGTGATCATGTTGGACTTTTCCAATTTTTGTGGGCTGCTGGTCTGATTTCTGACCAAACTTACACAAAATCAAACGAATTATGTAACAAAGAATCGTTTATCCATCCCTCGCGTGCGTGTGAGGAGATAACTGATATTGCTAATCAAGAAATGGGTAATATTGATCCTTATAGCATCTTTACTCCTGCTTGCACTGCCAACAGTGCCACGAAGCGGCTTAAGAGAAGATGGCATGTGAGTATTCCCTTTTAAAATACCGTACGTTAAAGGTTAAACAAACAAACAAACGTGCCAAGTAATATCCGATTTAAAGTATCTCAAAGTTTATTTTATTGCATACAACCTCAAAAATCACTTGATTCAAAAAGTTTGATAGTTTTGTAATAATACATGCACACTAATTGTTATAGAAAAACGGTCACTTTGATTCGGGTCAACCGAGTCTAGTCTAGTCTAGTCTACATCTTCACTTTCTTCTACTTGTTTGGTTGCCACTATAGGCTCATTATTGCTAGTTGTTTTGGTATGATAGAAGGTAGGCCATATTGGACAGAGTTATGACCCTTGCACCGCAGAATACGCCACAGCTTACTTCAATTTACCGGAGGTTCAAAACGCTCTTCATGCTTATCACTTTAACTCATCAGGAACCTGGGAACCCTGCAGGTACAAATGTGTATCAAAATATAGTCTACCAATTATGATATTGCAAATCATGGTCATATTTAATTTGGAAATTTAATTTTTTTATTTTGTGATCATAAACAACTTAATTTTGTTTTGCAGTATGGATATATATAATTCCTGGAAAGATTCTCCTATATCCGTGCTCAATGTGTATCAAGAACTTATCAGTTCAGGACTTCGTATTTGGATATTCAGGTTCTTCTAAATACCTATTTTGTACTTTTCAGAAGACAATGCCTCCGATTTTGTTCTTATTTTTAACTTTCTTTTTGCTTTAGTGGTGATACGGATGGGGTGCTTCCAGTTACCTGTGCACGTCAAAGTATAAACGCTCTCAACCTTACAACAGTCGGCCCATGGCGTGCCTGGTATGAAGGTGACCAGGTAATTCCATCCATCATCAACATATACATTGTTATTTGGTGTGGGTCCCACATGATATGTAAGCAAGTGGATGTGCATCATGATACTAATTTATGATATGATATATATTTTTTGAACTAGGTGGGAGGATGGACACAAGAGTATGAAGGGTTGACTTTTGTGGCAGTCAAAGGAGCGGGGCACGAGGTTCCTTTGCATAAACCGAAGGAAGCGCTCACCCTCCTTAAGTCTTTCTTAACAGGAACCTCAATGGCGCCAATTGAGCAAGTGATTGAGTCTAAAACCAACGCTGCTTCACAATAAGTCAACAACTTCTAATTGTTCAAGCATGGCGGTCTTACGCTACTCTTGACATGTAGTAATCATAAATAAAAGCCTTGCTACTCTTGACATGTAGTAATCATAAATAAAAGCCTTTTGATTTTGGAAGATCGTTTGGTGTCGTTTTCTGGCAAAACTATAGCTGAAATTCGTATGAATGATGTTTGCCAGGAATTTGATAATGATATTGTAATGGTTTTTCATCTACTTGTTAAGGCCAAATTATAAATAATCCCTAAGGAATAATGTTATTAGCTTGTTAAATAACTAGTAAGTATTCTAATTTATCTGTGTTTACTATAATATATATATTAAAAGAACTGTTTATAACTCGTGGCAAAATATGAACAATTATAATTGTCAAAACTCTCATAAATTGTTCAATTATATTTATATGTATATAGTTATTATACCTTGCAATCTTGCATGGAATTGAGCAGAAGAGATATGGATCTTGGAGCCCTCTTTCACAACTTAAAAAGATACAGCCAGATTTTGTCTTTTTCAATTTTGTTGTCATTTTCATCTAAAATCAAAATCTGGTCAGATTTTGAAGTTAACATCCAGTTTTATTTTTTTATTTTATTTTTTTGTCTTTTTCCTCCCTTTTAATGGAGGGAAAATGGTATTTTAACGTTTTATTATAATAAATTAAAAAAATCTAACAATTTTGCCCTTAATTAAAAGGGAGGAAAAAGACCAAAAAAAAAAAAAACTGGATGTTAACTGAGAAATCTGACCAAATTTTGCTTTTAGATGAAAATGACAACAAAATTGAAACTATAGAGACCCAGATTCAAAAGGTTTAAGTTTTGGACTAAAGTGGCAAAAGTGAGTAAACCTCAGGGACCATTTTAGCAGTTTACTTCAATATTTATTTCCGAAGTCTCAAACGACCTTGCCAAAATATGAAATAAAGGAACTGTGTGGAACAACTTGATAGTTGAAACCATCAAATTATACATACAATGATCATGACAATGGGTAGTTTTGGCATAAAAAAAAAACTTTCTAACAGAGGAAGTATGACCAAGTCAAATGCATAAATGCCTTCCACATGATTTCTTCATTTTCATCTACTTTTTTATTATAAATTCCCAGCATTTTACCTCAAGAATCACTATTTTTCTTAACCTTCTTCTCTTGTCTACATCAACATGAGTAGATATCCAAACTTTATAACAGGAAAGAGTTATAAAATTTCTTAACCGACCTTGAATGACCACAATAAATTCTCTGTTTCTAAGTATCTCATGTGTTTCTTTGCTCATTGATCGCACTTCGTAACCGACCAATAAAGGTGCCTAAAATGTCATCAGTCTCCACTAGTACAAAAAAGCGCCTTAGACGCGGTTATTTGATTTTAAGACGGGGTTTTGGACCACGTCTTAGGGGGTGTTTAGGATTGAGTTTGGAAATGACTTTTAAAAAAACCCTAAATCCTGACTTTTAGAAATGACTTATTGACTTATTAACTTTTTCAAAAAGCTAATACGTCAATAAGCCATTTCCAAACTCAATCCCAAACACCTTAAAAAGCAGCGTCTAAATGATGGTATTTTTAGATAGGATTTGTTCAACCGCGTCTAAAAACAACGAAACCCCATCTTAGAACTCTTTAATATTTTGGAAAAAATGTTTTTAGAAATCGCGTCTTATAATCAATTAATAGATAAAAAATACAATTTTGCGTCAAATCCGAACGTGTCCAAATCAGCCCAATTCAATTCGAAATTTTACATTATAAACAGGTCAAATTACAATTCTATACTAAATCCAAAAAACTATATTAACTTCCATAAATAAACTACATACATATCTAAAATCTATATATAAAACTAAACCATATTATCAAGAACCAACCGGGCTTAGATGTGCCGCATCTAGGAAAACAACTTGCATTGTCTGTTCCACAGCTACTAAATCTATCAGCTCATCAAACTTAATTAAAAATAAAATTTTATATAGCATCCATGAAACTAGGTCCATTGCAGCTACATACATAGTATGTAAGTATCTAAGAAAAGGGTGTGTGACTTACTAGCTCGGGTATGTCCATGACTCCTTTCATTTTCAGACTCATGATCTTAAATTTCACTTTTCTTCTGTTTTGTTGGTTTTTCATTGTTATCTAGAGGTTCCACAAACTGGAAAACTATCATGATAAAACTGGAACGTGTAAGTTACAAATTGAGAAATAGAGTCCACATTCGTAAGAACTGAATTTGCAAGAAAGATTAGACTTCTTTATCAACATAAACGTTGTCAAAATGTATAATTCTCATAACAATAAGAACATGCATGCCAAATGTTGTTACCAGTTGCCATAATACTCACCTGGAATCAAAATAGCACCCGGAGGACGCATGAAACAACTTCTAGGTGCGGTTGTTTGAAACTACTACAACACAAGAAAAGGCGTATATCATAGTTAATGACACTTAAACCTATTAATAGAGCAAATCTAAGCAAGTAAAACATTGTGACTTTTAATCACTAATGGTGTACGTGTGCAATCGATATGTCAATACGGAGAAAAGGTCCAATAGAATGCGGGTTTATACAAGCTTTATAGTCATACCTTGAAAGCTACATGAAACTTGTTGGTGTTCTTTATCTTGATAGCACTTTGGACTTGCTTACCAGGTTCATCTACAAAGTTCAAGAAACACATAACATCATGATTACCACTAAAGAGTAGAATTATGACCACTAAAGAGCAGAATTTCGAGACATAAAAGCGCAAAATTTTGAGCATAAAACAGCAACATTTTTTAACCAAACGCTGCAGAATTTTGAGGCATAAAACACCATATTTTTCAACCAAACATGGCCCATTATTATGGTGCACGTTAGTCTTTTTGACCCATTATTAAAGTTCACCCAACAATTTTGACACAACGTAGTAACAAACAACAGTTTTAAGTTGAAAAACTTTTTCGGTCGTTTTCTTCGCACTTACAGTCCGTGACCACGAATGATGCTTGTAACTGAGCTGAGTTATAGTTGTTCCTCCTTCCCAAAAACCAGATCAAAGTTTTTCATCCTGAAACCGAACACAAAGTTTAATAAAAGCCATCTAAAATGGAGTCATGCCATTCTACATAATATAAGGGTCGTAGGAGTCGAATAGGGTGATCAAATAACAAATGACACCTTTGTAAAAAAGCTGATCGAGAGAACATATAAAAACATACATTTGCAGTGGCCTCTACAAAAGCAATATTCGATGTTCTTTATATTAGCGACATATAAATTTGTGTAGAGAAATTATACCAATAAGAAATCCCAAAGAACCGTATACTTTGAATGATTCTATGGACTCTATACAATGTCAAAGAAAGATCTTGTTCATCATTTGCCATATCTTGAAAAGCATCAGAGAAAGATCTTCTTAGTTGTTTAGATGATAGAAGATCATCTTCGATATCACCAACCTTCCATAACATGTAATCATTTTATTTCCGGTTGTTAAAGTATAATACATTTTTAAGTGATGATAAAAAAAAGGTTGTAATTATCATATAAAAAGCTTTCATCATCTAAAATAACAAACTGATATTAGAATGAAAAAATACCTATGAAATAATAGCGAAATGATGTGAATTGGCCTGCAACAGACATTAAAAAAGAAGTTCAGTACAATTAAGATATTGATCATACCATTGAAAAGAACCTAGCTTTCGATTAACTGGAACTGCTTCTTAATTTTTATCCAATAATGCTATAATTCTACACATAAACAAATCCCCTTACATAACTAATTCCATTATAACTATCCATAAGCAAATTCAACAAATAACTTCAAATAAAGCACAAACAACCTGTAAGCGTATGTTTTTGAATCTCTCTTGAGCATCAGACATACTAAAAAACTAATATCGCTTCGAACAAATCTCCCTTTTCTGAAGCTTCTTAACATTATTAAAAAACTCATCAGATGACTTCCAGGTCATGAGAGGACTCAAAACCATGTTCCAAGAATCCAAGCTCAGATGACTTCCAGGTCATTATCAAAGCCCTAAATACACAAACAACAAACAACAATACAACCTCCTTTAAAAACTCAACAGAGGACAACCTTCTAAATAATGTGCTTTAACTTTAAAAAACAAAATTGATACAGAATGTTTAGATTTTTTAGATATGTACAACCAAACCAAACAAAAAATATCCAAGCTCTTGGTTAGAAAATCAACAAATTTCAGATAATTAGCTAAGAATCTAAAACTGTAACAAGAGTAAATACAACTTCAACTAAATAAGTTTCATTCAGGCATTTCAACAAACAGCCGTATGAGTATGAGTTATAACTACCTAGTAGTTCCATCGAAAACCGAAGGTGGTTCCGAAGTAGAATCAAGAGCTGGTGGAAGATCCTCTTGCACACTTTCAACAACCAACAAAATCAAAACAAACATCAGCAACATATTAGGCGTTCATCATACTTACAAGTTGAAGCAGATGCAAATAACTGTAATTTGATTCGGTTGAAAGTACCTGGGAGATTAGAAACAGACAGATCTAAGTAATAAAGCTTAGTGTAGTTCATAAAAAAATAGAAATTGGAAGTTGTACCATTACATCTCACCGATTGACATTTAACAAACCATCTCTCACTGAAAACCCTAGAAAACACACACAAAAAGCACACGATACATACAGATCAAGACATTTATGAAGAAAATGATACATTTTTGGGTGAAATTAGTGGAGATTATAGTGTATTACTGAGTTGAACTTACTTGATTTGTGCAGGATGATTTAGTGGAGATTACTCTCTCAATTGTGAACAAAGAAAAAGTTAGGGCTTTGAGAGAGAGAGAGAGAGAGAGCGGAGAGTTGATAAGGAGAAATTAAAAAGAAGTTTTTCTAGTATATGATTTGAATTTTGAATCTGGAGCCAGAATTTTGAATTTGGCTAGAGGTTTGAATTTTGAATGATGGGCTGATGTTTGAAGAAGAAAGGCGTTGGATGAATAATGACAGACCTTTGCCCTTTTGAATGAGGGCAGAGCTTTGAAATATGAGGGAGGGTTAGAGCTTTTCCCTTTCGTATATGTGGACAGACCTTTAAAAAGCTGATTGTGGGCCAGACTTTGAGTTTTAAAGTGTTTTATATATTAAGCTTTATGATGTCACTATGGCTCTCTCTATGGCTGTCACCTCAGCTTTGAAATTTGTTGGACAACCTCTATGGCTGCCACCTAAGTCTTGCTTATGTCACTCAGATTTCTCCTTTTATAGAAAACTAGGTGGACACCCGTCCGATGGACGCGGGTACATCGTAAACATTAAATGTAAGCCTATGTTTATATGTAAAATATGATATGAAATTATTTAATGAATTCACATTCGCATTATACTTAAGAATACATTAAACATGTCGACTGATTAAGTTTAGACACGGTTGGTTTTTAGAAAACCATACATACCACATTTTCTTAAACGATGAACAACTATACATTTTTTAAGGTTTAATAAAAAATCCGATGCATTATTTATCTAACATTGAGACAAAAGTGAGACAAACGATTTAATAATGCATTATTTATCTAACAATTCTATAAATATATACAGTATGAAAAAACACTTGTTTAACTAAAATCGAAATAATTACACATACATTTGGCTATAACTTCAACATATAAGAAGGTTAGTACACATGTGAAGACGTTGTTTAAGTAGCAAATAAAAAGAGTAAAACATGTCATCACATGAGAGTTTGATTTTAAGTAAATGAACCTAAAATTTGGTGAATTGTTTTATGTGCTTTGTTCAGGCCTAAAAACTTGCTGTTTAGTGCTGTCTAACTCCTATGAGCCATTTATTGCTGTCTAACTCCTTTAATACTTGTTGTTTCGCTTCTTCAGCTGCTTCAGTAACGGAATCTCCTAGTTTGTTTTATGAAGTTCTTGTTCTATATTGCCTTTCTGCACTGCCACGTAAACATATCTAAAATACCTTTATAAATAAAATAAAACGTAGTAGTTTTCGAGGTTGAAGAAGATTATACCTCGGCGGTTTGGGCTTTCCAGTCAACAATGCCACCTAACTTTGAAACAACTTCAACGGATTCGAAAGGTGAAGCGGTATCGATATCACCTATTCTTGAGCTCATGTTTTTGGGACTAACCATCTCAACACGCTTGCCATTACTTTTGAGAGTAGCATCGTTTGGTTTTGTCATATGTTTACCATCGATTCGAGACCAATCTCAAGTAACTTAATTGCAGTTCAGCACGTTTACAAACCTTTTTATCATATGTTTACCACACAAACATGAACCAGTAAAAAATGGTTAACCACATAATTGATTAAAAGAAATATTAAATTAAAATATAGAACTTACTTGGAGTCATGTGATAAATGGATACGCCTTAATGTGTTCCATGGTTTGTTTCGCGTTTTGTTATTAAAATATGTACAAATTTATAAAATTAACTGAACACAACAGAATTAACCCACAGTAAAAGTATAGATCTAATACGATAAATGGATAAATGGTTAATTACCTGCAGATGGGAACTTTGCAAGTAGAATCAGGTGATTCACAAATGGAAGAATGGAGTTTGAAGAGCTGTCACATACGTTTACACCTAACACAACCTCCATTAACTCTCTTCTTATAGTTCGCAAACTGATAAATCGAGTGTTTGAGGCATGTTCTTGCTCGGTTTTCTGTCATACGGTCCTACATGTGTGCAACCTTCTGTGCAAATGTGTTGTAGACAATCCATAGCTTCACTCAACTGAAAATACAATAAAACTGGCCAACTATTCAATACCTAATAAATAAGTAACCAGTTATGTCACGTGTCACATTCTCTGTAAGATTATTCTCCTTATCGTTTCTGTTATTTCACCCACTTTTTTACCTAAAGTAATTACTTATAGGTAATTTCAAGTATATATATCATCTAAAAAATAATTTTATAACTCCAAAATATTGATTGCTAACTATTTAATATTTCTTATATTAGAGACGTGAAATGTCACAACAAACAGGTTTTTAACTTAGTGGTAATATAAAACATGAAAAGATAATAACTAACAATCAGATGATATGCATTACGATTCGATTCGAGTATTCGCAATAAACAGGTTTCTAACCTAATGGTAATATAAAACATGATCTAACCAGTGCTAATATTATAAAACATGAAAATATACTTACGATTCAATTTAAAGTGACATGTCTGCCCATTATCATCATTACAATTTAATTGATGAGATTACTTGAGCTCAGTAATTCATCTACTTTGCCTTCTTTTAACCAATTACATATAACAATTATGAATTCATTCATTTAACGCAATCATGATAAATGAAAACATGTCAGCTTACTGCTTTCGAAGCTTCCTTAGAAGTCGAGAATGAAACAAAACCGGATCCTTTGCTAGCTCCATTAGGATCTCGCATGAGTTGTTTATAAAAAAATCAAAACAAAATAAATTCATAGTTCAAGAGCTTACTTTATGTACAAATCTCAACTTCATCCTGGCTTGACTCTTGTAACGTTGTTTGACCACTGTTTGACCAAATTTAAACCACTGTTTGAAAAAAGTCTGTTTGACCAAAGTCAAACAACTGTCTGCAAAAATATGATTCTTAGTGGTTCAAAAGTCTGTTTAACCAAAGTTAAAACACTGTCTGACCAAAGTCAAACTACTGTTTGCAAAAAAAAAAAAAAAAAAAACCACTGTTTTCTCCACAAAACACTGTTTTAACCCAACAGTTATTTCAAACATCTGTTTTCATCCATCTGTTGACCCAACAGTGGTTTTAAAAGTGGTTTCAAAACACTGTTTTAACCCAACAGTGGTTTCAAACACTGTTTTAACCCAAAAGTAGTTTCAAAACACTGTTTTCATCCGTCTGTTGACCCAACAGTGGTTTTAAAAGTGGTTTCAAAACACTATTTTAACCCAAAAGTAGTTTCAAAACACTGTTTTAACCCAAAACAGCGGTTTCACTTTTTCTAAATTCTGAATAATTGAAATTCACACCAAAACATCCGAACGCACATCATAATCAACTTCTAATTTCTAAATTCTCACAAAACTAAGAACAGATTTGGTCGTCAGTGGTTGCTGGAGCCATAAAGACTTAAATAAACACAAATAAAGAATTATTTTAATGAATTTCACTTAGTGGAGATTACTCTCTCAATTGTGAACAGAGAAAAAGTTAGGGCTTTGAGAGAGAGAGAGTGATGCGTGTGAAGTGTGTATATAAGTTTAAGTATATTTTAAGCCATTTTACACTTTTTAGCCAAGTTTTAAATTTATAAAACATGATATTTACTAACACTAAACACACATATGGGCAAGTACACCCATCGTGAGCGTAGTATAGTGTTGGCAAGATACCGAGGTCGTCCAAGGACACAAGAACTTTTAGTACCGGTTTATCCTCAACGTCTAATCAAATCAAAAGTTTAGAAAAAGGTTTTAAACTAAGAAAATAAAAACTAACTATAATGCTAAAAAATAAAATAAAGTAAAAACAGATAGACAAGATGAATCACTTGGCTCCGACTCGTGTTTAGTGTAACCTTTGATTATTTCCGCACTTTTGCACTATTTAAGAGATTATCTTAGTTATTGTAGTAGGCCCCTCTTTTGGAGGTGACGTTACCCTCAACCCAGTAGTTTGAGTCAGCAAGGATACAATCCTAAAGGGTCGGATTATTGAAAGATAATTAATTAAGTTAATAATGCATAATGTGGTAGGCCCCTCTTTCGAAGGCGACGTTACCCTCGGCTAAGTAGTCTGATTCAGCAGGGATACAGTCCTAAGTAGCCGGGTTAAAGTTTTAATAGCAGCTTAACTTATGAGGAGGTCAAAGAGTTTGGACCCCCGCCATCCAATACCGGTAGATATTGAAGGAGGTCCTACTAAATTTGACCCAGGTCCTTTGCAGGATCTATACACTGAACAATGGCAAGACTCTTACCAAACCGTTCCCTTAACCCCTGACCAGGTAGCCAACATACCTCCATATAGACCGTGGAGATATGAATAGTGAAAATCTTTTATTTTATATAGACAGTAAAATAATGCCAAGACACCACGGACAAACGATAAGGAAGAATCACCTTCAACATAAGAAACTAGTTATTAAAGTCATTAATACATAACCAATTAAAAAGTGCAAAAAGATTAAAAATAAAAAGTATTACACTAGACACTTTGTCTTCACCAAGTAATGTAAGAGACTTAGGCAAACATGGCCTTGATTGTCAAGAACTCTTACGATCAATCTTGGATCCTGAGACGACTCACACACTCTATGATGGACAATGGATGATGGTGGTGGATGATGGTGTTGTGATGGTGGTGGGTGAAGTGTGAGAGAGGTGGTGTGCCAAGGGATGGTTTGAGCTTGAGCCAAGCACTCCTATTTATAGGCTGAACAGAAGCTCGGGCACGGCCCCGTGTCCATTGGGCACGGCCCCGTGTCCATTGGGCATGGCACCGTGTCCATCCTCTTCTCTGTCTTCATTAATTGCTTTTGTCTGCATTAGTTGACCACGTCCCCGTGTCCGCTGGGCACGACCCCGTGTGCAGAAGCATATCTGTACTATCAAGATTTGCCTGGATTATGCGAATCTTATAGTTGACCACGGCCCCGTGTCCGCTGAGCACGGCCCCGTGATGGGGGATGGAAGCTTCTACAACTTTGTCTTTTATGCTGACACTTGGGCACACCCCCGTGTTCACTGAGTACGGGGCGTGTTCAGCCTTCTGTTCTCTTTTTTTGCTTGGGAAGATGCTTTCGGGGAGGTCAGGCATGCCACGTTTGTTCCTTTTCTTGTATTTATGTTAGATTTAGTTGCCTTTTTGTTTCTTTTGTTAATTTGAGCTCATTTAATCCTGAAAATACAAAAGGAAGACAAAAACACACTTTTTCCAACATTAGTACTAAAAAAGGGTTAGTTTTATGCCACAATTGATGTAGTTTATATGTTGCATTTTGCACACATCAGAGAGAGGGAGAGAGAGAGAGCAGAGAGTTGATAAGGAGAAATTAAAAAGAAGTTTTTCTAGTATATGATTGGAATTTTGAATCTGGAGCCAGAATTTTGAATTTGGCCAGAGGTTTGAATTTTGAATTGAATTTTGAATGATGGGCTGATGTTTGAAGAAGAAAGGCGTTGGATGAATATTTGCCCTTTTGAATGAGGGCAGAGCTTTGAAATATGAGGGAGGGTCAGAGCTTTGCCCTTTTGTATATGTGGGCAGACCTTTAAAAAGCTGATTGTGGGCAAGACTTTGAATTTTAAAGTGTTTTATATATTAAGCTTTATGATGTCACTATGGCTCTCTCTATGGCTGCCACCTCAGCTTTGAAATTTGTTGGACAACCTCTATGGCTGCCACCTAAGTCTTGCTTATGTCACTCAGATTTCTCCTTTTATAGAAAATGTAGATGTAGATAGATATAGATAACACATGCTCCACGAGTGGGCCATGTCTTAGCAGATTACTAAAGTCAGGTTAGGATGTTGGGCCTACCATGCGGATTGCCAAGGTCAAACGGAACTGGCTCATTAAATTGTATTGTAATTGGGCTGGGTTAACGATCGACAGAAGCCCAAATACAATAAAAGAATAAATGGTGGTCAAACTGGTATGATAATTTAAGCGGATCAGACTCCAAGAATTTAGAGAAGGAAGGCAATGTTTGGAACAATTTTCTGATGATTTTTCATTCAACAACTAAAACTTAAATACATGAGAAAATGCATGAAATAAGGGAAACGTGGACTTGTGCTACTAAAACATGGATGGATAATGACTACATGCATGCATGATGAAAACTAAATTAAAGGAAAGTGGAATAATGGCTAGAAGATCTCCTTATTTGTGGGAACCAGTTGCCGACCTAGTCCATCAGTTTCTTCGGCCTCACGGTTTTCCTTTTGGGCCTCGCATTCCTTGTTTCTTCTGGGCTTAATGGACCGGTGTCTTTTGGGTTAACATCTACGGTGGACTGGATCGTAACAGGTTGCCTCCCCCTGAAAACCAACATTGTCCTCAATGTTGAAATTAGGGAACTGTTGCTGCAATGTCTCTAAATCTTCCCATGTAGCCTCTTCCCATGGCTGGTTCATCCACCAAACTAACACCTGTCGTTGCCCAACTTCACCAAAACGAACATCCTCGAGACTTTGCGGCTGCAATTTACTATCCACCATAGATCCAATTTCCTGTATGTTGCCTTGCGGTTCATTGTCGGAACCGAAACATTGTTTTAACAATGAAACGTGAAATACAGGGTGTATTTTAGACCCCGGTGGCAATAACAACTTATACGCTACCTTACCAACTCGCTGCAAGATTCTGTAAGGCCCGAAAAAACGCCGCGATAACTTGTGGTTATCTCTAGTTTGAACCGAGAGCTGCCTATACTTCTGCAACTTGAGATAGACCAAGTCATCAACTGCGAACTCCTTCTCTAGCCGGTGCTTATTAGCCTGTTTTGTCATTCGTTGCTTTGCTTGTTCGATGGACTGCTTCAAGGCTGTGATCACCCTTTTGTGCTCAATCAATGATGTATTAATAGAAGCATTAGCAGTAGAGCCTGGTACATAGTCATGGATAGACGAAGCATCATGACCATAAAGAGCTTTAAACGGGGTCATCTTAATGGCTGAATCGTAGTGAGTGTTGTACGAAAACTCAGCCAAATAAAGATACTTCTGCCATGTCTTAGGTTCATCCATAACGTACGCCTGTAAGTACGACTCGAGGCAACGGTTAACCACTTCCGTTTGACCATCCGTCTCCGGATAATACGCGCTTGAATGCAATAACTTTGTTCCAACCTGTTTGAATAATTCGGTCCAGAATCGACTAATGAATAAAGGATCACGGTCCGATACAATGGACTTCGGCAACCCATGCAACCTGTAGACCTCTTTCATAAACAGTGTAGCTAGCGAGATAGCCGTATAATTGGGTGATAATGCTATGAAGCAAGCGATCTACTATAACCCATATGGCTGTTTTACCTTTCGACGGCGGTAGACTGGTGACAAAATCCATGGAAATGTCGAACCATGGTGCAGCCGGGGTGGGCAATGGCTGTAGCGTTCCACACGGCTTGTGGTTCGGAACTTTAATGGCTTGACATGTTGGACAGGAACGGATGAAGGCAGAAACATCACGTTTAATACTCAGCCATGAAAACGAACTTGTGATTCGTTTAATGGTAGCCGTTACACCCGCATGACCTCCCATAAACGACGAGTGAAACTCCTCAAGAAGCTTTAGCCGTAGGTCCTTGATTGGCGGGACCATTATCTTGCCATGCACGTACACGAGCCCGTCTCGAAACGAATGATGTGGAAAAGAGTGCGGGTCGTCTTTGATCTTCGAAAGCAACTATTGGCCTATTTTATCATCTCTGAAGTAGGCGCGAATTTCATTCAGCCAAGCCGCTGTGGGGTGTGAAAGTGCTAAACATGTCGTCGGTTGATCCCGACTAAGAGCATCGGCAACCGAGTTTTCCTTTCCCGGTTTGAAATGAACTTCAAAGTCATAACCCATTAATTTGGTGATCCATTTCTGTTACTCCGGAGTATGTATCGTTTGGGTTAGCACATGTTTGAGACTGTGATGGTCCGTATAAATACGAAACCGTCGTCCCAACAAATACTGTCGCCACTTCTTGACAGCTTCTGTTGTCGCGTATAATTCTTTCGTGTAGGTTGACTGCGCCTGCATCGTTTGGCAAAGCTTCTTACTGAAAAACGCTATGGGACGATTTTTTGAGACAGTACTGCCCCGATTGCGTAACCGGATGCATCCGTGGCCACATCAAATGGTTGCTCAAAATCCGGTAAAGCAAGTGTGATAAGTCGTTCCATGCTGGCTTTGAGTTCTGTAAAGGCTTTAGCCGCGCCGTCGTTCCACGAAAACACAATCTGTTTTAACAAGTCGGTCAGCGGTGATGCAATGCAGGCATATTGGTGTACGAACCGACGATAATAGCCCGTTAAGCCCAAAAAAGCCCGTAAATTGGTGAAAGTTTCCGGTGTTGGCCACGTCTGTATTGCTTGGATCTTATCTTCTTCCGGTGCAACCCCCTTGCCTGAGATTTTATGGCCCAAAAATGAGACTTCTTTGGCTGCAAAAGTGCACTTGGATGGTTTGGCTTGGAAACTGTGTTGCATGAGATTCTCAAAAACATGCTGGAGATGTTTATAGTGATCCTCCATGCAGTCGCTATATATCAAAATATCATCAAAGAAAACCAAAACGAAGCGACGTAATACCGGCCTAAAAATGTCGTTCATAGCGGCTTGAAAGGTGGATGGCGCGTTAGTGAGACCGAATGGCATAACGAGGAATTCGTAATGGCCATCTGTGGTTCGAAATGCTGTTTTTTGGACGTCTTCTGTTGCCACCCGAATCTGGTGATAGCCGGAACGTAGGTCGATTTTCGAGAAGATGTTGGCCCCATGTAGTTCATCCAGAAGCTCGTCGATAGTTGGTATAGGAAAACGATCCCGAATAGTTACCGCATTCAGTGCCCGGTAATCTACATAAAACCTCCAAGATTCGTCTTTCTTTTTAACCAACAAAACAGGTGAGGAAAATGGGCTGTGGCTTGGTTGTATGATCCCGTCTTGTAACATTTCTTCGATAAGGCGAGTCATAATCTGTTTTTGGAAATGCGGGTAATGATAGGGCTTTACGTTAACGGGTGCGGCAGCAGGTTGTAAAGGGATATGGTGGTCGTGGTGTCTGTTAGGTGGTAGCTTGTGGCTGGTTTCAAACAGTGGGCTGAATTTTTGGAGGAGGGTATCGATGTGAGGGTTAGAGTGTGTGGGTGTAATTGGGTCAGGGGTGGGGGTAGGTGCATGGCATATAAACATAGTATGGAGTGATGCAATGGAGTCAGTTTTAATAAGGGTGGAAAGGGTACTGGTTGAAACATGTTGGTTAAGGGGTTCACCAGTAATAGTACACATCTTACCATCCTTCATGAATGAGATTTCCGGAATCGAGAAATCCGCAGAGAGTCGGCCCAGAGAACTTAACCAGGAGATTCCTAAAACGACGTCGGCACCTTCTACCGGAATAATGAAGAACGGTAGTGAAAACTGGTTACGCTTGATGTGGAACGTGACTTCTGGGCAATAACCGGTACATTGAATGTACTGACCATTCCCGACCATGACTGAAAACGGCACAATTGGTTTCGACGCTAGTTCCAACTAAGCGGCTATCCTGCGTTGAATGATACTATGAGTGCTTCCGCTGTCAACCAGGATCTGAACCGGTTTGCCAGCGATGTAACCCGTGACCCGTAGGGTTTGTGTTGAAGATATACCGAAGAATGCTGCGTTCGAGAGTGACATTAACTTCGGAGATGGTTGATCAGTCACTGGCGTTGGTTCGTTATCCGTTGAATCCGGCTCGGCATCGTCGTTATCCACGACCAATAAGAACTGCGGTGGTGCACACTTGTGACCGGGGGTAAATCTTTCGGGACACTTGAAGCACAGTCCCTCTTTGCGTCTTTGGGCGATTGCTTCCGGCGACAAACGAGTGATCGGCAGGGACGACATAGGTTTGGCTGGTAACGGCAGGAGTGGGGGTTGGGATGATTTAGGATTTTGGGATGAGGATGAAGCCGTATTGGAGGAGGTATAGGAAGGTGGGGTCCAAGAAGTGTTGGTGGTTTTAGTAAACGAATTGGGCTTAGGTTTAATTGGTGGGCCGAGTTTATCTTCAATCAGCCGTGAGAGGGCACAGGCCGCGTACAAGGTGGCTGGTTTGTGAAGGGCAAGTTCGCTCAGAATATCGTTCCGTAACCCGGAAATATAACAGTCGCGGAGGGCCTCTTGGGAAAGACCCGTTACTCGGTTACTGATTCTCTCGAATTCCGTTTGATATTCCATGAGGGAGTTGGTTTGGCGAAGCTTGAAAAGGGTAGCTTGGTGGTTCTCGTAAGTGGAAGGCCCAAAACGTAACTCTAGATCACGTTTAAAAGACTGCCACGTACCCAAAAGACCGTTGCCTGATAAGTTTTGGTACCAAGATAAGGCGTCTCCCACGAAGTGGAAAGTCGTCAATTCGATACGTTCTTGAGGTGGGATTTGGTAATAGGTAAAATAATTTTCGGCTTGAAAGATCCAACCAAGGGCGTTGGTTCCGTCGAACAGTGGCAAATTGATTTTGGGTGGCTTTGGGTGAGGACGGCGAGTGGTGTTAGATGGTTCAGGTTCATCTTTGGTTTTGGGAGAACCGAAACGTAAACTGTCGGATGATAATTGATCGGATAATTTGGAAATATGGGTAACAAGGTTGGCGGTGGTTTGAATCAGGTCTGCAATTTGGCTGTTGGTCTGTTTCGAGGAAGAGGAGGTGACGACAATGAGTTGTGAAAGTTGGTCAGAAACCGAGACGGGTAGCTCGTCTCCGGTGGGATCACGGCGAGGAGGCATGATTGGGAGGTGAAATCGTGAATGAAAACACCAATTGGTATGATAATCCTTAAGCGGATCAGACTCCAAGAATTTAGAGAAGGAAGGCAATGTTTGGAACAATTTTCTGATGATTTTTCATTCAACAACTAAAACTTAAATACATGAGAAAATGCATGAAATAAGGGAAACGTGGACTTGTGCTACTAAAACATGGATGGATAATGACTACATGCATGCATGATGAAAACTAAATTAAAGGAAAGTGGAATAATGGCTGGAAGATCTCCTTATTTGTGGGAACCAGTTGCCGACCTAGTCCATCAGTTTCTTCGGCCTCACGGTTTTCCTTTTGGGCCTCACATTCCTTGTCTCTTCTGGGCTTAATGGACCGGTGTCTTTTGGGTTAACATCAACGGCGGGCTGGATCGTAACACAAACCTTCAAAGTCGATCAACGAAAATTCATCTTGATCTTTTTCGTTTGGAATTAATTTCATCTTTCAACATTTTTACACTTCAAGTCCCTCAATTTAATTACATATGTTACAGTGTATTTTTCTTTTTCTATATATGGCAGTGTTGGTCCCTCCATCCTTATATAATTCTTTTTCATTTCTCATTTATTTATCGCTTGCGCTCATATTTAATTTCTTTTCATCCCGAGACTTGTAATAATACAAAATAATAAAATACAAAATAAAACTAATAAAGCGACTCTAATTTAAATATTAAAATATACAAAATACATAAGATAAAAAAATAAAAAAAAAGTGTGTATTTTACAACACATTAAACCCTAATAGCAAAATCGACTTCATTGAAATCACAATAACAGTTAAAAACAATGTTTAGGATTATAAATTAGTATTTCCTGTTGAAGGGTTTCGATATGGCTATTGTAACGCCCGTCTCAATTTTAAAATAATTTTAAAATAAGATACACATTTTAATGCTAAAATGTGACTTTACAAAAACTTGTTATACCAACATTCCCAAATGTTTACAACATTTTAAAAGCACATTTATAAGTGTTTACATAATTTACTTATAACAACACAAATCAAAATTTAACGCGGAAGCTTCATTTAACGTGTGTTCAGTTCTTGCTCGCCGCTTGATCTTCATCCGGGACACTCGACGTTCACCTATGATCAAAACCAACTTAGAAGTCAGTTTTGATAGTTAAATAACAAGTACAACAAGGTAATTGGGTCAAATAATCGAATTAAACAAAAAAATTCAAAATTTTAACATTTTAGGCCGTCGCCACGCGCGACGGCCAAAGGCCTTGGCCGTGGCGCGACGCCACGGTCCCTTTTTGACAGAAAGTTGCAGCTGGTTGCTGCATATTCCCAGGACAACCGGATTTTACGGAAACGAGCATAACTCTCTCGTTTTTTATCCGTTTTACACGATTCTTTTTCCTACGTGACCGTAATTTAATTCTCCATCTCATGGAGTTAAAGTCCAACATCCGGATTAACAAAATTTCAGACTTTTAAGTCTCCGGCTTATTACTCAAAATCCACATTTTGACCCGTTTGTATTTAAGACCTCCAAACTTGTTTCTAGTTAATCATAAATCATAAACCAAGGTATTTAACTCAAAATATCTATCTTGGATTCATAAGTTTTGTGAATTACGCGGCAAACACCCAAGTTACGCGCGTAATTCATTTTGACCCGTTTAGGGGATCTTTTATGCATTTTGGTCAAAAACTAGCTCTTTTCTTTTCATACTTCGTAATGCCACATCTAAATATCTGCTTATTTTCCACCACAACTATTTTTGTGGTGGATTTTAGCATAACTAACCTATTATCCCAAATTTACCCATCGGTTGGTCATTTTACGCAAATGACCGTTTTTGTGCATTTGACCCACGAATGTGTATTCCTATAACTTTTATTCATATTTAATGATTCCATAATCTTAATGCAAGTTCCTAAACAACCCCTATGGGTCGTTTGCCCAATATACCCTTCAAAGGTGTTTTGGTCAACTTTAGTCCCTCACTTTACTACAAAGGACTTTCGCTAAATATTTGACCAAAAATTGTATGTTTAACTAAAAGCTTATTTATACGTACCTGGCTCGGGTCAAGGTATTGACCCGTTTACATAACTTTTGCTTTAAATCTTTCTAGTTAAAGCAACGCATGCTTATGTTATTTCCTATGATTACAAAACTCAACAAGCGATTGTCAAATGTAATTGTTAAATGGTGTTAACAACACCATTTAACCCATTTAGTCTAATTGACCATTTATCCGTATGAGATGGTATTTAATTACCATTTCATCCCTTTAAACCTATCCCGGTTTTCCCTTAAACTCGTTTTACTTAAAAATGTTTTTATTTGTTCGTCATTACATGACTAATTTACCTTTTTACCCCTTTTACCATAATTCATGATTTCTTTCCATTTTCCCTTGTTCCGACTCTCATTGAATCGTGTCGGAATATCATATTTCAATTACTTAACATTACTCACAATCAATATTCACTAGTAAGTGTATTGTAATTAAAAAAAAGGGGGGTGTAAGTTTAACTTACCTTGTATCCAAGTTACGCCTTTTCGTTCTTTCTTGTCTCGTTTGACCCGCTTTCTCCCCAAGCTTCCACCTACCTTGTTAAGCGCCAAACTATTATTCAATATTCACAAGGTGGTTAGATTAACCATAATTTAATACGATTTTCCACCTTACACATTTCATATCACTAGCATTCATCCGAACACCTAATATAATTAAGTTTTACACAACCGAGTAGACCACGATTTCATTTAGGCATTTTAACAAACACCTAGTGGGCTTAATTTTTTTTTACACATTTACAAACTAGTTCATGACTAGTTATTTTTGCCAATATTACATCTTTTACCAATTCAATGTCTAATTATGCTTTCATATCAAGATTAACTTCATAAAGCGTTATCAACACCTAGTTCAAGATCATAATTCTAGTGTTCCTCATTATTCTTAAAAACCCATTAAACACCCAAGTAGTGATTATGAGTTTTATTAACATGAACCCAAATTCATTAGTTTACTAACTAGGGTTTGTTTCTAATTATGCATTCATCCTATTTTCACCCAAATAACCATCATTCAAGCTCAAATTTCGAATTTCAAGTGTTCATCAAGAATTTGAGATGGAACAAAATAGTGAAATTTGACATACCTTATGATCATTTCACTGAGGTGACACTAATCCATGCTTGGATTTCAATTTGGGTGTGATTTGCCCTTCCAATTGCTTGAATTTTAGCTTGTTAGGATTTGAAGATGAGAGCTCCTGGCTCCTCTAGAATTTTTTACCAGAACACACACTCAAGGTGTTTTGGTGTTTCATTTTTTATTTTATTAAAACTTGTTTCAAGTTTATCACATTTGGCCCCCATACTTTACCCAAGTTACATATAGTGTGTTTTAACAAATTTTCTTATTATTATTAGACTTATGACTAACTAGGTCATTTATTCCTAGTTACTTTATCTTGTTCATAACCCGTTTTATTTTAAGTCCCGTTAACTCGGGCCTTTTATATACTTTGTTTTCTCAACGTATTTCTCATCCTTTTAATAAATATTAGATTTATTTATTTAAATCCTAATATTCACCGGTTTTACTTTACCACCTACGGTATTTTACCCGTTCATTATTATTAACATGGTTTATTTACCAATCCCGATTTCGGGGTGTTACAAGGCTACCCCCCTTAAAGAGGTTTCGTCCCCGAAACCTTATTTACGTATTTCATTGGTTTAATCAAACGAACCAGGTTTCGTTTCAACGCACCCATTTCTTTTAGTGTTTTTTCGTTTTCCAATTCCTCATAATATTTATATTTGTTAAAACGTTATTTCTCACTAAAACTGTATTTTAGTTTAACGTTTTCTCTTTAACTCATGTCAATTTCAAGGAATTTACGTCCAAGGATTTATCCCCTTCCGTTGTCATGTCGGTAATGACTTCGCCCTTTTTTGTGGCGTAACAAAATTTAAATAATTGTGAATTCTTTTGTCATTTAAGCCCGTTTAAATGTTGTAGTGAAATCCCTCACTTTTGTTAACCCGACTCTTCGTGATCTCTTCGCTTTAACCCGTTCGATTAACTTAGCGAAACCCATCGCTTTTATATTAACGTCACTTTTCGTTATTATTTTACGTGGGAAGTTGCAACAAGTTTCCTCGCTTTACAATATTGACCCGTAGGTTCCTTCACATAGCCTCGCAGGCTTTTCCTTAGATTTCCACCTTCTAAGGTGAAACCCCATCAGTTCGTTTCTTTCTATTCGTGACCCGAGGGTCTTTTGGTCCCGTA
Source organism: Helianthus tuberosus (assembly GCA_030545235.1). NCBI lineage: Eukaryota > Viridiplantae > Streptophyta > Magnoliopsida > Asterales > Asteraceae > Helianthus > Helianthus tuberosus. Next base: position 151,834,861 of record CM060375.1, read on the forward strand.
GACTTAACATTAATTATAATTCCATAGTTTTTGATGATCTCGTAGATCATATTTTATTCGAGTCTTTATTCAACTGTACACGTACATATATATATATATGGTGTCAAGGCACCCTTTTTATGTCTAGAATTATTTACTTTTGCTTTTTGGACTTCATTTGACCTTGACCGTAGTCTAAGGCTACGTTTGTTTTCTTTCGAATTATCTTTCCGACTTTATGACTTCTAATGTCATTTACACGTAGGTTTGTCCTACACTTACCCGTATCCGGTTCATACTTATATTTCTTTATAGCCCATTACCCGGGTTCTCTATCTTAATGTTTTTAACCCTCCAGTTTCACTGGTCTACGTTATTCCTTTCTATGCTTACCCATAACCCTTCATATAAATTTGTCAACATCTCGCGCTTTTATTTATTCGGTTCACGCTTACTTACATTATCAAATGTTATTCTTAGTTTATCTCGTTTGACTCGTTTGTGTGAAATTTCATCACTTGTGAACATCAAACTTCGTTCCTTATTCGACCCGTCCAACTTTGAAATAGTTGAACATAATTATCAAAATTTATGTTTACAAAATTTCATCGCCTTTTAGTTATAACTCTCATTCCGAGTCTTTTGACTTTCAATCCGCGTTCCCGTCATTTTACGCGTTCACTCAAAATCCTACCCATCCATCGGGTATCTTTACCGTAGTCATCATTAAGTAACCATTCTTATATGGTTTTAGACGTCATTTTAATTTATTCGGTCGTATTAGCGAAATCCATCGCTTTTATTCAGTCAAGTCCTTTATTCTTTATTCAATTCATTTGACTTGTCCGCGTGAATTTCATCACCTGTGACACTCAAACTTTTATCTCTATGCCTTAGCATTCCTATTAGTCGGTCTGTATTTTCATTTACTTTGATTCTTGTCCCTTCTCTCGGGCTCGTTATTCTAACGTAATACGCTTCCGTCATCCGACTTGCGTTTACGTTTATTATCAAACATCTTGCCTATTTGATTCATTTGGGTACCTTTTTAGTTCGTCTCATTCACCCCGTCCTTACTACATTGGATGTAAGCGTGTCCATCATAAAAGTTCATGGTATCATGTGTTCACTACCTACTTGGCCAGAGTAGGCAATCAACACCTGACATACATGACCTTTTTATAACTTTCACATCACGCCCCATGTAAGTAACACCTCTATTTATTTCTCTTGGAAACAATATCCTGGATAGGTATTCTATTCAGGTTTTTTTCCAAGTTTTCAATCTACATATGCAACAGTCAGTCTCTACGTATTTGTTGCATATTAGTATTCGTGCAATAAAATTAAAAATGTGCACCTGTAAATGCTTGCCCTAACAGGCTTCTCTTGCCGTTAACTTTGTTCGCGATCGTCACGCGATTTAGGTCCTTGATGAGTATGCTCTACTTGTCATACCTCGGGCCGTTCCATCGTCATGTCCGCAATTCTTTCAACTCTCGTCATCTTCAGATGCGAGTATCCTTCAACTAAACATTTACAAAAGTTAGTAATTTCGACATTAATAAACGCCCGTATTATAATATAAGGCTTTTTACTATACGTGTCAACGCACGTAATTTCGTTAACTATATCTATCATTTATCGATTTGATTGGTGTAATTTCTGATTCTGAAATATTAAAAACTGTTGAAAAGTGCAAGAAATGCATGAAAACATGCAGTGCTTGTACTGAAAAAGATGAACAATTCAGAACAAGAAATCTTGAATTCACTAAAATAGAAGAAGTTTTCAAAAATAAATACAAAGAAATGTTAGAAAATGAAAAGATTTTGAAAGATAATGATGAAAAACTTTTGGAAAAATGTAAAAAGTTAGAAAAAGAAAATGAAGTTTTGAAGGAAAATGTTTTGAAAATGACAGAAGAATGTGATCAAAAAGAAAATGTTTGTCAAGAAATGAAAAAGGAATATGATTCAATAAAATTGGCATATCACATTACAAAAGAGTCATATGAAAAAGTAAAAGGTGAAATGAAATTTGCTCAATCAAGATTAAATTACTGTTCTGAAACAACTAATGAGCTTAAGCGAATGTATGAAATAAAGCAACATGTTGTAAATTCCTACATTGAGGATGTTGCTAAGCTAAAGCGTCAGATTGCTGAGTTAGAACAGGATAACAACAAGTTAAAAAGTTATCACGTGTCGTCATATGTGCTTGAAAGAATTTTCAACATAAAACCGAATGGAAAAGATTCTGAGCAAAACAAGAAAGGTATTGGCTCAGAGTTTCATCAAGTTCCACCACCGGAAAAGTTTGCATTTTATGATGATGAAAAGGTCAAAAAAGCTTTCAACATGGTAGTTTCAATTGCCAGATAACATTGACGTAACCTATTCCAAATCTGATGATTCTAGTGATTCAGAGGTGGTAGGTAAGGTCGTTGAAAGTCAACTTTTTATATACGAAAAGTCAGAATTTCAACGAAAGAAATATAAGAACTTTTATCTGGAATTTCGTGTGATAACCGTTGTTAAGTGAAATTACCAGGGAATATGAATAAAATAGAATAGGGAATTTGCAAAGGTATATAACTTATTTTGCAGTAATAATAATTATGACTCTGATTAGACTGTGCACCGATGGTTGTGAAATCTTATTCTAGCGTACCTTAGCGATATTCATTTTGTAGGATCATGTGGCAAAATGCTTCTTTTTGATTAGTAGTTCTTCTACTGACGGAATTAGCATTGGTGTCATCGTGCCTAATTTATATTTTCCAAAGGTCTTGCCTTGGAAATCGTGTGATATACTTCAACTTCTGTGGATTTATAATTAAATTTACATGTGTTTTCTTGTGTACTAGCACAACTTTATATGCTTCTTACTGGCGTTAATAATTTAAGATTATGCGTTATAAATTCTTTTGATGGCGTTTTAACTTAAAGGTTTTCCATTATTTATTTTATCACACGAGTTACGAGATAGATGATTAAACAAAATAATGTTTAATATCGGAAAAGAATTTCCTGATAAAGAAATCTAGACACAGATGCTTGTGCTTTATTCCAAATTGACTTTTGGAATTTCTTATAGATATACATATCTGTATAATCACATATTTCACATACTGAAATAAACATACCATCTATCAGGTCACTGTTTTTTTTTTTTTTAACAGATTCATATTTCCAAAAACTAGTCAGATATCTGGTTATAATACTATTTAGGGAAATCTTGTCACTCTTTTGACATATTATATACCCCGTCTTACCCGGTTCGCGCCGGAGAGGTAATCTTAGTATATCCGGACAAACTGGAGAGTCTGCTACACCATACCCAATCTTGCCGGAGAAAATTTTCTATTTCCCATAAATAGTATTTTTTTTTCAAAAGTACCTCTTTTATTAGAGTTTTTTTTTTCAGAATCAAGGAAACTTGTATTTCCCGTAACATATCTTATTCTAGACCAATTAATAATAATAAGCAATAATTACTATTAATTCTTGCTTATTTATCATATCTTGCAATATTCTAATTACCATTCTTATGGTATACAAAAACCCATCATAATTTATTCACATAAGTACTTAACTTATCTTGAAGTTTATACTAAGGTATTTTTTCTTAAGTTCAAGTCTAAATGCTACCATGTGTGCTACCAATTAATAGCAATCTCCTAACTCTTTTATATAAACTTAGGTATTATTATCACAACACCTAAAGGCTTAAAGCAGTGGCTCTGATACCACCTTCTGTCACGACCCCCGACCCACCCTGGACGGAATCGGGTGCCGTGAACAGTCCAGTGGTACCGGTGATTATTTTGAAAACGTTGCAGCGGAAATTTTGTCAGGACCGTGAGTTAGGAAAAATATCAGACTTTAGAAAACACCGGATTTTATTTAATAAATAAATGGGATAAACCCATGTTTTATAATGGTAGCTTTAATAAAGATAAATTTTATTACATAAAACAATATTTCTTATTTTAATAAATAAGCCACTTCTTGATGCCTTTCAGTGCCGTATCCATCTCTTACTCCCATCTACTGTAATTACCTGAAAAGTGTTTTAAAAAGGTTTTGTCAGCGGGGAAATACTGAGTGAGTTCATTCATTTTACTTAAAACATATTTGTTATAATTTACAGCATTAAGAGTTTTTACATTTGCTTCTTAAAGATTGGCAAAGACTTAATCACTGCAAAGTATAACTAGAAAACAGTGTTATCAATTACAGTATTAAGAGAGATTACAATGTTTCAGATATCAAACCAACTACCCACAGTACTTGTCACTCGAACACACATTGGCTATCTCGTTGTCCAATGGTGTCTGTGACTAGGGTCATATCACTCATTGGCTAACTCGTTGTCCAATAGTGACGGATATCAAGTAATGTATACAAAACCCCACATACCGGCTGTAACTTGGTGATTACATAAACTTAATCACTGTAATTATAACTTTTAAAAATAAACATGCTTTTGAAAGAAATTTTGATAAAAAGAGAATGACTCACTTAATAAACATGCAGATTCATACGGACAAAGTATAGTCTACAGATAAGCCTTGATATATTGCAAATTTATACAGGCAGAGCTTAGCCTATTGATTAGCCTTGTAACCTAGTGCACACGATTAGGTAAATAACTAATACAGCAGTTACGACAATTCACGAGATTAAACCCTCACAACGATTTACAAGTGCAATACTTAACAATCCAGCGGATTCACAACGAATGACAGAGTATAGTCCGAGTTCGAACAGCACTCAAACATTCAAGTCGAAATCACGATGAATAACAAAGTATAAACTCAATTTGAGCGGCACTTAAACAATCGTTGGATAGTTATAATCGATCGGACGTTGAATCGTAATAGCGATCGAGTTATTACCCTGATTGCAGCATCAATTTAGTGATTGTGTGTGTTAATTGTGATAATCAGAACGTAACTCGGTGCCTGTAGCGAGAAATTACGTCGTTTAAACTCCTGAATTCAAGTCCCAAGGTCCTCTATTTATACCCAATTTTTGGTCAGCCCTACGCATCGTAGCACTATAACCCCTACGATGCGTAAGGGACTTTAACACGCCTGCGCATCGTAACACCATATCCCTTACGGTGCGCAAGGGATACAAGTCGGTTATAGGGTTGCCACGCGTGGGAGTAGGCTAGCTGAGTCGACGTTTTAATTAAATTCGATTTTTATAATAAGTTATAAGGATAATCATCGAGTAGGGAATACCCCCCCTGAGTTTTAGGGGCCCTGATCCTGATTCTGATTGTTCTGATATTTTTAGGGTTTGTGTAGAATCACTTGGGTGTCTTAATTAGGGTTTCCTTTTAGATAAAATAATAAAATAAATAGGACTTTTAATGAGGGTTGTTACATTCTCCCCACCTTAATAAAAATCTCGTCCTCGAGATTTACTGGAATAAGTAGGAATACTTTTTCTTCATCTTAGATTCCAGCTCCCAAGTGTATTTGGGTTATTATATTTCTTTTGGAATTATGTCACCTTTTAGTTAATAAAATAATATTAGGGTAGATGACCCAGAATTGAAATATTAAATTTTGTGAATACGAATTGTACAATAAGTAGGATTCAATGGTTCTACTGAATTAGTTCAAGAATTTGATGACAAATGAACGAGATGAAATAATATAATTTCCAAGATGACTAGGTTCAAGCCAAAAGATATATGATCAAATGAATGGGAAGGACTTTTAAAATCAATAAAATTCTTTGTCAAAAGGAAGCTTACTTTGATTAGCAACTGAGGAAGACTTAGAATTGACAGATTTCAAATGAAATAAAAGCATGAAAAATGATTTGTCAAATATCGAATTATGATATGAGAAAATCAATGTGCTGAGATTAGTGAATTTAAAAGATACGCCAAAAGACTATATGGTTAATGTATTATTGTTTAGAGTTCCAAATTGTTTTAATGTGATAGTACATTATTAGTGACCATATTCTTTATACTATGTCCTAGAGATCGAAATATAATAAAATAAGTTATTTTGGCATGACCCACCATTATATTATATTTGTAAAGTAAATATATATTATTTGTATCCCTATCTGAACCGTATCTTATATATCAAATATAAATACTATGTAATATATAGTATTTGTTACATATTTATTATATGTAAATGGTCATTACTTTTAAATAAATATTATTTTAGTATTTTATTATACTACGTAAAATAAGTTATTTTTACTATGTAATTACAAATCATCGTAATGAGTTTGTTTGGTTTCTGTACATAAATAAACAATATTTCAAAACCCTAAAAATTGAAAATTTAAAAACCAAAAATATGTTTTTATTTTGTCAAAAATTTGAAAAAAAAAATCAAAAATATGTTTGTTTTTAAATTTGTCAAAAAAATCCAAAAATTCAAAAATATGTTGAGTGAATACGCCGAAACCCTCACGGCTGAACAAACATGATTAATTTCACAAGATTGAAAAACGGTTTTCAAACTGTAAAATATCAATGTGTTGTAAATCTTGGGGGTACATTATTTTTCTGCAAATCAGTGCATGAGAAGCAGAAAATGGATGGCGAGACAAAGCTATCAGTGTCGGTTTGTCAAATTTTCTTTAAATGGTTTTGCATTTTAGGGGGAGTAAGAAATTGTCAGAAAATCCAAAAACATTAGAAATTTTGAAAAAGTAAAAAACATGATAAAATTCAAAAATGAGTTTTTGTGTAAAAAGAGGAAATGATAGTACATCAGTAGATAGTTACAGTATGCTAAAGAAATGTAATGATTATATAGCATTAAACAGTCTCACTGATGATATGCCGATAGGTTTTTATACATTTAGTAAACTTTTTCGGGATATAAACCTAAATTCAAACTTGCTTATTTTGTGGGGAACACTACTTGGATATATAGGTAACCCCTGAAATCTCGTTTGAAGGACCCCTCTTTCTGAGATACTAGGTCTTTATACTTAGTGATATCTGGGGTATTATCCCGGGACTTCTGATTTTGCGGAAGCAATGGCCTAGTCCCCGGAGAATACTTTACGCTTGCTTGAAATATAGCCTACCCTCAGCATAAAAAATGATGAAACATTGAAAAAATATGTAAATCATGTGCTGTTGGAGAAAAGATCCTCTAAAGGGGACACACCAAAAGTTGAAGCCGTCATCTCTCTGCTGAACGGAAGTTCTGACCTGAGCTCTCACGGTTCTTCGCAATTTAACCCCTTACAGATATCATCTAGGTATACTCACCTGTAAGACTGAATATTGGGATCAGGATACGGGAGTATATTCAAGAGGTGGGACACATGAATGAGTTTAAGTTCTTAATACACCTAATTCGTATCCTGAATCAGTTGAAATTTGTATGAAAATTTAAGTGGATCAGTATATCGACAATCTAAGTGAATTGTTTAATTCTTAATGTGTAACTAAGCTCAATGGTACTTGTGACTTGTCAAAAACTGATATGATCCTCTGAAGCAAACTCAAACAAAAACATTGTGTGTAAATATGTTTGTAAATATTTCTTTACTGCTTTATATTTCTGAAAAATACAAAAAGATTTTGATTTCTGCTTTATTTTCGACAACCGATGTTTGGGAAGCTGAGTTTCAAAATCTAAGTATGCTGATTGTGTTTCTGAAAATAAACAAGTTCATTAATTTGAAACTTGAAGTTTTTAAAAAAAAAATCAAAATAAAAAACAGTTTGTGAAATCTCCAAGGTCATTAAGTTGGACTTGGATGATTAACTGTGAGGGATTTGGATACTGATATTGTTAAAACCTGTAAAAAAGGCAGTTTCCGATCTTGTTTGTTAAATACTGCCAAATCCATGAAAATTGTTGATAGGGGGAGAAAATCAAGTATTTCTGGATACTTTCATATTATTATATCTTAAAGCCAGGATCTTGATTTAAAAAGTTTAAAAGAGCCAGGTCACAATTCCTGGATAATTGAATGTTTAAAATGCTTTTACTTATAAATGTTTGAGTGATTGCAGATGTTGTTCCAGACTACGATCCCGATAGCCGAGTCTAAGGGGGAGTCTGAAGACAAGCTCAACGCAAGAGGAAGCGTGGATTCAAGGAGCCAGGAAACTATCTCAGAGGAGCTTGTTACTGGAATGCCAGGTGTCGATCCCAAAGCACAGAAGCTTGACGAAAGGGGGAGCCTGAAGAGTCTACCGAAAGGAAGAAGCTGAAGCTGAAGACAGATCCACGGGGATTCTGTTCAAGATAGAGAAAGAAAGACCAGACGCTACAAGTCTGACTAAATGTTTGAGATTGACTACGGCAATATCCAAGGGGGAGTCTGTTAGTGCAGTATGTCTATCGCCTCCGTCATCTCAAGACCTTAGCAGAAATAGTTTATTTCTAGGCTTTTATTGTAATATCTAGTTTAGAAAGGCAAGGTGGCATTATTGTAAATAAGGAGAATCTCCTTATATCCTTGGCCTATAAATAGGAACCTAAGGTGTTAGGTTTAGAACTTTTTGACATTTGAGACTTGGAGCTTTGAAGGTTAGAGAGAGAAGCTAGAGAGAGAAAGTGACATCATGATTCAGGTGCTTTGTACGATTTCATACGTATCAATAGAATCACTGATTATATTACGTCTCGTGTGTTCGGTCACGTTCGGGTACGGATTCCGCACGTCACACATTCGGTTCGCAATCGTTTCGGAGTCAAAACCGGTCCTAACACTTACCTTGTATCCAAGTTATTCCTTTTCTTTCTTTCTTGTCTCGTTTGACCCGCTTTCTCCCCAAGCTTCCACCTAGCTTGTTAAGCACCAAACTATTATTCAATATTCACAAGGTGGTTAGATTAACCATAATTTAATACGATTTTCCAGCTTACACATTTCATATCACTAGCATTCATCCGAACACCTAATATAATTAAGTTTTAGACAACCGAGTAGACCACGATTTCATTTAGGCATTTTAACAAACACCTAGTGGGCTTAATTTTTTTTTACACATTTACAAACTAGTTCATGACTAGTTATTTTTTCCAAGATTACATCTTTTACCAATTCAATGTCTAATTATGCTTTCATATCAAGATTAACTTCATAAAGCCTTATCAACACCTAGTTCAAGATCATAATTTTAGTGTTCCTCATTATTCTTAAAAACCCATTAAACACCCAAGTAGTGATTATGAGTTTTATCAACATGAACCCAAATTCATTAGTTTACTGACTAGGGTTTGTTTCTAATCATGCATTCATCCTATTTTCACCCAAATAACCATCATTCAAGCTCAAATTTCGAATTTCAAGTGTTCATCAAGAATTTGAGATGGAACAAAATAGTGAAATTTGACATACCTTATGATCATTTCACTGAGGTGATCACTAATCCATGCTTGGATTTCAATTTGGGTGTGATTTGCCCTTCCAATTGCTTGAATTTTAGCTTGTTAGGGTTTGAAGATGAGAGCTCCTGGCTCCTCTAGAATTTTCGACCAGAACACACACTCAAGGTGTGTGTTTTGGTGTTTCATGTTTTATTTTATTAAAACTTGTTTCAAGTTTATCACATTTGGCCCCCATACTTTACCCAAGTTACATATAGTGTTTTTAACAAATTTTCTTATTATTATTAGACTTATGACTAACTAGGTCATTTATTCCTAGTTACTTTATCTTGTTCATAACCCGTTTTATTTTAAGTCCCGTTAACTCGGGCCTTTTATATACTTTGTTTTCTCAACGTATTTCTCATCCTTTTAATAAATATTAGATTTATTTATTTAAATCCTAATATTCACCGATTTTACTTTACCACCTACGGTATTTTACCCGTTCATTATTATTAACATGGTTTAATTACCAATCCCGATTTCGGGGTGTTACAAGTCTATCCCCCTTAAAGAGGTTTCTCCCCGAAACCTTATTTACGTATTTACTTTACCACCTACGGTATTTTACCCGTTCATTAATATTAACATCTCGCGCTTTTATTTATTCGGTTCGCGCTTACTTACATTATCAAACGTTATTCTTAGTTTAACTCGTTTGACTCGTTTGTGTGAAATTTCATCACTTGTGAACATCAAACTTCGTTCCTTATTCGACCCGTCCAACTTTGAAATAGTTGAACATGATTATCAAAATTTATGTTTACAAAATTTCATCGCCTTTTAGTTATAACTCTCATTCCGAGTCTTTTGACTTTCAATCCGCGTTCCCGTCATTTTACGCGTTCACTCAAAATCCTACCCATCCATCGGGTATCTTTACCGTAGTCATCATTAAGCAACCATTCTTATATGGTTTTAGACGTCATTTTAATTTATTCGGTCGTATTAGCGAAATCCATCACTTTTATTCAGTCAAGTCATTTATTCTTTATTCAATTCATTTGACTTTTCCGCGTGAATTTCATCACCTGTGACACTCAAACTTTTATCTCTATGCTTTAGCATTCCTATTATTCGGTCTGTATTTTCATTTACTTTGATTCTTGTCCCTTCTCTCGGGCTCGTTATTCTAACGTAATACGCTTCCGTCATCCGACTTGCGTTTACGTTTATTATCAAACATCTTGCCTATTTGATTCATTTGGGTACCTTTTTAGTTCGTCTCATTCACCCCGTCCTTACTACATCGGATGTAAGCGAGTCCATCATAAAAGTTCAGGGTATCATGTGTTCACTACCTACTTGGCCAGAGTAGGCAATCAACACCTGACATGCATGACCTTTTTATAAATTTCACATCACGCCCCATGTAAGTAACACCTCTATTTATTTCTCTTAGAAACAATATCCTGGATAGGTATTCTATTCAGGTTTTTTTCCAAGTTTTCAATCTACATATGCAACAGTCAGTCTCTACGTATTTGTTGCATATTAGTATTCATGCAATAAAATTAAAAATGTGCACCTGTAAATGCTTGTCCTAACGGGCTTCTCTTGCCGTTAACTTTATTCGTGATCGTCACGCGATTTAGGTCCTTGATGAGTATGCTCTGCTTGTCATACCTCGGGCCGTTCCATCGTCATGTCCTGTCACACCCCGATATTTCCACGTATCACCGGTGGGCCCGCTAGGGGAGTATCGTGACGTAGTTGATATCATCATAGTCAAACAACACAAATATAATTGCACAACGGAAGCAAAAGATAAATATATTACAATCCAAATATAAAGTAATATCAAGTATTACAACGGAAAGTAAAAGATCCACAGGCGGGTCGAAAATAAAATGAAACATTGTTCAACAGACTTTGACATCTAGAGCTTGCCAGACTTGAGTAATGATGCCTGGAGTAGCCAGCCTATTTCGTCAAGTACCTGCACTTAGCCTTTTGGAAAATACGCCAGTTTACACTGGTAAATACAACTTAACTGACTCATTTTGAAAATTGATTTGAATGCACTTCGGCAAAATATCTTTTATTACTTGGGACAATCATTTGTATATAATCTTGTATACAGTGTTACTTATTTGTCGTCCATCAGGGCCGGTTTGTAGGGCCGGACAAGATTAACTTACACGCCACAGGTATAATGCCCACAAGGATTGTATTCTTCTAAGTGGATTACCAGTTTTTACATAATGCATCTGTCAGGTGTACGCCTACACCTCGTGCTTAGGTCGTGGCCATTTCGTAAAATGATGCCAAGGATATCCGGGACATGGTCATTAACCCCCAAAAGTCATACACCAAATAATACATATTAAACGGGTCATGCAAATACATTAATCACAATCCGATTTAAATGACTACACACACCCGACCAAGCGGTACTTTTATAGTACCGTATCCCAAGCCAGTATAGGGAAAATAAGTTAAGAGTATTTACCTGAGCTAAATATAAATTCAATCCCAGCCGTATATCAATTCAGTAAGTACAGATAGCTTTTACTGGGCTCCTAATCTGGAACGAAGGTTTTTAATAACCTATTAGAATCCTAACGGGTCTTTAATTAAGCATTGACTTAGACCGGTTAGTTTTCAAAGGAAGATACGGTTCAAACGCATGATAAAGCGAAAACCGGATTAGAATGTGGTTTTGACCCGACAAGCTTGTATGCTTGTTTATTATGGGTAACTTAAACACATTCTGGATTTTGAGACAAAATGATATGGTTTGACCCGTTTCGGCTAATATATGCAAACTAGTTACATAAGCCGATCCGAACGCGAAAAGTGCGTAACGAGTAACCAAAAGAATCATATACAGGTTTCCTAAGTTAATATGCCTTAAATATGTTGTGATATCAGTAGGATACCTTCCATTATGCTCAAAACGAGTTTAATCTCAATTTAAGCCCCGTAGGGGTATTTTGGTCATTTTAAAGATTATAAAAGATGTTAATTGAAATTCTGAGATTTGGGTCTGAATACATCAGTAAAATAACTTATTTTATTAGTTCATATCAGTTGGTAATAGGTCTTATATGACAAAATGGTTTTAAACCCAAACTATGCGTTTAATACGCGTAAAAAGCCATTTTAAGCGATTTCCGGGTTATACAGGAAATCTGAGTTTTCTGATCAGGTTATAAAGTTTAAAATACTTTATTTATCATATAAAATTAGTAGCATCTGGATTGGCATCAAAATACTTTGTAGAACTCATTTTATAACCAAAAAGGGTATATTCGGTATTTACCGAATCAACGCCATAACCTTAGGTTATGAGCAGGTTAAAAATAATTAAAAATCTTTAAAAATCCCAAAATATTATATTACATCAGTGGGTAAAAGGTTTGGTGTCAAAAATTGGGTTTAGACAGGCCTTATGCTAATGGCGCCGTTTAATTAACAAAAAGCTTTTTAAGTGCGCTATTGAGCATAACTCCTACTCTAGACCTCCAACTGATGTGAAATTGTAGGGACATGTTTATAAATTAGTAGCAAAGATTATTGTCCTTTCACATATTCAAAATTCTCGTTTTATGGTCAAAAGGGCATTATGGTCAACATTAAGCAATTAACGGAAACATGTAAACGAATCGGACAATCAATGAACCAACCACAGAGGGTTATACCTATATGTAGCCTTGTCCTAAGGAAGCTCTAAGGCATTTCTAAATCATAATAAATCAGGTCAGAACTGAAGTCAAAGCAAAAGTCAAAGTTTTGCGACTTTCGGTTCCGAATCGGGTCTAAACAGAAAATTGTCGGGTCGAACATGCTTAGACATGTTCTCACATTTATTACTAAGTTATATGAGTGGTAAAATAGGTTACATGCCTTCTACATTGCTAATTACATGTTAATTCGCAAATTATGGTTCTGTTGACTTTTTATAAACAACTTTGACCCGACATTTGATCTAGTTAGAACGGGAATCGGAGGGTGCCCTTTTAAGGGTTTATTACCCACATAAATACCAACTTATAACTACCTTCAATTCGACTAATCACTGGACCATTAATGATTAATCGCTAAGTCAAACCTTAATTACGACGGTTTGACTTTTAAGATAAAAACTAAGTAAAACTCATTTAAGGAAGGTTTAGGAAGCTTACCCAAGTCCTATGCACGATTAGAGATGCTTAGGGTCTGCTCTTGAACTCCCACAAGCTCCAGAAATGCAGATGGAATGAATGATCACAATGTTGCAACATAAGGGCCTTTTATAGTGTTCTTGATCCGTTATGATGATGACAACTAAGTCTAAGGGGTGATCCAAATCAATAACAAGTGCCCCTAAGCCTAAAAATCAGTAGGGGACGCGCATGGAAGTGTAAAATATCTTACTAAGTCGGTTACAAGCTCATAACAGCCAACTGTCGCATTTCTGGTCGCTGTGCAGGCCTTACGGACCATAAGGCTTGACCCTTACGGTCCGTAAGCTTGTTCCAGAGGGCAAAAAGTTGTTGGCCTTTCAAGCTTCGAACGGGTAACTAATGTAATACGATTTTGGGCCATTATTTTCAGTATGGGGCCTCTTGATTGGGTCATTAATAGTTTACACCCCTTGATATGATATAAAGTTCCCTTGGATCCTTTTGAAAGTGCCGTAAATGAAGGTTGCCGTGCACATCCTCGTAGGATCCCATTCTTGTGTAATTCGAATCAACCTTTGTTAGCATTTACCGGATTGAGTATGTCGGATGTTTATAATATACATTAGGGTCTTGGGATTTATAATGAGGTCGTTCAGAGGTGTATAATTAACATGTCGACGCTTTAAATCCTACCATACATCCTTGACTAGATCCGGGTTTCTAACACTTTTGTCTTGTATGACACGTGTCGTTATTTTATTGAACACGAATTTTCGAGGTGTTACATCCTCACCCCCTTAAAAGAAATCTCGACCTCGAGATTTACTGAAATTAATGAGGGTAATTTTCTTTCATTGTGGACTCAACCTCCCACGTGTACTCGGGACCTCTACGGGCATCCCATTTAACCTTTACTATTGGCACATGCTTCCTTCGAAGCTTCTTAACCTGTCGATCCTCGATCGACACAGGTTTTTCAATAAACTTCAAGCTCTCTTCTATGTGCACATCTGTATGTGGTATGACTAGTGATTCATCAGCGAAACACTTCTTCAGATTGCAGATGTGGAATACGTTATGAATACCACTGAGCTCTTCAGGTAAGTTTAACTTATAAGCAACTGATCCGACACATTTGATGACCTCGAATGGTCCTATGTACCTCGGGCTTAACTTACCTTTCTTACCAAATCGCATCACTCCCTTCCAGGGTGATACTTTGAGCAACACTTTGTCACCTACCTCGAATTTCATAGGTTTACGCTTTAGATCTACGTAACTCTTCTGCCTATCCCTGGCAGCCTTCAGACGGTCACGAATCTAGACAATCTTGTCCGTCGTTTCAAAGACTATTTCAAGTCCTGACAGTTGGACATCTCCAACTTCCGCCCAACAAACGGGCGTTCTGCACTTTCTACCGTATAAGGCCTCGAAAGGCGCAGCTTTAATGCTCGAATGGTAGCTTTTGTTATATGAGAACTCGATTAATTGTAGGTGGTTATCCCAACTACCACCTAAGTCAATCACACATGCACGAAGCATGTCTTCCAAGGTTTGGATGGTACGCTCACTCTGCCCGTCCGTCTGAGGATGGTAAGCCGTACTGAAATTTAAGCGCGTGCCCAAAGATTGTTGGAAACTTTTCCAAAAATGTGACGTGTATCTAGTATCTCTGTCAGAGATAATAGACACTGGTACGCCATGTAAAGCTACAATCTTATCCACGTACAATTGGGCTAACATGTCGGAGCTATAGGTCTCCTTAATGGGTAGGAAATGTGCTGACTTAGTCAGTCTATCCACTATCACCCATATCGTATCATTTCCTTTCCTTGTTTTTGGCAACTTGGTGATGAAATCCATTGTCACCATTTCCCACTTCCATGTGGGAAGTTCAGGCTGTTGTAGTAAACCTGACGGCTTCTGATGTTCTGCTTTGACTTGTGCACACGTCAAGCATTTAGCTACATAGGCAGCTACAGACTTCTTCAAGCCTATCCACCAATAGTTTGCCTTTAGATCCTGGTACATCTTATCAGCTCCAGGATGAACAGAATATTTAGAACTGTGGGCTTCCTGGAGGATAACATCTCGAAGTCCTCCATAAACAGGAACCCATATTCGTCCATTTAACCTTAAGATCCCGTCCTTGCCATAGGATAACTGTTCCTCAGTTACTCCTAGCTTTTCATTAGGATAGTTAGCTTCCAACACAGCTTCCTTTTGTGCAGCTAACAACCTTTCATTCAAACCATTCTTTACCTCAATGCTCTTGGCATTGATCCTTATGGGTTTCACTCTTTCCTTCATGCTTAAGGCATCAGCAACCCCATTTGCCTTACCTGGATGGTATTGGATTTCACAATCATAATCATTCAACGTCTCCATCCATCGTCGTTGCCTCATGTTTAAATCCTTTTGATTAAACAGATGTTGAAGGCTCTTGTGATCAGAATAGACCACACACTTGATTCCGTATAAATAATGCCTCCATAGTTTTAGTGCAAATACAACGGCACCCAACTCCAAGTCATGGGTGGTGTAATTCTTCTCGTGCACCTTTAACTGACGTGAAGCATAGGCGATAACTTTGCCTTTCTGCATAAGCACACATCCCATCTCGGTGTGTGATGCATCACAATATACCACAAAATCTTCTATTCCATCAGGCAATGTCAACACAAGTGCATTGCTTAACTTTTGCTTCAGAATATCAAAATATTCTTGCTGCTTAGGTCCCCAGTCGAACTTAATCTTCTTCCTAGTTAAGGAAGTTAGGGGTGCAGCAATCCTTGAAAAATGTTCGATAAATCGCCTATAGTATCTTGCTAAACCTAGGAAGCTACGAATCTCTGTAGGCGTCTTTGGCTCTTGCCAGTTCATAACAGCTTCCACCTTAGCGGGATCCACTTGGATACCACGCTCACTAACCACATGTCCAAGGAATTGGACTTCTCGAAGCCAGAATTCACACTTCGAAAATTTGGCGTAAAGCTTCTCCTGTTGAAGTAGTGAAAGAATACATCGTAGATGCTTCTCATGATCAGCTTGGTTCTTCGAGTAGATGAGGATGTCGTCAATGAAGACGATGACAAATTTGTCCAAGTATGGTTTGCAGACACGATTCATGAGATCCATGAATGCGGCAGGTGCATTAGTGAGCCCAAAAGGCATCACTAAGAACTCGTAATGACCATAACGAGTCCTAAATGCAGTCTTGTGCACGTCTTCATCTCTAACCTTCAGTTGATGATAGCCTGACCTTAAGTCAATCTTGGAGAAGTAACTTGCCCCTTGAAGCTGATCGAACAGATCGTCGATTCTGGGCAATGGGTACCTATTCTTGATAGTGACCTTATTAAGCTCACGGTAATCGATGCACAGACGCATCGATCCATCTTTCTTCTTGACAAATAAGATCGGTGCTCCCCAAGGAGATGAACTAGGTCTAATGAAACCTTTGGCTAGCAGATCATCTAGTTGCGTCCTCAATTCCTTCATCTCTGTTGGTGCCAACCTATAAGGTGCTCTCGCAACAGGTGCTGCTCCGGGGATGATGTCAATTCTGAATTCTACTTGCCTATCCGGTGGTAAACCAGGTAGATCTTCAGGAAAAACTTCAGGGTATTCAGAAATGACGGGGATATCCTCAATCTTGGGCTTCGGCTCATCAATAGTTACCTGTGCCATATAAATGACACAACCCTTCTTCAGACACCTAGAGGCCTTGAGCATAGACACTTGCTCAGGCAGTCCATATTGGGTATCTCCCTGAATGGTAAGTGATTCACCAGACGGAGTCTTGATCACCATTTGCTTCTTATTGTAGACAATCTGGGCCTGGTTATGAGATAACCAGTCCATGCCTAAAACGATGTCGAAACCAGCTAACTTCAAAGGAAGTAAAGACAATGGAAATGAGTGGTTCTTAATGGATATGAAACATCCATCTAATATGGTTGAGGCGGTTTCTAAGGTTCCATCAGCTAATTCCACCTCATACTTCACACTTAAGGTTTTAACAGGCAATTTCAACAATTCACAAAACTTATTATCTACGAACGACTTATCAGCGCCTGAATCAAAAAGTACTCTTGCATATACATCATTTATGAGGAAGGTACCTGTGATCACATTGTCGTCCTGGACGGCTTCCTTTGCATCCATCCTGAAGACCCTTGCATTGGTCTTCTTGCCCTCTTCAGGCTTCTTGGCGTATTTAGGGCAGTTGGTCTTAATGTGCCCTTTCTCATTGCAATTGTAGCATGTGGCATCTTTAATGTTCTTGCAATCAACAGTCTTGTGCTCCTTAGAGTTGCATATCCCACATGCAGGTGATCCTGACTTAGAATTGGACTCAAGTCTGCACTTTCCAAAGTGGCGTTTTTGGCAAGTCATGCACTTTGGCTTTTCCTCTGTTCACTGACTATTCCTTCCAGACCTAAACTTCTTAGAATCAGTGTTTCCCTTGTGCTTCTTCTCTGACCCTCGTGAGTTATCATCCTCACGCTTCCTCTTACTTTCTTCAGAATTCTTTAGCGATCTCAACCTGACCGCATCTAAAGTAAGGGACAGAGATAGGTCAGCTGCCGACCTAAAAGTGGCAGGTCTTGAAGCCTTAACACTGGCTTTGATTTCTGGGGCCAAACCCCCAATGAAGCGAGCAATTCGCTTGGGTTCCGGTGTTATCAGATACGGAACTAGCCTAGACAGGGTATTGAAACTGGTGAGGTAAGCTTGACAATCTAGATTCTTCATTACCAATGATAAGAAATCTGATTCAATCCTCTCAACCTCGTGTTGAGGGCAGTAGTTCTCCTTAATGAGAGCAACAAACTGTTCCCATGACATGTTGTAGAGTGGGATCTTCCCAGCAGCTTGAATGAGAGACTTTCACCAGGCTAGTGCCTCTCCCTTGAACGATTGGGATACATACTTTACTACATCCCTTTCAGCACAACCGCTGATATCGACAACTGTGTCCATTTCATCCAACCAGGTCATACAATCTATTGCCCCTTTCTCCCCAGTGAAATCCCGGGGTTTGCAGGAAACAAAGTATTTGTAGGAGCAACCCTTTTCACGGGGTCCTTGATTCAGAACGACCCTTTGAGATGGATCACTTTGATGATTTGAAGAGTGTCGATCATCATCTTTCTTTGGCTCATCCTTCTTAGAGGGCGGTGGCTTGCTGTGAGCCTCCGAATGAGTCTTAGGGACAGACTTAGAGTGGGGTACAGATGAGGCTTTACTATGCGTTCCACTATACTCCCTAAATTGCTCCTCTACAGCTTTAGATACAGCTGAATCAATCAGTGTACGAAGCTCTCCTCTGGTTATATTAATCCTATCATCATCGTGGTTTTCCAGAGGATGACTGTTCTCTTCCTCTGACCTAGCCATGTAGCTTTAATTGCTTCATAAAATCAAACAAGGTTTATACGGAAGCTTATACAGTTTTATCGTTTTAACGATTTATTAACCATGTTTTTAATACACGTTTTAGTTAATTTCTAAAATATATAATTGTTCAGGATCTTTATCATAATCCTAAATTATAAGTTAATAATAGCACAAAAGGCCTAGTCACGTAGACAAGTTTAATTTATAAGCCCTGATTTTACGGAATCGAGGCATTAAGGTTTGAATCAAAGTTCATTACCTTTTCTTGACAGGGAGTTGTAGGCTACCACTGTTTTTAGTCCCAGAGGACGTTAATTATAGCCCGTGGGCACTTCATCCTTAAGGGATGATTATATAAATAAGGGAATTTTAGAATAACCCATTTAAGAATGACTTATGTGATTTTATCATATCACATTTTGTCAAGCATGATAATATGCTTTCATATGTTTAACAAGGATTTGAATCTTTTGAATAGGCTTTACCATTTTGGCTATGTCTGCAATGACATTTAGGCTAGGTTTTACCCTTTAGATTCTTTTTAATATTTAACGCAGAGCAATAATAAATTGAAATGTTAACAAGGATCTGAATCTAATTGTGGAACTACCATCTTGGCCCTATCTTAAGGTGACATATGGCTAGGTCTTGTCCTTTTTTAATTTTTCCATTTTATTATAATGGTAGATCTTATAATATTGAAGTGATATTTTAAATATAATCGTTCCATTAAAATTTAAACAAGTATATGGTTGCCCTAAACGGGACTTCTAACAGAAAAATGACTTGCCCATGCAAGGGCTAATCAGAAAAATAACAAAAGAACCAAATAATGATAAAATAAAACGAATTAGGATTAGTCCTATGTTCTTGTCTAGACTCAAGAATGTCCAACTGTGTAACTGAGATTAAACACAAAAGGCTAGCGTTTAATTCACTCAGTGTTGGCTCTGATACCAACCTGTCACACCCCGATATTTCCACGTATCACCGGTGGGGCCGGTAGGGGAGTATCGTGACGTAGTTGATATCATCATAGTCAAACAACACAAATATAAATGCACAGCGGAAGCAAAAGATAAATATATTACAATCCGAATATAAAGTAATATCAAGTATTACAACGGAAAGTAAAAGATCCACAGGCGGATCGAAAATAAAATGAAACATTGTTCAACAGACTTTGACATCTAGAGCTTGCGAGACTTGAGTAATGATGCCTGGAGTAGCCAGCCTATTTCGTCTAGTACCTGCACTTAGCTTTTTGGAAAATACGTCAGTTTACACTGGTAAATACAACTTAACTGACTCATTTTGAAAAGAGTTTGAAAATTGATTTGAATGCACTTCGGCAAAATATCTTTTATAACTTGGGACAATCATTTGTATATAATCTTGTATACAGTTTTACTTATTTGTCGTCCATCATGGCCAGTTTGTAGGGCCGGACAAGATTAACTGACACGCCACAGGTATAATGCCCACAAGGATTGTATTCCTCTAAGTGGATTACCAGTTTTTACATAATGCATCTGTCAGGTGTACGCCTACACCCCGTGCTTAGGTCGTGGCCATTTCGTAAAATGATGCCAAGGATATCCGAGACATGGCCATTAACCCCCAAAAGCCATACACCAAATAATACATATTAAACGGGTCATGCAAATACATTAATCACAATCCGATTTAAATGACTACACACACCCGACCAAGCGGTACTTTTATAGTACCGTATCCCAAGCCCGTATAGGGAAAATAAGTTAAGAGTATTTACTTGAGCTAAATATAAATTCAATTCCAGCCGTATATCAATTCAGCAAGTACAGATAGCTTTTACTGGGCTCCTAATCTGGAACGAAGGTTTTTAATAACCTATTAGAATCCTAACGGGTCTTTAATTAAGCCTTGACTTAGACCGGTTAGTTTTCAAAGGAAGATACGGTTCAAACGCATGATAAAGCGAAAACCGGATTAGAATGTGGTTTTGACCCGACAAGCTTGTATGCTTGTTTAGTATGGGTAACTTAAACACATTCTGGATTTTGAGACAAAATGATATGGTTTGACCCGTTTCGGCTAATATATGCAAACTAGTTACATAAGCCGATCCGAACGCGAAAAGTGCGTAAGGAGTAACCAAAAGAATCATATACAGGTTTCCTAAGTTAATATGCCTTAAACATGTTGTGATATCAGTAGGATACCTTCAATTATGCCCAAAACGAGTTTAATCTCAATTTAAGCCCCGTAGGGGTATTTTGATCATTTTAAAGATTATAAAAGAGGTTAATTGAAATTCTGAGATTCGGGTCCGAATACATCAGTAAAATAACTTATTTTATTAGGTCATATCAGTTGGTAATAGGTCTTATATGACAAAATGGTTTTAAACCTAAACTATGCGTTTAATACGCGTAAAAAGCCATTTTAAGCGATTTCCGGGTTATACAGAAAATCTGAGTTTTCTGATCAGGTTATAAAGTTTAAAATACTTTATTTATCATATAAAATCAGTAGCAACTGGATTGGCATCAAAATACTTTGTAGAACTCATTTTATAACCAAAAAGGGTATATTCGGTATTTACCGAATCAACGCCATAACCTTAGGTTATGAGCAGGTTAAAAATAATTAAAAATCTTTAAAAATCCCAAAATATTATATTACATCAGTGGGTAAAAGGTTTGGTGTCAAAAATTGGGTTTAGATAGGCCTTATGCTAATGACGCCGTTTAATTAACAAAAAGCTTTTTAAGTGCGCTATTGAGCATAACTCCTACTCTAGACCTCCAAATGATGTGAAATTGTAGGGACATGTTTATAAATCAGTAGCAAAGATTATTGTCCTTTCACATATTCAAAATTCTCTTTTTATGGTCAAAAGGGCATTATGGTCAACATTAAGCAATTAACGGAAACATGTAAACGAATCGGACAATCAATGAACCAACCACAGAGGGTTATACCTATATGTAGCCTTGTCCTAAGGAAGCTCTAAGGCATTTCTAAATCATACTAAATCGGGTCAGAACTGAAGTCAAAGCAAAAGTCAAAGTTTTGCGACTTTCGGTTCCGAACCGGGTCTAAACAGAAAATTGTCGGGTCGAACATGCTTAGACATGTTCTCACATTTATTACTAAGTTATATGAGTGGTAAAATAGGTTACATGCCTTCTACATTGCTAATTACATGTTAATTCGCAAATTATGATTCTGTTGACCTTTTATAAACAACTTTGACCCGACATTTGATCTAGTTAGAACGGGAATCAGAGGGTGCCCATTTAAGGGTTTATTACCCACATAAATACCAACTTATAACTACCTTCAATTCGACTAATCACTGGACCATTAATGATTAATCGCTAAGTCAAACGTTAATTACGACGGTTTGACTTTTAAGCTAAAAACTAAGTAAAACTCAATTAAGGAAGGTTTAGGAAGCTTACCCAAGTCCTATGCATGATTAGAGATGCTTAGGGTCTGCTCTTGAACTCCCACAAGCTCCAGAAATGCAGATGGAATGAATGATCACAATGTTGCAACATAAGGGCCTTTTATAGTGTTCTTGATCCATTATGATGATGACAACTAAGTCTAAGGGGTGATCCAGATCAATAACAAGTGCCCCTAAGCCTAAAAATCAGTAGGGGACGCGCATGGAAGTGTAAAATATCTTACTAAGTCGGTTACAAGCTCATAACAGCCAACTGTCGCATTTCTGGTCGCTGTGCAGGCCTTACGGACCATAAGGCTTGACCCTTACGGTCCGTAAGCTTGTTCCAGAGGGCAAAAAGTTGTTGGCCTTTCAAGCTTCGAATGGGTAACTAATGTAATACGATTTTGGGCCATTATTTTCAGTATGGGGCCTCTTGATTGGGTCATTAACAGTTTACACCCCTTGATATGATATAAAGTTCCCATGGATCCTTTTGAAAGTGTCGTAAATGAAGGTTGTCGTGCACATCCTCGTAGGATCCCATTCTTGTGTAATTCGAATCAACCTTTGTTAGCATTTACCGGATTGAGTATGTCGGATGTTTATAATATACATTAGGGTCTTGGGATTTATAATGAGGTCGTTCAGAGGTGTATAATTAACATGTCGACGCTTTAAATCCTACCATACATCCTTGACTAGATCCGGGTTTCTAACACTTTTGTCTTGTATGACACGTGTCGTTATTTTATTGAACACGAATTTTCGAGGTGTTACATGTCCACAATTCTTTCAACTCTCGTCATCTTCAGATGCGAGTATCCTTCAACTAAACATTTACAAAAGTTAGTAATTTCGACATTAATAAACGCCTGTATTATAATATAAGGCTTTTTACTATACGTGTCAACGCACATAATTTCGTTAACTATATCTATCATTTATCGATTTGATTGGTGTAACGTGTATCACACGATAACCCTATGTGTTATTCACAACATTTTAACTCACACCAAACCATTAGTATACATGTACTTACCGGATTTGCGATCAAGCCTCGAACCGAACACGCTTTACTCTTTAACCGTGAGCTCTGATTACCAACTTGTAACGCCCGTCTCAATTTTAAAATAATTTTAAAATAAGATACACATTTTAATGCTAAAATGTGACTTTACAAAAACTTGTTATACCAACATTCCCAAATGTTTACAACATTTTAAAAGCACATTTATAAGTGTTTACATAATTTACTTATAACAACACAAATCAAAATTTAACGCGGAAGCTTCATTTAACGTGTGTTCGGTTCTTGCTCGCCGCTTGATCTTCATCCGGGACACTCGACGTTCACCTATGATCAAAACCAACATAGAAGTCAGTTTTGATAGTTAAATAACAAGTACAACAAGGTAATTGGGTCAAATAATCGAATTAAACAAAAAAAAATCAAAATTTTAACATTTTAGGCCGTCGCCACGCGCGACGGCCAAAGGCCTTGGCCGTGGCGCGACGCCACGATCCCTTTTTGACAGAAAGTTGCAGCTGGTTGCTGCATATTCCCAAGACAACTGGATTTTACGGAAACGAGCATAACTCTCTCGTTTTTGATCCGTTTTACACGATTCTTTTTCCTACGTTACCGTAATTTAATTCTCCATCTCATGGAGTTAAAGTCCAACATCCGGATTAACAAAATTTCAGACTTTTAAGTCTCCGGCTTATTACTCAAAATCCACATTTTGACCCGTTTGTATTTAAGACCTCCAAACTTGTTTCTAGTTAATCATAAATCATAAACCAAGGTATTTAACTCAAAATATCTATCTTGGATTCATAAGTCTTGTGAATTACGCGGCAAACATCCAAGTTACGCGCGTAATTCATTTTGACCCGTTTAGGGGATCTTTTATGCATTTTGATCAAAAACTAGCTTTTTATTTTCATACTTCGTAATGCCACGTCTAAATATCTGCTTATTTTCCACCACAACTATTTTTGTGGTGGATTTTAGCATAACTAACCTATTATCCCAAATTTACCCATCGGTTAGTCATTTTACGCAAATGACCGTTTTTGTGCATTTGACCCACGAATGTGTATTCCTATAACTTTTATTCATATTTAATGATTCCATAATCTTAATGCAAGTTCCTAAACAACCCCTATGGGTCGTTTGCCCAATATACCCTTCAAAGGTGTTTTGGTCAACTTTAGTCCCTCACTTTACTACGAAGGACTTTCGCTAAATATTTGACCAAAAACTGTGTGTTTAACTAAAAGCTTATTTATACGTACCTGGCTCGGGTCAAGGTATTGACCCGTTTACATAACTTTTGCTTTAAATCTTGAGTAAACTTCCGTTTTGCTCCTTGTGGTTTGGTCACTTTAACGGTTTTGCCCCAAACCTTTAAAAATAGCCATTTTACTCCCTCATGTTTTGGTTTTGTTGCCAGTTTGCTCCCTACGGGGAGCAAAATGGAAAAACAAACAATTTAGATGGAGTTAGAGGCGGGGAGCAAACTGGCAAATTCATTAGTTTTATCAACATGAACCCAAATTCATTAGTTTACTAACTAGGGTTTGTTTCTAATCATGCATTCACCCTATTTTCACCCAAATAACCATCATTCAAGCTCAAATTTCGAATTTCAAGTGTTCATCAAGAATTTGAGATGGAACAAAATAGTGAAATTTGACATACCTTATGATCATTTCACTGAGGTGATCACTAATCCATGCTTGGATTTCAATTTGGGTGTGATTTGCCCTTCCAATTGCTTGAATTTTAGCTTGTTAGGGTTTGAAGATGAGTGCTCCTTGCTCCTCTAGAATTTTCGACCAGAACACACACTCAAGGTGTGTGTTTTGGTGTTTCATGTTTTATTTTATTAAAACTTGTTTCAAGTTTATCACATTTGGCCCCCATACTTTACCCAAGTTACATATAGTGTGTTTTAACAAATTTTCTTCTTATTATTATTAGTCTTATGACTAACTAGGTCATTTATTCCTAGTTACTTTATCTTGTTCATAACCCATTTTATTTTAAGTCCCGTTAACTCGGGCCTTTTATATACTTTGTTTTCTCAACGTATTTCTCATCCTTTTAATAAATATTAGATTTATTTATTTAAATCCTAATATTCACCGGTTTTACTTTACCACCTACGGTATTTTACCCGTTCATTATTATTAACATGGTTTAATTACCAATCCCGATTTCGGGGTGTTACAACTATGGGGTTGTAGTAGAAGATGACGGTGGTGGTAGTTACTAAAAACGAAGGTGATTGACAAATAGGGTTCCAATATAATGAGTTCCGACAACGAGAAGGATAATGGTGGTGAAGATCGACTCCGGTGATGGTGACAGGTGACATCGAATTGGGTGACAGAGGTGGGGATGGTGATCAGTGATGGCTGGAGTCCCCCCCTCCTGCGAGAAAGGTAAGTCCCAATGACTTTGTTTTCGTTTGCCGGTGGTGAGGTCACCGGTGTTTGGATTGTGATGATTCTTGAGATGGGTGTTGATGATGGTACAGTAAGGATAGTGTAGTGGTGGTAGGTGGGTGATACGGTAGGGTGGTGGTGGGGATGGTGTGATTGTGGTGTAGTGGTAGTGGTGGTGAAGATGAAGGAGATTAGAGAGAGAAAGAGGTTTGTGTGTGTGTGAGTGAATGTAAAAGGGTTATTAGATTTTAATAATCCTAAGTTGCACCTGTTGGCTGGTAATAACCCCCACTCTAAAAATTCACTCCAACGATTAACTTGTAAGAATTTGCCTCTCATCGATACTTTTCAAACTGTAGGTTCACTTAATTGAATCAAGAGGCTGCAGGTGCACTTGAATCTATTGAGAAGACCAAATTCTTATATGTTATAAAATGATCAATGAGGATCAAATTCTCACAAGTTTGGATCGTTGGAGGAAATTTTTAAAGTTATGATTATTATCGGCCAACAGGTGAAGCTTAGGATTATTAAAATCCAATACCCAATGTAAAACGACTGAAATACTCTTTTAAGTTAGGATTTGGACGAAAATAGTTACAAATTAAAAAAAATCAAGTAAGCAGATAGTTTAATACCCAATGCCTTTAACACATTTGGCTTCCTAGCGCCAGAAGCTATCCAACTTCTGACGAGGGTCCAACGGGTCATCCACAACAATTGTTCAACCCCAGGGGCAGGGTTTTGTCTTTGGTAGATTAGGGTTTGCAATTCAGAAAAGGGTGGCGGCGCAGCTTGTTGCCCGTCTAGCTTCTGTTTTGATGTAACTTGGCAAACGTAACTAAAAAAGAAATAATTTATTAACACAAAAAAAAAAAAAAAAATCTACTAAAAGCAATGTTTTAAAAACCGGCCGGTTATACCGGTATTACCGTTTCCAGATGTAAATCCAGTACGAAACGCCCTGGTAAATAAGTGAAACGGCATAAGGTTTGTACCGGCGGTAAAATCCGGTATACCGGTTTGAAACGTAATACCGGTACCGGCTCAGGGTTATTTTAGTTTTGGTTGTTACTTATTTTTATTATATATGTTACTTATCTTACGTAATTTTTATATATTATAATTATTCGTAACTAAAAGTTCTTATTTAATATTGTATGAAAGGAAAATAGTTATCCTCTAGTTGATGTGGATGTCGATAATAGTGAATTTCATCTTTTATGCGATCGTGAACTTTATTCAACACCCAAATGACTTAAACATATCGTACACTTTCACTTAAAAGAACTTATTGGAAAATTGAATGATTTTCGATTATCTTTTGGATTATTTTTTTATTAGGATTTACTTTTGGATCATCTTTTAATATGTAATCATGCATTTTTTGATTAACTTTTGAGTTTGTGTTGTAATTTATGAAATTATAGAGTTAGTTAGTCAACCCGGTTGAACTACTCGGTACAACCTGGTTCAACCGGTTGAACCATTTTTTAGCCTAATCCGGTTTGATTTAAAAACCGGTTTTTAAAACATTGACTAAAAGAAACTTTAAAATTTTTATTCTAAACTTAAATAACAAAGCTCACATACTAAAAATAAATTTGACTGTGCATGGATAACACCGTTCGTTCCGTAACGGAAAGTAGTTAAACGTTTAACGTCCAAACAACCCAAACAGAAAAAGGCATGGTCCCATAACTCAAACCTCCAACATCATCGTCCACTACCATTATTAGCCTTCAATATACAATATTTAATCTTCAAACATTTAATATTTATACCCCCACTCTACTCTATCTTCATCATTACTTTCAACAGAACCCTAAATCAAAATGTCATTTTGGAATTGGGGGTTTCTTCTTTTCATCTTATTTTCACTTAATTCCAGCTTAACTTTATCCGATTCAGACCCGATTACTCAACAACAGTTGGATCAAGTTTCAAGCTTGCCTGGTCAAAGTTTCAACGTTGACTTTTCCCATTATGCTGGATATGTAACTGTTAATGAAGAATCTGGAAGAGCTTTGTTTTATTGGCTCACTCAGGCTACTCAGGATCCTGCT
The DNA here is from genome assembly GCA_030545235.1 of Helianthus tuberosus. Classification (NCBI taxonomy): domain Eukaryota; kingdom Viridiplantae; phylum Streptophyta; class Magnoliopsida; order Asterales; family Asteraceae; genus Helianthus; species Helianthus tuberosus. The sequence goes on from CM060375.1 coordinate 151,862,698, forward strand.
TCAAAGCCTCTTGTTCTTTGGCTCAATGGAGGTTTTTTTTTTTGATTAAATTCATGTTTTTTTTTATTATATGATGATGTTAAGGTTTTAAGTTTGGAATAATTAAGGTTGTTTGTTTGTTTGTTTGTTTAGGGCCTGGTTGTTCATCAATTGCATTTGGAATGGCTGAAGAAGTGGGCCCATTTCATGTTAATAAAGATGGAAAGTCTGTTTACTTGAACCCATATTCTTGGAACACTGGTGAGATTTTATTGTATAAATTTTATCTTTTTAAGTAAATTAATTTGGTTTAACTGGTTTGCAGTGGCAAATTTATTGTTTCTTGATTCCCCTGTTGGAGTTGGCTATTCTTACTCCAATACGTCTGAAGATATTCGGAGCAATGGCGATAAAAGAACCGGTATAACTCCAGTTTAATATAACACACACCCGCACTCTCATGTATGTGTATGTATGTATGTATGTATATGCATACAAGGGTTAAGTAAAGAAAAATAGTTAGTAATGAAGGTTTAGGAATTATAAAACGATATTTTGAGATGAGATATATTTACAAAAATTCGAGAGAGAATATGAAGTTCTTATAGAATTGTGACATGTGGCGCAACTAGTTACTTATTTATTAGGTATTGATGCGTGTATCATTATGATGATGCTTATGTACTTTACTTGATTTATGTTATTGGGTCACAGCTGAGGATGCACTTCAATTTCTATTGAATTGGCTTGAACGGTTTCCTGAGTATAAAGGAAGGGATTTCTACTTGACAGGCGAGAGCTATGCAGGTACATGAGTGTAACCGAATGTTGTTCCTTTTATCGTATACTACGTGGCCCGTTAAGTAGTTAGCTAAAGCTGTTATAGATGAATTTTGCTCTATCTAATTAGTGGTTACGACTTACGAGTATGCGTCTTGTCAAAGAAAACTTTCTTTTTTTGGAATTTTGACTGAAATGCTAACTGTTAAAGTGTCTATTAACTTTGGGATTCCTTGTAAGAGTAATCAATTTTAGAAACGGGAAAGATAGGTCGATTATTTAACGGGTATTTCTTAATGCGTCCAGACGGGTTGAGCTGGTGCGGCCTTAACACATTTTGTCCATTTTTTTTACAAATTTTACAAAAACTTAATGTGGAACATAAGAATGTAATATTGTTAATTATAAATCTAAGTTTTTAATAAGCATTTTAAAACACTTTGCGACCTGGCTGACCCGCTTGACCTGTTTCCATTTCACTTAAATTCTAAAAAAAATTAGCCGTTGAAGATAAAATGCAACCCATGCCGAACCATTTGTAGTCAAACATGTCGGTATTGCCACCACTAATCAGCTCCTTTCAATATAGGTCGACGAATGTGATTTATGGTAATTTGATTAGTGTTTTTTTTTTTCAGGGCATTATGTTCCTCAATTAAGCCAAGCCATTGTGAGATACAACAAAGCAAACACAGGAAGTCCCATTAATATCAAGGGTTACATGGTGGGGAATGCCTTAACGGATGATTATAGTGATCATGTTGGACTTTTCCAATTTATGTGGGCCGCTGGTCTGATTTCTGACCAAACTTACAAGAAAGCAAACGAATTATGTGACAAGGAATCGTTTATTCACCCCTCACCTGAGTGTGAGCGGATAACCGATATTGCTTATGATGAAATGGGTGATATTGATGCTTATAGCATCTTTACTCCTACTTGCACTGGCAACGGTGTCACAAAGCGGCTTCGGAGAAAATGGCATGTGGGTATTTTTTTTTGTGTTAAATTACCGCACAATAAAGGTTAGATTTCTAAATATGGGTTTATATTGGCTACGTGTTTCCGTATGACAGAGGGTAGGGCATATTGGGCAGAGTTATGATCCTTGCACCGAACAACACTCCATAGCTTACTTCAATTTACCGGAGGTTCAAAACGCTCTTCATGCTTATCATTTTAACTCATCAAAAACCTGGGTAACCTGCAGGTACAATTGTATTTTAAAATATATTCTACCAATTAACCATCACATGATATTCCAAATATTGCAAACTATGGTCATATTTAATTTGGAAATTTAATATTTTTTGTTTTGTGATAGTTAACTTAATTCTGTTGTGTAGCGGTGTTGTGGGGTTTTACTGGCAAGATTCTCCTATATCCGTGCTCGATGTCTATCAAGAACTTATAAGTTCAGGACTTCGTATTTGGATGTTCAGGTTCTTGTTAATTCTTGTTTAGTAATTTTTAGACGACAATGCCACCATTTTGTTCTTTATTTTAGTTTATTTTTGTGTTGCTGTAGTGGTGATACGGATGCAGTGATTCCTACCGCTTCTACACGTTATAGCATAGACGCTCTCAACCTTACAACAATCAGCCCATGGCGTGCCTGGTATGAAGATGGCCAGGTAGCTCCATCCATCCTCAAGATATACATATACATACACGTACACGTACACACACACACACACACATATGCATACACATACACACATAATTACATATGCATATTCTTTCTTTGAAATAGGTGGGAGGATGGACACAAAAGTATGAAGGGTTGACGTTTGTAACAGTCAGAGGAGCGGGGCATGAGGTTCCTTTGCATAAGCCGAAGCAAGCGCTCAGTATCCTCAAGTCTTTCTTAGCAGGAACCTCAATGGCACCATTTGAGCAAGTGATCGAGTCTAAAACCGACTCTGCTTCACAACAAGTCAACAGCTTCTAATGGTTTAAGCATGGTGGTCTTAGACTTCTCTTGATACGGTAGTAAACATGAATAACTGCCTCTTGGTTTTGGAAAGATTATTTCGTTTCAATTTTGGGCAGAACTGAATGTTGAAATTCATATGAATGATATTTGCTAGGAATTTGATACTGTGATGGCTTTTCATCTACATGTAAACTTAACATACGTTCATATTTGCATATGATGCCATTACCAGTAAGGTCAAATCATACATGATCCCTGAAGATCAATGTTTTCAGCTTGTTTAATATTTATCTATGTTTATAGTGTTTGCTATGTTAACTAAATAACGTATACAAAATAAAAGACAGAAACTATGCATAGTCATATTCTGGTAGTGTACTCACGTATTACTTTTTTAATCTAATCTAATAATAATATATGAGTTATGCGAGCTTGCGAGCACAAAGATTAGATATGTGAATTATATTGGCGTAGCAATTTATAGATGAAAATGTATTTTTTTTAGAAAACGATCGGCCAAACTTTTACAAGTTGGGATTATTGGAGGGAATTTTTAAAGCTGAGATTATTATCGACCAACAGGTGAAACTTAGGATTATTAAAATCCAATATTTTTTTTAGGATGCATCATAAGACATCTGAAACTAATTTGCATAATAATTTTTTTTATTATTGTGTGTAAATATGAGGGGAGCCTAAAAAAATCTCCATCATATTCAAAGAATTAATGCATAACATGAGTATGGGAATGAATTCAATTGTGTGATGGCGTTGATGTATTAATTTTTTTGTAGCATTTATTATGTATGGCATTTGAATGATACGCGAAGAGATGCATATTCTGAAGAAAAAAACATGTGTAGATTTAATATTCAAGGTTTTGTGTTATATTTATTATATATAGAGATGAAAAATAATTTTCCTTGTTATAAGCGAACAAAAGTTATACAACACCATAAAATCAAGTATCTAACGACCAACTATATGAAACTGCTCTGACATTACCATACAAATATAACACACTAAAAATACTAGTTTCGTGATTATAAAAGGTGATAATAAATTACTAAAATCATTATTACATATTAGGAAAGTAGGACTCGGACCCGCGCCTAGGGCGATTTGAGTCTTAGTGTGCGTGTATGATACCAGCTGGGCTACCAGTTCGCTGATAGCCGAAAGACAAGGGTTTACATGCACACTAATTGGCCTTGTATTAATTGCCGAGCGTTATGTGTCTTATGTCCAAGGTTTGACGTAAAACTACCATCGAGTCGGGGGTCTCACCGAAAGCAGCCTCTCTGTTTCTACGGGTAGAGGTAAAGTCGTCTACATCTTATCCTCCTCAGACCATACCTTAGCTTTGCTATTGATAGGATTTACTGAGTATGATGATGATGATTATTATTACATATTGTATATATCTATTAATTGATAACATCCGGATGAACAATGATCATTTGACTTTTTCTTTTCTTTTTTCTTTTTGTTATAACAATTTCAATTTTCAAGGGCTTAATTTCAATAGTTTCATATAACTAATCAAACATCTAATTTTTAACGTATACAAACTACATGTTAGGGAATAGTAATATAGTATCACCCTGCCATTAGTTCAAATGGGCGGCCGCCCCTTCCTCATTGGACCAACCAGTTTATTATTTTATACACAATTTAAAATTACGTTTTCCCTGGAATAGTGTTTCTCTGCCATTAGTTCAAATGGGCGGCGAGCAATACCATTTGACCAACCGGTTTATTATTTTATATCCACTTTAAAATTACGTTTTTGCCCCCAGTTAAAAAATACGGTTTTGCCTCAACATCAAAATACATTTAACCTTTTGCCCCGAGCTAAAAAAATACGATTTCGCCCTCGGTAAAAAAAATACGTTTTTACCCTCAGCCAAAATTACGTTTTCGCTAGGGCTGTAAACGAACCGAACGAACACGAACAAGGTCATGTTCGTGTTCGTTCGTTAAGGAAATTAACATGTTCGCGAACTGTTCACGAACGCATACCGAACATAAGTTTATGTTCATGTTCGTTCGTTAAGGAAATTCAGTTGTTCACGAACAGTTCGTGAACACTGGTCTCGAACACAAACGAACGCAGTCAAATAAAAAAGAACGCAAACGAACATTTAACTTGAAAATAAAAAAATTAAAAATATTGTTATCATTAAACATTGGATATAAGTAGTAAATACAACCATCAAATGATAAATCAAAACACAAGAAGTCTAATACACCACCAAACGATGAATCAACTTTAACTAACTTAGACATAATTATCCCCAAAAATGTCTTAGCATGTCCAAATTTTAGCTAACTTATAAAAAATAGGGTTTCAAGTTTTCAATATGTTTAGATAAAAGGTTTATTATTTATTATTTTTTAATATAATCAAACGAACACGGACGAACGTAACCAAACATATTACCGAACGTTCACGAACGCAGTCGAACGAACGAGACCTATGTTCGTGTTCGTTCGCTAAGCTAACCGAACGAAATTTTTTGTTCGTGTTCGTTCGTTAAGCTAATCGAACGAACATAAACGAACTTCCCGCCGAACGGTTCACGAACTGTTCGCTGAACGTTCGGTTCATTTACAGCCCTAGTTTTCGCCCCAGTTCAAAATAAAATTTTGTTTTCCCCCCGGCTCAAAATTACGATTTTACACCAGTTTATTATTTTATACCTGCTTTAAAATTACGGTTTTGCCCACAGTTTAAAATTACGCATTTGCCCCCGGTTAAAATAAATTTGTGCTTTTGCCCCCAGCTAAAATTTACGAATTTCCCCTCGGTTCAAAATTACGATATAACCCTCAATTCAAAATTACGTTTTTGCCCCCAGTATAAAATAAATATATGGTTTTCCTCTAGCTAAAAATTAAGATTTTACCCTCGGGGAAAAATTTTTATTTTTCTCCCAAGTAAAAATAAATATATGACTTTGCCTCCAGCTAAAAATCGTGTCAAAGAGCTGCCTAACACTCTTTTTACTTTTTATTTGTAGCAAAACTACACTACTGTTTTTTTAATTGGTTGATAATTATTCGGCTATCGCCCTTCAACGCGGGCGGGGCATCACCTAGTTACAATATTATTAACCAACTTGAAAACTTCAAGAAATGAATGAATAGTAGTTCTTTACCACCCATCTGTTGAATGAATTTTCATGATTAACAATACAACTTTAAATGAAGAACTAGCTTAATCGCCAGTCAGAGCCCGCGGTCTATGCTCGAAAGTAAACAAGGACATACCCGTCTGTAAAACAGCCCTCACAAAGCCCATGTTAGCAGTTAACGTTGGCGCGTGCCAATAATCCCCGGTCCCAAACACAATCTTGTTTTTCAAACCCAGTTTTCTAGTAGTCGGAAGGCTCATCATGCGCCCCGAAGGACAATCCAGAACAACCACCACCACCGTTAGCAACTGTTCCGCCCTTAGTTTCTCATTAACCCCTCCACACATTTTAACCAACTCCTTAAACTCAGAACAAACACTTTCACACATAACACACTTTCTCCCCTTTATAATCTTACTAATATCCGTATGTATCGGTTTCTCAATTTCAGACAGCACTTGGTTGATTACAAATTTGGTATTCCCTTTAAATCGCGTTTGCAGTTCATCATCAGGTGTATCCAAAAGCTTTTGTGTACAACCATTGCTAATTCCCGACACAATGGCAATCAAAGCGGTTGTATCAAAGTTGATCATGTCACCGTCTGTTTTTCCATCGTTGGATAAAATCATTTGCGAAATAAGATCACCGAAAGATCCGCCAAAACCGGTGTTACTAGGTTTTATAACTGGGAGGAGATTTTTCGAGATGTCTTGACGAGAACTAACGTTAATTTCGAGTACGGATGCTTGTCGATACGATCTAGCAAGAACATCTATCCATTCACCTTCTAGCTCTTTCGAGAAACTAACGTCAAAATTAGAAAACTTTGACTTAAGGTCAATGGCTCCAAATTCGGTATGGAACTTCTCTAGTGTGAACCTATCGAGCCCGTTTGAGAAGAAAAATATAATGGAAACGGGTTTTAACGCTACAGAGTTGTGAGCAACTTCAAGAAGAAGTTGTACTCTATCCCGTAAACCTTTATTTTTAGGAGATTCTTGTTGCGCGTACCAAGATACGTACTTCGGGTTCCTATCGGATACAATAAACCAAACCGGGTTCCCTTCGAAAGTACAAACTATATCAACGTGTGCGCCTTTTGAGGTAGTATTGTGAATCCCGATTATCTTGCAGACACGGGACACTCCTGTTATGTTTGGTTGCTGAAGGATGTGGACCACGGCCTCAATATGGCCGACGTTGACACAAACGGAGGGTTCAGATTTTGTTGCGAAATCAGTTGATGATGAAAGGCGAGACAGAAAAGCGATCTCTGATTGGACCAATCTGTTGAGTGTACGCTTGCAGGATAGACTCAAGTGCGGTAAAGTTTCTATTGTATCCATAACACCTTCACATCTCTTTTGAGCTTCTTTAATCGCCGTACCTAAAGTAATCATATTGTCACGCTCCTGATATACATCCATCTCTTTGTCTCTATCTCAGTAGAATCTTTTTGAAGCAATTTCTTTTCAAAAGATCGATAAGTTTTCAAGCTGTTTGCTTCTTCCAAACTAGAAACGGGGTGAAAAGGATTTCGAGTCAACACATTGTTACAGTAGCTAATTTTCCCACAATATTAAATTTGAGATAGGCCACAGCCCAAATTCATGGCGGTTATAAAACGAAGATGATCAATACTTGTGAATGAACGATCGGGTTTACAAGGACACTCACACATACCAAATTACGATAACGAAACATAGAAAACAATTTTGGCAATCAATGAACCTTGCTTGATGTTTTCACAAACTAAAATCAAAATTAATAACCAATAAAATGAAGATAATAACTGCCTGTGAAGTAAATCATAGACTTAAAAAGCCATAAAAGTGGCGGCAACAATAATAAGGTACATATCATTGGTTGTTATGATCTATCTGGAAATTCAAGTAACATTTAAACTTTGGTAGAGTGATTGTGGAATTGGTATGAAAAATGGAAACATAAGTATGAGAAATTGATGGACTAGAAATCGGGCGTAATAAAGATATAATAATTAGGGTTTAGATGGAGAAATTAGAACTAACCGGAGGTTAATTTGGCGTGCCTGCAACAAAACAATATGGAAACCCTAATTAGGAATTTCATCGTCTTGGGGTGAGCCGTGGGAAAGTCTCATTTCTGGGCACGTGGTTCTGGATGGTTTTTAATTTTACATTTAACATAAAGGATAAATTACACTTTTCATCCTTTATGTTTATGTTTGTACCGGATTGCAATGGATAGCATTTAACTTCAATAATTACACTCAAAATTCTTTATTTGCAAAACTCGTTACACTTTACGTCATTTAATACTAACCAGGTTAAAATTTTCAGATAAGTCTATTCACTTAAGGGTATTTTGGTCAATTCATGTTTTTATTTAAATATTTAATAAATAAAACCAAAAAAAATTGCATATATACTTCGTCTTCCCCAATTTCCTAACCTAAAACCCTAACCTCCACATCTTACCACAACCTCATCCTGCCGCCACCACCCATAAAAAATAAGCGGATGAGAAATGAGGATAAGATTATAAGAATCGTAAGCGGCAGATGTCTGATAACTTGTTTCTATAGGGCCCGTGTCGGTTAAATATGATTCGTGGGTTTTTGTTCTGTTGTTGCAGATTATCGGACAATATTATCCGACCAGCACCGCCACTGAGGATGAATCTTCGACACACAGATGTTGTTTAAGGAAAAGATGTTCCAGGAATCTTGATGGTGGAGTCTAATCTACAAAAGGGTGGATGACGTATTGAAGATGAGTTTGTTTGACTAGCGTTATTTATTGGTGGCACACCCACCACCCCTAAAACCTGCAAAACCTGTCGACCATAAGGTTCACTGTATGAATTACACCATCAAGTGACAATTTGAAACATTTACCCCCAATTTTCATTATGGGTAAACCAGAATTTGGTTCCTACTGATTCAATTAAACAAGAAGATTACCTGGAGAAGAGCTTTGAGAAGTGGTGATCGATCCAGTGATTACAAGATTGACATTGTGGACGATGAGACTTGGTGAGTTTCTGGTGGAGGGGTTAGGGGCGGTGGGTGCGGCCGGAATGGTGGCAGCAGGAGGTGGTGGTGGTGGCGGCAGGATGAGGTGGTGGTGTTAAGATGTGGTGGTTAGGGTTTTAGGGTTAGGAAATTGGGGAAGATGAAGTTCATATGCAATTTTTTTGGTTTTATTCATTAAACATTTAAATAAAAACATGAATTGACCAAAATACCCTTAAATGAATAAACTTAATTGAAAATTTTAATCTGGTTAGTACTAAAGGACGTAGAGTGTAACGAGTTTTGTAAATAAAGAATTGTGAGTGTAATTATTGAAGTTAAAGGCTATCCGTTGCAATCCGGTACAAACATAAAGAACGAAAAGTGTAATTTACCCTAACATAAATAAAAGGTTTATAATTTTGTAGAAAAATGATAAAACTTACAAGTCATGAATCCTATTTTCACAAAACCTATGTATCTCACAGGCATTTTTATGCTGACGTGCCTATTTTGCCCCTGAGAAATTCATCAATACTTTCTACTCGAGCTCCATCACGAACTATTTACTTTTTTTTTTGGGCAAAATCGTAATTTAGCCGGACCAATGATGAAGTGTCAGACAAAACAACTGTCTGGCACTATTCTCCTCTATGAAGCTACCTAACACTATTCCCGTTATGAATTATGTACTATATATAAATATAAATTTCACATAGCAATTAAAATGTAGCTTGTTGCAATACACACACATAAAAAAAACGATGCATGCATTTGGTTTGTGGACCTTTTGGAAACGTCAGTATGAAGTGACAATAAGTTGTTTCAAAAAGCTTAGCCAAACATGCCCTATATATGCATATAGAGGGTGTACCTAACGTTTGGGGAGTTTTTCAAAAATATTTTGATTATTTTTACTTTTGGTTCTAAAGTATTTGATATATTACTTTTGACCCAAACTATTTAAATTTTTACTTTTAACCCAAAGCTTTTTATCTTTTACAGTTTAACCTTATAACTTTTTACTTTCGACTTTGGTCCCTATACTTTTCATCTTTCGCAAATTTTTCATTTTACGCTTCGTTTTAAATTTTGGCAGTTAACACGGCGCAAAGTGCGTGTGCGGTTCAACGTTTTTACGTCGCCTATTTTTTCTCGTTTGACAAGTTAGTCATAACGTGTTGGTTCTAAATCGACTTAGTCATAATTTTATATGTTTTACGTTTCGGTCTAATTGCTCCGTTTTAACACATCGCACATTCAGTGTTGGTGGTCATTCGTGGCGGTGTGACATTGATATTATTTTACATGGTTTTACATCCCCGCCGCAACACGAGGGATGTTTAATACTAGTTAATAGTTAATTAAGCGCATGGCTTTATAGCATAATGGCATCTTGAGGGTGGGATAAGGCTTTGGGACCAATAAGTCATGGGTTCGATTCCCACATGGGGGGGGGGGGGGGATCCATATTTATTGGGTTTACTCCTGAATTGGTGTATAGACATTATACCTAGTGGAGATGGATATGATCGGGGGGTATCGCTGGTGGCACAATGATACTCCGGTGATCCGTCATTGATCCAAATTTGCCATTCCAAAAAAAATAGTTAATTTGAACTAATTTATGTTTTTGTAAATGTATAGGTTACACCTTTTTTTAGAACGGTGAACTTCATGTATAAGGTTACCATACTCTCCAAATCGGAGAGCCCCATATTGCCCCACTCTGGCCAGACTATGTTGTCGGGCCTACGCTGCTGTCACACCCCAACCGATGGCAGAAACATCGGGGCGCGACACTGAGCGAAACAGATTGTTAAGGAGAATCCATAATAACTATTAATTATAATATATTAAAGGTTCATGTCCCATACCACAAACATATAAAATAAAACAGTTATTACAGACATTGTTCTCAAAGACAAATATCCATTCCGACACCTCAGATTTTATTTAGTTTGTTTCTAGACTCTCATAGCTTGATTCCATAGCAGCAAACAAGCAAAAGCATCCTAAACACCTGTCACATACGTTAAAATAAAAGTCAATACACATAGTGTAAAGGTGAGCATACAAGTTTAATAGTATAATAGTAGCGAAAGCGATTTACGCATAACCAGCATGTAACACGTAGTAATGCGAAGCTAGTAGGTTATCGACAATGAAATATGCACAGACGTGACTGCGAGTTGTAGAGTGCGCAACACATATCACCACCGTGACATGTGAAGAAATACCCTTAGCAACCCCCGCCCACGACAGGTGCTGAGTCCAAACTATAGTACTATCGTTGCTAAGGTGTCAGGCAACAATCACTGTGTAAACATAACATACAAGCATTCATCGAGTAACACGTATAACATGCGAGAGCGGTTAGCGTATAAAAGTTTTTGCGTTGTGTGATCGATGTGATTTGATATAAGTAACGTATGTAACACCCAAAAGTGCTTAAAGCAAAAAGGGATCGAGTATACTCACAGATAGTGTTTAATAAATAAACACCGTCTTGGATTGAAGGGAGCGCTGGAGAGTTAGCCTGAACACAGTACAATAGTATAAGCGTTGAACGCTGCGTAAAACGAGGCAAGTGACTGTGGGACGGATAGTCATCCGATCGGATGACCCTCCGGACGGATGACCATTCGGTCGGATGGTCACTCGTGTGGGATGGATGTGTTTGTGTATGATGGAACTTTGAAGTTTTCGTTGTAGCATTTTACAAAACAAGAAGTGTTCTTACAATTCAGGTCATCCGGCCGGATGGTCATCCGGACGGATGCCCGTCTGTTCGGATGGCGATTCGTTTGGTAACCCGCATGTTTTGTAACTTGTAAAATTTTGTTAAGTTTAGGAAAGTTTTGCGTTTGAACCAAGACGGTATGATCACGTGTCAAACAACGGAAACCCCCATCAAGTCCAAGTCATCCGATTGGATGGGAATCACCCCGTCTGATCCGTAGCTATCCTTGGCGGTGTTTCATGTCCAACCCGTTAATCAGTTGTCTCTCCGATAGAAACCCATTCTCAGTCCAAACCCTTCACTATAGAACGAGTAGAAGGCCTGAACGAGCTCCGATTCTATCGGTTTTGAGTGAAAGTGTCGCAACCCCCGGTCCCTATCTCCTGGGAACGGGCGGCCGCGAGCTCAGATTCAGTGGTTTAATCATTTGGCAGCGGAATTTACATCAGGACCGTAGTTAGGAAATATTTTATCAGAGTAAAATACCACATTTTTATATTAATAAACACATGGGTAAAATCCAAGTTTATATTACAACATTGCTTATAGGGATAAACCCTGTTTTATTAAATTTAAAACGTCATCTTTATTTAGGTAACTTTTATAGCCACATTTTTCTAGCCTTCAGTGCTGTCCAGCTGGCTTCTATTTGACTTTCACATTTTGTTATCTGAAACGCGTTTAAAAACATTTGTCAGTGGGAAATACTGGGGAGTGAATCCCAGTTTAATCAAAACAAGTTTTATCATTGTACAGTATTGAGGGCGATCTCACAATTATATTTGTTTCCAATTCTTACTTTAATTACCACCCACGGTACTGTCAACCCGACTTGTGGTTATGTTACTACTCACAGTGTAGTAAAAAAAATTGTATACAAAACCCCAACATACCGACGATAATTGTAGAATTACAAATACTCAATCACTGTTTAATCATAATGTAAAGCATTGAGGTTTTGTAAAAACAGTTTGCAAAAAGGTTTTGCAAAAAAAAAAAAAAAATTACTCACATTGCTAGTTTAGACTTTTTCCTGTGGTTTCCTGTTTATAATCTAATAAATTAAACAATGCACACATGTTAGTATAATAACCCCATATTTACATTAATTATACCCTTCCCGAGACAGAACTCCAACGACTACGTCGGGCAGAACCTCGACAGCCGTTACGAAGCACTAGATCAATCGGGCAGCGTATCTAATACGTAACCGGGGGTTATGATACTTACAACGAGGCAGAACTTCGTTAATTAGGGGGTATAATGCCCGAATATTAATTCTACACTTTAGAAATTAGAGAGAGAATCGAGAAATGAACGATGGAAACTAAAGGCTGATGCTCCCAATTTATAGGAGCTGATTCAAGCTTTCTCGCGGCCCGCGTAAGAAACATAAGAGGCCTTCGCGCCCCGCGACGTAGGCCGGGTAGGCCCTAGCTTGGCTCGGTCACCGATCTAGTTTCGACACACGTATGACACGTGGCACCACCGGGAGTGGCCTGGTGGTTGACCTGTCGCGCCCCGTGTAGCCAGAAGGTAAAGCCTTCGCGGCTCGCGAACGATACTCGGATTTTGTTTTTAGTTTCATTTTATCAAATTATAGGTATTCGGGACCGTTTTTCGTATACGGGGTGTATTTTAAGGCGTATAGGGATATTCTAATTATTTTAGGAGTGTCGGTAAATAATTTAGGAGGGTTGTTATATCCTCCCCACCTTAATTTAGAACTCGTCCTCGAGGTCTACTGGAATAGGTGTGGATATTTCCTCTGCATTTTTTATTCAAGCTCCCATGTGTACTCTGGTCCTCTTTTGGAATCCCATTTCACTTTGACCAGAACTAGTCTCTTGTGTTTGAGATTCTTGACTTTCCCGTCTTCAATCTGTAGTGGCTTTTCTACAAACTTAAGCTTCTCATTGACCTCTATATCCTTAAGAGGCACTACTAATGATTCATCGGCTAAGCACTTTTTGAGGTTACATACATGAAATACATCATGTATTCCTGCCATATCCTCTGACAGTTGTAGCTGATAAGCTACAGGTCCTATTCTTCTAATAATTTCAAAGGGTCCAATGTACCTGGGGCTTAACTTTCCTCTCTTGATGAATCTTACCACTCCTTTCCAAGGAGAAACTTTTAATAACACCTTGTCTCCTACCTGAAACTCCAATGGCTTTCGCCTGTTACCAGCATAACTCTTTTGTCGATTGCGTGCTGCTTTTAGTCTTTCCTTGACCTGAATAATCTTGTCCGTTGTCTCTTGTACTATTTCTGGTCCAGATAATTTCTTTTCTCCAATTTCTGCCCAACAAACTGGAGTTCGGTACTTTCGTCCATAAAGTGTTTCGAATGGTGCAGCATTGATACTGGTATGATAGTTGTTATTGTAGGAAAATTCTATTAATGGTAGATGATCGTCCCAATTTCCTCCGAAATCAATTACACAAGCTCTAAGCATATCTTCCATTGTCTGAATCGTCCTTTCACTCTATCCATCCGTTTGAGGATGATAAGCGGTGCTTAGCTTTAGCTTGGTTCCCATTGCTTTTTGGAAACTAGTCCAAAAATGAGAAGTAAAACGACTATCTCTATCAGAAACAATTGATAAAGGAATTCCATGCAATGAAACTATTTCATTAACATACAGCTTGGCTAACTGTTCCATACTGAAAGTTTCCTTCATCGGCAAGAAATGAACAGATTTAGTTAACCTATCTACAATCACCCAGATTGTATCATTACCTTTTCTTGTTTTGGGTAATTTGGTAACAAAATCCATTGTTATCAATTCCCATTTCCATACAGGCATTTCTAATTGTTGTAACAAACCTGAGGGTTTCTGATGTTCAGCTTTGACCTGTGAACAGGTTAGACACTTGGCAACATAAGCTGCTATATCCCTTTTCATTCCTATCCACCAAAAGTTTTTTCTTAAATCTTGTTACATTTTATCACTTCCAGGATGTATCGTGTATTTAGACTTATGGGCTTCTTCTAACATTCGGTGACGTAGGTTTCCTAATTTGGGTATCCACATTCTTTTCTTATGGAATCTCCAAATTCCATCTATTCCTTGTTCTAATTCCTTAATCATTCCTTTCAATTTTTCAGTATCGTCCTTGATTACTGATTCTTGTGCTTTTCTAATCTGGTCATTTAAATCTACTTGTAGATTTAATTTAAGAGAACGTACTTTTCTGGGGTTTTCATGATACTTTCGACTTAAAGCATCAGCTACTACATTTGCTTTTCCTGCGTGATACTGGATATTACAATCATAATCACTAAGAAATTCCATCCAACGTCTCTGTCTCATATTCAACTCTTTTTGCCCAAAAATGTACCTTAAACTCTTATGATCAGTGAAGACAACAAATTTATTTCCATATAAATAGTGTCTCCAAATCTTAAGGGCAAAAATTATAGCTCCTAATTCTAAATCATGGGTTGAGTAGTTTTCTTCATGTTTCTTAAGTTGTCTAGAAGCATAGGCTATAACCTTTTGACGTTGCATCAACATACATCCATAACCTAATTTAGAAGTGTCACAATAGACTACAAAGTCTTTCGTTCCTTCTGGTAATGCTAGTATGGGTGCGTTGGTTAATCTTTGCTTAAGAATTCTAAAGGCTTCTTCTTGTTTTGGTCCCCATTCAAACTTAATAGACTTACAGGTTAGCTTAGTTAAGGGAATGGCTATTCTGGAAAAATCTCGGATAAACCTTCTATAATAACCGGCCAGTCCTAGAAAACTTCTAACCTCGGTTGGTGACTCAGGGACTTTCCATTTAGTAATTGCCTCAATCTTCGTCGAATCCACATGAATCCTTTTATGGTTAACTAAATGTCCAAGAAACTGTACTTCTTCTAACCAAAATTCGCATTTTGAAAATTTAGCGTAAAGCTTTTCTTTTCTCAGCAAATTTAAAAGTGCATGCAGATGCGCTGCATGTTCCTCTTTACTTTTTGAGTAAATGAGAATATCATCTATAAAGACAATTATGAATTTATCTAAATATGGCTTACATATTCGGTTCATCATATCCATAAATGCGGCAGGGGCATTGGTTAAACCAAATGGCATGACAGTAAATTCATAATGGCCATACCTTGGTCTGAAAGCAGTTTTAGGAATGTCCTCTTCCTGTACCTTTAATTGATTATATCCTGAGCGTAAATCGATCTTAGAAAAGAATCGAGCTCCTTGCAGTTGATCAAACAGATCATCGATTCTCGGTAATGGATATCGATTTTTAATCTTGACTTTATTCAATTCACGGTAATCAATGCACATACGCATTGACCCGTCTTTCTTTTTAACAAACAAGATCGGTGCTCCCCACGGTGATGAGCTTGGCTGTATGAATCCTTTCTCCAACAGTTCGTCTAACTGTTTCTTTAACTCTTACATTTCTGCGGGTGCCAAACGGTAAGGTGCCTTGGCAATTGGTGTTGTTCCTGGTAGCAAATGAATTCTGAATTCGACTTCTCTGTCTGGCGGTAATCCTGGTAATTCTTCTGGGAATACATCTGAAAATTGAGATACTACAGGGATATCTTTTAATTCTTTTCCTTAAGTGTGAATGATTATGGAAATCATATACACTATTGATCCTTTTCTTGCACAGCTTGCAGTTTTCATCACATAGATGAATTTTGTGGGTCTAGTTGGCCTATCTCCTTTAATTGTGATCTTTTCACCTTTTGGTGAATTTACTTGTATTGACTTTTGATCACATAGAATACTGGCTTTATTGGCTACTAACCAATCCATTCCTAATACAATATCAAATCCTGCCAGATTCATTGGATAAAGATTGGCAATAAACCTTTGATTTAAAAATTCTATTCTTGCTCCCTACAAGATTTCAGAAATCTTAATGGTTTCTCCATCTGTTGTTTCTACTGGACATTCTTGTTGGAGTTTAATTAATGGTTGGTTGAGAATTTTGCAAAATGAAGTATTAATAAAACTTTGGTTCACACCAGAGTCAAATAATACTTTAGCAAAAACATCATTAACTAAAAACGTACCGGCAATCACGTCCGGAATCATCTTTGCTTCTTTGGCTGTCAGAACAAACGCCCTAGCATTTTTAGTAGTCTTGTTGTTCATGGCTGGAGCTAGTTTCGGACAATTCGTTTTGATATGCCCTTTTTCTCCACAATTGAAGCACACTCCATTACTGGGTTTCTTCCTACAATCTTCTTCCTTATGTCCTGGTATCTTGCAGAAGTTGCAGTAGGTGGAGCATCTTCCTGAATACTTCTTCTTACAGGCTTTACAGTAAGGTGTAGAGGTATAACCTATGTTTTTCCCACGGTTGGAATTACCGTAGCGAAATTCCTGGGTAAGCCTTTGAGCTAGGTTCTTTCTCTGGTTTTCTTCTTGGGTACGTACTAATTCATCAGTCAAGGTATTAACTAGTTCTATAGCTTCTTCTATGGTTTGTGGTCTAGCTCCCTTGACTACATGTCTAATTTCACCGATTAATCCCCAAATGTAACGGGAGATTAATACTGGTTCTGGTGATGCTAGGGTTTGCACTATTCTAGCATATTCAAAGAATGTAGTAGTGTAACTCTTGCTGTCTACTCCATTCATTCTAAGGTTTAAGAATTTGTTAGCTATTTGTTCCTTTTCATTAGGAGGACAGAATTTACTTTCAACCATATTCTTGAACTCAATCCATTCCATACTATAAACCATGTCACTTCCCCTAGCCTGGAGGATAGTGTTCCACCATTCTAGAGCTGCATTTTTGAACAGATTGGAAGTAAACATTATCTTATCCTCTTCTGCACACTTGCTTATTTTTAAGATTGCCTCAGTCTTTTCTAACCAGCGTAGAGCTGCAATGGCTCCTTCATTTCCAGAGAATTCTATAGGTTTGCAGGACCAGAATTCTTTGTAAGAACAACCATAGGACATGGTTCTTCTTCTTTTTGGAATTGGCAATCGAAGTAACGGTCCATTGTTCATGATGTGACTGAGTTTAGTACGTGATCACTTACTTCCAGTATTACTGTTATTATTTTCTGCTTCCCTAACATTTTGGATGATAGCTGGCATAGCATCTCTAATTCCTTGGGTTACTATGTGTCGAATAGCACTGTTATTTATCTGGTTATCATTATTCTGGTTTTCCCGATTTGCGTCGTTGGCCATCTGGATTTTACAGACAATTACCAAATATTAATATCGCAATTTAATATTAAATGCAAACAATCTCACAACACAAACAGGTTGGTCAAAATCGTCGTACATTGCGACTTTTACTCTATTTTATATATATGTGTCTATTACAAACCATAACTGAAAATTAAAATACAATACTAGTATGCATTAATAGTTATTTAGATTAGCTAGATATTATATATTTTTTTTCAAGTCACACACACACACACACATATATATATATATATATATATATATATATATATATTATTACTATTACTACTGATAGGGGTTCATCCAGTATTGCATGTTACGCTCGTCATATTTCCAGACGAGTCTCTCCCCTATCTGTCTCATTCTCTCACTTCCTTCTAATATCTCCTCACCAAAGGTGCGGAGTTCCTGTATGTTCTCAGTACTCATGGGTGGTGCGGGTGCTGGTATGGGGTCAGGGAACTGTGGCATCGGTTCCTCATGCGGGTAGGGGTTTTCTAGAATTTCCTGCATGTATTGATCATTATCAAAATATGGGTCTTGAGGGTCTAAGTTGGGATATGGTGCTATTTGGTCTGGCATAGGCTCCTCCTCTAGTGGGTAGCGTTGTTGGTAATCCCTATGGTCGTCAAACCATGGGTCATAGTCTGGAGGATGGGGTGCTGGTATTATAGGGATTTCAGCTGGGTCTATGTCAGGTAGTGGGTTCTGGTCAGTTGGGTCAATTTCTACTTCCATGGATTGTGTTGGGAACAACTACAGTGGCTGTGGTACTATGAGTTGTTCTAGGTTAGGGTCTGCAGTTGTAGTAGCTAATATGTGAAAATTAGCTAATCTCCTATTGATTATGTCCTGAGTTTGAACATTCATTTCCCTATTGGCCGCTACTAAGGCCCTTTGCTGTTGTAATTTCCTCATCCTCTTTCTACGCTCATGGGCTCCTCTGCTGAACCATCCTCTCTTCTTGGGAGGGAATGGCTCTTCAGATTGTGATTTGAACACGAAAATCCCTTCTTCGGTGTCAGCCGAATACCCCGAGGGGTAGACTGTGAAGAAGTTCCTTCGTCCCTAGGAGAGTTGGACAACTGACGGTAAGTGTCCGAAGGTCCTTGATCACTCATACTGTAAACCAACAAATTGTTAAATAACAAAACAATAATATACACGTATGCACATAATTGCATAGATTATTTCCTAACAAAATTTATAATTTCAATGTCAGCAGAACACCTCTTTAGCTGAAATCAGTGGCTAAGCTCTGATACCACTCTCTGTCGCAACCCCCGGTCCCTATCTCCTGGGAATGGGCAGCCGCGAGCTCAGATTCAGTGGTATCAGAGTTTAATCATTTTGGCAGCGGAATTTGCATTAGGACCGTAGTTAGGAAATATTTTATCAGAGTAAAATTCCACATTTTTATATTAATAAACACATGGGTAAAATCCAAGTTTATATTACAACACTGTTTATAGGGATAAACCCTATTTTATTGAATTTAAAACGTCGTCTTTATTTAGGTAACTTTTATAGCCACATTTTTCAAGCTTTCAGTGTTGTCCAGCTGGCTTCTATTTGGCTTTCACATTTTGTTATCTGAAACGCGTTTAAAAACATTTGTCAGTGGGAAATACTGGTGAGTGAATCCCAGTTTAATCAAAACCAATGTTTTAAAAACCGGTTTTTTAAGTCATACCGGGTTGGACTCTAAAATGGTTTAATCGGTTGAACCGGGTTGTATCGGGCGGTTGAATCGGGTTACTAATTGACCCTATAAATTCCATAAAATACAAATTTATCTCAAAAAACAATCAAATCTCAACTTTGATTTATGCAACTGATCATAGTTTTATCTAAAAACAACTATTTTTATTGTAAATTATTAAGCATTTTAAGAATATTTTTATTAGTTATAAACAATATTGCATTGTACGAGGTAAGTAACAGTTTCAACAACGATGAAATATTGGAATAGAAGATATTAGGTTAATTACCGGAAATATGGAAGATCAATATTACCTTAATATCGTATTTTATTAAAATTAATAAATCAAATCTTAAGATAATGCAAACCAGTTCAACGGTTTAAACCGGTAGAACCGGATTTACCACCGGTACATAAGACATACCATATTCGGGTTTTACCGTCCTTTATCGTACCGGACTCGTGTCCGATATTCGGTTTAACCGGTATAACCGGCCGGTTCATACCGGTATTTAAAACATTGATCAAAACAAGTTTTATCATTGTACAGTATTGAGGGCGATCTCGCAATTATATTTGTTTCCAATTCTTACTTTAATTACCACCCACGGTACTGTCAACCCGACTTGTGGTCATGTTACTACTCACAGTGTAGTAACAAATTTTGTATACAAAACCCCAACATACCGACGATAATTGTAGAATTACAAATACTCAATCACTGTTTAATCATAATGTAAAGCATTGAGGTTTTGTAAAAACGGTTTGCAAAAAAAAAAAGGAGATTACTCACATTGCTAGGTTAGATTTTTTCTTGTGGTTTCCTGGTTATAATCTAATAAATTAAACAATGCACACATGTTAGTATAATAACCCAATATTTACATTAGTTATACCCTCCCCGAGACAGAACTCCAACGACTACGTCGGGCAGAACCTCGACAGCCGTTACGGAGCACTAGATCAATCGGAAAACGTATCTAATACGTAATCGGGGGTTATGATACTTACAACGAGGCAGAACTTCGTTAATTAGGGGGTATAATGCCTGAATATTAATTCTACACTTCAGAAATTAGAGAGAGAATCGGGAAATGAAAGACGGAAACTGAAGGCTGATGCTCCCAATTTATAGGAGCTGATTCAAGCTTTCTCGCGGCCCACATAAGAAACAGAAGAGGCCTTCGTGCCCCACGACGTAGGCCAGGTAGGCCCTAGCTTGGACCGGTCACCGATCTAGCTTTGACACGCGTATGAAACGTGGCCCCACCGGGAATGGCCTGGTGGTTGACCTGTCACGCCCCGCGAGCGATACTTAGATTTTGTTTTTATTTTTATTTTATCAAATTAAAGGTATTCGGGACCGGTTTTCGTATACGGGGTGTATTTTAAGGCGTATAGGGATATTCTAATTATTTTAGGAGTGTCGGTAAATAATTTAGGAGGGTTGTTATAGAAAGAGTGTAAAAGATTTGAAAGAAGTTTAAATCGGTTGAAAAAAATTTAGATTTAGGTGAAATCAGTGTTTAAACATATTGAAATCTCTTAGATCTGAGTTGTTCTTGGTGGCATGAGGTCACATCTTTGAAGTTCATGAGAACCCCATGTTGGCATCACCCTTGAAAAGCCCAAATCAGTCGATTTCATGGTTAAAAGTTAAGATTTGATGGTGAAAATGATAAAGAAGTGTGTGTAGATGATAGAAGTACAAGATTTGAGGTAGAAACTTACAAGAATCGTGAGAAATCAAGAGAAAATAGGGCTAGAACGTGCTGGTCGAACGAGAGAGCTGTCACATCACTGTTCATGATGTGACAGGTGCTATTTATAGGCAATGAGAGGAGAAAGGCGGTGTAGAAGACGGATCGAAGGACAGTTCGATCGGAAGGCCATCCGATCGGACGGTCGTCCGGGCGGATGGTCGTCCGGGCGGATGGTCGTCCGGGCGGATGGTCATTCGATCGAATGGTCATTCGATCGGATGGGTTTGGTGAGTTGATTTTCGACGTTTCATTTCGTGCGTTGCGATGTGGTGCGAGGAAGCGATGCGATAGTATTACACATTAGTTACACCAATAACATAACTACTAACTACCATAAAAATAAAACTTGTCTTTCGAGTCTGCGATGTGATTGCGTTGTGATAGTGTTGCGATTGCGTTTGCGAATTGATCACCTCAAAAACAAAACAAAACATAAACATGCACAAGTAACACATAAAGCACACACACGTAAAACAATATCCATATCCTGCAATTTGAGTTGCGATGCGATAGCGTTAAATAGATTAGCGATTAACTGCGATTATTGCATAATAACTCCACATAATACAACTAAGTTAACATAAATTCGAATATCAATTAACGATTTGGGAGGTACAAGTAGTAATTAAGCAAGGAATGAAAGATTCCAATTAGCAATCTTTTCTTCCTTTGACTTCAAAAAAGTCGGGTTGTTACAGCCTCTCCTACTTTAGGAAATTTCGTCCCGAAATTTAAGTAGTGGGCATAACGAAGAGCTGGGGATACTTAGCCTTCATGTCACTTTCGAGTTCCCAAGTGAACTCGGCGCCGCGTTTGCCTTCCCAGCGAACCTTCACAATGGGAATGCGTGAGTGTCGAAGTGTCTTGGTTTCTCGGTATAATGATCTCGACAGGCTTTTCCATGAAGTGTAATGTTTCGTCCACTTGTAGATCCTCAAGAGGGACTTGTAAATTCTGCTCGGCTACGCACTTTCTGAGGTTCAAGACATGGAAAGTCGGATGAACGTTGCTGAGTTCCTCCGGTAGTTCGAGTCTGTAGGCCACTTTGCCAATCCTTTCCAGAATGTTAAAGGGTCCAACATATCGAGGCGTGAGCTTTCCTTTCTTGCCGATTCTGATCACCCCCTTCCAAGGTGATACCTTTAGGAGTATGTGATCGCCAACGTCAAATTCAAGGGGCTTGCAGCGTCTATCAGCGTAACTCTTTTGACGACTCTGAGCTTTCAAGAGATTATCTCGGATTTGGAGGATCTTGTCAGTCGTTTCTTGCAACAGTTCAGGACCGGTAATTTGCGCGTCCCCGATCTCGTGCCATACAATAGGCGATCGACATTTTCTTCCGTATAATGCCTCAAATGGTGTCATTTGAATGCTAGAGTGATAACTGTTATTGTACGAGAATTCGACTAAAGGTAAGTGTGCATCCTAATTACCACCGAAATCTATGACACACGAGCGAAGCATGTCTTCAAAGGTACAAATCGTTCTTTCAGTCTGACCGTCGGTTTGGGGATGGAAAGCGGTACTTAGATTAAGAGTAGTACCGAGTGCAGATTGAAACGTTTCCCAAAGGCGCGAGGTAAACCGACCATCGCGGTCAGAGATGATGTCACGAGGCGTCCTGTGTCGACAGATGATCTCATCGGTGTAGATCTGGGCTAATCGTTCTACCTTAAAGTCTTCTCGTATGGGCAGAAAATGAGCAGATTTAGTAAGACGATCAACGACAACCCAGATGCTGTCGTGACCTGATGGCATGCACGGAAGTTTTGTTATGAAGTCCATAGCTATACTCTCCTATTTCCACATAGTGATCTCGGGTTGTACGAGTAAGCCAGAGGGGCGTTGATGTTCTGCCTTAACCTTCGAGCAGGTCAGGCATTTCGAAACATAGATGGAGATATCCTTCTTCATGCCCGGCCACCAGTACTTGTAGCGAAGGTCCTGGTACATCGCATCGGCACCGGGATGAATGGAATATCGAGACTTGCAGGCTTCGTTTAACAGAATCTCTCGTAAATTGGTGCGTTTGGGAATCCAAATTCGGTCAAGATAATGGAATATACCATTCGATTTATTCACCAGTTGTTCGCCATTATTGATGATCCTTTCTTTCTTTAAGTGCGTTCGGTAAAACAAGCATGTTGGGCTTTGCGGATAAGAGCTTCAAGATTGTGCTGAACTTGAGTATTACGAATGCCATGCAAATAGCTTCGTCGACTGAGAGCATCGGCAACGACGTTTGCTTTGCCTGGATGGTAACGAATCTCACAGTCGTAAACGTTGAGAAGTTCGACCCATCGACGCTGGCGCATATTCAGTTCTTTTTGGCTCAAGAGGTGTTGTAGGCTCTTATGATCTGTGAAGATCGTACACTTAGTACCGTATAGGTAGTGTTACCAAATCTTAGCGCAAAGACAACTGCACCAAGCTCGAGATCATGGGTCGTATAGTTCTTCTCGTGGATCTTGAGCTGACGAGAGGCGTACGCGATAACCTTGTCCCATTGCATGAGAACACAACCGAGGCCGAGGTTAGAGGCATCGCAATAGACTATGAAGTCGTCATTTCTGTCAGGTAGAGCGAGTACAGGAGCGTTGCAAAGCATAAGTTTGAGAGTTTGAAAGGCTTGATCTTGTTCGGTTCCCCAAACAAAAGGCTTGTCTTTATGTGTGAGAGAAGTAAGCGGGACATCGATCTTCGAGAAGTTAGCGATGAGTCGGTGATAATAACCCGCCAATCCGAGGAAAGAACGAACTTCGGACGGGTTCTTTGGTGTAACCCAACTCTTAACGGTTTCAATCTTCGCAGGATCAACATGAATACCTTGACTATTGACAATGTGACCGAGGAATTGAACCTCCTCGAGCCAAAATTCGCATTTGGAGAATTTGGCATAAAGGCGGTTTCCTTGGAGCAGTTCAAGAACCAAACTGAGATGTTGCGCGTGTTCGGCTTTTGACTTTGGAATAGATCAGGATATCATCGATAAACACGATGATGAAGCTGTCGAGATAGGGTTTACACACGCGATTCATTATATCCATAAAGACTGTGGGGGCGTTAGTAAGACCAAAGGGCATAACAACAAACTCGTAGTGGCCGTATCGGGTTCGAAAAGCGGTTTTGGGTATATCCTCCTCTTGAATTCATAACTGGTGATAGCCAGAGCGTAAATCAATCTTGGAGAAACATGTAGCACCTTGTAATTGATCAAACAAATTATCGATTCCAGGCAAAGGATAGCGATTCTTGATAGTAAGCTTATTCAATTCCCTGTAGTCGATGCACATCCGGAACGATCCATCCTTCTTTTTGACGAAAAGGACAGAAGCGCCCCATGGAGAGGTGCTAGGGTGAATGAAGCCTTTATCAAGCAATTCCTAGAGTTGACTCGAGAGTTCGCGCATTTCAGACGGAGCGAGTCGGTAGGGAGCTTTAGCGACAGGATTGGCTCTAGGAATGAGGTCAATTCGGAAGTCAATATCACGAGATGGCGGTAAACCAGGTAAATCATCAGCAAATACGGTAGGAAAATCTCGAACAACAGGTACTTATTCCATTGTCTTCACTTTCTTTTCCTTCTCCGCTACTACGATGTGTGCCAAGAAAGCTCTGTATTCCTTGCGGAGATACTTGCTCGCTCGGACACATGACATGAGTTGTAATTTCTTCGAAGCGATTTCCCCATAAACACACAATTGGTCCCCATTTGCGAGAGAAAAGCGAATCATCTTATCGAAACAAACAATTTCAGCATGATTTTCACGAAGAAAATTCATGCCTATGATAACGTCGAAATTTCCGAGTTGCATCGGAATAAGATTGATCGGGAAAACGTGATTGTTGAGCTCAAGCGTATAATCAAGCAGAATGGAACTAACAGTGACGGTTCTTCCAGTGGCAACTTCTATGTCGAATGTTGATGGGAGGTTAACGCGTTTACGATTTAGGAGCCTTTCGAATTCGAACGATACAAAACAATTATCGGCTCCAGTATCAAACAAACACAAAGCATATATACCATTTACGAGAAACGTACCATTAACCACATTGTTGTCTGCTTGGGCATGACGGGCGTTGATGTTGAAGACTCGCCCGCGGGCTGCTTGCTGAGCTGGCTGTTGCTGCTATTGGTGTTGTTGTTTTGCAGGTTGCTGCTGTGGCTCTTGCTTCACGACTCTGTTCAGGCAGACATTAGCGAAGTGGTTGGGATCACCACACGCATAACAGGCTCTTGCGTGAGCAGGAGCTGCTTGTTGTCCCTGTGGAGCGGGAAGTAGAGCTGGCGAGGCAGGAGCTTGAACTTGAGCTTGAGCTTGGCGAGGACCAATACGGCAGTTGGTAGTAAAGTGGCCATACAGGTTTCAGTGAATGCAAAACCGGCATGCAATCCCAACGGGATGATGATAAGTATAAGTAGGGCAGAGAGGGTGTGGACCAGTATATGCACGCTTGGCCGGCGGTGCATTGGTTGCTGGTGCCGCTACTTAGCGGTACTTGTTCTGTTGCTGAGCAGGGACTGCATTGAGTGGAGCGACAGTGAGAGGAGCGTTGGTGACAACACCGTTCTTGTTGTTGTTGTGGTTCTTGCGCTTGCGACGTGAAGACTTTGAATATTGCGGAGTGGCGGTTTCAGCGGTGGGAGCAGTGGTAACTTGATGAAGACTCTTGGTGGTTTTATCGAAATAACCAGCCCTGACTCGCTTATCGTTAATCTCAGCAGGGAGCAGGAAGGTCTCCTTAATGGTGGTAGTCTTGGCGGCTTGCACAAAGTCAGCAACACAATCCGGTAAAGCACGGATGTATTTCTTGATAGTGACATCTGGAGTAGAGACTTGACCAGGACAGATTATGCTTAGCTGCTTAAAGCGGGCAGTTAGACCAGCGTTGTCGCCACCCTCTTGCTTGATGTGCCAAAACTCATCCTCCAACTTCTGAAGCTCGTGGGGAGGGCAGAATTCCTTCATCATGATCTTCTTCAACTCATCCCACGTAAGCCCATAGGCTGCATCATTTCCACGCTTGTTTCTTTCGGCAGTCCACCAGTCCAGAGCCCTGGACTGGAAAACTCCAGTAGCATTAACAGTGCGAAGATTATCAGGACAGCCGCTTTGGCGTAGGGTGACTTCAATTGAATCGAACCATTGAAACATGGTTGTAGGCACGTCTTCTCCGGTGAATTCCTTAGGGCCGCAGGCCTTAAACTGCTTGAAGCTAAAAGTAGCTCTAGGCGAGTCGGTCCTAGATTCCTCAGAATACTTGCTAGCATTTTCGTTAAGCTCGTTGACAATCTGTGTAATAACTTTAGCCATCTGTTTAGCGACTAACGATGCGATGCATTTATCAGCGTGATTGCGGCGTGCAGCGTGGGAAGTGTGCGATCCAAATGACGACATTTTCTGCAGCAGACATCGTCATAGGACTCAGACGCGATTAAATCGAGTATAATCTAGAGTATCACCACGTGCTACTTTCATATATACATATAAATCTCAGGAACATGTCCACACATAGGCACATAGCCACGTAGGCACATAATCCACATAAGCACGAAAGCACAGAAGCACATAGTCTACGTAAGCACAGAAACACATATTCCACTATATTTTGCACGTGTTTACCTACATATATTGCACGTATTCACCTATCATTCAAAGCTGCGAAAAGCGATCGAGAGTTGTGAATGAGAGTAGCGATAACGAGTAGCATAAGCGAGTAACATAACATGCGAAGGTTGCGATTTGTTAGCGTTTTGAGCTATGAATAGCAGTGTGTGATTGATGTTTTCCATAAAGCGAGGTGCGAAAAGCGAGTAACTCACCAAAACCAAAACATACATGAACACATAAAATCACATAAAACATGTAAAATCCCTCATAAGAGCGATAATTCAAGAGTCACCGGTGGCGATCCTCAGAATCAAAACACATAAAAGCGATAAGTGTAAAATTAGCGTAAATCAGAATGTCTTGGGTGTGTTAGACTGTGACTTCCCAAAGTGATTCGACTATTCTCAAGGATGTACTCGAAGTCCTTTTGACCTAATAGACTGTGCTCTATCACCGACATGTGGTGAATGGCACGCATCCTTTCGGTGTTTTTCGCAACTCGAGTCGTTGGAATCCATCGAGACTTTGGTGAGAGTTTTGTAAAACCCAAATATGGAGTAGAATAAGTCATTAAGGTGCGGGTTTCACCCCTAACTTAACAACTCATTCCTGTTTGTGTGATAAACCACGAGATAGAGAGAGAAATTTGCGTCGAAGTATGGATTTCACTCCTGATTCAACGCAAATTCTCGTGTTTATAGTAAAAAGCACATCGAACGAGTGATTTGATTGAGAGTTTGTGGTTTTCACACCTAATCTCAACCAGATCATTCGTTTGTGTGTGTTTTGCCAGCTTTAGGAAAAGCTGACCTTGCGCGAAGCGGTAGTATGCGATGTTCGCGTAAGAGTGTAGTATTCAGCGAATTCAAGCGAGAATATCAAGCAAGCTCATAAATAATCCCTATCGGGTTCGCATACGTCGGTATGTTGGTACTTGGACTATAGACTAGGTCAATTCTAAGACATCGACCTGGACTAGGTCGAGTCTTGCCTAATTCCCTATAGTTATGGCTCTGATACCAATCTGTCACACCCCAACCGATGGCGGAAACATCGGGGCGCGACACTGAGCGAAACAGATTGTCCAGGAGAATCCATAACAACTATTAATTATAATATATTAAAGGTTCATGTCCCATACCACAAACATATAAAATAAAACAGTTATTACAGACATTGTTCTCAAAGACAAATATCGATTCCGACAACTCAGATTTTATTTAGTTTGTTTCTAGACTCTCCTAGCTTGATTCCATAGTAGCTAACAAGCAAAAGCATCCTAAACACTTGTCACATACATTAAAATAAAAGTCAATACACATAGTGTAAAGGTGAGCATACAAGTTTAATAGTATAATAGTAGCGAAACCGATTTACGCATAACCAGCATGTAACACGTAGTAATGCGAAGCTAGTAGGTTATCGACAATGAAATATGCACAGACGTGACTGCGAGTTGTAGAGTGCACAACACATATCACCACTGTGACATGTGAAGAAATACCCTTAGCAACCCCCGTCCACGACAGGTGCTGAGTCCAAACTATAGTACTATCGTTGCTAAGGTGTAAGGCAACAATCATTGTGTAAACATAACATACAAGCATTTATCGAGTAACACGTATAACATGCGAGAGCGGTTAGCGTATAAAAGTGTTTGCGTTGTGTGATCGATGTGATTTGATATAAGTAACGTATGTGACACCCAAAAGTGCTGAAAGCAAAAAGGGATCGAGTATACTCACAGATAGTGTTTAATAAATAAACACCGTCTTGGATTGAAGGGAGCGCTAGAGATTTAGCCTGAACACAGTATGATAGTATAAGTGTTGAACGGTGCGTAAAACGAGGCAAGTGATTGTGGGATGGATGGTCATCCGATCGGATAACCATTCGGTCTGATGGTCACTCGTCTGGGATGGATGTGTTTGTGTATGATGGAACTTTGAAGTTTTCGTTGTAGCATTTTACAAAACAAGAAGTGTTCCTACAATTCAGTTCATCCGGCCGGATGGTCATCCGGACGGATGGCCGTCCGTTCGGATGGCGATTCGTTTGGTTACCCGCTTGTTTTTGTTACTTGTAAAATTTTGTTAAGTTTAGGAAAGTTTTGCATTTGAACCGAGACGGTATGATCACGTGTTAAACAACGGAAACCCCCATCAAGTCCAAGTCATCCGATCGGATGGGAATCACCCCGTCCGATCCGTAGCTATCCTTGGCGGTGTTTCATGTCCAACCCGTTAATCAGTTGTCTCTCCGATAGAAATCCATTCTCAGTCCAAACCCTTCACTATAGAACGAGTAGAAGGCCTGAATGAGCTCCGATTCTATCGGTTTTGAGTGAAAGAGTGTAAAAGATTTGAAAGAAGTTTAAATCGGTTGAAAAATGTTTAGATTTAGGTGAAATCAGTGTTTAAACATATTAAATTCTCTTAGATCTGAGTTGTTCTTGGTGGGATGAGGTCACATCTTTGAAGTTCATGAGAACCCCATGATGACATCACCCTTGAACAGTCCAAATCAATCGATTTCATGGTTAAAAGTTTAGATTTGATGGTGAAAATGATGAAGAAGTGTGTGTAGATGATAGAAGTACAAGATTTGAGGTAGAAACTTACAAGAATCGTGAGAAATCAAGAGAAAATAGGGCTGGAACGTGCTGGTCGAACGAGAGAGCTGTCACATCACTGTTCATGATGTGGCAGGTGCTATTTATAGGCAAGGAGAGGAGAAAGGCGGTGTAGAAGACGGATCAAAGGACAGTTCGATCGGATGGCCATCAATCGGATGGTCGTCCGGACGGATGACCATTCGATCGAATGGTCATTCGATCGGATGGTCATTCGATCGGATGGGTTTGGTGAGTTGGTTTTCGACGTTTCGTTTCGTGTGTTGCGAGGAAGCGATGCGATAGTATTACACATTAGTTACACCAATAACATAACTACTAACTACCACAAAAGTAAAACTTGTCTTTCGAGTCTGTGATTTGATTGCATTGTTGCGATTGCGTTTGTGAATTGATCACCTCAAAAATAAAACAAAACAAAACAAAACATAAACATGCACAAGTAACACATAAAGCACACACACGTAAAACAATATCCATAACCTGCAATTCGTGTTACGATGCGATAGTGCTGTGATAGCGTTAAATATATTAGCGATTAACTGCGATTATTGCATAATAACTCCACATAATACAACTAAGTTAACATAAATTCGAATAGCAATTAACGATTTGGGAGGTACAAGTAGTAATTAAGCAGGGAATGAAAGATTCCAATTAGCAATCTTTTCTTTCTTTGACTTTGACTTTGACTTGTACTTTGACTTCAAAAAAGTCGGGTTGTTACAGCTGCTTTCAAAGTTTGGCTTTTTTGGGCGTTCCCCAGGAAACCATATCGCTGGCTGTCACTTGACAACGTTGTGCCACCACAAGAGCAGAACTCTCTATCGTAACACACGGTAGGACGAAAACCCAGTTTGGCTTGGGAATTGAAATGAAAACCTCACACAAGGCCTATTCCAAATCCTTCATTGCCTATATTTACCCCAATATGGCATAAGTGGGAATTGAACTTAAATCTCCATTGGAAAACCGAAGCCTTCTACCACTAGGCCACAAGTGGGGGATGTATGGGTCACACCTCTTTATTGAAAAGTACACTATATGATTTTTTTATCTTTTAAAATAAATAAAATTATGAGGCTAGAATCCATCATTTCTTCTTCTTGATACATAAAACATGCAATGTCTTGTAGACACGAGATAAAGTAGTTCAACGAGTTGTATTCATGTTTAATGTTTGTGTTATTCGCTTCATCAGAGTTCTGCTAAACACGATAAGACACCATTTGTCAGCCCTAAAGTTAGGGGTGAGCATATATCGTGTCAGACCGAAAATAACCGAGTATCAGGCCGATAGGTACCCGAAACTGACCTGATATGTAGTACCTAGTGATTCTTTGGTTCTGATTTACGGACCTTTTCAGGCTTGAGTCGGTTCCGGCCCCAGAACCCAAGAAAACCGAAACACACCTTTTGGGCATAAATTTATAAACAAAAACTAGAATGGGCCTGAATTGGTGTATAGGCATTATGCCTAGTGGAGATGGATATGATCGGGTGGTATCGCTGGTGGCACGATGATACTCCGGTGGTCCGTCAGTGATCCAAATTTGCTGTTCCAAAAAAAAAAAAATAGTTAATTTGAACTAATTTATGTTTTTGTAAATGTATGGGTTACACCTTTTTTAGAACGGTGAACTTCATGTATAAGGTTACCATACTCTCCAAATCGGAGAGCCCCATATTGCCCTACTCTGGCCAGACTATGTCGTCGGGCCTACGCTGCTTTCAAAGATTGGCTTTTTTGGGCGTTCCCTAGGAAACCATACCGCCGACTGCCACTTGACAATAGTTGTGCCACCACAAGAGCAGAACTCTCTAGCGTAACACACGGTGAGACGAAAACCCAGTTGGGCTCGGGAATTGAAATGGCAACTTAATACAAGGCCTATTCCAAATCCTTCATTGCCTATATTCACACCAATATGACATAAGTGGGAATTGAACTTAAGTCTCCATTGGAAAACCCAAACCTTCTACCACTAGGTCACAAGTGGGGGATGTATGGGTTACACCTCTTTATTGAAAAGTACACTATATGATTTTTTTATCTTTTAAAATAAATAAAATTATGATCCACCATTTCTTCTTCTTAATAGATAAAACATGCAATGTCTTGTAGACATGAGATATAAAGTAGTTGTATTCTTAAGTACACATCCTTTACCTTTCAATGACACATTCAAGGAAAATCGAAATGTTCATATTAGTGAGGTGGAAAACTACGATGGTAAATTTAAACCCATGAAATTTTCAAAACACAATGCACTTTTATGGTTTTTCATAAAAATTAAGCAAGTGGCTATGTGGAATTTATCATCAAATTCAAAAATTTACATGTTTGTTATAGGTTAAAACATGTTTTGTCGTACATGCTGGTATAGTGTAGCTGAAAAGTGGTAAAGACATGTTCAGTGGTAAATTGTGAAAGCATAAAACTAGATTGTGAGATTCGAGAATTGTCCACATTCAGGGTGGGACTTGAGAGTTATGGGACTTCAAGATGCAATCACACAACCCAAACAAATTTGGGTCCAAGTTAATACTTCATGGGAATTATTGTTCTCAATCACATAGGAAATTTCCTAAAAATGGCTTATCAACACTAATAAGTATACCAAATTCATCAAGAATCTAATAATGCTCTTTAACCCTACATACAAGCTTTTACTTTGCTAAAATATAGAAAATATTATAGTGAAAAACTGTGGTGGCCATTTTAAGTCTATAGAAGTTTCAAAACATAATGCACTTTTATGATTTTCGTAAAAATCAAGCAACTGGCTATGTGGAATATATCATCAAATTGAGAGGTTACATGTTTGCGATAGCTTAACTTATTCTCATATTTAACTTAAAGCAATGATGATATTGGTGAAAACTTGTTTTGTGATAATTGCTAGTATTGTGTGGTTGAAAAAAAGGTGAAGATATGTTAACGTGCTAAATTGCTAAAAACATAAGTGGTAAATTGTGTGGTTGAAAAAAAAGTGAAGACATGTTAACGTGCTAAATTGCTAAAAACATAAGTGGTAAATTGTGAAAGCATGAAAACTGGTAGTCTATGTATAGGGTGTGACTTGAGAGAATGAGAGTTGTCCATGTACGGGGTGGGATTAGAGTTTTCCTAAGATGTAATGGTATAATCCACACAAATTTGGGTCCAAGTTGATACTTCGCTACATTAGAATTGTTCTTAAAATTCTTAATTGTATAGTTGTAAATAGCCTTAGGTTATGGAATAAAGGAGTATCCCGGACGTATACCACGGTGTTGACGGTGATTTTCAAATCCCTCTAATTAGGATTTGTTAGCTCTGATGTGCATAAAATACAACATATAAATTATATCAAATACCGCGTAAAATCAACCATTTTTCGGTACTAATGTTGGAAAAGCATGTTTCTTTGTTCCTTTTTAATTTACAGGGTTAAAAGAGTTTAAACGCACAAAAGAAGCAAATTAACGACAAAAACCAACATGAATACAAAGAAGGAGGATTGACACGACTCGCCAAGCCCCATCCACATCCAAACCAACAAAATAACAAGATCAGAAGCTCTGGCACG
The DNA here is from genome assembly GCA_030545235.1 of Helianthus tuberosus. NCBI lineage: Eukaryota > Viridiplantae > Streptophyta > Magnoliopsida > Asterales > Asteraceae > Helianthus > Helianthus tuberosus. The sequence goes on from CM060375.1 coordinate 151,895,727, forward strand.
GGGCCGTGCTCACCAGGTATGGGCCGTGCTCACTCAAGATTCTCTGTAGAAGAAAAAGACAACTGTAAAGGACAAACCAGACCACCAACACGGGGCCGTGCTAAGGCAACACGGGGCATGGTCAACTCTAAGATTCGCAGAATCCGAGATAGTACAACAAGTACAATGGCCATGGGCAGTGTCGTTGACACACGGAGTTGTGTTAGTACAAGACCTGACACTGCAGTAAATGAGGAAGAGAGAGAAGGATGGCCACGGGGGCCACGGGGTCGTGCCAGGCGGGCACAAGCCGTGTTGATCGTTTGACTTGAGCTATAAATAAGGGTGCTTTGTTCCATTCCAATCCTTCCCTTGGCAAAACCATTTCTCTCACACTTGCCACCACTCCACCAACACCCACCACCATCATCCATCTTCTGTCATTTAGAGTGTGTAGTAGTCTCAGGATCCAAGATCGATCGTAAGAGTTCTTGTCAAACAAAGGTCATGCTTGGCTAAACTCTTACATCACTTGGTGAAGACAAATCTTTTATGTATTACTTTTTGATTTCCTGTCACACCCCGACCACGTAAAACATCAAATCGTGGCGGAATCGTCAGGGAGTGTTGTAACAGAATTATTGTTTCACAACCATAGCATTTAAAAGTTATGTTTTATTCATTCAACAAAGAGTTGCATTGTCTTAAGATAACCGAAACAAAGAGTACATCACATAATTAAACTAGTTCTATCTTTATTTTAAGTCTCTAAGGCACAGGTCCGCCCTAGTGTGTCACGAACATCCTAAGCAGCAGCTCCTGAAAACACATGTGAAAATAGGTACGTCAGCATAAAAATGCATGTGAGATATATAGGTTTTATGAAAATAGGATTCATGACTTATAAGTTTAGGAAAAAGTTGTTTAATAAAAATAAGTCATGAATCTTGTTAAATGTTTTGTTTTATAAATCATTTAAAAAAACGATAGCAAAATCAGATGATATGTATATATATAAAAGGATAGTGTATGGTTATAAGAATAACCAAGTAAAAAGAGTTTGAATAAACCAAGTTATTTGTAAAACAATGTTTAAGTGAAAAAGTGTTGTAAAATGTAATATGTTTAAACTGAAGTGGTTTAAATGACGCTCGATATGTAATATCATACAAACACTTATATATAGGAAGTACCAGCGGCGTATCCACCATGTTTGTATCATATTACACATGCCTCGTTATTTAACTCACTCAAATAAACCATCAATTTAAAATATCCGTGACTTAGTCTAATAGTCAAATGTCATAGTATAAACCAAGTTGAATATAAGTCATGTAATGAGTAAACAAAAGTTATGTATGGTAAGTAAAATGAGACTACTTAAACCACAAGTAAAAATGTACAAAACAAAGTATTTTGAATAAATCCAAAGTTATGTTTCGTAAGATAAATACATGTTTTACTGATACAAACACTTATGTGGTAAGTTAACGCATTACATTCAAGCCTTGAGACAGCAGGATAACCTTAGAGTAAAGATTATCAAAGTAAAATGTTTTCGGATTCAGTCATTCCTTACACCCAAACAAACCTAGGATGTCAGGAACGGGATTTGTCAAGTCCTATGGTACCATTACTTACTACCGAGCGGCGTAGCTAATGTTAATGAATGTAGTTTAGACCCGTTGAACAAACCAAATGTCATATCAAATTGTAAACATGTGATGAAAGTAATGTACTAAGTATGCTAAGTTAACATACAAAGCAGAAAAGTCATGTAAATCAATGTGCTAAATATGCTTAGTTAACATATAAAGCAGAAAAAGATGTATTGTAAATCAATGTGCTAAATATGCTTAGTTAACATATAAAGCAGAAAAAGATGTATTGTAAATCAATGTGCTAAATATGCTAAGTAAACATACATAGCAAAGAAAATGAAATTATGTACTAAAAGTGTACTATTGAACATAGTAAGTATATGATATGAAAACATGGGAAACATGAAAATAACAAGTAGGCACATGTGTTTCACCCTAAAATGTTTGGAAAACAGTAAGAGAGGGGTCTATGTACTCACTTGAGATTGCTCAATAGACTTTAGATATCCACCAAGCAAAGCTAGAAGATTACGGAATCAAACGGCACCTAATATAGGTAACTACATTAATAAACGGACCTATTCGGAGGATCGGGTAGTACGACGGTTCGTAAACCATATGAGTGTAGTAACTCATGTAATATGGTTTAACAAAGCCTACATACTAAAACGAAACCTAGCCTAAGTGCTTTTGACCCGTTACGACCCGTTTAGGTAACTTATGCTACTTTAACGCGTCGTTCGCGTAAAACGCGTTCGGACCGCCTAACTAGCCCTATGAAAAGTAAGATATGCCTTAACATGTTTAATATTATTGTTAATTCAGTTTAGATGGCAAAAGTTATGTTGCATATGCTTAAAATGAATTTTAACGTAAAAAGGGCATTTTGGTAATTTACCTAAGGCATATATACTACCTATCATACAACTACTTAAACGACCGACCATAAGGTATAACCTCGGAAGGTTATTCCCTATACAACTATGGTCACCTAAAATGTTTGGTCGGTTCCTAATGATCGACCAAATGGGTCGGGTTCGAAAGCATAAGCGATTGATTAGATCGCTTACCCTTACGACCCTAAACAAGCACAAATCTAAAAGTGACGAGCTAAACATGCTAGAACATGTTTAGTCAAGTTAGAAAACAGGTTTTGATATCAAAACAAATGGCTTTGATACCCTAGAGTAGTTTTGTTACAAAATACGCAAGAACACGCATTTTGCCCGAAACTACGATTCGTCACTGAGCCTAGATAACGTGGTAATCAGTAGGTATAGTTACTAGGGACTATGACCATCGTGATTACGCTCACGTTATGAAGTTCAAACGAACTTCGCATTGACCATAAACTGGTTAATGCAGAAAGTCAAACACAGTTTGACTTTAACGCTAAAATGAATGAAAAGAATGAAGGAAAACTTACAGAGGGTCCCCGCAAGTATTTGACCCGATTCACTCTCAGGTAGGAAGCATATAAACTTCTACTTAGAGAGCTTGAATCAGATTCAAATGTGTGGGTTTGCAAGTGAGTTATGGAGGGGTATATATAGGAAATGTAGAGCCGTTAAGATCGTTTCTTGTTTCCCAAGCATTAATCTCAGCCGTACAATACATACCCACTGATTTACAAACCTATGGGAGCCCATAGGATTGCTTAAAACCAGTTGCAAGTGGAAAAATGAAGGTACAACAGCTGGAACAGGCTGTTTACAGTAATTCTGCACATCTGGGAGGCCTCGCGGGCCGCGTAGGAGGCAACAGAAACTTACGCGGGCCGCCTGAGTGTTACAGTTCAGAAACAAGTTTGTAGAATTACAGTTTTGGTCCCTATTGTGTTTTAAAGCCATTTCCGACATGTTTAAGGTCCGTTAAGCCAACTTTAAGGCCCTAAAATGATGCCTAAACATTGTGGACATGAAACATGCTCAAAAATAGGCCGGATGTCGGTTCGTTTGGTCGTATGATCGCGATGTTTGCTTAATTACGACGGAATGCGCATAAGCGCGAAAAACGATCCAAATTGCGCGATGAATGGATTTTTCTTATGCCAAACACTAAAATAAAATATTTTAAAGCTTACATAAATTTTTGGATGTCCGGATGCATTCAGAACGTAAGTTATGCGCGAAAATGCAAACTTGTGCACGTTTTGACGCTTTTAGTCCCTAAATGAGCATAAAGTTTATTTTTGCACATCGAACCCCTCAAAGCCTATTTCTAAGCTATGTAAAGGATATCGAGGGTGTGTTTAACTTATGGCCATGTTCCAGAATGTCCGTTACAGTTCAAATCGGCATACTTTCGCAGTTTGTCAATTTTAGTCCCTGTAAGCGGATAGACTTGATTTTGCCATACCAAAGCCTTCAAAACTTATTTCCAAGTTATGTAAAGGTTATTTAAGGTATGTTAAGCATGTGTTGAAGTTCCGGAGTATTTTTCGCATTAAACTGACTATGTTTACGCATCAGTTTGCGTATAACTATCCGGAAAGCAATATAGAGTTTAAAATTGAATAAAAAACCAAAACATGAAAAACATCAAACATAAACAAACAAACATTGGGATCAAATAACTTTATTTCATTGATAACTGAACTGTTTACAATGATTACAAGCGCAGATGTCACAGTCTCCCCTACTTGTGGAAATTTCGTCCCGAAATTTATTTAGAGGAAACTCGTGGGAAAAGATGTGGATATTTCGCCTTCATTTGATCTTCACGTTCCCAAGTAAACTCAGGTCCACGCTTAGATTCCCAGCGAACTTTAACCAAAGGAATGCGCTTGCGTTTAAGCCATTTGACCATACGGCCCATGATTTCCACTGGCTTCTCAACAAAATGCAGTGTTTTATCAACACGAATTTCGTCAAGGGGTATGTGGAGGTTCTCATCAGCTAGACACTTTTTGAGATTGGACACGTGGAATGTTGGATGAGCATTTCCAAGTTCAGGAGGTAACTCAAGTCTGTAGGCTACCTTACCGATTCTTTCGACGATCTTGAATGGTCCAACATATCTAGGTGCAAGTTTTCCTGTCTTTCCAAATCTGATCACACCTTTCCAAGGTGAGACCTTAAGTAATACTCGATCACTGATTTGAAATTCCATGGGCTTGCGTCCTTGGTCCGCGTAACTCTTTTGACGGCTTCGAGCTGTCTGAAGGTTATCACGAACTTTCTTAATCTTGTCTGTTGTCTCTAGAATGAGGTTAGGTCCAGTAAGCTGAGCCTCACCTATTTCATTCCAGCAGACTGGTGAATGACATTTTCGACCATAGAGAGCCTCGAAAGGAGCCATGTTGATGCTGGAGTGATAACTGTTGTTGTAGGAGAATTCAATCAATGGAAGATGTGAATCCCAACTACCACCAAAATCGATCACACAAGCTCTAAGCATATCCTCCAAAGTTTGGATTGTTCTTTCAGTTTGGCCATCTGTTTGTGGATGATATGCTGTGCTCAGATTAAGTTGGGTCCCCATAGCAGATTGCATGGTTCTCTAAAAACGAGAAGAAAAGCAAGCATCTCTATCAGAAATAATGTTCAAAGGAACACCATGTCGAGATACAATTTCATCCACATAGATTTCAGCCAGTCTTTCAGCAGAAAAATCCTCACGGATTGGCAAGAAATGCGTTGACTTAGTAAGACGATCAACAACTACCCAGATGGCATCATGGCCTTTCTTAGTGCGCGGAAGTTTGGTAATGAGATCCATAGCGATGTTTTCCCATTTCCAAACTGGGATCTCTGGTTGCTCCAAAAGACCAGAAGCATGTTGGTGTTCAGCCTTGACCTTAAGACAAGTAAGGCATTTTGAAACGTACAAGGCAATATCCTTCTTCATACCAGGCCACCAATACTGAGTACGAAGATCCTTATACATTTTGTCTGAGCCAGGATGGACAGAATAACGAGACTTATGAGCTTCATCCATAAGCAGAGTGCGAAGACCATCTTGGCTTGGGACCCACAAACGGTCCATGAAATAGTATGATCCATTATCTTTCAAAACAAGATTAGGCTTAATGTGATAGGGTAATTCCTTACCCATCAAGTCTTGTGAAACACAAGCATGTTGAGCCTGAGAAATGCGCGCTTGAATATCAGCTCGAGCCTGAATATCAGATTGAACACGAACACAGTTGTCACACCCCGGATTTCCACGTGTCACCGGTGGGCCCGGTGGGGGAGTATCGTGACGTGGTTGGCAACATAATAGTCAAACAACACAATATTTAAATGCACAGCGGAAGCAAAGTATAGATTCATTTCAACCAAACAATATTGTAATATTAAGTATCACAAGTAGTCGAATATAAATCCATAGGTTGATCAAAATAACAGGAAACAATGTTCAACAGTCTATGACATCCAAGCTTGCGAGACTTATTGTGGATGCTAGGAGAAAAGCCAGCCTATTACGCGTAGTACCTGCACTTAACCTTTTTTAAGAAAATACGTCAGTTTACACTGGTAAATACAATCAACCGACTCATTTTGAAAAGAGTTTAAGAAAATGCATTTAAGGCACAAGGCACAAATAATATTTTATAACTTGGGATAATTATTTGAATATAATACTTGTAAAGGATTTACATGTTACATATGCGTTCAGTAGCCCGGATCGAGCCGGGTTAAAGATCAATAGACACACCACATTATTTAAATGAGACACTGACAGGTGTACGCCTACACCTGTGTGCTAAGGTCGTGGCCATTTCGTAAAATGATGCCAGGGATATCCGGGACATGGTCATTAACCCCCCAAAAGCTTTAAGCAAACAAAACAATTTAAACGAGACATCTCAATACTTTAATCATAAAACAATTAAAGATTCAATACCCGACCAAGCGGTATTTTATATACCGTACCCCAAGCCCGTATAGGGAAAATAAGTTAAAAGTATTTACCTGAGCAAGTATAAATCAAAATCAGCGAGTGCAAGTATCTTTTACTGGTCCTCCTAATCTGGAATAAAGGTTTATAATAACCTATTAGAATCCTAACGGGTCTTTAGTTAAGCTTAAGCTTAGACCGGTTAGTTTTAAAGATACGGTTCGTACGCATGATTAAGCGAAGACCGGATAGAATGTGATTTAGACCCGACAAGTTTGAAGACTTGCTTAATATGGGTATATTATACACATTCTGGATTTTGAGATAAAACCGATAAGGTTTGACCCGTTTCGGCTAATTTATGTAAACTAGTTACATAAACCGAACCGAACGCGCATGAAGCGTAACGGGTATCCATAAGAGTCCTAAACAGGTTTCCTAAGTTAACATGCCGTAAATATGTTGTGATATCAGTAGGATACCTTCCATTATGCCCAAAACGAGTTTAATCTCATATTAAGCCCCGTAGGGGTATTTTGGTCATTTTAAAGGTTGTAAAAGGAATTAATTAAGTTTCTGTGAACCGGGTCTGAATACATCAGTAAAATAGTTTATTTTAACAGGTTATAACATTTGGTTATAAGTCTTATATGTCAAAATAATTTTTAAACCCAAACTATGCGTATAATACGCGTATAAAGCCGTTTTAAGCGACGTACGGGTTAAAATAGGATCCTAAGTTTTCTGATCAGTTAAACAGGTTCAAAACACTTCATTTATTATTTAAAATCAGTAGCAATTGGATTGGCATCAAAAGGATTTATAAAACTCATTTTATGGCTTAAAAGGGCATATTCGGTATTTACCGAATTAAGGCACTAATCCTAGCTTATGATCAGTTTAAAAATAATTAAAAATCTTCAAAAATCTCAAAATATTATATTACATCAGTGGGTAAAATTTTTGGTGTCAAAGATTGGGTTTAGATAGGCTTTACGCTAATGACGTCGTTTAATTACAAAGAAGCATTCTAATTACGTCATTAAGCATAACTCCTAATCTAGACCTCCAACTGATGTGAAAATTTATAGACATGTTTAATAATCAGTAACTAATATTATTGTACTTTCATATCTTCAAAAATCTCGTTTTATGATCATAAGGGCATTATGGTCCATATTTAAGCACTTAACGGAAACGTTGGACAATTAAGGATTTATGTGGTATAAACGCAGAGGGTTATACACACATGTAACTAGGTCCTAATGGAACTTTAAGGCATGTCTAAACCTATCAAAACCGGGTCAAAACTGAAGTCAAAGCAAAAGTCAAACTTTTGCGTCTTTCGGTTCCGAATCGGTTCAAAACAGAAAGTTGTCGAATCAAACAAGTTTAGACAAGTCCGTACACTTATTACCAAGTTATATAAATGATAAAATAGGTTACACACCTTCTATATCGTTAATTACGCGTTAATTCAAAGTTTAGCATTTCTGTTGACTTTTTCGGACAACGTTTGACTCGACAAACGACCTAGTTAGGATTGGAATCAGTGAGTACCCTTTTAAGGGTTTATTACCCACTTAATTACCTACTTATAACAACTTTCTATTCGACAAAACATTGGACCGTTTGTGTGCTATCGTTAAGTCAAACCGTAGTTACGACGGTTTGACTTCTAGACTATAAACTAAACAAAACTTAATTAAGAAGAGTCAAGGGTACTTACAAGTGACTAATGGATGATTTGGAAGGTCTTGTGTCTGCTGTTGTGCTCCTCAAAATGTCCAGAAGTTGAAGTGTGGTTGCATGTTGCAACATGAGACTTATATATGAACTTTGATCATACTAGATTGATGCCAAATGGGTCTACTAACAATCAAGGATGTAAACATGTGTCCTCTATAGGCTAAATACCATCATAGGCAGCCCATGGTATCGAAAACTTGAGGTTTAAGTCGGTTACAAGGTGAAAACAGGAACCTGTCAAAGTTTCTGTCGCTGGTACCTGTCACGCGGCCCGCGTAAAGGTCTTAAGTACCTTACGCGGCCCGCCTTAGACCCCGGATCAGGTTTCCAAATTTTCTTTTATTGCATATTTGGTCCTTGGTCCCCCGAAAGGTCGCTTTCTCATGTTTTCTTGCATTATGAGGCTTCAATATTGACATATGGGGGCTTTAAGGCTTATACCATCTTTGTTAAGTCCTCGGGTAACTTTGTGATCACCCGAAAAGCCCTAAATTTCAATGTTAACGATTCTAACCCTCACACACGAATTTTATCATAACTTTCTCATACGGTAACGAAACTTGGTGAAATTTTTATGGTGCATTCTAGTGAGCATAATTAATCGTTACAAGGCTTCGAGTTTGCTAAAAGGTCACTCAGAGGTATATCTTAACATGTTGACACATTTAACCCCTGTAGTTTGTAATCTCTCACTTTCTTTCACCATTCGCTTCGTATGATCCATGATCCATTCGTTTAAGGTTATAAACATCATGTAGGGTTATTGTAAAGTATATTTATTCATTGTTGACACTTTGAACCCTTATATTTACATAGTTTCATTGTTTGTCAACTTTAGTCCTTCAAGAACATTCTTTCACACGTTCAAACCTATGACACGTGTCAACACATCATAGGACGTAAATTTTCGAGGTGTTACAACAATGAAGCTTGATATGTTCTTTATGACTCAAAGCGTCGGCTTCGACATTCTCCTTACCAGGGTGGTAGCGAATTTCGCAGTCATAGTCATTTAGAAGCTCAACCCAACGTCGTTTCCTCATATTGAGTTCTTTCTGATTAAAGATATGCTGAAGACTTCTGTGGTCAGTAAAAACCACACATTTTGTACCATACAAATAGTGTCTCCAGATCTTAAGAGCGAACACAACTGCACCCAACTCAAGATCATGAGTGGTGTAGTTTTTTTCATGCACATTCAACTGCCTCGATGCATATGCTATGACTTTGTTCCTTTGCATCAGAACACAGCCAAGACCCAATTTGGATGCATCGCAGTATACGACAAAATCATCATTGCCTTCAGGCAAAGTCAAAATAGGTGCGTCACAAAGCTTCTGCTTCAAGGTCTGAAATGCTTCTTCTGGTTTAGAACCCCATTCAAAGGGTTTATTCTTCTGAGTTAGAGCAGTTAGAGGAACTGCAATCTTCGAGAAGTTCTCTATGAAGCGGCGGTAATAACCCGCAAGACCAAGAAAAGAACGAACCTCAGTAGGAGTAGTAGGTGTATCCCAATCCTTAATCGCACTGATCTTGGAGGGATCTACATGAATACCTTGTTCGTTGACGATATGACCCAAAAATTGAACTTCTTTAAGCCAAAATTCGCACTTGGAGAAATTGGCGAAAAGTTGCTCTTTCTTTAGGAGTTCCAGAGTAAGACAAAGATGTTGCTTGTGATCAGCTTGTGTCTTAGAGTATATCAGAATGTCATCAATAAAAACGATGATGAACTTCTCTAAATAAGGCTTGCAAACCCTATTCATCAAGTCCATGAAAACAGCAGGAGCATTAGTCAAACCGAATGGCATAACCGTAAACTCATAATGCCCATAACGAGTGCAGAACGCTGTCTTGGGAATATCTTCTTCATGCACACGAAGTTGATGATACCTAGAACGAAGATCAATCTTCGAAAAATAAGAAGCGCCTTGTAGCTGATCAAAGAGATCATCGATGCGAGGTAGGGGATATCGATTCTTGATGGTGAGCTTGTTAAGCTCACAGTAATCGATGCACATCCTGAAGGATCCATCCTTTTTCTTGACAAAAAGAACGGGAGCACCCCAAGGTGAAAAGCTAGGACGAATAAAACCTTTGTCCGAAAGCTCCTGAAGCTGCTTTGACAATTCTTGCATCTCAGACGGTGCAAGACGATAAGGAGCTCTGGCAATGGGATTTGCACCAGGTACGAGATCAATACGGAACTCAACTTGGCGTGCTGGGGGTAATCCAGGTAACTCCTCAGGAAATAGCTCCGGATAATCCCGAACGACAGGTATATCTTGAATGGACTTACCTTTGCCTTTATCTTCTACTGCGACATGTGACAAGAAGGCCATATAGTTCTTTCGCAGATACTTTCGAGCTTGAAAACAAGACATAAGCTTGAGGCTACTAGCAGGTTTCTCACCACGAACCTGTAGGATCTCACCTGACGAAAGCGGCACACGAACGATCTTCTCAAAACAAACTACCTCTGCGCGATGCTTGGCTAACCAATCCATACCCACAATAACGTCGAAGCTTCCCAGTTGCATTGGCGTGAGGTCGATGGGAAAAAGATGGTTGTTAAAGTTTAACTGGCAGTTGCGAAGAACAGAATCAAGAACAACGGGTTCACCACTAGTAACTTCTACCGTCAAAGGCTTACCTAGTTTTGTTCTAGACACGCGAAGCAATGGCTCAAAAGATAAAGACACAAAACTCTTATCGGCACCAGAATAAAAAAGAACAGATGCGGATTGATTATTAACAAAGAACGTACCGTTAACCACTTCATTGTCTACTTGCGCCTCTTGTGCATTCATGTTGAAGACTCGACCTCGAGCCTGAGCCTGAGCTGGATTCGCATTCACCAATCTTGGGCATTGATTACGGTAGTGGGTCAGATCCCCACAGTTATAACAAGAACCTAGTGGGTAGTGAGGTCGTGCAGCTTGACCTTGTTGCTGAGCAAGAGGCTGAGCAACTTGTTGAGCCGGGTTCTGAACTGCCCGATTCTGATTGGCAGGGATGCGGCAGGTGTCAGCAAGATAACCAGATCTTCCGCAGTTGGTGCACTGACGACACTGGAGGTGTGGTTGATGATGACCGTTACATCTGTTGCACAAAGGTGCATTGCCAAGATAAGGTTTCTTGGCAGGCGGTTGCGCAGGCTGATTTGGAGCAGCTTGATTTGCCTGTGCAGTAAAGGCGTAGTTTTGGGAAGCCTTACGCTTCCTTGAACCCTTCGAAGAACCAAAATCCTTACCCTTCTTGTTCTTACCCTTCTTGCTCTCACTCTGATCAGACGCCTGGTTCTTACCCTTGTCCCCCTTTCTATGCAGCTTACCCCTTCGAATCTGTGACTCGGTCAATGTCACAGATAGCTCGATTGCCTGATGGATTGTGGTAGGGTTACTACCAGTAACGGTGTCTTGTATGGAGTCAGGCAGACCATCGATATACCTCTCGATAGCCTTCTCGATTGGGGTAACCATTGTTGGGCATAACAAACTCAGCTCCTCAAATCTATCAGTATATGCCCGGTGCTCGCCACTATCCTGTTTCAGATCATCAAACTCCCATTCCAAAGCTCGCAGTTCATGACGAGGACAAAACTCCCTCATCATAAGAGTCCTAAGTTCAGCCCATGTTTGTGCTAAAGCAACCTCAGCACCACGGTCTCTCATGACCCCATTCCACCATGTAAGTGCCCTCTTCTGAAACACACTGGAAGCAAACTCGACTTTGCGATTATCAGGACACTGAACGTGACGGAAAGTATTCTCAATGCTCTCGAACCATTGAAGAAGCCCAGTTGCTCCCCCAGTACCACTAAACTTGAGTGGTTTAGCCGAATTAAAACTCTTGAAATTGCATGGAGCATTGTTGTTGCTGTTGGCTTGGTTCCATTGCGCAATAAGATTGGGGAACGCAGCAGCCATTTGCTGCGCGATAATTTCTGCCAGTTCGGCATTTGGTAGCGGATTTTCACGTCGAGGAGGCATTCTAAAAGAGGAAACATGAAAGGAACGAGTGAGATGATTAGATGAAAAGGACGAGATGAAATAAAATCAACAAAGGCAAAAGATGGTGGTCATTCGTCCGTATCACAAAGGTCATGCTTGGCTAAACTCTTACATCTTCTGTCATTTAGAGTGTGTAGTAGTCATGCTTGGCTAAACTCTTACATCTTCCCTTGGCAAACCATTTCTCTCACACTTGCCACCACTCCACCAACACCCACCACCATCATCCATCTTCTGTCATTTAGAGTGTGTAGTAGTCTCAGGATTCAAGATCGATCGTAAGAGTTCTTGTCAAACAAAGGTCATGCTTGGCTAAACTCTTACTTCACTTGGTGAAGACAAATCTTTTATGTATTACTTTTTGATTTCCTGTCACACCCCGACCACGTAAAACATCAAATCGTGGCGGAATCGTCGGGGAGTGTTGTAAACAGAATTATTGTTTCATAACCATGGCATTTAAAAGTTATGTTTTATTCATTCAACAAAGAGTTGCATTGTCTTAAGATAACTGAAACAAAGAGTACATCACATAATTAAACTAGTTCTATCTTTATTTTAAGTCTCTAAGGCACAGGTCCGCCCTAGTGTGTCACGAATATCCTAAGCAGTAGCTCCTGAAAACACATGTGAAAATAGGTACGTCAGCATAAAAATGCCTGTGAGATACATAGGTTTTATGAAAATAGGATTCATGACTTATAAGTTTAGGAAAAAGTTGTTTAATAAAAATAAGTCATGAATCTTGTTAAATGTTTTGTTTTATAAATCATTTAAAAAAACGATAGCAAAATCAGATGATATGTATATATATAAAAGGATAGTGTATGGTTATAAGAATAACCAAGTAAAAAGAGTTTGAATAAACCAAGTTATTTGTAAAACAATGTTTAAGTGAAAAAGTGTTGTAAAATGTAATATGTTTAAACTGAAGTGGTTTAAATGACGCTACGATATGTAATATCATACAAACACTTATATATAGGAAGTACCAGCGGCGTATCCACCATGTTTGTATCATATTACACATGCCTCGTTATTTAAGTCACTCAAACAAACCATCAATTTAAAATATCCGTGACTTAGTCTAATAGTCAAATGTCATAGTATAAACCAAGTTGAATATAAGTCATGTAATGAGTAAACAAAAGTTATGTATGGTAAGTAAAATGAGACTACTTAAACCACAAGTAAAAATGTACAAAACAAAGTATTTTGAATAAATCCAAAGTTATGTTTCGTAAGATAAATACATGTTTTACTGATACAAACACTTATGTGGTAAGTTAACGCATTACATTCAAGCCTTGAGACAGCAGGATAACCTTAGAGTAAAGATTATCAAAGTAAAATGTTTTCGAATTCAGTCATTCCTTACACCCAAACAAACCTAGGATGTCAGGAACGGGATTTGTCAAGTCCTATGGTACCATTACTTACTACCGAGCGACGTAGCTAATGTTAATGAATATAGTTTAGACCCGTTGAACAAACCAAATGTCATATCAAATTGTAAACATGTGATGAAAGTAATGTACTAAGCATGCTAAGTTAACATACAAAGCAGAAAAGTCATGTAAATCAATGTGCTAAATATGCTTAGTTAACATATAAAGCAGAAAAAGATGTATTGTAAATCAATGAGCTAAATATGCTTAGTTAACATATAAAGCAAAAAAAGATGTATTGTAAATCAATGTGCTAAATATACTAAGTAAACATACATAGCAAAGAAAATGAAATTATGTACTAAAAGTGTACTATTGAACATAGTAAGTATATGATATGAAAACATGGGAAACATGAAAATAACAAGTAGGCACATGTGTTTCACCCCAAAATGTTTGGAAAACAGTAAGAGAGGGGTCTATGTACTCACTTGAGATTGCTCAATAGACTTTAGATATCCACCAAGCAAAGCTAGAAGATTACGGAATCAAACGGCACCTAATATAGGTAACTACATTAATAAACGGACCTATTCGGAGGATCGGGTAGTACGAGGGTTCGTAAACCATATGAGTGTAGTAACTCATGTAATATGGTTTAACAAAGCCTACATACTAAAACGAAACCTAGCCTAAGTGCTTTTGACCCGTTACGACCCGTTTAGGTAGCTTATGCTACTTTAACGCGTCGTTCGCGTAAAACGCGTTCGGACCGCCTAACTAGCCCTATGACAAGTAAGATATGCCTTAACATGTTTAATATTATTGTTAATTCAGTTTAGATGGCAAAAGTTATGTTGCATATGCTTAAAATGAATTTTAACGTAAAAAGGGCATTTTGGTAATTTACCTAAGGCATATATACTACCTATCATACAACTACTTAAACGACGTGACCATAAGGTATAACCTCGGAAGGTTATTCCCTATACAACTATGGTCACCTAAAATGTTTGGTCGGTTCCTAATGATCGACCAAATGGGTCGGGTTCGAAAGCATAAGTGATTGATTAGATCGCTTACCCTTACGACCCTAAACAAGCACAAATCTAAAAGTGACGAGCTAAACATGCTAGAACATGTTTAGTCAAGTTAGAAAACAGGTTTTGATATCAAAACAAACGGCTTTGATACCCTAGAGTAGTTTTGTTACAAAATACGCAAGAACACGCATTTTGCCCGAAACTACGACTCGTCACTGAGCCTAGATAACGTGGTAATCAGTAGGTATAGTCACTAGGGACTATGACCATCATGATTACGCTCACGTTATCAAGTTCAAACGAACTTCGCATTGACCATAAACTGGTCAATGTAGAAAGTCAAACACAGTTTGACTTTAACGCTAAAATGAATGAAAAGAATGAAGGAAAACTTACAGAGGGTCCCCGCAAGTATTTAACCCGATTCACTCTCAGGTAGGAAGCGTATAAACTTCCACTTAGAGAGCTTGAATCAGATTCAAATGTGTGGGTTTGCAAGTGAGTTATGGAGGGGTATATATAGGAAATGTAGAGCCGTTAAGATCGTTTCTTGTTTCCCAAGCGTTAATCTCAGCCGTACAACACATACCCACTGATTTACAAACCCATGGGAGCCCATAGGATTGCTTAAAACCAGTTGCAAGTGGAAAAATGAAGGTACAACAGCCGGAACAGACTGTTTACAGCAATTCTGCACATCTGGGAGGCCTCGCGGGCCGCGTAAGAGGCAACAAAAACTTACGCGGGCCGCCTGAGTGTTACAGTTCAGAAACAAGTTTGCAGAATTACAGTTTTGGTCCCTGTTGTGTTTTAAAGCCATTTCCGACATGTTTAAGGTCCGTTAAGCCAAATTTAAGGCCCTAAAATGATGCCTAAACATTGTGGACATGAAACATGCTCAAAAATAGGCCGGATGTCGGTTCGTTTGGTCGTATGATCGTGATGTTTGCTTAATTACGACGGAATGCGCATAAGCGCGAAAAACGATCCAAATTGCGCGATGAATGGATTTTTCTTATGCCAAACACTAAAATAAAATATTTTAATGCTTACATAAATTTTTGGATGTCCGGATGCATTCAGAACGTAAGTTATGCGCGAAAATGCAAACTTGTGCACTTTTTGACGCTTTTAGTCCCTGAATGATCATAAAGTTTATTTTTGCACACCGAACCCCTCAAAGCCTATTTCTAAGCTATGTAAAGGATATCTAGGGTATGTTTAACTTATGGCCATGTTCCAGAATGTCCGTTACAGTTCAAATCGACATACTTTAGCAGTTTGTCAATTTTAGTCCATGTAAGCGGATAGACTTGATTTTGGATTACCAAAGCCTTCAAAACTTATTTCCAAGTTATGTAAAGGTTATTTAAGGTATGTTAAGCATGTGTTGAAGTTCCGGAGTATTTGTCGCGTTAAACTAACTATGTTTACGCATCAGTTTGCGTATAACTCTCCAGAAAGCAATATAGAGTTTAAAATTGAATAAAAAACCAAAACATGAAAAACATCAAACATAAACAAACAAACATTGGGATCAAATAACTTTATTTCATTGATAACTGAACTGTTTACAATGATTACAAGCGCAGATGTCACATTTCCAACCTTTGGCTCATTTTTATTTGGGTATGTATTAATGACTTTAATAACTAATTTTCTGTATTGAAGGCGAATTTATTTAACCATTCTTCATGTTTTGTTGATTCACTCATTCGTGTCTTTACGGTCTATGTAAAGCACGTTAACTGCGTGGACGGGGGGTTAGAAGGGTAGTTGGGTAATTATATGTCTCGTTCAGTGTATAGATCCTGCGAGAACCTTGTTCAAGCTTAGTAAGACTTCACGAGTGGGTGGTAATGTCCGCCTCGGGAGAAGTAAGAAACAACTTGAATCCCTTATCTATAAACTACTATTAAAACTTTAAACCGACCCTGCGTGACTGTATCCTTGTTGAAACAGACCAATGGGTTGAGGGTAACGCTGCCTGGAATGGGGCCTACCACTTTTCGCATTAATAACTTACTTAATTATCTTTCAATAATCCGAACTTGCGGGATTGTATCCCAGCTGACTCAGACCAATAGGTTGAGGGTAATGCTGCTTGGAAGGGGGCCTACTACTATAACTTAAAGATAATCTCTTAAAATGCCCAAAGTGCGGAAATCATTAAAGGATACATAAAAGAGGAGTCGGAACCAAGTGATTCCTTCTTGTCTATTTGTTTTTCCTTATATTTTTATTTTTACTTTTTAGTTTATTTTTTTATAACTCTAAAAAATTTTCATCAAAATTTGGTTAGATTAGACGTTAACGATAAGCCGCTATTAAAAGCTCTTGTGTCCTTTGTCACACCCCGACCACGTATAACAACAAGACGTGGCGGAAACGTCGGGGAGTGTTGTAACAGAATCATTGTTTCATAACCATGGAATAAATAAATTCTGTTTTATTGAATAAATGAACTCATTGTTTTAATACAATCAAATAAGTACAACTATGATCTTCCAAGTTTTAAAGTCGCTAAGGCACGAGTCCATCCTAAATGTAGCATGTATCAACAATCATCTCAAGACAGCACTTGAAACATATGTAAAAATAGGTACGTCGGCATAAAAATGCCTGTGAGATACATAGGTTTTGTGAATATAGGATTCATGACTTATAAGTTTAGAAAAAAAACGTTGTTTAACAAAAGTCAGTCATGATCCTTGTAAAATGTTTAGTTTTATAAATCATTTGAAAAGTGATAAACAAAACAATGATATATATTTATAAAAGAATAATGTATGGTTAAGTGAATAACCATGTAAAATGGGTTTGTATTGAATGTATTGTTCGAAAAACAATATTTTGATAAAAAGGCTTATAGTATATGTGAAAATATACTTTGGATTTTAAGAGAATCAAATGAGTAATATATTAAAATGCATTTCAGTTCCAATATCGTTGACCCAAGTGTACTAAATAACGCCACGGTATGTAATGCAATGAAAACACTTATATATAAGAAGTACCAGCGGCGTATCTACCATGTTTTCATCACATTACACCCGTCCCGTTATCTAAACACTAACCAAAACCCAAATCGTTAGATAGATAGTACATTAAATATACCTTAGTTGTTTAAAATAATAGTTTTAAGTAGTATATTACAAGTATACTTCGGATTTATAAATAACATATTAAACTATGTTTTGGTTTCATAAATAACATATCAAAATATGCTTTGGATGTGATAAATAACATATTAAACTATGTTTTGGTTTTGTAAATAACATATCAAAATATGCTTTGGATGATTAACAAAATATATGTTGGTTTTGTACAATACCACACATGAGAGTATATCAAACTATACTTTTGGGAGTATATCAAAATATACTTTATAAGTGTGATTTAAGAATTCATTCAGACCTAGTGCATCAAACTACACCTTTGAGACTATAAGGATGCCACAAAGGCAAATCCCTATTTGGATGGAGAAACAAATTGGTTTCAGACATTCCATGACAACAGGAATGGGGTGTCTAATCCTATAGCGCTATATCATACTACCAATCGGTGTGGTGAACATAAAATAAGTACAATTCAATATTTTATTTTATGTTCTTTGAGAAATCAGTGTTTAAACCATAGATAGTCGTTTAGTTTGTCAAATGATAAGTAATAACATGTATAATCAATTATACTTTGAAATCATGAAAATAACAGATAAGTACACATGCTTCATCCCAAAACGTTTGGAAAACAGTAAAAGAGGGGTCTATGTACTCACTTGAGAGTGCTTAGAAGCCTTGAACAACTACTAAGCAAGCTAGAGGAGTCTCGGAAATCAAACGGTACCTAATATAGGTAACTACATAAATAAACCGGACCTAAATCGGAGGATCGGATAGAATGAGGGCTCGTAAACCAAATGAGTATGGGAACTCATGTAATATGGTTTAACAAAGCCTACATACTAAAATGAAACCTAACCTAAGTGCTTACGACCCATTACGACCCGTTTAGGTAGCTTATGCTACTTTAATGCGTCGTTCGCGTAAAACGCGCTTGGAATGCCTAACTAGTCCTATGATAAGTAAAATATGCCTTAACATGTCTAATATTGTTACCAAATCAGTTTAGATACCCAAAAGTTATGTTACATATGCTTAAAATGAATTTTGGCGTCAAAAGGGCATTTTGGTAATTTACCTAAGGCATATATACTACCTATCATACAACTACTCAAACGATGTGACCATAAGGTATAACCTCGGAAGGTTATTCCCTATACAACTATGGTCACCTAATGTGTTTGGTCGGATCCTAATGATCGACCAAACGAGTCGGGTTCGAAAGTATAAGCGATTGTTTAGATCGCGTACCTTACGACCCTATATAAGCACTAAACTAAAAGTGACGAGCTAAGCATGTTAAAACATGCTTAACTAAGTTTAGAAAATAGGTTTGGTATCAAAACAAATGGTTTTGATACCTAAGAGTAGTTTGGTTACAAAATACACAAGAATGCGCATTTTGGCCGAAACTACGACTCGTCACTAAGCCTAGATAACGTGGTAATCAGTAGGTATAATCACTAGGGACTATAACCATCGTGATCACGCTGACGTTATGAAGTTTAAACGAACTTCGCATTGACCATAAACTGGTCAATGCAGAAAGTCAAACAAAGTTTGACTTTAATGCTAAAATGAATGAAAAGAACGAAAGAACACTTACAAAGGGTCCCCGCAAGATTGATAATCCAAGTATTCTCAGGTATGAGGTGATGAAACACCCCAACTTAGAGAATTCTCAGATTTCAAGTGGGTTTTGCAAATGAATCAAAGGGGTATTTATAGGATTTGGACCACCGTTAGGATCGTTCCTCGAATACCGTGCTTTGATCTCATCCCTACACTTGTTGGTAACCTCATGTGCATCACATTGGCCCCCCATAAGCAGGAAATGACAAGTGGAATTGAGTTGGGAGTGCATAACAGCTGTTAACAGCTATTAAAATGGCTTTTGCTGATCTGAAAGGGCCTCGCGTGACGCCTAGGGGGTCTCGCGTCACGCCTAGCCTCCTTTCTGCAGAATTGGCAGATTAGGTCCCTGCACATTGTTTCGTTGCGTAACGGCACTTCTAACACCCGTCAATCCCTATTTCAAGCTCCAAAATGATGTTAAGACATAGGGAACATGAAATATGCTTGAAAACATCTAGGATGTCGGTTCGTTTGGCCGTACGGTTGCGATGTTCGCTTAATTACGACGGAATGCGCATAAGCGCGAAAAACGATCCAAATTGCGTGACGAATGGATTTTTCTCATGCCCAACACTAAAATAAAATATTTTAGTGCTTACATAAATTTTTGGATGTCCGGATGTATTCAGAACGTAAGTTATGCGCGAAAATGCAAACTTGTGCACTTTTTGACGCTTTTAGTCCCTGAATGACCCAAAAGTTTATTTTAGCATACCGAACCCCTCAAAGCCTATTTCTAAGCTATGTAAAGGTTATTTAGGGTATGTTTAACTTATGGTCATGTTCCGGAATGTTTGTTACAGTACGAATCGGCATACTTTCGCAGTTTGTTGAATTTAGTCCCTGTAAGTGATTTAAACTTGATTTCAACACACCAAACCATCCAAAACTTATTTCTAAGTTATGTGAAGGTTATTTAAGGTATGTTAAGCCTATTTTACTATTCCAGAGTGCTCGTTGCGTTAAACTGGTTATATTTACGCATCAGTGCGCGTATAACCTTCCAGAAAGCGATTTAAGGCTTGAAATCGAACAGGAATTGATATGTGCAAACGATACACATAATTTTACAAATCCCAAGTATGAAATACAATATTTCATTGGTTTGGTATTTGTCTGATGTTTGAAGTGACACAGGTGTCACAGTCTCCCCTACTTTAGGAAATTTCGTCCCGAAATTTAATTTTAGAGGAAACTTGTGAAGACAACTGTGATGGTTTCGCTTTCAAATGAATCCATTGAACCCTTAAGTAAAACTCTGGGCCATTTAGGATTCTTAGCGAAATTGTCAATCATCAAAGTGAACTCCTTGTAGTAATAAAACATGGGGTTTCTAACTACGGACGTAAGAATGTTTCTCATGAAGACTCATCATAGGAAGCTTGGTGTATGATTGAGATCAGAATTGGGGAGTGTAAGAATAAATGACATTGGTCAAGGTCCAAGACTTCTCCCGTATCATTAATCTTATCACTATAGGTCTTAACACATGACAAAACTTCTTGTGGTTTCTGTGCACTGAATTCCATAATTATGTAGGCCTCCATAATTACGTAATCCCTTGCACAGTCCGCACAGTTCATTTCATAATGCGTAGAGGAAAAATCAATTGAATAAACATGAAACGACTTGACTAGACCACCAAAGGATCTTTTCAACTAGATCAACGAACGATCTTTTTAACTAGATCAACACATGATCTTCTTAACTAGACCGTCGTACGATCTCCTTAAATAGACCACTTCAGGGATCTTTTTAATTATATCATCACATGATATTTCTAATCAGATTTTCAAATCAATCTGTTTATCTAGACCACTCAAGGGGTCCAATTTTAGAATAGTACTTTAAAACCCAAGGGACTTGACTACAATGTAGAAGTCCATTAAGGATTTAAGATAGTAACTTTGGATATCCTACTATGAATTCCTCATATGAGATATGAAAGATTCTATGAGGATTTGGATGGATCACAAAACATACATGAAAACATATAAGCACATAAACACATAATTAGTTAGCTTGATTCTTTAATTTGTTATCTTTGGGCATGGATAATTAAAGCACACTAGGAATCCAATCCGTGGATTTCATTTGGCACTTTAATCATTTTCAAGGATCTATTTATAAAGATAGAAGGATTCTCAAATAAGAGTTTAGCTTTGTTTCATAAAAGAATCGAGCGCTTAAGGTTCTTGGGGAGATCACAAGTGATCATAAATGACAGAACCACGCAAGTAGTTTGTCTTTGGGTTGACATCATAAGGTTGTATCAATCATTCATATAAACGCATAAATTTTGTAGAAATAAAAACAACAAATCTTTATTTATGTAACAACCAAATTGTCTTGAAGTGTCAAAAGATAACAACCAAGGGATTACAAAACACTAATTGTTCACTGCTGCATCATTGTTCACGTTTGCCTCATTGATGTTGAACACTCGTCCACGCGCTGGAGGTATGTTGACAAGTCTTGGGCAATTGTTCCTGTAGTGGGTAAGGTCACCACAGTTATAACATGACCCCGGAGGGAACCGTGCTTGAACAGCAGCAGGGTTTGCAGCAGCTTGATTTGCATAACGACAAACATTGATCAAATGTCCCAACCGTCCACAGTGGGTACATTTGTGACATTGCTCTTGCTCTAGATGATGACGGTTGCACTTGTTGCACAAAGGTGCGGTACCAACATAGTTTTGTCTTTTGCGAGGTTGTGCTGGCTGGTTTGGTGCAACCTGTTTGTCTTGAGCAGTTATGGCGCAGTTTTGAGAGGCTTTGCGCTTCTTCTTCTTGGATACCTCATCCTGTTTTTCCTTTGGCTCTGCTTGAGCAGTTGATGTGTTCAAAATGTAACATATAAATTTCATCAAATGAGGCATAAAACTAACTCTTTTTTAGTACTAATGTTGGAAAAAGTGTGCTTTTGTCTTCCTTTTGTATTTTCAGGATTAAATGAGCTCAAATTAACAAAAGAAGTAAAAAGACACCAAAATATAACATAAATACAAGAAAAGGAACAAGACGTGGCATGCCCGACCCCACAACAGCATCTTCCCAAGCAAAACAAGAGATCAGAAGCCTGAACACGCCCCGTGCTCAGCCAGCACGGGGGCGTGCCCAAGTGTTAGCAGAAAAGACAAAGTGGTAGAAGCTTCTATTGCCCACCACGGGGCCGTGCTCAGCGGACACGGGGCCGTGGTCAACTATAAGATTCGCACAATCCAGGCAAATCTTCATAGTACAAAGATTCTTCTGTACACGGGGTCGTGCTCAGCGGACACGGGGGCGTGGTCAACTAATAAGACAAAGCTGCATTTAATGAAGAAAGAGAGGATGTGGGCACGGGGCCGTGCCCACTGGACACGGGGCCGTTCCCGAGCTTCTGTTCAGCCTATAAATAGAAGTGCTTGGCTCAAGCTCAAACCATCCCTTGGCACACCACCTCTCTCACACTTCACCCACCACCCACCACCACCATAACACCATCATCCACCACCATCATCCATTTTCCATCGTAGAGTGTGTGAGTCGTCTCGGGATCCAAGATTGATCGTAAGAGTTCTTGACAATCAAGGCCATGTTTGCCTAAGTCTCTTACATCACTTGGTGAAGACAAAGTGTCTAGTGTAATACTTTTTATTTCTAATCTTTTGCACTTTTTACTTGGTTTTGTATTAATTACTTTAATAACTAGTTGCTTATGTTGAAGGTGATCTTTCCTTATCGTTTTTCCGTGGTGTCTTGGCATTATTTTACTGTCTATATAAAATAAAAGATTTTCACCATTCATATCTCCACGGTCTATATGGAGGTATGTTGGCTACCTGGTCGGGGGTTAAGGGAACGGTTTGGTAAAGGTCTTGCCATTGTTCAGCGTTTAGAGGTCCTGCAATGGACCTGGGTCAAATTTAGTAGGACCTCCTTCAATACTTAACGGTATTGGATGGCGGGGGTCCAAACTCTTTGATCCCCTCATAAGTTAACTACTATTAATACTATAACCCGGCTATTTAGGACTGTATCCCTGCTGACTCAGACTACTTAGTCGAGGGTAACGTCACCTCCAAAAGAGGGGCCTACCATAATTTGCATTAATAACTTAATTAATTATCTTCCAATAATCCACCCTTTTAGGATTGTATCCTTGCTGACTCAAACTACTGGGGTGAGGGTAACGTCACCTTCAAAAGAGGGGCCTACTACAATAACTAAGATAATCTCTTAAAATAGTGCAAAAGTGCGGAAATAATCAAAGGTTACACTAGATACGAGTCAGAACCAAGTGATTCATCTTGTCTATCTGTTTTTTTTTTGTTTTTTTTTTCAGCATTTTAGTTAGTTTTTATTTTTCTTAGTTTAAAACCTTTTTTCCTAAACTTTTTATTTTGATTAGACGTTGAGGATAAACCGGTACTAAAAGCTCTTGTGTCCTTGGACGACCTCGGTATCTTGCCAACACTATACTACGCTCACGATGGGTGCACTTGCCCATATGTGTGTTTAGTGTTAGTAAAATATCGTGTTTTATAAATTTAAAACTTGGCTAAAAATAAGTGTTAAAGGGGCTTAAAATATACACCTAATATATATAACACTTCACACGCATCAGCAATCTTGTCAGATGGTCTTGGGACGACCTTCCGAAACAGCTTACCCTTCCTGATATAGGATTCAGTCAGAGTGGCAGACAATTCAATGGCTTGTCTGACAGTAGTAGGGTTGCTGCCAGTAACGATATCCTGAACTACGTCAGGAAGACCATCAATGTATTTCTCAATCGCCTTATCCAAAGGCGTAACCATAGTAGGGCATAACAGGCTCAATTCCTCATAGCGGTCAGTATAGGCTCGATGTTCTCCACTGTCTTGCTTCAGGTCATCGAATTCCCTTTCTAAAGCTCTCAATTCATGACGAGGACAAAACTCCTTCATCATAAGAGCCCTAAGTTCAGCCCAAGTCTGTGCTAATGCAACCTCAGCACCGCGGTCTCTCATAACCCCGTTCCACCATGTAAGAGCCCTTTTCTGAAACACACTGGAAGCAAACTCGACTTTGCGATTATCAGGACACTGAACGTGACGGAATGTACTCTCAGTGCTCTCGAACCATTGT
Organism: Helianthus tuberosus; assembly: GCA_030545235.1. NCBI lineage: Eukaryota > Viridiplantae > Streptophyta > Magnoliopsida > Asterales > Asteraceae > Helianthus > Helianthus tuberosus. The sequence continues at coordinate 151,920,213 of CM060375.1, forward strand.
AGGAGCCCAGTTGCTCCTTCAGAACCACTAAACTTAAGTGGCTTTTCCGAATTGAAACTCTTGAAATTGCATGGAGCATTATGGTTGTTGAGGGCTTGATTCATTTGAGCAAAAAGATTTGGGAAGGTAGCAGCCATTTGCTGCGCGATGATTTCCGCCAGTTTGGCATTCGCCATCTGATTGTCGCGTCGAGGAGGCATTCTAAAAGAGGAACATGAAAGGAAACGAGTGAGAGAATTAGATGAAAAGAATGAGATGAAATAAATCTGATGAAAGCAAGGATGGTGGTCATTTGTTTGTTACTACAAAGCAACAAACGACCCTGGTGATTAATCAAAGTAAATAGGTCAAAATAATGTATCGCGAAGACATGCTCGCCTATAAGTGGACACTCACCCCAAGAGTTCCCAGGTAAGAGTGACTGGTCCGATATTGCGGATTTGTACGAACACTCTAGCCTTAGACAGAAAGCTCAGGGTAGGGATGAGCTCGGTACCGTCCGGTACCGAACCGGTACCGAAAGAACCGGTACCGAAAATCCTCAAAAGTGGGTACCGGTACCGAATATACCCGGTTCGGTACGGTTCGATACCGGTACGGTTCGGTACCGGTACGGTACCGGTATTTGAGGGAAAAAACCGGTAAATACCGGTACCGAACCGGTACCGAAAATGTCAAAAGTCGGTACCGAATCGGTACCGAAAAGGTACCCGGTTCGGTAAATTCGGTACCGGTACCGGGTCCATTTTGCTCATCCATAGCTCAGGGTACAGGCACCCACCCTTCCAGTTTGCACGTGTTCATATTATTTAGACTAACTTTGACGGGGTTTTGAAAATTAAAGGGTTCAAAACCATATAATAAATCATCCTGGAACAGGTGATTAGTTTTCAAAGCGGGATAGAAATTTGTGTTCTTATTGTGGTTGTCACCTAAGAATAAGTGACGGTATTGTTTTAAAACTAAACACAAGAAAACTTGTGTTAGGGTCCTAGGAAGGTTATAGTCTAGGTCAAAGCATTACTAATAACCTAATTCCCTATAACCATTGGCTCTGATACCAACTTTTCTGTCACACCCCGACCACGTATAACAACAAGACGTGGCGGAAACATCGGGGAGTGTTGTAACAGAATCATTATTTCATAACCATGGAATAAATAAATTCTGTTTTATTGAATAAATGAACTCATTGTTTTAATACAATCAAATAAGTACAACTATGATCTTCCAAGTTTTAAAGTCGCTAAGGCACGAGTCCATCCTAAATGTAGCATGTATCAACAATCATCTCAAGATAGCACCTGAAACATATGTAAAAATAGGTACGTCAGCATAAAAATGCCTGTGAGATACATAGGTTTTGTGAATATAGGATTCATGACTTATAAGTTTAGAAAAAAAAAACGTTGTTTAACAAAAGTCAGTCATGATCCTTGTAAAATGTTTAGTTTTATAAATCATTTGAAAAGTGATAAACAAAACAATGATATATATTTATAAAAGAATAATGTATGGTTAAGTGAATAACCATGTAAAATGGGTTTGTATTGAATGTATTGTTCGTAAAACAATATTTTGATAAAAAGGCTTATAGTATATGTGAAAATATACTTTGGATTTTAAGAGAATCGAATGAGTAATATATTAAAATGCATTTCAGTTCCAATATCGTTGACCCAAGTGTACTAAATAACGCCACGGTATGTAATGCAATGAAAACACTTATATATAAGAAGTACCAGCGGCGTATCTACCATGTTTTCATCACATTACACCCGTCCCGTTATCTAAACACAAACCAAAACCCAAATCGTTAGATAGATAGTACATTAAATATACCTTAGTTGTTTAAAATAATAGTTTTAAGTAGTATATTACAAGTATACTTCGGATTTATAAATAACATATTAAACTATGTTTTGGTTTCATAAATAACATATCAAAATATGCTTTGGATGTGATAAATAACATATTAAACTATGTTTTGGTTTTGTAAATAACATATCAAAATATGCTTTGGATGATTAACAAAATATATGTTGGTTTTGTACAATACCACACATGAGAGTATATCAAACTATACTTACTTTAAAAGTGTGATTTAAGAATTCATTCAGACCTAGTGCATCAAACTACACCTTTGAGACTATAAGGATACCACAAAGGCAAATCCCTATTTGGATGGAGAAACAAATTGGTTTCAGACATTCCATGACAACAGGAATGGGGTGTCTAATCCTATAGCGCTATATCATACTACCAATCGGTCTGGTGAACATAAAATAAGTACAATTCAACATTTTATTTTATGTTCTTTGAGAAATCAGTGTTTAAACCATAGATAGTCGTTTAGTTTGTCAAATGATAAGTAATAACATGTATAATCAATTATACTTTGAAATCATGAAAATAACAAATAGGTACACATGCTTCACCCCAAAACGTTTGGAAAACAGTAAAAGAGGGGTCTATGTACTCACTTGAGAGTGCTTAGAAGCCTTGAACAACTACCAAGCAAGCTAGAGGAGTCTCGGAAATCAAACGGTACCTAATATAGGTAACTACATAAATAAACCGGACCTAAATCGGAGGATCGGATAGAATGAGGGCTCGTAAACCAAATGAGTATGGGAACTCATGTAATATGGTTTAACAAAGCCTACATACTAAAATGAAACCTAACCTAAGTGCTTACAACCCATTACGACCCGTTTAGGTAGCTTATGCTACTTTAGCACGTCGTTTGCGTAAAACGCGCTCGGAATGCCTAACTAGTCCTATGATAAGTAAAATATGCCTTAACATGTCTAATATTGTTACCAAACCAGTTTAGATACCCAAAAGTTATGTTACATATGCTTAAAATGAATTTTGGCGTCAAAAGGGCATTTTGGTAATTTACCTAAGGCATATATACTACTTATCATACAACTACTCAAACGATGTGACCATAAGGTATAACCTCGGAAGGTTATTCCCTATACAACTATGGTCACCTAATGTGTTTGGTCGGATCCTAATGATCGACCAAACGGGTCGGGTTCGAAAGTATAAGCGATTGTTTAGATCGCTTACCTTACGACCCTATATAAGCACTAAACTAAAAGTGACGAGCTAAGCATGTTAAAACATGCTTAACTAAGTTTAGAAAACAGGTTTGGTATCAAAACAAACGGTTTTGATACCTAAGAGTAGTTTGGTTACAAAATACGCAAGAATGCGCATTTTGGCCGAAACTACGACTCGTCACTAAGCCTAGATAACGTGGTAATCAGTAGGTATAGTCACTAGGGACTATAACCATTGTGATCACGCTCACGTTATGAAGTTTAAACGAACTTCGCATTGACCATAAACTGGTCAATGCAGAAAGTCAAACAAAGTTTGACTTTAATGCTAAAATGAATGAAAAGAACGAAAGAACACTTACAAAGGGTCCCCGCAAGATTGATAATCCAAGTATTCTCAGGTATGAGGTGATGAAACACCCCAACTTAGAGAATTCTCAGATTTCAAGTGGGTTTTGCAAATGAATCAAAGGGGTATTTATAGGATTTGGACCACCGTTAGGATCGTTCCTCGAATACCGTGCTTTGATCTCATCCCTACACTTGTTGGTAACCTCATGTGCATCACATTGGCCCCCCATAAGCAGGAAATGACAAGTGGAATTGAGTTGGGAGTGCATAACAGCTGTTAACAGCTGTTAAAATGGCTTTTGCTGATCTGAAAGGGCCTCGCGTGACGCCTAGGGGGCCTCGCATCACGCCTAGCCTCCTTTCTGCAGAATTGGCAGATTAGGTCCCTCCACATTGTTTCGTTGCGTAACGGCACTTCTAACACCCGTCAATCCCTATTTCAAGCTCCAAAATGATGTTAAGACATAGGGAACATGAAATATGCTTGAAAACATCTCGGATGTCGGTTCGTTTGGCCGTACGGTTGCGATGTTCGCTTAATTACGACGGAATGCGCATAAGCGCGAAAAACGATCCAAATTGCGTGACGAATGGATTTTTCTCATGCCCAACACTAAAATAAAATATTTTAGTGCTTACATAAATTTTTGGATGTCCGGATGTATTCAGAACGTAAGTTATGCGCGAAAATGCAAACTTGTGCACTTTTTGACGCTTTTAGTCCCTGAATGACCCAAAAGTTTATTTTAGCATACCGAACCCGTCAAAGCCTGTTTCTAAGCTATGTAAAGGTTATTTTGGGTATGTTTAACTTATGGTCATGTTCCGGAATGTTTGTTACAGTACGAATCGGCATACTTTCGCAGTTTGTCGAATTTAGTCCCTGTAAGTGATTTAAACTTGATTTCAAGACACCAAACCATCCAAAACTTATTTCTAAGTTATGTGAAGGTTATTTAAGGTATGTTAAGCCTATTTCACTATTCCAGAGTGCTCTTTGCGTTAAACTGGTTATATTTACGCATCAGTGCGCGTATAACCTTCCAGAAAGCGATTTAAGGCTTGAAATCGAACAAGAATTGATATGTGCAAACGATACACATAATTTTACAAATCCCAAGTATGAAATACAATATTTCATTGGTTTGGTATTTGTCTGATGTTTGAAGTGACACAGGTGTCAGATCCTTGGACGACCTCGGTATCTTGCCATCACTATACCACGTCTGCGATAGGTGCACTTGCCCTAACGTGTGTGTAGAGCGATAGTATTATATCGTGTTTTATAAATTTAAAACTTGAATCGCGAGTAAAAAGAGCTAAAATATATCTAAAAATTATAACCTCACACGCACACGTCAAGCTGTTGGCGTCGTTTCCGGCGATACAAGGATTTTGAGAAAGCTTAAAAATTAATGGCCTAATCATTTTATCTTTTCTTTTTAAGTTTTTCTTCTTTTTCCCCCAATTTTCTACTATCTGCAAGAATAACACGGGGCCGTGTTTGATCAACACGGGCCATGTTAAACCTACAGTATCTGGGAAGAGTTGTTTTTTGTTACTGAAATAGAGACACGGGGCCGTGTCAAACTTCCAGTATCTGGAAACTTGAAAACAAAAACTTTTTTCTGGACAACACGGGCCGTGCCAACACCAGTACGGGGTCATGCTATTCTTCTGACCAGGCATTCTTTATTATTTTGTTCGTAGAAAATCGCACAATTCTGTATAATTCGCAGCCTCTATGGTAGAATCAGTCAGGAAGCCAGAAGAGGTTGTGGTTTACCCTGCGACAGATGTAAGAGGTTAAAGTATGTTTATCTCCAACTTTAGGAGAACACATTGATATCGCGATCTAACACTTAAATTTGAAGCTTTAAATGGGACAAACCAACTAATCTTCTAAAAAAAGAGTAAATTACTTTTTAAGTCCCCGTGTTTAGGTGATTTTAACCACCTGCGTCTAAAATAAAAAAGTTTCACGCCTTGAGTACCTGGTGGGTAAATCTATAATCGTTTGAGTCCAATTTTTTAACTTTATTAGAATTACTCTATTAAAGATTTGGACTCAAACAGTTATAGATTTTCCCACCTGGACTTAGGTTGTACAAGGTCTTGAATGTCGACTACTCCCTACAAGGTAGGCTGCCGAGACCTAAGTACTTTTCATCCAGGCCGAGTACTTCCCGAGTATTCTCCGCCTAGGCCGAGTACTCTCAAATCCGACTAGAGAGCACGACTTTTGCGTCTATTAAAACCACTAAAACACAGGGACTCAAAAAGGAAAAAAATCATCCCACTTCTCCATAAAAAACTATGGTGGTCAAAACATAACAACTCTTACTATAAGGACTAAAATTTTAAAAGAGTAAAATGCACGGATAGTCCATGTGGTTTTGCAAAATAACACCTATAGTCCCCAACTTTTGGAAATTACACTGGTGCTCCCTATGGTTTGACAGTTTGTTACTCGGATAGTCCCTGGAGTGGATGACGGTTAGTTTTCTCTGTTAAGTGGATGTGAAATGACAAATTTACCCTTCATCTTCTCCATTCTATAAAAACAAAACAACCCGCCCCACCCCCACATTTCTCTCTGTTTCCCCCCACCATTAACCACCAACCACCACCCACCTACACCACAAGTAACCACCTTTACCCTCTTCTCCCTAAACATAACCACCTTCACCACCTCTCCATCTTCATGTTCTCATTTTAACACCCACTCACACACATCTGTGTGTAGATTAGAGAAACAGATAGAGAAATGAGAGAAAGAGAGAACAACACTATACCTGATTGATCAACACAAATCAAGCACTTAATACGGTTAAATATCTAATTGATCAACACAAATCAAACAGTTAATGCGTTTTTTCAAGTTAATCATCTCAGATCTAAGTTAGGGTTTCAATCATCTAAAATTCGACGCGAACAAGCTCGTGGAAGCAAAATCAAGCTTAGATTCACAATTTCTATCTTGAGGGGCTACTTAAAACGAAGAGGAATCATGAAACAGATTATGAATTACTTTTTTTATGCATGAACTGATCGAAACATACCGGAATTTTGAACGCGATGACCGGAAAATTTAACGAACATGTTGTAGTCGCATTCCATCAGATTAAAGCTTGACTTTCAAATAATATGATTAATTGATGGATGATTTCGGCGAATGCATGCTAGAATCTTTCAATTTATTGAAATGGTTTGATTGTTGTATGATTGTAACGTTTGCGGGAAACGGTCATACGGTGGCACAGTTAGTCTTTTGCACGCTCTCTTTTCCAACTATGGTGGTGGTGTTTGGTAGATGTGGTTAATGGTGGGGGGAAACAAAGAGAAAGGTGGGGGTGGGTGGGGTTGTTTGTTTTTATAGAGTGGAGAAGACAAAGGGTAATTTTGTCATTTCACATCTACTTAACGGAGAAAACTAACAGGAATCTACTTCAGGGACTATCCGAGTAACAAACTGTCAAATTACAGGGAGCACCTGTGTAATTTCCAAAAGTTGGTAACTATATGTGTTATTTTGTAAAACCGCAAGGACTATCCATGCATTTTACTCATTTTAAAAATTCAATTATACATCATGCTATGTGGAAGATCAAATCAAATATCCCCAAATCCTGAACAACAAATCAAACCCTAGAATTCTCATTTCTCAAATGTCAAGACCTACAAGACAATCAGCAACAACATCATCAACAACAACAGCAACCACCACCATAACCCTAGAACCACCAGCTCCGTCGCAAACAACAACCCTAACGCTAACCCTCAACCCTAGGAAGAAGAAGGTGACGTGGAAAGAAGGTACCGTCGATAACGAATTCATGCAGAAGAAAAGCTCCAAGAAATGCTGCATCTTTCACAAAGAAAAACCCTTCGATGAAGATACCAGCGACGATGAAGATTGTCATGATCATGATCATGATTGTGGCGGATCGAAGAAGGAGGATGACGGAGCATCCACGAGCTAGGTTAATACTAATATTCATATCTGATTTTTGGTGCGGTGAGGGGGTTGGTATGTGTATTTAGAATCCTAGTCTTATGATTTTGATATACTGAATTGTATGCACTGGGTTTGATCATGTATTGGAGTTGGATTTATGTGCTGCTTGGTGTATTGATTGAAGTTTTATTTCTGTATGGATATTGATTGTGTATGTTTTTACTGTATTTTGCATAGGGTTTATATGATATACACATTAGATCTGTATTGTGTGGTCTTTTTTGCAAGAGTTAGGCCGGCCCTGGGGGTGGACGGGGAGGACCACCGGCAAGGGCCCGATATCTCGAAGGGCACTTTATTTTATGAAAAAACCCGATATGTGTATGTAAAATATATTTTTTTAATACGGTATACCCATACAAAAACAAACATAGGCCCACTTACAAAACTATTACAAAACTATTCTTATGGTTTAGATTAGTTATTAGCCCATTGGCATTAGGTTTAGACCTTTAGTGAGCCCAATACCCAATTTCGTTAAGATGTAAGGGCACGTTTTTTCGAGCTCGAACAGGGTACACGAATTCTCAAGGCCGGCCAATCATCTCTGCTTTGTTACATTTGCAAGTATGGTGTACAATACTCTGTTTAGGTACATCAGTACATGAGGCTTCTTGTTTTTTTTTTCTTATAGGTTTCTATCATCGCACTTTACGTGTCTAAAACTTAGATATAAATAAACTATATATGTGATTTAATATGTAAATAAGTTAAATTAATTATATGTACAACTTCCTTAGGCACAAAAGCTTCCCATGTACACAAGGCGTGCCTCAGGTGAATGTACAACCATCGCCTCATCAATTCCGAAGCCTAGACCCTTGCACCTAGGAACGTCTCAGCTACGCTTTTTATGACTTAGATGATACTCTCATTGATCATAGTCTATACATGTTACCGTTTTACTTGTAATGGTTTGATGTGTTTTAACATGTTCAGAGTTTATGCAGTCTCTTCTTTCTGTTTTTATGCATTTGTTTGGTTGACATCGTGATTTGAACACTGAAGTTGTAATAGTGTTTAAAAGTCTTTTGAAGTTCGTTCTACATCCATTTTTTTCTTGATTAGTTATTTAGTTTTGGCCACAAGGCATTTGATTATGGCAAATATGTGTGTATGCAACTGGTAGCAGCTTTCTTGAATCTGCTTCAGCAGTATCCTCTTGTATGATTAATTTGTTTGCTGCTGCAAATGTTTGGTTTGATTGAACTTAACTTGGATAACCTTCCAAATTTGCTGCTTAGCGATTGAAGCCAAACATTAGTCTTATGTTTAAATCTTTATCAAACAATGTATCAAATTAACATCGTATTTATTGGACAATCATGTTTCCGAATCTCAATTACTTTATCTGTTTCTATTCATGTTAAAAAAATAACTAGAATAATGGCTAGTAAACCTTAATTGCCATGAAAGGCTGGGTTGCGTTATGCACTTTTAAATCCTAGCCGCTGTATGCAACTGCTCAAACATCTGTTGGAAACGCTAGCCTCCGCCAGTAGTCGCTCATAATAGACTTTGGAAACCCTATGAGCTACTAGCCCCTCTCACTAAACCCTAACAGAAATAATATGTTCTCCTAGGACCAGGCCAAGTGTGGATAAAAATAAGCTTTTGCTTTGGATCCTTATATTTTAGAGGCCCCAAATTGTTTTTAGGGTTTTAGCAAATGGTTTTTGGTTCGTTGAAATTGCAAAGAACAAAAAAGAGAGCATTTCGACGAACCTAAAATCGAAGAGCTTAGACCTGGGTGTGCAGGTTAAGGCCGATTTTATCAAGCTTACTGATTATAGTTTTAGATATTTACCAATTTAGTTGGTTTTGTTTCCAGTTTTTGTTTTGGAAATCATGTGTCGATCCAATTTTCGTTACGTCTGTTTGCATTGAACTTGATAAACAGTTGCATCTCTATTGTTGCTGCTTGTTCACGTTTTTGTTTGGCTTACTGGCTGTAGATTGTCATCTGCATTTTAAACAAAGATTCACCAATCATGATTGCAGACGAAGATATTTTTTATAAATGTGTAAGTTTTTTTTTTTTTTTTGAACGGCAAATTTGAATCACTGGGACGGAACCACCCAATCATATCTATCTCCACTAGGCATAATGCATATGTATATATGCTTCTGTTGTGATCTTCTAATCTATACGGAGAAGACCTTTGTGTAAATGCCATAGCAAGTTAGGTATTGTGAAAGCTGTCAAATCACATAGTTGTGTTTAAATAGGTCCAAAGGAGATTACCCGAAGGTGCCATTGTGAATGTGATGATTTTTTTTTGTTTGTTTGTTTGTCAAAGCAAGTTGTCGAGGCTGCAGTGGGAAGGTTTTATATGAACGACCATCATACTCGTGTAAGAAAGGAAACAGCAATGGTATAAATGAAACTTAAACTTTAAACCATCAACCTGAATATATTTTTTTAACGGCAAATTTGGATCACTGACGGAACACTGGAGTATCATCGTGCCACCAGTGGAACCACCCGATCATGCATGCAATTGTTTCTTAATATTTAGCGTATTAAATTTCTTATAGTGGTGCAAATTAATCTATCGTTATGGTAATGCGTATTTAAAGGACACAACTTTCTTTTTAGAACGGCTTTGTCACCCACTCACTAATCGCATCATACTTCTAAAGGACACCACTGAACTTGTTTTTCACCTTAACGCACTCAAACTAAAAGGCAATTAACTTACCTCTGATGTGTCATGTGTGTCTTTATCAAGAAAAAAGTGATCTTCAAAATCAACATGATGGGCCAGCTTATCAAGAAAGAAAGTGAACATCTTCAAAATCAACTTGATGGGCCACTTTATTCAAATGGTGTCAATTCACAAAAGATGCATCATGCATGACACGTTATTCATTAGCATCAACTATTTCATTTGTTGATGCCCTCTATGATATTTCATGTGTATTGTTTTTGTATACTAAATTATTCAGCTGTTTTGCACGCTTGAACCATATCTACTAGACGCCCAACCCGTTAACCAACTCACACGGAACTTTTTTATTAAAAGGGCCCCGAATTTTTAGTTCGCTTTTTGTTCTCACTGAACATCTAAACCTAGCAAAAACAACGCCAACCATCTCGTACACTTGCTTATCCCAAACTCTAGTTACTCGCAATATATGTGTCCCACCAATCATTGTACAACCGCATGCCTTTCCTTGCATCAAGAGCACTGCCATCAGGTTCGTAGCTAACATGCGACCTCCTGATCAGAAGTACATAGAAAGCTCGTTGTCATACACCACCAAAAGCACTTTCCAGATGATCAATTTTCCGACAAAATTTCTTTTTTGGTCGGCGCATCTACCTTCACCTCCTACATCGAGTGACCAATACTTTGTATAGAAGGCCCATATAAGAGGAAAATCAAGTTAGTTTGTCAACAGTCAAGTGATCAATAATGAGCTATACATTCCTTAGAAACAACTGAATTTGACCTAGCAGCATCCACGGTACCTTTCAACAGAATCTTGGTTCAGATCCCATATAGACGTGTCACTTATGTCGTTAAAAACACTTTTACAACTTTCTGCTTTAACGGTTAACTAGCATCGGTATTTGTTCGCCTACTTTACAATTATGTATCCAAACATGAGTCACCTTAAATACAAAGGTTTGTTGCAATACAATGATTCACAAAATCCACCACCACCATCATAAGGTTACTTTCATTACTTGTTACAACTTCAAGTCCAGTTGTCCAAATACATTCCAGACTTTTTCTATACAAATATATAGATGTAAAGTACATACAAATGTACATAGCTACCAATCAATCAAATCACACCAAACCTCTTAGTTAGAAACAAAAACACGTACAAGGTAGCATCAATAATTAGTAAGTTGGTTATCCACATCAGAGCCAAAAATGCAGCATTGCCTGTATATACATTACAACAAACATAATACTCATTACCAAAAGTAAGAAAAGGTAACATAAGAAAATGTAAAAGCTAAAAATACCTCTTGGAGTTGAAGCATGGGCAAGTCATAGTTTGGAGACGGTTTCGTTTTTTCAATTTTTCCACTTTTAGTTTGAGCCTGTATACAATCTAATTTCTTGTTTATCTCATGTAACAATCTCAACATCTCTTCTTCCCGTCCTGTAACGCATTCTTGAGATCTTACGCCACCCTCTGTTATCTCCGTTGTTGTATTCACTCGTTGAGATGACCCTTCACCTTCCACAACATCAACAGCCATGCGACAACCAACGATGATATTATCTTTAGGCAAAAACACCTCCTTATCTTTTTTATTCAAAAACAATGTTTTTTCAAATGAATTCATATGATCTTCTACAAAGGTTGCTGGTTTTTTGACGTTATATCCACCTTCCAAGATTGATTTCCCGATATCTTTCACCTGCTTTTCATGACTCGCAAGATCTTCACTGGTTTCAGGGACTTCAAACACATCATGCACACGCACATTACACGTATCTAAAATCATCTCATTTTCCGATTCGTTAAGTTGAGACGATTTACCCATCTCTTCAACTATCTTATCCAACTTCCGAATTTGATCCCAGTACGAGTTAATCCCCTCCGTTTGCTTCTCAGAATCCAAACTTTGATGACTTTCATCCAACCGTTCAATTTCCTCAACAGTTTTCGGAACCATATCAGAATCCGGGCTTGCTGATCTATTCCTTTTCAAATAAGCCAATTTCAAAAGTTTTGGCGGTGCAGAGTTTCTCCTCGAAAGACTTTCGGGGCTCGTTTCCTTTTCATTTAGTTGCAACAAATCAATATCTTCAAGCCCTAAGCTTGATAGTTTGTATCTATAGGCTTGAAGTTGATAATCCAAATTAGCGATTTCCATTTCTTTTTGGTGAATTAATTCTTCGAATATTTCCATAGATTCTTCAGCATGATACATTTTCTCCTCTGCTAGCCTTTTATAATGCTCGGATTCCATTTTTACACCCGCTTTTTCTCCTTGAAGACGTAATATCATCGCTAATGCTTCGCTCGCTGCTGTAGCAGAGGCTTCTCTTTCTACTTCTAACTCATTGTAAAGTTTTTGCAAAAGTTGTTGTTGAGCGTAAAGCGCTTCTTTTAACGCTGTGCTTGTTTCTGCCGCCATTTTCGAATTTATGTCGCTTTTTTATCATAGGTTTGGTGCTGAAGATCCATCATCAAAACAAGAAATCAGAAAACAGCAAGTAATGGTGACGATTATTTGTTAAAATTTTGCCAATATAAGCGCCTCCAGTTTGATAATAATCCACTAATAAGCATATACATCATCCATGTTCATCACATTTTTGGAATTTCAAACTATCGAGAAGTAGAACCCACTTCAAGTTTCATAGTAGATATGACAGAAAATCAAATATTAAGCTTCAAGCACGATATATATAAGCAAAAAATGATAAATTTCATGAGGATTATACAAAATAAGCATAAAAGAACTTATACACTCGGTATTTTAATAATTAAATATGAATGATTAATGATTAATGGATAACTAACATAAAAGATTTACCACTAACTTCCTGCAAAAAAACATGTATCTTGTATACAAACATCCAAACAAATTTCTGGTCAACTTGTTTTACAGGATTGGATCAACTTAAACAACAAGAACATATGCAAAATCTTCACACAGACAATTTCACAAACAGTTGGTATGCATTCAAAACCCTTTTACCTGCAAGTCAAACAACATCCAGAAGTAAAATCCACGCAACACCCAGATGATTAGCGACTCACCAACCTCCAATCACTCAACTTTTAACATAAATCTTGAAACCCCAATTCAAATAACTGAAGAATCCTAGAATCTATCTACTCGATGATTCCACCCTTTGTAAGTTGAAAAGAAGAACAGATTATTGTAAAGAAAGTAAAAAAAGAAAGAAAGAAAGAAAGGGTAAATTGAAACATAAAACAAAGATGGAGGATTCTTGTAAGTTGTAACTGTTTGTTGTTTTGTCTTTATGTCAAAAATAAAATCGAAAAAGAGATTGTGTGGTGGTAACTGTTTGTGTTTTGTTTTTTGGGGTTTGGGTTGTTTACTTTTTGGTGCAAAGATTCAATATTGTTGATCCAAAAAGCCTAACCATACGTAGGTAATCAACACGGCTCTTCAACGGTCCTTTGAGTTTATATTTATTTAAAATTAATGTAACAATAAATGAGCATTACAATCATATTTATTATAACTTTTTTTTTTCTTATGAAAAACAATATTTATTATAGCAAAAAGTTTGAAGTTTGATTTTTTTTCCTGATAACGAAATCTAATAAATTAATCTCTATAGACTGGAATCAGCGATCTGACCGGCCTTCACGTCGACTGTCCCAACTTCTTCCCTTTTCTCCCTCCACGGATCTAGCTCTATCCCCTTCCCTCTCACAGAAACCCCCCCCCCCCCCCCCCCCCAAGCCCACCTTGTAGAATAAAATTCCCTACACTGACGCCATCTTCTAATGTTGCCTCTAGAAGGGCCTCTTAACGTCTTATCGATGGCTCTGAATATGTTCTAGGTAATAACTATATTTAATTAATTTAATTATATTATATTATATTATATTTTATATGAATGAGTGAGTGATAGCATTTATTTATTCTAAATGAGTAAAGTAATTTATTCTAACATTAATTTAATTATTTTACTTTAAAAAAAGGTAAAGTAATTTACCTCCTCGCTACCAAATGTCAAAAGGCATGTATTTGTTTTTCTTATTGTATTATTTCAAGTGAATAGCTATATAATATAATTCTAAGAAAAATTTAGAGAATAATCATAATCAATCATCATTGAAAAGATGCTCCAAATACCTTACCAAATATTAAAGAATTGATACTGCTTTTAAGATAGACATTTGTGGAACTAGTGTCGTAAGTGATTGGCAAATTCATTATAGTCTTCATTATAAAAGGTCAGTATTAAGAAAAACAATTTAACTTTTTTTTTTTTTTTTTTTTTATAAAAGTTGACTACATTTTTTTTTGTTATAAAATATGTTATCTTTGAAATTCAACTTTAACATAGTGAAGTAGATTTTACATCAATATCGCAGGTAAGCGAGCAACAAGCTGCGCCGCTACCCCTTTCTGGATAGCAAACCCTAGCATATTAAAGACAAACCCCTGCCCCCTGTTGATGAGCCACTACTGTGGACAACCTGTTGGACCCTAGTCAGTAAACGGATAGCTTCTGGAGCTAGGGATCCAAAGGTGTCGAAGGCGAAGGGGACAAATGCATGTTGGTTATCAGCACATGCTTTAGCGTGTTTATCCATCTTTTTAGATTCTGCTTTCTTTACCGCTTGTCCTGTTACAAACCCATTTTCCCTTAAACCAGCTAAGGGGGAGACTCCTGTGAGATCTACACAAGCATTTAACTTTTCAAAAAAAAAAAAAAAACAATTTAAAATTCTTGGTTGTAGTATGTTGAGGAAAAAAAAAATAACTTCTAAAGTTTTAATCTCATTTCCTCACTAAATCCAGAGCGTTATAAAGTCAGAGTTTAATAAAAGTCTCTATTGAAAAAATGTGATGAAGGACTAAATTCTCTTAGTCTATTTCAAATGTCATTTTTCGTTCTAAAAGCGTGTAGTCAAGTTTTTAGAAGCATGATTTGTATGATCTTCATCTATTTTATTTTTGACAAGATTGTATGAAAGGAATCTTAGAAGTATAAGGAGATTGTTATTTATTTGAATCATTCAAACAAATTATATAAATTATTTAGACCGTCATATACCGTGACTGTGGGTGGAAAGGGTGCCACAAGGCTCCACGAACACGGAACACCACGCCGGTGGTTCGTGGTGCCGCCATGGTCGGTAGAATCACATGAAAGTTGATTTGAATTCCTAAACATTCCGGTCTTACTTTTGTTTTCCTAAACATTCCGGAGTTGTTTTAAAAATATTATTTTTGGTCTCGTAATCTGTTTTAATGTGTACTTGGATTGAAATTTCGGATGATAAGTAATTGTTTATAAATACCTAAATTAATTAATTGAATATATTTATACGTAAGTGTTTATATCAAACATGATTTTACTTCAACAACCATCAAATACAAGTTATTTTACAAAGTCTTCTATCACAATGCCGAGCAAAATATAACACAATGTCAAAAAAAAAAAAATTAACACAATGTCGAGGAAAAATACACAATAAGTCGTAAAAAATACACAATGACGCAAATTAAAAAAAAAAAAACACAATGGTTTAAACACATATTTTAAAATCTATAAGCTGTAAATCCAAAAGTGTAAACATACAATCTCGTATCATAGGGTTCTATTATACAATTCCAATATCGTTTGAATGAGGTCAATCGAAGTTAGTTTGATACCCTTCTTACGAATTCTTATTTCTAAAAGAATTTGTATTTAAATTTAACCTTCGCTTTATATTCGTAAATTGTCATAGATGTTTTGTAATATAAGTCAAGATTTCGCGTATGTAAAACAAAACTTTCGCATTCTCGTTTTTTTAGTTAAATGTCTGGTTGGTCCCTGTGGTTTGTAAAAATTGCAGGTTTGGTCCTAGTGGTTTACTAATTACACGCGTGATCCCAATACTTGCAAAAAATAAACTCGCTTGGTCCTTTGCCCTAATATCAGTTAGATTTCTCAGTTAACACACCCCATGTGCATGTCATGCGAGGGTAAACTTGTATGAATTTACTTATTTATCCCTAAAGATAAAAAAAAATATAAATTATTATATTATATCCTCTCACCTTTCCCTTTCACACTTTCCATGCGTTGTTCCCTCTGAAAAGCCTGCAACTCCCTTTTAGATTTCATGTGTCTATTCAAATTTTACATATCCATTCATCTTCATTAATATAGTATATTATTAAACCAAAGTTTATTAAGTGCAAGAGTGAAGGGGGTGCCTCTTATGAGGTGAGGGGAATTTTTTTTAAACCCAACCGACGATGGCATGTCATTTTCTCTTTTTAACTCCTCTCTTGCCCAAAAACGAACATGGTGCACCCCTCATGAGAGATGAGAGAAACTTTTTTTTATAAATTATTAAATATTTAATAAAGGAAACTTAATTTTAACAAAATAAAAGTACTAAATTAGAAAAACAACATTCACTAAATTAAAAATAAAATAAAAACATTACATTAATTAAAAAAACTTAAAATTACTAATCTTCGTCGTCGAAGTCCAACAATAGGTGGGGTAAATCCATTCTTCCGAGATGCTCAACGAGATCATGCTTTAGTCTCCAATGCGTATCTTCATCCATAAGCTTGTCTAACACACTGTCATTCAGGGCTGGCTTGACTGGAGGATCCCGAATGTGTACCAATGCTATTGCGTTTCCGTCGTCTTTTAAAATCATGTTATGTAAAATAATACACGTATACACCACATACCGGATTTTTTTTCACACTCCTAGCACATTGATGTCGTTTTGTGCACCTAGTGGACCGCAATAAGCATGCTAAATCCATAAGTCTTGAAAGGCCACCGCTTCGAACATAACCGTAGGATAATGGTGATCTCCTCTCATATATTGGCCGCGAAACTCTGTGGGACACATTCTCCATACGAAATGGGTGCAATCAAGGCTACCCACCATACCAGGAAGGTGATGTTTATCCTCGTGAGCTTGGTACAAAAGCGCCATGTCGTGGCTTGTTGACCTACGTAAGAACTCGAGAGCGTAAATTTAACATACCGTTTGGCAGAAATATTCTAGACACTCGCGTGGAGTCCTTTCGGCCATATGTAAATTCTCGTCGTTCTCATCTGGAGTGTTACCGGTTGCAAGTTGTTTAATAGCCGATGTTACTTTTTGCAACGGTGTAAAGCTCTTGTTCATCCTCCCATCTAAACCCTCTTCAAACTACGGGTTATTAGCTTCCACATCGCTCACAATTTTTAAAAACAATCGTTTTGACATACGAAACCTATGACGGAAAATATCTTCGTTGTATTTCGGGTCGTCGACAAAATAATCCGCCATAAGGGTTTCGTGGCCAACCTCGCGATCACGACGAATATAACGTTTCTTACTAGATGTGCTCGTGTCTTCTAGTTCCGCTTCATTGATAAGTTTTTGAAAAAAAAGATATGCTACTATCGGATGCATCACTACTATCGGGTGGGAAAAACAACGATATCTCTTCTACCATTTTTAAATGTAATCGGGTTATGGAAATTTTTAGTTTTTTTAGGGGAAATGGAGGAATTGGTTGGTTTGAATGTAAAAGGATTTATATATAAACATTTAAAAAACCTTTTTTTATTATTAAAACTAACGGCTTTATAGCCGTTACCAACGTTCAAAAATCAGAACATGGCCTATCTCTCACGTGGTGACTAGTCCACCATTTTGCCTCCACTCTTACGGTGAAAAGGGCTGGCGGCGGTGTACCCCCGCGGCAAAGTGCCTCCCCGCTCCCCTCCCCGCTTACACCCCGTTCACCCTAAGGGGTGCTTCCATCAACCAGTTTAGGAGTAGGGGATTCACCAATAACTTCTCAAACTTTGTTAGAATCGAAGCTATTTGGGGCTTTTGTGAGGTACACATAACACCAATCAAGGGCAATGGTATTGTTATAACATATCTCCATTTCATCCTCCTGATTACGAGAGGGATTTTCAACACCCAACTTAGGGATACGTGCAACATGTGACAACTGGCGTAAAACAGGTAATTTCCGTACTATTTTAATAATTATTCATTTCCTGCAATTATGTGCTTAATCGTCAACATTATATGCTTCTTTCTTTACATATGAATTCATGCATGTTTTATACTTCAATTATCGCATTGTTCATTACATTAAGTGTTGCGTTGAAACGACTAGTAAACTCACCGGCAGAACAAGCTGTGTCAGCATGACTGCAAAATACAATTAGACGATAGATTTAGAGCTTAGATGTAGGTCCAATATCAAAATTACAATAAAACCCAAGTGTGGGAACTAAGGATAACATAAACACTTTCCGGAAGCTAAAACAAGCACTAAAAAGTACATGAAACACACTTTAAATGCAGATTTATGCAGAAATCAGCATTATTCAGCAATAAAACAATATTTTAACAATGAAATAACACGCAGAATTGATGTTTTAGTGTTCAGAATAACTTGTAAAGTGTCGGGAATGAAAACTGTCACAAAAGGTACTTCATACCTTGTAAAACTGCACTATTTAGCACTTTAACGAACCGATAACCGAGCGAATAACCGAACACTACCCAAAACATCAAAAATAGACTAGAAGCATTGTTTTTATGATATAAAGCTAGTTATGGTGATAAAACACATTAAAAATTATAAAAACACTTAAACACACTTAATATTACATATAACCTTTCAAGTTACAGCTTTCACCTTTAACTTCCAAAATTTACAATTTACCCCCCCCCCCTCTTTGTTGTAACCGGCCCCAAGTGGCCCCACTCACTTTCCATTATAATATTACAATTGTGCTCAAGATATTTGACATGTTATCTCTTGGACAATTTTATGTTGGAAAGTTAATATAAGAAACCTTAAAGTGAAGGAACAAGATCATTTCAATGACTTACAAACTTCATCTTCTTCCTCTTTCTCTCTTCTACCTACGTCCATAACCACCCACCATACTCTCACCATTTTAACTAATAAATCAAGAAATTTAAGGGTATACAAGGGTGCACAAGTGTCACACCCCAACCGATGGCGGAAACATTGGAGTGAGACGAAACAGATTGCTCGAGACATCATAACACTAATATTTGTGACAAGTATTTAAATCATAAATTTCATTCCATTTCTAAAGAGTCAATTACAAGGATTTGAAACAAATACAACAACATGAATAATAAAGTACAATACAATAAGAGTACAAAATTTAAAGTGTGTATCTAAGCATCCTACTAGATTCCATGCATCACCAACATCATCGTTAAACCTGCAACATATTTTAAAAGCGTAGTTCAATACAAAAAGTATTCGCGAGTATACAAGTTTGGTGCGTAATATTTAAGTATAACAATGATAAGGACAATCCACATGGCAAACCTAGTTATCAAGATTAACGTATTAAACTGGCATGCGATTTACAAGTCAACCCTCTGTTTACGCAAGTTTGAATGAATAAACCTAACATGACCTCTCGTTCACGGGTGGTGCGTTGCTCCTATAGCGCTATACATGTTAAGTGGAGGCTCGTACGAAGCTAATGACAAGTTCATCACATAAGAATCACCCAGAAAACACGAATCAAGCATAACAAATAGTAAGCATGTATTGGATTATTTGTTTATGTATTTGCTTAAGAATATGTATACTAAGTGTGTTTTGTATATAAAACATGTTACACCCAAAAGTGTGAAAATGGTAAAATGGGTCAAGTATACTCACAAAATTGCTAAGTCTTCCGATTATCCAAGTGTTGACGAGTGTATGAGATTGGGAGGACGAATGCATAAGAGTTAAAGTTCAAGGTATGTTTAGAGTCGAGATTCGGGATTTAAAAAGGAATATGGAAAGTACATATGAGAAATTAACCATCTAATCACATAAACTCATTCTTGACACTATGAAACTCAAGTGAGTTTAAATGTTTTCATGGGTCAAAATGCCCATTAGAATCGTGATGAGTATTATGTCCTTAAGTGGTGTAACCTACTATTTTGACAAATAACCATTAGGTTATCATCAAAAGTTTGGTTATCATAAGTATTATATACATTACATAGGTTATATTATAGGTTTTAAGTACAATATTAACACAATGATATCATAGAAGTCATGTAGGAGGTAGGAAGACAAATCTTCCATTTAGGTACCTCTTGTGTTTCACAAATGCACAAGTTGTCATAGACAACAAGGATAGTCATGAATACATACAATAAGGAATGGAAATGCAAACTATCTAACTAAGAAAACATCAAGTGATGTGTGGATTGAAGGTAGGATAGCCCAAGCTATCCAAATAATCACACAACTTCAAGCTTTAAGCTAGTTCATCCCTTGTGGGTAAAAACCCTAAACAAAACAGAAAGTTTATGAGGTTTATACCTCTGATTTTACATGTCTCAACCTTGTTTTTAAGCCCAACTAACCATTCAATTGATTATGAGCATAAGGACATAGGTTTGTGTCACACCCCGATATTTCCACATATAACCGGGGGCCCGGTGGGGAGTATCGTGACGTAGTTGATATCATCATAGTCAAATATACACAGTTCATAGCACAGTGGAAGTCTTGGAGGAAAATTAATATTTCAAACCGAAAGTAAAGTGCAAGCAAAAATATAATACAGATGGTTGTGTATGGATCCACATGCGGATCTAAAACATAATGTAAAATATTGTTCGACAGACTTTAAGCATTAAGAACTTGCAAGATTCTTTAACTAATGCTTAGGAGCTTCCAGCCAATTTTGCGTAGTACCTGCCACTTAGTCTTTTTGAAAAATACGTTAGTTTACACTGGTAAATACAATTAACCGACTCTTTTCAAAACGTTTATGAAAATTGATTTAAATGCACAAGGCACAAATATTCTTTTATAATTTGGGATAATTATATAAAATAATCTTATATACAGATTTACATGTTTGTCGTACGTTCAGAGCCCGGGATAGAAGCCGAGACAAGATTAATAAACACACCACTAATATAAACCCACAAGAACTTATCCTCACGAGTGGGTATATCATTTTACATACGCAACTGTCAGGTGTATGCCTACACCCCGTGCTTAAGTCATGGCCATTTCAAATGAATGAGCCGAGGATATCCAGGACACGGTCATATTAACCCCCAAATGCTTAAGTCAAACAAAACATATTAAAACGGGTTATATCAATGATTTAACCACTAATTGATTAAATATTCAATTCCCGACCAAGCAGTAATAATTTACCGTATCCCAAGCCCGTATAAGGGAAAATAAGTTAAAAGTATTTACCTGAGCTTAAAATGTAAAATTTTTATTCTCAGCCGTATATCCTACTCAAACAAGTGTAGGTAGCTTTTACTGGGCTCCTAATCTGAAATGAAGGTTTTAATAACCTATTAGATTACTAACGGGTCTTATTTAAGCTATAAACTTAGACCAGTTAGTTTAAAGAAAGGTTTACGGTACGAAACGCAAGATTAAGCGGTGACCGGATTGGAATGTAATTTAGACCCGACAAGTATGGAGACTTGTATAAAATGGGTAAACTAAATACATTCTGGATTTTTAAGTAAAAATGATAAGGTTTGACCCGTTTCGGTTAATTTATGCAAACTTGTTACATAAACTGTACCAAACGCGTATATGCATAACGGGTAACCGAATGAGTCAAGTACAAGTTCCACAAGTTATTATGCTTAAAATATGTTGTGATATCAGTAAGATATCAACAATTATGCCCAAAAAGAATTTAAAACAAATTTAAGCCCCGTAAGGGTATTTTGGTCATTTTAAAGTTTATAAAAGAGATTTAATAGTAAACTGAGGTTCTGGTCTAAAACATTCAGTAAAAATATTTATTTTGTCAAGTTACATCAGTAAGATATCATACATATGTGAGGTTTACCATTTATGGCCAAACTATGCACCGTAGGGGTATTTTGCTCATTTCACATATGTTTTAAGGACAAAATTGGAAGTCTGAGTTCAAGACTTATTCTTACTGTTAAAATATTAAAATCCATTTATAAAATCAGTAGGTAACAAGTCTTAGGTGTTAAATATGGTTTTAAACCATTGCGTAAAAATCGATAATTGACGATATTTGAGATGTTTATGGAAATCTGAGATTTTGATCAGCCTTTAAGGTTTTAAATATTTTATTTAGCATATAACAACAGTAGGAAAAGGTTTGGCATGTTAATCATGTTTTAAACTCATTTTATGAATGAAAAGGGTATTATCGTCATTTATCGAATTATACGAGAACTCAATGATATGGTCAGTTTATAATCTGACCAAAAATTCCAAAAATCCCTAAAAATAATATCAAAATAGTAGGTAATGGGTTTGGTGCCAAAATTTGGGTTTAAACATCATTTATGCTAAAAATGTAATTTAATTAATAAAAAGTTTCATTTTACGATATCTTGCATAACTTTAGTTTGAGACCAGAAACTGATGTCAAATTTATTTGACATACTTATATATCAGTAATAAAGCTATCTGTCCTCTCACATATCGGAAAATCTCGTTTTTATAAAATAAGGGCATAATAGTCAATTTTAAGCAAATAACGGAAACATGCAAATGAACTATGATTTCTAAGGGACCATGAAGTATAACCTCAGAGGGTTATACTAACATATAACATGGTCACAAAGGAACCCTAAGGCACAAAGAAACTAAGCTAAATCGGGTTAGAACTGAACGTCAAAGCAAAAGTCAACTTTTGCGACTTTCGGTTGCGAACCGAGCCTAAACTCATAATTATCGGGTTGAACATGTCTAAACATGTTCTTATAATATTTACCAAGTTATTAAAGTGATAAAACTGATTTTATAGCTTCTACATTATTAGTTGTGAATTTTATTTAAAAAATGATCCGTTTGACTTTTATTTTAATTACTTTGACCCGACAATTAACTAAGTAAACGTGATAATTAGGAGGTGCCCTTTTGAGGGATTATCACCTACTTAATTACCAACACATAGCCACTTTCAATTCAAATCATGGTTGGACCTCTATTGATTAATCAAAAAGTCAAAGCGTAATTACGATATCTTTGACTTTCGGTCCTTAAACTAGCAAAAACTTAACTATAGAACCTAAGAACATTTACAAAGGTCCTTAGCACGAAGATTAAACTTGAGAAAGCTTCCTTAATGATAAGGATGCTCCAGAAAAGAGTTGAGAGTGAAAGTTTGAAGTGTGCAAGTTCAAGTGAACAAAACAAGGCCCTTTATATAGGAATTTGAGAGTTCTAGGATCATTCCGGCTGTTAATGGAGGTCACCAGATGTTCACAAGTGTCTTAGTGTCAGTAAAAACCATTAACACAGTCCCTAGTATCGAAAAATTGCATGCAATGGCGGTGGACAGGTTTGTACATGCAGCTGCCAGTTTTCTGGTCGCTAGCAGCTAGGTCGTGGCACACGAAGAGTTCAGCGGGAGCTTACGCGCCCCGCGAGGGACCCCTAATCTGGTTAAAAACTTTCAGAATTTGCACTTTCAGCCCCTGGTCCTTAATAAATTGAATTATCTTTCATTTATTGCACTAATAACCCCCGTAGTTAACTTTTAAGTGTCTTGGGTCATAAAATAAACACTGTTAGGCTCCCGGTTAGTCACGAGATCACCTGAAATGTACTAATTTCTCTTGTAGACGCAATTAATCCCTATATCTTGGATTTTCCAAATTAAATCGTTTAATTGAACCGAAACTTCATGAAATCATAATTCGATATTCATGAGAGTATAATAAAATATTACAAAGCCTCAGGATTGTTAAAAGGTCACTCAGAGGTAAGAATGAACATTTTGACATGTTTAACCCCCGTGCTTTGTAAACATCTGATTTTTAAGCACACACGGCTTCTTGCATTCGATAATTTATTCAATAAAGAATACGAACATCTTGTGAGGTCAATCAGAGGCACAAGTTTGGCATGTTGACGCTTTTAGTCCTTCCACATACATCTTTACACTGTTTAACAACTTTAGTCCCTCAAAGTTATCATTTAACATGATCAGGGTTTATGACACGTGTCATCACTGTATTGGACATGATTTTTGCGAGGTGTTACATCCTCACCCCCTTAAAAGAAATCTCGACCTCAAGATTTTCTGAAATAAATGAGGGTATTTCTGTTTCATCATGGATTCAATCTTCCCACGTATATTCTGGGCCTCTATGGGCATCCCATTTCACCTTTACAATTGGTACATTCTTCCTTCTAAGCTTTTTAACCCATCGATCCTCGATCGACAAGGGTTTTTCAACAAACTTCAAGCTTTCGTCAATCCGCACGTCCTTATGAGACATTGCTAGAGATTCATCGGCTAGACATTTCTTTAAATTGCAGATGTGGAATACATTGTGAATTCCACTATGCTCATCTGGTAGATTCAGCTTGTATGCTACAGTCCCGACACATTCGTTGATTTCAAATGGTCCGATATATCTTGGGCTCAGCTTGCCCTTTTTACCAAATCGCATCACTCCCTTCCAGGGTGACACCTTGAGCAATACTTTATCACCTACCTCAAATTTTAGAGGTTTGTGCCTCTTATCTGCGTAGCTCTTCTGCCTGTCCCTGGCAGCTTTCAAACGATCACAGATCTGAACAATCTTGTCCGTCGTCTCCAGGACTATATCAGGTCCTGATAATTAGGTTTCTCCAACTTCCGCCCAACAAACTGGCGTTCTGCACTTCCTTCCATATAATGCCTCGAAAGGTGCGGCTTGGATGCTCGAATGATAACTATTATTGTATGAAAATTCAATCAAAGGAAGATGGTCATCCCAACTTCCACCCAAGTCAATAACACAAGCCCTGAGCATGTCCTCAGGTGTTTGAATCGTACGCTCGCTTTGCCCATCCGTCTAAGGATGATAAGCAGTACTGAACTTTAAATGAGTGCCTAGAGATTGCTGAAAGCTTTTCCAAAAATGAGATGTGTATCTAGTATCCCTATCAGAGATAATAGATACCGGCACTCCGTGGAGAGATACTATCTCATCCATATACAGCTGGGCTAGCTTATCGGAGCTGTGCATTTCTTTAAAGGACAAGAAGTGAGCTGACTTGGTCAGCCTGTCGACTATAACCCATATAGTATCATTCCCGTGTTTCGTCCTTGGTAACTTAGTAATGAAATCCATAGTTACCATTTCCCACTTCCAAGTGGGAAGTTCAGGCTGTTGCAGTAAACCTGACGGTTTTGATGCTCGGCTTTAACCTGTGCGCACGTCAGACATTTAGCCACATAAGCGGCTATGGATTTCTTCAAACCCATCCACCAGTAATTTGCCTTCAGATCTTGGTACATTTTATCACTGCCCAGATGTACCGAATATTTAGAATTATGGTCTTCTCGAAGAATTTCATTTCTAAGTCCTCCACGAATTGGAACCCAGATTTGGCCATTTAATCTAAGGATTCCATCGTTCCCTGGTGACAACTGATTAACAGTTGCACCTAATCTTTCTGCTAGAAAGTTTTCTTCCAAGACGGCTTCTTTCTGAGCTGCTAACAGTCTTTCATTCAAGCTGTTCTTTAGTTCAATGCTTTTAGCATCGGTCCTAATAGGTTTAACCCTTTCTTTCCTGCTTAGCGCGTCAGCGACCACATTAGCTTTGCCTGGGTGGTAATGGATTTCACAATCATAATCATTCAATGTTTCCATCCAACGACGCTACCTCATATTGAGATCTTTCTAATTAAATAAATGTTGAAGGCTCTCATGATCTGAATAGATTACACACTCGGTTCCATATAGGTAATGCCTCTAAAGCTTGAGTGCAAATACAATGGCAACCAATTCCAAATTATGGGTGGTGTAATTCTTTTCGTGCACCTTAAGTTGACGTGAAGCATAGGCAATCACCTTACCTTTCTGCATAAGCACGCAACCCATACCAGTGTGCGATGCGTCGCAATAAACAACAAACTCTTCTATTCCTTCTGGCAATGTCAACACAGAAGCATTGCTTAAATTCTACTTAAGAATATCGAAAGATTCTTGTTGTTTGGGACCCCAGTCAAACTTTACATTTTTGCGAGTTAACGAAGTCAAAGGTGCAGCAATTCTTGAGAAATTTTCAATAAAACGCCTGTAGTAACCTGCCAAACCTAAGAAGCTGTGAATTTCTGTGGGCGTCTTAGGTGCTTGCCAATTCATAATCGTTTCTATCTTAGCAGGATCCACCTAGATACCACACTCACTTACCACATGTCCAAGAAATTGGACTTCTCGAAGCCAAAATTCACATTTAGAGAACTTTGCATAGAGCTTCTCTTGTTGCAGAAGTTTAAGAATGCATCGGAGGTGTTCCTCATGGCCAGCTTGGTTCTTGGAGTAAATGAGTATGTCATCAATAAAAACTATGACAAACTTGTCCAGATACGGTTTGCAGACACGATTCATGAGATCCATGAATGCTGCAGGTGCATTAGTGAGTCCAAAAGGCATCACTAGGAACTCGTAGTGGTCGTATCTTGTTCTGAAGGCGGTCTTGTGTACATCTTCGGTTCTGACCTTCAACTGATGGTATCCTGACCTTAAATCGATATTTGAGAAGAAACTTGCCCCTTGCAGTTGATCGATCAGATCATCGATCCTGGGCAATGGATAACGGTTCTTGATTGTAACTTTGTTCAGCTCACGATAATCAATGCATAGACGCATTGAGCCATCCTTCTTCTTCACAAATAGAATTGGCACTCCCCAAGGAGACGAGCTTGGTTGAATAAAACCTTTCTCCAATAGATCATCCAACCGCGTTCTTAATTCCTTCATTTCTGTCGGGGCCAAACGATAAGGAGCTCGTGCTACTGGTGCTGCTCCAGGTATAATATCAATTCTGAATTCCACTTGTCTGTCAGGAGGCAAACCAGGTAACTCTTCGGGAAAAACGTCTGTGAACTCTGAAATAACAGGGATATCTTCAATCTTAGGCTTTGGCGCATCCAATGTCACCTATGCCATGTAAATGACACAACCTTTCTTTAAACACCTTGATGCCTTAAGCATAGATACTTGTTCAGGCAATCCATGCTACGTATCTCCATGAATAGTAAGTGACTCACCATAAGGGGTCTTGATAATAACTTGCTTCTTATCATAGGCAATTTGAGCTTGATTCAAAGATAACCAATCCATGCCTATAACTACATCGAATCCTGCTAGTTTCATCGGTAACAAGGACAATGGAAAAGAGTGATTCCTAATGGATATACAGCATCCATCTAAAATTGTTGAGGCAGTCTCTAAGGTACCATCGGCCAATTCTACCTCATATTTTATGTCTAGAGTTTTAACAGGTAGATTTAACAGTTTACAAAATTTATTTACAAAAGACTTGTCTGCACCAGAATCAAACAAAACTCTAGCATAAACATCATTTACGAGGAAAGTATATGTTATGACATTATCGTTCTGAACTGCCTCCCTTGCATTCATCTGGAAAACTCGAGCATTGGTCTTTTTGGCCTCTTCAGGATTCTTTGGATTTTTTGGGCAGTTGGTCCTTATGTGCCCCTTCTCATTGCAACCATAGTAGGTTTCATTTTTCATGTTCTTGCATTCCAGAGTTTTATGATCATTTGACTTGCAGATTCCACAAGATTTAGGTTGCGACTGCGAGTCAAGTCTACATTTCCCAAAATGGTGCTTCTTGCAGGTTTTGCACTTGGGCTTCTCACCTGACTGCTGGGAGTCCTTTTTAAACCCAGAATTCTTCTTATGCTCAGAATTACCTTTCCTTTTCTTGTCAGAGCAATGTGAGCTCTCATCTTCCCGCTTCCTCTTTCCCTCATCAGAAGTTTTAACAGACTTATTCCTTATTGCATCGAGTGTGAGGGATAAGGACAGATCCACCACGGACCTATAAGTGGTAGGCCTGGAATCTTTAACATTACCTTTGATTTCCGGGGCCAGGCCTCCAATGAAGCGCACTATGCGCTTAGGTTCAGGCGTAATCAGATAAGGAACAACTCGATAGATGGTGTTGAATCTCGTAACATAAGCTTGGCAATCCAAATTCTTCATGACCAGAGTCAAGAAGTCAGTTTTAATTTTCTCTACCTCATGCTGAGGACAGAATTTTTCCTTGATTAGGGCTACAAATTTCTCCCATGACAAGTTATAGAGTGGGATCTTCCCTGTGGCTTGGATTATCAACCTCCACCAAGCCAATGCCTCCCCTTTAAACGATTGTGAAACAAACTTCACAACATCCTGTTCCGCGCACCCGCTGATATCCACAACGGTATCCATTTCATCAAGCCATGTCATACAGTCAATGGCACCCTTTTCGCCTGTAAAATCCCTTGGCTTACAAGAGACGAAGTATTTGTAAGAACAAGTCTTTGTGCACAGTTCCTGATTAAGCACACTTTGCTTGGATGGGAGACTCTTCTGATTCGATGAATGCCAAGAATCATCCTTATTTGACTCATGTGTTTAAAAGGAGGTTTAGTATGAGGTACATATTGAGTCTTAGTGCGAGTATCACTTGGTTATTTGATCATTCTACCAACGGCTCTAGTGACAGCATTGTCTATTAATGCTTGCACATCTACACCAGTTACATTCACTCTGGTGTTATCATTTCTTTCCCTTGGATGACTATTAACCTCTTGAGATTCACCCATGAAGCTTGATTGCTATATAAAAAAAATGATGACAACAATTTATTCAGAAGTCTATTATGGAATCATCATTTTCGATGATTCATTAACCATGGTAAATATAGACCTTATTGGTTAATTTGATAATTTAGTTTATTAAAATTTTTTTCATTATAGTTAATCCCAGTTATAAACTATTATGGATATCAAGGTGGCACAAATGGCCTAGTCACAAGGACAATTTTAATTTATAAGCCATGATCTTATAGGATCAAGGCATTAAGGTTTGAACATAGTTCATTACCTTTCTTGACAGGGAGCCATAGACTACAACTGTCATTTGTCTTATTGGGCAATAAATATAGCCCGTGGGCATTTCATCACTAATGGATGTTTGTAATGCGATCATCGCATTTGATGATATAAGCCATGATTTCTAGATCATTGGGCTAAAAAAGGAATTGGAAGAATCCAATATAAGGATGACTAGTGTGACTTTCTCGAATCACATTTGCCAGGAGTGCTAACACGTTCTTAGGTGTTAGCAAGGATTTATTATCTTAGAAAGGCTTTACCATCATGGTCATGTCTAAAGTGACATATAGGCTAGGTTATACCTTTAAGATTTTCTTTTGAGATTTTAATGGCAGATCAATTATAAATTGAAATGATATTTTGATTTGTGTTATATTGTACATGTATATATATAATGACAAATAAAAATTTAAAATAAAACATTTCATAAATTGCCCTAAGAAGTACATTAGTTGCCCTAAACGGGACTTTAAACAAATAAACTTGTCCTCGCATGGACTAAAATAAGAAAGACAAGTCCACGCAGGGACTAAATACATAAATGAAATGTCCACGCAGGGACTTAATTGAAATAAAATTACAACAATTAAGGAGTTCTAATAATCCCTCTTCTTTTTCCCCTTAATGAGGTTTGCCAATCCCTTTAGAAGACCGCGACGGCTTCTACGCTCTTCGTCTACTCTTTGTTCCACCTCATGCAACCTCTAGAGAATTTCTTGCTGTTGAGGTTGCTGGATTTGAGGTTGCGGTGGCTGCTGCTACTGAGGTTGAGGAGGCGGTGGGTATTGATACCCATATGCAGGGTACCCAGTTGGGTACGCAGGTGGAAAGAGAGAAGGGTAAAGAGCATTAAAGTGTGCCGCCTCCAAGTATGGGTCAACGGCAGGGGCATTGTTGTAGTTATAACCCGAGTAAGCTTGATGCTCAAATGGGTTATACCCAGCTGCATCTGGATAAGCGGGGATCGGGTTTTCATAAACCATGGGCGGTGGTGCAGGACTGGTGTAGAGTCGACTTCAGAAAAGGTGTTTGAAGACCCGCCCAATTGTGGGTCTTCATGGATAGGGGGTAGTTGCTGGAGTGTTGGGGAGTGTTGAAATGGAAACCCCCACACACAGACATCCGTGCACCTCTTCTCCGCCTCGATGGTTCAGGAGGCGGTGGTAGCTCTGGCGCTGGTGGTGGCGGCGGCGTGACCGCCTGGAAATGTGGGTCCTTAGAAGGGTCCTACTGGTGTGGTGGTGAGTTGTGGTGAGGGGGAGTATACTCCCACTTATACGTGCTCCATCTTTCGGCCCAGATATCAGGGCCCTGTATGGCGAACCATGAAAAGAAGATCCACTTGAAATCTCGATGGGATGTGTTGGCGTCCCAGACGGTGGCAACTCGGGATCTGGATCTTCGTCCACATCCATGCCCTGAAATTCAGGATAGTGATCAGCAGGTCCCAGTGGGTTAGGACCCACAGGTTCTTCGACTTGGTTCATTGGGTTGAACCGGCTTTGGAAGTAGGGTGTTGGGTTCTGGAAGGAGTGGTGAAAGTCTGATCACTACAAAGGTATGAAAGAATGGTGTGAATCGAGAGGCTCGTCATCCTGATGCGGCCCGAATGAGTGATGGTATGATGCTGAGGAGCTAAGCGAGACAGAGCGTCTCGCGGGGTTGAGGTAGGTCCTCCAGTCTTCGTGTGGGCTGGAGCCGAGTGATGCCAAGGGTGTGCGCCGGTGGGATGGCCCAGCTTCGTGATCATTCCTACCCCTCATCGGGGCTTTTCCTCGTCCACCTCTACCCCTAACTCTTGGCAGCATGTTTGATTGCAGTCCTGTCAAAAAAAAAACAAACAAAACAAAAACCAAATAAGATTACGATTAATCCTAAGTCGTTTGCCTAGACTCGGAAGTCAAGGAATGTGCTACTGTGTCATTAAGATTAAACACAAAAGCCTAGTGTTTAATTCACTCAATGTTGGCTCTGATACCAACCTGTCACACCCTGATATTTCCACATATAACCGGTGGGCCCGGTGGGGGGTATCGTGGCGTAGTTGATATCATCATAGTAAAATATACACAGTTCATAGCACGGCGGAAGTCTTGGAGGAAAATTAATATTTCAAACCGAAAGTAAAGTGCAAGTAAAAATATAATACAGACGGTTGTGTATGGATCCACAGGCGGATCTAAAACATAATGTAAACTATTTTTCGACAGACTTTAAGCATTAAGAACTTGCAAGATTCTTTAACTAATGCTCAGGAGCTTCCAGCCAATTTCGCGTAGTACCTGCCACTTAGTCTTTTTGAAAAATACGTCAGTTTACACTGGTAAATACAATTAATCGACTCTTTTGAAAACATTTATGAAAATTGATTTAAATGCACAAGGCATAAATATTCTTTTATAACTTGGGATAATTATATAAAATAATCTTATTTACAGATTTACATGTTTGTCGTACGTTCAGAGCCCGGGATAGAAGCTGAGACAATATTAATAAACACACCACTAATATAAACCCACAAGAAGTTATCCTCACGAGTGGGTATATCATTTTACATACTCAACTGTCAGGTGTATGCCTACACCCCGTGCTTAAGTCGTGGCCATTTCAAATGAATGAGCCGAGGATATCCAAGACACGGTCATATTAACCCCCAAATGCTTAAATCAAACAAAAAAGATTAAAACGGGTTATCTCAATGATTTAACCACTAATCGATTAAATATTCAATACCTGACCAAGCGGTAATAATACCGTATCCCAATCCCGTATAAGGGAAAATAAGTTAAAAGTATTAACCTGAGCTTAAAATGTAAAATTTGTATTCTCAGCCGTATATCCTACTCAAACAAGTGTAGGTAGCTTTTACTGGGCTCCTAATCTGGAACGAAGGTTTTAATAACCTATTAGATTACTAACCGGTCTTATTTAAGTTATAAACTTAGACCGGTTAGTTTAAAGAAAGAGTTTACGGTACGAACCGCAAGATTAAGCGGTGACCGGATTGGAATGTAATTTAGACCTGAATAGTATGGAGACTTGTATAAAATGGGTAAACTAAATACATTCTGGATTTTTAAGTAAAAATGATAAGGTTTGACTCGTTTCGGTTAATTTATGCAAACTAGTTACATAAACTGTACCGAACGTGTATATGCATAACGGGTAACCGGATGAGTCAAATACAAGTTCCATAAGTTATTATGCTTAAAAAATGTTGTGATATCAGTAAGATATCAACAATTATGCCGAAAAAGAATTTAAAACAAATTTAATCCCCGTAAGGGTATTTTGGTCATTTTAAAGTTTATAAAAGAGATTTAATAGTAAACTGAGGTTCTGGTCTAAAACATTCAGTAAAAATATTTATTTTATCAAGTTACATCAGTAAGATATCGTACACATGTGACGTTTACCATTTATGGCCAAACTATGCACCGTAGGGGCATTTTGGTCATTTCACGTATGTTTTAAGGACAAAATTGGAAGTCTGAGTTCAAGACTTATACTTACAGTTAAAATATTAAAATTCATTTATAAAATCAGTAGGTAACAAGTCTTAGGTGTTAAATATGGTTTTAAACCATACTATGCGCCTAATTTGCATAAAAGTCGATAATTGACGATCTTTGAGATGTTTATGAAAATATGAGATTTTGATCAGCCTTTAAGGTTTTAAATATTTTATTTAGCATATAACATCAGTAGGAAAAGGTTTGGCATGTTAATCGTGTGTTAATCTCATTTTATGAATAAAAAGGGTATTATCGTCATTTATCGAATTATACGAGAACTCAATGATATGGTCAGTTTATAATCTGAACAAAAATTCCAAAAATCCCTAAAAATAAGGCCAGTTGGATTTTAACACCTTTAACTTTGAAGAATTGGCCGATAACACCCGCAACTAACACTTTGATCTGTGACACCCCAAACTTTTAATTTCGTTTGTCATTTCACCACTCAGTTAAAAAATGTCTAACTGAGTTAGTTTTCAATCCTAGGTGGCATCCTACGTGGACTATTTTTGCAGATGTGGCTTCAGTAATCATACATGGCACGATGACGTGGCTAACACATGTTATAAGAAGCAAAACACTGATCTTCTTCTTCGATACCCCTGCACAAAAATTGGGAAACCCTAATTGGGTGGAACGCATGAATTGACCCAAATTCAAACCCTAATTTACTAATCACGAGTTCAGAGCTGTTCTTCAACTTATTGGCTGATCGACATGTCTACTTCTTCCAACTCTTCATGTAATACGAACCGAATCCCTAAAATTTTCAAGGTGGACATGGATGGGAAGTTGTATTGTCATCACGAGATCAGAGCTGTTATTCGCGTAGCGGGAAGGAGAAGTGTTCGATGTGGTGCTGAATTTTACGGTTGCTCACAATGGCCGGTAAGTCCTGTGTATTGAATTTAACATGTTTTTGAACTGACGACATGATGTTGGTTTGTAGCGAGACGACTGCAAGTTCTTTATGTGGAAAAAAGATTTCGACAAATTATTCGAAGTTCATTCAAGTTGCAGCTCAAGTGCAGTTACAAGAAGTGATGCTATGACCGGCAATGAATATAATTTGCAATTGCGGAACAACTTGCTATCTCAAGAGAACAATATGTTGAAACGGCAAATTTGTGCGAAAGAATTCATGTTGAAGCAGCTGTTTGTCTTTAGTTTGTTTGTAATCATTGGCATGTTGTTTTACGTAGTGTATCGAATATAACTTGTTTTTGATTGTACGTTCTTTGAACACATGAATGAATGAATGTAGTCTTTATATCAAACACATGAATGGATTGAGTACCATATGTGCAGACCATTAGACCATTTGCAGACCAAAACCCATGTGACCACAAGGGACTTTGACTTTGAAAACAAGTAAATAACTACCATTGTGCAGACCATTGAAACCACATGTGCAGACCAAAACCCCTGTGACCACAAGAGACTTTGACTTTGAAAACAAGTAAATAACTACCATTATGCAGATCATTTGAAACCACAACTACTATATATGCAGACCAAAACAAGTGTGCAGACCATTTGAAACTGCCCTTTGAAACAACTACCATATATGCAGACCAAAACAAGTGTGCAGAAGGACCATTCTACCCCTATGACCATATATGCAGACCTGTTTAACATACAAGTGTGCAGAATGACCATTTTACCCCTGTGACCATATATGCAGACCTATTTAATATACAAGTGTGCAGAATGACCATTTTACCCCTGTGACCATATATGCAGACCTGTTTAACATACAAGTGTGCATATTGACCATTTTACCCCTGTGACCATATATGCAGACATGTTTAACATACAAGTGTGCAGAATGACCATTTTATCCCTGTGACCATACATGTGCAGACCTGTTTAACATAGATATGCAGAATGACCATTCAAAAGATTCATAGTCATAAGTTTACATAGTCATTACACAACCATTCAAAAGATTCAGCAAAGCAGTCATAAGTTTACATAGTCTTAAGTTTACACAGTCATTACACAACCAACAAAAGATTAACTAACTGCAGCCTTCTTTGCAGCCTTCTCTGTTGGCCTTCCCCTCTTAGTTGGCCTTCCGCTTTTAGTTGGCCTTCCCCTTTTACTTGCTTTTTTCCTTCCAATTTCTGCCGCATTTTGAGAATCTGTTAACAGTAAACAAATTTAGGAAACAATAATATAATCAAGGGTTATTGGATTTTATCACCCTTAACTATTGGCCATTGGCCGCTGCCACCCCCAACTATCACTTTGACTCCCGTCAACCCCAACTTGACACTTAGTGTGTTCTGTCACCAGATCACTCACTTTTGATCCTGTTATTATACTTTTGGGGGTGTTCTAAGATCCCTAAAACCTTCCCAAGATCCCTATGACACCCCAAAAAGTGTAGTAACAGGTTCAAAAGTTAGGGATCGGTTAACGACGTGGTGACAGAACACACTAAGTGTTAAGTTGGGGGTGACGGGCGTCAAAGTGATAGTTGGGGGTGGCAGCGGCCAATAGACAATAGTTGAGGGTGATAAAATCTAATAACCCTATAATCAATAAACCAACTGAATCTATTGAGTTCACCTTTAACTGTGCATTTTCTCTTATTGTGACCTCTTTCTCCACAAATCCCACATGTCATTACCACCCCATGCTTAGTCAGTTTGCCTGGTTTCTTGGGATCCTCATGAGGGCCCCTCTTTCTGTTTTTCTTAGGCCTACCAGGTGCCTTTTTGATTGGAGGTGGATCCAATGGATAATCAACCTTGGGCCAAAACTTTTCACTAGGCAATGGTGGGATTGAGTTCTCATAAGTTCTCATGTATGTTTCTTTGTGGTAACATGGGTCAACATAATCCTCAGCATTCTTATGCAAAAATCCATCCACAGCACACACATGCTTACAAGGATACCCCCTTAATTGCCACTTTCTACATGTGCAGGTCTTATTTACCAAGTCAACTGTAACATCATCAACATCTCTAACTTGAAAAACCTGATAAGATGAGGGGTATACCTCACACCTAAAGGCTGCATCTTTTGAGAAATCAAGTTTCGCCTGGATATTGGGGCAAATGAGCACATCTTTGGCTTCCATTTCAGTTCTTTTGATGACTAACCTACTCATGATTTGAACCCTAATGTCCTCTAGCATGTATATAATATGCTTTGACCTTGCAGTTATGATATAACCATTAAATGTTTCTGCCATGTTGTTTACTATGACATCACATTTAGTGTGAGTTTTCAAGTAGCACCTGTTAAAACTCTTGGGATCCTGCTTTAAGATTGCCTCTACTGCATCAGGGTTTATGGCCCTCATTTCATCAATGGCTTGGAGGTAATCAGGTTTACAGTATGCTCTTGCAGCTTTCCAATACAACTCCTTGAGCTCCTCATCCTTAAAATTCTTGTGCCAATTCGCATAGATGTGCCTTGCACAGTTTCTATGCTCTGCTCTTGGCCAAATAAGTGCCACAACATTTAACAGACCCTGCAGATAAATGATTATTAACCTTAGATATTATAGCACAAGACAATTGTTCATTGTAAAATTTGACAATGGCTCCTACCTTTTGTTGATCTGAGATGAATGTCCATGCCTCACCACCATCACTTACACCCAAACACTTCCTGAGCTCTTCCATAAACCATTCCCAGCTATCGTTATTTTCACCATCTACAACTGCCCATGCCAATGGATACATCTGATCATTAGCATCTCTGCCAACTGCAGTTAACAACATCCCTCCTAGGAAGGTCTTTAGAAAACAACCATCTAGACACAAGACCTTCCTACATCCAGCTAGAAATCCTCTTTTCACACCATCAAAACACACAAAGAGTCTGAAAAAAGTTTCACATGTGGCTGTGGGATCTAAGTTAATGAAACCTGGTGGTGCAGTAACAAGCACAAAAGTTGATGTTGGGTTTACTTTTTTCAAGATATCCATGTATGCACCAATTTTGCTATAATGATCCCTCATTGATCCATGAAGTTTCTTATGGGCACATGATTTAGCCTTGTAGGCCAGCCACTTGGTGATTATGACTTTATACTTTTGTTTCACAACCAATATGATTTCCTTAGCCGACCAGTTGGGCTTGGATTTAAACACTTGCAGGAACTCATTAGCTATGAACATTGCAGTTAGCTGTCTATTCTTTACCATGTTTCTTTGGCAGGTATGTATATTCTTCACTCTTTTTACCAAGTAACACTCTTTCCCTTTATGAAGTGAACAATGTATAAAGAATGAACAACCTTTAACACAATTGACAACAATACGGCCACAGTTAGCTGTCTTTTCGCTCTTTGCAAGGTACAAGTTCCTACCATTAGCTACTGAGTACTGCCTCACTGCCTCTTTAAAGGCCTCCCTTGATGCCTAATTTCAACAGGGTTACTGGGCTGGGTAACAGGTTTACTTGGCCTAGAACTGGAGTGGGCTTCAGGTGCACTCAATTGACGATCTTGAACAAATACTTCCATAAATGTTTCACTCCAACTAAAAACCTTCCTAACCAACTCCAACACATCTCTATCATCACGAAAATGCCTAATTTCACCATCATCCGCATCCAACCCATACATATGAAAGTTCCTTGATTTATAGCATTTCGTTTCCAGTGCATAATCTGCTAGCTCAAAGTATGAAATGTGATCTATATCAACTTTAATTAACCTATGTGCACCCCCAACATACTGTGGAAGACCAAAACCTAACTCAATGTAACCACCATACCAAAGCATGACATCAATCGTTTCAACCATTGCATAATCATGTGAAATCGTACCTTGATCGGAGTTTAAACTTGATAGATTGAGAAGCTAGGTTACGTCAGTAGTCGCCCTTGATCTTTCCCTCCAAAACGAACAGAACAATGCAAGAAGATCAGTGTTTTGCTTCTTATAACATGTGTTAGCCACGTAGGATGCCATGTATGATTAATGAAGCCACCTAGGATTGAAAACTAACTCAGTTAGACATTTTTTTAACTGAGTGGTGAAATGACAAACGAAATTAAAAGTTTGGGGTGTCATAGATCAAAGTGTTAGTTGCGGGTGTTATCGGCCAATTCTTCAAAGTTAAAGGTGTTAAAATCCAATTGGCCTAAAAATAATATCAAAATAGCAGGTAATGGGTTTGGTGCCAAAATTTGGGTTTAAACATGATTTATGCTAAAAATGTAATTTAATTAATAAAAAGTTTCATTTTACGATATCTTGCATAACTTTAGTTTGAGACCAGATCCTGATGTCAAATTTATTTGACATACTTATATATCAGTAATAAAGCTATTTGTCCTCTCATATATCCAAAAATCTTGTTTTTATAACATAAGGGCATAATAGTCAATTTTAAGCAAATAACGGAAACATACAAATGAACTACGATTTCTTAGGGACCATGAAGTATAACCTCAGAGGGTTATACTAACATATAACATGGTCACAAAGGAACCCTAAGGCACAAAGAAACTAAGCTAAATCAGGTCAGAACTGAAAGTCAAAGCAAAAGTCAACTTTTGCGACTTTCGGTTGCGAACCGAGCCTAAACTCAGAATTTTTGGGTTGAACATGTCTAAACATGTTCTTATAATATTTACCAAGTTATTAAAGTGATAAAACTGATTTTATAGCTTCTACATTATTAGTTATGAATTTTATTTAAAAAACGACCCGTTTGACTTTTATTTTAATTACTTTGACCCGACAATTAACTAAGTAAACGTGATAATTAGGAGGTGCCCTTTTGAGGGATTATCACCTACTTAATTACCAACACATAGTCACTATCAATTCGAATCATGGCTGGACCGCTAATGATTAATCAAAAAGTCAAAGCGTAATTACAATGTCTTTGACTTTCGATCCTTAAACTAGTAAAAACTTAACTATAGAAGCTAAGAACACTTATACAAAGGTCCTTAGCATGAAGATTAAACTTGAGAAAGCTTCCTTAATGATCAGGATGCTCCAGAGAAGTGTTGAGAGTGAAAGTTTGAAGTGTGCAAGTTCAAGTGAACAAAACAAGGCCCTTTATATAGGAATTTGAGAGTTCTTGGATCATTCCAGCTGTTAATGGAGGTCACCAGATGTTCACAAGTGTCTTAGTGTCAGTAAAAACCATTAATACAGTCCTTAGTATCGAAAACTTGCATGCAATGGCGGTGGACAGGTCTGTACATGCAGCTGCCAGTTTTCTGGTCGCTGGCAGCTAGGTCGCGGCCCGCGAAGACTTCAGCGGGAGCTTACGCGCCCCGCGAGGGACCCCTAATCCGGTTAAAAACTTTCAGAATTTGCACTTTCAGCCCCTGGTCCTTAATAAATTGAATTATCTTTCATTTATTGCACTAATAACCCCCATAGTTAACTTTTAATTGTCTTGGGTCATAAAATAAACACCATTAGGCTCCCGGTTAGTCACGAGATCACCCGAAATGTACTAATTTCTCTTGTAGACGCAATTAATCCCTATATCTTGGATTTTGCAAATTAAATCGTTTAATTGAACCGAAACTTCATGAAATCATAATTCGATATTCATGAGAGTATAATAAAATATTACAAAGCATCGAGATTGTTAAAAGGTCACTTAGAGGTAAGAATTAACATGTTGACACGTTTAACCCCTATGCTTTGTAAACTTCTGATTTTTAAGCACACACGGCTTCTTGCGTCCGATAATTTACTCAATAAAGAATACGAACATCTTGTGAGGCCAATCAGAGGCACAAGTTTGGCATGTTGACGCTTTTAGTCCTTCCACATACATCTTTACACTGTTTAACAACTTTAGTCCCTCAAAGTTATCATTTAACATGATCAGGGTTTATGACACGTGTCATCACTGTATTGGACATGATTTTTGCGAGGTGTTACAGTTTGAGATGAGATAACTCAAGTTTAACTAAGATTAACAAAGTATGAATCAAAACAGAAAGTTGCAGTCCACTTTGGGCCTTTTTGGTGACGTTTCAAACCTTGGTTTTCCATGGAAAACCTTTGGAAACGTTCCTAAGCTCAATCCAAGTGAGCAGGAAAAATAATCAAGGCAAAACATTAAGAAATGAAGAAGTTATGCTTGTTTTAGCAACTTGTGTTGAATCTGTCTTGCAACTGATTTCCAGCCGAAATAAAAGTGATTTGGGAGTGATTTTGTGAGTTTGTAAAGTGTATGAAGTGTGAAGGATGCTTGGTTTTTATAGGGAAGGATTGGGGTTGGGTTTGGTGCCTAATTAATGTAAGAAACAAGTTTAAATTCAAAATAAACACCAAGACCCGCCAAATAATCAAGCCTAATTATGTTTTGCGTTGTTGATGGGCTCGCGGCCAGCTATGGGTTGGCCAGGCCGGGTCGCGGCCCGTGAGACTTGGGTTCGTGGGAAAAGTTTGATTTTTTTGATGTTTTGCACCCCTATACTTCCATATAGTGTTGTTTTAAGTGTATTTTAGGGTGTTTTATGCATACGGATCATAAATAAGGGTAGGTTGTGTAAATGTAACATAAACTAAGTAGAAAACAAGTATAGACATGTTTATTTTCCGAGAACTAGTGTCGAATTTCGTTTAGATTGAGCATTTAATGACGTGTATGCAAGCTTAACATATTTAGCAAAAATTATGAATAAAGTGTCGTATGATTAGTCGATTCGAACACATGAACATGTATGAGAGGTGTATAACATGGACGTAAGGAATACGAATGATTCAAATCTCGGATTTTTTATGACAATTAAAGTCTTGGTTTTACGATGATGAAACGAAATACGATTTCGAAAGAATTAAGCTTCTAAAAATAGATTTACAAGACACGATTACTAAATTAGGAAGGTTATGAAAAAGCAGAGCGTTACAACAAGGATGATCAAAGGAGGTTTGGAGCAAAAGAAGTGAATGGACCACCTTGTGGAGCCTTTAACAACTCATCTTCTTCAATCTTCATCTTCTTCTTGTTTGAGCCACTTCCTTAGCCACTAGAGCTAGTAGTAAGCCCTCTAAACACTATTTCACTTCATGTTATTAGTATGTACAAGTCACACCATCAAAGAAACTAAACTTTGAAAGATGATAAGATGAAGATCTAACATAATCTAAGTGAAAACAAGTTGTTTTGAAGTTGTTTGATGTATGTGATGAAGTTGTGAATGTTGAATCTTGTGTTTTTAGTTAGATCCATCATGTGAAAGCTTGTTAGAAGCTTAGATCTAACAAGTTTACGTATGGATCTTGAAACCATGGTTAAACTTGAAGATGAACTTGAAAAGTCTTTATGTAAACATGAAAAATGGTTCTTAAAGCATGTTCTTATGATCTTGAAGTAACTAAGTTTATGGATGATTAACTTATGAAACTAAGCTTCATGAAAAGTTTGTGCAAAGTTCATCAAGAAGCTTATTTTTGAAAGAATCAAGTATGTTAAGTGTAGATCTAAAAGACTACATGTTTTTACAAAATAATCAAGTTCATTTTAGGGTTTTATATGATGAAACTAGTGTATGTAACTTGTGAAATTGTTGGAAATTTATTTATGGTGATGAAATGAAAATAAACACATATTTTGAAAACATGGGAAACCTCCATTTTTAGGGGAAACTATGTCAAATTTTTACTAAAATTTTGACATTTAGAAAAATATAAGTTTTGATGAAACTTATTCCCCAAAAACTCACCTAAAAATATTTATTAAGGTCTCCTAATTTTTGTACAAAATTTCAAGTCAAGAAATAAGGATTTGTCAAGGTTAAAATTCAATATTAAGTATGTATATTTTTAGGGAAAATATATATATTTAGTTGTCACCAAATTTTGTGCTAAGTGTATATTATGTGTATTATATGTAGTAGTGTATTAGGAACTTGAAAATACATTAAATATTCCCAAGGAGTATAAATACCAAAATACACATAAAAATGTACAAGGAAATATTTATGAATATATATACCAGAATTACCCATAAAAATGGGTATTTGGACGATAAACAAAATACATATTAACGTAAATATATTCCTCAAAATGTACGGACTTGGACAAATAATGGACACCTTTAGACATAACTATTTATTTGGACAAATATTTATAAATATTACCGAGAAATGAAAATTATACAAAATTCGGGTAAATGACAAAAAATGAATATATATATTTAACAAGCATAAAAAAATATATACATTTCAAACAAATCTTAAAAATACATTATTTTTAAGAAATATAAATCCAAAAAGTATTAAAAATCAAAAAATTGATTTTTGACAAATAATGTAAAATACACAAGTATTTACATAAAAATACAACACAAGAATAATATTGA
The DNA here is from genome assembly GCA_030545235.1 of Helianthus tuberosus. NCBI lineage: Eukaryota > Viridiplantae > Streptophyta > Magnoliopsida > Asterales > Asteraceae > Helianthus > Helianthus tuberosus. Next base: position 151,962,053 of record CM060375.1, read on the forward strand.
AAATATTATTTAACAAATTAGTTATAATTATTTTTGGAAAATAATATAAGTAACATATTTTTTTTTGGGGGGGGGGGGGGGGTTGGGTTTTTTTAGGTTTTTGGGGGTGGGGGGGGGGGTTAGTTTTTTTTTTAAGGTTTTTTAGGTATATTTGTAGAGTAACTTTGATACTTATTGATAATTACAAAAATGTCACCTTGTCTTTTTGAGTTTTTCTTCAATTTGTATGTTTAGTATGTTAAGATTATTTGTACAAGAACTTTCCCCTATATTTATAAATGAACAATACAAATTCAAATTACAAGAACGCGATGAACGTGCGAGACCCAACAATCAAGAGCACGACCTTCACGAACGATGAACATACACAAAACGAATACATAAATTAAGATGGTGACTTGTACATGGTGAATTACAAGTCTAGTGATTAACGTACATAGAACACATATAGGTTACGACGCCTACAAGACAAGGCCGGTGAATAACACGGCTAGTCTACAATCTTTAGGATCCTCTCACAAAAAAAAAAAACAATTTTTACATAGGTTTTCATTACATAAAACATTCCGCGACATCCACTACATAAACATGTTTTTCAAAAACAAAGTAAGGACACTACGTGACTTAGGGTATACCAAAGTAGCACGTGTGTTTAACTAGGGACTACTTGCGACAATGTGTGTAACTATATATATATGTGTGTGTATATTAAGTAGAATTTATTTATATGTATATATATATGGTGTAATATTTCTTTACAAGCTATCATGTCTTCCTCCATAAGTAGTGGGATGTATGACGAGCATGTTCCCATGGAGCTTGTCTCTGACGATAACAGGGTAGGGCAAGCTGAGAAGGTTTTCACCTCCGATACCGACTCCGATCGGACGAAGATCTTAAATTTATGTCTGAAGATGACATCCCTCAGGAAGATGACTTTCTTACCCTTACCTATTCACGACCAGCTCATCATTAGGCATCCCAATGGCGAGCATGTCGTCGAGCCTATTCCTATCCATGCCATCCCACTTGCTGCCATCCCTGCTGAGGCTTGGCCCTTTATCGTTGATTTAGACGACGACGCAGAGATCCCAGTGTTTGAGGTCGACCACCCTGATGAGGATCTTGGTGATGGACAGGTCTTCGATATTGCTACAGTGGAGGTTGATCTATCTATGGCGGCGGTTGTCGATTTCCCTTCTGATTCCGACCCTAAGGAGTTAGTTACTTCAACTGCACTTCGGACTGTTGGCCTAAAGGCATATCCTGCTGATGATGTCTCCTCTACAATCTCAACTACACCCACTCCTACTCCTACCCCTACACTCACTCACACCTCATATCCCCCTCATACCACCCTAATCACTGTCTTGTTATTGTTTAGAATAACACGGCACCAGAAGGAAGGATGATTCGCACACGAGGGGTAAATCCACCCCACCGATGCCAAGGAATGCTGAAGAGTTGAATTCTCTTCTTGAGGAAAGGATTTCTGAAGCTATCGCCCAGTACGAGGCGAACCGTTCTGAGCACAGTGGCGGCTTAGGAGGTACTGGTCGAAATGGTCATGGAGACTCATTTGGAGGAAACCAAGGTAACATTGAGTTGATTTGCTACGATTTAATGAAACTTATGAACGATCATTGTTTCACTGTTTCATTGGTTGCTCATTCACGAATCGGTTGAATAAATTTCAGGTTGCACCTACAAGCAGTTTCTAGACTACAAGCCACTGAATTATGACGGCACTGGAGGTGCAGTGGCTTTCATGCGCTGGACAGAGAAAACTGATTCCACAATCCGAATGAGCAAGAGCACCACGGATCAACAAGTTACTTTCGTTACATGGTTGTTTGTCGATGAAGCTCTGACTTGGTGGAACTTACAAGTTCAGACTCTGGGTGATGATGCAACTTATCGTATGTCATGCGACGACCTAAAGGAAAGAATGAGGAGAGAAGTATTGTTCACGTGCTGAGCTTCAAAATATGGAGACTGTGTTTTGGTATCTATCCATGGTTTGGTGCAGACATTGTAGGTTATACTCAAAGGTTTCATGATCTCTCGCGAGTGATCCCCTACCTCGTAACTCCTAAATTTAAGCGCATTGAGCGCTATATCTGGGGATTGGCTCCAGAGATTCGTAGTATGGTGACTGCGGCGAACCCTACAACCATTACTCAGGCTGTAAATCTAGCTGTCAGTCTTACTGAGGATGTTGTTCGCATGAAGAAGTTGTCGTTGAAGGCCACTGAGAAAACTAAAACGCATGCTGAATCGTCTGGGGACAAGAAGAGGAAACATTCGAATCTGAATCAAGCGACCCGCAACAACAACAAAGGCTCCAACAACAAGAAACATGACACTAACCAGCCAAAGGAGACGAAAACATTTGTAGTGGTGAATGACGCTGCCACTAGAGGATACCAGGGCACCCTGCCCAATTGTAACAAGTGCGAGCATCACCATGAGGGAGCTTGTCGCATTCTGAAGTGTGATAAATGTGGAAAATTGGGTCACCGTACCAAGACTATTGAGGAAGAGGAAATGGAGGCGGTAATAGAAATGGGAATGGGAACAAAAATGGTCTTGGTAATGGAAACGGTAACGAAAATGGCAATGGTACTGGCAATAGAAATGGAAATGGAAATGGGCGAAATCAAGGATGTTATGGTTGTGGTAGTAATGAACACTTTAAGAAAGATTGCCCAAAGGAGAATAACGCTCAATCCCGAGCATTCATCATAGGAGCAAGGAACGCCCGCGAAGACCCTAATGTGGTCACCGATACGTTTCTCGTTAACAATCACTTTGCATCCATACTATTTGACACTGGTGCCGATTTTAGTTTCATGTCTGTGGAATTTAAACATATGCTTGGAGTTGAGTCTAGTAGGTTAGACATTTTTTATTCCATAGAATTGACCGATGGTAACTTGTTGAATCGGGCGAAGTTGTTAGAGAGTGTACATTGGAACTTAGTGAACAAAGATTTAGCATCGATCTTTTACCTGTCCAATTGGGTACTTTTGATGTTATAGTCGGCATGGATTGGCTATCCAAGAATAGAGTCTAAGTTGTTTGTCATGAGAAAATCATTCACATCCCTCTTGCGAATGATGATACATATATAGTACACGGCCTTCATGCTGTTAATGCGAGAACGCTGGGCCCCATAAGGTGGTGGATTGTGACATCCCACATTGGTTATGAAGGTACAGAAATGCTTGCGAAAAGGACGTGTTGCCTTTTTGGCGCATGTGGTAGATAAGAAGGTCGAAGAACCAAAGCTTGAAGATATTTCTGTGGTAAAGGATTTTCCTAAAGTTTTCCCCGAAGACTTACCAGGGTTACGTCCATAGAGACAAGTCGAATTCCATATTGACTTGGTTCCGGGAGCAGCTCTCGTAGCCAAGGCACCATATCGACTTGCGCCATCAGAAATGCAAGAATTATCCACGCAACTCCAGGAGTTGTTGGATAAAGGATTCATAAGGCCGGGCTTCTCGCCCTGGGGAGCTCCAGTGTTATTCGTAAAGAAAAAGGATGGAACCTTGTGGATGTGCATTGATTATAGAGAGTTGAATAAGCTCACTGTTAAGAATCGGTATCCACTACCGAGGATTGACGACTTATTCGACCAGTTGCAGGGATCGAGCTATTACTCCAAGATTGACCTTCGGTTTGGCTATCATCAGTTGAGGATACAGGAGGAGAGCATACCCAAGACAGCGTTCAAGACTCACTATGGGCACTACGAGTTCCTCGTGATGCTGTTTGGATTGACGAACGCACCGGCTGTATTTATGGATTTGATGAATCGCGTATGCAAGCCATATCTCGATAAATTCGTGATAGTATATCGATGATATTCTAATCTATTCATGAATGAAGGAAGAGCATGAGCAACATCTGAGAACCATTCTGGAACTGTTGAAGAAAGAAAAGCTCTACGCGAAGTTCTCAAAGTGCGAATTTTGGATTCACGAGGTACAGTTCCTTGGTCATGTTGTGAATGAGAATGGTTTTCATGTAAATCTGTCGAAGATCGAAGCGATCAAGAATTGGGAAGTTCCCAAAACTCAAACTGAAGTACAACAGTTTCTGGGATTAGCGGGCTATTACCGACGATTTATTGAGAATTTCTCTAAAATTGCTCAACCGATCACTTCCCTCACACAGAAATACAAGAAGTTTGACTTGGGAGACAAACAGGAAGGAGCATTCCAACTTCTCAAAGATAAATTATGCGATGCACCTATCCTATCACTACTCGAAGGTACTGATGACTTCATGGTATACTGCGACACTTCGAGTCAAGGGTTGGGTTGGGTTGCGTGCTTATGAAACGCTGAAAGATCATCGCATATGCATCATGAAAATTGAAGGTTCATGAGAAGAATTACACCACCCACGACCTGGAACTAGGTGCAGTGGTATTTGCTTTGAAGATTTGGCGGTATTATCTGTATGGTACTCGGTGTACTATCTTCACAGACCACAAGAGCTTGCAGCACATATTTAATCGGAAGGAATTAAATATGGTTCAGCGTCGATGGGTTGAGTTACTGAATGATTATGATTGTGAGATTAAGTACCACCCTGGAAAGGCGAACGTGGAAGCAGACACCTTGAGTCGAAAGGAAAGGTTAAAACATTAAGGGTTCGAGCTTTGGAAATGACGATTCGGACGAATCTCACTACGCGTATTCACGATGCCCAACAAGAAACACTCAAGGAAGAACATATCAAGGCTGAACTGCTCTAGAGTATGGAGAAACAGTTAGTGCCAGAGGAAGATGGAACCTTGTACATCATGAGACGCATTTAGATTCCACTTTTGGCAATGTTCGAGAGGTTATTATTGATGAGACATATTAGTCAGGTATTCGATCCACATAGGATCGGATAAGATGTACCAAGACTTGAAAGAATACTATTAGTGGCCTAATCTTAAAAACGACATCGTTGTTTATGTCGGAAAGTGCCTAACTTGCGCGAAAGTTAAGGCCGAGTACCAGAAACCCTCAAGCTTGTTGCAACAACCCGAAAATTCCGTATGGAAGTAGGAACAAACATCTATGGACTTCGTACCCCAAAATTACCCAGAACCTTCACAGGTCAAGACAGGATATGGGTAATAATCGACGGGCCAACTGAGTCCGCGCACTTCCTACCAATAAGAGAGAAGGATAGTACAGAGAAGTTTGCTAAATTGTACCCTAAGGAAATAGGCACTCCCTACCTACTATTTCGGTAATTTCAGACAGAGATGGACGTTTCGTATCAAGGATCTGACAATCCTTCCAAGAGGCCTTATCAATTGGATCTGAGAACGACCTTCCATCCACAAACAGATGGCCAGAGTGAACGGACTATACAAACTCTTGAAGACATGCTTCGCTCATGTGGAATGGATCTAGGCGGCAGCTGGGATACTCACCTACCCTTGTTCGAGTTTTCCTATAATAACAACTATTATACAAGCATAAAAGCTGCACCGTTCGAAGCTCTTTATAGCCGCAAGTGTCACTCACCATTGTGTTGGGCAGAAGCCATAGATAGACAGTTGATTGGTCCCAAACTTGTTCAAGAAACAACTGACAAAATCATTCAGATCCGAGACCGTATCAAGGTGGCTCGTGATCGACAAAAGAGCTACGTCGATCGAAGACGGAAACCTTTAGACTTCGAGGTGGGACATAAAGTTTTACTAAAAGTCTCACCTTGGAAGGGTGTAGTGAGGTTCGGGAAACGTGGAAAGTTGAATCCACGATACATTGGATCGTTCAAGATTTTAGAAAAGATTGGTACCGTAGCGTACAAACTGGAGTTACCGGCGAAACTGAATAGCGCACATGATACGTTCCATGTGTCAAACCTCAAAAAGAGTCCAACCCAAGAAACAATTATCATCCCTGTGGATGAGGTACATATCGACGACAAACTCCGATTCACGGAAGAGCCTGTTGAGGTGATGGACTGGAAGGTCCAGAAAACAAGGAGAAGTCGTATAAAACTGGTTAAGGTACGTTGGAACTCTCGACACGGGCCCGAGTATACTTGGGAACGTGAGGATCAGTTCAAAGCTAAGTACCCCCACCTATTCGTGGAAGCTCATGCGAAAGATGACTCAGCTTGAATTCTGGGACTATATTCTTTTAACCAGGGGGGGGGGGAGACTGTGACAAGTGGCACAAAACCGGTAATTTCCGTACTATTTTAATAATTATCTATTTCCTGCAATTATGTGCTTAATCGTCAACATTATATGCTTACTTGCTTTACATATGAATTCATGCATGTTTTATACTTCAATTATTGCATTTTGCATTACATTAAGCGTTGCGTCGAAATGACTAGTAAACTCACTGGTAGAACAAGCTGCGTCAGCATGACTGTATGTAACACCTCGAAAATTCACGTCCTATAATGTGTTGACACGTGTCATAAAGTTTGAACGTGTGAAAGAATGTTATAAAAGGACTAAAGTTGACAAACATGGAAAGTATGTGTTTATATGGGTTCTAAGTGTCAACAGTGAATAAATATACTTCATAATAACCCTACATGATGTTTATAACATCAAACGAATAAATCATGGATCATACGAAGCTAAAAGTGAGAGATTACAAACTACAGGGGTCAAATGAGTCAACATGTTAAAGATATACCTCTGAGTGACCTTTTGACAAACCCGAAGCTTTGTAACTGTTAATTATGCTCACTAGAATGCACGACATAAATTTCATAAAGTTTCGTTACCGTATGAGAAAGTTATGATCAAATCCGTATGCGAGGGTTAAAGCGTTAACGTTGAAAGTTATGACTTTTCGGGTTAACTGGAAATGCCCAGGGACTTGGCAAAGTGGGTATAAGTCCTAAAGCCTTTGTAGGTAAATAAGAAGGGGTCAAATTGCAAGAAATAAGTCGGTTGCCCTTTCGAATGCTTGAAAGGCCAAGTTTTTCATTCTGCCTATTTGTTGCGCACCGCAACAAATATTTGTTACGGTGCGCAACAAATGCCCAGCAACCAGAAAACAGGCTGTTGCCTGTTATGCGCGATTTTAACCCATTTAGCCGGTTTTTCTCACATGTGGACGGCCCCTAGACACCCCTAAGCACTAGTAACAAGTGTTGATCAGTTGTGGGCAGTCCTAGACCTTGTTGTCAACATGTTGTGGTGATTAAACTTGCTATATAAGGGCCTTCATGTTGCAAACATTCCTCACAACTTCTCCTGCACTCTTGGATCATTTCTGGAGCTATCAAGCAGCCTCAAGTGATCATATCTCGTGCATAGGACTCTTGTAAGTCTGCTAGTTCTTGTTTAATTAGTTTTAGCTTAGTTAATTAGCTAAAAGTCAAACCGTCGTAATTACGGTTTGACTTCGAGATTGGTCAATAATGGCTCAGTCATATCTCGAATTAAAAGTAGTTATGAGTTGGTATTTATGTGGGTAATAAAACCTCAAAAGGGTTTCCCCTGATCACCACTCTAACCAGGTCAAAAGTCGGGTCAAACTTATAATTAAAAAGTCAACAAGATGCTTAAAATGTCATTTATGCATAATTAGCTATGTAGAACATATATAACCTGTTTGATCATTGTTATAACTTAGTAATAAGTGTAAGGACATGTCAAAACATGTTCCACCCGACTATTTCCTGTTTAGACCCGGTTCGGAACCGAAAGTCACGTAGTTTGACTTTCACTTTGACTTTCAGTTCTGACCCGTTTAGGCATGTTTTAGAAATTCCTCAGAGCTTTAATTGGATTAGGATACATGTTAGAACAACCCTCTGTGATTATACACCTTGGTTCATTAGTTATCCAATTAATATGCATGTTTCCGTTAATTGCTCATATGTTGACCGTTATGCCCTTATTACCTTAAAAAGTGATTTATGAAAATGTAAAAGTGTAGAAACCTTAAATACTGATATATAAACTTGTATGCAAAGTTTGACATCAGTTTGACTTGTAGATTAAGAGTTATGCTCAATATCGCTAAATTAATGCCTTATGTTAATAAAATGGCGTAATTAGCGTATAGCCTAGTTAAGCCTACTTTTTGGTATCAAACTTAATACCCACTGATGTAATATATTATTTTGGGATTTTTAAAGATTTTTAATTAATTTTAGGCTGAGCATAACTAGTAGTCGTAGGCTTAATCCGGTAATTATCGGTTTTGCCCTTACGGGCCATAAAATGAGTTTTACTTATCGAAACGACTCCAAACCTTTTTCTACTGATCACATATGATAAATAATTTATTTTAAGCCTTCTGGAAATATAAAAATATCAGATTTAAGTATCAAACCCGGAAATGGCCTTTAATCGCCTTAATTAGCGTTTTTTACGCATAGTATGTTTTAAAATCATATTGAACATACCCGGGTTGATATCTATTGATATATGAGGCAAAATATGATATTTTAACAGTAAGAAAAGGTTGATTAACTCAGACTTCGTGTTTGAGCTTTTCGGCTTATGTGAAATTACCAAAATACCCCTACGGGGCATAGTTTGGTTAAAAATGATAAATTTCACATATATACTTTAGCCTACTGTTATAACTCATCAAAATGAGTATGTTTGCTGTTTACATCAGATCTGTAACTCAGTTAAACATCTAAGCGCTTTTACAAACTTTAAAATGACCAAACTACCCCTACGGGGCATAGTTTGTGTTTAAATTAGTTCGGGGCATAATGAAAGACATCCTACTGATGTCACAACATATTTGAAGCATATTAACTTAGGAAACCTGTATATGGCTCTTGCGGATACCCGTTACGCATTTTACGCGTTCGGTTCGGTTTATGTAACAAGTTTACATAAATTAACCAACACGGGTCAAACCTTATCGGTTTCATCTCAAAATCCAGAATGTGAATAATAAACCCATATTAAACAAGTCTCTGAACTTGTCGGGTCTAAATCACATTCTATCCGGTCTTCGCTTAATCGTGCGTACGAACCGTATCTTTGAAACTAGCCGGTCTAAGCTTAAGCTTAATAAAAGACCCGTTAGTATTCTAATAGGTTATATTAAACCTCCGTTCCAGATTAGGAGAACCAGTAAAAGCTACGTGCATTTTGCTAATTGTGATTTATACTTTGCATCAGGTAAATACTTTTAACTTATTTTCCCTATACGGGCTTGGGTTACGGTATATAGCATACCGCTTGATCGGGCATCAAATCTCCACATTAAGTGGGTAGTTGAATAATTTGATCGGCTCGTTTAAACAGTCTTGTTTACTTTACAGCCTTTGGGGGGTTAATGACCATGTCCCGGATATCCTTGGCATCATCTTACGAGATTGGCCACGACCTGAGCACGGGGTGTAGGCGTACACCTGTCAGTGTATAACTCAATAACGTGGTGTGTCTATTGATCTTTAACCCGGACTAGATCCGGGCTACTGAACGCATAAGTAACATGTAATTCGTTCACAAGATTATAATATTAAATAATTCTCCCAAGTTAATAAAAAGATTAATCTTGCCTCTGTGCATTTTAATCAAGTTATAAAATGTTTATGCCATGTGCATCCAAACCAATTTTTAAACCATTTTCCAAAATGAGTCAGTTGATCGTATTTACCAGTGTAAACTGACGTATTTTCCCAAAAAGACTAAATTCAGGTACTAAACGTAATTGGCTGGATTGTCTCCTTAGCATCAATAGAAGTCTCGCAAGCTTAAGATGCCTAAAGTCTGTTGAACTATTGTTTCCATTTTATGTTCGATCCTTCTGTGGATAAACTTCCGAATATTGTGACATTTGATATTACAATAATAAATTCGGTTGTATTATATTTTCAATTGCTTCCGCTGTGCATTTATTAAATATTGTGTTGTTTGACTATTACGTTGCCAACCACGTCACGATACTCCCCACCGGGCCCACCGATGACACGTGGAAAGTTGGGGTGTGACAGGTTGGTATCAGAGCCAACACTGAGTGAATTAAACACTAACCTTTCGTGTTTAATCTCAGTTACACAATTGCACATATCTAAACTTCTGAGTCTAGACTTAACTTAGGAATATTCTAAATCCTAATCTAGAAATTTTTACTTCCAAATCTTTATTGGATACGTCGCCAAGCGAAGAAGCCGTAATAGGAGTTCTCCACACCCGGAGCCCTGAGATGCTGAGCTTCGTACCGCGGCTAGAATGGAACGAGCATCCAAGGGGAAAGCATTCAGAAATAAAATGAAGAAGAAACTCCTTTTACTGAAGATCGTTTCCTTATTAGTCCTTATAAGGACATAATTATCTTACAGTCCCTACGAGGACAACATTATTCCTTTCAAGTCCCGCTTAGGGCAACTTTATACTTTTATTTTTATATAGTGGAATGATTAAGTTTAAACTTTCATTCTAAACAAGAAATATTGAATAAATGTAAAATAACATTTCTTTTACAAGATCTACCATTATAATAGAATGGCAAACTCTAAAAAGGACAAGACCTAGCCACGTGTCATTTTAAGACCGGGCCAAGACGGTAGTTCCATAATTAGATTTAGATCCATATTAACATCTCAATTTAAAATTGTTCTGCGTTAATTATTAATTAAGAATCTTAAGTGTGAAACCTAGCCTATGGGTCAATAATAAGACCGGGCCAAGATGGTAAGACCTGTTAAAAAGATTCAAATCATTAATTAAGAATCTTAAGTGTGAAACCTAGCCTACGGGTCAATTTTAAGACCGGGCCAAGATGGTAAGACCTGTTTAAAAGATTCAAATCTCTATTAACATCTTAAAACATGTTAACACTCCTGGCAGACGTGATTCATTAAAAATCACACACGTCATGTTGAAAGATGATTCTTCAAAAGACTCCTAACCCAGTTTAATGATCTCTGAATCCTGGGTTTACATCATTAATTAAGATGATCATATTTTAAACCATACGTGGTAACATAATGCCTACGGGCTCTGCTCATTTCCATATGAGCCAAAAGACAGTGGTAGCGATGACTCCCTGTCAGATAAAGGTAATGAACTAGGTTCAAACCTCAAGTGCTCTGATTCTCTGAAATCCTAGCATATAATTTATAATGTCCTTGTGACTAGGCCTATTGTGCCAAGATACTGTCATGCTTTGATTCTCTGAAATCATAAGCTTAAAATTTATAAATGTCCATGTGACCAGGCCATTGGGTGCCACTGATAAAACTGTTAATGTTTTATAATTAGGATAAATTATAATAAAAATCCTAAATAAATATGATTAATAAATTAACCAAATATGGTCTCTGTTTACCATGGTTAATGAATTTCCCTAAGGGGCAATTCCGTAATAAACATCTCTTATAAGGGAAGTGCCTACGGGCTATAGTTAATGTCCTCTGAGACTGAAGACAGTGGCAGCCTACAGCTCCCTGTCAGGAAAAGGTAATGAACTGTGATTCAAACCTTAATGCCGCGATTCTCTGAAATCATGGCTTATAAATTCAACTTGTCTACGCGACTAGGCCATTTGTGCTATTATTATTAACTTATGAATTAGGATTTATGATAAAAATCCTGAATAAAATAAACATCCTTCCTTCCCGGTCAGTATGCATTATGACAGGAAATCTTAAAGGTGAAACCTAGCCTACGCGGCCAAGATGGTGAAACCTACTCAAGGAATTCAGATCCTTGTTAACATCTAAGAACGTGTTAGCACCCTCGACAAATGTGATTCGAGAAAAATCACAACAGTCATCCTTATATTGGATTCTTCCAATTCCCATATCTAGCCTAGTGATTTAGAAATCATGGCTTATATCATCCTATAAGATGATCATTTTATGAACATCTGTTAGTAATGAAGTGCCTACGGGCTAAATTTGTTGTCCGATAAGACAACGACAGTGAAGGTCCTTGACCTCCTGTCTAAAATATTGGACTATGTCCAAACATAATAGTCTATATGATCAATGCGATCATGACTAATATCATTTAATATGGTGATAATGTTATTTAACATCCTTTAGTGATGTTTTGCCTACGGGCTATAATATATTGTCCATTAGAGACATTGACATTGTTATCTTTATGATTCCCTGTCCAAGGTGGTGAGCGATGCTCAAGCCTAATAGTTCATATGATCAATGCGATCATGACAAAAATCATCAATACGATGATTAAAAATTTTAACATCCGTAATGATGTTTTGCCTAAGGGCTATATTATATCGTCCAACTGAGACAAGGCAATTGTAATCTTTTGTGATTCTTTGCCAAGGGGATGAGCTATACTCAAATCCCATGGTCTATACTATCAGTGCGATCCTGACTAGTATCATCAGTATGATGATCATAATATTAACATCCCTCGTGATGAAATGCTTACGGGCTATACTTTATTCTAGTGTCGGTAAGACAAAGATAGTAGTGATCTTTACGATCCCCTGTTCAGAAGGTGTGATTATACCCAAACCTAATAGTCAATATAATCGATGTGATCATGACTAATATCGTTAGATACGATGGTTATATATAAACATCCATTAGTGATGTTGATTGTTTTTTTTTTCTGCCAAATGAATCGTCTTTCAAGACGATGACGGTTGTAGTCTATGACTCCCTGTCCAAAGGTGAAGAACCACGTTCAAACCTTGAAGCCCTAATCTAATAAAATTGCGGCTAATAAATTAAGGACCTTGATAATAGACCATCGAGTTATGTTTTAAAGTCATTCATGACAAGCCTATGTGCTATATTTGGTCATTCGTGACAAGCTAACATATTAAATGTTAACATTCCTGGTGACATGCCTTTGTGCCAGAATTGATAAATGTCATTATGACAAGGCCGTTTGTGCCATATCTAAATGACCTTTGCGATAAGGCCTTCGTGCCGTAAAATCATTTATGTCCTTCATGACTGGGCTTTATGCCATACCTTTCTACGTCCATCGAGACAGGCTTCTATGCCATATATGTATATATATAATAAAGGTCTTGTAAGGCTAGCCCTTGAGCTAATTATAAGCGTCCTTGCGACAAAGACAGTTGTGACATTATGGTCCCCTGTCAAGCAGGTATTGGACTCGCTCCAAACCTTAAATGCCATTGATAGTCCTTTTGTGACCTAAGCTAAATGTAACAAATATACATTCAAAAAGCATTCATTAAGGATGTTCGGAACGGAATAGCCCATACGGTTTATGAATGTCGTGGCTAATCTAAGTCAGGTAATCAGGATGATGACTAGTAATTGTTAAATCTTGGTGATTAGTACCAAGTTTCGAGTATCGAAAACTCGGATGAGGTAGACGACAGTCGCAATACTATTAATGCGACGAAAGTTAATAAAAAACTGCAAACGTAAACCTCAATATTGATGGAGTTAATCTCCAAGCTGTGGTTGACGCAGCAGTTGGAGAGATCATGAGACAATCCAAGGGGCCGAATGCTTCTCGCTCTAAATCTCATTCGAAACCATGTTTAATTGCTCATGAGGAGAGCTATGTTCACACTTCAGATATGAAGGATGAACCAAAGAAGGAGGATAACTCCCAGAAATCTGAGAAAGAGAGCAAATACGGGCTTAATAAAAAGCAACGAAAGTTCAGTAAATAAACCTGTATACCTCAGAGACTGCTTCAGCATTATAAGATGGATGTTTTAATATCCATTAGGAAATTTTTTCCGATGTCCTAGTTCCGTTAAAATATAAGGACTCAATATAGTGATAAAAATCGATTGGTTGCATCGAAAAATCAAGCCATATCATGGGTGATAAGAAGCAATTAATTATCAAGACTTCTTATGAGACAACTCTCATAATTACACGTATCCGTACGATTAATTAAAATTAAACATAAAAAAATGGTGGAAATGGCCGTCCCCGGAATCGAACCTGGGTCTAGGCCGCACCCTTTCGCGCGCCTAGCCAACTGAGCTAGGTGCCTAGTTGTGAAACTTCCATTATTGATTAAATATAAGCACTTGTACAATAAACTTCCCTATCATTTATCAATGATAATTTCTGCTAAGTGTCCTGTTTTTAATACAGGCAATAATAAATCTTCATGAACCATAAACTTAGCAAAAATTTTTATTATCATCCACAAGGTATAACTACCAAGGAAACCATAGTAACCGATTCTTATAGATCGGCAAGGAATCCTTCCGAAAATCTTAGAGCGCTCTTTCTTCGCATAGAGTACGACAACATATGTTATTTTAATTATTTTTCTCATTGTTTTTCTATCGCCTGCGAATGCCAAACTATGTTTGATAAAAGTGTCATATGAGGATTGGCGTATCCTAGTGTGTCCCATAGATTATTTCCATGTCTGATCAGCATGGAGGTCTAATACATGGAACCCTAAGATATCCCAATGATCATATTGTACTAAAGTCGACCAGTAGTATTCAAAGAAGATATCCAAAAATGGAAAAAAAAAATTCCAAGTAAATGTTCTCGATTAAGGAATTCGTGGACTTATAACATAAAAGTGTCACTCATTTGACACGAACAATGATGGATGAACTAGAGCCTGAGATATGGAAAATCTCTGCAGCCTCCTTGTATCTTGATTATCTTCTCATAAGTTTTCCCTGCTTACCTCCTGGGAGACAGGTAGAACTAAGATTAACATCCCGCTGTGGGCTGGAGTATTATGAAAAACTCCATATTGATTATGGAAAAATCTAAACCTTGATTTAGTAGGTTTTAAAACATAGGCACTTATAGCCTGACTCAATCTTCTGAGGGTTTTATATTATTAAATAAGAAAGACGGTTCATATTACTTACGTATTAAATGCCGCAACCCTAATTAGGCAACGATTAAGAATTTGCCATCAGCTACCCAGGATCTAAGGGCAAATCTTGGTGGATAGGCTTGAAAAGTCTGTAGCCACCTATGTAGCTAAATGCTTGACATGTGCGCAAGTCAAAGCCGAGCATCAAAAGCCGTCAGGCTTGCTACAACAGCCTGAACTTCCTACGTGGAAGTGGGAAATGGTAACTATGGATTTTATCACCAAGTTACCTAAGATAAGGAAAGGCAATGATAAAATATGAGTTATAGTTGACCGACTGACTAAGTCAGCTCATTTCTTACCCAGCAAAGAGACTTATAGCTCCGATATGTTAGCCCAGTTATACGTTGATAAGATTGTAGCCTTACATGGCATACCTGTGGCTATTATCTCTGATAGAGATACTAGGTACACGTCACATTTTTGGAAGAGTTTCCAACAATTTTTGGGCACACGTTTGAATTTTAGTACGGCTTACCATCCTCAGACTGACGGTCAGAGTGAGCGCACTATTCAAACGTTGGAAGACATGCTACGTGCATGTGCGATCGATTTGGGTGGTAGTTGGGATAAGAACCTATCGTTAATCGAATTCTCCTACAACAATAACTACCACACCAGCATCAAGGCTGCGCCTTTTGAGACATTATACGGTAGAAAGTGTAGAACGCCAGTTTGTTGGGCGGAAGTTGGAGATGTCCAGTTATCAGGACCAGAGATAGTGTTCGAAACGACGGACAAGATTGTCCAGATTCGTGACCGTCTCAAAGCTGCCCGAGATAGGCAGAAGAGTTACGCTGATCCAAAGCGTAAGGATTTTCACTTCGAAGTAGGTGACAAAGTCCTACTTAAAGTGTCACCCTGGAAGGGAGTGATGCGGATTGGTAATAAAGGCAAACTAATCCCGAGATACATAGGACCTTTCGAGGTTATCGAACGTGTCGGGTCAGTTGCCTATAAGTTAAACTTACCAGAAGAGCTCAGTGGAATTCACAATGTGTTCCACATCTGCAATCTGAAGAAGTGCTTCGCTGACGAATCACTGGTTATACCGAATACAGATGTGCATATAGATGAGAGCTTAAATTTTATGGAAAAACCTGTGTCGATTAAAGATCGACGGGTAAAGAAGCTTCGGAGAAAGCATATACCTGTTGTTAAGGTCAAATGGGATGCCCGTAGAGGTCCCGAATTCACGTGGGAGGTTGAATCCACGATGAAAGAAAAGTACCCTTACTTATTTCAGTAAATCTCGGGTCGAGATTTATTTTAAGGGGGTGAGGATGTAACACCTCGAAAATTCACGTCCTATAATGTGTTGACACGTGTCATAAAGTTTGAACGTGTGAAAGAATGTTATAAAAGGACTAAAGTTGACAAACATGGAAAGTATGTGTTTATACGGGTTCTAAGTGTCAACAGTGAATAAATATACTTCATAATAACCCTACATGATGTTTATAACATCAAACGAATAAATCATGGATCATACGAAGCTAAAAGTGAGAGATTACAAACTACAGGGGTCAAATGAGTCAACATGTTAAAGATATACCTCTGAGTGACCTTTTGACAAACCTGAAGCTTTGTAACTGTTAATTATGCTCACTAGAATGCACGACATAAATTTCATAAAGTTTCGTTACCGTATGAGAAAGTTATGATCAAATCCGTATGCGAGGGTTAAAGCGTTAACGTTGAAAGTTATGACTTTTCGGGTTAACCGGAAATGCCCAGGGACTTGGCAAAGTGGGTATAAGTCCTAAAGCCTTTGTAGGTAAATAATAAGGGGTCAAATTGCAAGAAATAAGTCGGTTGCCCTTTCGAATGCTTGAAAGGCCAAGTTTTTCATTCTGCCTATTTGTTGCGCACCGCAACAAATATTTGTTACGGTGCGCAACAAATGCCCAACAACCAGAAAACAGGCTGTTGCCTGTTATGCACGATTTTAACCCATTTAGCCGGTTTTTCTCACATGTGGACGGCCCCTAGGCACCCCTAAGCACTAGTAACAAGTGTTGATCAGTTGTGGGCAGTCCTAGACCTTGTTGTCAACATGTTGTGGTGATTAAACTTGCTATATAAGGGCCTTCATGTTGCAAACATTCCTCACAACTTCTCCTGCACTCTTGGATCATTTCTGGAGCTATCAAGCAGCCTCAAGTGATCATATCTCGTGCATAGGACTCTTGTAAGTCTGCTAGTTCTTGTTTAATTAGTTTTAGCTTAGTTAATTAGCTAAAAGTCAAACCGTCGTAATTACGGTTTGACTTCGAGATTGGTCAATAATGGCTCAGTCATATCTCGAATTAAAAGTAGTTATGAGTTGGTATTTATGTGGGTAATAAAACCTCAAAAGGGTTTCCCCTGATCACCACTCTAACCAGGTCAAAAGTCGGGTCAAACTTATAATTAAAAAGTCAACAGGATGCTTAAAATGTCATTTATGCATAATTAGCTATGTAGAACATATATAACCTGTTTGATCATTGTTATAACTTAGTAATAAGTGTAAGGACATGTCTAAACATGTTCCACCCGACTATTTCCTGTTTAGACCCGGTTCGGAACCGAAAGTCACCTAGTTTGACTTTCACTTTGACTTTCAGTTCTGACCCGTTTAGGCATGTTTTAGAAATGCCTCAGAGCTTTAATTGGATTAGGATACATGTTAGAACAACCCTCTGTGATTATACACCTTGGTTCATTAGTTATCCAATTAATATGCATGTTTCCGTTAATTGCTCATATGTTGACCGTTATGCCCTTATTACCTTAAAAAGTGATTTATGAAAATGTAAAAGTGTAGAAACCTTAAATACTGATATATAAACTTGTATGCAAAGTTTGACATCCGTTTGACTTGTAGATTAAGAGTTATGCTCAATATCGCTAAATTAATGCCTTATGTTAATAAAATGGCGTAATTAGCGTATAGCCTAGTTAAGCCTACTTTTTGGTATCAAACTTAATACCCACTGATGTAATATATTATTTTGGGATTTTTAAAGATTTTTAATTAATTTTAGGCTGAGCATAACTAGTAGTCGTAGGCTTAATCCGGTAATTATCGGTTTTGCCCTTACGGGCCATAAAATGAGTTTTACTTATCGAAACGACTCCAAACCTTTTTCTACTGATCACATATGATAAATAATTTATTTTAAGCCTTCTGGAAATATAAAAATATCAGATTTAAGTATCAAACCCGGAAATGGCCTTTAATCGCCTTAATTAGCGTTTTTTACGCATAGTATGTTTTAAAATCATATTGAACATACCCGGGTTGATATCTACTGATATATGAGGCAAAATATGATATTTTAACAGTAAGAAAAGGTTGATTAACTCAGACTTCGTGTTTGAGCTTTTCGGCTTATGTGAAATTACCAAAATACCCCTACGGGGCATAGTTTGGTTAAAAATGATAAATTTCACATATATACTTTAGCCTACTGTTATAACTCATCAAAATGAGTATGTTTGCTGTTTACATCAGATCTGTAACTCAGTTAAACATCTAAGCGCTTTTACAAACTTTAAAATGACCAAACTACCCCTACGGGGCATAGTTTGTGTTTAAATTAGTTCGGGGCATAATGAAAGACATCCTACTGATGTCACAACATATTTGAAGCATATTAACTTAGGAAACCTGTATATGGCTCTTGCGGATACCCGTTACGCATTTTACGCGTTCGGTTCGGTTTATGTAACAAGTTTACATAAATTAACCAACACGGGTCAAACCTTATCGGTTTCATCTCAAAATCCAGAATGTGAATAATAAACCCATATTAAACAAGCCTCTGAACTTGTCGGGTCTAAATCACATTCTATCCGGTCTTCGCTTAATCGTGCGTACGAACCGTATCTTTGAAACTAGCCGGTCTAAGCTTAAGCTTAATAAAAGACCCGTTAGTATTCTAATAGGTTATATTAAACCTCCGTTCCAGATTAGGAGAACCAGTAAAAGCTACGTGCATTTTGCTAATTGTGATTTATACTTTGCATCAGGTAAATACTTTTAACTTATTTTCCCTATACGGGCTTGGGTTACGGTATATAGCATACCGCTTGATCGGGCATCAAATCTCCACATTAAGTGGGTAGTTGAATAATTTGATCGGCTCGTTTAAACAGTCTTGTTTACTTTACAGCCTTTGGGGGGTTAATGACCATGTCCCGGATATCCTTGGCATCATCTTACGAGATTGGCCACGACCTGAGCACGGGGTGTAGGCGTACACCTGTCAGTGTATAACTCAATAACGTGGTGTGTCTATTGATCTTTAACCCGGACTAGATCCGGGCTACTGAACGCATAAGTAACATGTAATTCGTTCACAAGATTATAATATTAAATAATTCTCCCAAGTTAATAAAAAGATTAATCTTGCCTCTGTGCATTTTAATCAAGTTATAAAATGTTTATGCCATGTGCATCCAAACCAATTTTTAAACCATTTTCCAAAATGAGTCAGTTGATCGTATTTACCAGTGTAAACTGACGTATTTTCCCAAAAAGACTAAATGCAGGTACTAAACGTAATTGGCTGGATTGTCTCCTTAGCATCAATAGAAGTCTCGCAAGCTTAAGATGCCTAAAGTCTGTTGATCTATTGTTTCCATTTTATGTTCGATCCTTCTGTGGATAAACTTCCGAATATTGTGATATTTGATATTACAATAATAAATTCGGTTGTATTATATTTTCAATTGCTTCCGCTGTGCATTTATTAAATATTGTGTTGTTTGACTATTACGTTGCCAACCACGTCACGATACTCCCCACCGGGCCCACCGGTGACACGTGGAAAGTCGGGGTGTGACACTGTAGAATACAATTAGCTGATAGATTTAGGGCCTAGATGTAGGTCCAACATCAAAATAAAATAAAACCCAAGTGTGGGAACTAAGGATAACATAAACACTTTCTGGAAGCTAAAGCAAGCACTAAAAAGTACCTGAAACACACTTTAAATGCAGATTTCTGCAGAAATCAGCATTATTCAGAAATAAAATAGCATTTTAACAATGAAATAACATGCAGAATTGATGTTTCAGTGTCCAGAATAACTTGTAAAGTGTCGAGAATGAAAACTATCACAAAAGGTATTTCATACCTTGTAAAACTACACTATTTAGCACTTTAACGAACCGATAACCTAACAAATAACCTGACACTACCCAAAACGTCAAAAATAGACTAGAATCATTGTTTTATGATATAAAGCTAGTTATGGTGATAAAACACCTTAAAAATCATAGAAACACTTAAACACACTTAATATTACATATAACCTTCCAAGTTACATCTTTCACCTTTAACTTCCAAAGTTTACAATTTACCCCCCCCCCTCTTTGTTGTAACCGGCCCCAAGTGGCCCCACTCACTTTCCATTATAATATTACAATTGTGCTCAAGAAATTGGACATGTTATCTCTTGGACAATTTTATGTTGGAAAGTTAATATAAGAAACCTTAAAGTGAAGGAACAAGATCATTTCAACAACTTACAAACTTCATCTTCTTCCTCTTTCGCTCTTCTACCTACGACCACAACCACCCACCATACTCGCACCATTTTCACTCATAAATCAAGCAATCTAAGGGTATACAAGGGTGCACAAGGATAATCTAAGGAGGTTTGGAGCAAAAGAAGTGAAAGGACCACCTTGTGGAGCTTTTAATTGTAGGATCGTTTTCAGACCCGAACGAGTCGATCAGAAGAGTTTTACTCAGAACGAATGGTGGAAACAAACATTCTGAGGTTAATTCAGCACAATATACACTTTAAACTGTCGTATTATTGAATTGATAACGTTTTACAGCGAGACGACACTTCGGCAGCACTTCGTTGCTCTGACCGGAATCCTTACAAATGAACAAGACACAAAGGTATATATAGGGTCCTGATTTCGCACCAAACATTCTCAAGCGAAAACATGTTTCAGGAAAAATCAGCCTCAAGGGAAATAAGAATATGTGATTTCGCTTGAAATAAACATGACACTTTCAAGCGAAATCACCTATTTAGTTTCGCTTGAACATGTCACTTACCCTATAATTGACATATTCCTCGTAAAACGTGCCCTGATCTGTCTAAATACAAACAAGACTCGATACAAGACGAAGTCGACAGACGCATGCACTAACAAACTCCCCCTCCAATTTTGACGAGTCTTAAGTGTCGAGTCTTTGCACCTTCAGTCTTTATTAGTCCTTTCGAACTCTTTGAAGTATCTGACGCTGTAAGAATCCTCATATCTCCTCTCTTCTCTTTTCTTCAGCACCAACAGATAATCTCTCCCTCGAATGTTGATGATCTCCAGGATCTGAATCTGGCTCTCGAGCTTTCTAATTCTCTTGATCAGATCTCTTGATTCCTTAAGTTCATCATCATCAACAGTTCCAGAATCGTAACCTGGCTCACACTTTACACAGGTTCAGAAACAATTCCTGGCTATACCCTGTACAAAACTCTACCAAAAAAGAAATTTTCTGATGATCACTTGTAAAAACAATCTCACCATCTAATGAACACTTGCAGAAATTATACAATCAAAGAATGATTTTTACAATGTAGATCTTTGATGAATCACTTAAAGATAAAACATTTTTCTTTTCAAAACAACACTCTCCCAAACCATTTGTTCATCATGTCTAGCACTTGGAATTTTGAAAATCAGCTTTCCAACACTAGTTGTCGAAAATCTTTTTGGATTTTTTCAAAATTTATGCTAAAACACACTGAAAATCTTTTTGGATTTTTGAATGAAAAGAAATGAAATGCATAGAAAAAATATTTACCAACAATATTTTTGTGAGTTTGTGTAAGAGGATCATATCAGTTTTTGAGACAAATCACCAACACCGTTAAGCTTTAAACATTTTAAGTTCTAAACGATTCACTTAGATTGTCAGTATACTGGTCCACTTTTAAATTTTCACACAAAGTTCAACTGATCCGAGATACGAGATTAATGTCTTAAGAACTTAAACTTAATCGCGTATCCCACCTCAGAATATACTCCCGTATCCAGATCCCAATATTCAGTCTTACAGGTGAGTATACCACAGATGATATCTGTAAGGGGTTAAATTGCGAAACCGTGAGAGCTCAGGTCAGAACTTTCGTTCAGTAGAGAGATGACGGCTTCGACTATTGGTGTGTCCCTTTTAGAGGATCTTTTTTACAACAGCAATGATTATCAATTTTGTTGTTTCATCATTTTTGCTGAGGGCGGCGCTATATTTCAAGCAAGCAGAAAGTATTCTCCGGGGACTAGGCCATTGCTTCCGCAAAATCAGAAGTCCCGGGATAATACCCCAGATATCACTGAGCATAAAGACCTAGTATCTTAGAAAGAGGGACCTTTCAAACAAGATTTCGGGGGTTACCCATATATCCGAGAGATGTTCCCCACGATATAAGCAAGTTTGAAATTTAGGTTTATATCTCGTCACAATCTACTAAATGTGTAAAAACCTACTGGCACATCATCAGTGAGACCGTTTATCACATTTTAACTTTCCATTTCTTTAGCATGTTGTGATTGTCCACTGATGTACTATCATTTCCTCTTCTTTGACACAAAAACTCATTTTTGAATTTTATCATGTTTTTTACTTTTTCAAATTTTCAAATGTTTTTGGATTTTCAGAAATTCTTACTCCCCCTAAAATTCAAATACATTTAAAGAAATTTGAAAACAAACTTGACAAACAACGTGACAACTGATATCAAATCGCTTTAAATCGCCATCCACTTGGCATAAACAATCAGAACTCCCCCTCACAACAAACTATTTTTCCCATTATGATTTCAAAACACTTAAGTTTGTTTTAATCAAATGGTTTTTCCGGAAAATAAGTTTTGTTGATTGATTTTAACCATTTTTAGGTTAGGGGATAAACTCATCATTTTGTTTCTCAACCACTTGTAGGAAATCAGATACAACTTAATGTCCCTGATTTACCACTTGTAAGAATAGTTCAATCAAGTTCAACCTAATGACCTTGATTAACCTATTTATAAAAATTCAATTTCTTTTTCAACTACATGGCTTACCAACCAATACCACTTATAGGTTGAATTCTCAAGATGCCGATACCTACTCCTCACTTACCAACCTGGGAGTTCCGTCAAGTCATACTTGTGACCAATTTTCAATTTTCAAACAAACAATATAAGAAAGATGCCGATTCATGCTCCACGATTACCAACTTGGGAGCTCCGGTAAGTCCAGGATTTTACTGTTCATAGTAGGTACCATCCCAGTCATGAACCAGGGATGATACTTTACCTTGCTTCTTCGTTTTCTTCTCGTAAAACTCCTTGACTCCCTTGACCTTCCTGTCAACCATCTTTCCAAAAATGTTATGAACTTTGGAATTAAATGCCTTTTCAATATCAAATTCTTTCTTTTCAGAAAAGAATTGATTTGAAATTTCAACTTTACCAACTTTCTTCTTAAAATTTTCAGCCCGAAGTGGTGGAAAATTCACATCATCCACAGTCGGTACTGATTTTTCACTTTTAATCTCAACCTGTGGCTCCTCTGACTTTGTGGAATCAGATTCATCGCCAGAAGATAGCTCCTCTGATTTTGATGAATCAGAATCATTGCTAGAACTTTCCTCTGATTTCTTAACAACCCATTTTTGGTTGTCAAGATTTGCCCTTTTCTTGTAAAATTTGTTTGAACATTCACCAATCTCAAAAGTCGAATTTTTGAAAAGTTTGGTTCTCTCAATTGGTGATTCAAACACAACTTCTTTATCTTTTAGTTTACGAGAAACTCCCTGTTTTGATTTTATTGCCTTGGAACAATCTTTGGCAATATGTCCAACCATGTTGCATTGGAAACATGTTCTCATTTCTTTCATCTGATCAACAGTCTTCATCTATTCTTGCTTCTTCGCAAGGAATTCACTGTTCGACTGCTTTCTGAACAAATTTTCTTTCTCTTCTTCAGTAGATGTACCTGAAACAAATATCATTTTTGATTTAAAATCACGAACATATTTTTCATTTTTCTGATTTTCTGGTGGAATAAAACCCAGACCTTTCTTTTTGAAATTACCATTATGGTTTGGTTTCTTTCAATAACCAGAACCAGAATTATAACCCTTTTTCTTGTTTTCTCTTTGTTGAACTCTTGAGGTGTACTTTTTAGGTTTATCATTAAGATTTACATCTTTTATTTCAGAAATATTAATTTCTGTTAGTTTGAAAACCTTTTTGATCATGTCAGGCTTGACACCTCTTATTGGAAATTCCTCATCAAAATATAATTTGTCAGAATCATTCAAAGTATATACAACTTTAAATGTTTCGTCATTCAAATTAGATTTTGATAACATGAATTCTTTATTGTAAACTCTTTTGCCCTGTTTGTCGGTTTGATTCGGAATTCTGGACTCAGACTTTGACTCTGAACTAGACTCCTCGGATTCATCTTTATCCAACACCTGATCGACCACTTTCTTTATTAACTCAGACTCATGATCAGTGTCAGATGATGTAAACGTGACATCAATATTATCTGGCAAGTTAACTGAAGACTCCGACTCCCACTGTAAATTTGTTGCCTTTTCGACTCTTTCTGAATTTGGATTTCTCGTAGAATATCCATTTTCAAGCGGGGGTGGACACTTGTTGTAACTGAAACCTTGTTTCTTACCAGATGTCTTTTCTTTAGAATCCTTCTTCTTATCTTTCTTCTTTTCAAAAGTCTTTTCTTCAGAAACTTTCTGTTCTTCAATTACTTCATCATCTTCAAATGCCTTCATGCCCTCAACAGTTGGATAAATCCTGTCAATGACATAAGAAGTACATGAGTAACTTTTCAACAAACGGTTTACTCTTTCAGTTTCAATTCTTTGTGTTTCAAGTTTCTGTTCTAGCATAGCACACTTCTCGATGTAGTTGTTCACAACTTTTTGTTTTACCATGAAAGCTCCCTGAAGTGTCTTCATGGCAGTTGCTTGTTCTTCACTTGTTTGGTTGTACTGATTCATGGCCTTGTTCAGAACATCATAAGATTCCTTTAAACTGTTCAAGTTATAAATCAATGTGCTATTCTGCTTCTTTATTGCCTCACAGTTTTCACACTTCATAGGAATCTTTCTTGCATCAACTTCTTCATCAACTTTGAACTTTGGAATATCTTTCACCTTTTTCTTTATCACTGGAACAGCCTCGTCATCACTGCTGACCGGTGTTTTGGCCTTTTTCTTTTTCTTTTTGATTTTTTCATCATCACTGTCACTTTCTGCTATCAATTTCAAATCAGCTGCCAATCTTCTTGCATGATACTCACGATCATCATCACTATCCTCTTCAACTCGAGCAACATACGCTTTGTGATTTGAATCTTTGTTTGGATCATAATCATCCCAGTTGAAATTTGCCCAGCTAAAATCTTCAGGCAATTTTTCATCATCTTGATTTATCAGGCATGCTTTGTTATCAGCTGAGATATAATTGTCCCAACTGAAACCTTTGGTTGGCTCTTTGTCATCCTGATTCACCATACAAGCTCTCTTTGAAGATTCTTCAATCACTTTTCTTCCATGAGCCACTTGTGGTTCTTGTTGTTGTTGAGCAACTTGATGATAAATAGCCTTCCGGTAGTAATCATTGTTGTTGTTGAAAGGATTTTGAGCTCCACTTGCTTCGCGGTTTTTGCACTCCCTCTTGAAGTGACATTTTTCCCTGCAACGAAAACAAGTGACTTTAGATTTATCAAAACCTAAAGTAGAAATATTAGCTTCACGTAAGTCATCTCTTCCTGTGATCTGCTTAAATTTCTCAGCTCGTCTCAGGACACTTGCTAAACACCACTTAATATCCATCAATTCCATCTCTTCAGCGTCAATTTAATCGTAATCCTCTTTTGTAAGCATTGGATTCCCGATCCGACCTGCAACAAAACTACCATATGATTCCAACACAGTTCCCAACAAAGACATGTGACTCTTAGCAATTTCTGCTGAATAATCTTCATCATTCTCTAGATTGCTTTCTAGCATCGGCACTTAGATCTTTAATTGCTATAACTTCTTTCTGTGCGAGAGTAATCGGGGTAACCGGGGTAGCAAATGCGTTGAAAAATTCCTCTTCCATATTTTGAATTTTCAAAAATCACAAAAATAGACTGTTCAAGCGGAATAACTGTTCTCAAGCGAAATCACCAGAATTTTTCAAGCGAAATACGGTTCAAGCGAAATCAATTCAATATTTTCAAGCGAAATACCGGTACTAGTGGAATCAGAACAATTTCTCAAGCGAAATCAGATACAAAGTGTGATTTCAAGCGAAATCAACAGATCAGTTCAAGCAAAATCATGCTGATGTCATATTCTCAAGCTGTTTTTCGAGCGAAATCACAATTTTTACCTGTTTTAGATTGATTTTAGGCCTGAAACTTTCAAGGCTTTGTTAAAACAGTATTGCGCACAACATGTGTGAAAATAAGGACATTTTGACCGTAAAAATTTGTTAATTTTTGAAAAGAAGGTGTAGAAATCAGATTTTTCAGCTGAATTGGTAAGAACTCTTCTTCCTGAGCTCTGATACCACTTGTAGGATCGTTTTCAGACCCGAACGAGTCGATCAGAAGAGTTTTACTCAGAACGAATGGCGGAAACAAACATTCTGAGGTTAATTCAGCACAATATACACTTTAAACTGTCGTATTATTGAATTGATAACGTTTTACAGCGATACGACACTTCGGCAGCACTTCGTTGCTCTGACCAGAATCCTTACAAATGAACAAGACACAAAGGTATATATAGGGTCCTGATTTTGCTCCAAACATTCTCAAGAGAAAACATGTTTCAGGCGAAATCAGCCTCAAGCGAAATAAGAATATGTAATTTCGCTTGAAATAAACATGACACTTTCAAGCGAAATCACCTATCTAGTTTCGCTTGAACATGTCACTTACCCTATAATTGACATGTTCCTCGTAAAACGTGCCCTGATCTGTCTAAATACAAACAAGACTCGATACAAGACGAAGTCGACAGACGCATGCACTAACATTAACCACTCATCTTCTTCAATCTTCATCTTCTTCTTGTTTGAGCCACTTCCCTAGCTACTAGAGCTAGTAGTGAGCCTTCTAAACACTATTTTAATTCTTGTTATTAGTATGTACAAGACACAACATCAAAGAAACTAAACTTTAAAAGATGGTAACATGAAGATCTAACATAATCTAAGTGAAAACAAGTTGTTTTGAAGCTGTTTGATGTATGTGATGAAGTTGTGAATGTTGAATCTTGTGTTTTTAGTTAGATCCATCATGTGAAAGCTTGTTAGAAGCTTAGATCTAACAAGTTTAAGCATGGATCTTGAAAGATCCATGGTTAAACTTGAAGATGAACTTGAAAAGTCTTTATGTAAACATGAAAAACGGTTTTTAAAGCATGTTCTTATGATCTTGAAGTAACTAAGTTTATGGATGATTAACTTATGAAACTAAGCTTCAAAAAAAGTTTGTGAAAAGTTCATCAAGAAGCTTATTTTTGAAAGAATCAAGCATGTTAAGTGTAGATCTAAAAGACTACATGTTTTTACAAAATAATCAAGTTCATTTTAGGGTTTTATATGATGAAACTAGTGTATGTAACTTGTGAAATTGTTGGAAATTGATTTATGGTGATGAAAAGAAAATAAACACATGTTTTGAAAACATGGGAAACCTTCATTTTTAGGGGAAACTATGTCAAATTTTTATAAAAGTTTGACACTTAGAAAAATATAAGTTTTGATGAAACTTATTCCCCAAAAACTCACCTATACTAAGGTTTCCTAATTTTTGTACAAAATTTCAAGTCAAGAAATAAGGATTTCTCAAGGTTAAAATTCAATATTAAGTATGTATATTTTTTGGGAAAATATATATATTTAGTTGTCACCAAATTTTGTGCTAAGTGTATATTATGTGTATTATATGTAGTAGTGTATTAGGAACTTGAAAATACACGAAATATTCCTAAGGAGTATAAATACCAAAATACACACAAAAATGTACAAGGAAATATTTATGAATATATATACAAGAATTACCCATAAAATGGGGCATTTGGACGATAAACAAAATACATATTAACGTAAATATATGTATGGACTTGGACAAATAATGGACACCTTTGGACATAACTTTTTATTCGGACAAATATATATAAATATTACCAAGTAATGAAAATTATACAAAATTCGGGTAAATGACAAAAATGAATATATATATTTAACAAGCATAACCAAATATATATATTTCAAACAAATCTTAAAAATACATTATTTTTAAGAAATATAAATCCGAAAAGTATTAAAAATCAAAGAATTGATTTTTGGCAAATAATGTAAAATACACAAGTATTTACATAAAAATACAAGTATACTTCCCTAAGTATACTTACACAAGAATAATATTGAAAATATTATTTAACAAATGACTTATAATTATTTTTGGAAAATAATATAAGTAACATATTTTGGATAAGTTAAAAATATAGATTATTTTTAACACTCGTCGTTTGTCAAAACCTACATAAACAAATAAATATATAGTTTTGGAATAAAACATATATTTATAAATGAACAATACAAATTCAAATTACAAGAACGCGATGAACGGGCGAGACCCGACAATCAAGGGCACGACCCTCACGAACGATGAACATACACAAAACGAATACATAACTTAAGATGGTGACTTGTACATGGTGAATTACAAATCTAGTGATTAACGTACATAGAACACATATAGGTTACGGCGCCTACAAGACAAGCCCGGTGAAGTTTACGACGCAGGATATGCAAATCTGTGAGTTCATGTCCCCACTTTTTAAACATTTTCTTGTTTTCTAAACTTGGGGAAAATACATGTACTGTGGTATGTTAGGAGAAAATTAAGGAATGACACAATAAGATCATGTCACTAATAGGGTGAGACTTAAGAACCATTAATCAACTATATACTTAGACCGCGGAACAAAAGGTTAGATCTAATGGGTTTCAGACAACCACACTCTTGGCCACGTTTATACCATGAATGCTTTTGTGTCCCTAGTCGTAAATCGACAGAAAAATGCCTATGGTTTGGATGCTTCCTATGTCGTTACATATGTTAATGGCCTTGCAAACCATTAGCGATCTCGATTTCCTTACATATACAGAATACAAGTTTTCAAGTACAATGACATACCATGATTCTTACAACAATTACTCATATGTTTTACACAAAACTGCATGAATTCACACCAACTTTTGTTGACGATTTTCCAAAACTTACATGTATTTCAGGGAACTAAGTGGATGTACGCGCGGTCTCTTTGCTCAAGGATGTCGTTTATGTTTCAAGTTATTATGTGTCGATGCTCCGTTGCCACTTTTGTAGGATTTGTTTGTTATATCCCGTCTCCTTGCGGAGATATAGCGAACAAAACCTTGATCTTTGTTTTTGAAATGAAGTTGTAAACTTTTCAAACAATTATCTTATGTTATGATGTAAACTTAAACTTAACTTTTGTTATGGATGTTAAACTATCAATGGCAATTTGGAGTTGTTTTACATTCATGTAGTATGTTTACTTATCGTATGCAATGAGAACCTTTCAGATCACACCTCGTGCTTCCGCCTTAGAAAGGGGTGTGACACAGCAGCCAGAAGGTGCCAAATGGCGATTTTCACCTTGCAAATCAGGAGATGGTGGTAGTTGTTCGATGAGGCAGGGGTGACGACGGCGTGGTGGTTGTGGGGTGAGGTATGGGCTAAGGCGTGGTGGTTGTGGGGTGAGGCAGGGGCTGTAGTGGTGGTGGTTCTGGGGTGAGGAAGGGGCGACAGTGGTTGTTGTTATGGGATGAGGAATTGGCCTTTATAATATACTAATTTATATTTAGTAAATTCACACAAGAATACCCTCATGTGACATGCACATGGGGTGTGTTAACTGAGAAATCTAACTGATGTTAGGGCAAAGGACCAAGCGAGTTTATTTTTTACAAGTATTGAGACCACCCGTGTAATTAGTAAACCATTAGGACCAAACCTGCAATTTTTCAAATCACAGGGACCAACCAAGCATTTAACTCTTTTTTTGGCGAATTGGAAATAAATAATCCCACCTAACTCAATTTGGCTGATAATAATCCAAAGTCAGTTATTGGCCGATAATAATCCGAACAAGTCAATTTTTTTTGTGAAATAGTACGCCGTTAAAATAGCTTAACGGAGTTAAGTTTTTTTCAGAATTACAAACCGATGTTTTAGGGCTTTTGATCAGAACGAGGATATGAGTCGATTGATGTAAAACTTACCTCGAAGTTGTGCTCGAAATGGCTTGATTTTTGTTAGTTAGAAGTTTAAACACCCGAATTGAAGCACCGTTTTCATGGGTTGGGGCAGTATTTCGAGGTAAGTTTTACATCAATCGACTCGTATCCTCGTTCTCATCAAAAGCTCTAAAACATCGGTTTGTAATTCGTAAAAAAACTTAACTCCGTTAAACTATTTTAACGACGGACTATTTTACAAAAAAATAAATAAATAAATAAATATCCAGTTCGGATTATTATCGGCCAATAACTGACTTGTGATTATTATCGGACAAATTAAGTTAGGTGAGATTATTTATTTCCAATTTGCCTTTTCTTTTACATACTAAAACAAAATGTAAAAAGTGAGTTAAATATACACTTCCAACAACAAAATTTCACGTATGTAAAACAAAACTTGCGCATTCTCATTTTTTGTTATGCATACTAAAACAAAATGTAAAAAGTGAGTTAAGTATACAATTAAGGAGATCCGTACGTGAAGTTTTCTTTCTATTATGTTTTATAACAGTAAAAGTCTAGTAAACATTATAACATTATTATAAAAGTCATTAAACATTATAACATTATTAGTATGGTGTACGCGCGATGCGGCGAGGGCGACATTTGCATTGCGGCAATCGTTTCTGATAGTTTTCTTATTCGTATAATATTTATGATAACATTATTGTGGTGGATATATGTTATAAGTGTTACATATATAAAGTTTTGTTTTTTATAACAATTAATAATCAAAAGACAAAAAATATTGTTTTTATAAAAATTAATATTCAAAAGACAAAAAATAAAAGATAAATTGTTATAGTTGTAAAGTATGTATAATTTATTGGTTAAATTATAAAGTATAATTTTATTTTTTAAAGTTCTTAACTTTTTTTAAATATCCACATAGTACTCATCCACTAAACTTTAAGTTTAAAATTTTTGTTTTATAAAAATTAAAAATAGTATTTGACTCATAAGTATGTTTTAAACCTTTAACTTAAATTGTTAAATTTCATTTTTTTACAGATATACAAAATTTATACTTTTATAAAATTTCAAGAACTTTGATTTTATAAAAAAATAGGATGTTAATAGTTTATATC
This sequence comes from Helianthus tuberosus, assembly GCA_030545235.1. Classification (NCBI taxonomy): domain Eukaryota; kingdom Viridiplantae; phylum Streptophyta; class Magnoliopsida; order Asterales; family Asteraceae; genus Helianthus; species Helianthus tuberosus. The sequence continues at coordinate 151,993,288 of CM060375.1, forward strand.
TTTATTAACTTTATATTATACTAAGTTCAGATTTTTAGTTTCTAACTAATCTTATCTATATGAGTCTACTTTTAACTTATAATCCATAAAATATGCAACACAATCTATTATGTATCTAGTCAAGTTGGTAAAGAATTCTTTTGAAACTGACTAATATTTTCTATAACAATATAGTTGAACTTATAATTCCTAAAAACTTGCAACACAATTTAGTATTTATCTAGTAATGATTGTAAATTTCTATAGTATTTTATTTATATTACTTGTTACAAAAAAAGTTTATAAAATAATTATTTTTTTATAAAAACAAAATGTTTTGTTTATAAATAAAGTAAAAAAATTGTTTTACACATGTAAAGTTTCGTTTTTAATAAAAAATAATAATCAAATGACAAAAAATAAAAGATAAGCTGTTCTAGTTGTAAAGTAATTTTATTTTTTTGGTTAAATGATAAAGTTTATAATTTTATTCTTTAAAGTTCATAACTTTTTTTAAATATCCACATAGTACTCATCCAATAAACTTAAAGATTAAATTTTTTGTTTTTATAAAAATAAAAAATAGTACTTGACTCGTAAGGACGTTTTACACCTTTAACTTTAAATGTTAAATTTCGTTTTTATATATATAAAAAATTTATATTTTTTATAAAATTTTAAAAATAGTTTTATAAAAGATAGGATGTTAAGAGTTTATATCTTGATTAACTTTATATTATAGTAAATTCAGTTTTTTAGTTTAGCTTTAAAGTTTATTACTTTATTATTTTTTAATTAAGAAATACAAATTATTAGATTAATATCCAAGAATAACTACAATATTTTATAATTTCAGCTTTACTATATCTAACTGCAATATCTATTGATTGCAACTTTAGGATATTAACTTATATAAGTCCAGTTGACTTGTAAATTTAGGATACTAACTTTATTTAGAACTTTATTAATATGGTCTTGCATTATATTAACACCAAAAATAAAGTTCAAATATAAAATAAACTTTGTTCATACATCTAGATCAAACATAACAACTGAAAATGAAAAAAAAAAAAAACATAAAAACACTTTGATAGATGTCATATTAGACTGCATGAAATCCGTTCCGCTTATGAATTGACACTCGAGGTATTTTTAATCTGGTTTTCTGGTTTGTGCTTGAATCGACAAAATCTTCTAATTCCTCTTCTTTGTCATTGTCCTTAGAATCGTCTAAATTTATAACCTCACCCTATTTCCATTCAGAGAGTCTCTTGGATCTCATCCTTTGAGTCTCAAACTTCTGATCCTTAAAAAGGACAAAAATTGAATACAAAAGTAAAAATAAAGATTAAAGAGTAAATTACAAGATTCGTCCTTTATGTTTACACCAGATTACAAAGTGTGTCCTTTGGCTTTAAAGTTAACAGGAATCATACTTAATGTTTGCAAAATCTTACACATTATGTCCTTTAACCCTAACTCAGTTATGTTTAAGTGTTAAGTTGGGTCATGTGCAAAGCATATAAGGATATGTTGGTCATTTCACTCTTTTATTTTTATTTACATTTTCATTTTCATTTTCATTTTAAATGAATAAAAATAAAAAAAATCTAAATATGCAAAAACCCCCCTCTCTCTCCAAACACTTTATCTCTCTAAACTCTCTTTGTCTCTCTCTCTCTCTAAAAATCCTGGTCTTCTTCTCCAATGAAGAACCGTCTGCCATGGCCACCCCCACCATCTTAACCTATATCACTGTACCACCCGCCCCCATCATCTGGTCTTCTTCCCCGGTGAAGCACCACCCCGCACTACCACCGGCGACCAAGAACCCCATGTCCGCCCCATTCTCTATCTTCTTCTCTATGCTCAGATCTGAAAACAGATCTGAAATATAAATTGAAAATGGGTTGTTTATTTGCGGCATATACGATGCATCTCACGAGATTCTGAATTAATGGGCTTCACAGTTTTTTTAAAAGAAACAATAGGTCAATTTTAGGGGAGATATCTTTGGACGCAGGCTTTTTGGTGAATTGGAGTGCACAGTTCCCAATTTCTCTTGATTATATGTGTGAGATCATAAGTTTGGTATTGTTAATTGTATTTTCGTTGATTAAAGAGTGTAGACAAAGTGGGTAATGGTGTGATGGCTGTAGTGGTTATATCATGGTTACGTGGGAGAGGTTGATGGTGGCAGGTGGATGTGGTGGGGTGGCAGGCGGTGGTGATGAGCGTGTGAGAGAGAGTGAGAGATGGAAGAAAGAGAGACTTGAATAAATAAGTAAAATATATAAATTGATTTATATAAATAAAGGGGTAAAAAGACTAATTTGCCCTAACTTAGTCAGATTTAACCATTAAAATTAACCAAGTTAGGGTTAAAGGACACAACATGTAAGATTTTTTGCGAACATTAAGTATGATTCCTGTCAACTTCAAAGACAAAGGACACACTTTGTAATCTGGTGTAAACATAAAGGACGGATTTTGTAATTTACTCAAGATTAAATAAACATTAAAATTACCTCTTCACTAAATTCACGTTGAAGATTAAACTTGTATGGACTAAACATCGCACCATAAGAAATAATATGAACACTTTTATCACCATCATCCTGCAATAAAACACACATATAATAACATAACGAACATGTTAATATGAAAGATATACACAAAGAATAATACTTAAAAACCAGCAAAATCAATACCTTAGAAGCTTGTTCGACAACTGGGTTGTTTAAATTGGCATGTTCATCATGCACCTGAATCTGAAAAATCAAATAAGTTAATATTTACATAAAAGTAAATAAAAGAAAACAATTATTCACTGCTACGATATAATAGATCTGGCCTTAGAATTTTCAATCTCGCATGCTTGGTTTTTCGCAACAATTGAATTCAGAACTGGATCCATTTTTTAACTTTTAAATACATGGGTGTCCTGCTATGTATTTATAGTAGTAACTATAGAAGTGCATTATGATTTAGTTTTAGATTTGCCACCCCTTTATTTAGGAAGTTTGTTGTGGTTAGTTTTAAGTTTTTTTATAAGATATATCTAAGTATAGATATTAGGCAGTTTTAATAAAATAAAATGTGACACATAATATATTCATTTTATGTTACGGTACTTTTAATTCTTTTTGTTTGCATAGACGGAGCCCATCTTTGTAGATTAGACGCATTAGATCACAAGTATTAATTACTTGTACATTAAATCATTATTGACTTGTACCTTTTAATCCGTGTGTCGATATTGAACAAGACAACTACCGAAACGTCGATAAAAATGTGTAGGTCGTCATGCTATCTTTAGATTTTTTTTAAACATTATAGTTTATAAGATATGTCAAGAATACGTAAAAAAATTATAAGTTTGTTGTGGAGGGGTGAATTGTAACTAATTATCTATAATTTTGTTAAAACCTTAGGAATTTAAGTGTAATAAGTTTAGAGGCTAAAAAATAAATAGTTTTTAAAAGTCCAAACTACCCTCATTTCAGGGGTTTTTCTATAAATAAAGGGGGATAAATTCTTATTTTTTGGGTATCTTAAAATACCTCTCCGTCATGCATTATAATATAGTATAGATAACACTATTATAACAGTTAAAGTAGTAAACATTATAACATTATTATAATAGTAAAAGTATATTATTATATATATCAAATAACATCGGGTGTTGCGCTAGTCATATTTTCAATTTTGAGACTATCATCACAAAAATTTTTGGTTTTACACTTTACCCATGAAGACTCAGTTACCAGTTGGTTCAAGCTAACTGTGAAAGAGTCTCAGGAAGTCTTTGCTGAAGTCTTTGCTGCAACCTGAAAGATCATAACAAGGAAGAAAACACACCGTTAGCCTCGTCACAGGGAGGGGGGCCTCTATATGACCAAGCTCGGGCGTGAGAATAAGTATCGAAGTATGTGGAGTAAGTCAGTGAGAGAGAGAGGAGAGTTAGAGAGAGAAAGTAGCCATTACCCCTTTTAGAAGGTTTTAGTGGGGTATTTATACCTTTTGAGTATGCTGACGAGGCGAGGTACAGGGCCGGCCCGGAGGGGGTGCGGGGTGGGCGACGGCTTAGGGCCCAAACCCTTCGGTGGCCCGAAAATTTATTTTTGTAATAAAGCTACGCTATAGAACTTAGAATATATAAGTACTTAATTGGAAAATTACATGATGAGGTGCATGTTCTGGTGGTTCCTATGTCATTTTATTAGCAAGTAGACCAAGAGTTCTACTCTTGATAGCCTCAATTTTAGTTGATTTTTTTTCTTAACTAGAATTACGACCCGCCGCAATGCGGCGGGGATTCTTTAGTTATAAATAAGTCGATTTAAGACGCGCACGTTATGTTGAACCTGTCAAACGGGAAAAAATAGACGATGTAAAAACGTTCACCCACACACGCACGTTGCGTCGTGTTAACTCGTAAAATTTAGAACGAAACGTAAAAATGTTAAACCAAAGACGCACGTTCCGATGTGTTAAGTCACAAAATTTAGAACGAAGTATAAAGCGAAAAATTTGCAAAAAACAAAAACTATAAAGGACCAAAGCTGAAAATAAAAAAAAGTTGTGAGGATAGATTGCAAAAGATAAAAAGTTTTGTGTTAAAAGTAAAAAAAAAAAACAAATAGTTTTGGGTTAAAAGTAATTTATGAAATACTTTTGGGTGAAAAGTAAAAACGTTAATTTTTTTTAAAAACCCCCAAAAGCCAAGGTTTTAACAACCATATGCATAACCATTTTTTGTTTAAAAAACCCCAAAGCCAAGATTACCACACATAAGTAAAAAAAATCAAAGTGGTTAAATTGCAAAAGATGGAAACTTTTGAATTAGAAGTGAAAAATCAAATTAATCAAAGTGGTTAAATCGTATAAGATAGAAACTTTTGAATTAGAAGTGAAAAATCAAATTAATCAAAAGGGTTAAATTAACAAAGATTAAAACTTTAAACTTAAATTGTCAAATATTAAAACTTTAGTGTTAAAAGGAAACAAAGATTAAACTTTAAACTTAAATTGTTAAAGATAAAAACTTTAGGGTTACAAAGGAAAATTCTAGTTTTTTTTTTTTGAAAAACCCCCTAAGCACATGTTACAACACATGTATGCATATTCAAGTTGCTTATTTATATGTTAATAATGTTCGTTAACTATGCATTAAATGCAAATGATATTAATTGATTAATTTTGTGTTACATTAAATTAAAATGGAAACTATAATTACTTCTCAAATCTAATTTAAAAATGATTATTTATGTTAATTTATTAAAATATTATTCAATCTACAACTAGTTGTGTGTTCTATTTTTTTATGAAAAAAGTCTTATTTTCTTTTTTTTTTCTTTTCTGTATTTTCTAAATAAATTTGTGTATTTTCTAAAAGTTTATATTTTAGGGGCCCGTATTTCATCTTCGCACAGGGCCCGCAAATTTTTGAAGATTTTCGGAGACGGCCCTGGCGAGGGAGTTATGGCCGAACCAGTCATTGTCAGACAGTTAGAGTTGTGGCCCCCCCACTTAGTTAGGGAAGATCCTCTGGATCTATCGTACCTGTTTAGGTCGTCGGACTCGGCTCAATGGCGTCGTACCTTCGGTGACTAGCGTTCGGCCTATGACGGGGGATGGTCGGTTCGGGGTAGACGGTGTTCGGTTCTGTCTAGCACGTATCCTCATCAACCCACCAAAGCATGTTATGTTCTCTTACTTTTACACTTAAAATAGAGGGACTGGGAGATGCATGCGGCAGGCCACCACGTCCAACGGTGGCGCACCGCGGCGCAGGCGCACCTTCTAGCGGTGCCCAGGGGAAACCCAACGGTGTTGTCGGATTAAGTAAAAGAATGGCGGTGGTCGTCTGAGTTGCGACACTGATGAACAGTCGGTGACGACAAGAACAGGGGAACACATCGCCGTCACCTATGGTTCAGGGTGTTGAAGGTACCAACGATTAAAAAGGCGATGATGGTGGTTCTGGTTCTATGACGACGGTGACTTTAGAAATGTACTTCGGTGACCCGACTAGTTAAACATTATAACATTTTTTGATGTATCATTTAAGGCTGCTTACGAGTCGAGCCGAGCCATCTTTTTTACAACCAAGTCTAATTTGAGCAAGTTATTTCTGATCGAGCTTTGAGCTATTTGAACAACCAACTAAATATATTTATTACTTAAGAGTCTCGATTCCACTAATTTATTATTTATACAAAGACATTCTACAATATTATAAAAAGAACTAAAACCTCTAATAACATGTAAATCTCTACAAATAAGCTCGATAAACATTTCACTATTAAAAAATACACCACCAAATATATAACGTGTACACGACTCCTTCAAACATCCTAATTTTTTATTAACTATGGGGACTTTAAAAGGTAGTAATCAAGGTATTAATATTATGAACGTCTATGCTCCTTATAATGTGAATCATAAAAAAGACCTTTGGGAGGTTATGGGGGGGGGGGGGGGTGATGAGTAGTCATCAGGGTTGGTGGGTGATTTTGGGGGATTTTAATGCGGTGTGCTATCGGGAGGAAAGGAAAAACTCTATTTACAATAAAAATGTGCTTCTCTTTTTAATGATTTTATCTATGAAAATGGGTTAAGAGAGTACGATATGAAAGGTAGAAAATTTACGTATCTCAAAGACAATGATATTAAACTTAGCAAAATTGATAGAGTTTTGGTGTGTCAAGATTTCTTTTTGAATTGGCCGGTGGCTTGTCTTAGGGAAATGCCGAGAATGTTTTCGGATCATTGCCCTCTTATTTTGACCTGCTCGGATAAAAACTTTGGCCCAAAGCCGTTCAGATTTTTCAATTCTTGGTTGGAAAGAAAGGATTTCGATGAGGTGATTCTTAAGGGGATCTCTAATTTTAATGGGGTTGGGGATCCGGACGTGATGTTATCTCATAAACTTAAAAAGATTAGGGAAGCCCTTAGAATTTGGAAAAAAGAGGTCTTATCTAAGGAAGAGGAAGCGGAGACGATTATTAAGGAAGAGTTAGAACAGCTGGAAGAGGTGGCGGAAGAAAGAGAGTTAACTAAAGAGGAGGAGTGGACCAGATCGGAGTGCCTTAATAATCTTAAGGAGCTTGAAGGCTTCAAGTTGAAAGATATCAGACAAAGAGCTAGAGCTAGATGGGATTTGGAAGGTGATGAGAATACTAGGTTCTTCCATGGTTACATTAAAAGCAGAAGAGCTAGTAACAATATCCTGGGCCTTATGATTAATGATGTCTGGACCACTAAACCTTCCCTGTTAAAAAAAGAGATTATGGGCTTCTTCAAAAGGGCATTCGAGGAAAAGATTAGAGATAGACCTAAACTTCTTTGCCAGAATGCTAAGTGTCTTTCGGAAGCAGACGCGGTGTCTCTGACGGTTCCTTTTAGTAAAGAGGAGATTAAATGCGCGGTGTTTGAATGTGGGTCAGACAAAGCTCCTGGGCCGGACGGTTTCAACTTTAATTTCATCAAAAGATATTGGAACGTTTTCGAGTTGGATTTCTATAACATGATGGGTTCCTTTTATAGCAAAGGTACGATAGCTGATGGGTGTAGTTCTTCCTTCATAACCCTCATTCCTAAAAACAAAGATCCGGTAGGGCTAAGAGAATATAGACCTATTAATTTGATCGGGGTGATAAGCAAAACTATCTCGAAGATTTTGGCTAATCGGCTCAAATTGGTTATCGGGATGATCATATCGGAAAATCAGACGACTTTTCTTAAAAAAATATACATCCTCGACAGTCCGCTAATGCTTAATGAGCTTATTGCTTGGATTAAAAAGTACAATAAAAAGGTTTTTCTGCTTAAAATCGATTTCGAAAAGGCATACGACAACGTTAGTTGGAGTTTTCTTTTGGACATCATGGGGCAAATGGGTTTTCCTGAGTTATGGTGTAAATGGATTAGAGGGATCCTAGCTTCAGCTAGATCCTCGATTTTGGTGAATGGGTCCCCCACCTTCGAATTCAACTGCTCCAAAGGGTTCAGACAGGGCGACCCGCTTTCCCCGTTTCTGTTCCTTCTGGTCATGGAAGCCCTATCTAACATTTTGTGCAAAGCTAGGATGGAAGGTCTTTTCAAAGGTATTCAAACTCCCAATAACAGTCCGGTAATCTCTCACCTTTTCTATGCTGATGATGCTCTTATGTTGGGAGAGTGGGATAGGGATAATGTCAAGAATGTGGCTAGGTGTCTGAGAATTTTTTATTTGTGTTCGGGCTTAAAAATTAATCTTCAAAAATCTAATCTTTTCGGGTTGGGGGTCGATAGTGGGGCTGTGTCTGATATGGCTAAAGTGATTGGATGTAAACCGGAGGATATTCGTCTTACATACTTGGGAATTAAGGTGGGGTCGAATATGAACAGAATTAACAATTGGTCTCCTATTATTGAGTTATTTGATAAAAGATTGTCGTTGTGGAAAGCTAAATCCTTATCAATAGGGGGGAGGCTTACTTTGATTAATTCTGTTTTGGAAAGCTTGCCTATTTATTATTTATCTTTATATAAAGCCCCGGTGGGTGTTTTAAAGACCCTCGAGGCAAAGATGAGGAAGTTCTTATGGGCTGGTGCAGGTAACATTTCTAAAATGAACTGGGTGGCTTGGGATTGGGTCACTTGGCCCAAGACCAAAGGTGGGTTGGGTATTAACAGGTTAAAAGAAGTCAATGAAGCCCTCCTTGTCAAATGGGGGTGGAGATATAGGGCGGAAAATCATAATTTGTGGTGTAAATTGGTGGAAGCGTGTCACTGTAAGTTTAACCAAAGGAGCTTCCTCCCTATCAATGAGAACATATCAGGGTGTTGGAAAAACATAGTGAAACTGATTTCCAAAATGAAAATTAATGGGAAAGGTATAAATCATCTGATTAGGGTAAAGTCGGGAACGGGTCTGATATGCGGTTTTGGATCGATATGTGGGTAGGTGATCGCCCCTTCCTGGAAAGGTGGCCACATTTATTTCGATTGGAGTTGTTTAAGTCGTGCAGGGTTGCAGAGAGAATGGAAACAGTTAGAGGAAATGGAGCGTTCAACTGGCAGTGGTCTAGTCAGCCTGTGTCTGAAGAGGAGCTTAAGGAATGGAAGGAATGTTGCGAGGTGCTTAGTATGGTGTGTCTGTACAATGGTAAGGATGCCTGGTTATGGAATGATGATAGTCAGAACGGTTTCTCGGTGAAGGCAGTCAAATCAGCTTTGATTAAGGATAGAGGTATCTGTCACCTCCCAAAGTTTGTCTGGTGTAAATGGGTTCCTATTAAATGTAATATTATGAATTGGAGAGGCAATTTGGATAGGCTTCCTACTAGAATAAATTTAAGAAGAAGGAATGTGGTCATATCTTCTTCTATGTGCCCTTTCTGCGAAGACGTCGAGGAATCGGCTGAGCATTTGTTCACTGCCTGCTCGGTGGCTTTGAGGGTGTGGTCGGCTTTCAATGACTAGTGCAAAATCCCGCCTCTCTACCTTTTTGAGTTTAAAGATATTTTTGATATTCCCATATTCATTAAGCGCAGCAAGAAGGATGAGAAGATCATTTATGGGTTGGCTTTGATAACGTCTTGGTGCATATGGAAAGAAAGGGAGTAAAGTGCAATTTTACCCCCTGAGGTTAGGGTTCATTGGCACTCTTACCCCCCCTAAGGAAATAATTGCAATTTTACCCCCCACTGTTCACTGTTATGTCGCAACCTTACCCCCTAACCACAATTTTGTTGACTGATCTGTTGACTTGGTGGTGAAATGACTATTTTACCCTTTTATTTTACCCCCTGTGTTTTGTTTACTCTGTAATATTACCCCCTGCCACCACTGCCACCGCCATTCACCACCATAACCACCACTGCCACCTCCAGCCACCACTCTCAACCACCACTGCCACCGCCATTCACCACAACCACCACCACTGCCATCTTCTTCCTCATCCTCTCTCTCTCTCTCTAAAAAACCACCACCCGCCTTCATCTTCAACAATCACCACCGTCATCTCCACACCCCAGCCCCCAATCATACACTTACATACAACCAAACCATTCATAATCACCACTGTAAGACAACAACCACCTCCGCTGCAACAACATCCATCTCTGCAAACACCAATCTGATTCAGAATCACATTGACGATTTGCACCAAAATAAAAAGACCTCTTGCTTTCTTTAAATTTGTGCAAAAAAATTTAATTTAAATCACCAGATCTATGAATTAAACCATCAAATCAAATCAGCCAACTTGAATTTTAAATGAAATAAATCTAATTTTGTAATTTCTACCAGAAATTGAGATGAATCACTGGTTGCAGGTTATCCAAACAAGATTTGATAGTTTATGCAATCACCTCAAGCATTCCACTTCTAACAGAATTTATTGATACATCGATCAGGAAAAAGTATAAAGGTGGCATTGGTGGCTGGACCATGTATTCAGCTGGAGCAACAAACTCCACACAAGTATCACATTATTACAATCTAACCCTTCTTATTACAAACTATATCTAACACATCATCATCAAATCTCTGGTCATCACCTTCGTGCACTGTCACCATTCCATCACCACCACCAAACAACCACATCGATCTCCAGTCATCTTCACCGTTCTCCGATCTATTGTCTTCATCGTCATCATTCTTAAGATTGTGGTGGCGACTGTATTTTTAAAATTAGAGTGGTGATGATAGCGGCAGTGGTGGTTGTGGTGGGGGTGGTGATGATGGCGACAGTGATGGTTGAAGATGATGATGATGGAGGTTCAGATCTAGACTTATCAATAACGAAGACGACACGACTGGTTGTGGCGGGGGTGGTGATGATGGCGACGGTGATGGTTGTGGCGGTAGTGGTGGTTGTGGCGATTCAGATGGCGACGGTGATGGTTGAAGATGATAATGATGGAGGTTCAGATCTAGATATAACAATAATAATTGCAGTTTACTCTATATATAATAAAAATAATAATAAAAATAAATATCGGGTAAGATTACCAAAATACCCTTACATATAAGGGTCAAACTACCGTTGATTGTGGTTAGGGGGTAAGGTTGCGACATAACATTGAACAGTGGGGGGTAAAATTGCAATTATTTCCTTAGGGGGGTAAGAGTGCCAATGACCCCTAACCTCAGGGGGTAAAATTGCAGTTTACTCAAAGAAAGGAATGAAATGGTTTTTAATCAGAAAAGATATAGTCCGCAAGATATCATAGGGGAGTTAAAATCGAGAAGTTTCGCTTGGTTTAAAAATAGATCAAAATGTAACTATATTAGATGGGCCGAATGGTGTAAATACCCTATGTATATGCTATAATTTCTTTGCCCTTTGCCCGTTTGGGTCGGGGGTTGATGTGTGCAAAATGCAACATATAAATTACATCAATTGTGGCATAAAACTAACCTTTTTTTTAGTACTAATGTTGGAAAAAGTGTGCTTTTGTCTTCCTTTTGTATTTTCAGGATTAAAGGAGCTCAAATTAACAAAAGAAGCATTAAGACATCTAAATCTAACATAAATACAAGAAAAGGAACAAACGTGGCATGCCCGACCTCCCCGAAAGCATCTTCCCAAGCAAAACAAGAGAGCAGAAGGCTGAACACTCCCCGTGTTCAGTGAACACGGGGGCGTGCCCAAGTGTCAGCATAAAAGACAAAGTTGTGGAAGATTCCATCGCCCACCACGGGGCCGTGCTCAGCGGACACGGGGCCGTGGTCAACTATAAGATTCGCAGAATCTAGGCAAATCTTGATAGTACAGATATGCTTCTGCACACGGGGTCGTGCCCAGCGGACACGAGGCCGTGGTTAACTAATGCAAACAAAAGCAATTAATGAAGACAGAGAAGAGGATAGACACGGGGCCGTGCCCAGCGGACACGGGGCCGTGCCCGAGCTTCTGTTCAGCCTATAAATAGGAGTGCTTAGTTCAAGCTCAAACCATCCCTTGGCACACCACCTCTCTCACACTTCACCCACCACCCACCACCACCATAACACCATTATCCACCACCATCATCCATTGTCCATCATAAAGTGTGTGAGTCGTCTCGGGATCCAAGATTGATCGTAAGAGTTCTTGACAATCAAGGCCATGTTTGCCTAAGTCTCTTACATCACTTGGTGAAGACAAGATGTCTAGTGTAATACTTTTTATTTGTAATCTTTTCGCACTTTTTAATTGATTATGTATTAATGACTTTAATTACTAGTTTCTTATGTTAAAGGTGATTCTTCCTTATCGTTTGTCCGTGGTGTCTTGGCATTATTTTACTGTCTATATAAAATAAAAGATTTTCACCATTCATATCTCCACGGTCTATATGGAGGTATGTTGGCTACCTGGTCGGGGGTTAAGGGAACGGTTTGGTTAGAGTCTTGCCATTGTTCAGTGTATAGATCCTGCAAAGGACCTGGGTCAAATTTAGTAGGACCTCCTTCAATACTTAACGGTATTGGATGGCGGGGGTCCAAACTCTTTGATCCCCTCATAAGTTAAACTACTATTAAAACTTTAACCCGGCTACTTAGGACTGTATCCCTGCTGAATCAGACTACTTAGCCGAGGGTAACGTCACCTTCAAAAGAGGGGCCTACCACATTATGCATTAATAACTTAATTAATTATCTTTCAATAATCCGACCCTTTAGGATTGTATCCTTGCTGACTAAAACTACTGGGTTGAGGGTAACGTCACCTTCAAAAGAGGGCCTACTACAATAACTAAGATAATCTCTTAAATAGTGCAAAAGTGCGAAAATAATCAAAGGTTACACTAAACACGAGTCGGAACCAAGTGATTCATCTTGTCTATATGTTTTTCTTTTTTTTTTATTTTTCAGCATTTTAGTTAGTTTTTATTTTTCTAGTTTAAAACATTTTTCTAAATTTTGATTTGATTAGACGTTGAGGATAAACCGGTACTAAAAGCTCTTGTGTCCTTGGACGACCTCGGTATCTTACCAACACTATACTACGATCACGATGGGTGCACTTGCCCATATGTGTGTTTAGTGTTAGTAAATATCGTGTTTTATAAATTTAAAACTTGGCTAAAAAAGTGTAAAAGGGCTTAAAATAAACATTAAAACCATAACACACTTCACGCACATCAAGTTTTTGGCACCGTTGCCGGGGACACAAGGATTTTAAGAAAGTTAGGAATCAACGGCCTAATCGTTATTCTTATTTTTCTATTTTTTTAGGATTTTTCTTAAATTTTCAGCTTCTGCAGAACTCAGCACGGGCCGTGCCCGCTGAACACGCCCCTTGCCCAATCATTGGAACTGGCAATCCTGTTTTAAGTCAGACAGTAAGCTGAACATGGGGCCGTGCCCACTCAACACTCCCCCGTGCCCAAGATTCAGTTACTGAAAACAGTACCGTAAGATCCCGACGGTTGGTAATCTCTGACACAAACATGAGTGATACTGATATTTTTTACTTTCGGCACTCTTATGGTGCGTGGTGTCAAATATGTGGTGGTACCCATAATGAATTAGAATGTTTTTTTTTTTCTAAATTATAAGCCCCACTATATAGACCCATCGTTTCCTTGTATCCTTAAGAGGGGCGAAAGTAAAAATAATCCCTATCTCTCACTCGAATGCTCCCAACCAGATTTTCTAGGAGAAATGCTTCTTGATGAACTATTTCAATTAGAAGATTTAATTCTTAATTGGTTAAAAGAACTTAGAATAGATTTCAATAATTTATCCCAAGACAATAACCAAGAAGAAACGTTGGGATCGCATTCAAACAACTTCGTTGTTCCCGACGATACTTCTAATTCTAGTAAGGACTTGAGCGATAGTCGTCCCTGTGTCGATTGTGCCGTGAAGGACTCCCCATCGACTTCGTTCGATGCATACATAGACCTGAGTGATTCGACATACACCTTCTTTAACGAGAGCCCGGAAAAGGGTTGGACTTGTCCACCTACATATAGCATAGGAATCACCCTCACCGACAACCTCTTGCGTTCTCGTCTTAATCTAGATCAATTAAGGTATCTTAGGCACTTTGGGGTTGTTCCATCTAGTAAGGAACCGTCCGATCTGGAAAAGTTCCTTAAAAATAGACAAACTTCATAAACAGCCCTCCGACACAGGGCCGTGCCCAGGTCTACACGCCCCCGTGTCCACCAAAAGATTCCCTTCTGACTTTTTGTCAGAATACGGACAAAACGTGTCAGGATCTTGCCTGCACACGGGGCCGTGTCCAGCCGACACGGGGCCGTGTCCAGTATGCTGTCGTTTTCTATAAATACAGCCAAGACTCCTGCACATTTGGACCATCCAGGGACAGAGATTTGAAAGGATTTTCTAACTTACCATCCTAGGTATGCTCTAAAAGAAGTTTCTAACAAACATCTTGTCCCTTCCTCTTTTATCCATTACCTTCTTCTTCATCTTTCTTGCAACAACACCTCCATTGAAGCTTGATTCCAAGCTTTATTGTGATGATTGTTAACTTTTTGTTCAAGGAATCTTGCTAAAAATAAGTTACACAACATTGTTTTAAGTTATTTCTGTTCAAAAATGCTTCATAAGTTGGGAAAATAATTTGAAACTCCAAGATTCCTTGTTCTAAAAAACTGCAGAAAGGTGAGCACGGGGCCGTGTCCGTGGTACTGTTTCATATAAATGAACTATTTTTGGTTTGTTTTCATAGAATGTCTAGCCAAAACAGTGGAACCTCTTCTGCGCACTCCAAAAACAGTCAAAGGGAAATGAGGCCATCAATTGATGCAACTCTCGTACGATACGTGATGGCGTTACGTGAAGCTCTTGACGAGATGACTTCGGTAGAGGAGGTCCTAATAGACCGTATAAATTATCTTACGGTGGGGTTGGAAAACAGTTTTCAAGAAATAAACCTCTTGCACCAGAGGTTAAACATTCTTGTAACACCTCCCATGGAACCAATCCTCCCTCAAGAGGATTGGAACCTAGCACTTGGAATCCACAATCCTACCGGTTGGGATAACATTCCAGCGGAACCTCCTCTTTAAGATCTACAAGAAGTCCCGGTGGAGGTTGCACCTCCTCAAACCAATGCCAATGAGCCCGCTTTTCTTCTCCCTAGGGAGATAGAAGAATGGCTTGCCGACGTGTGAGGAACCCATGCCCGGAGAAAGAAGTTTCTTCAAGCCACATTTAACCGAGGGATTTACCTTTTCGAAAATTTTGCTAATAGAATAAGTAGTAGGCTAGAACTTCTTGGTTTAGATTTCTTGTGTTTCTTTGACCTAACTATCTAGTATTTTAACTTTTAGACTATTATGTAATTCTCTCTATGACTTAATGAATGATGGTTTTAGTTAATTTGGTGTTTGGATGGTGTTGAAATGAGTAAAATACACTCGGAATAGCAAAGGATAACAAGGGAAACTTGAACCAGCACCCCATGCAGGAAAACAGGGCCATCCGACAATTTTCTTCATTAACAGTAAGTTTAGCACGGGCCGTGTCCGCCCAACACGGCCCCGTGCTGCACAGTCTACAGAAATGACCCAGTTCAGGTAAACTGAACACGGGCCGTGTTCACCCAACACGCCCCCATGTCCAGGCTTCTGTTTCATTTGTTTAATTTTTGTTACTGGCACTTGAACACGGGGTCGTGCCCGGACAACAAGGGGCCGTGTCCAGTGCCCAGTAACACAATTTTTGCTTTTTCGCACATTTTTACACATTCAATCAACCTAAAAATGTATTTTTGGACACATTGAGGACAATGTGTAATTTAAGTGTGGGGGGGGGGGGGGATGCTAAAACTAAGAAAATTATGAAAAGGCATGACAAGCTTAGTTAAAATTTAATTATATATACTTGATCACATAAAAACTCATTCCCACAAAAGTGAGTTTTGAGCCTTTATTGAGTATACAAATACATATCTTTAAATTAAATGTTCATTTTTCGTTTCTTGTGTGAATAGCCGCTTGGTTCTTACAACTCTAGAACTTGCCACGACGATACATTCCCGGTCCTTACCAACTTAAACCCGAGTAAGTAAATGATGGAGGCATTAGGACTAACCCTTTTTTCTCTACACCATTAATTTTTCTTTTTTTTTTTACCACCTACCCAAAATCCCTCTAGTTAACCCCTTTGAGCCTAAACCTTTTCATTTCTTAACCCAAATCAAACACCCTTTCACCCACCAAATTTTTTTTGTTTTTTTTGTTTTAGTAACTAGCTCGGTTTTTCGTATGACTTTCAAAAAAAAATGTTGATGATGAAGCAAAAGAAATAAACAAACAAGTTCATCAAAAATAACTTTTTTTGAATAGAAGCTTCATCAAAATAAAAGTTGCAAAAATAAAAACTCTTACGAAAACGGACGCTTTTTACGCTTTTTCGCCCTTTTCTACTAACCACTAACCCAACCACCTACCTTTAACCCAAGCCTAACCCTTCACCCAAAAGTCCTCTTGATATTTACAAAGGTATATAGTTAAAAAGGAGGAGGATTGATTGCTTGGCAAGCCTATGGTAGGAGTAAGTTCCATGCCGCTCTCGAGTGATTCACTAAAATACATCTTCGGCCGAGTGTTGAGTGATCCCCCGTGAGGTATGTGAACTTGTATATAAATAGAATTTTAAAGAGGCATATTATGCCCTAATAAGTAATTTATCTTATGAAAAGTTTTAAATAAATCATGATAAATAGGATTGTAAATAAATAAAAATAAAACTAAATAAAGAATCTTGGAAATCCCGACACTCTATGACAAGCCCAAAAAACTTCTCTTCTACCCATTCCATTTGGGAGTGTAAAGTCATATTATAAAGAGTTTTGCTTGAGGACAAAGAAAGATTCAAGTGTGGGGGTATTTGATGTGTGCAAAATACAACATATAAATTACATCAATTGTGGCATAAAACTAACCCTTTTTTAGTACTAATGTTGGAAAAGTGTGCTTTTGTCTTCATTTTGTATTTTCAGGATTAAATGAGCTCAAATTAACAAAAGAAGCAAAAAGACAGCTAAATCTAACATAAATACAAGAAAAGGAACAAACGTGGCATGCCCGACCTCCCCGAAAGCATCTTCCCAAGCAAAACAAGAGAGCAGAAGGCTGAACACGCCCCGTGTTCAGTGAACACGGGGGCGTGCCCAAGTGTCAGCATAAAAGACAAAGTTGTAGAAGCTTCCATCGCCCACCACGGGGCCGTGCTCAGCAGACACGGGGCCGTGGTCAACTATAAGATTCGCAGAATCTAGGCAAATCTTGATAGTACAGATATGCTTCTGCACACGGGGTCGTGCCCAGCGGACACGGGGCCGTGGTCAACTAATGCAGAAAAAAGCAATTAATGAAGACAGAGAAGAGGATGGACACGGGGCCGTGCCCAGCGGACACGGGGCCGTGCCCGAGCTTCTCTTCAGCCTATAAATAGGAGTGCTTAGTTCAAGCTCAAACCATCCCTTGGCACACCACCTCTCTCACACTTCACCCACCACCCACCACCACCATAACACCATCATCCACCACCATCATCCATTGTCCATCATAGAGTGTGTGAGTTGTCTCGGGATCCAAGATTGATCGTAAGAGTTCTTGACAATCAAGGCCATGTTTGCCTAAGTCTCTTACATCACTTGGTGAAGACAAAATGTCTAGTGTAATACTTTTTATTTTTAATCTTTTTGCACTTTTTAATTGGTTATGTATTAATGACTTTAATTACTAGTTTCTTATGTTAAAGGTGATTCTTCCTTATCGTTTGTCCGTGGTGTCTTGGCATTATTTTACTGTCTATATAAAATAAAAGATTTTCACCATTCATATCTCCACGGTCTATATGGAGGTATGTTGGCTACCTGGTCGGGGGTTAAGGGAACGGTTTGGTAAGAGTCTTGCCATTGTTCAGTATATAGATTCTGCAAAGGACCTGGGTCAAATTTAGTAGGACCTCCTTCAATACTTAACGGTATTGGATGGCGGGGGTCCAAACTCTTTGATCCCCTCATAAGTTAAACTACTATTAAAACTTTAACCCGGCTACTTAGGACTGTATCCCTGCTGACTCAGACTACTTAGCAGAGGGTAACGTCACCTTCAAAAGAGGGGCCAACCACATTATGCATTAATAACTTAATTAATTATCTTTCAATAATCCGACCCTTTAGGATTGTATCCTTGCTGACTAAAACTACTGGGTTGAGGGTAACGTCACCTTCAAAAGAGGGGCCTACTACAATAACTAAGATAATCTCTTAAATAGTGCAAAAATAATCAAAGGTTACACTAAACACGAGTCGGAACCAAGTGATTCATCTTGTCTATCTGTTTTTCTTTTTATTTTTCAGCATTTTAGTTAGTTTTTATTTTTCTTGTTTAAAACCGTTTTCTAAATTTTGATTTGATTAGACGTTGAGGATAAACCGGTACTAAAAACTCTTGTGTCCTTGACGACCTCGGTATCTTACCAACACTATACTACGCTCACGATGGGTGCACTTGCCCATATGTGTGTTTAGTGTTAGTAAATATCGTGTTTTATAAATTTAAAACTTGGCTAAAAAAGTGTAAAAGGGCTTAAAATAAACATTAAAACCATAACACACTTCACGCACATCAGGGGTTTTGTTGTGTGTTTTGGCATTTTGCCCGTTTGGGTCGGAGGTTGTTTTAATGAAGTTTAATTTTCAAAAAAAAAAAAAAAAAAAAAACTAAACTTAGATTAGTATAAAGTTCAACATCTATTATAATATATACACTCCAAGGCTTAACAAATTAGCTGAGAAGACAAATACTAGGTTACCAAAAGTGGAAGGAACAAATAACAAACAAACTAGCTCACCCGTCAACCAAACAGATATAAATACACGAGTATTGGGGTTGGGTGCTTACACTCTAAAATTGAGGGTTGGATGCTTTGAACTTTAAAATGTAAAGCAAGAAAGTAATAATGAACTAGGATATAAAACATTAAAATTTGAATTTGACTTAAACAAGTCAAATGAGCTAAACCGAACTTAGGTAGGGTCAACCCAAACTCAGTTTGTTTACAAACCTAGACAAGTCTCGTTTACAACTGAGTCAATTTCAAACAAACTACTACCTAGTTTTTTCGACAAGTTTTGAGTGTATTTAAACAACCTAATATTAACGATAAAAATAATTAAAGTAAACAACTTTAGAGAGAGGTTCAAATAGGAAGTTTGGTTTGGGTACGACGTGTTGGAAGCAATAATATGACATGTGGTAAATAACAAAAAAACATATGGAGGCATTTTAAACAAATACAAATTAGTGTCATGTAACCCTAGATCTAAAAGAAAACCTAGTTCTAAAAAAACCTAGTACGTCTTTCTCTTTTACGATTCATCTCACCCCCATACCACCACCACCACCGTTCATCGTCACCACTCCATCGCCCACCCTTATCACTTTGAAGAAACCCAGTTCAATTTTACACAATTATATCATTTTTTTCTTTTGTTTTTAAGCGAATCAATCTATTCATTCAATCATTAGTGTTTCTAGCATTTAAATTTAGTTTGTCACACCCCGATATTTCCACGTATTACCGGTGGGCCCGGCGGGGAGTATCGTGACGTAGTTGATATCATCATAGTCAAACAACACAAATTTAAATGCACAGCGGAAGCAAAAGATAGATTCTTTCCAACTTTAATAAATTGTAATATTAGTATCACAAAATAGTTGAAACAGATCCACAGGCGGATCAAAATAAAAAGGAGACATTGTTCAACAGTTTTATGACATCCAAGCTTGCGAGACTTATTGTGGACGCTAGGAGAAAGTCAGCCTAGTTCGAGTAGTACCTGCACTTAACCTTTTTGGGAAAATACGCCAATTACACTGGTAAATACAATTTAACTGACTCATTTTGAAAAGTTTAATAAAATTGATTTGAATGCACGTGGCACAAAACTTTTTATAACTTGGGATAATTATTTGAATATAATCTTGTAAAAGAATTACATGTTTCTTATGCGTTCAGTAGCCCGGGCTGAACACCGGGTTAAAGATCAATAGACACACCACATGATATAAACCGCGGCGGGTTATTCCCGAAACCGGTGGTTATACCCTATTATTTATTTAGGCACTGACGGGTGTACGCCTACACCCCGTGCTTAGGTCGTGGCCATTTCGTAAAATGATGCCAAGGATATCCGGGACATGGTCATTAACCCCCCAAATGCTTTAAGCAAACAAAAAATTTTCAAACGGGACATTTCAATGATTTAACCTTCATACAATTAAAGATTCAATGCCCGACCAAAAGGTATTTTATATACCGTACCCCAAGCCCGTATAGGGAAAATAAGTATACCGTACCCCAAGCCCGTATAGGGAAAATAAGTTAAAAGTATTTACCTTTGCAAGTAATAATCACAAATAGAAAATGCAGGTAGCTTTTACTGGGCCTCCTATTCTGGAACGAAGGTTTACAATAACCTATTAGATTTCTAACGGGTCTTTAATTAAGCTTAAACTTAGACCGGTTAGTTTTAAAGGAAGATACGGTTCAAACGCATGAATAAGCGAAGACCGGAATAGAATGTGATTTAGACCCGACAAGTTTGAAGACTTGTATAATATGGGTAAACTAAACACATTTTGGATTTTGAGAAAAAATGATAAGGTTTGACCCGTTTCGGCTAATATATGCAAACTAGTTACATAAGCCGATCCGAACGCGAAACGTGCGTAACGAGTAACCAAATGAGTCATATGCAAGTTTCCTAAGTTAATATGCCTTAAATATGTTGTGACATCAGTAAGATATATTCCATTATGCCCAAAACAGATTTAAACCCGAATTATGCCCCGTAAGGACATTTTGGTCATTTAAAAGGTTATAAAAGAGTTTAAATAATAATCTGAGTTACAGGCCTAGTATAATCGGTAAAAATACTCATTTTTATAAATTATAACAATAGGGTACTAATTATACGTGAAATTTATCTATTAAAACCAAACTATGCACCGTAGGGGCATTTTGGTAATTTCACATAGCCTTTAAACGTCAAATCTGGAAATCTGAGTTTAAAACTTTAGCTTACTATTAAAGTATATAAATATACTTAAAATATCAGTAGGTATCAAACCTTATATGTTTAAAATAGTTTTGATACATACTATGCGTTAAAATGCTTAAAAAGGCGATTTGGAGCCATTTCCGGGTTTTATAAAGAAAGCTGATATTTTTATTATTCTAGAATGTTTAAAATAATTTATTTATCATATAAAATCAGTAGTAAAAGGTTTGGGGTCAAAAATATTTGTAAAACTCATTTTATAGGCTCAAAAGGGCAAAACCTGCAATAATCGAATCAAAGCTACAACCCTATGTTATGCTCAGCCTAAAATTAATTAAAAATCTTCAAAAATTCCAAAATATTATATTAAATCAGTGGGTAAAAAGTTTGATATCAAAAAGTGGGTTAAACTAGGCTATATGCTAATTATGCCGTTTAATTAACAAAAAGCTTTCTAATTACGCTATTGAACATAACTCTTAATCTAGACCTCAATTTGATGTCAAATTTTTGGTGCAAGTTTATAAATCAGTAACTAAGGTTTCTACTCTTTTACATTTTCAAAAATCACGTTTTAAGGTCACATGGGCATAATAGTCAACATATAAGCAATTAACGAAAACATGCATATGAATTGGATAACTATTGAACCAAGGTGTATAATCTCAGTGGGTTATACTAATATATATCCTGGTCCAAATAAAGCTCTAAGCCATTTCTAAACTATGCTCAAATGGGTCAGAACTGAAAGTCAAAGCAAAAGTCAAATTATGCGACTTTCGGTTCCGAACCGGGTCTTTACTGAAAATTGTCGGGCTGAACATGTTTAGACATGTTCTTACATTAATTACCAAGTTATATTAATGATAAAACAGGTTGTATGTCTTCTACATTGCTAATTATGTATTAATTTGATTTTTAGCTTTCTGTTGACTTTTTAATATCAAGTTTGACCTGACAATTGACCTAGTTAAAGTGGGAATCAGAGAGTACCCTTTTAAGTGTTTATTACCCACATAATTACCTACTTATAGGTACTTTCAATTCGAGATTTGACTGAACAATTTTTAATTAATCTCGAAGTCAAACCTTAATTACGACGGTTTGACTTTTAGCTAATTAACTAAGCTAAAATGAATTAAGAAGGATTAAGGACACTTACAAAGGTCCTAAGTATGATTTGGAACTTAAGGGAACTTGCTTGCTGACCAGAGGAGCTCCAGAGACCAGCTTGAAGTGAGTTGCAAATGAAAGACCAAATGTTGCAATAAGAGGTTCTCTTATATAGTGACTTTGATGCATCAAGATCACTCCAAATCAGTCTACAATTGTTGTAAGATGTTCCCAGGTGTCCCTATGATGCTAAAAACCAGTTATAGGGCCCCTGATTTTCGAATACCACTCTTATAAGTCGGTGTAACTTGTTTAACAGGCATCTGTCCAAAATTCTGCCCAGATACATATCTTACGGACCGTAAGCCTTAGGCTTTGCGGTCCGTAACCGTCTTTCAGAAACCATCGCCCTGCTCCGCTCTCTTACGGACCGTATGGGTTAGCTTCTTACGGTCCCTAAGCCTTCATCAGAAGACAAAAACTTGTTAACTTTAAGGTCTTGACCATGCAACTTTACCACTTCGAATCTTATGCTTTAAATCAGTAGGAGGGGACCATGAACAGACTTTTGCATGCTCTTGAAAGTGTTGCCATGCAGTTACACATCCTTGGACACTTCTAATGAATGCTTTTGAAGGAATTTGTCGTATAGAACATAGGATCCACTTCTTGTGCCAAATTGAATTATACGTTATCAAAATAATCGGACTTGAATGTATCAGATGTTTATAATATAAATTTGGGTCTTGGGATTTATAACGAGGTCGTTCAGAGGTACAAATTAACATGTCGACACTTTTAAATCCTGCCATACATCTTTAACTTGGTCCGAGTTCATAACGTGTTTGCTTTACGTGACACGTGTCTTAATTTTATTGGTCATGAATTTTCGAGGTGTTACATCCTCACCCCCTTAAAAGAAATCTCGACCTCGAGATTTACTAGAACAAATAAGGGTACTTTTTCTTCATGGTAGACTCTACCTCCCACGTATATTCGGGATCTCTACGGGCATCCCATTTAACCTTTATGATAGGTACATGCTTCCTTCGAAGCTTCTTAACTCGTCGATCCTCAATCGACAAAGGTTTTTCCACAAATTTCAAGCTCTCATCTATATGCACATCCGTATGTGGTATGACTAGCGATTCATCAGCTAGACATTTCTTTAGATTGCAGATGTGGAATACATTGTGAATACCACTGAGCTCTTCATGCAAGTTCAACTTATAAGCCACTGACCCAACACATTCGATAATCTCGAATGGTCCTATATACCTCGGGCTTAGCTTACCTTTCTTACCAAATCGCATCACCCTTTTCCAGGGTGATACTTTAAGCAAAACTTTATCACCAACCTCAAACTTTAGAGGTTTTCTCCTTTTATCAGCATAACTTTTCTGCCTATCCCTGGCAGCTTTCAGGCGGTCATGAATATGGACAATCTTGTCCGTCATTTCAAAGACTATTTCAGGTCCTGATAATTGAGTTTCCCCTACTTC